>JARPMR010000022.1:13524493-14888589 GCA_029955525.1 Oeneis ivallda
ATGTTTGTATAGATGTCGTATACGGATGGATGGATTTATGTTCTCTGAGATAGGGGTTGAACTATTTTGACTGTTATACTCCATAACTTTGTTAAATTTGAACTACTTTTTATTATTACTTTAACCGACTTCAAAAAAGGAAGAGGATCTCAATTCAACGAATCTTTTTTTATGTATGTTCACCGATTACTCGAAGACGCCTGAACCGATTTGGAAAATTCTTTTTTTTGTTTCAAAGGGTATACTTCCCAGGTGGCCCCATTTAAATTTTAAAGAAATCAGTCGACCGTTTTTAAAAAAATGTACAATAAATTATATACTTTGTAGTGGTGCGGGCGTTTAAATGTATGCTCCCGGGACAAAAAGTAGCCTGTGTTATTTTCCAGGTCCTTAACTTTACCTGTGTAAAAAAATCGGCCAGGTGCGAGTCGGTCCTCACTCTTTTAGGGTTTCATTACAAAAAAATTAAATTAATTTTTATTATTTGTTGTTATAGCAGCAATAGAAATACAAAATATGTGAAAATTTCAACTGTCAATCTATTACGGTTTACGAGATACAGGCCACTGACAGACGGACGGACGGACAGCGGAGGCTTAGTAATAGGGTCCCGTTGGCACCCTTTGGGTACGGAACCCTAAAAGCCACGTTGACTATATGCACTTACACTTTATATGGTGAAATATTATAACTGCGAAAGTGCGTTGGTTTGTCCTTCAATCACGCCCTAACAGAGCTACAGATCGACGTGATTTTTTGCAGAGGTACCTATACTTGAGGACCTGGAGAGTGACAGGCTACATTTTCAGAGTTCCCAAGGCATTTTAAAGGCTAAGTTCACGCAGACGAAGTCGCGGGCATCAGCTAGTTCTATAATAATGCGAACAAAGTCCAGAAATTTTATTTAATGTCGCTATTTTGTTATTTTTTAACCCCTAACTCAATACTTAGGTGCTCTAACTTAACTGATTTAAGTTCAAAACATTTCACTTCTGATAAGAAATCAAAATCACTCTTATCAATCGTTAAAACCATGTTTTTAAAGATGATGTGTTGAAAATTATATGTATTGCGATTCATATTTAACTATAATATTAAAGACGCGCGTTCTATTACGTTAGTTGGTGTTGTTAAACTGATTAGACTACGAGCTGTTGTAACACGTCGCATACAATAATGTTCCCTCAAAAATAACCGAAGACCTTTTTAAATTGACAATCAGTATAAAGCATTCTTTATTATTATTGATTTAATTTTCATTGGCGATAGTGAAATATGTAGGCCCTATATTAAGCAAATCCTAACATAAATAAATATCGAGAATTTGAGCAATATATATTTAATCATTACAATAGTTTTTTTTAATGATAGTATGATCTTGATGAGATTGTTGCTGTTATATACATCCGGTCATCGCATGAATTAATTTTATACAATAAATTATAATTATATTATAAGAATGGGGTACTTAACGTAATGACGTAAACCAACGAAATGAGATGATGATGATAATTGAATAATTCGACCGTTCTATAAAACATATTTTATAATATAAATGATTTAATATAATTTTATATCATACTTGCTCAGTAACTAGGGATTACTATGGTGGAAAGTCTCCTTGTAAGTTGGTGTTTGCAATTCAAGGCAACATTACGTCGCACTATGCTTGAATTGTAATGTTCACATTACAGTTCAAGCTATGCAAAACTCCTTGGTAAACAATCTCTTTTCTTATAAAATGGTAAGAAAACTTTTTACTGAAAAAAAAACCACTGAACATGGCGGCATTTAATTTCCATACATTTCAAACTATGCAAAACTCCTTGGAACTCAGAGCCGTAAAAAAAAAATAGAAAACTTTTTACGAAAAAAAAATGGAAATGGCGGCATTTCATTTGATCTGAAAGTTTGTGAAGTTTGTTCGTAAAGGGATTTAAGTTATTTACAACAATGTCAAGCACTTCATCAGATGATGAAAAAGGAGGAGAGCCTGATTTTTGTTTGCTTGAAGCAGAACAAATGATGCAAAATTTCATTTTGCATTACCAATGTTTTATTTACCTCGCAAGAATGATATAAAGTAGAATGCTTACCTCGGTTGCAAGTAGCTATTACACCCTCGAACTATATTCACCCTCGCTCGCTGCGCTCGCTCGTGTGACTAAGTATCTCGGGTGCACGCGATCCATTAGCGCCCTATGCGAGCTACGCTCGCACTGGCGCCAAATTGGATCTTGTTCTGTAATAGCTTACTTACGTCCCTTGTGTAACAATCTACTATTACATCCGCTACAATGATTACATGCCATTTATTGTCCATAAGTAATTAAGTTTGGAATCGGTATGATGAAAATATTCTTAATAAAGTTAAGCAAAGTACTGCAGCTACGGGTAAGATTTTTTCTGCGTGCTACGAGTATTAATTAATCATAGTTACGCACAAATCGATACTTATTATTTTTAAAGTCCGTCTGTCTGTCAGTCCAAAATCGGGGGTTTGTTGAAGAGTTTATAAATGTTAGCGTACGCAGGTTTAATTAATTTTATTGTGGTCGGTCTTGCTTAGATATTGTCGTGAAATATACTTAACGGAATCATCTCCATAAAGTGTAATTTACAGGATTTTGTAAAGGCTCTAAGATGATTCAGTTGCAATTCCGTTGCGTAGTCGACAGTTTATTAATAAAAATTTTATCCTAAAAAAGCTGTAGATCTTAGACAACAACCATAAAACACAAAAGATATTACGCAATACGTAATTAAGAAAAATCAGCAAGACATTTAAAAGAAACAAGAAAAGTTCGCATTAACTCCCAAACTTTCGCCATTCCCGAGAGGTTTCGGCACTAAAATACAGCAAAGGTAAAGTATAACGCCTTGAAAGATCCTAAACATCTTAAGCTCAAAAAACACTGCTAAGCGATCAGACAGTTCAGAAACAAGCTCATACAAGAATTACTTCTTGTATAGGTATTGTATTATAATTATATTATAATGATTTTCTAAAAACCGCTCGACCGATTTCGATAAAATTTAAATGGGACCACCTGGGAAGTATACCCTTTGAAACAAAAACAATTTTCCAAATCGGTCCAGGCTTCTTCGATTAATCGGTGAACATACATAAAAAAAAAGATTCCGATGAACCTCCTCCTTTTTTTAAGTCGGTTAGAATGTTCTGCAAAATACATTGTCTTATAATATTTCTTCAATTATCAATTTTTTTAAAACCACTCTAGGCCAGCGATGCTCATTGAAATGGTATATTTTTTTAAACTAAAGAATATTACTTATACTTTATATGCCTACTTATTATATCAATAATTAAAATTAGTGTGATTGACTTTCGGATAGAGGCCTTAATATGATGAGGTTATTCGCTTGAATTACCGAACCATTTTTACATCATGATTATTGCTTTTTACAAACTGTTAAAATTAGTGTGATTGACTTTCGGTTACAGGCCTCAATATGAGTCTATTCGCTTGAATTACCTAACTATTTTTACGTCATAATTATTGCTTTTTGCATACTGTATGATTGCTAAGTGACGAGTGAAAGCGCCTGTACAATACGGATAATTCACGAGTACTTCCCTTTAAGATTTTAATTTAACTTCACCCATTCTTCTTAATTTGTACGGGTAAGGGTCAGGCTTAAGGCTATCAGCATCTCAAGCGAGTGCTAAATAATTGTCAAGGCTGTGATTAATAAAGTGGAAAAGTTACACTCTTCGTAGTACTGTAGGCAGGTTACAGATAAATATTCATTAACTTTCCTATTACATTTTATAAGCCTGTGTTGTGTTATGGAAGTTAAATTAAAAATGTTGTCTGATTGTGTCTACATCTCTGTCTCATATCTCTGAAAATAAGCACCGTAAGCTACTGAACCGATTTTTGATGGTGATGATGTCATTCATCATTATCAACCTTTAGATGTCCACTGCTGGACATAGGTCTCCTGCATGGACCTCCACAGGCTTCGGTCTTGCGCCGCCTGAATCCAGCGGCTCCCTGCGACTCGTTTGATGTCGTCGGTCCACCTAGTGGGGGGTCTGCCAACACTGCGTTTACCGGTGCGGGGTCGCCACTCCAACACCTTGGGACCCCAACGACCATCAGCTCTTCGAACTATGTGCCCCGCCCATTTCCACTTCAGTTTCGCGACTCGCTGAGCTATGTCGGTGACTTTAGTTCTCCTGCGGATCTCTTCATTTCTGATTTGATCTCGCAGGGATACCCCAAGCATAGCTCTCTCCATCGCTCGCTGAGTGACTCTGAGCCTTCTTATGAGGCCCACAGTTAGCGACCATGTCTCGGATCCATAAGTCATCACTGGCAACACGCACTGTTCGAAGACTTTAGTCTTCAGGCACTGAGGTATTTTGGACGAGAAGACATCTCGGAGCTTCCCGAACGCTGCCCAGCCGAGGTGATGGTGTATGAGCCGTTAATCGATCCGTTATTGTGGTCTGGGTGACATTCCTACGTTTTATACGAACTTTACTTAATTACACAAAATTATACAAAATAATTATTACAAAATTTTGAGATTAAACTACCTGAAAGCTCATTCGTATTTTGTTACTATACATAATAATATATTTTTGTTTTAAATCTTAAGGGTGAAGCAGATAAAATCAGGTCACTGTAAATTGCACGAATTCTATTATAAGCTATATTTTTTGAGAATAATAATATTATACCCGTTGCTCTGTCGTAAATATACTAAATCCCTGAGTGCTAACGCGGAGATAGAATTTTTATAGCATACGATAAGATATCATCAATGCAACATAGACACCTAACACACAAGGGAAACTGTTTAATAGAAAGTAATTAAAATATTATTTATGCACTAGTAAATTGTATTGAAAGCCCGCTTTGTGTACGATTTGTAATTAAGGTATATTTTTCTTTGTCTTAACATTTTTACTTAATTTTATATATTATACACATAAATTATAACAGAAAATATCAGAAATTGCAACGATAATGACACAAAAATACTAAAATTATGAATCAAAAACTAGTCAATCTCTAGTACGTACGCACTACATACTTTACATACTTTACGAGTTATAATCACTTTGGATTACTAAAATTTTGATTTTATAAAGTAAAATTAAATTTATGAAAAACTGCAGCGACAGTTAATACATATGAAGGGAACTTACACGACAAGAACACATACGACATGGACATTTTTGGAACGAACTTCCTTTTCGGTCGGCATGGCGGATGGAGGCTAGCCAAAAAAAGTGTAAGAATTTACCGTCACGATGTTGCATCATAACTTTCGTGTCCTATCGGTTAAACGATGGAGTGAAACTATCGGTTTGTCGGTATTTTTAATTTATTATTATTTATGGTTATTTTAAATATGTTATAATGGAAGGCTCGTTCAAAATTTATTAGATGTGATTTTTTGTTTGAATTTATTAAAAAATGGGGCTCATTTTTCTTGTCGTGTACCCTTCATATTATGTAATATTTATACATAAAAAATATTACAATACAATAGAACTAATTTATCGATAAACATGATATTTTTTCACATGAAATAAATAACAATATTAACTAAATCCCTTAATAAATGATGCCTACGTATTTCACCATATTGGTACTTAGTTTAGTTACAATAACGAATTTGAATGGATAAATCTATTTTGATAATGACTTCTGGTACTAACTTTTATATTTGAACGACGCTCAAGAAACAACATTCAGTACGATATCGTATCCTAAAATATAAAGTGGCCGTGGAGTAACAATGAAATGTTGTCCGGAGCAAACCTTGCCCATAACGAATATTATATTATTATTATGCAAACACTGAATAGTTCACGGTGCATTTTATAAACTGCACGATGCACAGAGTTTCCTTCATTGTAAAAATAATAATAATAATAATAGTTAGCAATTTATAAAAGCGATCGCACATTAAAGGACGACTCGGACGACTGACAGACTGTCAGAGCCACGATTGCAACACTTTTTTAGAACTTAAAAATTTGAATTTTTAGGGTCTCGAACCCAAAGGGTGCCAACGGAATCCTATTTAAGGTCTATCGGCTACTCCAGGTTCTTATATTATGCTACAAATTACGATCATCCGTTGCTGCGTGATTAAAGGACAAACCAACAAACTTCACTACTACTGGGCAAATGTCTCCTTTCGAATGGAAAGGTTTAGGGCCTAAACCAGTAGATACTCCGCCAGTGTGGTAGACTTTACCACGCTGGCCAAATACCTACTTCACACACCTTTAAGAACATTATGGAGAACTCTAA
Organism: Oeneis ivallda; assembly: GCA_029955525.1. NCBI lineage: Eukaryota > Metazoa > Arthropoda > Insecta > Lepidoptera > Nymphalidae > Oeneis > Oeneis ivallda. The sequence continues at coordinate 13,530,793 of JARPMR010000022.1, forward strand.
GGTGTATAGTTTTCTTCGCGATGTTTTCCTTCACCGTTAAAACAAAATACATATGATATTTTATTGGTCTAAAAACACACAAAACACAACATTTTCGAAACATACCATTTATTAATATTAAATCTGTTTAAGACCCAACAATGCGAATCAGAAATAACAGATGCTTCAAAATCCGAAGTTACAAAAATACACGGACTATTTTTCTTCTTAGCGGTGTTTATTTGAATGAATATTCAAAGCTTATCTTGGTCGGCTTTAAGTTCCGCCAGATATACATTTCGATGAGAATAAATTTGAATTATTTTATGTTATGAGGAGAGTCAGATGGTCCGTTCTCTAGAAACTTGAGCGCTTTATAAGTTTTGGCGATGTATTTACCCGACTACAACAAAGCCAAAAGGAACGGTTATATGATTTTAACAGTCTATCTATGTAAGGCCATATAAGGCAAGAGGAAAACATTTTATTTTGAGCCAGATGTTTTGAGTATTATATTAATTCTGGTTTGACGGATTATAGATTCAGTATCTGGGTGACCGAACTTTGCTCGTTTTTATTTTGGTAAATCGTGTTTTTGGAAATTATATACCTATTTAGAAAAAAATAATAATAATAAATTTCATAGGCGAAAAAAATAATCGTCTGGACTCGATCCGGGGTTTTCTGAGCTATTGGAACTTCATAGATTATGGTGAAATTTACCTTCGTATTCTAAGGATATTGTAGGGGTTTTTCATTGCCTGAAAACATGGATAAAACGACGTTATCTAAAAATGAAATCTAGCTAGATCGATTTATCGCCCCCGAAACCCTCTTCATACTCATGAAAATTGTTTGCCGTTTCCGAGATTCAGATTTTATATAATTTATATACAAGAATTACTCGTTTAAAGGTATTAGATAGATAGATAGCAAAAATTTAGTTTTTCTTTGTTACATTATTAGTAAATGTTCTAAACAGAAGCGTTAACTGGATAGTTAGGTTGTTAATATCGCCGAGAGTATGACGTCATACTGCGAGTGTTATTAAAGTGTTTAATGGAGTAAATATTATGTAAATGCCTCGTAAACAAACATTGTAGATTATGGGCGAGATTATAACTAGCAATCTCTCTAATGAACGCCTTTTAGCTATTTTATGGTTATGAAGTGACAATACCTATGCCATAACTTGCTAATAATAAAGGTTTCCTTTTTTTTGCGATCGTCCCATCTCACTGTAGCAATCACTTAGACAATCCCGCAACAATATTTACTCGTACAGAGCATAGGTATATACTACCAACGCTTAAAGCAGTATTAATTCAGTTTTGTATTTATATATAACTAGCTGATGCCCGCGACTTCGTCCGCGTGAATTTAGTTTTTTGTTTTTTTTTTTTGTATTAAACCTTCCGTGGAACTTAAGGAGCATACAAAAAATAAATTAACCGAATTGGTCCATCCATTCTTGAGTTATGCGCTTACCAACATTCATTTAGAGCAAACAGAATTTTTTTGAAATTTGCGTTAAAAAAATGCAACAATTCGTGGAGATCGTCTAAAATATTAATCACTAGCTGATGCTGGCGACATCGTCCGCGTTGATTTAGTTTTTAAAATCCCTCGGAAATGTTTGATTTTCCGGGATAAAAAGTAGCCTATGTCACTCTCCAGGTCCTCAAATATACCCATGCCAAAAATCACGTCGATCTGTAGGTCTGTGGCGTGGTTGAAGGAAAAATCAACAAACCAACAAACAAACACACTTCCGCATTTATAATATTAAGTAAGTATATGACTAGCTGATGCCCGTGACGTCGTCCATGTGGATTTAGATTTAAAATTTTGATTTTCCGAGATGATAAGTAGCCTATGTCGCTCTACGTATCCATACCAGCTATGCAAAAAAATCACATCGATCCGTTGCAACGTTGCTGCGTGATTAAAAGACAAACCACCAAACCAAAGTAGTTAGTGAGTTAGTAAGTATGCTACTATATAGACATTTTTATTAGCTTTTGGATTGTAACTTTTGTAAGTTTTGGTTCCATTTTTGTCAGGTTAAATAAAATCTTAATATATAATATAAATTACGTGTCACGTTGTTTGTCCGCGATGGACTCCTAAACTACTTAACCGATTTTTATCAAACTTCGTACCTATCTGTAATTTGGTCCAACTTAAAAGATAGGATAGTTTTTTTGGATTGGGATAGTTTATTTTTTTTATTTTATATAGATTAGTTGGCGGTACGAAGTTCGCTGGGTCAGCTAGTATATAAATAAAACTTTATTGACCAACACCTTAACCAACACAACAAATTAGTTATCACTAAGCCTGAGATCTATAGATCGTCCCTAACTCTGCTCAAGACTCAAGATAGAGTTAAAATGAGACACAAATATGTCCCGCCATAAATCTGTCTCGTTTTAAGTAAGACTTGAGTTAAAAAGAGATAGGTTAGGCTTTCGACAAGGTGACGAAAGTCGACTATACATCAAACAGTTAAATTGGTTAACTAAAGGCCTCAAAAGAAGCCTCATGGGCCATACTGCGGGCGATAGAGAATTCTCGGAGTATGCGGGATCAATTAAGACGTGACAATGGGCAGGGGCACTTTTTTTTTAGACTGCAATCTCACCTGATTGTAAGTGAAGATGCAGCCCGCTTGCCTAGAAGAAGCGTATTCAACTCTTGATTTAAAGGTACCCAAGTTATAGTCAGTTGGAAAAACGGAAGCCGGGCATTCCAAATTTTAGCGGTGCGTATTAGGAACGAGGAAGCAAAGCGCTTAGTGCGGGATCGTGGAATTTCCATCATGGAACCAAGTAGCGGTACATAACTCAAATAACTAAAAGAATTTGGCGTCTAAACTAAAAGAAGGTGCTCAAATGGCGACCTTGCATCTGAAAACGCAGCATTGGGCAACAACTCCCTCTCCCACTCGGTGGATGGATTATCGAAAAAGCTGTCTCTCATACCGAACTTAGACCATACTGACGGTTTTGTGTGACCATATGTTGCTTATCATTTGTGTACTGGATTGCCATATTTACCTGGGCTCTGATGCGGCCACTGGTCAAGGTCTTAGCTGCGTAGTTTTTTTTGGAACGAAATTCCTTTTCGGACGGTTTGGCAGGGCTAGACAAAAAAATGTGTAATAACTTTCCGTTACGACCCCTGTCGCTAGGCGTAAGAATTTTCCGTCACGGCCCTTGTTGCCTTCGTTTATTAAACAACTTCCTTCAATGCTTTGATGGCGCAGCAGTAAAAAGAAAGAGTGATTCAAAGGAGTGAAACTATAGGTTCGGGGGTTCGAATCCTGACTTCAGATTATGGCTTTGTTCTTTTTTTTTAAATTTTTGGAACCAAGTTTTATAGAAACGCCGAACAAAATATTTGCGGCATTTACTAACACCATCTATCGTGGGTAGCGTGAACTTGCTTTATTGTCTGTTTTTTTCACGAGAGGGTTTTAACATGTAGCGAGAGATGTATGAATTTGTATTTTTTTTTAAACCCCAAATATTTTCGGATTGAAAATGGTTATGTTTTATGGGACGTCACAACAATATTAAGAATAGAGCCACGCCTGTTGGGGGTGGGGACAGTTTCCATAAAATTTTTTGTATGGTCCTTTCTTCAAATGCGTAGATAGTGCAGCAAATATTGCAGCTTAAATATTTGATAGTTGCAAATTCCCGTGCGTCGTAGCTACTCGTCCTGGTAGCAGCAGGAAATCGGCCATAAACAAGGCAGCGCGTTGTGTCACAATGCTAATATTCGAGTAATGTAGCATGAACTGTAGCAAGTTGCTACACACTGCACAGTGTCATGTCGGACAAGCCTACTCTGCAAATTCTTGTTGCTACGCTTTGGATATTTGTTTTGTTATTCCCCTGTCTACGAATGTCGTAGCGATATTGCGAAAGCCATGACCTTATCATTTCACTAGTGACATTATCACTACTAATAGAGAGGAACTGCTGAGTTTCTCACCGGCTCTTCTCAGCAGAATCTGCTTTTCAGAGCCTTTTTGATAGAGTCATGACGTGTCATAAGAGCCTATAAATAAATCGTTTTGAATTTTGATTTTATTATTATTAAGCTATTGCATAACTTTTATCGCGGGCTTTGAACTAGGACAAACAGTTTGAGCGCGGCGACCGAATCAAGAAATTCCGTAACGAAAATAAACCTAACACCGTCGTTCAGTAAGCGTTCAACATTTTAGAGGTTCACAAGTAGCTTTGTTTGGCACAGTGGGCGAGCGGCCGCTTTCTTTACCGTATGGTGTATGATGTCGCAGGTTCGAATCTCACTGGCGAAGTAGTGACAGTGCGCTTTTCTTGTTTGTTTGTTTTTTAATTTAATTTTTTGCATAATTTTTATTATGCAAAAAAAATATTGCATAAATATTATAATTGCATAAGTTGTGAGAGTGCCACTTAATTTTTTTATTTTTTATACGAAAGTGTGATCTCGCGGCAATGGAACAACCAATCGACATTTTTTGCATCGCATCGTATTTGCATTGCATTTGCGGATGATTTATTGCAAGAGTAAATAGTTGAGGACCTGGAAAATAACATAGGTTATTCTTTATTCCAGAAATATACAAGATTCCCTAAGGTTTTTTTGAAAACCCTAACTCCAAGCGGACGAGTTCGCAGCCAAAGTTACCTGCTATATTACTAATTATTTATTTATCGAAACAGATAAACTTATTGTTCCTGATTAAAACTAGTTTTAACTAATAAAAACACATTCTAACTAAAAACGAAGTGAAACTGCAACACATATTGATGTAAACAAACACATGCCGAGCCACAGAGTAGATAAATAAAGTATGTTTGTCAGTGCGTCCCGTGAGAGCGCGTCGATATGAATCTAATCCACATCAGTTGATTGCGGGCCCCTGGGAATACTGCATTACTGGTCTCTATTCAGTTTGAATAGATTTACTCTACGTGATAACCGGGTTTTACCTATCGCCATTCTTGACTAAGATAGACCACAAAAATGTATCGAGAGACTTTGTTAATAGTCACCGCTGTTTTACTAAGGATTTATGCGTGCCCATATCTGAATGAATTAGCACCATTTGAAAATATTGTTTTTATTAAAATTACATAGATACTTGACATCAGGCAGGCAGCCGGTCGTAAAATGTCATGCCGAACCACTTACAACATGGCTTACAGTTTTTGCAATTCACGAAGGCGAGTAAGCTTTACTCGTGGTTACTTCGTGTACTTGCACATTGCATAAGTGTGCGTGCCTGTGAAAGCCTAGGTGGGAGCGGGCAGGCGCGTGCATTGCGCTCGCTCACACTTATACAGATACGACACACACACAACCAGTCAGTCACCCTCGTGAATTGCAAGAACTATACAAGACATTGTGCCGACCCTACGTAGCGTGGGACAAGGACAAGTAGATGATGACTTATGTACTTACTCCCTTGTAAAGAAGTGCCTCTTTTTAAAAATTCACTTCCAAGCATTTATTTCTGTGGCAAGAAATGGTTTTCACGGGTTTTTATTTTTATTTTGAATAGTTGCGCTATATTTCAAACTCCTGACACGCGTTCCAATTTGCCGCTCTATCAATATATTCCTGTGAGTAACACATTATGGAGACTTTCTCAAGTAGGGATCCAGATTATTGGATGTTAGATTCTTGGAGATTCGATACATAACATACACCTATATCAATCTATCTCTTCAACGACACAGTTCTCTAATGGAAATGCGCATACTGTATTCTAAGCAGTCGCCTATCTAATAGAGTCGAAGTAGGAGTGAAGTCATTAGATTGTGGCGGGCGACGGCTCAATCAAGTCGTTCGTTTCTAACTGAACTTGTCTGAATATCTTACTGTACCTATATTTCATACCATTCAGTATGTCACAAACATATTGAATGTAAACTTAAAATTTTCTGCCAAGTGATCAATTACCTTTAGTCCACTACGAAAGCCTACTAAACCTGCATGCCTGAGCGTTCTCCATAATGTTTTCAAGATGTGTTAAATCTGCTAATCAACACTCAGCCAGTTTGGACTAATTGCCTAAGTCCTTCTCATTACAGAGGACACGTACTGTGCTCAGAAGTGGACCGGTGCTGGGTTGAGCTGAGTGAATTTAAATTTTGAAGCCTCAATAGCCCAAAGGTTAAAGCAGCGGACTGAACTGAAAGCTCGCAGGTTTGACCCCCACCCATTGCACTATTGTCGTACCAACTCTTTTCCGCTTATTTGAAGGGGCTAGGAAGATATTAGTCATCTTCCGCTTGACTGATATTGTTATTGTAAAAAAAAAATAATGAAGCTTCTAAATCTTTAAAAGTGTTCTAACATTGTATGATGTTTCAATATTCTGAGGACGTACAAATATCTTTGAATTAATTAATTTTTAAAGTGAATAATCGAGGGTATTTTAACCTACTTATAGTAATTTATACATATAAAACTGTGATCTCACAATGAAATCTGAACAATTCAGAATCTAGAATATCATTCAGTGTTTGTGAGGCGAGCTTTCAGTGGAAACTAAGCGGGTCAGTGAAACAATTGTTATAGCTCGACTGAGTTACCCCTTTGCAGTTGGCTACTGCAGTTTGATGGCAGCTCAGATTCCGTAGTTTATCCTAAAGTATCTCTGCTATTTAGAAATGAACTAAAATAGGAGTAGATAGACTGGAGAGTATACCTATTGATTAATTTTTGCTGGTTGCGGTAAAGGAAAACATTATAAGGAAACCGGCGTGTCTGAGAGTTCTCAAAAGTTTGTGAATCCGCAGTTAGCCAGCGCAGCGTGGTAGACTTATGTCTATGTATGATTTTTTTTTTAATTAGTCAATTATTCATGTTGTGTAATGTGTTTTTCTCGTAGGCCCAATTTCACCAGAATAGATTATTCAATTTCGAGTCTTACCCGAGAGTAACTAAGCATGTTATTCCAAGAAAGAACTATGTTTAGGTTTCACCATAGCCTAGTCCCAATAAGCGATGATAGCCTAGGGACTCAGGGTTAAGAAGTTTGACTTCTTTTCCGGGAGTCCGACTTTCGATCCGAAGCACGCATAACTTTTCGGAGCTATGAAACCTGTATACATGAGAGATGATGAAGAGATGATGATGAAGATGATGAAGAATGCAAATCCGCACTTTACTATTTATCACTGATAATCTAGATATCACTAGTATAGATATCACTAGAATAATATAGATATCACTGGAATGAGAAGGGTTAGGTCTAGTCTACCACGTTGGCCAAGTGCGAATCAGCTAATCAGTAATCACTATTACTTATTTTATAATTACTTATTTTATAAGAGTACCTAAATATGGAGAGCTGATGCTAAAAAAATAAAAGCTAATTTGCCTTGGCTCTATCAAAGTAGATATCTTATACATTGCGCAGTAGATCTTTGACCCAGATTCAGAATTTATAGCTGCATTTTAATCAAGACGGAACGTCATAAGGAGGCTTTGATAATAAACTACAATATCGCTTTAAAGTCGATCGCACATTAGACCATGCGCCGCACGCACTGAACACATTTTTCTGGTAACACAAGACCGTGCTAAAGAAATGCAAACGACTTCAAGTAAACCCACCGCGTATACGTGCTACGCGTTAGGACCGGCAATGTGATCGAGACGTGCTATTGACGTCACTCAAAGTTTCAGCTGGGGAGAACGTGGTAGCTTGAACTATATGCTGATGCATGAGATCGCTTCGGCCAATACACGTACACAGCTGGTTAGAGGTCTTTTAGAGAGAACTCCATAATCCAACTTTGGAGATTGAGATGATAAACATTTTGTGTTCGTCAGGTGTATAGAAGGGAGGTTTCCAACGACACGTTCTCCAGTTCACTTCGGTGCAGTCCAGGGCAGTGCGATGGACGTTAGCAGTATAGTGCCTCGGGTTATGAGCCCCCTCCCATCACCACCTTTCACCACATTCTTCTATGGATCTACCTGATTGTGTTATTAAGACGATTCCGACTAGTCCCGGAAAAACGTACGAAGCTAGCTAACAGCATTTTTGTAAAAAAAATTATTCCTTCATTGCGTCGATCACATAGAGAGAGATGATAGAGAGATACCCAGAGAATTTTTGCTCTGTAACCAATGTGCGATCGCATGTGTTATCATCAATATGCAGACGTGTCATAAAATAGCACATAAAACTGTTCCTGAACTATTTTGCAGTAATTGAAATACTATTAAAGGTGTAGTGGCCATAAATGATGTTAGCAGTTAGTTGTATGGTGATTTTTATAAGAACGGTCTACTTTGTTGAAAAGGTTATTGAAATGGAGGGAGTAAAATACAATTTATGAAATGGGCTTTAAAATTTTCCATTTGGAGTCACAAATCGTCCACTAACACCTGTCTGGGCAATGGTAGTAAACCCCTTTTCCACCCATAAACGTGGTTATTACTCGTAACTAGACAATGTCAAAACTATCTGGTTATTTTGTTCGGCTGCCGATCATGAGATCCCGGGTTCGATATTCTCAGTAGCAACCCGGTTTAAAGAAATTTACGTTATTACATCTCCGTACCTCAGAAAGCACATAAGGCTGTCAGATCTGCATCCGATCTCTTTTGCTTGATCTCGACTACCGTCCCATTGGCACCAAAACTGTGAGATACATAAATCCGCATCTGTATGTTATGCTGATGACGTTACTCATATTTTTATTACGTAAAATTGTGTCTTTGCGGCTCGCCTGCCCCTTACCTGTTGGTGATGTGCGAGCACCTTTAAGGCCGCCCGTGCGAAGCCGGGGCAGATCAGCGATACACCGGACAAATGAAAATAATTTTCCCAATTTAAATTCTAGTTAATTACAACGACTGAGCTGAACTTTATTGAATTCCATTGCTCGATTTCGTCTATCATTACGGGAGCTTTAATTAACAGAGTCATTAGGCGGATTATATTGCACATTCCGGCTGAAGCGAATTTCAGTACGGCCGAAAATTTGTGCGACGATCTTTTTATAGTACATTAGTTACATCATCCTCACTAGGTAATATTATATCCTTGCGAAATAACTAATAATTGCGAAAGTGCGTTTTTTGTTTATTTGCGAAAGTTCATCATTAGGAACCCATCAACGGCTCACTACTGAGCGCAGGTCTCCTCTCAGAGAAGGGCCATAGTCCACCACGCTGGCCCAATATTGGCAGTCTTCACACACCTTCAAGAACATTATAGAGAACTCTCAGATGTGCAGGTTTCCTCACGATGTTTTCCTTCACCGTTGAAGCAAGTGATATTTAATTGCTTTAACGCACATAACTCGGAAAAGTCAGAGTTCATGTACCCGGGATTGAACCTGCGACCCCCCAAATAGGAGACCGCAGTTATAACCACTAGGCTGTCACTGCTTCTATCCCATATATACTTTGCATCTCGGAAAATCAGAGAGTTTCCACAGGATTTTTAAAAACCTTATTCACGCGAACGAAGTCGCGGCTATCAGCTATTCATCAATACAAGTAATTTTTATATTAACTGATGACCGCTACGTGGATTAAATTTTAAAGTAAATTTACCATCTCTTTTACTATTTTAAAGATTAAATTAGATCTTTTCTACCGATCTGGATATTTGCGAGTATTACGACGAAGATAGGATCGAGGAATAGATGGTGTGTGTGATCCACCGGAAATTAAATATCGAAAATTGCGAAAACTAAAAATTAATAAAAAATAAAAATTAACACCAACTACAACATACTAACCTACGAGTAAATAGAAAATGGAATTAAAATTTCTCTCGCAGACAATATGGCGGGCATTTTCTAATTATGTTCAATTGTTTCATTAAAAAAAATGTTTTGCTACGCTGCACGCTGAACTTAGTTAAACCTATGGCCTATTTTGACCCATTATGGTTCTTCGACACCAGAATTTACTTGTATACCTACTTAGCGAAAACCAGAAATTCATAAAGAAAACAAGGTTCGCATAGAGAAAAGGCAAATTATTCCATACACGCGATGTTTTCTCTTTTATTTTGCAAATTAAATAAAAATATTTTTATCTCAGGAATGCAATGTTAAGCCTGGCTTTAACGGTGCACTTTTTTTATTCTATTCAACAAAAAATAATTTGCGAAATATTTTTTGTACGTGGAAACGGAAAATCTCCCCATTCTACTGAGTGCGTTTCATTTTTTCAAGCTATGGTGTATGGGAAAATTCCAAGCTAAATTTTGCTTTTGTGTAATTTAAAAAGTTAGTAAAGATAGTCATAATAATTATAATTAAATAGAGCAATGTAATTAGTACACGCATTTGCTTGAAATTAGCTGATGCTTGTAATTAGTTCATGAACAAAATAGTGTTCAAATAATATCAAATAACTAGTTTTTTTAAAATCGCAAAATATGCTTGCGCTTGACGACAATCATGCCTAAAATAATGATGATGATGATGATGATATTAAGGTCTAGATGGAGCGCGCTTGCCTAGAAAATGCATATTCGCTCTTGGTAGGAAACATGGACCCCAGTAGAGCGTCCTACACCTTAGTGGTTCTGTTTTAGAAACGTTGAACCACAGCGTTTCGTGTGAGTAGTTTGGGATTAGGAGGAGCCCTTAGGAGAGAGGCTACTTTTAGCAGCAGCGATCGTGTGTTTTAATGGCATTTAGTGATTTTATGGCCTCTTGCGTGCATCGCGATTTAGTGTTTCTGCGATCGACAGCCATAAAACGTGAACGCGTTTGAGTCGCGATTTTTCCATATTGTCGCGCGCTAGTCGGCCCTCTCCCTAAGGATGCCAACTCTCGCGCCTTATCTCCGTTCTATGGTAGAACTGTGAAGGAGGAAAAAGGTTGTGAAGTTTCTGAGTGTTATGTTGCAGATATCAGTTGCTGATTTTTAAATTATACTATAAAGCTACACTGTAACTTCAACTTACCGATATTCAAAATGGCTGCCAAACTTTGTTTCAAACATTCAATTAGAACGAAGTCAACCCATATTAGTTTAGCGAATTATTTAATTTAGGACCCTTGTTTGGTGTGAACAAAAATAAAACTTTCTAATTGTATTGTAGGCCTTTCATTATGGGCTGTGGAAGGTAAAATTTTGTAAAGGTCATACTTACGTATTAATAAACTTTTCGTTGGCATGATTTGTTGATTTTTTAAATTATTATTGATTGAAGTGTACAAATTAGAAGAATAACGGATATTACTGATGAAATAAATAGGAATAATGGATCCTTACTTTTCAAGAGCTGAGTTCCATCCATCCATCTTATCCATCACTTTATTTTTATGATACCCTGTTATGATAATACTTCAATTTATTATTGGCGATCACTCGTAAAGCCTGCAAAGGCTTATGTATACTACTAGACGGGCTCCGTGGCTTTAAGAAATTCCCATTTGAGTTACAGTGAAACCACCGCACCTCGTTTAGTCCGCTGCGAGCAAGCGAGAAGCCCAGTGCTTTGTTTTGTTGCCGTTGTAGGTAGGACGTTGTTTTTGACAAACTATTAATTTTATCATTCAGACTTCTAATGTATTTTGTTATTATTAATTATTTGAAAAACAGTTTTGCAGCAAACGTGCGAAATGATGTAATAGCCCCGGCAGACTATACCTATGTGTGTGCTTTGTAATAAGTTCTTGCCTTGAACTCTGCAGGGCTAGCATGGGCAGGGGACATATATCCACGGGGAGAGGATAAAATGTTTCTCTCCTCGCTCAGTTTTATCCACCTGTCGAACATGGGCACAACGTGGATATAATATTCACAGTGGATAAAATGTGAGAAAAACTTTTATCTATTATACTAATCTATATATATATAAAAGAAAGTGGTGTTAGTTACACTATTTATAACTCAAGAACGGATGAACCGATTTGGCTGAAAATTGGTGGAGAGGTAGCTTAGAACCAGGAGACGGACATAGGATACTTTTTTATCCCGTTTGACCGCGTTTCCGTCATGTCACTATAAAACGTGGTATAACAAAAACGCATCTGACATGGAATAACAAAACGCAAATGACAGTGGAATAACAAAACGTAAATGACAGCTAAACGTAATTTTGTCTTTGGCTATGTATGGTAAAAAATTTGACAATTATAAAAAGTGTTATAATAAAGCATTACTGATATTATAAATGTTAAAGTGTGTTTGTTTGTTGGTTTGTCCTTCATTCACGTCGCAACAGAACAGCGGATTGATGCGATTTTTGCATGGGTATAGTAATGGATGTAGTAGTGGTTCCTCAGACCGGGAGAGCTACTTTTTATCTCGGATAATGAAAGAGTTCCCGCGGGATTTTTAAAAACTAAATCCATGCGGACGAAGTCGCGGGCATCAGCTAGTACTATATAAAAGGAGAAGATAATTTTATCCCTTGTCAGTGGATAAATCGGGGGATATAATTTTTGTCCCCTGCCCAAGCTAGCCCTGCAGTTGTACAAAATATAAATAACTAGTAGAGATACTGCACTATATTTTGCCAGCGGTGTATTATCAAGGATGGCATTATATTCACGAAGGCGCTCTTATCTCAGGCGCACATATTTTCGTGTGGAGCACTTATATAGTGGCACAAATAATGGGGCGAGTCTCTAGAGGACGAAAGAAATTCGTCGTAAAAGTATTTTCGGGTTCGTTTTTAACTGACAGCTGACATTAGTGTACTTCGGATGTATACCGACTGACGACGTATTGAAAATTGATTTCCCTTCGCCTCACTTTGTGCGAATGCTCATTGCTCAGTCATGTTATCACTTACAAAATCAATAATTCAACGACGAATGTAGTCCTTGATGATGTAAAAATGTCACTTTGGCTTGTTTAGGCCAATTTAAGGCCGTTTTTAAATAAGCTATTCCAAAACCTATTAATTAATACCTTTTCCTAAAGTGTGGAACGCAATATAATAATAATAACGCAAAGTGGGGCGTCTGTTTCAAGCCACGTATAATTATTTGAGTACTTTCAAAGCAAGAGTTAATAAGCATTTTCTAAGCAAGCACGCTCCAACCTAGACGTCATCAGTGCCGAGTATAAATACCTATATTAATCTATGCATCAGTGCTTTCCAGTATTGATTGTTGTCAAGCGCAATCCTATCTCGAAATATAAAAAAAACCTAGACATGGGCATTGAAATCGAAATACCTTGATAAGTCGAAAACTTCCAAAACTCGAGAAAATGTTTTCCTTTCAAGCCCCGAAACCTCCATTACTCAAAATCTCATCCCTTTACAAGTCGAAAAAATCAGGGAGTCATACATGCCATTTCGGTACATATTTTCCCTCTATAATTCGAAAAAATGAAATTTGACCTTCCCATCTCGAACTTAGCAATGTTTGATAATTACAACCTCTACAACTCGAACATTTGAGATTAATTACCTCGATAGCTCGAAGAAAAACAATTTACCGACTTTAAGAATTTGCTGACGATGCGCATAATTGTTTCTTAGAAAACGATGTAAAAGTACAATAAATAGGATTACCAATTCTATGAAATGATTAAGTAATTTATGGCTGAGTTAAAACAATGCTTGTTTTTTTATTTTTATTGATAAATTAAATTATTTACTTTTATTATTATTGGTACTTATAGTCTATTAAACTTTAGCGAAGCAAGTCTTTTATTGTCGATTGTTAGAAATGAGTCTAGAATAAAATCAGTCTAACTCGAAATTCTTAATACGAAAACTCTATAACTCGGATATTTTGGCGACTCCCTTGAAGTTCGACTTACAGAGGTTCGCATTTTATTCATTAAAAACCGGCCCAGTGCGTGTCGGGCCACGCGCAGTGTAGGGTTCAGTAGTTGCAAGTCACAAATATTATTACCTAGGATAGTGCTTTTATTTTATTTATGAATATTGAATAGGTTTTGAGTTCCATGGTTTAAATACTAGTATACTATAAAATATGCAACTTACACTACGTGTAATACCTAACCTAGAAAAAACAGATAATATTATAACTCCTTAACTTATGAACCATACTTAGCCGTGATAGTTTCCCTATAAAATTCTTTATATATTATACCTACTACTGCTGTGAATTTTTTCATGTATGCTATAAACAACCATTTAGCTGGCAGAGGGGGGGGGGGGCACTTGACTCATAACATCATATTTCACAACCGGATCCCTGAATCGAAAAATGGTGTTCCCACACCCACAATATTTTTGAAAGACCTATTCAACGACACCCCACACTATGGGATACACCCATATGGGACACACTAAAAATGGCACCCGTGCGAAGCCGTGGCTAGTATTACATAAATCCTTAGCAGAGTGTTGTAACATGGGAAACTCGCGTCCAAGAGCAAACCTATCAAAGTGCTTTATGTACTGACGTAAGCGAATTACAGTTCTATCAAAGTTTGCATGTTAGGTTAGAGGGAGTTTGCAATAATATCGGTTTGGAGGATGCCACAGCTTTGCTGGGGTGTATGTGTATACATGTATGCTTAAAACCGATTTCTATTGAGTTCATGTTATGATAGGGTTTCGTGCCAAACTACTTTGCTCCGATTTCATGCCCACAAGCACAAGCAGTAACTACTTGAATAAAAGGATTATATAATTTTCATTTGTTAAGAGATAAGACCCAATTTAACCAATATAGAATTAGTCTTACTCTTCTTGTCTTAGTGTCACTTTCACTATCACGTTTAACCGAGGAATAAATTGGACATTCTGTCAGTTTATGTATTGAAAATCTGCCTAAACATCGAACGTATTACTCGGTTAAATCTGCAATTGTGAAATTAGCGCTGGGCCAATTTAACCAACGTAAAATAATTCTTATCCGAGCGTAAATTTTATATTTTGGCAGATTTTCAATACAAAAACTGTCAGAAAGCCCAATTTATTCCTCGGTTAAACGTTATTCGAAATTGGTGAAATCGGCACCTAAATTATTAAGTATTAAAATAAGTATTCCAAGAATAAAATATTTACATTTCAAAATATTATAGCTTTAGAATCGATACTAGGTACGTATGGTGCTATTTATGTTACATATATTATGTATTTTATCGTCAAAGGCAAGCGTTTTAAAAACTTAGCAAACATTTTTAACACTAGACGCAACGAGATCCTAAAGACTGTCTATATCACGTTGAGTTAATCTGCCCATAGAGGAGCAATCCCCTTACATCAAAAAAATAAACTTTGAACGTAAAATATTTAAGTTAACTTACCTACTACTCCTGAAATATTACCATTAGTGTTGCGTCACATGATTGATACAAGATGATTATTGAAAATTACCATCGAAATTATTTTTTCATATCCGTCTCCGGCATGCAAGCTATCTTTTACCAAATCTCGTCAAGATCGGTTCAATAATGTCAACAATTTTTTTTTTACGAAATCCTGTATATTTCTGTGATTAAAAGTAGCCCTAATAACTAAATAATCCGCTAACCGCCTATGAAGTTCCGTCAAAATGGGTCCTTGAGATTATTCCGGACAAACAGACACACAGACACAAATATTAATAACGAGTGACATCCAAATAATTGATAAGAGGTAGTCATTATGTTGTGTATAAATATAGCTATTTATGCAACTGCATCGTAATGAGAGTCATTTTAATTCGAGTGCTGTTTTTTGATACGAGGCTTGCCGAGTATCAAAATAGGATAGTACGAGAATTAAAATGACTAATTACGTTCAGTTGCATACAAGATTTTATCTACGACAAGGAAAATAAAATCATTAACAAAATACGCCGTAGGCTCAATAAAGTAACAAAAAGCCGCCACCAGCCGCCTGTGGCGCCTCTGTCGTATGAACGGTACAAAAGTGCCAGAACTCAGAGCCTTAGCTTTAGGTATCCTATTTTAAGAAGATAACCATTTCGATTCAGCTCCCATACAACGAGCTGCATCGAAATGAGAAGCAAAACCGAAAGAGGGTTCATTTCGATTCAGCTGTCAAATTCGAAATTGGAACTTTTCTATGTTGGAGTAGATAAATAAATAATTAACAGCAAATCTAGAGCGTAAGATGAATGACGATAAATTAATAAATTAATTCCCTTGTCAAGTGAACTTGTGTGCCGGCGGGAATGGGGCTACTAATTAATAATAATTATTATTATTATTACTTTCTGTCTGCCCATCTTAGCAATTATTGAATTGTATGTACCATTCCGAACCGTGGTAGATTCATTTATATTATGCATAGACACGAAAGCACTTGTTAAGTTTATTTAAATAAAAAATATATCTGTTCTATTCTAATCGGCTTTGATTCAGCTGTCCACAAGATAGATAAGCTACATTTTGTAACATTTTTTGCAGAGCAACTGCTGAGCTTCTTGCTGGCTCTTGTCAGCATTCCGAACCGGTGGTAGATTCCTGACTTGTCATAAGAGCCACAAGTTGGCCTAAATGAAATAAATGATTTTGAATTTGAATTTGAAGTACAGAAATTCTTCTGTTACATCACAGCAACCAGTAATTAACTAATCCGAAATAGTACTGTTGATAAAAAAAACTATTAAAATTTTAGTGTACAACATATTTTAGTGAACAACATATTTTCACAAATCTTCACAAACACTTCGATGGTATAGACAGCGTGTAAATCTGTATTGTTGTGTTAAATCCGCATACAAGATGGAGTCTAAAGGCTGTGAACGCGTCGAAAATTTGTGCTGCCACCTGTGGCCTCAAAGCCTGTGGCACACGCCCTGTTCGCGCCATGTGCCTGTCAACAATTCCTTGTTCCATGGTCGTAGCGCTGGCAATCTCTTTGGCTCGCAATGAAGTTGACAGATGACACTTGAAAGGTAAAACTTGCCGCGATTTTTGGGCGTGGTTTTAGCAAGTTCCCTTTTTCCTTTTGAGTGCTAACACGTATTCACGAAAAATCCGGTCGTCTCGCGCACGTTTTTGCTGTTTTAAGTGTCTAGAGTTAGTTTATTTTACGGTTTTGTTGCGCCGTTGAGCGATCTATGTGTCGACCTAGCTATAAGCATCATTGTTAACGTGCTGTCCGTAACAAAAGAACATTTTTTGCAACCCGCCGATTTTGCTCGCCAACGCGCTCGGCGAAGTGTGTGTGTGATCAGGGTTTTGGACCTTAACTAGTGACAAGCCGAGTGTACAGTGCCACGCCAGCCCAGCGTCTTCAGCAGGCCATAGCTGGCTGCCTGCCTGCTACGCCTAGCGGCCTGAGAAGTTCACCTTACACTCTCTCACAACACACCCCACATACACCACTCTCATACAATCTCAGGCCGTACAAAGATTGAATAGAATAGAATAGAATAGAAATGTTTTTTATTCAAATAAACTTTTACAAGTACTTTTGAATCGTCAATGAGTCTACCACTGGTTCGGAATGCCGTTCCTGCCGAGAAGAACCAGCAAGAAACTCGGCAGTTGCTCTTTTCAAAATACTTTTACAATATACTTAACAGATATTCTATGTATGCAGAGTTTCCACAATGAGGGAAAGGTCCACAAAAGCATACGTAATTATTTCTAATTATAATTCAACACATGTCAAGACGGGCAGACAGAAAGTAGCCCCATTGCCGCTGGTGGCACCCGTTCACGAGCATGACGCATGACCCAGCCATTGCTTCGCTCAACCATATTTTAGGGAACGCAACAACCCGCATCACACGACACCACCGCAGAAATGTTAAAGAGAGTGTGACATACTTATGTAGGCTACCCATCTTAAGGCATCGAATTGAAACTAATATTCAAATCAAATACTCATTTTAAAATATGACTTGTACACAAATAAAGTGGAAACTCTGAATAGAATAGAATTATTTTGATATACAATTATACAGGTTAATCATTACCTACTGTCTCATGAATCGCCGGAACGAATTACATCCACGCTTTTTTGTCATTTATATAGTCTTCAATCGTATAATATGCTTTTTTCATGAGCGTAGTTTTAATCGATTTCTTAAAC
Source organism: Oeneis ivallda (assembly GCA_029955525.1). NCBI lineage: Eukaryota > Metazoa > Arthropoda > Insecta > Lepidoptera > Nymphalidae > Oeneis > Oeneis ivallda. Next base: position 13,548,746 of record JARPMR010000022.1, read on the forward strand.
TTGTGTAAAGGCAAGTCCAAGATCGACTGTGGAATTTTATTATAGAACGTCACGCCCATTCCCACAAATGTCTTTCGGACCCTCTTGAGGCGCAGTCGAGGAATCACGAGCCTATTTGGATCTCTAACCTGCCTATCTCGTAATTCACCCTTTTTTTTGTAATTCACAATGTTTTGTCTGACAAATATTATATTGTTATAAATATATTGTGAAGCTACTGTAAGAATGCCTATTTCTTTAAATTTTTCTCGAAGCGAATCCCGCGGCTTTAAATTATAGATTGCGCGAATCGCCCTCTTCTGCAATACAAAAATTTTTCCAATATCGGCCGCTTTACCCCATACTAAGATTCCGTATGACATAATACTATGGAAATATGCAAAATAAACAATTTTTGCAGTTTCTATGTCAGTTATCTGTCGAATCTTCCTAACAGCGTAAGCAGCAGAGCTGAGCTTGCCAGCAAGTAATGCTATATGGGTGCCCCATTGCAGCTTTGAGTCCAGGGTTAATCCCAAGAACACTGTGGAGTCCTCTGTTTTCAAGGATTCATTACTTATCTTTAAATTTATACTGACAGTTCTGGTGTTAGGCAATAAAAACTCAACACACTTTGTTTTTTTAGCATTTAAAAGTAGATTATTTGCCGTAAACCATTCAGAAACTTGAGATAATGCATTATTTACATCGTCAAAATTGTCTTTTTTCCTATCGACTTTGAAAATCAAAGACGTATCATCAGCAAATAGTACAATATCGCAAGTATTATGGACAAAATATAGTAAATCGTTTATGTAAATCAAAAACATGAATGGACCTAGAATAGAACCCTGGGGTACACCCATTACTGAGGCTGATCCGGATGATTTTACATCATTGACACACACTCTTTGAACACGATCCCTTAGATAAGACGCAATGAGGCTAAGTGCAATATCTTTAATACCATAGTGGCTCAGTTTAAGTAAGAGGGTCTTGTGATCAACGCAGTCGAAGGCTTTTGATAAATCACAAAAAATACCAATGGCATTCTGTGAGTTATTCCATGCATCGAAAATGTGTTGTAACAGCGTTGCGGCTGCATCGGTTGTTGATCGACCCTTAGTAAAACCGTACTGCTCAGGGTGAAGAAGTTTATTTAAGTTAAAGTGTAGAAGCAGTTGGTTGAACATTATTTTTTCGAAAATCTTGCTAAGAGTTGGCAAAATTGAAATTGGTCTGTAGTTATTCGGGTCAAATTTGCTTCCCGATTTATAAAGCGGTATTAATTTGCTACATTTCATTAGGTCTGGAAAAGATCCAGTATCTACAGATTTATTAAAAATTAAAGCAAGATAAGGCGCAATAATATCAATGATATTGTGAATTAATTTAACTGATATTCCCCATAGATCTCCTGTTTTTTTATTTTGCAATGATTTAAATGTTTTGATAATATCATATGGGGTAACGTGTTCAAACCTAAATAGTTTATTGCACTCAGAGACATTGCTTCTTAGAAGATTACAGGCTTCTGTTGGCGAGGAATTTAGAGAACTGGTCGTGGTTACTGGTATATTTTTGAAAAAGTTCTCAAGTGTATTTGCAATTTCTATATCGGAGTCAATTACAAGGTTATTAAGTTTAAGCTCCAGTTTATTATAATGCATCTTGTTCTTACCCATTTCATCACCAATAATGTCCCATACTGCTTTTATTTTATTATCTGAATTGACAATTTTTTGTTTCATGTTAAGTGACTTTGCTTGTATGCACACGTTTCTAAACAATTTGGAGTAATTTCTTACATATTCTATAAACGCGGGGGTATAATTATATCGTTTTTCTGCATACAAGTCAAACAGCTTATTTCTACTTTTATAGATGCCAACAGTTGCCCAATCACTAAATTTTAAATTTTTAAATAATCTTTTGTCTATTACCTTAAAGATAGAGTTAAATTGAGAGTTTAAAAGATCAAAAAACTCACTATAAATTTCATCCGGACCACCCTGTGCAATATCAAGCGTCGGCAATGCAGCTGCGATATTTTGTTTAAATTGCCTTACTTTTTTTGTGGTAACTGGCCTATATTTTACTACTTTTGTTGTATTCTGCTCACTGCTCGGAATAGATATCATTTGTCCGCAATGATCAGATCTTAAATAAGTGATAATCGATTTTTGGATAATTTTACAATCACAGAAGATGTTATCAATACAAGTAGCTGAATTAGCAGTTATTCTCGTAGGTTCAACAAAAACATTTTCCAGGTTAAAACTTTTAAACAAATTAAGTAATCTACCTGTAAAAGGCATGTGTTGCAGGATATCTATGTTGAAATCTCCACAGATTACTATTTTTTTTTGATGTCCTACATAGCCGCCCTAAGGTGTCCTCCATGACCTTCTCAAAATGAACAAAATCGCCCGAGGGGGGTCGGTACACGCAGACTATAATATATCGGTCCAGCTCAACACAAGACAGCTCAATAATGCGTTCCATAGAAAGACTAACAATGTCTTTTCGCTCTCTGCAATTAATATTATTGCGCATTATTATCAAAGAACCCCCGCGTATAGCAGTCTTTCTGGAGAACACACTTGACAGTAAATAACTATCAAAATGCATAACTAACTGATGAGAGTTGAGCCAATGTTCAGTGAGACATAAAATGTCAATATTAAACTCTTTAATAAATAACTCAATCTCATGCTCTTTGCCAGATAAGCCCTGTATATTTTGGTGTACAAGATTAATTATACATTGCTTATCTGTTGTCTTATTATTTAGTTTAAAATTTTATCACAGGAATTTTTCCTGTTAGAATCTGATGTCAAAAAATCTGAATTAGTTTTAATAGAATTGGTAGAATGCTGCAAGGAAGGTCAGTGCAACCCTACCACATTAAGTCCACACTAAGACGAGAACAAATCTGACCGCGGTTAAAGGTCGCTTTGGGCAGCGACCCTGGACTCAGGTTATAGCTGATGGGCCCCTATACTTCGTGTTCCAGGCCTTGACTCGTTGGCCAAGCCGTTGGCCTCAACATTTGGTAGTCAGAGCGCGGTTAAATTGATTCCGCGGACAGATTTGGCATTACTGTGACTTAACTTGGCCGTTCTAGGGTTAACTCATTTATTGTAAATTAATGGACCTTATAACTTACACACAGGCTACACAGGCTTATTGAGTTACTAGTACATAGCCTGCCTTGTCACATGTAGGCCTGTATAATGATTGCAATTATTGAGATTTTGTTTTGTTAATTTTTGTTGATTAATAATTAATAGTATCTAATTGTTGTTTGTGGCCCGTAACTGGCCAACAGTTAGATGTAGATTGTAATAAATAAACTTAATATTAATATAATTTGATAATTGTAGGTTCCTTACCAAGCCAATTTGTAATTTGCAGTGCCTAGTATGAGTCTAGCGGCTTAGTACGGGTAATTAAAAACTTAATTTTTCTTTTATCTTAATTTATGTTATTGATTGACTTAACATAAATTATTGATAGCTTAATTTGTATCTTTTGGAACTTTTAACCAACAAATACTTTGTTTGTTTACTATAACCCCTCGTGGTTAGGTAACAGAGTAGTTTGTTTGATGTATTTAAAATAAATAATTCTTGTTTTAAAGTAAATAATTCTAATTAATAAATAGTATTTAAGTAGTAATTTGTTTGTGTTTAAAGTGGGTAATTCTTGTTTGATTATTAATTTGTTTGGTTGAAGTTGAAACATAACTTGTAACAAATAACTTTGTTCTGATTTTGTTATCTATTTGTTGTAACTACCTTTATTTAAGTTGTTTTGTACCTACCTAAGATGGCAGCCCACAAAAAATTGAGCGTGCAAATTCAATCAGAGCTGCGTTGGGCTGCTACAGCCAACGCCTTGGTAGGCCGGGTGGACCGGGCATCCGCACTGCTCCAGCGGTGCGAGCAGGTGCGGACCAGGCAGGCGGTCGTCGAAGAGGCCTTCCGAGACCTCATGGCATTGGAGCTACCTCCAGAATCGCTGGAGTCCTCAGTGCGGGACTACGAACAGTTCTTTGAGCTGACAGACGGTCTGGTGGAGGAGGCCGCGAGGCTCAAGAAGGAGGCGAGAATGAGCTCTATTCTTGAGTCTCCCACCAGACCCACCACGCAGCCTGCGTTACAGGGCAAGTTGCCAACAATAAACTTGCCCCACTTTTCTGGCAACCTGAGCGAGTGGCTAGGCTTTCTCAGCCTCTTTGATAGCCTGGTGGACGCGAGAAGGGACCTGTCTCCCTGCCAGAAACTGGCCTATCTACTCTCTTCCCTGCAGGGAGAGGCTCTGGGTTTAGTTAGCCACCTAGACCTCTCCGAGGAGAGTTATACCACCGCGCGGGAACTACTGACTCGGCGGTATGCCAACGTGCGCCGGTTAGCAGACACACACGTGGCACAAATTCTAGCGCTGCCACGTGTCTATGGGGTGTCCCATTTAAGAGAATCACTCTTAAATCCACTGATTGTAGCCTGCAACGCTCTTAAGCGTTTAGAGCTTCCCGTGGACCAGTGGTCCTTCCTTTTATTACACATTGTGTTGTCCCGCCTACCTCCCGAGTTAAAACTGCGTTTTGAGCAAAGGTATGGTGGGGACGGGGCCAGCTACCTGCCCCCCTTTTCGGACCTTTTAAAGTTCCTTGAGGAAGAGTGCCGGCAGGCTGATAACTCTGGTATGGCTGGTCCTTCAAGGACCCCAGAGCGGCCTGCCCAGCTGAGGAAGGAAAGGGGTCACACTGGCGTCCCTGGTAAAAGGGCCTCCGACCGGAGACCAATGCCCGTTTACACTGGACTTGCTGCCACTGAACCCGCCCCCTGTAACTATTGCAGGCGTCCAGGCCACCGGGTGCTTTCTTGCCCCCAGTTTCTCTCTAAGCGGATCAAGGATCGGAGGGGCGTTGCAAGAGACCGCCACTGGTGCTATAGCTGTCTGGGAGCTCACATGCAACGGGACTGCCAACAGCAACGGCCATGCCCAATTTGTAGGGGTAACCACCTGGAGATTTTGTGCGCCAACAAGAATGGTGTTGGTCGCCAGGTGGAGAGTGAGGGCGCGCCCCGCACGGGCGGGGGCGCTCTTACCAATCGCTCCCCGGATTATTTGCGTCGGTCCCCTGATCAGGGCCATGAATCCCGACGCGTCCGGATTTCGACCCCGCCTATGGGGGCTTCACCCCCCCGTGAGGGGGGCGCCAACCCCCCTCGACGTTCTGATGGGAGATTTGTGGCGGCCCCGTCTACGGTTCGACCTACCCGCTATTCACCTCCGCTTCATGAGTGGCCACGCCTCGAACGCCGCCCACCTCGAGCGGGTCGACAGCAGTACTACGACCTACCGACCTCAGCCCGTATGACTAGGCCCGTGCTGCCGCCACGAGATGACGCATGGGTTTACCCAAATGGAGGTCCTTCCCCCTCACCTTTGGAGGTCCCCCCTGAGTCTCAATATGAGATTCCCCGGTTAGAGGACGGGTTTGATGAGGACGACCACCAATAGGTAGTTGCCGCCCTAGCCCCCACCACAGCAACTTCTCCTGAGACCTTGAATCTCCGGCAGTCTGTCTGTCAGACCATTCTTTTGCCGACTGTCTCAGTGAAGGTATTCAACCCGAAGGGTGAATTTTTAATCGTTCGCGCCCTTTTGGATTCGGGTTCACAGCGCTGTATTGCTTCTTCTCGTTTGGTGGGTGAGCTAGGGCTCCCTTGGAGTCCTCGAACAGGACGGGTGATAGGTATCGGGGGTATAGAGCCCTCGACTCCTACCGGGGAAGCGGAATTAATGTTTGGCCCCGTTACGGGCAATTTTAGGGTCTTGGTCAAGGTGTCAGTCCTTGACAATATCTTAGGCCCCCTACCGCAGGTCCGAATAGCTGACGCTGCGGTGTCCTGTGCATCAGGCCTAAACCCAGCTGACCCCCACTGGACTGAACCCGGTCCTACGGACCTTTTGTTGGGTTCCGACGTGTTGGGCCTGGTCTTGTCAGGGGAAATTAGGGTTTTGCAGAAGGACGGCCTATGTGCCATGTCCACTATATTCGGTTCTAGCTTTTTTGGACCCGTGCTACGGTCTTCGGACCTACCGGTGCTGGACCAATTGCAAGCAGCCGGCTTGACGCTGTCGGACGTGGTCCAGCGCTTTTGGGAAGTTGAGGAGCCGCCGCATGCCGCACGAGTTGACCCTCTTGACCTTGAATGTGAGTTGTTTTATCAAAACAACACAGGCCGCCGTGTTGATGGGCGATTTGTAACTCGCTTGCCCTTTCTCGCTTCTCGCCGCCCCGCTTGGTCAATCGCGGGCCTTGGCGGAAAAGAGGCTCTTGTCTATGGAACGGCGCATGCGGCGCGACTCCACCTTCCGCTCCAAGTACGTTGAATTTATGCGCGAGTACGAGGGCCTGGGGCATATGTCACCATCCAATTTTGATTGGCGCGCACACGAGCACTACTTCTTACCCCACCATGCCGTCTTGAAGACCCCTGGGGGGAAGATTCGAGTGGTTTTTGACGGCTCCGCGGCCACATCCAACGGGGTGACATTGAACCAATGCTTGCACTCCGGTCCTAAGCTGATCAAGGATATCTCCGATATCCTCACGCATTTCCGCCGGCATCAAATTGTTTTCGTAGCTGACATCAAGATGATGTTTAGACAGTCGATGGTACATCGCGATGATCGGAGATACCAAATGATTCTGTGGCGCGAAAATCCTAATGAGCCAATGCGTGTCTTTGAATTGAACACCACGACCTATGGACTCAAGTCAAGCCCCTATATTGCTATCAGGACCTTGTTAGAACTAGCTAACCGGGAGCGACTGAATTACCCTCGCGCATCAGCCACCTTGGAATCGTCAGTCTATATGGACGATATTTGCACGGGAGCCTCTAGCGTTGAGGAAGCTCTGACTCTTCGCGATGAATTGATTGCAATACTGAAGTCCGGAGGTTATGAGTTGGGCAAGTGGTTGTCCAACTCCCCTCACGTCTTGAAGGATCTTCCGGGAAAGGATCAGCAGGATCCTCATATTTTTGAAAATCCCGAAAATCCCAATTTGCTGACGGTCCTTGGAATACAGTACCAGCCCGTCCAAGACGTTTTCACCTACCGGGTCAAATTGGACCCACCTCCTAAGGTCTGGACTAAGCGTTCCGTATTGTCTACGGTTGCTCGCACCTTCGATCCCAATGGATGGATCACTCCCGTAATATTTTTGGCTAAATGTTTCCTCCAGAAGCTTTGGATTGCTGAACTCGGTTGGGACGAACCACTCCCTGGGAAGTTATTGAAGGAGTGGAACTCCCTTGTGTCTTCACTTCCTGAAGTTAACCGAATTTCCATGCCTCGACGCTTCCTACCAACAGGAAGGTGTCATGCCAGTCTCCACGGGTTTTGCGACGCCTCCGAACGAGGATACGCCGCCGTGGTATATTTGAGGACTGTCGATGTCGCCGGTGAGGTCGCGACGCATCTCGTCTTGGCAAAAAGCAAGGTGGCCCCTATTCGGTCACGGTTAACTATCCCGAAATTAGAATTGTCTGGCGCCGCCCTTCTGGTACGCCTCTTGAACTACGTCCGCTCCTCTTTGGCATCTGCGGTCGATCTGACCGACGTTTATGCTTGGACGGACAGTGAGATTGTCCTTTGCTGGCTACGAGCCGCGCCTCACAACTTAGAGGTCTTTGTTGCGAATCGGGTCTCCCAAATTCAGAGCTCTGCAGTACCGGTGATTTGGAGACACGTACCCGGAGAACTGAACCCGGCCGATTGCGCCTCCCGCGGCTGTGAGGCCTCTTCACTGGTCCACCATCACCTTTGGTGGGATCCAAGTTGGCTATCCCAATCCGAGACGACTTGGCCTCAAAATAAGTTTTCCGCTCCCGAAGTATTGCCGGGCTTAAGAGTCGGAGTGGTTGAGGATAAACAGATCCCCGACTTGAACTTTCTTTTGAACCGTTACAGTTCCCTTGATAAACTAATTGGTGTTACCGGTTGGATTCGACGTTTTATCCATAATGGGCGGAATTCAGAAAATAAAAATTTGAGTCCTGTGCTTTCCCCTCTTGAACGCCAAGACGCCCGGAACTACTGGGTGCGTGTGGTTCAGGCGGAGCATTTTTCATCCGTGATTGACACCCTAAAGAGAGGTTTAGTTTTGAAGGGCCCCCTTGCTCGCCTAAGCCCTTTTTTGGACAATAACGGAATGCTACGCGTTGGAGGACGCCTCAAGAATTCCAATCTGCCCTATGGTGCTCGCCACCCCCTTTTGCTCCCTAAGGACGGCACCTTTGTCAAATTGCTAGTGACACACTACCATCTTGAAAATGCCCACGCTGGTTGTAATGCACTCTCGGCTATTTTACAGCGCGAGTTTTGGATTCTGGCAGGGAGACGCACCATCCGGAACGTCACTTTCAGATGCATTCCGTGTTACCGCTTGAAGGCTAATACTTCACAGCCGATGATGGGTGATCTGCCCTCCGACCGCGTTCTAGCCACTCGACCCTGTGCTGGGGTTGGCACTGATTTTGCTGGCCCGTTTGCCATCAAGAGCTCTAACCTCCGCAACGCCAAATCGCTCAAGGCCTACCTCTGCGTTTTTGTATGTCTCGCTACCAAGGCGGTACATTTAGAACTTGTGAGTGCCTTAAGCACTGAAGCTTTTGTAGCCACGCTAGGTAGATTTGTCTCTCGTCGAGGATTGCCTGACCTGATTCGCACTGATTGCGGCACAAATTATAAGGGCACTGATAGATATTTAAAAGAAATTGTCGAATTCCTGTCTAGCAATAAGATTAGATTAAGTACAGCATTGTCCAAGATGGGGACCTGGAAGTTTGACCCCCCAGCTTAACCTCATTGGGGTGGAATATTCGAAGCTGTGGTTAAGGTGGCCAAGACTCATCTCCGGCGCGTTATAGGCGAAACTGAAGAAACTTTAACCTTTGAAGAACTCACCACCGTGTTTTGCAAAATTTAGGCTGTACTCAATTCTCGGCCACTCTGTCCCCTCTCATCTGACCCAAATGACCTGGAGGTCTTAACTCCCGGTCATTTTCTGATTGGTCAGCCCCTTAACGCTCTACCCGAATACCCCTTCAGGGACGTGAAGGTCTCACGTTTGTCCCGGTTTGAGCTGCTGCAACAGATGACTCAGAGTTTTTGGCACCGTTGGTCACTAGAGTATTTGCATCTTTTGCAGCAGCGGGTTAAGTGGGCTGACAAATCTGATCCACCCAAAGTTGGTGACCTAGTGCTGATTAAGGAACCTAATTTGTTGCCTTTATACTGGCGCCGTGGGCGCATTCTTAAGCTGATCTACGGGTCTGATGGGGTTCCCAGGGTTGCCGAGGTAATGGTCGGAGACTCTGTCTTGCAGCGAGCCGTTTGCTCCTTATCACGTTTACCTATTTACTAGTCAGTGGACGTAAATCCTTACGACCACAGGCGGGGGGGGGTTGTTCGCGCCATGTGCCTGTCAACAATTCCTTGTTCCATGGTCGTAGCGCTGGCAATCTCTTTGGCTCGCAATGAAGTTGACAGATGACACTTGAAAGGTAAAACTTGCCGCGATTTTTGGGCGTGGTTTTAGCAAGTTCCCTTTTTCCTTTTGAGTGCTAACACGTATTCACGAAAAATCCGGTCGTCTCGCGCACGTTTTTGCTGTTTTAAGTGTCTAGAGTTAGTTTATTTTACGGTTTTGTTGCGCCGTTGAGCGATCTATGTGTCGACCTAGCTATAAGCATCATTGTTAACGTGCTGTCCGTAACAAATGAACATTTTTTGCAACCCGCCGATTTTGCTCGCCAACGCGCTCGGCGAAGTGTGTGTGTGATCAGGGTTTTGGACCTTAACTAGTGACAAGCCGAGTGTACAGTGCCACGCCAGCCCAGCGTCTTCAGCAGGCCATAGCTGGCTGCCTGCCTGCTGCGCCTAGCGGCCTGAGAAGTTCACCTTACACTCTCTCACAACACACCCCACATACACCACTCTCATACAATCTCAGGCCGTACAAGGATTGAATGCTGCAAGGAAGGTCAGTGCAACCCTACCACATTAAGTCCACACTAAGACGAGAACAAATCTGACCGCGGTTAAAGGCCGCTTTGGGCAGCGACCCTGGACTCAGGTTATAGCTGATGGGCCCCTATACTTCGTGTTCCAGGCCTTGACTCGTTGGCCAAGCCGTTGGCCTCAACACGCCCTTTTCCCGCGCTCAGTTTGAATTAGGTCATCACCAGATATGGAGCTCGCGAGCCAATATTTTGTTTTTTTAAATGGCGGTTTTGGTAAAAAAAATGTGAAAAAACTAAACAGGACAATCTAAAATAACCAATAACATCACCTACCATAAGTAAATAACATTAATTCACATCAGTTCCTGCAAAATAAGAAATTGAAATTTTTCGAAAATAATTAAATTATGCTTTGTCAAATTTAGGATGATAATTTTGGCAGATCACGCACATGAAGTTTCGTATTTTTTTGTTCGGTAGATGTACTACAGTTAATTTCGTACTTCATTGATGGGTACCGCCCACTTAGTAAAGTGCCATACCTCTCGAACAACCACAGACAATATAAAATCGATTTTGAAATGAAATAAATCGATAAACATTGTTAAGGTTGTGCACCGTTGTACTAGTATTAAATAGCCTTAAATATTTATTCCTTATTTCATTTCACCCTAAAGGCCCTCTCACAGCAACAATTTCGACTTACGCGTATTCCGCGCTACAAGGTTGACCGATGAAACAAAAATTCGCACGAATCGAAATCGTCGTTGTGGGAGGACTTTTATAGTCATATTAATTAATAAATTATATTAATTTAATGAAGCAGTGATAGCCTCGTGGTTAGGACTGTGGTCTCCCATTCGGGGGGTCGCAAGTTCGATCCCGGGTACGCACCTCTGACTCATCGAAGTCAAGTGCGTTTAAGCAATTAAATATCACTTGCTTCAACGGTGAAGGAAAACATCGTGAGGAAACCTGCACACCTGAGAGTTCTTCACAATGTTCTTGAAGGTGTGTGAAGTCCGCCAATTCGCATTGGGCCAGCGTGGTGGACTATGGCCTATAACCCTTCTCTGAGAGGAGACCTGCGCTCAGTAGTGAGCCGTTGATTGGTTGCTAATGATGATGATGAATGATTAATTTAATAGAATAAAATAGTTTGATTTGTATTATTATCTGACTATACAACATAATATCGAATATCCATGCGACTATCGATTCTAAGTTCTATGGAAATATTAATCGATAATCGAATAAGTTCGGTAACGATTACACACGCCGCGCATTTAAACCACTTTATTTTAAAAATTGAAACTTACACATAATTTGAGTTATATTCTGTACTTGAACAACAAATACTAAGGTTAGATAAATATTATAAAGAAACGAAATTATTTAAGTTTTAATGGGCATCAATGTTTTTAACAAAACTTCACTATACTGTTAATAGATGGCGCTGTCTTTAATATTGTAAATACAGTTTTGCGTCAGCTATTCTTATTTTGTCTATTACTAATTATGTTATTCAATTAGCAAATTATATTATCAATAAAAGTATCACGTTGTTTTTGCAAAAGTAAATCCGTTTCTATTTACAATAATTGGACGTTAGCACCTATTTACTACCGTATAATGGTACTGTGTCTATGAATGTAAAGATGAGCGCGCATCTAGACATGCTCGCCGCAGAAGCCGCAAGCGCGCAGTCATGGCAGTTTATAATTTTTTTTATTATGAAATCGTATACTACGTAACACCCGTTCAGCGAACCAGCTGAATTTTAGTAAAATACTGTAGGCATACGCATCCCATCCACGAAACCAGATGACGATTGACGTCATCAGATTCGGCGCGTTTTAATTACAATATAATATAGTTAAAACTACCTTATGGGAATTATGGGATACCGCGAGGTCTCAGTTCGGGGCGAACCACTAGTTTTACTAATATCAATGAAATCTAATCTAGGTCAGGGAAGCAGATTCTGCTGAGAACAGCCGGCGAAAAACTCAGAAGTTGCTGTTTTCAAAAGAGAATGTTATTACAATTATATTATTACAATTATAGCTATCGCAATGTAATCCTCCTAATATTATTAATGTGAAAGTTTGTGACGATATTTGGATGGATAGATTAAACCGATTTGGATGAAATTTGGAATGGAGATAGCTCATACCCAGGAATGTTTTTTATCCCGGAAAATTACAGAGTTCCTGCGGGAATTAAAAAACCTTAATTCACGCGGATGAAATCGCGAGCATCATCTAGTTAAGAAACTCATTAACTTTGAAGTAGCATTGACTTAATTATGTATATTTACACATTGCCAATATTTACACATAGCTAAATCTAATAAAAAATGTTACAACTCAATGTCCATTCACTATACAGTATTATAACAGTATTACAGTACAGTATTACAGGTAGTAGGTACATCGCCCGCTTTGATTGTGCGTCGGTTTTTACGCGCTTAAGAAAAACTCCCCTTTGATGTGCGTGAATCCACTTTGATATCGCACTTTGTTGATGAAATTGATTTCTTGTGTACCTATCAACGGAGGTGTAGGTTTTGAAGTGGTTTGCGGGTACGTATTATTTACGTTTATTCTAAAGTGAATCGTTTTAATCACTAAAGTGCTTTTCGTTGGAGTTTGTGTTTGAAAAACGTGAACTACATCTTTGTTTTCATACATTTGTAACATTCATTCACTCAACGCTCGCTGACCCTCTACGGGGTACAAGCCTTCTCTAAAATGAGAAGGCCTTGTCTTAAACTTATGTGTTCCGGAAAAGTTCTCACGGAATTTTCAAAAACCGAAAACTACGCGGACAACATCACGGGCATAATCTAGTGTTTAAATATTTCGCGTAAACATAGCCAATAACTCAATTACTTTATGGGATTGCTCAACCTTATACATATTATGATAATTAAAAACTCATCCCATCAAAAAACATGCTATTTGCTATTTTATAATATTTTTTCGTCAAGATCAATGGATTTTTTTACGAAGGGTTTCCTTTATTCCATAACAAAATGCCTGCATACAATATGGCCGTATACAAAAGAATAATAGACCGTTGAGAACACGAACGTGTACATAATGTATCCAAAGTTACAAAGACTCGAGTATCTCAAATATTAAGACAGAAATATAATTCATAAAGCTATTTTGTTCGGTGAAAGAATTACTGTTACGACGCGACGTTACGTTACCTACGAATATTTCTTTTTTTTAAACACAGTTATGGTAAGGTTCATTGAGTTGGAGTTTACCTTTTAAAATCTTATACCTACATATGAAAATCTCGTGTCACGATGTATGTTCGGGATAAACTCTGTAACTACTGAGCCGATTTTGATCAAACTTCGTAACTATCTGTAATTTGGTCCAACTTGAAAGATAGGATAGTTTTTTGGATAAGGATAGTTAATTTGTTTTATTTATATAGATAAGTTGGCGGTACGAAGTTCGCCTGGTCAGCTAGTTATATTATATAAATAAGAAAACTCTCGCAATACGTGATCAGTACCTCAGTTAAAATTAAAGCTTACGTTAACTTGCATTTAAATTAATGAATGGAAAAATTCTCCATCCTAAATCATTCTAGATCGATAAAATTATAATATATTTATCTATCAACTCAAAACCATACCATAGCATACCATTACATACCATAGCATAGCATTTACATTACATACCATAACATACCATAGCATACCATAGCATACCATACCATTACATGGCAACATAGTAATCGTGTGATTAGTTTACAATTACAGTGTCAGAGTTTTTAATTTCTAATAATTCCTTTTTCCACAATCTCTAAATTATTTTTAGGAAAGGCATTATTTTCATTATAGGTCGATTTTAATAGAGAATTAAAAATTCAGTACTCGTAAAAGATAAAATTAACTGTGTATCATTATTGTGGAAACTCTATCGGCCAGTGATTAAGTTATATAGCTGAAAGGCAAAAGTTTTAAACGTCGACAGCTCTCTAAGTTAAAGCACTCGCTTATCATGTTTTATAACTTGAAGGAGTCATAACATCTCAGGTTGTAATGGTACTACATAAAGTACCGACTGGAAATCTCGAAACTTCCGACTTATTATTTCGCTTTTCTTTCTGCGCGACTGACATCCTTACTTTATGTTTAATTTGATTAAAAACATGATAAAGTGATAGCTCGGGACATGACTTGAAAATTATTTTTATAAACGCAATTCTATTTAAAACATTAGATAAGCTCAATACAGATTTTTACCTCAAATGCCAAAAATCATAGCAGCAGCTTTGCAGCTGTGTTAATTAAGTACATTTTAATAGGTGGGGGTGTTGGCAGACCCCCTACTAGGGGTGGACCGATGACATCAAACGAGTCGCAGGGAGCCGCTGGATTCAGGTGGCGCAAGTTATGAAGCCTGTGGCAGTCCACGCAAGAGACCTTTGTCCAGCAGTGGACGTCTATCGGTTGACAAAGAAGAACAATAAGTTTAGCTCAAAACATTATAAGGTCAGTCCTTCCAGCTTGTAAGCCCAGGAAAGGTGTATAAGCATACAAGGATGACTTGCATGGAACCGTGGGTCTCTTCAATTGTCCAATAGTGCCATGAAAAGGAACTTGAAGATGATGAGCAGCTGGAGTTGGAGGTTTTTCGATCTTTGATAAAGAGACGAAGAACGTTTATCAATGAGACACAATCCGTGCTACTTCAGATAGTAAAGCAAATAAATGAAAAATTCCTAAAGAATTAGTCCAAAGCTTAACGCTTTCGCAAGGCACCAATGCAATGGCTTCAAAGTGTCAAAATATTATATAGCCAAGCTCAAATCAGCTCCGGTAAATAATGCAACTCAACTGAAGCTAGTTTTTAAGCTGATGTGTCTATTGCGTACCAAATTAAATAGTAATAAAATTGAATTCCCTCGTTCTTCATGTTATTTTTTTTGACATGATAACGTCTTATAAATTGATGAACACCGGCTGCACCACGAAAAAGTGTCACGTTCCGCCTAAGCGTGCAAGCAAAAGCGCGGAACAAGCGATAGAGAGGCACGATCGTCCCAAGTGTTGGCTTGTGACCGCGCCGCCGCCGCCCGGCCCGCCAGTCATCGTCAATGTTTCTTTATGACGTGACGTTATCACGTAAAACTATCGTCCGTAAACCGACTTTACAGACAACCAATTTTTTTAGGTTTTTAGGGTTCCGTACCAAAATGGTAAAAATGGAACCCTTATGGTGAGACTTTCTCCGTCCGTCTGTCCGTCCGTCTGTCACAGTCGATTATTTCAGTAACTATTAAAGCTATCGACATGAAATTTGGCACAGTTGTGTATAATAGTGGCCCAACATCATTGGAATAAAGGAAAATCGAAAATTATTTTTAGTTTTATTAAAAAAGGGGGAAAATCGGGGGTTTGAAATTTCAAAGTAAGATAATTATACCGAGTGGGGTATCATATGAAAGGCCTTTACTTGTGCATTTTAAAACAGTTTTTTATTTATTTCTAGTTATAATAGTTTTTGAGTAATCGGCTAAAATGTCGAAAAAAATAGCGTTCCCCCCCCCCCCCCTTATCTCCGAAGTTTACCAATCGAAAAATTTGAAATAATTATGGTCAATAGAGGTTTATGTATATTTTACAGGAAAAATAAAATCAACGCGAAAATTATTTTAGTTTAATTAAAAAAGGGGGAAAGGGGTTTGAAATTTCAAAGTAAGATATTTATACCGAATGGGGTATCATATGAAAGGCCTTTACTTGTGCATTCTAAAACAGTTTTTTATTTATTTCTATATATAATAGTTTTTGAGTAATCGTAATAAAATACCGTTCCCCCGCCCCCCCCCCCCCCCTTATCTCCGAAGTTTACGAATCGAAAAATTTGAAAAAATTATGGTCAGTAGAGGTTTATGTATGTTTTACAGGAAAACTAAAACCAACGCTCTAACTAGCATAGTTTTTTTTTTATATTAACAATAAACCTCTATTAATAATTAACTAATAATATTATCGTTTTACTTTTACTTTTGGAGTACGGAACCCTCGGTGCGCGAGTCCGACTCGCACTTGGCCGGCTTTTTTTATTCTAACATTATTATAAACTAGCTGATACCTGCGACTTCGTCCGCTTGGATTTAGTTTTTAAAATCCCTCAGGAATTCTGATTTTCCGGGATAAAAAGTAGCCTATGTCACTCTCCAGGTCCTAAACTATACCTACGCAAAATCTCACGTCGGTCCGTAGCTCTGTTACGGTGTGATTGAAGGACAAACAAACACACTTTCGCATTTATAATATTAGTATGATAATAGAGTGTTCTCTAAAATGAAATAAAGGCCTCTTTGAAACATTTAGCGAGCGTTTATGTTTCGACGCGGCGAGGTGTAAACATTGGCGCTCCCTCTTCATACAGTTTTGATTGTACCCATCATAATAGGTACAGTTTGCACCAGATAAATGTTAATCTCTACATGTTAAGAGCAAATCAGAAATGAGGAGGTTCGTAGAACACGCTTCTCTTCTTGCACGTGTGATTTCGCACTACCAAGAGCTCTGGGAAAAATGCTTTAGCATTTCATAAGTCTGCCTTTTGTGTGCAATAAAATAAAAACAAGTAAAAAAAAAACTTAATTTTAAAAAACAAGCTTTTAGTACCTGGCTACATCGTCAGACCCTAGCTATCATCTAGAACCAGACTACTTGTCAAGACGAATCAATCGAGCCCAAACTCTTTACGTCGATTTATTAGAGTTGCCAACACCACCTTCCGGCTTCATCATGAGACCCTGAATATCATCTAGGACCAGACTACTTGTCAACACTAATCAAACGAGTCTAAACTCGGTATTACGTCATTTTATTACAAAGTTACCAAAGCCGCCTTCCGGTTTCATCATCAGACCCTGATCAGATCAGACCCTGGTAACCATCTAAAAACAAAGTACTCGTCAAGACGAATCAAACGAGCCAAAACTCGATGGGGTTGCGTCGTTTCCTTACAGAGTTCCTATGACTACCTTCCAGCTCCATAATCAGACCCTGGTTATCATTGAAAAACAAACTACTCGTCAAGACGATTCAAACGAGCCCAAACTCGATCAGGTTGTGTCGTTTCATTGCGAAAGTTCCTATGGCCTTCTTCCAGCTCCATCATCAGATCAGCACCATGTCATCATAATATTGCATTGTCACGCAATTTACACATGTATGCAAAATTGCAGCTCAATCGGTAACCGGGAAGTGGATCAAATTTAATTTGCAAGATTTGATGACAAACATCGTTGATGACAAACATCGTTGATAACAAACATCGTTGATGACAAACATCGTTGATGACAAACATCGTTGATGACAAACATCGTTGATGACAAACATCGTTGATGACAAACATCGTTGATGACAAACATCGTTGATGACAAACATCGTTGATGACAAACATCGTTGATGACAAACATCGTTGATGACAAACATCGGAAACTAAATAAAAGCTTGTAAAAAAGTTCAGGACTTTCAAAATTTTAATGAAATCGGGTCGAAATGGATACTTTTACCATGAACAAAATTTCTAACAAAATATCTAGACAAAAATTCTAAAAATAATTTCATTTTTGGCGTCAGTATCAGCCCTAGAATAAACTTGTCTAGATCCTAAGGAATACTGTTTATGATCCTTAGGGCCGATTTCAACAAAGTAAAATAAATCTTGTCCGAGCGTAAATTTGATATTTTGACAGATTTTCAATACAATAACTGTCAGAACGCCCAATTTATTCCTCGAATAAGCGTCACTTGACGTTGGTGAAATTGGCACTTACTAAGTAGTATTTTAAATGCGAAAGTGAAGTGATTTCGTTGCAATCACACAGCAACGGAGAAATTAATCAATGCGTTTTTTTAACAGTGAAATAGGATAGTTTTATGCCGGAAACACAAAACAAATCCCCGCGGGATTTTAAAACATAATTAGGTTGTGGATATTACGGTACTTAAAATAGATAAAAGACAGAATAGCTTGATTTAAAATAATAAAAAAAAGTCGTGTGGTGTCGTGGGACACCAGATAGGAACGAAGTTATTATTATAAAAATATTAATTTCAAGTTCTATTCGAGGTATAAAGAAAATAATTATTCGGGTATACATTTTTTATCGATAAAAATCAAAATGACCCCAGGGAAGTGTAAATATCGATTTTATAAAATATTAAAATTAAAAAAATAATTTTATAAAATAAAAAATGAAAATAGGATTGCGCGCCCCCGGGTGGGCTCTAACCACCAGTCTTTCAATTGGCGCGGGCCAATTGAGCCACGGGAGCGATGCACAACTTGTTGAAATTATTTTATAAGATATTTTTTAGGCCATCAAAAAGTGTCGAAAGTGTCGGTCCAACTTTTGGTCTTAATTTCCTTCTAGCCCCCTTTCGCAACGCGCGATAATGAACTTCGTTCCAATTACCTACCTACTCAGAGTAATTAATCGAAGTGTAGACTTGGTGTATCTTAAGCTGAGTGTACTTCGGCTATTTTCCACAATGAAATGAAGAAAAATTCGCCTTTGATATGGTAAAAACGATTTTCATGACGCGACTTTGATGACGGAATTGATTTCACGAATAACGGCGGAGATGGGCAATTTTGTAAATGATTATTTAAACGCCCCGAAAGCGATCGAACGCTTTGTATTATCAATTTGCCGCTTTAAGGCTGAATATTCCTTTTTTGTTGGTGTTAAACACGGCTAATGTTTCATTTGAATTGTTAAGGTTTGGCAATTACGTTACAATAATATTATCTTTGTGCGAAGTTTACAAAAAATGTATTGTAAAGTACTGTACTGAATAAATATGAATACTTTTTCAGTGGTACTATGGACCTCTACTCTATTAGTTTTTTTAATCAAGAGGCATATTTGCCAATTCGTCGACCTATAAAGACATTTAAGCAAAAATAGCATTTTTTCGGGCTTGTTTTTTTGAAATGTAGCAACTTTATAACTAAATTGGATTGGATTGATTCGCGAATATTTATTTTTTGGATGCACTTTTACAATTCTAGACTATCTTTAGATGATCTTTAGACTAATATCTCCTCTCCCCTCCAAGAGCTTGTGTTAAGAGTGGGTACTGCATCAGTTCTACGGGTGGGGATCGAATAGTCGACCTTTCAGTTTTCAGTCCACACCTTTTAACCGTTGGACTCTTTTGGACTATTGAAGATATGCTATCACTCCGTATCCGATTTCACGCACTATCCCCTACCGTAACCTACAAATAAAACCCCGTTTAAATACCGGAAACTGGAACATTCATTCAAAAGAAAGTGAGAAAGGGATCGAAAAGTAAATAAAATAAAAGGATTAAATTGTAAAAGGAATCGACCACTCAATCTATAAAATTGATTAAATTTCAGTGTTCCGATTTTGTAAAGGATTACGAATAAACTTGGGGAAAAGTTTGATTAATTTTGGCCGATAAAATCAGCGTCGTCGGTCGACCATGTCAAAATACGATAGAAGTTACTCGACGCGTTCGCTATTTTCATTCGTTTATGTTTTGTAACTTCAATTGTTTTTTGGTAATTACTTTTCGACAATACCATTTATTTCTGCCTTTATTGTGTTGAAATAAATCTTAATATATATAAATTACGTGTCACGTTGTTTGTCCGCGATGGACTCCTAAACTACTGAACCGATTTTTATCAAACTTCGTAACTATCTGTAATTTGGTCCAACTTAAAAGATAGGATAGTTTTTTGGATTGGGATAGTTTATTTGTTTTATTTATATAGATAAGTTGGCGGTACGAAGTTCGCTGGGTCAGCTAAATAGTAATAAATAATTATGTACGATAATGAAGAATCTTAAATTCATTTTTGTTGTTCCGGAAATCCTTATCTGCATTTTGTAGACACAAATAAGAATAATTTTTCTATCACTGTTACTTATCGTAAATATTTTCCTTTTTATTGAAGCTTCAATAGGCCAGGCTGTGGAGTGAAAACTAAAATATCGAAGGTTCCATCCCCACCTATATCATAGCAACGAAGCAACGGCTTGATTGTTTAACCCCCGACAAAAAAGTGAAGTGTTATAAGTTTGACATGTATGTGTATAATATTGAAATAATGCTACCTACTTTTAACGTTGGTGGTAGGCCCCCCCGTTAGTTTTCGTTATATATACGAGTAGTTTAGGTAAATCTATAGGTACACGACTGAACTCTGAGCAGCAACCGATGGTAAGCATCTCGGTGCTTTTGTCATTTGCATCTCATAGCTTCAGGAGATTTGCTTAAGGAAGGTCTTCCCTTTGTAGGTGTTACAAGCGTATTATGCTGCTTTTGACTATTATAACCACAATAGAAACTATCATTATCCACATAACACCTTCTGTCAACTGGTTATTTATTAAGTATATCTAATGAGATGCTTGCCAGTTGCTTGACTTGAGTGTCGGTTTATTTAATTACCACGACCATGAAAAACGACATGTTCACGTTTTATTTATATATGTACTATTTTGACTATTACTTACTACATGAATATATAAAATAATGAAAATTGTATAATGAAAAGCATCAATAGTTTAATGGTTAATTTGAGGACTGAAATCCGAAAGATCGACAGTTCAAACTCTACCTACCCGTTCCACTATTGTTGTACAATGTAGTAATTACATACCCCTAGTACAAGAGGGGAATCGAAAAATTTATAAGTCTATGCTATATAGAGACTTCTAACAACTTTGGCTGCCGTAAACCTAAAACAAAAGAACAGTCGATCGAAAAAAAAGTTCCTCAATCTTGACACAAAAAATGCTGCGAAGAAAAGCGAATTTTGAATCACGTTCCTTCTAAAAACTTTTTAATTTTTCCCCGCGTCAAAAACAGTTTATTGTGCTGGCCACTCGTAATTTGTCCCTGCTCGACCACAGATATACGAAACTTGAAAGCATCACCGTGTGAAAAATTGACCATGAAATAACGAAAAAGTGGTGTGATGTCGTTGAAAACCCGACAAAAGCGAAGCTTTGCTAGAACCTACATCATATGCGCTACTTGTTGCATTTACTCTCACATGAAGCTGACATTTTTTTTAAAGGATATTAGTCAAATTGAAGTTGACTAATATCCTCCTCTCCCCTCCAAATAAGCGGAAAGCTTGTGTTAGGAGTGGGTACGACAGTAGTGCAACGGGTGGGATTTGAACCTGCGACCTTTCAGTTTTCAGTCCGCACCTTTAACCGTTGGGCTATTGAGGCTTTAATGGATATGGATTTACTCGGCCATTGAGGTTGGTATCATAGCCGTATTAGTCATATTCCTCCTTTTGTGTGCTAGATCTCCTCAAAAGACCGTCAGTAAGATTCGCTTCAAAAGCAACAATAGCATCCGCAGGAAAACAAGGTAACTGACATAAACTAAACCGTAAGCATACAGAAGTGAGAATGCGAGTGAATACAGACCTTTCAAGTAAAGATTTTGAGACTTTCAAGTAAAGATTTTTATATAAACCTGTGAACATGATACTGCCATTGTCGCAATTACAATTCCATAAGCCTACTTTGTCGTATTAGTTTACAAATTGCGAACAACCAAATTAAATTTGAATTTCGCGGGCAGACCCGTATAATCCACCTTAAAGGGGTGATGGAAAGTTTTTGGTTCAAGAAGCATGAGGACCAGGTGTGGTGGTGCTCATTAGCGAATTCCTATGTCCAAGAGTGGATGGAGTGAAGTTCAAGTTATGATGATGATTGTACTACGTTTCTAAATATGTATCTAGGTGTTTATATCAATGGTGTTTAGTAATTTCGGCTCAAATTATGCGGGCACGGGCTCCGGGGAGCGCCCGTCCTTCAATGTTATATGTAATCATCGGATCGCGCTAGCATTATAAATATTTGCATATTGTTTTGCACAGTTTTGTCATGAATAAACGATTTGTATGCGAAAATATACATCATAGGTATCTACATAATCGTAAACATAAGCCTTTATTGCTGAAATAAAATGTTTACGATTTTGATTATCTTTTTTACCTAAGCTCCTGAACATTAGGTTGTCTTGCGATATACCTCAGTGTATCTACTATATAATATCATCTTCCCATTTTTTTTGGCCTCCCTTTATCAGTATTCTAAACGATACTTGCGTAATTCCATCATAATCATCATCATTAGCAACTCATCAACGGCTCACTACTGAGCGCAGGTCTCCTCTCAGAGAAGGGTTGTAGACCATAGTCAACCACGCTGGCCCAAAGCAAATTGGCGGACTTCACACACCTTCGAGAACATTATGAAGAACTCTCAGATATGCAGGTTTCCTCACGATGTTTTCCTTCTCCGTTGAAGCTAGTGATATGTAATTGCTTAAACGCACTTGGCTCCGAAAAGTCAGAGGTGCGTACCCGGGATCGAACCTGCGACCTCCCGAATAGGAGACCATATCCTAACCACTAGGATATCACTGCTTCGTAATTCCAAACTTATATAATATATTTTAATTTTAGCGATGCTGATATTCCCCTTTCCCCTCCAAATAATCGTAAAACCATCATCACCCTTTTAGTTTTTATAAACTGCGTTCTCACCTGGTGGTAAAGGTCGATACAGTCTAAGGCTGAGATCAATCATCGTACTCTGGCTCTGCTCGAGACTCAAGATAGAGTGAAAATGAGACACAAATATGTTCCAACATAGGTAAACCCGTCTCGTTTTTACTGTCTTGAGTCTGAGCTGAGTGAGAGTGCCATCTATAGATCTTACCCTTAGATGAAAACTTTAATCTACGAGACAATGTACTTTAACCATTTGATTACAATCCTTTCCTCATACACAGTGCTTAATAGAACCCAAGGCCTCTTATATGACCACAGCTGTGCTCACAACTACACCATAAAGGAGAAGAGTTCAAAATATTATGCTAAAACTCTCTTTCCCAATCGTTTTTAAGCAGAACATTTTCCTCCATTTAGTAAATTATCCTACACTTTTCTATTTAGGTCAACTTAAAAAAACAATATAAACTGAATTGTTTGAAAGACTCCGAATAAAAATAGTGATGTTTTTAACGTTATGCACTTTCAGAGTAAAAAGTGCAAGTCATACGTTTGCAATTCCACCCGTGACCGTTGACTCTTGTAGTTGTGCGACCTTAAAAGTTTTCCTCTTAGCTTGGGTTTACATGGACACGAATATGTTTACACGTGTAACAAATACCTATTGGATGCCATAAGAGTATTTTGTAACTTTCTGTAACGTTATGTCACTATTGGTTCTCAATTAATTTCTCAAGCATTTTCCTTACCAGAGTGTAATGTGTATGTACTTAACATACAAATTACAGTCTGGTAAGGGACATGCTGACGCCTAAAACTTTGAGAAGAAGTTACACTTAATATCTTTAACGAAATTAATTTATTATATTTTGCTTCCTCATCCCATAAGATCTTAAATGCAATAGCTATTTTCTATTGCAATGAGAAATGCTTATTAGAAAGCATCTATAGAATAATAATAATTAAAAGATAATTATCCGTTTCCAATGATAGTGTTGATTAGATGGGCGGAGTTAATACATTTTGATCGGTAACTCCTCAAATGATATACGCAGTTTTTTGAAGGCTACCCACTATCTAGTTAGGTGATGATTTAGGTATGGCTGTTGAAACCAGTTTTATGATAAATCACAGCATCATGTAGTCGCAACCTTAGCCGTCTCGTTAAATTGTTTGTCGAGTCGAACGCTCGATAGCTTCATTCAGTTTTTATTTCCAAACTCAAACAGTTTTCTTCAAAACAACCTTGTAATGAACGCTCCCAACTTATTTTCCCCGATTGCTGTGAGGCAATTAACATTTTCATTTCATTTTATTAAAGAAGAAGATAATAATTGTTACGAATAAAGTTATTTTGCGATAAATAATTAGCGGAAACTTATTTTTTTTTCGTCTAGGGAGCAACGACGTAACCTTTTTTTAGGGTTCCGTACCCAAAGGGTACCAACGGGACCCTATTACTAAGCCTACGCTGTCCGTCCGTCCGTCCGTCTGTCAGCGGGCTGTATCTCGTAAACCGTAATAGATAGACAGATGAAATTTTCACATATTATGTATTTCTATTGCCGCTATAACAACAAATAATAAAAATAAAATTAAATTAAAAAGATTAAATTAAAATATTTCCATGGGTACATGGAAATATTTTTATTTAATTTTTTTTAACGGAACCCTAAAAGAGCGAGGCCCGACTCGCACTTGGCCGATTTTTTTTATTCGATGACAAGATAGTCCTTGACTGCGATCTCACCTGATGGTAAGTGACGATGCAGTCTAAGATGGTAGCGGGCTAACTATTGTAAGGGGTATGGCAGTCAACATTCAACTCATTACCCTTATCGGTTTCTACACGCCATCGTGCCGGAACGCTGAATCGCTTGGCGGCACGTTTTTGACGGTAGGGTGGTAACTAGCCACCCACCAGACAAAATACCTAACCAAAAAACCTAAATAAAACCTACAAAAACCTACCTACAGAAAACCTAAATAGTAATAAAGTAGTGGCCCTCCGAGACTGACTGTTTATTTATTTTTTCAAAGAATATTGAGCCTTATTGAACATGACTAGTTCCTCGCCCTGCCAAATAAACGTAATGCTTGTGTAAGGAGGCGTGGGTACGACAATAGGACAACGGGTGCGGATTGAATCGTCGACATTTCAGTTTTCAGTCCGCACTTTTTAACCATTGGGCTCAACCGCACGCCGCCGCAGCCGCATCAAACGGAAATGACTGTTAAAGATAGGTATTTCTTTTCAATCAGTTTAAGCAACTGTTAATAAATAATTGACATCTCCAGATTGGCAACCCATCAACGGCTCACTACTGATCCAGGTCTCCTCTCAGAGAAGGGTTATAGGCCATAGTCCACCTCGCTGGCCCAATGCGAATTGGCGGACTGGCGGACACATTCTTTTGAGAACATTATGAAAACTCTCAAATGTGCAGGATTCCTCACGATGTATTCGTTCACCGTTGAAGCAAGTGATATTTAATTGGTTAAACGCACATGACTCCGAAAAGTCAGAGGTGCGTACCCGGGATCGAACCTGCGCTGCGACCCCCCGAATAGGAAACCACAGTCCTAACCACTAGGCTATCACTTCTTCGTCCACTAGGCTACCACTGTTTCGTAATAATTGACATCTATTTTAATTTCAGATCCTGTTTTCTCTGCTATACTTTCCTGTTGTACCTATAAATGTCAATAAGTAAATTTAGCTGTCGGACATTTTAATTTATTATTATAATGCATTTTTATGAATAACAATATTTAAATGGCATTAATAATAAGATTATTGCCATTTATTACCTTTCAAATTTAATTGAGTAATTAAAAATGTTATTTTCAATAAAATATAGGTATGAGTTGAACTTGACTCTGACTTTATACAAAAAACGTGGATACCTCTTCGTCACTCATCTCTTTTCGAACAACTTGTCACCGTGAAACTTTTCCCTTCCAGCTTCCCGTAGCTAATAAAATATTATGACGTATTTTTATGGCTTTTTCTATCGGCTGAAGCGCCTTGTTTTCATATTGTAAAGTTTTTAAGTGGCTTAATTTTTTGTAGCGCTTCCGAATTATGCTAAGCTGTTTTTAATGGAGACATGGCTTTGGGATAAAATTTTTACGGGGACAACGGTTGAAGGTTAAGAATAGAGTGTTTATTCTTGTTTTTTCTATTGTTAACAGATTATCACCCCTCCGCTCGATAAACAGATTTGAGGAACAAAAGATAAAGCAGGAAGCAGGTGGAAAAAGAAAGGACATTGAAGGACGATGTTTAAGAGCTCATCAACGAAAGGGCTATTTCGAGGTTTCTAGCAGTAAGTTTGTAGGTTGATGGATGGATTGATCACAAACATCAAATTATAATTGACGCGGTGATAATCTTTTTTTAGTAAGACTACGCTATATCGTCGCGTTAGTACATTGGTGGTATTGAGCTTAAGTATGGAGCGGAACTTTGTTAGAAACTTCTGTTCTAAGCATTATAGTTCAATAGATTGTCAATTAGACTGCATCGTCACATACCACCAGGTGGGATTTCAGTCAAGAGCTATTAATTATCATCGAATAAAAAGAAACACTAAGTCGATTGTTCGCAGGAGTCTAACAGTCTATCTACAAGTAATTGCTAATATTTACGTATTTTGATAGGTACACGCGTTCCGTGTAATTCCACCTTCATCACGTGTTATCGATTCAATCCCCGCAGGTGATAATATCGAGTGACAACATCTAATTGAGTTCTCCGAATCTCATTTTCTTCAAAGACCAATAAACAAACAACGTCAAAGCATTTGGGACTTCAGCGTTCCAATTACGAAGCGTTAATCGAGATCGGATACAGTACACATTTATTTTGACTGCCTTTATTAATAGAAATAACTACATTTCAATCCAAATATTTATAAAATCCCGACATTTGTTTATTATATTATTATCTTATGTGATTAAAATGATACTTGATAGTGATGCCTAAATAGCAAGTAACATTTTTACGACGAAAAAAGAAACCATCTCGATCACGACAGATTGATCACAATACCGCCACATTACCGTCAATTGAGTTTCGGCCAGCCAATCAAAACTTGTGCCCAAGCGGCCATACCGGATTCCTATCCCCTCACTAAAAGTTTCGATTAGTTCATCGTCTCGATTATAGCAGGCGATTTGTCTTTCAATCACCTGTAAGTTGTATTCCTTATTGACGATGAAGATCCGACTGATTTAACCTTCGGAGTCATAATATGCTAATCCTTCATCATTCTTTTAAAGTTGGGGTCCCATGGTGCTAGAGTGGCAATCTTGCACGGGAAAACGTAGTTGGCAGACCCCCCCCCCCCCCCCCCCCACTAGGTGGACCGATGACATTAGACGAGTCGCAAGGAACAACCACTGGATACAGACCGTGCAAGTCTGAGGCATGTGGAAGAGACCTATGTCCAACAAAACACAAGCAATGTGGATTGTACAAGTCAATATTCGGAGATGAGTTTAGCTCATAGTCCACCACGCTGGCAAAAAGCAGGTTGGTAGACTTTATATATGGGTAAGGCCGTAAAATTGGCCTCATGTGATATAAAAGTAACTTAAAAGTCTGTGGCTGGATAACTTAAAAGTAACATAAAAGTTTTGTAAGGTCACGTCTCCAATGTAAGAAAAAACTCCTTTTTACACAATCATTTATTTAATTAGCTGTTTACAAAAGGAATAATAGGTATTTATTTTCAATTAACGAATTCACGGACTTACATGCGATAAATTTACAGTTCAAAATAAGTTTCATTAAAATCATCTTTTAAAAGGTATTCGTTTTTTTTATTATCATCTTTGTTCAATCCTATAGTTTTCACAATTGACAAAGAAGGAACAGTATCCGTGTCCATTTTCTTCGGGGTAATGAATCTCAGTGAGGGTTTTTTTATAGTTTTAAGAAAATTAATAGTGTAGTTTGTATCTTCGTCTTTGGTGTGTACTTCAACTACACGTCCTATATAATATTTCCAAGTTTTGCGTATGTAATACCTTACTAATACATACTCATTTATTTTAATTTTTTTTTCATCACTTTCATCATAGTCTTTGGTATTTTCGTTTTTGTTAGCTTCTACAATACTTACTCCTGAGTTCGGTCTTCCTTCTCCTTTGGTTTCGTTTGTTTCTATAGAATCTAAATTTATGTCATATCTTGCGTTTCCTTTAAAGTCTTCTTTAATATTTTCGGTTTGGTCTCCTTCATTCAAATTGAAATAAGTTTTTACGTTTCCTAAGTCTTCAGTTTTTTGGTTTTCAGTCTTAGTCTTGATTCCTGAACTACTAGCCACCGGGTTTTTATATGGATCAATATTTTCTGCGCTTATGGGAACACCTAATGTTTTTTTCAATGAACAAAGGTCAAAATTTAAGTCCATTTTTTTGAATTGTAGTTCACTACATCGTTTCAAATCAAAGTATTTTTTATTCCACGGCGAATTTCGAATATCAGATAAAATAATTACGCCTTTCTGAGATACTGTTTTCTTTTCAATTTGTACTTCTTTATCTATATTTTCTACCAATCGGCTAACTTCATTTTCAAAAAAAGTTTTGCCTGAACCATTTTCTGCTCTTTCTTCTTGTCTTTCTTTTAAAATATTGTCCATTGATTCTAAATATTCTTCTTTATTATTTTCATCTAATTCAAAATATTCTTCTTGATAAGTTTCAGAAAAATTTATAGCATCACTGTCATCTAAATATTCTATTTCAGTACAGTCAGACTCAGTGGTGCTTGCCATGCTTTCCCTCCTCTTTTTTATACTAGTTTTATTTCTCTTTATCGTGTTTAACTTGCGTTTTATGGTGCTTTTTGGTTGTACGTCTTTGCTGATTTCAAATATGTGTGTTTTTGGAGAATAACAATCGCATTTGCCACTCATATTTCTGCAAAAACAACTTAAGTTTCTAAAATTCACAGAATTCTTATCTTTAAATATTATCTGATGAACTTTTAGTGTATTAGGCAGCGGTTTTAGATTTTTTATTAGTTCTTCTTCAAGTGATTTTATATCCTCTGGTGGAATATAAAACATTTTTATAAGTCCTCTTTCAGAAAGGACTTCATATGCGGTTTTCGCATCGGGAATATCTTTGCCATGTGCCACTGTTGAGTCTAAAGTACGCTTTACTGCGCCACCAATACCGTCCGCGGCACCTTTTCCATGCCCTGCCTCAAAAAAGGACCATGTGGCATGCTTAAAGCCGTACGTTTCAATTTGGCTCAACAAGAAAAAATTTTTTTTATTCCGGTACTGGGATGTTGGTCCGTCGGAGAAAAAATGCAGTGTGTCGACTTGGGGGTATTTGATTTTCAAATATTGTAATATGGGTGCCAAATGAGCCCATATGGCCTCGGGGCTGTGCACATTTGCGGGGCATATTGAGCAAAATGATGTAGGTCTGTCATGATTCTTGATGTAAAGAACACCAGTGTGCAGAGTTATTTGCACTTTGGAAGCTCCGAAGTGTAGGGCTTGTATTTCTGTGTGCAACTTACAAGTATAATTTTCGGAAAAATCTATGTGTATTGCTGTTTCATTATCTTGTAAGTTGGCTATGCACAATTTGTAACTTTTATATTGGTGTGATATATTGTACGAATGAATAAGAAAGTTCTTCATATCAGAGTGGAATGCATTAATCAAGTCTTGTATAGTTCCTTCTCTTACCGTTTTTACCATTTTCTTTGTGGTCTTTTTGTGTCCTTCTTCACCGTACTCGTGCTTCTTTAACATCCATACAGGCCATACAATTTCTTCGTTCAGGTTGATCTGATTTTCATTAATAACGACTTTGTCTTTACAAAATTTACAAAAACCATACATGCAAGCATTAGATGTTATATCACAAACAAATTTTGATGTTATTTCACTGAGGTCATCGCTTTCAAGGATAGTCAACTGTTTTAATTTTTTTACCATAAATGCCATATTTGAGTGCTTTACACAAGCACATGTATCTCGATCTGAAATTTTCGGTTTGAGTACATAAAACGGTCTATATTTTTTGAATGTACTCAATGAAGCTTTTCCACCTTCCGCAAAATATTTTTGATGTAATTTTTTTATAGGTGCCAATAGGTATCTTATCTGTCTTTTTATTTTATTTTTTGTTCGATACTCCTTTTTTCCAGCAGTTGCACGACTGTTATCGTCTCGATCATAAAAGTTTTTTATTTCGTTGAATAGTTTCTGTTTACGTATTTTCCTGTCCCTGTTTGAACGAATATTACTTTTGAGTCCTAGCGTATTTTTGAGTTTTGTTTTTAATTTATATTTTTTTACAATATCGTTAGTTACAATTTTTTTAATAGTACTCTTTTGTGTAGTATCAGATTCTTTATACTCGTTCCTTAGTGATTCTACCAAAACATTATGTTCTAAAATTTTCTTTTTCACTATTTCTTTTTGTTGTGTGTCAATTTGCGGTAAATTTTCCTTTATAAAGCTCTCTGTTTGTTTCATAGGTGTAACACTGTCGCTGTCCATTTCTTGGTATTCTTGATTGGTTATAGTCTTCTTAAATTCCTGGAATGCTATATTTAGTTCAACTAGTTTTTTTGACTGTCGATAATATTTCTTCCTTAATGCATTGATCCTATTGCGCAATGTTTTAACTTCTTTTTGTAATTCTTTATTTTCCCTACGTAATTTATACTCTATATCTTTTTGCTTTTTTTCTGGCTTATTAAGATCAACCTTTGCTTGCTCAGCTTGTTTTTGTCTTTTCCTGTCTTCCTGCCATTTTTTTCTTCGTTCTATTTTTTCTTCTTCTGTAAATTGACTTACTTTCTTTTTATAATAACGCAAAGCGCACTCAGCAGTCTTCTTTTTCATTTCATCATATTTGATAGGGTTCTCTCTTTTCAGCTTTTCCCGGTATTTTCTTTGTCTTTCCGCAGGCGTAAGTGGCATCTATAGGTACAGGAAAAAAAATATAAAAATTACAATTAGGTAGTTTACTAAGGTTTCATAGGCTCATTCGGTTCCACTAAAATATCTACATGTTGATGAATTTCCAAAATGTTGTACGCAAAAATGTGTGTAGGTACGCACAAAACTCTAGAAGGCTGCACCAAGTTGTATGATTATTTTTATGTTGTGTTTGTATCAAAAGGACAACGGGAACAACGAGATAAAATTTTAAAATGTACTCGAACAAAGTTAGACTAGCCACTAGTATTCATAATTATCAAAAAAAAAGTTTAAATTAACTTCATATTTTTTGTATAAAAAAATACGAATACGTGCATTGAGCACGTATTTTTTTTATTTACCTAATTGTTAAAATGACTAAAATTACTTATGAGTTCAATTATTCTTTGAAGTTTCTATATGAATAAGGCCTAACATTACTTTTATGTTACGTTCTATAAAAATGTGACTTAAATGTCACTTAAAAGCTAACCTCTCGTCCAAATATTTTCACTTTAACGGTAAAACAATAAGAATAAAAGCACGTAAACAGCCTCTAGCTATTCCTTAAACATTAGATTCATCAAAATAATAAGTCTCCTATAGTAAATGAATACAGTTTTACCTTTATTCAGCTGCAATCGATTTATAACCAACAAAAATGACTCCGTTTCGCTCGACAACAAAAGTTCACAGCTATTACATATGGCCGACGAGCGAAAGACGTAGCATTGACAAGTAGACTATGGTGTTACCATATTACAAAAATGAATATTGCTGCTCAAATACTAAGTTTTAGTATAAAATATCGTAACATAAAAAACGTGACTTAAAAGCATCAAATCCGTGGACGCGATGATAATGTACCAGAATTTTATTATTTGATTATTATATAAACCTGTCTACTTTGTTATTTTGTAGAACAGGTATTATTTCATTCATAATAACTTTTAAATGGTCAAATAGAAATACACCGAAAAATCAAAATTGATACTTAAGGCATCAGGGCGAGTGTGGGACATTTTATCTTGTATTGAAAATTTTGTGATCATATATTATTTTTATGAAAAATAATTAATTTTAATATGTTTTCATAATGTTTGTATAGTTAGCCTACTAGAAAAACTATTCGACAAAGCTAAGGAAAAAGAATTTTACAGGTAAAATGTAAGATTTTATTTTATTACTTACCGGACGCTGTAGCTAATATAAAATAATCCATTTTTATCGGCCTTACCCATATACCTTTCAGAACATTAAGGAGAACTCTCAAATGTCGCAAACTTTTCCTACCTAGATTCTGTATTGGGTAGAATCCATTGAGTTTGACCGTATTGGTCGAAATTCAATTGAAACAACATGATTTCGCAAGAGTCATGTTTCTAAGGTAAACTTGAAACTGTCGTTTCCACGTGTCAAAAGGCTAAGTCGCACTGAGCATAAAGCAAGGCTTTGAGAACATTCTTAACCCGATACGGATCCCATTCAGATCTTTGATCGGTATCGGCAGAGATTAGCAAGAATAAATAGATTGCTAACTCTTTGGATATATCAAATTATGCTTAAAATGATTCTTGATGGCGTTACTGGGATCGCAAGATAAAACAATTTTTGGAACGTAGTTCCTTTTCGCGCGGTGCGGAGAACTTAAAAATAAGTTATAAAAAGTTAGGGAAAAATTCCACATGTAGAAATTATTTAAAATAAAATTGAAAATAGAAAATTCAGTATGTCGAGCTGGGATTCGAACCATCGACTTTTAACTGTTAGGCGACTGCAGAAGCCACAAGGCTACGGAGACCCAATATTGTACCGCGAAAATACCGATCACAATGCCAAATTAATTAATCGAAAGGAACTTCGTTCCATCCGGGTGTCCCTTGACACTTCTCAAGTTTTTTTTGATTACATTAATGAAATATCGTATTTTTAACCCCCATGCAAAAAGAGGGGTGTTATTAGTTTGACGTGTGTACCTGTGTATCTGTGTGCCTGTGTATTTGTGTATCTATGTGTCTGTCTGTTCCCTCGTATCTCCCTAAAGAATGTACCGATTTTAATGCGGTTTTTTCCGTATGAAAGCTAACGTGATCGAGATAGTTCTTAGCTATTACATTCAGATGTATAGTATGCAGATCTGCTCAGACGTTTGAAGATCATTGTCTACGCGCCAAATTAAACCTGCCGCCAACCGGGCCTATTGTGACATCGCGGCAGCACTGCGCCGCGGCTACGGGGTTCACAAGAACAAGCGACAAGACAGCGTGAATACTGAATATGGACACTTACAATTACAACATATTTTGATTTGGGTTTTAAAGTGCAACTATTATACAATCATACAGATTTGTACGTCCTTCATTAATCTCCTTATGTGCAATCTCACAATCATCAGCTCATTTCCTACTTGATTAGAGGATCTTACAAACTTTCACTGGTGCGATTTAATTCAAATTTGGCAAAAATAAGCTGAAGCTGCAGCATTAAGTAGTCTGCGAGATAGCCTACTCCTCAGCAGCTTATAGCAGATATAGCGTGTTTGGGCTAGCTATAGAATAGAAAAGAATAGAAAGGATTTATTTACATAATTGTAAGTAGGTACATGGTGCGAACAATTAACAATCAGCCCATAATATGGCACGGAGAATTCTAATGGTATTTATTCATCCACGTCCCTGGCCAATAAACCATAATATTATGTAGAATAGTCTCAATGCGTAAGTGTTAGATAGATGATGATCGAAGAGCAGAATACTGGGGAAAAGGATTTCAGGTATATTGTACTGTTAGCTGAGGGTAGATTTTTATAATAACTACCGAGTGCGCCGTTCGTCAATTCTATAAAAGCCAACGAGTATTGACGCCAGGTGCCATTCTGCTTTGAGTTATTACGCCGGTCGGGTCTCCTTATACCTACTTGTGTTGTATTGATTATTCAATTATTGAGTAACGGATATTTGCTAAATGAAGAATTCCTTACTTTGTGTTTTTTTTTGTGAATTAATAAGGGTCCACCAATATCAGGCGTGGGATTGAATGCCTTTTACCGTTCGATTTCCATCTCTGATTTTGGAAGTTTAAGGTTCTGGTAAATTTCCCATTGAAGTTGCGTGAGTGTACTTCATGTAAGAGCATGAAGCTTCAAGAGCTTCATGAGTCACGAGCGGCTTCGATGATGTGTGGTGTGAATAGCATCGGGTCACGTGATGACCCGGTGGGTGAGGCATGTCACTGCCTGTCGCAGCGCTTGTCACCAGCGCCTATCGGTGCTGGAAGGCGCCAGTCTACGCGTTGCCTGTTGGTGCGATGGTGTTCACGTCGCTAAGCGCCACGGTGACTGTACGCGCTTTTATGTGGTGCGAAGCTATCGCTGCGCCGACCGGTGCAAGCGGGTATGAGCGCAACGCCGTTATGGGGCGACGAGAAAAATGTACAAGTAAGACTTTTCCAATATCCTTTTGAGTGGAATCCCTAAGTTGAGTGGGTACTTGAGTATCCTTGAATCGCGATGTGAGCAGTTACAAAAACGGGTTAAAGAATAAAGTGTAGTGCCCGTGTTCTGGGTATAATAGCAGTCTCTTTATCAAAAGTCGTGTTGTAAATTAAATAAACTTTCCGCGATGTAAATATTACGATGTGCAAATGATTGTAAAAACTAAATTCGTGAAATAGTTCATTTTCCGAGCATTTTGCTGATGTTTTCAAAATTGTTGGATAAAAACAATTTCGACAAGTTAGTTCTTACGCGGTAACGAATATCAAACCTTTTGTTACATTTGTAATTGCTATAAAAGTGGATAGTATACCTTTGATGTTATTCTGACGTGTTAATAAGTCTTTTTAAAATGTGCGGCTACGTACTTTGTTTTATTTGCCGGTTTTACCTATTTGTTGAATAGAAAAGTTGTCGCATATAGGTAGGTATATGCGAACCGGTGATATTTGTTATTCGTCTGTTGGATTTGTTAGCAATAAAATGTAACGACCTACGCGGGTAGATTGAAATGCTTTGCTTTCGATCAAATAAAGTAATGATTATGCGAAACATGTGACTGCGCATTTCATGATGTAACAAGATGCTCGGTAGTGGTGCAATAGCACTAACTAGAAGTTAGATCCGTGCAAATGTCCTTGTGTTTACGTGTGACGTATACTTGCTATCACTGACGTACATAATTGAAATTGCTCATTAGAATCATTAGATAAGGTCAGGTATGACCGAGCCATCTGTTGCGTTACAGCAATGGTTGCCGTAACAGCGTGTTCTTGCAGAGGGACGTCGTTGAAGGAATAAAGAAACACAGACTGCAGTGTCTAATGGTAGTGGCATATATTACGTATTTACAAAGATCTTATGTACTAATTAATTTTATAAATAAAAGGTGGGGAAAGATGTGCTTGGATATTACGTACGTGCAAAAGTTGCTGAACTAATATTATTATAAGTTTGTTGAAATAAATTACAAGGTTTTGTTATTGCGGAATTAAATATGCTATGAGGTACGTATGGTCACGTCCCGTACGTGCCATAGATATTCCCCCCTTTAGGGAAAAATGACTTATATATCGTAAAGGGAAGAAAAACTACTACTAATTAACATTGTTGAAAACGAACTGACTTCTTAATCTTGCTGTGGTTAGTTGAGGTAGGGAATGGTCCTGCGATATCACTTTGCTCATGCGAAAAATGCTGTGCAGGCATAAATTTCCCGAGTGGCGATACTGTGTGCCTATGCACTTTTGATAGTTGGCATGGTATGCACGAATCGCACCACTGATTTATTTCTGTGTTCATTTTAGGCCAAATGTAATTTCTTCCGATTAACTTCCTTGTCGTATTTTTGCCAGGATGGCTGAAGTTGTGATAGCTGTCAAAAATAGTTCTTCTAAGTTGCTTCGGAATGTATGGTCGCGTAATTCCGGTAGAAATGTCGCAATAAATCTTGCTATTTGTATTGGGTACTGCTACTCGCGTCATGTGTAATGACCTATTTTGTTTGAGTTGCTGTAGCTCGATGTCACCCTCTTGGTATTTTTCTAGCTCAGAATAATCGATAACGGTGGGTAACGTGATAGTTTCCACAACTCGAGATAAGGCGTCAGCCACTACGTTGTGATTCCCGCTTACGTGCTGTATATCGGTGCTAAATTGTGATATAAAATCCAAATATCTTATTCTCCTCGGAGTGTCATCTAGTGATGGCTTCTTGTCGAAAGCGTGCACCAATGGTTTGTGGTCGGTGTAAATCGTAAAAATGCGACCTTCTATCAGTCGTCGGAAATGTTTTACCGCCATATAAATTCCGAGTAGCTCTCGATCATAAGTTGAATACTTGACTTGCGTATCTGATAAGGATTTTGAAAAATATGCAATAGGTATCCATTTTTGCTTGACCTTTTGTTGTAAAACTGCACCGACGCATTTTAAACTAGCGTCGGTCATTATTGCGATCGGTGCGTTTTCATCAGGAAATGCTATCGTTGCAATGTCACGCAAATCTTGCTTGCATTGTTGAAAAGCACGCTCGGCCTCTGTGTTCCACTTAATCAGCGTATTGTCGTTCTTTCTTGAATTTATTAAAAATATGTTGAGTGGAGCTTGATGCTTGGCGGATTGCTTGATTGCATGTCTGTAAAAGTTGACCATGCCCAGGAAACGACGAAGTTCCTTCACAGTTTTGGGTTTGGGATAATCGATGATTGCTTGAATTTTTTCTTGTGTTGGTTTCATTCCTTGGCTCGTTATATGATAACCAAGAAAATCTAGTTCTTGTTTGGCGAACTCGCATTTGTTCATGTTGATTGTAATACCATTTTGTTGCAATCTCTTGAAAACTGTTTCCAACTGATTGTAGTGTTGTTCTTCGGACTTGCTTGCGATTAAAATGTCGTCGACAAAAATGAAAACGTAGTCCAAATCTCGGAATATTGAATCCATGAATCTCTGGAAGGTCTGTCCTGAATTACGTAAACCGAAAGGCATTTTTAAAAATTCGTATAAACCGATCGGTGAAACGATCGCGGTTTTCTCGGGTTCCGCTACTGGTATAGAATGATAAGCCTTCCTAATGTCGATTTTGCTGAATATGTTTTTTCCGTTTGCGATATATGTAAAATCCAGTAACCTTGGCAACGGGTATCTGTCTGGAACAGTAATCTTGTTAAGGGCGCGGTAGTCACCGCAAGGTCTCCATTCACCATTCTTCTTTTTTACCATGTGCAATGGACTGGCCCATGGGCTACTGGATGATCTGCAAATTCCCATCTCCATCATCTCTTGAAATTCTTTTTTGGCGATTTTGTACTTGTCAGGAGGAAGTGGGCGAGCTTTGGCGCATACTGGAAATCCTTCCGTGATGATGTGATGTTGAACATTGTGTTGCGTAGGTCCTTTCATAGATGTTGGCCTTGTAATACTTTCGTACTTTTCTAGTAATTGTTTGAGAGGAGCGGATAAGTTGTAGTCGATGGAGCGGACGGACGGAATATTTACTCGTATAGAATTCATTGGTTTCTTGATTTCAGTCGTTTTGTCGATTAAGGTTTTCCCGTGTATGTCTACCAAAAGTTGGTAGTGGTCTAGGAAATCAGCTCCTAATATAGGCATCTTGACGTCGGCAATAACGAAGGTCCAGATGAATGGGCGGCGTTTGTTATTGCGGAATTAAATATGCTATGAGGTACGTATGGTCACGTCCCGTACGTGCCATACCATCATTTGATCAATGCTTTGACTAGTCAAGTAGATCGATTGTCCTTAAACTCTTACGTTAATTTTGAGTTTTTGGTATGTACCTTTGTGGTTACTTAACTGAATGAATCCTGCATTCCTACTTAATTTAAAGTTGTCATGACGAGTCCCATGTAACGGACTTGTTTGTCCAGTGTTCCTATACTTAGTGGTTAAATTGATAATGAGCTACCTACCGAATTTTATTACCGATGTGAAATCAATAACTTACTATGTAAGTGTTAATTGGTTTACCTGCTGTTCTGTCTAGCTGCTGTTTTGGTTAGCTGCTAATTTGGTTTAGCTGCTGTTCTGTTTAGCTGCTGTTTTGATTAAGCTGCTGATTTGGTTTAGCTGCTGTTCTGTTTAGCTGCTGTTTTTGTTAGCTGCTGATTTGGTTTAGCTGCTGTTCTGTTTAGATGCTGATTTGGTTTAGCTGCTGTTCTGTTTAGGTACTGTTTTGGTTAGCTGCTGATTTGGTTTAGCTGCTGTTCTGTTTAGCTGCTGATTTGGTTTAGCTGCTGTTCTGTTTAGCTGCCGTTTTGGTTAGCTGCTGTTATGGTTAGCTACTGCTAACTGCTGCTGTGGTTGACAGCTGCTACTGTGGTCGAGAGCTGCTACTGTGGTCGAGAGCGACTGCTGTGTTTGAGAGCTTCTGCTGTGATCTAGAGCTGCTGTTGTGGTCGAGAGCTGCTGTTGTTGTTGGGAGCTGCTACTGTGGTCGAGAGCTACTGCTGTGGTCGAGAGCTGCTGCTGTGGTTGAGAGCTGCTGCTGTGGTTGAGAGCTGCTGCTGTGGTTGAGAACTGCTGCTGTGGTTGAGAGCTTCTGCTGTGATCGAGAGCTGCTGTTGTTGCTGAGAGCTGCTACTGTGGTTGAGAGCTACTGCTGTGGTCGAGAGCTGCTGCTGTGGTTGAGAGCTTCTGCTGTGATCTAGAGCTGCTGTTGTCGTCGAATGTTGCTGCTGTAGTCGAAAGCTGCTGTTTTGATGGCTGAGCAGCTGTTACGGTAGTTGAGCAGCTGTTATAGTGTTTAGCAGACATTTTCGGTGGTTGAGCTGCAGTTTTGGAGTTAGAGCTGGTAGTTTTAGTTAGTTGCTTTTAAATTGGTTGTTACTAAGTACCATCTCCTATATATTCAATGCGTGAGCAAAACGCAAAAGAGTTGAAAAGTTTTAGGAGGTGAATGATGTGAGAGTTACGCTGCATTTTTGAAGTTATGTTCAACCCAACATTTAAATGTTTCTTTTATGTTATAGTAGCACGTTAAATGTGCTTGCGAGCGTGTTGGTGTGAGGCAAGTTGCCTTGCTGGATGTGTGGCTAGTATAGCCCAGATGCAGCGTGCTCCTGAGGCACGACATGAAGTGGCTGGTCCTGGTACATGCGATACCGATGGTAAACGTATGCAACACTGATGTATGTATAGCACTTCATGTTTTGTTAACGAGGATATGCGAACAGAGTGCCACTGTCCTGTGGATGTAGTTGTGAGAGGAGGATATGCGAACTGAGTGCCTATGTCCTGTGGATGTAGTTGTGAGAGGAGGATATGCGAACTGAGTGCCCATGTCCTGTAGATATAGTTTTGAGAGGGGGATATGCGAACTGAGTGCCTATGTCCTGTAGATGTAGTTTTGAGACGGGATATGCGAACTGAGTGCCTATGTCCTGTGGATGAAGTTGTGAGAGGGGGATATGCGAACTGAGTGCCTATGTCCTGTAGATATAGTTTTGAGACGGGATATGCGAACTGAGTGCCTATGTCCTGTAGATGTAGTTTTGAGACGGGATATGCGAACTGAGTGCCTATGTCCTGTGGATGAAGTTGTGAGAGGGGGATATGCGAACTGAGTGCCACTGTCCTGTAGATGAAGTTTTGAGAGGGGATATGCGAACTGAGTGCCTATGTCCTGTGGATGTAGTTTTGAGAGGGGGATATGCGAACTGAGTGCCTATGTCCTGTAGATGTAGTTTTGAGAGGGGATATGCGAACTGAGTGCCTATGTCCTGTAGATGTAGTTTTGAGACGGGATATGCGAACTGAGTGCCTATGTCCTGTAGATGTAGTTTTGTGAGGGGATATGCGAACTGAGTGCCTATGTCCTGTAGATATAGTTTTGAGAAGGGATATGCGAACTTGGTGCCTATGTCCAATGTACATTATGTCCCGTAGTTTCTGTATTGAACAGATGCTCCTAATGTCCAATGTACTTTATTCGTCAAACTGTCGCTCCGCTAGTCGTGCGAAGAGCTTTGAGTTCCGCTATTTGGACTGTCTAAAAGAGTGATTTACTTATCTTCAGGATGCTGAAGATAGACAAAGTCTGCATAGTTGCAGCGACAGCAATAAAAATGTGGTCGGGACGACCACAGGTCAGGAGAGGCCGTGTTAGCTGAGGGTAGATTTTTATAATAACTACCGAGTGAGCTATTCGTCAATTCTATAAAAGCCAACGAGTATTGACGCCAGGTGCCATTCTGCTTTGAGTTATTACGCCGGTCGGGTCTCCTTATACCTACTTGTGTTGTATTGATTATTCAATTATTGAGTAACGGATATTTGCTAAATGAAGAATTCCTTACCTTGTGTTTTTTTTTGTGAATTAATAAGGGCCCGCCAATAGTACATATTCTGGCCATAGATTCATATGTCGGGGGTGTTGTAAAATTCAGTTTACCCCTGTATTGTCCTTTTTCGTCATTTTGAAACGAAATCTAATTATTCAAATGTTGTAAGTGTTCTTCGTGTAGTAAGTGACATTGTATTCGCTTGATGACGTAACATCTGAAAGTCATACAATAACTAGATTTACGAGAGCTTCGTTCTAATGTATGATACCTATTAGCAATCTATATTTCTTTAACCAATCTCGGGAATCGAATACAAAGACCCGGGTTTATTGTCAATTGGCAATGAGCAAGGTAAGGTTCGGCAGCTATAAAAGTCTTTACGACAAACGAAGCTAGAGTTGGGGTTAAGTATGATTACGTCATACCGCGATGTTCGACTTCTAATACGTTGTGCTGACGCAGCAGTGCGTAACGTTATGGTGTGGATAAAGTTTACGGATACACTGATTGAGGATATTAAATCGTAGTTTGGTGGAAGGATATACCTACTGTTGTTTTATTAGATCACTAACCTAGCCCATACTGTCCCAATACTGGGCAAGGCCTCACATTCTCTGCATCGGTGCCTAAACATGTTTTATTTATCGGAGGCAAAAAAAATTCAACGTTTTCTTTAGAAGCCTCTCTGTGTACACTCACTCGACTTTGGAATGGAGTTCCTTGCTCAAGTATTTTTTAAGAATATTAGTTACATGTTGCACTTAACTAATATTGCCTGTAAGGTAGAATAATAATGTAACAATTTGTAGGTACATAGCTCTTATCTGCCAATACAGTTAGTTAGCACCCAGGCCTCGTTTCATTTCGTTCCACTGGCGACGAGTCTGTGAATTTTATTTAAATTACCACGCGTTTTAAAGTTATTACTTTGATTAACAATGCCAATAGGTAAATTAGAACCGTTCGACTTAAATTCAAAACAGTGGCCGGCGTATATTAGGCGGGTTAAGCAATACATTCTTCTAAACGAAGTGAAGGATGAGTTACAAGTGCCGTTATTAATAACTGTCGTGGGGGAAGCGACGTATACTTTGATGTGCGATTTGTGTTTAGGGATCCGCAAAAAGTATCGATACTTGAGTAGTATCGATACTTGCGCTGCGATACCTAGTATTTTCGTACTCGATACTTTTGTTCCGATACTTTACTAGGTATCGATACTTTCTGATGTACTCGATACTTTTTACTTCACTATTTGATCCTGAATTTATATTACGGGAATCCCCGAATCTCCTAATCAGCGGCTATGTGTGGCCACTGGCCAGTTGAGTACTTTAATTGGATCTTGGTATTTTGAAATGGGATGATTTCTTGAATGATATCTTATGGTAGAAGACACAGTTTTGCCTGCGAAATTCAAATTTAATTTGGTTTTTCGCAATTTGTAAACTAATACGACGAAGTAGGCTTATGGCATTCTAATTGCGACAATGGCAGTATCATCTTCACAGGTTTATATAAAAATCTTTACTTGAAAGTGACCAGTTTAAGAAATTAATCAAAATATCGACTAATTTGTGAGTAACTCACGTCCAATTCAGTATTTTGATTAATTTCTTAAACTGGTCACTTTCCAGTAAAGATTTTTATGTAAACCTGTGAAGATGATAATTCTACTGGCGCAATTAGAAGGCCATAAGCCTACTTTGTCGTATTAGTTTACAAATTGTGAAAAACCAAATTAAATTTGAATTTCGCGGGCAGACTCGTGTCTTCCACCTTTTTTTTTTTAGAAAACGTTTCATATTATTTACTGTTTGAACGTACCTATATTATGTATGACAATAACTTGTACGTGCTAATTATTAGGTAGGAATTTGTATAAACTTTAGGCAATTTAGTAACAAATTAAATTAATATTCTGGTAACAATTTAAATATGACCAAAAAGAGTAAATTTAATATATGACTGACTATAGGCACCAAGTTAGCTCGGAAGAGAAATTAATTTTATTATAATAATTTGATTATTGATTTCAACTGTGCTGATGCTAGTGTGAAAATCTAGAAACCAAAATGCCGCCTCCTGGTGGGAGCAGCGATGTCTGACTAAGTTTCAGAAAGGTTGACAAAACTACTGCAACCTGTAAAATCTGTTTTAAAGTGCTTAAAACGAGTGGGAACACGTCAATGGAGCGAGATGAAAACGGTGTACCCTAAATTATATACCATGGCCACCAAATACCTAATAATACCCGGAACATCAGTGCCTTCTGAAAAACTTTTCTCAAAGGCTGGGACTTTGATAACGTCTGCAAGAAACCGTCTCACCGGTTCACGCGTCAATAAATTATTATTTATGTCTGATTGTAACGAAAAAGACTGGGGGTTCACAAATTAAAGGGGTAGTAGTATTAAATATTTGTAATAATTGTTAAGTATTTTATTAGTATTCTTAGTACAGAATGTAGATGTTTTTTTTATTATTTTTGAATAAAGATTTTAATTAAGAATGTACTTTTTGAGATTTAAACACGTTTCCCGAGGCAAAGAGAAAGTACTCGATACTGAGTAGTATCGATACTTTTGATCCGATACTTTCAGAATGTACTTTTTGAGATTTAAACACGTTTCCCGAGGCAAAGAGAAAGTACTCGATACTGAGTAGTATCGATACTTTTGATCCGATACTTTCATCGGTATCGATACTTTTGATACGATACTTGGCATCGAGTAGGTATCGATACTTTTAAAAATTTGCGGAACCCTATTTGTGTTCCCCGGCGCATCCGGAATCGAAAGGCTTCGATGAACTAGTGAAATTGGTCACGGAACATTTGGAGCCAAAACGTTCTGAGATAGCCGAGCGCCATGTTTTTCGCTTACGTCGTCAACGGCCGGGCGAGTCGCTTACGGAATACCTACATAATTTAAAACATCTGGCAACGACTTGCAATTTTGGA
Source organism: Oeneis ivallda (assembly GCA_029955525.1). Classification (NCBI taxonomy): domain Eukaryota; kingdom Metazoa; phylum Arthropoda; class Insecta; order Lepidoptera; family Nymphalidae; genus Oeneis; species Oeneis ivallda. The sequence continues at coordinate 13,591,572 of JARPMR010000022.1, forward strand.
ACAATGTTGGAGGAAAATTTGCGCGACCAGTTCGTATCGGGATTAGCGAACGAACTGATGCGGTCTAGAATCTTCGCCGAGAAAGATATCAAATATCGGGAGGCTGTGGAGCTAGCTCTGGCATTGGAGGCTGCAGAGAAGCACGCGGAGGTGAGCGGGTCAACGTCGACTCCGACTTCGACCTCGGGTGCGGGCGGCGAGGCGGGCGAGGGCCTGCATCATGCGCGCGGGCGGCGCGGCCCAAGGCGCGCGGCGGCGAGCGCGGCCGACGGGCGCGGCCGCGGCGCTGCGCCGGCGGGGCCGCCGGGCGCGGGCGCGGGGGCGCGCTGCTGGCGGTGCGGGAAGGCGCACCAGGCGAATAGGTGTAGATTTGCGCAGTATAATTGTGATAAGTGTAACAGGCGCGGCCATTTGAAAGTGATGTGTGACGAAGTGCGTAATTATTGGTCGAATATGCGAAATAACTATGTGCAAGACGGTACTGTCTCGGAGGAAGACGACTTCTTTAACCTCAAACTTGCAGCCAAAGGTAACGGACCATATTTTGTTCAAGTGCAGATAGACAATAATTCATTAGAATGTGAGATAGACACTGGAAGTCGTATTTCGGCGATTAGCGACAAACTTTTTTATAAACTTTTTTCTCATAAAAAACTAATTGCAGATAATTTAATATTACGTTGCTACTCGGGGACCCAGATCGAATCATTGGGTTATATGTATGTAGATGTCACACTCGGAGACGTTCGAATACCTAATTTGACATTATATGTTATTAAAAATGGTTCTCGTCCCTTATTAGGCCGAGATTGGCTTCGAGCGTTAGATATTAAGCAAATCACATTAAAAGAGATAGCCGAAGATCGATTTGTGGACCGTTTAACCGCAGAATTTCCGGAAGTATTCACAGATACGTTAGGCACTTGTAAAAAGACCATTCAATTACAGCTCACTGATAAGGAACCGGTTTACATGAAGGCCCGCCCGGTGCCGCTGGCGCTGCGCGGCCGCGTCGAGAGCGAGCTCCAGCGACTTGAGCGCGAGGGGTACACGTACCGCGTGGACCACTCCGAGTACGGCACGCCCATCGTGCCGGTTGCCGCACGCCTTTCGGGCTATCATGTATTCCGGAAAAATTCCAAAAATTAATGGAGGAAACGTTGCGAGGTATTCCTGAAACGGTCGTATTTTTGGACGACATTTGTGTGACGGGGGCTAACAGACAAACACACCTAGCCAATTTACGAGCTGTACTCGAACGGTTGCGGTCGATGGGGTTTAGTGTTAAGTAAATGTAGTTTTCTTAAGCCTAGTGTAAAATATTTAGGTTTTATTATTGATAAATCAGGATTGCACCCTGACCCGAATAAAATAGAAGCGATACGTAACGCGCCACGTCCCGAAAACGTGACACAACTAAAAAGTTTCCTAGGATTATTGAACTACTATGGAAAATTTATTCCCAATCTCAGTGTTTTACTTTACCCGTTACACACCCTATTAAAAAAGGATGTATCCTGGAACTGGGACGCACGTTGTGAGGCCGCGTTTTCGGGGGCTAAGAGCGCACTGTTGGGTGATAAGGTGTTGGCACACTATGAGGAGGGTCGGCCGTTGGTACTGTCGGTGGACAGCAGCGCGTATGGGTTGGGTGCTGTACTTGCGCACCGTTATCCGGACGGCAGTGAACGCCCCGTGAGTTGTGTTTCGCGAACATTAAATGATTCGGAAAGAAATTATAGTCAACTCAACAAAGAGGCGCTAGCAATTTTTTTTGGTATTACCAAACATCACCAATATTTATTCGGTAGACCGTTCCTATTGCGCACGGACCACCAGCCCTTAAGTTTCATTTTTGGAAAAAAAGGTGGAATCCCACAGACAGCGGCCAGTCGCTTACAGCGGTGGGCCGCGCGCTTGTCTGCGTATGATTTTACGGTGGAGTTCGTGCGCTCCTCCGACAACGGGCCGGCCGATGCGTTGTCCCGCCTGCCTTTGCCGTACCAGCGGGCGGTGCCTCCGGAGTCTGCGAGTTATCTTCAAATTATCGAAGATAATTTACCGATTAGTTTTAAAGATGTCAGTAAGGAGACAAAGAAAGATCCTTTATTGAGTAAAATAGTTAGTTATGTCATGTTTGGTTGGCCGTCGTCGGTAGCGAGCTGTGAAGAGGAAAAGGCTTATTTTGCTAGGCGAAATGAAATAGTATTGGAATTAGGTTGTTTAATTTACAAATACCGGGTCATTATTCCGCCATCATTACGTAAAGGAGTTTTGAAGGAAATTCATGAAGGGCATCTGGGCATTAATAAGATGAAAAATGTAGCACGCAATTACGTCTATTGGCCGAGTTTAGACCGCGACATCGAGGACCTATGTCGGACGTGTGAAGCCTGTCGGATAGTCCGCGACTCTCCACCCCGTGCCGTACTACATCCCTGGGAATATCCACTCTGTCCATGGCAACGCGTACATGCCGACTTTGCGGAATGTGCAGGAAAAAAATATTTGATAGTCTTAGATGCACATTCAAAGTGGGTAGAAGTGGTCCCTATGACCCGTGCAGATACTGAGTCAACGATTTCGGCCGTTCAGACCCTCTTTAGTAGATTTGGCCAGCCTGCGCAGCTGGTCACCGATAACGGCCCGCCATTCAGCGCGTTGGATTTCAAGAACTTCTGTACTAATCACTGCATTAAGAGTGTAACGACGGCCCCATATCGACCTCAGGGCAACGGTGCGGCTGAAAATATGGTGAAAACCATTAAAAAAGTGATCAAACGCGCTTTATTTGTAAAAGAGGATGTGTCAACAGCTCTAAATAAATTTTTATTTCAATATAGGAACTGTGAACACGCCACTACTGGCGTTTCACCCGCGATGTTGATGCTAGGCCGGCGATTGCGCGGACGACTGGACGCATTGCGTCCAGACGTTTCGTCGGTAGTACGCTCGGCACAAGATCGCCAGATTCAAAATAAAAAGGGTACGCAGAGAGAAGTTAATATTGGAGATACCGTCATGACACGTGATTACTCCTCAAAGGGGAATAAATGGAAAGAAGGAGTAGTAGTAAGCCAGACAGGACCGGTATCGTATAAGGTTAATGTGGGAAAAGGGGTAGAATGGCGAAGACATCAGGATCAGGTAGTAAAAGTTAATGCAAAAAATCGTTTTTCTCTCGCGCGAACTAGCACTCTCCGTCCGGAGGAGGAGCAGATGGAAGAGAGTGTGGAAAAAGAGAATGGGGTCGATAGTGAGGCAGACGTTACATTCGAAGATGCCGTCGGGCCGTCCGAGAGCGGGTGTTCGGTCCAGCCGCCTGAAGACAGGCACTCACCTACCCCGCCGACCCCGGACGCGTCCGCCAGAGCTCTGCGAGCTTATAAGCGAGCTTGTAATAGTAAGAAAAATGTGTAGTATGTTTAGTTTAGTTAATGTAAACGTGTAATTTAAGGAGTTAGATATTCAATTTTTGTTTATATTTAAAAAGGGGGGAAAGTGTAAGGTAGAATAATAATGTAACAATTTGTAGGTACATAGCTCTTATCTGTCAATACAGTTAGTTAGCACCCAGGCCTCGTTTCATTTCGTTCCATTGCCCTTTCCCCTACAAATAAGCGTAATGCTTGTTCTAAGAATGGGTAGGGTGGGAATTGAATCGTTAACCTTTCAAGTGTCAGTCCGCTGCATCTTTAACCGTTGGGCTATAGAGCCTCCTGAGCCTCGTTTGTTCTGAAATGCGCGCAATCCACTTTACACATGAAGCCCAGTTACGACCGAATTAGATAGCAGGCAGTCCTAAACATAAAATCGGATGAAAACAAATAGAGGGACATGTTTAGGCGAAGAAGTGCTTTTTACCTACAAGCTGACTAGCTAATGACCCCGATTTTTTCAGCGTGGATTTAAGGCGAGGAGGCAGACAAAGTTTAGGTATTTGAGGGGGTGAAAAGCAGGGGAAGGAGTGGAGTCGTAGTCCCGCCCAACGCGGGGCGCCCCGTGCGAAGCGCAGAAATGGCGCGAAGCAACTCTGGCGGGAAACAACTCCCGACTGACAAAACTGGTTATTTATGTAAACTTAATAGGTACTGTAACTTATTTTCGTCAATCCTACTATACTTTATTTGGCTCAGTTAGCATGGTTCCAGTTCATGTTCATAGCTAATCAAAAAAAATTTATACAGGTTCAATTCCTAACCAAATACAATAACATGCTTTTTTTAATTTTTTTTTTTAATTTTTTTTTTTTTTTTGGTTAGTCTACCGAGATCGTTCAAAATCGATGTTTGGGCTTCCCTGGGGTCGAGAAAGAGAAAATGAATGCCTGCCATAATTTTAAAAAGTCCCCGCCATATTGAAATTCTATGTTATTGGGCCGATTACGTTCAAAATCGATATTTAGGCTTCCCTGGGGTCAAGAAAGAGGAAATGGGTGCCAAAATTTTAAAAAGTCACCGCCATATTGAAATTCTTTGTTATTCGACCGATTTCATTATAAATCGATATTTGGGCTTGCCTGGGGTCAAGAAAGAGGAAATGGATGCCAAAATTTTAAAAGTCACCGCCATATTGAAATTCTTTGTTATTGGACCGAATTCGTTCAAATTCGATATTTAGGCTTCTCTGGGGTCAAGAAAGAGGAAATGGGTGCCAAAATTTTAAAAAGTCACCGCCATATTGAAATTCTTTGTTATTGGACCGATTTCGATCAAATTCGATATTTAGGCTTCTCTCGGGTCAAGAAAGAGGGAATGGATGCATCCATTTCCTCTTTCTTGACCCCAGAGAAGCCTAAATATCGATTAAGAACGAAATCGGTCGAATAACAAAGAATTTCAATATGGCGGGGACATTTTTAAATTTTGGCACCCATTTCCTCTTTCTTGACCCCAGGGAAGCCTAAATATCGATTTGAAACGTAATCGGTCCAATAAAAAACGAATTTCAATATGGCGGTGACTTTTTTATATTTGCGCATCCATTTCCTCTTTCGTGACCCCAGAGAAGCCTGAATATCGATTTTGAATGAAATCGGTCGAATAACAAAGAATTTCAATTTGGCGGTGACTTTTTTAATTTTGGCATCCATTTCTTCTTTTTGACCCTAGGGAAGCCTAAATATCGATTTTGAACGTAATCCGTCCATTATCAAAGAATTCCAACATGGCGGAAAAGTGCACCTGTGTTTGCACACATACTTGAGATAGAAACTAATTTCATCGATTCGATATATCAATACTTTTTGGCACTTCATGCATTGCCCTAGTTGCCAAAGACGCTTTCGCACGCGTAAGGATCTGGAAGGATCCGTGCGCATCCTTACGGAACCAAGGATGCGAAAGGATCCTTTCGCATGCGAATCGTGATCTACACTTGTAATTTTAGGCACTTTTAGGTACAAAAAAATTGTGAGCCGTCGTGGGACGCCTGGCAGATGTGAAACATCGACATTATTTTGTAAAAGTAATATACAGAAAAGGACAGATTGTGATAGGAACTAAATATGTCACTAAGTATACATATAATAATACTACTACTACCACTACCCCTACCCCGACCCCTACCCCGACCCCTACCCCTACCCCTACCCCAACCCCTACCCCTACCTCTACCCCTACCTCTACCCCGACCCCTACCCCTACCCCTACCCCTACCCCGACCCCTACCTCTACCCCTACCTCTACCTCGACCCCTACTCCTACCCATACCCATACCCCTACCCCTACTTCTACCCCGACCCCTACCCCTACCCCTACCCCTACCTCTACCCCTACCCTACCCCTACCCCTACCCCTACCCCGACCCCGACCCCGACCCCTACCTCTACCCCGACCCCTACCTCTACCCCTACCTCTACCCCGACCCCTACCCCTACCCCTACCCCTACCCCTACCTCTACCCCGACCCCTACCCCTACCCCTACCCCTACCCCGACCCCTACCCCGACCCCTACCCCGACCCCTACCCCGACCCCTACCCCTACCTCTACCCCTACCCCTACCTCGACCCCTACTCCTACCCATACCCATACCCCTACCCCTACTTCTACCCCGACCTCTACCCCTACTCCTACCCCTACCCTACCCCAACCCTACCCCAACCCCTACCCCTACCTCTACCCCGACCCCTACCCCTACCTCTACCCTGACCCCTACCCCTACCTCTACCCCGACCCCTACCCCTACCCCAACCGCTACCCCTACCGCTACCCCGACCCCTACCCTGACCCCTACCCCTACCCCGACCCCTACCCCTACCCCTACCCCGACCTCTACCCCTACCCCTACCCCTACCCCTACCCCGACCCCTACCCCTACCCCGACCCCTACCCCTACCCCTACTCCTACCCCTACCCTACCCCGACCCTACCCCTACCCCTACCCCTACCCCGACCCCGACCCCGACCCCTACCTCTACCCCGACCCCTACCCCTACCTCTACCCCGACCCCTACCCCTACCCCAACCCCTACCCCTACCGCTACCCCGACCCCTACCCTGACCCCTACCCCTACCCCGACCCCTACCCCTACCCCGACCCCGACCTCTACCCCTACCCCTACCCCTACCCCTACCCCTACCCCTACCCCTACCCCTAACCCCTACCCCTACCCCTACCCCTACCCCTACCCCGACCCCTACCCCTACCCCGACCCCTACCCCTACCCCTACCCCTACCCCTACCCCTACCTCTACCCCTACCTCTACCCCGACCCCTACTCCTACCCATACCCATAAAGTACCTAACTACCGCACCTACCTACCTTTTTTTTTTTTTATTCGAAGACAAGCTAGTCCTTGACTGCGATCTCACCTGATGGTAAGTGACGATGCAGTCTAAGATGGTAGCGGGCTAACTTGGAAGGGATATGGCAGTGAACATTCAACCCATACCCCTAATTGGTTTCTACACGCCATCGTGCCGGAACGCTAAATCGCTTGGCGGCACGTCTTTGACGGTAGGGTGATAACTAGCCACGGCCAAAGCCTCCCACCAGACCAGACCAGAGACAATTCAGAAATTATAAATTCCCAAATTGACCCCGCCGGGAATCGAACCCGAGACCTCCCAGTTATAAGACAACAGCGCTCACCACTGAGCCAGGGAGGTCGTCAATTTGACCTCAATTTGATTAGCCAAACTGTACGATGTACCTATATGATGTACTTACTTTGCATGATGCATCCCACCATTATTAGATACCTTACTTGATGATGAAATTGATATTTCATGATCCACTACATTACATGTTACACAAATCATCCTTTACAAAATATTGAAATAGGTACCTACTTACTTTACAACTTCCATCATCTGCTTTTGTTATTTTTAGGGTTCCGTACCCAAAGGTTACCAACGGGACCCTATTACTAAGCGCACGCTGTCCGTCCGTCCGTCCGTCTGTCAGCGGGCTGTATCTCGTAAACCGTAACAGATAGACAAATGAAATTTTCACATAATTATTATGTATTTCTATTGCCGCTATAACAACAAATAATAAAAATTAAATTAAATTAAAAAAATTAAATTAAAATGTTTCCATGGGTACATGGAAATATTTTAATTAAATTTTTTTAACGGAACCCTAAAAGAGCGAAGCCTGACTCGCACTTGGCCGATTTTTTTATACTGTACATTCTTAGATTTTGCTTTTTTTCGGACCCATTTTCAAAATTAGTCTACTCAGTCCCTACTTATTTACAACTTTTTTGATGGATAAATTATTTACAATATTAATTTATACAAACTTATAATTAGGTACACTCTATTTGACTTCTCTAAAGTCTAAAATATACAAAATAATAGTTTTCAGTATAAACATAAACAATTTTCAATTATTACAATTTACGATAATATTTGATAGCCGAGCGAGCGCAGCGCGACGCAGGTCCACCTAGCAGCACGCCTCGGCGATCACTGTCAAATTGAGTAGGAGAGACAAAGAAGTCGCTTCTGCGAATAGAAGGGCCAAGTGACAAATTGTAATGGATAATATTAAAATTATAACAGTTGCAATAAATAAAATCTAAAACAGCCATTTGTTGTATTAAAATATGAAAAACAATTGTAAATAATTTTACCAAAATAAATGTATGCATAACAGAGAACGATGGGAGTTTATGTATTTGCAGAGTCAACTTTGCAATTTTTTTCTATCGAGAAAAGTTTGCGTCATCGTGTTTAGGAAACAGCCATCAGGCCAGAAATACGATCAATTATAACTACTTTTTTTTTCATAATATTATGACCCATAGATTTTAAATTGGACGATCTTCATTCGGCTTGTGATATGAAGATCGTGACTGACTACAGCGCCTTAAAAATCCCGCGGGATCTTTGATTTTCCGAAATTAAAGCAGCCTATGTCACTCTCCAGGTTTTCAACTCAAGCTTTGTTGCGCCGTTATTGAAGGAAAAACCAACAAATCAACATACAAACACACTTTCGCATTTATAATAAGTATACGTATTAGTAGAGATTAAGTATGTGACATTGCAAACTCTTGACAATCGCCAACCGTAGAAAACGCTGCAATAAACCCACAATCAGTGGTCATCTTAACTCCCGGATCACGTTCTAAAGGCTAGCAAGGCTTTATTGCAAGCCACTTTGACGCCTCACTTCCTTGTTTGAATTTTAAAATATAGCCCGAGAACCCATAGTAAGTCTGAACATGTATTTGATAACCTGAAAGGAGGTTAGAAATTAGCACATCGTTTGGAAAACCAGAGTTACCGACATATTCTATTCGGATTGTGAAACTGAAGTGGCAATCGACGGTGCACACAGTACGAAGAAACTTTGACAGTTAAGGTCCCAACACGCTCAACTAGCGACCTCGCACCGGAAAGCGCAGTGTTTGCAGACCCCTCACTAGGTGCACCGACAACATCAGACGAATTGCTGAGAATCGCTGAATACATGCAGCACAAGACTGAGGCATCTGGACTCTAGACTCTAAATAAACTTTTAGCTTTTAAAAAGCATCTACTTAAAATTTCCCGCGGACTCTCCGGGTTTTCAAATAGACTCTGAAATTCCAATGTTGATTTTCGTTAACGATTCAATATTTTCGGATGTTTAAATTGAGGTCTTCCAGTTATTATTACCGATATTTTTTGGTAATCATAGCGTTACATAGAAAAAATTTCAATTTGTCCGTGAAAGCTTTGAAACTCAGGAGCAGAACTGGAGGAGGAGGAGAATACTGTACCTATAGGTACTTTTAATTGTATTTTTCCTCACGGAAAACCCCTCTTCTTTTAGTTAGGCACTTTTCTTGATAAAATTTATAAACTTACCTACGTTTAATTTTATCGTATTTCGTTCATATCAAGACCTGAAAATTTACATTTATTTTATTAATTTTTGTCTACATACCTAGGTAAGTATTTATATAAAGCAATTTGCATCGTGGATTAATTATTATTATTTCACATTTCGGTTAGGTATAAACAGTTATTTGTGTAAACTGAGCTATACGAGACTAAAGCTACAATTTTATCTCCGTTCTGATCTGAAGAAGCCCACACCACACTAGACAGATTACTTCGTGTTCTTCATCTTCATCAACCGGTGGACGTCCACTGCTGGACAAAAGTGCTTGTACTTTCGCAGGCCTCGGTCTTGCACCGCCTATATCCCGCGGCTCTGTGCAACTCGTCTGATGTCGTCGTTGCACCTAGTGGGGAGTCTGCCAACACTGCGCTTTCTATCAAATTATTAAATAGGTACTAGAATAAAACTGAAGCCCGACTAGTTTCGAGCTGCAAAATTACGTTTAACTATATTTACCAGTAAGGCCAGACGCTCATTGTGATTTTTTGTCGCCGTGACTTTTTGTCGCTGTCACCTACTGTCGCCCGATGCGCCCACTGTTTTAGGCCAGCCGCATGTCGCTGGGCGACAAAACGCGCTCATTCTTGAAATGAATTTCAAGAATCGTCAGTTGCTGGAACTATTTGTCGCCGTATTGTCTCGTCTCGACAGTGAACGCACTTCCATATAATATCTTCATAGCACTCCACTTGGCGACAAAATGTCACGGCGACAAAAAATCACAAAGAGCGGATGGCCTAAGCCCCATTGTAACGTTCCTATGTTCAGAAAATTTTCTCAGAAGAGAATAGCAACAATAGTTTCAGCTTTAGAAACAAGAAAACTTGTTCCGGCGTCTGAGAAACTCGGAAGTCACCCAATTTAAACGATATGTTCTCCCTAAAAGGAAAAGTGCGTTAAGTTATAAATCGCGATCTTCCATTACAAAAAACGCAGAGGCCCTGACAGTGTCTCTGCCATTACACCGGAGGTATTTACGACTGAGTACACTTCAAGGAGCACAAAAGGAGCTGCATAAAAGCCAAATCCTGTAATTGCTTCGGACAGTCCCAAAGTTTCGGACGCTGACGTAAAAACCTTCGCCATCTACTTAAATATACTTGTGTACAATCGCCGCTCGGGGTCACCATTCAGACGCAACTTTTACAGCTTTATACTGAAGAGTTTTCAAAAGAAAGTCCAATTTTTATGAAGATAAAAAAAAACAGTTAAAAATATTTTTTCAATTTTAGCCGTTATGACTTATATCGTTTAGTAGATGATGTCCGCGACTTCGTTCGCGTGGATTAAGGATTTTATTCCCGGAACGCTTTAATTTTCCGGGATGAAATGTAACCTATGTGCTAATGTGGGTATGAGCTATTTTCATGCCCAGCCTAATCGGTTCATTCGTTGTGGCACGGTAATATTATGTATACAGTATTGTAACTCGGCCGTATCTTTGACATAAATGCCTACAGCCGCGCGGTACGTAAACATGCGATAGGGCTGCCCGCCTCCAGCATTTTAATTACATTTGCCTACTTTGTGTTTCCATTTAGTTTTGTGATTGTAAATATACTTTTTTTTATATAAACAAATAAAATACTTTGTGAATTAAATAGGAAGTGTTCAATAAAAATGCGTGTTGTTTTTTGATTGGTAGATTTAATTAAAAAAAACCGGCCAAGTGCGAGTCGGACTCGCACACCGAGGGTTCCGTACTCTAGAAGTAAAAGTAAAACGATATTATATAAATTTGCTTATTAATCGTTAACTTTGTTTGTAGAGGTTTATTGTTAATATAAAAAAAACTATGCTAGTTAGAGCGTTGGTTTTATTTTTCCTTTAAAATATACATAAACTTCTATTGACCATAATTATTTCTGATTTTTCGATTGGTAAACTTCGGAGATAAGGGGGGGAACGGTATTTTTTTCGACATTTTGCCCGATTATTCAAAAACTATTATATTTAAAAATAAATAAAAACCAGTTTTAGAATGTACATAAAAAGACCTTTCATATGATACCCCACTCGGTATAGTTATCTTACTTTGAAATTTCAAACTCCCGATTTTCCCCCTTTTTTAATTAAACTAAAATAATTTTCGCGTTGGTTTTATTTTTCCTGTAAAATATACGTAAACTTCTATTGACCATAATTATTTCAGATTTTTAGATTGGTAAACTTCGGAGATAAGGGGGGGGGGGGAACGGTATATTTTTCGACATTTTGCCCGATTATTCAAAAACTATTATATTTAAAAATAAATAAAAATTTGTTTTAGAATGTACAGGTAAAGCCCTTTCATATGATACCCCACTCGGTATAGTTATCTTACTTTGAAATTTCAAACTCCCGATTTTTCCCCTTTTTTAATTAAACTAAAAAGAATTTAAAAAAAGTTATCTCTGGATGCGTTATTGACGAATTCATGCAACCAAAAACAGCACAATATATCCTCCTCGTCATATTAAATATGTACTTGAACTTATTTTTAGTTAAAAAATTGCGCAGTTATTGTTAAAAAACATAACACCGTCCGTTCGTCACTGCGGCACAGTCGCGACTGTCTGCGTACCGAGCGCTTACCGAGATCGAGGCGCGTAGGCATAGCTCGCGCTTCGTCCGTTTGTATGAAGTTGGAATACTGCCTATACATAATATTACCGTGGTTGTGGCGTGAAGAAGTAACAAACAAGCATTCATTTTGGTAGGATAAACGTAGTTTATACCTACTTATGATAATTAAAAGGAAAATTACTTTTTTTTATTTTTTTTTTCTTCAAAATTCAATTATTCAAAATTATTCAAAATTATTTATTTCACGTAGGCTAACCTGTGGCTCTTATGACAAGTCATGACTCTACCACCGGTTCGGTAAGCGGATTTAACCTATGCAACTTTGTTAGAATAAATTCAAACCCCTATTTTATTTTCAAAAATCCTTTCTTAATGGATACTTAAACGTCATTTATGAGCTATCTGTATGCCACAATTCAGCCCGATCCATCCAGCATTGGTTTGAGCTGTGCGTTGATAGCACAGTCAGTTAAAGAATTTTTTAATTAAAGACAACATAAAGAATTTTTACACTTCAATTCTGCATAAGTATTCACAATCCCAACGTGAAAAATTATCTTTGTTAATAAATGCATTATTTATTATTTTTAGCGTCCCTCATATTTTTGAGCGCATGCAGTCGCTTCATTAGATCTGTCAGCATTTTCGCCGCACGTGCATGTTTAATTTCGTCAACTACATTTGCGAGGCCAACCAAAATTCACTTTCACAAGTCACGTCACTATATAATATTTTATTTCATTCAAGATTTTCTTTTTCAGTACCTAGTGCTTCGTTAGGTATAACTTTTTTTCATAAAAAAAAAGTTTTGCAATCTTTTAGCTAGGTATAAATAAGACACACAAAAACCTTTCAACGTGAAATTATGAGTATCAATCATTAGAGTTTAAAATATCTAAAACAGTGTTTTTCAATCTGTGGGTCGCGACCCCCAAGGGGGTCGCCAAGCCTTACTCGGGGGGTCGAGGGTAATAAAAGTCAAGTGTTTGTAGGTCCTACACTACAGTAAAAAAAACTACAGTTTTAATGAGAAGGCTGTGTTTGTTTATTTTTTAACAAATCGAAACGTGGTTCTATTTTAGAGACATTAATGATGAAGTCATTCTCTAATTGGAGCCTATTTCTTTTTTTTGAGCATGCCTTTACATGGTAAATCTATAAGATTTTCTTTTAAATATTATCCAAAACGCACCCCAAAAGGCAAAACCTACTTGTTTACACAGATCTCATCATTTTCTTGATTTTCCGTTTAATATAGGTCTTTGAATGAATGACAGTAAGACCCTGGGGGTCGGCAGAATTTTTTAACTTGTAAAGGGGTCGCGTTTTCAAGAAGATTGAAAAACACTGATCTAAAACAATAACAAAAAATAAAAAAAAATACCTACTTACTGTTTTTTTCTGTCCAACGCTGTAAAAAACTTGCTAAAAATTAACAAGACCTTGTATTACATCAAAATCACGACATTAAATTATTGAAAGTTTGCAAAAGATTTTCATATACGCTCTTCGTATATTATGAAATTTTTAACCTACCGACATTCAGCGTAATTATATTATACTTATTAGGTGATAAAGTTGTTATTTAACTCAGTTATCTGTTATACTTCTAGGTCACTACAGACAGAAAATCATGCAATGGTGTGCTGAAAAACTCAAACGAGTTTGTGTTTTCTCCAAACCAAACCAAAAATATAATCATTATCAACCTTTAGATGTCCACTGCTGGACATAGGTCTCCTGCATGGACCTCCACAGGCATCGGGCTTGCGCCGCCTGAATCCAGCGGCTCCCTGCGACTCGTTTGATGTCGTCGGTCCACCTAGTGGGAGGTCTGCCAACACTGCGCTTACCGGTGCGGGGTCGCCACTCCAGCACCTTGGGACCCCAACGACCATCAGCTCTTCGAACTATATAAAAATATAAAACAATAAATAAAAATAAATTCAGAACACATTAAAAAAAAGCTTAAAAAAATAAAAATGTTACCTTGTCCACACCGCATTTTTCCACATATTCGCAACACCACACAACCGCGAAAATGTGGAGAAATTCTCTCCGTTAATAAAGTGCTTTATTTAATATTTTTTAAGCATCTCTCATATTTTGAGTGAAGACCGTCGCTTCATTAGACGCTGGTCGTCATTCACCTCACGTTCGCGCTTAATTTCGTTTACTATTTTGTGTGCAACCGAAATGAAATTTTCAAGTTGCCCCTCTTTACATTTTGTTCTAATTCTCTTTCTTTCCTTCCACTTCATTTTTACCACGAAATTGTACCGTCGCTAGGAACAAATTAATTTTAGAAAATTAAGCTCAGTCGTTTTCAGAATTAGTTCATTCTATTTAGTTTAGAGCTCTGTCGTTAGAGGGCTTTGGAGTTAGCTAAGTTGATCTGACAAAATTTAAAAATGTAGGCAAAATTATTAAACAGAAAAATTGGCGATGGGCAGGCCAATGACCATATTATGATCAGAGACATTTCTGAAAATGGACGAAAAAGAAAAAGAGGCAGACAATCAAAAAGATGGTAGGATAACATCCGAAACTTAGTCGGAAGTATGTGGCCTCGTCTAGCCAGGAATCTGAACCACATGGAAAAAATTAGAGGAGGCCTATGTCGAGGGACACGCAGAAGTCAAAAATTTTTAATATTTAATATTTTGTTGAAATGAAATGCTGCTGCAATAAAGGCTATTTTTATTTTATTTTTTTAATTTAAGTTGATCTGAAAGTTATTAAGTAGGTAATGATATTTTAAATCACTGAGCGAAAATAAAATTAGAAGTTAGGAGTCTAAGATGGTAGTGAGCTAACTTGAATACCTAACTCCATACGCTATGCTGTCTAGTTCACGCGCACGAACTTGCGGGCAATTTAGTTCTTTCCAAACACCTTTAATTCCACAAGTTCGGTTTGCCAATCGAAAAATCATATTTTCATTGAGGACTATACATTTCGCATCCCGCTCTTTCGCACATTCTAATATTTTCAATGAATGTAAAAATCTCAGATACTTTTGACAAAATGTGGTCAATTAATAATTTGATAATTAAATTTAGGATATTTTAGATATAGTTTTATTATGCTATACTAAATTAATTAAAAAATCTACGTAAGATTTTGATAGAGAAAAAGGGCGAAAACTACTATTTTTTATCGCTCTTATTCTCTTTCAAAAACTTGGTAAGTAAGTGATAGTAAAAATACGTAATAATACGATAATAATTGACCACATTTTGTCAAAATTATCTGAGCTTTTTACCATCGTTGAAAATAATAGAATGTGCGAGAGAGAGGGATGCAAAATGTAATAGTCCTCTTAAAATAATATTTGTAATCAAATACAAACCGTTCATCGATAAAAAACCTAACAAATCCGGCGTACTATTACAAATACCCTACAAAATCTTTTGCACATTCGAATCGCCGGCGTGGAAAATTTGCACCGTTGATAAAGTGCTTTGTTTATTATTTTTTACAGTCCCTCATGTTTCCAAGCGAATACTGTCGCTTCATTAGACGCTGATGGCCATTTTGCTCACGTTCGCGCTTAATTCCGTTAACTATTTTGTGTTCAACCTAAATTAAGTTTTCACAACTTGCTCTTTACTTATGGTCGCCGATTTTCTTCATTTTTCGTTTCATTTCACTTCCTTTCAATCATAGCATGAGTTTAGGTAGAAAACTTATTTTCCTAAAAACCGTTTTTAGGGTTCCGTACCCAAAGGGTACCAACGGGACCCTATTACTAAGCCTACGCTGTCCGTCCGTCCGTCCGTCCGTCCGTCCGTCCGTCCGTCCGTCCGTCCGTCCGTCTGTCAGCGGGCTGTATCTCGTAAACCGTAATAGATAGACAGATGAAATTTTCACATATTATGTATTTCTATTGCCGCTATAACAACAAATAATAAAAATTAAATTAAATTAAAATGGGTAGGTGGGTAGATGGAAATCTTTTAATTTAATTTTTTTTAACGGAACCCTAAAAGAGCGAGGCCCGACTCGCACTTGGCCGATTTTTGGTATTATTCAACGAGTGAGTTTGAATAATATTATTAGTTTATTTATTTCCAGAGTTTACATTAAGTAAGACCTACAAGTTATGGTCTGTTTTTGCAGCCTAATTTAGGTTGCCCTGTGCTATAGGCAGATTTAATTGTAATTTATAGGCAGAATTTCAGTAAATACATTTAATGCAGTTATCTGTTTCACCATCGTGTACTTTTACGGCAAGCAATAGAAACCGTTTTTTATTAAAAAGTCGTTTAGAGTTTTTGTATTCTATGATTAGATAGCCCTTGACTGCCTTATTTAATTTTTTTTAATTTTGTATCTTATTGGTATAAGTTTCACTGTTGGCTATGAATTTAAATAATAATATACGTACTTACATATAAATATGGAGATTCCCAGTAAGTAGGTAACTATTATTAGTTTTAACTTTAATCCATAAAAACCATGATAATGAACATCTTGTTATTACTTATTAGAGATCATTAATTATTTATTTTGCTTTGTTGTTGTTTTGATACTTTGCTTAATTTTTCATTGGAATTTTCATTGTAACATGTCCACATTGTTCAATAAATAATATAATATCTCCACACTAATACAAATGTTATAAAGCCATGTTTTATAAAATTCTAAGATATTTTTCACAATATGAAGCTATATTTTCTGGACGCGGCGCCGTAATTTCAAAACGTACACAATGATACATCAGCCGGATTCAACGTTATCAATGCATGTGCATGTGACTCAGAGTAACGAACTCTACTTTCGGGGAATAATATCAATGAATCACTATAACTGGTACTTTATTCTAGCGCGAACTTAGGCAGATTCATTTTCATGTAAGTTTCATGTAATTTTTCTATTTTCACTACTATGAATTGTAAGGGTTGAAACAAACAGAACCAACGACAATACAGTATCCTACATTACATCTTATACCATATTTGGTGTACTTATCTGATTATATTTAGGTAAGATTATTGAAACGTGGCAGCAGTGATAGCCTAGTGGTTAGGACTGTGGTCAACTATACGGGGGGTCACAGATTCGATCCCGGGCACACCTATGACTTTTCGGAGTTATGTGTGTTTAAGCAATTAAATATTGTGATATTTATTTATTTCCTTCAACGGTGAAGTTAGTTAAGAAGAAGAAGTACGTTATATTTAATAAATTTAATAGTAAATAATAATAATTAATTATTATCCTGGGAACCAAAGATTCGTATATTTTTTATTTATTTATAACATTACTTGTGTGTGTAACTCTCTAGGTCTTTTTCTTTGTCGAATTTCTTGCTGGTTCTTTTCGATTATTATCGGCATTCCCAACTTCTCTAATGATAGAGAAAGCACTCTGTTAAAGTTTATTTGAACTACATTTTTAAAAACAATTATGTAAGTTGATCCGTCGCACCATCAGTTTCGCATTTATAATATTTTATCATTCGATCATTAGAATCATTATTTTCTTTAAAGAAGCTCGTTGTAGGAGGTTCAAAGGCTGAGATACATATGGCTAGCTGCAATTTCTCTTTATGATTGATCGTACAAGATTTAATACAGTTTAAATTAAGATCGAGCAGTAACAATAGTTTATTGTATGGAGCCCTTCTTCAATTTTTAAATTCATTTTTTAATTAGTAAGTATTTGTTGTTACACATTCTGTGAAAATTTCAAGTATCTACCTATTACGGTTCATGAGATACGGCGTGCTGACCGAGAGACGGACGAACGGACAGCGAAGGCTTAGTAATAGGGTCCCGTTGGCACCCTTTGGGTATGGGACCCTAAAAGGAGTCATATTATACAAATAGCATATTGCGTTAGGGGAGTTCTACTCTGTCATTAGCACACTGCACAATCTTTTCAAGGGTCCCCTCTAACCTCATTAGTAGTAATAAATATGTAATTTCACTGTTTCCATCCGTCCCGTCCCTTCCGATTTAATGTTTATTCCTGTGCAGGAAATTAATATCCGGAGTACTAACTATATATAATTCTACCCGTCTTTGGAAAAGGAACTCGCTATTTAGCTTATTTTTCGTCCCAATTTAACCATCGCCGAGTAACTTTTAATCTAGGAATAAAATGACATTCTGACAGTTTTTGTATTGAAAAACTGTCAAAATATCAAAACT
This sequence comes from Oeneis ivallda, assembly GCA_029955525.1. Classification (NCBI taxonomy): domain Eukaryota; kingdom Metazoa; phylum Arthropoda; class Insecta; order Lepidoptera; family Nymphalidae; genus Oeneis; species Oeneis ivallda. The sequence continues at coordinate 13,609,637 of JARPMR010000022.1, forward strand.
CTTTGGAAAAACGTTACATAGAGATGGGGAAATCAGCAATAAAAGCTAACTTCACCATCGAGCAAGTAGCATAGGTAGGTATATTTTAAGGTAGGTATTTTTTAGGTTCGCGGGATGGTTATCCCGCCTAAATTCGTTTAGATTTTCTAAAAATCCCGTGTAAGGTACTTTTTGATTTACCGGAATAAAAAGCCTATGTCTGTCTCCGGGAAGCATACTATGTGTTCACGTTAGCTTTTCACCAAGATCTGTTCAACGGTTGGACCTTATTGCACGTTTATTTTTCTTCAAAAGAACCCTTATTATAACCAAGATACATTTCAATGTATGTCTAAATTACTCCTTATAATGCTTACTCAAATTTATAATGTAGAATGCTATAACGGCCTGTGAAAATCTCGTCCAAATTGGTTCCGTAAATTACCTCGCACACCACAACCTCCTCGCGTTAACGCAAACACAAACGTAGACCGACAAAAATTTGAAAAACATGTACCTATTTAAGTTATGTTATTGTTCAAATAGTTTTTTGAGCTTAATGTAAAACGGTTATTTCGAAATAATGGACAGACCCTTCAACTTTATTTAGTAGTTTTAAACCGAACCGGTGCGGTGTAGAGTCTAAACAAGTCATAAGAGCTACAGGTTCATCATCAATATGAGCAACCCATTAGCAGCTCACTATTGAGCGCAGGTCTCCTCTCAGAGAAGGGTTATAGGCCATAGTCCACCACGCTGGCCTTCACACTTCGACTTCACACGCCTTTGAGAACATTATGCAGAACTCTCAGGTATGCAGGTTTCCTCACGATGTTTTCCTTCACCGTTGACGCTTGTGACATTTATAGCAACAGGTTGGCCTACATAAAATAACTCATTTTGAATTTGAATTTAATACATCCTACCCTTACAAGTTATACTTACTACGTTTATGATCCTACCTCGGACCTATTAAATTACTAACACAGTTAACGAAATAGTTTCCATATTCCTAAAATGTCGCAATAAATTAAAGCTAGGTCCTTTTAAACACTTCCAGGGTAGGAACCTGAACGCTCTAAGTGGCATAGTTTTCCACAAGAGCATTTCGGTGTTACACGACTGTAAAAAGAGATTTTTACGGTTAGAAGAGGAGTGAGGCGTATATTCTTATTTGCGCCAGTACGTGACCGCGGCCCTGCGTTTTATTCAACTAAAAGGATTTAAAAATGCTCCGGCTTTTATACATATTGCATGGGAATTCGCATTTTTAATGAACAAAGTTCCGTCTCCCTTTTATCTCGACGATTCGGATGTTAAAGATGTCAACCATTTATTGATGGAATGCCTTCAAAGTCCCATGAATGAAAACCTCGCTGTAAAAGGATTTAAAAATACTCCGGCGGCTAATAAACTGCGAACCACTAGGGAACTATTTTCACGTACTCTGTGAATAGAATAGAATAGAATAGAAATGTTTTTATTCAAATAAACTTTTACAAGTACTTTTGAATCGTCAATGAGTCTACCACTGATTCGGAATGCCGTTCCTGCCGAGAAGAACCAGCAAGAAACTCGACAGTTGCTCTATTCAAAATACTTTTACAATATACTTAATAGATATTATTCTATGTATGCAGAGTTTCCACAATGAGGGGAAGTTCCACAAAAACATTCGTAATTATTTCTAATTATAATTCAATACATGTCAAGACGGGCAGACAGAAAGTAGCCCCATTGCCGCTGGTGGCACCCGTTCACGAGCATGACGCATGACCCAGCCATTTCTTCGCTCAACCATATTTTAGGGAACGTAACAACCCGCATCACACGACACCACCGCAGAAATGTTAAAGAGAGTGTGACATACTTAGGTTACCCATCTTAAGGCATCGAATTGAAACTAATATTCAAATCAAATACTCATTTTAAAATATGACTTCTGAGGCAAGAGGATGTAGCTCCGCCAACTTTCTAACTCCAGGCTGCTTGCTGCATGTTGAGAATTTTTTGACTAAAAACCCCAAAAACATTTCTTTAACACCTTTTCAAACAAAGCTCACACCAAAAAATCAATGATACCTCCTACTCAATAAAAAACAACCGGACCGTAATAAGAACTTGGGTAAAACCAACTCCCGCTCGCACTATAAATATAACGTCCACGTACCCTTGAAGGGCCTTTTGGGACTCCATAAAAGCTTTTCTTCGATTTGTAAACTTTTCCTGACCCTATGAAGATTAAATTGCATTTGTTGTGAAATAAAGGTAGCACTTTACCACTGCATTGGAGGACGTTTTTAAGCTACTGGATTGGAAAAGACTTGGCATCAATTTAAACGGCGAGTACATCACTCACCTGCGATTTTCCGATGACATAGTCCTTATGGTAGAGACTCTGAAAGACCTCAATACAATGCTCAATGATCTCACCAGGGTTTTTCAACAGGTGGGCCAGAAAATGAACATGAGCAAGATTTAAAATCATGGCCAATGCTCCATGTTCCGCTTCACCCAGTAATCGTTGAGAACACTGCACTCGAAATTGTGGACGAGTATATATACCTGGGACACACAGTCCAGGTATATCTGCCAAAAAACTCTGTCACGCTTAAACGTTACTCGGCGATGCAGGTTAAATTGGCACTAAGTGCCGATTTCACCAATGTTGAGTGAAGTGGCGACCCCGCACTGGGAAACGCAATATTGGCAGGCCCCCCACCAGGTGGACCGACGACATCAAACGAGTCGCAGGGAGCCGCTGGATCCAGGCGGCGCAAGACCGAGGCCTGTGGAAGTCCATGCAAGAGACCTTTGTCCAGCAGTGGACGTCTATAGGTTGATAAAGAAGAGAAAGAAGAGTGAAGTATAATCGAGGAATAAATAGGGTGTTGTGACAGTTTTTATATTGAAAATCTGCGAAATATCAAAACGCTCGGATAAGACTTATTTTAAATTGAACTTGGTGAAACCGTCCCTAAGATTCGCTTGCAGAGGCGTCGGCGTCGGGTTAGGTTTTACCCAGGTTTTTAATAAATTTGTAATTTTGACAGAAGCTTCATACGAAATGTGTCAAAGCAGCAGCTAACTCTGGGTTTAAAAGATAACCCGGCGTTTCTGCAAGTTGGACTAAGTAGATTATAATATTTTAGTAGCAAATAAAGTGGCGATTCAGATAAATCAATACTAAGATCTTCTAAGAGATCCTAAGAAACCGATTAAATTACTCGAGTGTGGTAAGTAACCATTAAGCTAAGTGATGTTGTAAGTAAATAAAAGAAGTCGTGGTAATAAAAAAGAGCTTAATGTGACTTTCAGCTTACGAGTTAATTTTTATATCACAGGACAACGCGCAAGCTAAAAACGAGAGATAAAGCTAAAATTATTTACGGGCTCAAGTTTGGGAATGTCGTTCCCATGTATTGGTATCATAAATCTCTATACAGTCGGCGCTAATGCTGTTTGTGGGACCGTCTACGTTGATTACGTTTGATGCGGCGGTGTTAGACACAGGCGGATAACAACGTTAAAGAACCCTTTTGTTGATTTAAATATACGTCACACGATGGAAATTGGAATTTATGGGCTCGTCCTTAATTAAGAGGCATGTTAAAATAAAAGATAAAAAATAAAAAAGCCATTTATTTCTCATCGCAATGTACCAAAAATTCTGCTTCATGGTTAGTACCACAGGACTACGAGTGGTAAGGGTTGACATTCTTATGTGGTTGACATCTGTAGAGTTAGTACAAGTTAACTATGAATAGTAAACTATGACAAGTTAAAAAAAATCATAATTCAAAATTATTTATTTCACGTAGGCCAACCTGTGGCTCTTATGACACATCATGACTCCACCCGGTTCGGAAAGCGGAGAAAAAATAAACATTACCATCAAAGTAAATTAAACCATAACTAGAGCTCAATTTCGTGTATGTATTATTATACGTTTACGTAACGAAAACGCTCCAAATTAAAATCGTCTGTATTGAATTTGTGACTTTAAATCGATACTATCATGGTTCATTTTACTTTGATGCTAATATCATAGTTGAGTATTACGATCAAACGAATTAAAACTCGGACTAACCACACTGAGGTGGGCAATCCCGTAGCAGTTCGCTCACAGCGACTGTTACGATGTCTCTGTTAGGATAATTCGCCGGTTTCTCAAATAGTCGCTCTTAACTCTGGGCCGTCTGTAGGGCTATTCTCTATCTCAGTGGCTATATGAAAGTTGCTAAGAACTGCCAAACCCGTATTTAATACAAAATGCGGGTTCGACAGTTTTTCCTAGTTAGCAACTATCAATAGCCACTAAGAAAGAGAATAGACCTAGCCTCCAGGTCTCCCCAGCCGGAGTTTAATCTTCCGCACGCTACAAATATATTATTATTTATGCAATGTGTTTTTTTTTAATTAAGTTTCTTGGATTGAAGTTCCTTTTCGGACGCTTTGGCAGATAAAAAAAAATAAAAAATATTGTGTAATAATTTTCCGTCATGGCCCTTGTTGCGTTCGTTTATTATACACTTGCCATCAATGCATTGATGGCGCAGTAGTACAAAGGATGCATTTAATTAAAATATTTCCATGTACCCATGGAAATATTTTAATTTTTTTTTTAACGGAACCCTAAAAGAGCGAGGACCGACTCGCACTTGGCCGATTTTTTTTACACAGGTAAAGTTGAGGACCTGGAAAATAACACAGGCTACTTTTTGTCCCGGGAGCATACATTTAAACGCCCGCGCCACTACAAAGTATATATTTTATTGTAGATTTTTTAAAAAACGCTCGACTGATTTCTATAAAATTTAAATGGGACCACCTGGGAAGTATACCCTTTGAAACAAAAAAGAATTTTCCAAATCGGTTCGGGCGTCTTCGAGTAATCGGTGAACATACATAAAAAAAGATTCCGTTGAATTGAGATCCTCCTCCTTTTTTGAAGTCGGTTAAAGTAATAATAAAAATTAGTTCAAATTTAACGAAGTTATTGAGTATAACAGTCAAAATAGTTCAACCCCTATCTCAGAGAACATACATCCATCCATCGGTATACGACATCTATACAAACATACATCCGTATACATCCATCCTCACAAACTTTCACATTAATAATATTGGGATAATATGAGTAATAATTAGTAGGATAGGATATAGTTAATGTATTTATTGTTAGTAGGAGGAGGATACAAACATACATAAATACATGCATACACACATACATATATACATACATGCATGCTTGCATTCATGCAAGCATACATACATACATACATACATACATACATACATACATACATACATACATACATACATACATACATACATACATACATACATACATACATACATACATACATACATACATACATACATACATACATACATACATACATACATACATGCATACATGCATAGAAGCATACTAATATACCGCAGGAACCGTTTGTTTTCCAGGGATAAAAAGTAGTCTTTGTCACTTTTCAGGTCCTCAACTATGCCTATCAAAAAAACCACGTCAATCTGTAACTTCGTTGGCGCATAATTGAAGGATTAATATGTGAAAAGTAGCATACGAATATCCCGCAGGAACTGTTTGTTTTCATGGGATTAAAAGTAGCCTTTGTCACTTTTCAAGTCCTCAACTATGCCTATCCAATAAACCACGTCAATCTGTAACTCCGTTGGCGCCTAATTTACGGATAAATATGTGAAAAGAGAACACTAATATCCCGCGGGAACTCTTTGCTTTCCCAGGATAAAAAGTAGCCTTTGTCACTTTTCAAGTCATCAACTATGCCAATCCAAAAAACCACGTCAATCTGTAACTCCGTTGGCGCATAATTGAAAGATAAATGTGTGAAAAGTAGTATACTAATATCCCGCAGGAACCGTTTGTTTTCCCGAGATAAAAAGTAGCCTTTTTCATTTTTCAGGCTCTTAACTTTACCTGTGCAAAAAAATCACGTTAATCTAAAACTCCATTGCGCGTATTTTGAAGGACAAATGCGTAAAAAATAGCGATGCTATCCCGCAGGAACTGTTTGCTTTTCCGGGATAAAAAGTGGCCTATGTGCTGTTCCAGACTATATTCTATGTCTGTGCCAAATTTCAGCAAAATCGGTTCATTAGTTGTCGCGTTAAAGAGTAACAAACATCCATCCATCCATCCATCCATCCATCCATCCAAACATCCATCCTCACAAACTTTCGCATTTATAATATTATAATAGGAAATAATAGGATAGGATAATAGGATCTACACATGACCAGTCATTATAATATCTAGCAATGTACTCACTATGACTGGACAAATCGATACCTTGTACTATTTGTATTATTTATTTCGTAATCCATCCCTAATCCCTAAGAAATTTTCTATCCTACTAATGAAAAACTTCAATAACTGTGTTTATCCTACTTGATTGTTGAATTGGAATTTTTTACTTATTCTCGATGCTGCGGATAATGTAAGCGTGATTTAAGTACAATCAGCGCCATCTATCGGTGGTTTTTCAAAATCCCGCGAGAGCCTTGGATTTTTCCGGGATAATTTGTTGCCTATGTGTTATTCCAGGGTATAATCTATCTCTATTCCAAATATCAGCCAAATCCATCCAGTAGTTTTTGCGTGAAAGAGGAACAAACATACACACAAACTTTCGCCTTTATAATATTAGTAGGATAATTTCTACATGTGGAATTTTTCCCTAGTTTTTTATTGTATAAATTGGATAAAATGTTATTGTACTACTAACGCCATCTGTTAAAAAACCAGAGTAACTCTTTGGTTTTGTAACAGTGCAATAGAAATAAACTAAACATAATTCATCGTAGTTATTCAATTTAATACTAGATGACACCACTAGTTTATTACAATTCCTTCACTAAAATTAATCGAAAGGAACTACGTTCCACCCGGGTGTCCCTTGACACCTCTCAAGTTTTTTTATTATTATTTATAATTTAATAATAATATTTGGGAAAAATAAAAATAATTTACACTTGTTCAAGCACACTGACTTTAGGCCTACTAATATCTAGGAGTGAAACTATCGGTTTGGGGGTTCGAATCCTGACTTCAGATTATTATAATTTTTTATTTTATTTATTTTTATTATTAATTTAGTATTAGAAGGAACTTCGTTCAAACGAGTGGTACACGACACCCACGACGACTTTTTTTTATGATTCTCTTTGGCCTCATACCTATATAAATTGGTTGTGAGAGTAAATATCAAAATACATATGAAAATAAAACGTAACTTTTACAAAACTACATCCTAGTCGTGTTCTATCTATACTTATAATAATTTTCAAAATATGTGTCACGCAGCATAAAAAAAGCAACTAGAAAATATTTCCCTACTAATTATATCTCGGAGGAGTTAATTTGACTCGACAAAAGGCGTCACAAAAACAGCTCGCACGTCACTAATGAGAGAAACGCCGTGTAAACACGCCTTTATGAGCTGCTGAATAATGTGAGGGGTCGCTTTGACCCGCGACACAATTACGGCGGGTCTACACTTGAGGGGCCGAGCGGTGATAGGTCAGAGGCAGCGCTGTTATATCCTTATTAATATTATAAATGCGGAAGTGTGTTTGTTTGTTGGTTTGTCCTTCAATCACGCCGCAACAGGGCTACGGATCGACGTGATTTTTTGCATGGGTATAGTTGAGGACCTAGAGAGTGACATAGGCTATTTTTAATCCCGGAAAATCAAAGAGTTCCCGAGGGATTTTAAAAACTAAATCCACGCGGATGAAGTCGCGGGCATCAGCTACTTATTAATTATTCGTTATTCTCTAAACTAGTAACGATGCGATCTTAAGGAAGACTGATATTAAGTAATTAAATAAATTTCATCTAATAGATGCATCTGAGTGAGAGTGAACTTTTACAAATGAAACTTAGAGGATTAGAGCCCTGGACACAACCCAAAGGGCTCGGGCAATACTCTCGGCAAAGCGAGCTTGACGTATAATTGCCGCGAGAGGCCGTGGCGTGGTGGCGTGGCGGTTAGACCACAACCGCTTAACGCGTTAGAACACGCACACGGTGTATTTATGGTATTCAAAACTTCTTAAATGACGAAGTAAGAATTTTAAGAAACAAACTTAAACGTAATAAGTATATCATAATGTGGTGACCATTGATGATGGTCGTTGGGGTCCTAAGGTGCTGGAGTGGCGGCCCCGCACCGGGAAGCGCATTGTTGGCAGACCCTCCATCAGGTGGACCGACGACATCAAACGAGTCGCAGGGAGCCGCTGGATCCAGGCGGCGCAAGACCGAGGCCTTTGGAAGTCCATGCAAGAGACCTTTGTCCAGCAGTGGACGTCTATCGGTTGATAAAGAAGAAGAAGAGTGGTGACCTCTACCACTATAGAATTTGTTCCAAGCGGTCCGGCACTAAATTATACATTATCTTGATAAACTAAAACTAGATATTACTGTATACAGTTAGTCCTGATACGATACGTTCTACTACGGAGCCCTAAAAACTAAGATCTTGGTTCAAGTCGCAAAAAGTTTTACACTTTGGAGAGGACTTACCAAATGCATTCGGCCAATGTGAACCGGGGGTTTTAAATCTACATAAGAATAAAGCTATTTACAGACGATAAAAATAAGAGGTTCATTTTACAACGGGCAACAACAGTAATTTTCCGTTTTAAAGCAAAAATGCAAATGCAAGAGGTTAGGGAACAAATTCAAATAGAAATAATAGTTGTAACATTCGTAGCTATTTACATTTAAAATTAATTTCATTTCAATGCTATTTTCGCATGTGCCTATTACGACTGGTGTTCTCCCACTAAGTGCCGATTTCACCAATGCGACGATAGGGCGTTCTGTCAGTTTTTAGGGTTCCGTACCCAAAGGGTACCAACGGGACCCTATTACTAAGCCTACGCTGTCCGTCCGTCCGTCCGTCCGTCCGTCCGTCCGTCTGTCAGCGGGCTGTATCTCGTAAACCGTAATAGATAAACAGATGAAATTTTCACATATTATGTATTTCTATTGCCGCTATAACAACAAATAATAAAAATTAAATTAAATTAAAAAAATTAAATTAAAATGTTTCCATGGGTATATGAAAATATTTTAATTTAATTTTTTTAACGGAACCCTAAAAGAGCGAGGCCCGACTCGCACTTGACCGATTTTTGTTTTTAAAAACTGTCAAAATATTACGCTCGGATTTTTTTCACAATTTAATTTAATTTTTTCCCGTTGGTGAAATCGGCTCTAAGTAGTTTCTTTGCTGAGAAAACCATTTTTTAAATTAATCCAGTTATACATTTTATTACAACCGTGTCTAGTTGAAATGGAGTGAAATGTAAGATAGAAAATTAAAACGAAGCGTAGAAGGGAAGTAAGTGGCTTTGAAAATTTCATTTTGGCTGACCGCAAAACAGTTAACGGAATCAAGCTCGGACGTGACGCGAATGATGTCCAGCAACTAATGAAGCGTGACGGTCTTCAGTTAGGTTCAGTCATAGTTAGTTATAGAATGTTACGAGAAAAATTCTAAATAAATTAAACGAGAAAAACGTTTATAAACAGCTGTAATCCTGAAAAAGGTTAAAACTGTAATAGAATTAAAACTTGTCTACTGCTGGACACATATCTCATCTTCCACATGCCTTGGTCTTGCGCCGTTTGACGCGTCAGACATCTTCGGTTCACCTAGTGAGGGATCTGCCAACACTGCACTCTCCGGTACTGGGCCGTCACTCTAGCATCCAGCAAACTTTACTCGACCATCGTCGGTGCAATCGGTAACTAAAACATTTAAATTTTTGTTGCGCTAAAAAAAACTGCATACGTGTTGATTTTCTGGAAAACACATCATTTTGTAAAAAAAAAAGGTTTTTGACACAGTCATATTTGGCAACTAAAATCACACATTGAAATCACAGAGTCTGTTTGTACAATTTCCGCTTTTTAAAATTCAAACGAAGCGTGTGTGGGGTAGTGAGGCGTCAAAGTGGTGTAATAAAGTCGCGCCATTGCTACGAGCAAAACGTGCTGCCTATGTAGAGATGTATGTGAGAGTATGGACTAGGTTTTAACACTTTTCAAAGAGAGTTTTTTATCAAAATGTTTGTTTTATCTAAACAATGGTAATGTTACTTTATATTGGGTAACATTTCGACCTTCTTTTCGGAGAGTTCGGTCGTAGGCACGTATCTCTGACTTTTCAGAGTATATACCTAGCGATTTAAGCAATTAAATGTCACCTGCTTAAATATCGCACTTGCTTACCGTAAAAGAAAACATCGTGAGGAAGCCTGTACATTCCTTAAAAAAATCTGTTACAATTTTCATGGCTAAACCGCTAATCTAAACTTATTTGTTTAAGAAATTAAGCACAGAAATAGCTTATTTTCTGGGAATAGCCTTCAAATCAAAATATAAGAGCCCCCAAAACATTCAAAATCTTATTCAATGCGCACAAAGTCGCAGGCTTGTACAAAAAACAGCCTCTTCAACAAATCTGTTTGAACTTATGAAGTACCAAAGTACGTTCACAAAAGTAGGAAAAATAAATTGAAATGGACTACAAGTAACATTATGAGTCAAGTTTTGACAGTTCGGGTGGCCCCACATATTGTTGCGGTAAAATATGACCTCGACCCTAAACTTTTGTAAAAGACGAATGCTACAACTTTTAATACATGCAACTTACTAGATTTGGAATTTAACTCTGTATAAACCAATTGGATTTATTTTGGATTTTTTACAGAATTTAAGGTTTAATTTTACCGACTTTTGACTATTGATGACCTTTTCAGTCTGGTGGAGGCTAACTTCCAACCTACCGTCAAAGACGTGCCGCCAAGCGATTTAGCGTTCCGACACGATTGTAAAAACCTTTGAGTATTTAATACTTAAAAAAAAACTTAAAGGTAAAAAATAATTAAATAACAGTTAATTTACACTACCATGACCCTTCCATGTTAGCCCGCTACCATATTAGACTACATCATCACTTACCATCAGGTGAAATCGCAATCAGGGGCTATCATGTCAACAATAAAAAAAGAACGTGCAAAGAGACTATCACAATGCAAATTGCAGCAAAAGCTAGTCTTATAGTTATGGAATAACATTAGTTTCCAATTACTTAAAAAGTCACTGAAGTGAAAATAAACTTCAAAATAGTTTTTACTGCTTCTTACCCCAGTCTGACTATTTTAACAGTTCGTAGAACTCGCGAAATAAGGATTCACGGCTGGATGACTCAAGGGTTGCTGGTCGAAAAGCTGCTGTAAATCTGGTCCAAAAAACACGGCTGGATGGTCAAAAATAATTTAAAATATAATTTATCAATATGAAATGTATGAAAGTTAGATTTATTCCTAATCCCCACTAATATTATAAACATGAAAGTATGTTTTTTGTTTGTTCTTCAATCATGCAGCAACGGATCGATGTGATTTGCATGGGTATAGTTTAGGACCTGGAAAGTTACGTATGACGAGAAGTTTTTATTCCGGAATGTTTTTCCGAAATGAAAACTCTTAACCCTTTGTATAAGAGTTCGCGTGGGATTTAAAAAAATACAGACAGAAAAGAGCAGAGAACAGCAGAGTCTCGATTTAAAATGTGTTTTTTTTTTCATAATATAATTAATTATACGAGTTTTGTTATATATAATCCAATGACTTTCAAATAGATACAGAAGCTCAAAATTTAAATATTAATAAAAAAAGTACTAGAGCGTCAACCCTAAATAGTTTGAAAGGACACGCTTATGTTCCCAGACTAGTTACGACGACAGGTATTCTAAAGGCGGAGAAGTGATAAGAGTAGGAAACCGGCAGTAAAATGATTAAATTATTATAATATTTTCTAGGAATTGTTGTAATATTTATACTAATAAGTAGATAGCCGAGGTCCGCGTTGGTGAAAACCTAATAAGCAATTTGGTCTCTTTTCAGAGTTATATATGCGTTTTAGTGATTAAATATCACTTAGTTTATCGGTAAAGGAAAACATCGAAAGGAAACCTACATGCCTGAGAGTTCTCCACCACGTACGTTGGGCAAACTGCCCAACTAACTTGGCCAGTCTTGTGGACTGTGACCTAAAACATTCTCATGTTATAGTGGGCCAGCGATGGATAGAATGAATTAATGATAAGCTTTCATCTGCTAGTCGTATGAGTCTTGGATCGAGACTGAACGAAACACCCCTAATGATATACCTACTACGAGTAAGTTTATGCAATTCAAGATGGCGCCCCCGTTTCATCAAACCAGTCGCATATCAATTTAAAGACACCTATTTATTCTACTACTAGGGTAACCTGGGGTCGATTGAAACGTTTTTCAGAAAATTAGGTTGTGAGACTTCATTTTCAAGCCTTTCTCTTTGGTGATTGGCTTTAATTACAGCTAGATTACCTGGCTATATGATAGTATTATTAATTTTACTTCTTATATTCTCTTTATCCATGTAAAAATTATTTTGAAAACCCTCGGAAAACGTTTCAATTGACTCTGTTGCCGGGTCAATCGAAACAATGCCTGGGTTAGTTGAAACAAGTGTTTTTGGCTGATTTAAGTAATGCTCTTGCTATCCCAGGAAATGTTAATAATGTATATGATATACCTAGTTATTATGAATAAAAGATACTTTTAATCAAAATATTTGGTTTTATTGCTTATAATATGTAGTTTATGATTTTACTTGGCTAATTGTAATTTGGTAAGTAATTAAATATAATCAGTCAAAGATTTTGTTGCTAAAAAACTAACCACTTGGATCAATAAAGAGAAAAATCAATATTTTGAAAATTATGTTATAAACTTTCTTATGTTTAAATTTCTTAATTACTATCAGTTAAAGCAGTCTTTTTACTATTCAATGAGATAAAAGCCATAAAAGCTCGAAACCAATCATCTCCAGCCATCTCGTTCTCTTCCCACGATGATGGTATTCGCAAGTTATAAACAGTAGTAAGCTCAAATGCTAATTTTCGAACTTCCTTTTTCGAAAGTCCAAAGTAAATATCATCACATCTTATTAAATATTTTTCTAGCGTTTTTTCCTGCGATTCAGTAAAGACTGTATTATGTGGTGAATAACCCATCTTCACTTATTCTGCAGTATCTTCATCACAATTATCGCGTTTTCTTTTTTATCTAAACAAGGATGTTAGATTTATGTCATATTTTTCAGCCGCCTGCCTCAATGGAATACCATATTTTTTTATGTCTTCATATGCTTTTTTATAATTTTGAAGATCGCAATTTCCACGATTTGTAGTTTTCGCACGGTTTCTTAGCATCTAAAAAATAAAGCAAGAATTGAAAACTTTGTTTGAATAAGAAACAACTGATTAAGGGTCAATAGAAACACGTTTCAATTGACCCCGAACTGTTTGTTTCAATCGGCCCCACATGCTCGATTTAAATATTGTATCAAACAGAAAAAAAATCTAAAAGGTGTAGGTAGCTACTGACCACAATACACTCGACTAGGATAATCATAGTAATAGTGATTGCAAACTAAGCTGTAGAAAGTAGAATAGTTTCGAGCAATACTTTAACTAAATATTTGTCAAAAAACTTACTTTTCGGGCAGAAAAAGCGATGCACTTGCAAAAAAATGTCCACCGCGTTCAGAGCGACGACGCGTACTAAGCAACAAGTTCCGCCACGCAAGGTAATCCTTTCCCCCCTCGGAGCCCCGCGGCTTTTACAAGCCGTCTTCGAGTTATTCAGCTTGTTTCATTTGACCCATGTTTCATTTGACCCCAGGTTACCCTACTGCTAAAATAAATAAAAAAGTTTTTCCACAGTTTTTCCCGTACTTGGCGCAGTGCTACCGGGAACCTTCAAAGCTCGTACACAAAAAGAATGTTCTGAGCTCCGCTGTCGGCTGTCAGCAGGGGGATCCGCTTGGACCAGTTATTTTTAGTTTGGCCATCCACCCTATAATTTCGGCTCTAAATTCCAAATTCAATGTTTGGTATTTGGATGATGGAACCTTGGGCGGCGAAGTGAATTCGGTTTTGGAGGATTTAGAAATTATTATATCAAAATTTAAAACTATTGGCTTGGAACTTAACTTTGATAAATGTGAAATTTATATTCCTAATTCTTTTTCGGCGGAATCTAAACTGCACATATTAAATAAATTCAATACTTTAGCTCCGGGTATTAAAATTTTAAATGATGAGTCACTTCGCCTCCTAGGAGCACCTGTTCTAGAGGCCTCAGTTCCTCAATTTTTTACTGACTTAATTTCTAAATTCAAAAACACTTCCCATCACCTTTTCGATATTAATCCTCATATGGCAATGACCATCATTCGATTCTGCTTATTTGTCCCAAAATTTACTTATTTCCTAAGATGTTCACCTCTTTGGAAATTTAATAATTTATTGGAAAATCTGGATAATTTTATACAAAATATTCTATCTGACATCTTAAATTGTCCGATAGATGATCAAGTATGGGCCCAGGCTTCTCTTCCGATCAGGTATGGAGGTCTGGGAATCCGCAAAATTTCTAGTGTCTCTCTGCCAGCATTTCTTTCCTCTGTTTATAGTACACACACTCTCTTTGAAAAAATTATATCCCAGTCTTTGGGATCAATTGAGGTGTCGTGCTTGGCAGAGGCAAGAAATGAATGGTCAACGATTAGCCCAAATCAATTGCCGGTTTCTCTTCCTTCCCAGAGACAGTGGGATGACATTATTTGTAAAAAAACTTTTGACGCAATGTTAATGGAAGCAAATTCTAAAGACCGTGCTCGTCTTCTCGCTGTCTCTGCGAAAGAATCCGGCCACTGGCTCCATGCTCTCCCTTCTGCTAATCTAGGCACTCTTTTAAACCACGCCACTCTTGCAGTGGTAGTTGGCCTTAGGCTCGGCGCCAAAATAACCCAGCCTCACCGTTGCCACTGCGGTGACCACGTCGACGCTTACGGTCATCACGGACTCTCCTGTTCGAAGAGCGCTGGTCGTTTCTCCCGCCACAATGCCCTCAACGACATCATCCGCAGGTCTCTTGCTACTGCTCACGTGCCAGCTGTATTAGAACCTATTGGTTTGGCACGTAGTGATGGCAAGAGACCTGATGGTATGACGCTTGTTCCTTGGAGGGCAGGGAGGTCGCTTGTGTGGGATGCCACCTGTGTAGATACTCTGGCTGCATCCCACATCCATGCGACCTCCTCTGTGGCGGGTGCAGCGGCTACTAGCGCCGAACAGGCTAAGAGGCGCAAATATGAAAAACTTGACAGTGGTTTCATATTTGTGCCTTTTGGTGTAGAGACCCTGGGGCCGTGGGGCCCGGAGGCTCGAGCGCTTTTTGTAGAGCTAACTAAAAAGGTGATCGAGTCTACCGGGGATCCAAGAGCTGGCAGCTACCTTGCCCAAAGGATTAGCTTGGCCATCCAAAGGGGTAATGCTGCCAGCATCTTGGGTACCATGCCACACTGCAGTGGCTTCGATGGGGTTTTAGATTTTATTTAATTTTTTATTTTAGTTTTAATTTTAGAATAATTTTAATTTTAATGTAGAAGGTAGTTTTAATTTTAGAGTAAATTTAGGTTTAATGTATCTCAATAATTATAATTATACTTTGTCGAGTTTTGAATAAATAAAAAAATACCTTCACTAGTACGCTGTTAACTCCTCATAGAACATTTCCCCATTCTCTTAACAGTTAATTTCCTTTAATCATTCCTATTCATTCATGCTTACCAATCAAAACATCGCACGCATCGGCGTACGTTAAAAAGGAAAAGGAAAATTCTCGGTAGAGTATATAGATTAGAGCAATTTCCTATATATCATTTTCTTCTAAGATAATGGGTATCCCTCGGTGTAACATAACGATCTGCGGGAATTGGTCTCAAGAAAATACACGTTTTTTTAGGGTTCTGTATGAGAATTTTACTGTCAATAATGTCTGTAATTTTATCATCATCAGCAACTCACCAAGGGCTCAATACTAAGCGTAGGTCTCCTCACAGAGAAGGTTTATAAGCCATAGTCCACCATGCTGGCCTAATGCAAATTGGCAGACTTCACACACCTTTGAGAACATTATGAAGAATTCTCAGGTGTGCAGGTTTTCTCGCGATGTTTTCCTTCACCGTTGAAGTCATTATTTTTAAACGCACATTTAATTTCTTAAACGCACATAACTTAGAAAAGCCAGAGGTGCGTGCCCGGGATCGAAACTGTGACTCCCAAATAGGAGATCACAGTACTAACCACTAGATTATCACTGCTTTTTACTGTTTATATTAAGTCTATTGCAGGTTCTACATGGCTGAGAAAGGCTTGAGATAGAAAACTTGGGAAACGGATTGAGGAGGCCTATGTAGAGAGGACACACTGAGGAGTAGAACGGTCACCGTCTTGTGTTACAAATATTAAAAATATTTACTTAGTAATTATTGTAAACCTCAGTAAATAAAGGCTTTAATTATTTATTTATGAGAATTTTTAAAAGTAAATTCAAATAACTTTTCAAAGCACCTTTGTGTGTTAGGGCTATTTTAAAGTTGATTTGTAAACTCATAGAACACAAATTAACTTTATTTTTATATAATGAAATAAGCTGCAATTATTCTGTATATTATTCTAGATTTAAATCAAAGCACGGGCTTAACTATTTGCACATAGGTACAAACCTTTTATCAAATTTCGTTTGTGGGGTCGAGTTTTAAACTAAAATATCATTTAAATGTAAATCTTTAGGCCCTTACGTATTACTTTCAAACGACTACTACGGAATATCTAACGGTAAGATTATTATGAAAACCTGACAATCTACAAACTTACTTTACTATATTAATTTAATTTAATTAAAATTGAGCTATCTAAAAAGGTGATCGAGTCTACCGAGGATCCACGAGCTGGCAGCTACCTTGGCCAAAGGATTGGCTTGGCCATCCAAAGGGGTAATGCTGCCAGCATCTTTGGTACCATGCCACACTGCAGTGACTTCGATGGGGTTTTAGATTTTATTTAATTTTTATTTTAGTTTTAATTTTAGAATAAATTTAGTTTTAATGTAGTATTAGGTATATGTTATGTAATTAAAAAATATATAAAAAAATTAAAATTATAGCTTAAAAATCTCATCGACTTTAAGATTGGTTATTATTAAAAAATGAAAATGAAAATTCGTTTATAAGGGGCACGCTTGAGAGAACACTCTCATAATATTTCAGTTCTTATTTAAAGGTCAAATCTTAAAGGTAGATCATTCCAATCCAACCCCAAAGCAATAGAATAAGTCGCGCCCGACCGATTTATTTTGGAGGGAAAAAATTACATTCCTACGCAATCGCCTAACGAAGGTGTACCGTAAAGATATTCCTATTCTCTTGAGCAATACTGTATTTGGATAGGAGTTAAGTCGAGTTTCATATTGTTTGTTTATAATATGTATTATAAATATTTAAACTCATTCTTCATCATAGCGTGAGTTATTCTAATAAGGATCTTAGAAAAGCGCAACACAATTTTCTATTACAAATAATAATTACGTCAAATTATTATTAGAAGTTTGAAAAGCGCGCCCCATACAAACGAATTGATAATGAAATTTTGTCCACACCCTCCAGAAACTAACTACTATCTGTGTCTGTAGTTTGTCAGAGTAAAAAATATAATTATGTATATTCTAAGTTAAAGGGACCCTTTATCAAGCTTCCGTTGTATGGGGCAAACTCTTAAGATTCTTCTCTTAAGAACTAAGTAAATTCGCAATAATTGATTTTTTGCTGGGTATTGCAAGAGGCGATGGCAAGAGACCGGACGGTATGAGTTTGATTCCATGGAAGGTGGGCCGGGTGCTGGTATGGGATGCAACATGTTCAGACACGCTGGCCCCTTCCCATCTACATGGAACCAAAAACAGAGCTGGTGCGGCTTGTGAAGAGGCTGAAAAAGCTAAAACTTATAAATACAGGAGTCTAGGCGCCGAATATGTTTTTGTCCCATTCGGTGTCGAGACCCTTGGTCCGTGGGGTCCTAGCGCTATAAGCCTTTTTAAGGAAATAGCGAAAAGGTTAGTCGACATCACAGGAGACCGAAGAGCTGGCAGCTACCTCGGACAAAGAATTAGTCTAGCTATTCAAAGGGGGAACGCTGCCAGTATCTTCGGAACCTTGCCTAAAGGGACTCCTTTTAATAATATATTTTAGGTATTATATTTTATTTATAAGTTAATTTTAATTTAAAGTATGTATAGTTTCCAATGTTATATAGAATAGAATAGAATTGATTTAAAAAATGAGTAGAATAAAATAGAACAAAGATATCCCTTAACACAGAATTTTCATAAATTGCTTAAGTTGCGTTCAAAAGTTTTAAAGCAATAAAGAAGAAAGAATAAAATGCGATTTGCGAGGAAACAGCAGTAATGGCGAGACGCCAGTCGCCAGCACATCTGTCGCCGATAGTAAATGTCCAATTATCGCATTGTCTTGAGAATGAGATAAATATCTTTAGTTTTTTGTTCCTTGATCTAATGGGTCAATAAAACTTTTAAGACTAAAATATTTAAGGGGTCTCTTCGATTGACTAAAATTTTGTCGTTGAATTGAGCTGTTCACTAGTGTACAAAATACTACAATATATTACATCTTTTTCAGGTCCAAGCCCCATTATAAACACCTTCATAGTTCGATGGAGTCACTTCTGAAGCACTACGCTACCCCATCGAACTATTTACCAAAAGACTTCTCTTGCAAAAAAAAAAGGAAAAACTAACGACTACAAGCAGGAAATAGTAATATATAAAATTATTAAATCATTTATTAATAATTATTAAACTCAACAACAGTTCACAATAAAATAACGAAATATAATTACAACATGATTCATGCATACTTAAATAAAATAAAGTAATAATATGGCACAATTCATTTTACATAGTATTATCGTATTATCAATTACTTAGATATAAAATTATGGTTATATTTCATGACTTAGATATAGTTATATATATTTTAGATATATATATTTTCCAAAATTTGCTGTAAAAAAATTCTTCCTTTAATATCTTCTAATTTTGTCCCAATTCAGTTAGGCTTTGGGGTAAAGGGGGGATGCGAAGCAGCTGTTCACGCTGCTCGCACATTCCTCCTTAACTCCCGGGAGGAGGTACTCCTTAAAATTGATGTGAAGAATGCCTTCAATTCAGTGGATCGGGGGGTCCTCCTCTCAGAAGTAAAAAATAAATTTCCACAGTTTTTCCCATACTTGGCGCAGTGCTACCGGGAACCTTCAAAGCTCGTACACAAAAAGAATGTTCTGAGCTCCGCTGTCGGCTGTCAGCAGGGGGATCCGCTTGGACCAGTTATTTTTAGTTTAGCCATACACCCTATAATTTCGGTTCTAAATTCCAAATTCAATGTTTGGTATTTGGATGATGGAACCTTGGGCGGCGAAGTGAGTTCGGTTTTGAAGGATTTAGAAATAATTATATCAAAATTTAAAACTATTGGCTTGGAACTTAATTTTGATAAATGTGAAATTTATATTCCAAATTCTTTTTCGGCCGAATCCAAACTGCACATATTAAATAAAATCAATATTTTAGCTCCGGGTATTAAAATTTTAAACGATGAGTCACTTCGCCTCTTAGGAGCACCTGTTTTAGAGGTCTCAGTTCCTCAATTTTTTACTGACTTAATTTCTAAATTCAAAAACACTTCCCATCATCTGTTAGATATTAATCCTCATATGGCAATGACCATCATTCGATTCTGCTTATTTGTTCCAAAATTTACTTATTTCGTTAGATGTTCACCTCTTTGGAAATTTAATAATTTATTGGAAAATTTGGATAATTTTATACAAAATATTCTATCTGAAATCTTAAATTGTCCGATAGATGATCAAGTATGGGCCCAGGCTTCTCTTCCGATCAGGTATGGAGGTCTGGGAATCCGCAAAATTTCTAGTGTCTCTCTGCCAGCTTTTCTTTCCTCTGCTTATAGTACACACACTCTCTTTGAAAAAATTATATCCCAGTCTTTGGGATCAATTGAGGTGTCGTACTTGGCAGAGGCAAGAAATGGTTGGTCAGCGATTAGCCCAAATCAATTGCCGGTTTCTCTTCCTTCCCAGAGACAGTGGGATGACATTATTTGTAAAAAAACTTTTGACGCAATGTTAATGCAAGCAAATTTCAAAGACCGTGCTCGTCTTCTCGCTGTCTCTGCGAAAGAATCCGGACACTGGCTCCATGCTATCCCTTCTGCTAATCTGGGCACTCTTTTAAACCACGCCACTCTTGCAGTGGTAGTTGGTCTTAGGCTTGGCGCCAAAATAACCCAGCCTCACCGTTGCCACTGCGGTGACCACGTCGACGCTTACGGTCATCACGGGCTCTCCTGTTCGAAGAGCGCTGGTCGTTTCTCCCGCCACAATGCCCTCAACGACATCATCCGCAGGTCTCTTGCTACTGCTCACGTGCCAGCTGTATTAGAACCTATTGGTTTGGCACGTAGTGATGGCAAGAGACCTGATGGTATGACGCTTGTTCCTTGGAGGACAGGGAGGTCGCTTGTGTGGGATGCCACCTGTGTAGATACTCTAGCTGCTTCCCACATCCATGCGACCTCCTCCGTGGCGGGTGCAGCGGCTACTAGCGCCGAACAGGCTAAGAGGCGCAAATATGAGAAACTTGACAGTGGTTTCATATTTGCGCCTTTTGGTGTAGAGACCCTGGGGCCGTGGGGCCCGGAGGCTCGCGCACTTTTTTTAGAGATATCAAAAAAGGTGATCGAGTCTACCGGGGATCCAAGAGCTGGCAGCTACCTTGGCCAAAGGATTAGCCTGGCCATCCAAAGAGGTAATGCTGCCAGCATCTTGGGTACTATGCCACACTGCGGTGGCTTGGATGGGGTTTTAGATTTTAATTAGTTTTTATTTTAGTTTTAATTTTAGAATTAAATTTAGGTTTATAGTATTGTATATATGAAATTTTCTATTAATAACTAAATACATGTTAGAAGTCGATTGTTTAAAAAGAATTTCTTATACCTAAGTAAATAAAACAAGATATAGTTAATAAAAATATTATCTGCTTCATTAGGAAAATACTAAGTTCTAGGTTAAGTACAATCAGACAGGTAAATTTTGATTACGTTATCTTGCACTAGGCAATAAATTATTTCGATGTTTAATGGAAAAGTGGAATAAAAAGCAAAGTACAATCAGCAACTTTGTGCAATATTACAACAATATCTCTCTGTGCCAGATGAATTTGTGTGTGTGTGTGTGTGTCTGTGTTGTGTGTTGTATGTGTTCTGTGAGTGTAGGCACATGTGTGTGGTTTGTGTGATTAAGTGTTGTGTGGTCGTGTATATTCGAATGTGTGTACTATGTCGTTTTGTATGTGTATGTATTTTTCGTGTGTGTGTGTAGGTGCGTAGTGTTTTTGTGAATAAGTGTAATTGTGTGAAAATTGAGTTTTCAAAAGTGTTGTGTTGTCGCGTCTATTCAAGTGTCAGTTTGTAAAGTCTGTAGGTGTGTATACAAAAGTATGTATGTAACGTATAATTGAATGTCCACATACATAATGCTGATTGTACGATTGATAGTGTACAAAGTGATCATAGAACGTTTTTTAATTAATAAAAGACGAAAAGAAGCACTGTACGCTTAAAATTAAGAAACTATTATGTTCAGGTTAATCTAAATAATTTACGAGATTTTTATCAGATAAGTTTATAATTATAAATAAACTGGATCGTTTTCTTTCCTAAATCAGATAAGATATTAAATTATGCTTAAATAATAGGTACGTGAATTAATAATTTAGTTAATTTTATCTTCACTCAACTCATGTGTTAAAACTAATTTAACTTTGGTATAGTCGGTAAGTAATACCAAATAATGATTAAGTACCAAGACAAAAATTTAGAATCTAATTATTATAAAAAACATGAAACAGAGTAATCAAGTCGAAAAGAATAGGCGACTAATTTACCAAAAATACAAGTCATATCACATTTTTACCTTTTAAAAAATTTGTTGATGATCTTGACATTGAAGAGTACGGTTAACATGTCTTAAAACCTTGAAACCATTGTAATGAACTTAAGTAGTGTGAAGTATATTAATAAATAATAATGTATTAATATTACTTTATATTATTAATAAACTATTCACTGTCAAAATAAACACGATTCGTTTAGGGTTCTTAAAAATATAATAACATCTTGCTTGAAGACAATTGGCACGAGAATTAATTCCTAATTTTCATATAATATTCGATTTCGATAATTTTGCCGTGTTCATTCGATCCAAAAGTGATTCGCAATTTTATACCCTAATACAATTGAAATACGCTATATTAATCCTAGCATACACTTAATCTTCGGTGCCAGTTATCCATTGAAGATATTTGAATGATCTTGACTGGACGGGAGGAGCTTTTGACTCACCCCATGTGCGTTGTGTGTGCGGTGCCGTTTGCTCTCTGCAATACAAGTGATTATAATTAATTTTAATTATGAATGCTTATGATTATCATACTTCATAGTAATATTATAATTGCAAAAATGTGTTTATTGGTTTGTCCTTCAATCACGCCGCAACAGAGCTACAGGTCGACGTGATTTTTTGCATGGGTATAGTTGAGGACCTGGAGAGTGACATAGGCTACTTTTTATCACGAAAATCAATTTTAAAAACTTTAATGATTTTAAAAACTAAATCCACGCGGCCGAAGTCGCGGGCATCAGCTAGTATTCAACATTTTCAACCCAAGATTATATTTATTTTTCTACAAAATATAACTAACCTAGATTCGGCAGAGGTACGAGCGTGGTAGGCTGGCACGTTAGGATTATGGTAGGTCTTCGGGTGAGTGTTGGGATTCAACATGTGACTCTGAACTGGAGGATGCTCAGATGACAGTGGTGATTGATAGCTGTTTGGATTGTATCGGTCAACTGATACACCTCTTGTTCTTTCCCTGATTGTTTCCACGTTGTTTCTCACGTAGGAACTTTGTGGACGTCCACGCCCGAGAGTGTTGGTCTTCGGCCACTCTTTAGATCCAATATATTCGGGCTCGTAACTTGTTTCTCGCCAGGAACGAGGCCTTAACGTCTGAGTCCAAGTCGGTGTCACCACTGTAGATGAATATGTGTTGTATCCTGTAGCATACTTAGGGTCTTCTTCCCAAGGTGGCTTAACGGAAATCTTTTCTGTTTGTGTAGTAGTAGTTTGAGAAGTTTTCTCTGTGAACTCCCTTAACTCTTTTCGCCACTGTGGTTCTACCGTTTCGGTTGGTTCGTTATTATCGAAGTAATATTGAGGAGAAGGGTCTGGTTGAGCTTGGTACTTAGTTTCACTGGGTATGTACGTAGATTCGGGTACAGATATGTAACG
Source organism: Oeneis ivallda (assembly GCA_029955525.1). NCBI lineage: Eukaryota > Metazoa > Arthropoda > Insecta > Lepidoptera > Nymphalidae > Oeneis > Oeneis ivallda. Next base: position 13,633,021 of record JARPMR010000022.1, read on the forward strand.
TCTTTCATATTCACTATAGTATGTCTTGCGGCCAGGCAATAAGTTAGCATCAGAACTTGACACTGGTTTAACAAAAGATTGGTTTGGAGCTGGGGGAATATATGCAGTAGGCGGAGGTTTCGAATATTTACTCGATTGTTTAGGTTTCCATGACTGATTCATATTGGGAGTGTAAGTGGTTGTGGGTGGTGGTTGATAGAAATTTTGGTTCTCTGCTACATAACTAGGGTCTTGTTCCCATGGTGGAGGAACATAAGACGAAGAGAATGGCTGCGTTGTTTTCTGATAGCTTTCGCTCGATTCCGTTTTTAGTGTAGAGTACTGATTATATTGGGGAGTAGGTGTAGGTTTTGAGTCGAAAGTACTGCTGACCCAACTAGGCTTTGGAGTATAGCTTGGATAACTATGCTGTTGAAAATTGGTTGTACTGCTTTTAAAAGTATTCGTTTTCCTGTTATCTGTATAAGCTGGTTGAAACTCTTGTTTTGCTGTGTATTGGGGTTGTACATAATTTTGGTACTGTGGTTGAGCTTGAACTTGTGGTTGAGGCTGCTGCTGAGGTTGTGGTTTTGGGAAGTTTTGAGGTTGAGACAGTTGACTAGGCATGATTGGAGTAGGCGTTACAATATTAGAAGTGAAGCTTTCATCTCTTTTACTTTGTTGATACCATTGTTGGTTCTTAGTAATTGTACTGGGCTTAACATTACTTACAGTCAAAACTTCAGATTGTGGCTCTTGTAGCCATTGGTTTTGTTCATAATTTTGATTGTTGTACTGGTAATTATTGTGATAAATATCCGGTTGCTGTACCGGTATTTGACGCTCCATACTAAGTCTATCAAGAAGTAAACTATGTCTCCTTTCTGTTTGTGGTTCTGGCGTATATACTGGTTGATATGGTCTTGAAATTGGTTGGGGAGTCGTTAAAATACGATCAGGTGGTGAAACAATAGGGGGTACATAGCAAGGTTTTACACTGGGTATCGAAGGTTCAATTTGTTCACAAGCATGATCTAATGTTTTAGTGGTACGATTAACGGTCACAATGTTTTCAATTCTGTTATAATTAGTCTGAGTACTCAATGCTCCAGTAGGTTCATCTTTCGTTGTAGTTATAATTTCTGTATGACATTTTTTTATTATTTCTTGAGCTGGGCCGATAGGCTTAATCTCTACATCTTCCACTTTTTCCAAAGGAATTGATGGTTCTCTAAATGAAACTTTAGGCTCTGACTGAAATGTTATTTTAACCACTCGTTCCTGCTCGTCTGTCTTTTGTTTAGTGATATTTTCTTTTGATTCAGATGATTCTGTAGATGGTTCCTGATTAGTAGTTTTTTCACTCACTTCTTCCTTTTTTAATTGTTCTTTATCTTTATCATCAATATCTGTGACAGATTTTTCTGTCAAATTGGATTTTTGTTGTAAATCTTCTGCTTCTTCATATTGTTCTCCAGCATCTTCAACTTTTTCTTTTTCTTCAGAAGAAATGTTTTTTTCTTCGTTCTCCAATGTTTGTTCTTTATCTGCATCTGGTTCCTCTATTTCATCCACTTCTTCATTTTGTTCTTCCTCAGCCTCAACTTGTTCATCTTCAACCTCCTCATCTTCTTCAGGTTCTTCATTATATTTTTTGTCATCTAATTGAGCAGTTTCTTTTTCATTTTCCACAGTTTCTTCTTCGACTACTTCTTCTTCTTCTACTTCTTCAGTCTCTTCTTCTTCGACTACGTCATCTGTAGTCTGTAATTTATCACCACTGTCTGCATCACTAGTGTTTTTAATTTCTTTATTTTCTACTTTTTTCAAAACAACTTCTTCCTCTACTTCAACATCATCGTCTTCTACTTCTTCATCTATTTCTTCATCTTGTTCTTGATCCGTGGACTGAATTACAACTACCTTCTTTGTTGTACTAATTTCAGTTTTTTCTTCTCCATTAACAATATTTCCATTTTCTTTTATTTCAGTTTCTTTAGACTCTTCTTCACTTTCTGTAGGCTTGCTTTCAGACGTCACTTTTGCTGTGACAGTAGTTGAATGTTCCACAGCGCTTTCCTCATTTTGTTCACTTTCATTTTCTTCAATAACTACATCTTCACTTTCCTCTTCTTGTTCTTCAATTTCCACAGTATCGTCCTCTTCTTTTGGCAAAATACGTGTTTCTGTCTCCGTTTTTGTCTCAGTTTTTCCATCTATAGTGGTCTTTGTAATTGTTTTTTTAACTTCTTCTATTGTCCCATCGGGCAATGTTTTCGTTGAAATTTCTACTTTAGTTTCAGTCTTAGCTGATGATTTTTTTGTTGGCAGTTTAACTACTACTGCAGCTTCAGTGTCACCATTATGGTCTGCCTCATTTTCTGAAGTCTTGGTTTGTTTTTTGACAATTTTGACTTTTTTCTGAAAGCAAGTTAAAATTATAATAAATAAACGATATTTACACAATCTACAACATTGTATGAAACTCATAAATTTTAATAGTTAGTGACATATATTAAAGTTCAAGGTCAATAAGATTTTTGTAAAAGTAATTAAAATAAGAGTAAAGTTATTAAACTCACAATAAAATATATATTAGTGCATTCTTTAGAGATCTTTTATGCGGTAGAGTAAATACGTATAACATAAAATGTAAATAGACATATAAATATAAATATAATAAGTGCACAGTAATTTCAAATCGACCTGTTCAAAATCATTTGTCGTTCTATCTTGCGACGACGAAGATGGTAATACCACTGGACTTATCTCAATACCAGTTACAGAGTCCACAAATATATCTGATATTTTTGCTTTGTTGTTGTTGTCTTGGCTAGTGGTTGTATTATTTTCTAACTTATTAATTTTATCTTCCATTGACTTAATGTTTCTTTGAGGTTCAATTACAAAATATTCATCATCAAAGCTTTTTTCGGGTAATATAATTTTTGTATGACCATCGCTGCCATACTGTGTTGGTTGAAACAAAGAAGAGTTATTCGGTGCACTTGTGGTATCATTTGTCGTTGATGGTCCATTATTATTATTGAAAGTGGGTAACGATGGTTTATTTATGTTTTTCCATGTCTCTGCGCTAGGTTTATCATTAGAAATAAATAAAGATGATTCCGGATTTGTCTTTGGTGCTTTTTGTGGATCAGGATTACTTCTAGATCTCAATAAAGATTTTGGGTTCGCTGGTAGAGGAAACGTTGGAAAAACTTGTACTGGTAAACAATTGAAATTCGGTATTGTGGAGTTTAAGTGGGCCGGCGGTGATTGTATAGGTTGTACTTGCGTCTCAGGAACCCCCTCGCTCAATGCATTCCTCATCAACCGTTGGGCCATACGTTCTGACTTGATCTCCGAGAGATCCAGCCCTCCCGGTGTATATGTGAATGGCTTACGATCTTTATTCATTGCGCCGAATAACGCTGACGGAGGATTCATGTTGCTGAAAGGAGTTTTTTCATCATAAATTCACTGCTATTTTATATGTCTCAACTGAATCATAAATAACACCTAAAGCTCGATCAGTATTTGGCAAATTGACAAGATCAGTAAAAAACAGATATAACATACTCACTAGAGCCGGCGTTACGGTAAATTACGTTATTTACTTCCTGTGTAATATTTAATACGTTACTAGTTATATTTCGAGCTTTGCGAACACTGTCAAATTGCACTGAAACGAAACAGTTCACTTTAATGTCTATAAACTTTCACATCACTGCACTTTGAAAACGGTTTGCCAAATTTTGTGATGGAACATGCAGATTAGTGGTCGCACCAGTTAAATATAGCCCGGCGATAGTAGATGGGCTGGCACATTTGATTTGGAGTTCTGCGCGCGGTCGGCGCGTACGCCGCCTGCCGCCTACTGCCGCCTGCGAGCCGCCGCCATGTATTTTGGTCGCGACCCCAATAACGGACGCTTCGTCTACAATTTGTCTTGGGCAAATCGTCACAAGAACTTGTGTTTCTGCAACTTCCGAATTCATTACTAAAGCTCTTAACAGCGTTATTCTTTCGACACCATTTTAAAATCCAAGGATTTGTAAACCTTCAGTTCTTTTCGTACTACTTATTTTTAGCGATGCCTCAAGCAAAGCTATAGCCGAAAGCTAATAACGTTCGGCTGAAATTCCGTCTGTTTTTCTCTTACGGTAGTAAATATTATAAGTTTATGGTTTCTCTGTAACTAAACAATCCAATTCCATTCGATTCCCAAGTCTGTGACAGAGATAAATATAATAATGAGCATCATTATGTTGTTAACATTGGCGTTAGTCCAAAAATGATAAGAATCTGTGCAATATCACAACAAAGTCAATTACATATTCAGGACCGGTTCCTTTTTGCACAAAATTCCTACCTAATGTTTTAGAATGTTATTCAGACTTAATTTTTAGAAAATATAGAAAAGTATATTGTAGTAGATATAGAGTAGACACGGAATAGACTTACTGTTATTTCCGTCTCTGCAGATGCTGTTTTAGTCGCCATTCTGAAACAGGAATAAACATTATTCAATAAAGTTCATCAAACTAAGTGCCGATTTCACCAACGTCGAGTTACGTTTAACCGAGGAATAAATTGGGCGTTCTGACAGTTTTCGTATTGAAAATCTGCCAAAATATTTTTACGCTCGGAGAGGTCTTATTTTACGATGGTGAAATCGGCCCTTAGTACTTTCTCGGAAAGCGAGAATCATGGGCGACGCCGACTGAAGAGAGACGAATTGGCATTTTCTTTTATGTAGAGGGTTTATAAAAGAAAACCCAGACTTACGAACAAAAACAAAATTTAAAAAATATATAAAAGGAAAAGGTGACTGACTGACTGACTGGTCTATCAACGCACAGCTCAAACCACTGAGCAGATCTGGCTGTTTGTCATACAGAGAGCTATTATAAGTAAGTAGGCATCCGCTAAGAAAAGATTTTTGAAAATTCAACCCCTTATAGGAATAAAAAAGGGGTTTAAAAAATAGCACTTAACTAGCGGGCAAAAGCTCGTTTTGCTTGCACTTTATGACCGCTTTCACATTAGGTCACAAGCAGCGCGAAAGTCGCGCGAAAGCAGCGCAGCAGCAGCAGATGCCTTCTCATTACAACGACAGTCGCGCGACTATATATACTTTTTAGTATGGAAGTTAAAGAAGTCTGCTGCGGGCGGTCCATTGCACGACTGTACCAGACGGCCGCTCTGCCAAGAATGTCCCAAAGAAGAATATAGAAGTTAGCCGCTTCTGAGCAGTGCGACAGAAGCGGCTGTCGCACTACTGTCGCGCTTCTAGCGATATAATGTGAAAGAGTAATTCTGTCTACTACGCGTTCGTTTCAAGTTGAGCCCTGCACCATAGAGTAAAGAAATCTTCACCCCTCGCGATTCCCCGCACCGCACCTCAAGTCAGACCCACAGTAAAGACACAGTATAAGAAGATGCAGTATAATAGTTTATCTATTGTTTTATTTATTAAGTACTAGCTGACCTGTCTTAACTATGAATATTGAATTCGAATTGGTATAAATAATAAAAAAATATATAAAAAAAGTGTTTATTATTCTAATGCTTTACGATATACAACATTCTTAGTTTTTTTTTAACCAAACCTACCAAAACTCCTAATATCCAAAGTTCAATTTAATAAATTGAACTTTTAATATGTAAACTTAGAATAAGAATTATTATTAAATATTATTTTTGCATGCCTATCCGGCAGATTGTAAGGACTTTTATTATAATGTAACACCATTGTACTACTCAATCTGTGCAAATAAATAATTTGAATTTGAAATTTATTTTTAATAAGCGGTGCTTCGCGAGCGGTTTACTAAGTGGGTCTGACTTGAGGTGCGGTGCGGGGAAGCCCGAGAGAGCTAGGGGAAATTTGTAACGCGTAGTACCACTAGATCAAAGGTGTCAAACTACTGCATATCCTATACTGTGTCCGTACTGTCGGCATGGAACTAGGAATTACGACTACGTCGATTACTTTACTCTATGGTGCAGGGCTCAACTTCAAACGAACGCGTAGTAAATGACAATTGTTTCACGTATATTTTTATGTTAACCACGACCAAAATCTTAAGTTAAGTTGCTTGAAAATATAGAAGTTAATGTACCCTTACTAAGTACTTAATATATAAATGCAAAAGTGGTTGGTTTGATCTTCAATCAAGCAGCAACGGTGAGACGGAATAATTTAGGTTATACTTAAGTAATTGAAGTCCTAGCATGACATAGGTTATTTTTATGTAAAATATTCTAGCGGTTTTTAAAAAAAACTCAGTCCATGCGGACCAAGTCGCGGGCATAAGCTAGTTTATTTATAAAACTATGTACCCGCCGCCTAATTCTCTTAATGCTACGTTATGTGACATCTAAATACACAACATTACATTATCGGGGACAATAAATAACAACCAATTATTTCGCATACCAATGTACAAATAACAACATTAATAGCATAATTGGACAAATAGATCGAACATAAACTACTTACGCAGCTATTGTCCGTGCCAAAATACGTAAATTCCCGGATTTATGACTACAATAATTCTGGCTGTTACAGAATTAACTTTTAGCCCTTATTATGTATCTAGGTACCAAGTGTAATTCTGCTAAATTGTTTCTTAATTTTTAACTCAATTATTCATATTTCATTGGATAAATTCCTAGATTCTAAATTGAAATAAAACCCTGCATGTTGGCGTATCGAAACCTTATCGAAACCGATCGAAAGTGATAATAATAATAATAAATTATTTTTTCGCAGAAAACATTGTACAAAAGATGACTTAAATTATAGTAAGTCCAAACATGTTCCGTCAATAGTGACGTGCAAATATATTATTATAAAATTGTGTATGTCTCTTTATAAATTATAAATTACTAATTCATTACTAATTTATGTCATAAAACTCATTTATTGAGTAAAAACACTGACGAGCCACTCATGCAGTTTTCTTTTAAAAACACTCAATGGTAACCCCTATATATTGGATAAGGTTAGGTATACTATGGGTTTTATTAAAACTGGCATAAACTGATCCAACTTAGCCCACGACCATCCTAGACTGCACCGTCACTTGCTATTAGGACAGATTTATAGATCTATCGTTACATAAGGTTTCATGAATAATAAAAGTAAAATAAAAATGACAAGTAAAGGAGAATGGGCACCTTTGTATGAGTTGCGTCCCCAGACTGTATCAAGTTGTGATATATGTCATTTTAAAGGTCATGATAATAGCTTCATTTTATTATATGACACCAAGTATGAGACACGTGCAGGAAAAGAACTAGAAATCATTTAATTTTTTTAAGCCCGTGAAAGTGTTTTTTAGATTATACGGTTTTTTCATTCCTTATGTCGACCAAGCGGCATAAATTCAGTTAGTTGATGCCCGTGACTTCGTCCGCGTGGATTTAGTTTTTAAAATCTCGCGGGAACTCTGATTTTCCGGGATAAAAAGTAGCCTATGTCACTCTCCAGGTTCTCAACTATACCCATGCAAAAAATCACGTCGATACGTACCTCTGTTGCGGCGTGATTGAAGAACAAACACACTTTCGTATTTAGAATATTAGTATGATGATGTCCCTGTGATCAATAGGGTGAAAACCGGGAGCGATCACCGGATGGTAAGAGGCACGTTGAATTTTAATATAAAGCTGGAAAGGGAAGTCAGCTCTCTGACCTTCTCATGCTCATATCCAAAACCCCGAAATCTTCCAACTCGAACTGCAGAACCAATTCGATTGCCTAGCAGACTGCGTTTCTGGCGCCGATCTAAACAACAGGGTTATGGAAACTGTCCATAATCTGGGTCTAAATTCTTTAAGACCCATCGAACCGAAAAGTTCTCTGAGCATATTCTCAAGCTCATGGAGGAGAGACAAGAGATAAGACTACAGTCGGCAGACGCGGCTGCTTACCAGAGGATTAAAAGGCAGATCTCTACGGTACAAACTCGTGACCTTCGTGTCTTTAATACCAAGTGTATTAAAGATACCATCGAGCGAAACAGACGCTAAGTGTTCGCGAGAGATCAGTTTATCGGACAGTCGTCTCGTCTCTTCTCGACCTGAGATCTTGGGAGAGGTTGAGAGGTTCTATGAACAGTTATATACTATGACACAAAAACCTGTCGAAGATTTGGCCAAAGATCCCAGAGCTAAACTGACCCGACACAATACCGAAGATATCCCGGACGTCAGCCTATACGAGATTAGTATGGTTCTCAAGCAGCTCAAGGAATCACTGCGGAACTCCTGAAAGCGGGTAGAAAACCAGTACAAGATTTTAAGCGATTGTTCAATTCCGTCATTCACGAGGCCATAACGGTTCTTCAAAAAAGTGATAATACCTTGTTGAAGAATTATAGACCCATCTCGTTGCTGAGTCAGGTTTATAAGTTGTTCTTGAGAGTCATTACGAATCGCCTTGCTCGTAGGTTTGAAGACTTCCAGTCTCCCGAACAAGCCAGATTCCAAAAAGGCTTTGGCATAATAGATCACATTCATACGCTGCGGTTAGCGGTAGATTTTATATAAAAGACGGAAGAGCATAACCGGCCACTTTGCTTAGCGTTTGTGGACTATGAGAAAGCCTTCGATTTGGTGGAAACTTGGGCTGTATTGAGGTCGCTGCAGAGATGCCGGATTGACTGCCGGTATATCCAAGTGTTGAAGTGCTTGTATGAAAACGCAACTATGTCAGTACGTATACAGGACCAGACTACGGGGCCAATCCACTTACAGCGTGGAGTGCGACAGAGAGGTGATCTCCCCGAAACTCTTTACCGCTGCGTTGGAGGACGTCTTTAAGATTCTGGATTGAAACGGACTTGACATCAACATAAACGGCGAGTACATCACTCACCTGCGATTTGCCGATGACATAGTAGTCATAGCAGAGATTCAGAGAAACCTCAATACAATGCTCAACGATCTAGGCAGGGTTTTTCAACAGGTGGGCCTGAAAATGAACATGAACAAGACGAAAATCATGTCCAATGCTCATGCTCCACTCCACCCAGTATTCGTTTCAGAATTCTGCAATCGAAATTGTGGACGAGTGTATATATACCTGGGACACACAGTCCAGCTAGGTAGGTGCAATTTCGAAAAAGAGATCAACCGCCGAATCCAACTCGGCTGGGCAGCGTTGGGGAAGCTCCGAGATGTCTTCTAGTTCAAAATCCCTCAGTGCCTGAAGACTAAAGTCTTCGAACAGTACGTGTTGCCAGTGATGACTTACGGATCAGAGATATGGTCGCTAACTGTGGCCTTCATAAGAAGGCTCAGGGTCACTCAGCGGGCGATGGAGAGAGCTATGATCGGAGTATCCTCGCTAGATTAAATCAGAAATTAGGAGATCCATAGGAGAACCAAAGTCACCGACATAGCACAGCGAGTCGCGAAACTGAAGTGCAAATGGGCGGAGCACATAGTTTGAAGAGCTGATGGTCGTTGGGGTCTCAAGGTGCTGGAGTGGCGACCCCGCACCGGGAAGTGCAGTGTGGGCAAAATCCCATGAATTAGTCATAGAGAGCCGCTGGATTCAGGCGGCGCTAGACCGAGGCCTGTGAAAGTCCATGCAAGAGACCTTTGTTCAGCAGTGGACGTCTATCGGTTGATAAAGAAGAAGATAATAAAAAATTAAAAAATAACATAGTTCTTTCCCTGCACGAGTCTCATAGTTGGTGTCATACAATAAAATGAAGCTATTATCATGACCTTTCAAATGACATATACCACAACTTGATACACCACTGGGGACGAAACCGCCCATTCTCCTTTTAGTTTTGACAGCCGGAAATAGCACATCACAGTCAAAACATATGGAACCGATTGAACTAGATCAAAAAGTAGCATTTTCAGCGCCCGATACTCAAATTTCGATCCCGAAAAAAACAAATCAAACGTGTCAGAGAGCATTAGGCAGCAATCCAACTAGATCCGACCATTAACCCGAACCCGTTATCTAGCTTTCATACACACAGACGCAAATGGGATCCATGGCGTAATAAACCAGAGAGATTAAATATTCTAGAGGTGATGATATTCCTCTAAAACAGCCCCGACTTAAAGCTGCTGGCCAGCTGAATCGACCATTGACCAAAGCAGTGTGACACTTCGATCCCTACAATTGGGTATTTGACTGATATTTTTTATTTATTTAAAAATAATTTTTAAATAGTAAAACACAATGCCATTTTTCTTTTTTAAATATCTTTACTAGTCTCGGAATTATAAGTTATTTTACTGTGACTGTATCAGTCTCTTTCTAAAACGAATCGATGGAGCGTGTATGGAGCTGCTGAATTGTGACATCATACTTCAGTAGCGCTCTCTCCGCCTAATAGGAAACTTTAAAGTTCTATAACTTGTTTGTTTATTTTCCGACCGATTTATTTTCTGTTTCTACAAAATATGTTGTTCTGACATGTTACATTTTCGATGATAAATAATGAATATCAACATTTTGACTATAATTTATTTAATATTATATATAGACTATATTTTATATTTTGACATAATATCATCGCTTGGCATGCTTTCTGATATTAAAAAAATTAACCACGTCAGCCCGCTACCATCTTAGACTGCATCATCACTAACTATCAGGTGAGATCGTTGTCAAGGCAATCTTAGGTATAATCACATAAATTTTTTTTTAATTCCGTGAATGTTTATTTAAACTATTTCGTTACGCTACGCTACGTAGCCCCTTACGTATGCTAAAATATCTTCATCCGTAGCATATGGATTTTTTTTGTGTTGAACTCTCATCCATCTGCGATCAGTTCGTGAACTATAATTAGTACACGTATGCGACATGATGTTTTGAGCAAGACAGGGAAACAGATGTCAATGGCGGCGTCTTTTTAACGACTAATGTATGATGTTTGCACCTCTAAGGGTTATAACTCAATGTGATATACTATTTTTTGCAAAGATCTGAACGTAAAAATAGATGGCGCGCTTCAATAAAACCGCCCGCCCCGGCGTGATGCCCACAATATTTTATATCAAAGCAGACAGAAGCCTGTTTGCGCCTGATTTCAACTTTTAAATGAAAGAATGAATACCTAGATCATTATTTTGTAGATCATCGTCGGCAACCCATCAACAGCTCAGGTCTCCACTCAAAGAAGGGTTATAGGCCACTGTCAACCACGCTAACTCAGTCCCAATTGCCATTTGCAATTATTGCAATTGTAGATGATCCCAACAAAAATATTTAAGTTAAGATGAAATTGATTGAATTAATTGACTAATGAGCTTATATTCCCGTACAAATTACATTTCTCCATATTGACTTTCAATTAACCCAGTCACAAGCCCTTGTGTAACGTAAGTTACAAAACGTGATTTCAGAGTTACGTAAATAACGACGCGATTTACGGAATCGCTTAAAACGTGTCACATTTTGCTAGGGTCACATAAAAGTGTTCGATATATACTAATAAACATTATATACTACTGTAAGATTACACTACGAACTCAGGTATTGAAATCGATACCGGAGACGCTTGGAAGTATAATATGTAGATAGGTATAGCATTCCCCCGCCGATGCGTTAACAAACAATATTTTAAAGAAAGAAAACCCGCGGAAAGAAAGCATCCAGTAGTAAGAAAGGCTGACTCGAAAGTAGACAGTGATGCCATAGCAGTTTCTTACACGAAATAATGGGCGGGCTTGCGAGAAAATCCCATAGTTTGAAAGGCAAATTCTGCCGGGATATTTTCATATGCTGAGATTTCCTACGGGCACTATTCCGCATAATATGATCACCGCCGCACGTCCTGATCGGGATGGTGAATAAAGTGTCACTTATCCCATCGAGGATTTCCTTTAAACAAGAACATATTGGAACTAAAGCTATGTACTGCAAGAAAGAGATTCTCAGCGAATGAAAAGATTCGCTAGTGAAGTCAAATTGATTTACGTTTCTCTCAAATAGGTCTCTATTAGATAATATTCAATCGTTTCAAATCATCACCGGCCCATAACTGGGCAGGTTTCCTCTCGAAAGAGAAGAGGTGACACCCGCTAATTCAATTCAATTCTTATAATTGCTAACACACTCTATCGTATGAAACAAGCGCGTAGTCACCAGTGGTGCCTATGGATTTGTACCTATAATATTTCTATTATAATTTTCGTTAAAATATGTGCGTAAGTCTGATATTTAATATAGGTAGATACGTGGAAGTGGTATCATCTAGGACCAGACTGCTTAGCAACACTAATCAAACGAGTCTAAACTAGATTGTATTACGTCATTGTACATGTATTATTACAGAGTTACCAAAACCCCCTTCCGGTTTCATCTGATCAGATCAGACCCTGGTAACCATCTATAAACAAAGTACTCGTCGAGACGAATCAAACGAGCCGAAACTCGGTAGAGATGTCTATAATCATTGAGTTAAGTTCCCTTATTTAATTAAAGTGGAGAATGGTAGAGCGGAGGTTTATTCTTATTTATTCTGCGACAATCCGGAGCCAACTAAGTTGAAAAGTTGAGACTGATAAAATATATAGTGAAATTATTGTAGGGAAGTAATGTTATTAATAAGTTCTATTTATATTTCTTTCTTTTATATTTTCAACAATACTGTTTGTTATGATTTTGAAAAGTAAAAAGTTTGTAAAATTTTCGCTACCAACTCAAAAGTTTTATTTGTAAAGCGAAAAATATAAAAATATCGCAGAAAGTGCGTGTTTAGCGAGCGCGTGACACTGTCGAGGACACTCGTTTGAGCTCCAGGGCTGCCAACGATTTTTTTAATTCAATGAAAAGATAGCCCTTGATTGCTACCTAAGAGCGGTGATAATCTAGTGGTTATAGAGTAGAATAATTTGTTATTCAAATAAAAAAAATGCTTAAGTTCGAATCGTCAAATGAATCATACATAATTCAAGTCTTAAAATGAGTATTTTTTGAATATTATTAGGGTGCCGTCGGCGGGAATGGGGCTACTTTCTGTCTGCCCATCTTAATATGTATTAAATAATTGTAAGTAGTATGTATTTTTGAAATTTCCCCTCATTGTGGAAACACTGGATACATAGCATTATATCTATTGTATTGTAAACTTGTTTTAAAAAGAGCAACCGCCGCGTTTCTTGCTGGTACTCCTCGGCAGGAAGGGTATTCCGAACCAGTGGTAGACAATTCAAAAGCACTTGTAAAGAAGTTTTTTTGAATAAAAATATTTCTATTCTATTCTAATCTACTACTGGTTAGGAGTGCCATTCTGTATTCTGTATTTATGTCTGTGGTCCACCACTAGACTCGCGATAAAACGCTGTCACATAGATAGACTTTTCCAAAACTATTTCAAATTCAATAATTCCTGATGTACGCATCATTTTAAAATTTTTATACAAGAAATACCACACTCTATTCAAAGATTAATTGCCCTGACCTAATATTAAAATAGTGTTGCATTTTTCTTCAATGTGTTAACCCTGTAGCTACATGACAAACTATCCTTGAAAACACTAGTAAACAATATATTTTATAACCGAATCTTCAGCTGACACTATATAAAGAACTAGGTCTTTATTTATATCGAATGCTTTAAAAAAGTTGTTAAAAGATTATATTAAAAATTGGCTCAATATCAATATATAAGCTAGCGTGCAATACATTTAGGCCACCGTATAATATAATGAACCATCAAACTGTGCACTGCTGGTACGAACTTGGATGAAACTGGTACAAAATTGATAGGAATGATGTGCATATGAGGAGACATATGTCCAACGATAGAAGAAATAAAGGGCTAGCAAAAAGAAGGTTGGATTGGTCAATGCGGGGTCATGGCTCAAACACTCTGGGACCCATCAGAAAGCTCATCGTTGGTGAATCCATCGCCCATTATGTGAACCGACGACGACCAGTCGCAGGAAGCTGCTGGATGTAGGCAGTGCAAGACCGAGGTTTCTTTTAGTAATTAGTAATTTTAGTAAGATATTGAATTCCGAAAATGGTTTCTTGAAAATTTAATGTGTTTATTAAAAATTCTAAGTGCCAATTTCACCAACACCAAATAGCGTTTAACCGACGAATAACTTCGACGATCTGATAGTTTTGTATTGAAAATCTGCCAAAACATCAATTCTTTAATTTTTTCCCCCTCTGTTAAACGCCTGTTAAACATTGGTGAAATTGGCCCTTAAAATGATAACTTGCCATTCTGGTGAATATACAAAACATTTCATGTTTATTTTAAAAAGTGATTTTAATATAACCACTGTAATATACCGCGGTATAAAAAGCGATTGCACTCTCCGGCCTGTATTTACCGATCAGAACAAGCTATTATTGTTGCTGACATCGCAATAAAAAAAACTGGGCGGAAAATATCTGAGAGGAAAATTTCTTTCAAGGAGTATAATACTGGGTATTATGATAAGGTAGGTACAATTGTGACCTATCCATCATAATACAAATCTGAGTTATATTTCAGTAGTGATTTCTTTATACCTACGTATTACAGCAGCTTTGCTTCCAGTATTGATACGCGACGAAATATTTATTTATATTTATTAAAAATAAAAGCAGCCATAGCCTAGTGGTTAAAAGCAGTGATAGCCTAGTGGTTAGGACTGTGGTCTCCTATTCGGGGGTCGCAGGTTCGATCCCGGGTACGCACCTCTGACTTTTCGGAGTCATGTGCGTTTATGCAATTAAATATCACTTGCTTCAACGGTGAAGGAAACCATCGTGAGGAAACCTGCACACCTGAGAATTCTTCATAATGTTCTTGAAGGTGTGTGAAGTCCGCCAATTCGCATTGGGCCAGCGTGGTGGACTATGGCCTATAACCCTTCTCTGAGAGGAGACCTGCGCTCAGTAGTGAGCCGTTGATGGGTTGCTAATGATGATTAAAAATCTGTTTGTTAGCTTTTTGTATTAGCTTGTCTTGACCTCCGCCTCTTTTTCTAGCTGAAGCAATGTAGGAATTTTAAATACATAATAATATACAGTTTTCCTAGAAATATTTGGGCGATTTTATTCGAATTTTGGTAAATCCACCAATTTTTTTTGTTATTTTTGACATTACTTAGACTTAAAGTCCGTATAAAAAATATTGCTCCGTATAATATAATTATAATACGGTTTAAATGCAATAAACAGTTACAGAAACCATTTAGTTTGACTAAATGAAATGTAGGTATTTGAATTTTGGCGTTGTGCCTGTGATATTTCCGTTAGATGTTTTGATATTAAGCTCATGTTATATACGCGTTTTGAGGATAGTCGCTTACAAAATCCCATAATTATTTATATCATTATAATTATTTCCGAACGCAAACCTTATCTATCTTATCATAATATACGTAGAATATGCATTGTCTCTTATGCTAAGTCCGATTAGAATAACCGATTAGCTCTTCGAAAACTTTATGAATTATCAGGCATACAGATTTCTTCACGATGTTTTTCTTCACAGTTAAAGCATGTAATTTTATTTAAATGCTCAAAACCATAGATTCAGGACTGGTAGTCGCTTCGTAAAATTCAAAATTCAAAATTCAAAATTATTTAAAATTCAAAATTATTTATTTCATGTAGGCCAACCTGTGGCTCTTATGACACGTCTAGATTCTACCACCGGTTCGGAAAGCGGATTCTGCTGAGAAGAGCCGGCAAGAAACTCAGCAGTTGCTCTTTTCAAAATAATCATTTTACAATATTAATAAGTAGCTATTACATTGTAATAAGTTTTTATACTATCTTGTGGGCAGCTGGATGCCAAGCTGATTTAACCCGTGCATCTTTGTTAGAATAGAATATGACATTTCCACAAAACGTACTACAATTCAATTCATGTCAAAGACGGGCAGACAGAAAGTAGCCCCATTCCCGCCGGCGGCACCCGTTCACGAGCATGACGCATGATCCAGCCATTGCTTCGCTCGACCATATTTGAGGGAACGTAACAACCCGCACCACACGACACCACCACAGAAATGTTTAAAGAGAGCGTGACATACTTAGTCTATCCGTATTAAAGCATCGAATTGAATTATATTATTCAAACAGTAATTTTAAGATCCCATGCAACTTTGTCATTAAGAAAGTCATTAACTTTGTAATAAGCGCGACTCAGTAAGTGAGTTTTTACGCATTGTTTAAATTTGTGCAGTGGCAAATCTAGCAATTCCTTCGGAATCATATTATTGCGTACGCTCAACCCCACAAAGGATTTTTGCACTTTGCGCAGGCGACATGATGGAATTTCTAGTTTATGACGATTTCTAATGAGTCGATTGTGTGTATTGCCTCTTTGTTTATGCAGATGAATATTTTGTCTCACAAAGACTATAATATTATTATAAATGTACTGTGAAGCAACCAATCCTAAATCTAAGAGAGCATGTCGGGGATTGAACCCCCGATCCCCGAAAAGGAGGCCGACGTCTTAACCACTTGACCGCTTGAGATAATAATGTGGTATAGATTTTGCCGTGCATTGTGGTCTTATTATTTATATTATATTATTATGAATATTGTACCTACTCCAATATTTACTCTACGCAGTTGCGTATCCAAAGCCACGCGTAGCATAGCGTAGTGAGCTCACTATGCTACGCACCAGCTACGCACTATGCCGTTCTACGAGAACCCATACAAGTATTTATTTATTACTAGCTGATGCCCGCGACTTCGTCCGCGTGGATTTAGTTTTTAAAATCCCTCGGGAACTCTTTGATTTTCCAGGATAAAAAGTAGCCTTTGTCACTCTCCAGGTCCTCTACTATACCCATGCAAAAAATCACGTCGATCCGTTGCCCTGTTGCGGAGTGATTGAAGGTCAAACCAACAAACAAACACACTTTCGCATTTATAATATTAATAAGGATTAGTACTGATAAAAATCGGTTTGGGGTATCGCTAGATGTGGGTAGATACGTATACACAAATCTGTCCTAACTAATTGGGTTTTTAACTAATTTTTATTATATTTAAAATATTAAAACGCAATTCCATTTTTTCTTTTTAAATATCTTTACTAGTCTCGAAAATATAGAGCTTTAAAGTTTCTCGTTAGACAAGGAGAGCGCTATTGAGGTGACGTCACACCTCAATAGCTCCATACACTCTTCACAGAAAATTTCGTTTTAGACAGAGACAGATACAGTCGCAGTAACACAGCTTATAACTTATTTGTTTTGTTATTCTTACAAGTTATATTTTCGATTATGATTAATGATGAATATCAACATTTTTAACAACAGTCAAATACCCAATAACAGTAAGCAAAAACAAACCTTATTTTTATACGAGTACCTATGTGACACGCAAGGTTTATGTTTACGTGGATAAAAAAAACATTTGCATATCGCCTATCGTTATTTTAGATAAAATGTGTCTGTAAATAGTTTCTTCAGCAAATAAGCGGTATATTTTCAACTGCGGCGACACCAAAGTCACCTTTATTGCCGGCGAATTGCGAAAGCAACGCTTTATTATCTGCTATCACAATTACATTTCTCTTTACGGCTGTACAATCGCTTGCAGAATACAGCTATTAAAACGTTATTATACCGTTATGTTACACAAATCAGCTCTACTTAATATTCTAGTATAAACTAGTGGTAAAAATCTATAACATATTATTTCTAGTATCATGATATAAAATAATATTACGAACTTCAAACAATCGGTGCGTAAAAACAAAATAACGAATTTTCTTTTTTAATGCTGTTCGGTTCCAGTACTAGTGAGAGAACCTCTTCTACCATAATATTATATAATGAAATTCTTTTTGATGTACGGGTGAAAGAAAGATATTACTTATTTTCAAATCAGACAGAGGTAAGAACAATTTACTGACTTAGAGCCCACGATATTTAATTTAAAGGTTCTACCTAAATACCTGGTATTTACATCATCATTATTATCAGCAACCCATCAACGGCTCACTACTAAACGCACGTTTCCTCTCTGAGAAGGTTTATAACCCATAGTCCACCCCGCGCGCTGGCCCAATACAAATTGGCGGACTTCGCACACCTTTGAGAACATTATGGAGAACTTTCAGGTGTGCAGGTTTCCTCACCATTTTCCTTCCTTCTTTATTTTCCTTCGCCATTGAAACACTTTTCGTTATTTGAGTTATTTGAATACTCGAAAACATTCTGTCCTCGACTGTACCGCATCTCACCAGACGTATGTGTGTTTTATCGCCGGCGGGCGTTACCGCGTATTTGCTGCAATTATGTCTGCAGCGGAGAAATACGCCCCTTTATTAACCCGGATGTTACGATGAGAGCACTTGTGGACTCTAATGTACAATGCGGGTTTGGTATTATATGCCGGCTCTTGTACTATTTGCGCATAGTTTTAGAATGAGCAGGAACATGTATTTCTGACTGTAGTAATCATTGCTACAGTTTCAATTGTGGTGATTGGCTGAGTTTATCGCGTCCTTTCTGCAACAATGTATTTTAGCCAATAACGAGTGAGTATCGGCTAAATCAGAAGCGTTTGCAATCGTTACACTGTAGCATAATTACCAAAGAATATGTGCGGAGAGCACAGGACAACAGCGGCGTAACGCGCAGGGTACTTCTACCATAACAGAGAGATCATTGTCAGGAAACCTGCATGCCTGAAAATTCCCATAAGGTTCCCAAAGGTGTGTGAAGTTTACCAATCTGCAATGCACTATGGCCTACACGCCTCTCATTCAAAAGGAGACCTGCGGCCAGAATTGGGCCAGAAATGGGTTGAGATGAATATAATGATTGAATGAGCATAATAAGCACGATGACAGTGACAAAGAATCAATTAAATTATAAATTTATCTAATGATTATCATGGATTATAAAAGACGTATATAATTTTCTATTCAGAGCGAGATTGATACTTATTTTGATAAAATAAAACTATAAAAAGCAGCCATAATGGATTGAACACCAATCAGAGCGATACGTCACATCTATCTTTAAACTTTGTTTCACTAATATGATAAAACATAGAAGTGACGTAACGAACGACAACATGACACCGGCGAGCGATTTTGCGTGAATTTCAAAACTTAAAATTGAAATGGCAATTTTATCTACCAAACCTTTTTTTTTTGTTGAAATAAGATATTTTTTCGAAATAGTAGTACTTCCGAACATAATCCAACTATTTTGCATCGGTCTTCACTAATCATGCCTATGCCTATCAAGCCGAAAAGACCTTTTTTAGCTATCGATTCATTCATTTAACAATGAAACTTAACCTCATTTGTAGAATAGCAACTCCCGGAGTTCATCAATCTGCTTTTGTTATCTATGTTTGTAATGACGTTACGTCATCTTAATGTCATTTCAATTGTCAAACCTCAATTGTGGTTATTTTTATGTCAAATATCATCATGACTCGTGTACGTGTCATTGTAAAAAGAGCGTCATGTTGTTGCGCTTTTATTTTGCAAAATAATTTTGCATTGTACCTTGTAAAAAGGATCTTTTAATCAGAAATAAAGAAAAAATAATCACTATTTCATGACCCCATACATTTTTAAAGACTGTACAAAGACCTGGCCCAGGCTCCATGTATATTTAAAACAACCCGTTTAATAAAATTATGAAATACACCACAAAATTAACCTTCCGCCCACAACAATGTACTCGGACAGTAACTAATGTAAAGCGTATTTGAACGAGCCAAACACGTAGTATTTATTCCGAGGCACATAAGCAGTCTGCAGTAAACAGTCACATTACTGCACTATTTCAATTTGGGGCCCGCGCGTTTCGACCAGTTAATCATCCGTTATGGCTTAACATTAATGAATGTCCAATTTTGTGCACAAACCTGAATTTGCATGTTAGTACTGTTGATTCGATAACTTTTAGCTCAATCGACAAATCAATGGATGTTTTTTTAGTACAAAGTTGTGTATAGTTTTAATGTTGTGGTGTTTTACTGTTGTACTGTGTGTTTAATTTTTCTGCCTCGTTGCACTACTAGCTACTTTGAGAAGATATTTAGAGTATTTATATCATACCAGTTATTTAAAGATTTAATATTCCGCTGTACATTATAATGTTCAGAGTATATCTTTGATTTTTAACGTAGGTATCCTATGTTCCTCTCCACTACGCAAGCTATTTCTGTGGCCTGCAAGATTGGCTCAGGGTTAAGCTGATTAAAATTAAAAGACAAGCAGACTTTAGGATGTATAATAGGTATTACTAGCTGATGTCTGCCTAGATAGTGGATTGAGGGTGTTTAATAATCCCGTGTTAACTCTTTGCTATAGGTATTCATGTTTATTTTGGTATATTTTGGTATACTTATTCGTGAAAAGATAACAAACCCAAAGACAGACAGAGTTACTTTCACATTTAAGGGTAATTAGTTGGTATAGATTATGGATGGGTTATCAACCCTAAATATATATAAACGGTAACCCCAAAGTTCATTAACACTTGGCAGTTCATATCACCTGGATCACGTTGAGCCTGTGACGTCACGGCGAGGTTGGCACACCTCCAGCACCTAGAAGCCATTCACCAAATGGATTCTATAAAAATTCACTGATAACGAACGCCGGATAAATGATCACCCGATATCTACTCTCAGAAAAATATATTTGGAAATGTCGGAATTTATTTATGTTTATTTATATTAATGCAGTTTTACTTAAAGACGTGACATATTATGTTTCATTTATTTCTAAAAAAAGCCGGCCAAGTGCGAGTTGGACTCGCGCACCGAGGGTTCGGTACCTCAAAAGTAACAGTAAAACGATAATATTATATTAATTTGCTTATTTATCGTTAATTTTGTTTGTAGAGGTTAATTGTTAATATAAAAAAAAACTATGCTCGTTAGAGCGTTGGTTTTATTTTTCCTGTAAAATATACATAAACCTCTATTGACCATAATTATTTCAGATTTTTCGATTGGTAAACTTCGGAGATAAGGGGGGGGGGGGGGGGGGGGAACGGTATTTTTTTCGACATTTTGGCTGATTACTCAAAAACTATTATATATAGAAATAAAATAAAAAACTGTTTTAGAATGCACAAGTAAAGGCCTTTCATATGATACCCCACTCGGTATAATTATCTTACTTTTAAATTTCAAACCCCTGATTTTCCCCCTTTTTTAATTAAACTAAAATAATTTTCGCGTTGCTTTTATTTTTTCTGTAAAATATACATAAACTTCTATTGACCATAATTATTTCAGATTTTTCGATTGGTAAAATTCGGAGATAAGGGGGGGGAACGGTATTTTTTTCGACATTTTGGCCGATTAATCAAAAACTATTATATATAGAAATAAATAAAAAACTGTTTTAGAATGCACAAGTAAAGGCTTTTCATATGATATCCCACTCGGTATAGTTATTTTACTTTGAAATTTCAAACCCCCGATTTTCCCCCTTTTTTAATAAAACTAAAAATAATTTTCGATTTTTCTTTATTCCAATGATGTTGGGCCACTATTATACACAACTATGCCAAATTTCATGTCGATAGCTTTAATAGTTACTGAAATAATCGACTGTGACAGACGGACGGACGGACGGAGAAAGTCTCACCATAAGGGTTCCATTTTTACCATTTTGGTACGGAACCCTAAAAAGAGACCCAAGCTGAAGTTTAGATATCCTCCTATCCCCTCCAAATAAGGGGAAAGCTTGTGTTAGAAGTGGGTACGACGATAGTGCAACGGGCTGGATTCGAACCTGCAACCTTTTTGTTAGATTTAGATTTAATTAATTATAACTTATTTTATTTATAATAGGTATTTTCAATTTTTTTTCTTAGCCATAATTCATAAGGTTGTCTGGAAGAGATCGCTTTTTAGCTACACATTTTTTAGCTCTTGCTTAAATACACAATTCGTCGATTTGAACAATAAAATATATATTGGATAGAAACAGGCGTTACTTTGCGGAAGTTCATGATTAACAAGAAAAGGCTAGAATATTTTGCTATAATCCGCCAACAGTCTACAACAACAATCTGTGGGTGGATTATTGCAAACATTTTCTAGCTAATAAAATATTATATTACTTTGATCCTAGCAACGCCAATAGCATAATTTGATTTATACAAAGAGTTAGTAATATATTTCTTCTTGCCGATCTCTGGTATGGGTGTTCAAATCGGGAAAGCTCTATGATTATTCTAGCTCTATGATTCGGACACACCTGCGCACGTGGGATACTTTTATCGACGATTACGTCACATTCCACGCAAGTGTTTACCATCATCACAGGTGTAAACTATAGCGAGGAATTCCCTTTCATACTACTCCCTCCCGCCTACCAAGCAACGTAGAAATTCGTCACGGTAATAAATTATCGTTTCTTTATTCTAGACCTACTTGAGTTATTATCCAATTTTTACTAACTCTATTTATAGTTACAAAACATTATATAAAACGTTAATTTAATGTATAATGTTTACGGCACGACATGCCTATTATTATTAGCACGGGCACAGGTCAACGCTCTATGCTCTACCAAAACTAGCTATATAACTTTTCTGGTTTTCATATTTGCTTTTTGAAAAAAATTGCACAGATTCTCGTGTCAGTCGTGTTTCAGTGAAATTCCCCCCTCCCCCGCACGGAAATCGAACCCGAGACCTTTACAGTTTAAGACCACAGAGCTTAACGTATAGATTGACATTTAATTTGATTTTTATAATATAACCTAAACGTCTAAGTGCCAATTTCACCATCTCGGAATAACGTTTAACCGACGTATAAATTTCTTGTTTTGACAGATTTTCAATACAAAAACTGTCAGAACGTCATGTTTACTCCTTGGTTTAACTTAACTCGGCGTTGGTAAAATTGACACTCAGTCCCGCTTGCAGAGACGCCGGGTTAGTTAACCCAGGAATAAATTTGCAATTTTGAGAGAAGCTTTATACGAAATCTGTCAAAATTAGAAATTTATTCCTGGGCTAACTAACCCGCCATCTCTGCAAGCGGGCCTAAGTCGCTACAGCGCAAGACACAAGGTCAAAGTGCTAATATATTGTGAAGAGAAACCAGGTTGCACGTTATGACCGATCATGTGCCAAGTGAAATAGATGTTTGGCAATCAAACTGGTGTTTGTGTGTGTTCGCCCGACGCAGACAGTTGGATAAGCTTCAAGAAATACCATCTCAATGGATAAAAAGCATTTTTCTTTTCACTTTTAAATGGTTTATTTATGACTACCTACATTATTCTTATTTAGTAACAACAAGTAAGAAATAAATTAAGTTGAAAATAACGAACTGTGTGTTTAAACGGTTTGCAATAATTTATATTAACGAAAAATATACTTCATCAAAAATGTGATAATTACTATCAATTACTTATCAAAATAAAATAGTTTTCTAAAATTAAATAAGTACCTACTAAAGGTTTTCACGCGCGAGGTTTGTGAAAATCCATGCAATAGACCTGCCGCTTCTAATTAGTGATTCCCTGCGACTAAACTCGTCTTAGATCGTCGGTCCACCTTGTGGGAGTCTGCCAATACACTTTCAAACGAAATCTTTTTTATTCGATGTCAAGTTAGCCCTTGACTGCGACCTCGCTTGATGGTAAGTGACGATGCAGCCTAAAATTATGGCAAGCTAACTTTGAAGGGGTATTGCAGTGTAAATTATATCCATACCCCCAAAGTGGTTTCTACACGCCATCGTACCGGAACGCTAAATCGCTTGGCGGCACGTCTTTGACGGTAGAGTGGTCACTAGCCACGGCCTTCCCACCAGACAAAAACCTTTGGTTGGACCTTTGCCCAAACTGTGTGCCCCACCCATTGCCACTTCGAGATTATGTCTATTATGTCACAGCTTCGAGATTATGTCTATAAATCTGGTTCTCCTACGGCTCTCATTCCTGATTTTATCTCGCAGCGTTTAGAATTCTTTGCTCGCAGGACACTAGATTGAAATAAAGTGGGCCATTGAGGCTGAAATGAAATTGATAATAATATAATTGATGAAACTTATTATCTTACTCCTTACTTTCTTACTGTCTTACTATCATTATAAATGCAAAAGTGTGCTTGTTTGTTGATTTGTATTTCAACGCAGCAATGAAGCAACGGATCGACGTGGTTTTTTGCATGAGTATAGTTAAGGACCTAGAGAGTGCAATAGGCTACTTTTCATACCGGAAAATCAAGGTCCCGTGGGATTTTAAAAAATAAATCCACGCGGACGAAGTCGCGGGCATCAGGTATCTCACAAGATTTAAACTTATAAGCTATAAACCATTTCTTAAATAAGTACTAAGAACATTAAACTAATACCATTATCATCAGTTCCATTATCATGATGGAACATCAGTGCGCAATATTTGTAAAATTGCTATAAACCTAGTTAAAATTCTGTGACTATGATTTATGTATGGAAACAGTTACAAACAATTCGGTTGCAAACAAATTAAAAATGTATAAAGAAAAGGCTCATAAGGAATAAAAGATGGCAGTCTAGCGGCTCTACGATAAAAGAGATCCATTTTCAAAGCAAATCCTTTATGATGCTCGGTACGTACCAGTTGACTAAAGAATTTTATATGAAACGCCGCCAAAAACGAATTAATATTTCAAAAAGTTTCATAATAAAAATCTTTCATGATAAAATTTCAAAGGTAATCTTTTGAACAAGATTGTAACAATTAAGTTTACCAAATATTTAGGGTTCGTCTACGTAAAGTTTGGATTAAGCTGTCCTATGATAATAAGTAATAGTTTGTACTAAAGACTTTTAACAATCCTCAATAGCGCTTTAAGGTTCAAGGTGTGGACTGAAAGCCTAAAGGTTGCTCTTTCAATGCCCACCCCCTTGATTCATGATGAAACAGGCTCGTGATTCCTCGATTGCGCCTCAAGAAGGTCCGAAAGACATTTGTGGGAATGGGCGTGACTTTTTATAATAAAATTCCACAGTCGATCTTTGACTTGCCTTTACACAAGTTTAAGAAATCAGTTTAAACTAATCTCATGAAAAAAGCATATTATGCAATTGAAGACTATATAAATGACAAAAAAGCGTGGATATAATTCGTTCCAGCGATTCATGAGACAGTAGGTGGTAATTAAACTGTATAACTATTCTATTGAATTGTAAACTTGTTTTGAAAAGAGCAACCGCCGAGTTTCTTGCTGGTTCTTCTCGGCAGGAAGGGCATTCCGAACCAGTGGTAGACTCATCGACGATTCAAAAGCACTTGTAAAAAGTTTATTGGATTAAAAAACATTAATTCTTTTTCTATTCTATTCTTGTACTATTGTCGTACCTACTCCTATGAAAAAATTTTGCGCTTAGTTGAGGGGGAAAAGGGAAATTAGTCATGTTCAGCATAGCAGCATATATTCTTTTTTATAAATAAAAGTTTCAGAGAGTATGCCTGAAATATCTTTTCGTATCTATCTTTTCGTAGGTTTATCTATCCAGCTGTCGGCAGTACTATATTTGTACGTTTCCAGCAGGCCGATTATGTAAAAGCTGCTTCAATCATTGCTAGTCTGAATTGTGGTTATTGGCGGAATTTATCGCGTTCTCTCAGCAACAATGCATTTTAGCCAATAGCGAGTGATTATCGGCCAATCAGTGGCGATTGCAATCGTCACACTGTAGCAATAATTTTTAAAGAATCGTACAGTAAAATGCAAAAGTTTTGTCTTAAATATTCACGAATCAACAAAATAATAAGTTACAAATATTGCAATTTTTTAACTTACTTTTTATGTCAAAAAGTATTTGTTTCATATCAGTCTTTGCATTAAAATGTACCAAAATAATTGACCCAATTGGCAAGAATCAAATAAAAACTCCAATTTCTATTTAAATTCATTTTTATTGTTAACATCAAAGAACCTTTCCCGTCAATTAATAAACCGTGCAGGAAACATCAAAAACTTTGTATCGGAGAATGAATCTGGAATATTCAATTATTTCTGCGAATATTTGAAACATCAGTATGAAAAAATTATATTAATTTACAACATCTTCTGACTCACTTGTATTATATGTACTTGGTTCACCATATCACGAGTGACGATAATTCTTTCTTTATTAGCAAATCTTTCTATATCTGTGAACCAAATCAAATTGATGCTTTTATAAAATCTTCCTATATCCTACATCCAACCATAATATTACCGGATGCTTCTAAGTTTAGCAAATCTCACTACATCCGTGAACCCCTGAGTAACTCTGATTTTCTTGACCAAAGCACTGAAGCATGTTAACACTAGTTGGTTGCAATGGAGATTTTTTATGGTAAATCCACAGTTTTTTTTTTTAAACAAGTAGCCACGCTGAACTTAGTTAATATTCTCATATCTCATCTCCAAATAAGCACAAAGCTTGTGTTAGGAGTCAACGGATGACAATAGTGCAACGTTCAGTCCGTATCTTTTACTCCTATTGAGGCTATGAATATAATTTAATCAAATAGAACACAACAGTGAAAATATATTGAAATATCCCTCATAGACAAGAAGTTATGGTATAAAATATATAACAGTGCGATGATCGGCAGTCTGGGCAATGGTAACGTCACATTACACATATCCCTACACACAAGACCGTCTTTTCGAGCTAAAGTAGCCTACGCTGATTTTGACGATATATTTCTCCGTCTTTACTCCTTACTTGACGGGTTTCAACTATTTCCACTGACTATTTTACATTTATAAAACTCAAAATTACTTATATTATTCAATCCCGTGACTTCATCCGCGTGGATTAAGGTTTTTTAATTCACGCGGGAACTTTTTTATGTTCCGGGATAAAATGTAGTGAATTAATCCTGGGTGAGAACTATCTCCATATCCAATTTCAGCCAAATCGGCTCATTCGTTGTGGCGTTAAGGAGCAACAAATATCCATGCATCCTCACAAACTTTCGCATTTATAATATAGTAGGATTAGAAGGAGTAACACTATTAAACCCTTTTCTTTTCGACAGTAAGTAAACGTTTTAACGCCACATAATTATGTTATTTATACAATTCCGGTGGCATGGTTTATTATATTCATTCGGTGTTTATGATTGCCACGAATAATAAATGAGACGTGTACAAGGCGTACATTCGAGGTCATCGCTAAAATAACTCAACTAAAACACGAAATTAGTTTCATACTGCAATCGCGTTGCGACGACGCGTAGAAGTTTTCCCAACACCACCTACGCTATCATCAAAAATAATCTACATTTTACTTCGCATCTGCCGAGCGACATCAGATCAGACTCGTTTTAAACTTCATAACTAACGAGCTTTTGCTCGCGACTTCGTCCGCGTGGAGAAACTCCACAACCTTGTTTCTCTTTCGTCATTGTTCCGAGAAGTCGTGAGCGTTGGCATCCTTCCTAAGGCTGAAACCACATCTGTGCGCATCGATTCGCATTTTGACCAAACAAAACTGACATTTTTCTTAGAGTCGTGTACGCATCGAAAAGCCGAATTGATGCGTACACGACTCAATGAAAACTGACAGTTTTGTATGGTCAAAATGCGAATCTATGCGCACAGATGTGGTTCCAGCCTTAGTTGGAATCTGCCCTAAGCACACGAAATGCTTTAGAAGTAGAAGAACGTATCTACCGCTAAAGTGTGGAACACCCTCTGGCCACGTATAATTTGAGTACCTTCAAAGCAAGAGTAAATAGGCAATGATATTATCTGGTATTCTTTATAAATATGTATCTTTTGGGCAAGCCCGCTCCTATCAGTGCTTTCCATCATTGACTGTCGTCAGGCGCAAGCAATCCAGCTATAAAAAATGCTTCCTTTGGTTTTCCGCTATCTCTAGGTCCTCTTCTATGAACCTTGCAACCAAAAATCACGTCAATCAGTTCAAACAAACAAACAGAATGTTCTCTATAATGTTCTCAAACTTGTGATGTGAAATCTATCAATCCGCACTTGGCCAAAGTCCCCACCTCTGGGTTTAGGCCTTAGTCCCCCGACTATGGCCTAAACCCAGAACTGA
Source organism: Oeneis ivallda (assembly GCA_029955525.1). NCBI lineage: Eukaryota > Metazoa > Arthropoda > Insecta > Lepidoptera > Nymphalidae > Oeneis > Oeneis ivallda. The sequence continues at coordinate 13,661,003 of JARPMR010000022.1, forward strand.
GAGAGAGACCTGTATCTAGTATTGGCCGGCGATGGGTTGAGTTGAGATGAATGAACGAACGAATGAAGGTTTACATTGAGACACTCGGGGGTGGCTAGGTTTACCAAACGGAAGCGTACATGAGCATTTCATAGCTGCCGTGGAATAACTTGAGCTTTTAGAAGCAATTATATACCATAGCGCATGACTGATTGAGAGACGCTTAGACGATAGTTTAGCAATCTATGCCAAGCCTGCCTTCTGACTAGGTTTTGTTTCATGTAAAGTTTTATATTAATCATTGCTAGGTACAGTCTCAATTATGGTGATAGGCATAAATTACTTAGAGTGTATCAGACAATCAGAGAATAAAAATGATTGCGATCGTCACACGATCGCAGTTTTTGGACAATCCCGCTGTTGATTGTAATTGGAGACTAAAACTGTTTTAATTTTTATTTAGATGTTCATCGATATTTTATTTTATGAGCAATTACGCTTTTACGAATCGTGAAACGTTAGGGATTAAAAAATATCGTTTTTAGTAAAAACGCGTTTTCAAACCAGTATTATTCTCCTTTCCCCTCCAACTAAACATAAAGCTTGTAATGGGGTAGGTACGACAATTTAGTGTAGCGGGTGGAGTTTGCTAACGATGAATAAGTGTGAATGAGTAAGTTATACCTATTTTCCGAGCTGTTATTAAACTTCATACGTGATAGTTCTATTATTTCTATCAACATTTAAAATCCACTCACAAACTATCAAAATAAAAACATAATTAGGTACTCCCCGATAATACTTTATAACATTTAACACGTGTTCTGACTTCCAAGAAACTCAAACTTATTCGAAAACGCCAGGAAAACTGGTGCGAGGAAGTTATAATAGCTTGTAAGCTTATACTAAAAACTTTAACGACGGAAAAACAATTTCGCGCAAAGTTACCTGCATTAGAGTATGTCTATGGTCTTGTTGAAGACAAACATGCTTAGCGCAAAACTGGAGTTTGGGCACTTTATTTTAGTTAAGTAAAAAGATGTTAAATGTTTCATTTTAATAAAATTTAAAAAAAGATGCAAACACTGCGTAGAATTTGAACGTAACCTTAGAATTTAATTGCAAACAAAGGTGTACCAGTGAAAACATACAAACAAATACTTAATACCAAGTCATAAAAATTTATGATATCAAACTGCCCTCCTAAAAAGTTAGACTTCTAGAACAACGACATGAAAATTATAGTCATGTGAGTGGAAATAATAGGTTTTCCTACTTATTATTAGGTAGTAACGAGTGTATTTGGTACTGTCGTCACTAAGGTAAAAATTCGAAACGTTTTGTTTGTCACATTATACGAGTACGTACCACGAAATAAGCCTAAAATCAAAAAAAATTGCCTGTAAGTGGCACGTACAGATATAGGCCATTGAGATATGAAAATTACAGATACGTGAGTGGAAATAATTAGTTTTCTCCACTGATTGGGTAGTTATGAGTAGATCTGGTATATTTTCTTTAAAAAAAAAAGCAACTGTCGATTTTCTTGCTGGTTCTTCTCGGTCGAAACGGCATTCCGAACCAGCAGTGGTAGATTCACTTGACGGTCCAAAAGCACTTTGTAAAAGTTTATTTGAATTGAAAACTCTTCTATTCTAGTCTATTTTCGTCACTTCGGTAAAAATTTAAAACATTTCATTTCGCCTGCCAAAACGAACGTGCGGAAAAAGCAGCTGAGAGCCGTTACGATGAGTGATGCTTGGAGTCGGAGCATGGAGCTTTGTTATCTATGCGGAGCGTTATTATAATGAGTGATAATGACACTGCAAGGTGTGACAGGTGCGATACGAACCTGCGAACAGTTGCCTTCCACAGCGCGTGCGCACCGCACGTCTGCGCTCTCCAGTCGACGACTACCGAGGTTCCCACGCCGCCACCGCTCCAATCTATTTATAAGATCGCTTATAATTTTATTGTTTGAACGAAATTCTAAGGCGACAAGCCTCGCCGGACGCGGCACTTTGAATGTGAACGGGAACCCTAGCCTGGAGTTATACCGAGATAACGTAATCATTAATATATTCTCGGCTCCATAATATTTTTTAATCTAACTAACGTTATATTTATAGTGTTCACGTTTGTATTCTTGAAAGTAATTGATCACGCTAAGTACGCAAAGTGATATTTGAAAAGCTCTGAAAGTCCAAGTTCAGTACCCATCACGCCTGTACGCATTTAGGCCTTTACGTCTATTCTAGACGGTTTAAGCATCGTCTCAGAGGCATTTTCTCCCGTGACTGTGGAGACCGATCCGTAAACGGCAGTTACGTCTGCACTTATAAGCAATTAGCAAGACCCAACGACCACAGACGCATTCCCGGCGCTGGCACGGCTTCTCGCTCCAATGCCCTAAAAATTTAAATCAAGCATCGTCATACACTCTACACCCCTCACCCACACTTCTCCTCCAACCGTTCCTGTCATCCCCCCCTTCTCCCAATTCTTGTGCTTTATGTTAAAATCGGCCATCGGCCATGTCTGTTTTGCCATGTCAATCTTTAAAGCCCTGCCGTGGTCTACCCACGTTTCTCTGCGCGTGTGCTACTTCATTCTGTTCTTCGCCTGTTAAATATCATGCTTTGAATAGGGCGTCTGACTTCGGCTTGATAGAGCGTCGTCTCCGTCGCACGGAGCTACGGAACGTTGCACATGTTTGAGTGACACAGACGACGCTCTATGTAGCTAAGACAACTATGTGGCTCATACAAGCAGTCTATCAAGGCTAATATAAAAACCTTGAGTCAGCTGATATGATGCAACTCGTAATTAAATGAAGAACCAATAATTTGCTAATTTGCACATTCTATCGTACCTAATCCTCATTGTTGTTGTTATAGGGGTCGTAACCCCTTCTATAAGCCACATAATGGTAGGGGATTTGTTAGTGTATTGGTGCATTAGGCTGGTCCACATATTCTTTTCATTTCTTTAAACCTACATCCAAAAACTTTGAGATTTTCGGCCTGAGCTACCACTAGACTACCAACGCTAGCATTTTCAATCTGCATCTATCCAATGATCTTACCATTATAAGTCCGCAAGATTCCGCAATAATTCCCGCATCAAGCCATCTCGTACAGGGTACGGCAATAACTCAATTTCCCTATAAATCGCCCGGCATTACGTCACACATGTCAGCGGCAAGCGGAGCCGGCGGCGACTCTAGATCGAACACATCTGGATTCCACTTCCTTTTATCATCATCTCTAATTCATAAGCACGTTAAACGAACAGATTCTACTGATCAGAAAAGTCCATATATAGAATACCTACTACATTTATATTTCTATAATATTACTAACTTTTACTCGTGACTTGATCTGTGTCGAGTAAGATTTTTAAAAATTCCGAGGGTTCCTTTTGTAATTCTGGGATATAAGGTAGCCTATGTCATTGATGTATCACTCCTCAACTATACCCATGCAAAAAATCACGTCGATCTGTAGTTTCGTTGCTCCGTGATAGAGAATGACATATAGGCTACTTTTACTCCCGTAAAGTCGAAGGGTTCTCACGGCATTTTAGTAACCCAACTCCTAACCTAAGACAGACAGATTAGGTATAGCTCAGAAAGTACCTGTCATTTGTCAAGTCTTTTCCTTGCATTCTTAGTGATAAGATATCGATGTGGTTAAAATACACGCGACAAATTGAACAACTCCTTTTTTTCGCCAGTTGAAAATTGTTTCAACTCTTGAGCTGTGACAAGGTTACTGACAGAAATACGCACTTCATCATCATCATCATCAGCAACCCATCAACGGCTCACTACTGAGCACAGTTCTCCTCTCAGAGAAGGGTTATAGGCCATTAGTCCACCACGCTGGCCTAATTGGAGAACTTCACACACCTTTGAGAACATTATAGAGAACTCTCAGATGTGCAGGTTTCCTCACGATGTTTTCCGGCACCGTTGAAGCAAGTGATATTTAATTGCTTAAACGCACATGACTCCGAAAAGTCAGAGGTGCGTACCTGGAATCGAACCTGCGACCCCCCGAATAGGAGACCACAGTCCTAACTACTAGGCTATCACTGCTTCAACTGAGTATAACTGAGTATTAGTTTAAAAATGAATCGACGCGTCAGAAGTTTGTTTTTGTAAACATAGTTCGCTTCAGTTGATGCGAGTCTTTTTAAACTTTTTAAGTTGTTTGATTGATTGGAAAAGCAAATAAAATAATATAGGACTCTTGGACTCTCTTCAGAAGGAATGTTTACATAAAGAAATGAGCCAAAAAATATACGGTTATCAGTTTTATTTAATATTATACATATATTCCTAAAAATAAATTTAATAAAACTTGATATAATTTCATGTAGTCTGACGGTAACCAACAAACCTTTTTTTAAAGGACAATGCCAAAAATGTTTGGAACTTTGACCTACAATACTTACGAAAAGTTGTTTATAAGAATGAATTATGCATCATTTTATTGATAATTGTTTAGTAATGAATAAACATAAGTGTTAAAACTTCTAGAACTTGTGGTTTTTGATTAATTCAAAGTCAAAGTTGGACTTTAAAATATCGTGAGTGGTTTTTAGTACAATAAATATTTTATTAAATATTGACGGATATCATTATCCCCTAGTTTTACGATATAAATGATTTATTTAAAACTATCTTAAATTAATAGGATATTTTTAATTAATTTACTTTTTCTGTAAATTGCTGGGTCACGATCTGGCATTCTCCTTTGGCCGATTTTCTTGAAATTATTTTTCCAGGTACACTATTGACTACATACATATATATATATATATATATATATATATATATATATATATATATATATACAGTGTGTCCGGACACGAACTAGCGATATTTTAAACACTTATATAACAACTAATTTTAAGTACAAATACACTCTAAACTTGGGCCCAATCCACTTCCCCTCTATGTGGCAGCCATTTTGTTTTTTTGCTGAAATATTCTCTAAGCATGTACAAAAAAAATCATATCTCTCAAAGTTATGGTCTTACTGAGATGAAAATGGGCTTATTCGAAGCGCAACAATACTGTCCTATCGTCTATATTACAAAACAAAGTGGTCACATTTCCATAACCTTTGAAAAAAATATGAAACCCGAAAAAAATTATCGTAAAATCATGCAAATCAACAAATTATTGTAAATAACTGCAAAAACACCCCCGACAACCCTTTTTATTTTTTTACTAGATCAAGAGATTTTGAGCTAAGCTATAATACAACATTTAATTTATAACTGTATGTCTAATACTTTCAGAGTTATTGTTGTTGGAACATAGCGCATACGCATGAATGTTATGTGTTTTTAATGATTTCCTGTTTAGGGTTCCGACAAAGGCCTTTTGTGCTTGCGTTGTGTGGATTGGGCCCAAGTTTAGAGTGTATTTGTACTTAAAATTAGTTGTTATATAAGTATTTAAAATATCGCTAGTTCGTGTCCGGACACACTGTATATACTATATTGATGCCGCAAAATCTAAAAAAAAGTCAAGAGGACCTCTACGCACATTTAAAAAATCGGGCAAGTGCGAGTCGGGCCTCGCTCTTTTAGGGTTCTGTATATATATGACCAAATCACTTTTTTTAAACTAGATATTTAGATATCTTAGTTCTTACATAGTACTAAATCAGCATGATATGGGAAAAAATGCTCGTTTGTAATGGTCACTACTTACAAAACGCATTATAAATCCGTGTTTTCAGTATTTGTTGTTTAAGTACATAATATACCGAAATTTCAAATTCGTAACTAATTTAGTTTTTGAGATAGACCCCGTAACAAAATTGGTCTAAAAGCGACAACTTTGATGGCCCCCCATTTCTTCATTTTTGAAGCTAAAAAATAATAAAAAATATATTTGAACTCCACTTAATGAGCTCTAGACAATGACACCCCACATGCCAGGGTGAAAAAATAAAATTTTATTTCGACTCCTTTTTCATGTATGGGAGCCCCCTTTATTTTTTAATTTAATTTAATTTTTATTATTTGTTCTTGTAGCGGCAATAAAAATAAACAATCTGTGAAAATTTCAACTGTCTACCTATTACGGTTACCGAGATACAGCCCGCTGACAGACGGACGGACGGACGAACAGCGGAGGCTTAGTAATAGAGTCCCATTGGTACCCTTTTGGGTACGGAACCCTAAAAACTACCGCCAAAACGAAATTAAAATTAAGATCAACATCATCATAATCTCAGCGCGTCATTCTTCAATTAGCGATAACGCGTCATTTAAATATTGCCAACATTGCCTATTTTTTATTATTTGTTGTTGTAGCGGCAATAAAAATAAACAATCTGTGAAAATTTCAACTGTCTACCTATTACGGTTACCGAGATACAGCCCGCTGACAGACGGACGGACGGACGGACAGCGGAGGCTTAGTAATAGGGTCCCGTTGGTACCCTTTTGGGTACGGAACCCTAAAAACTACCGCCAAAACGAAATTAAAATTAAGATCAACATCATCATAATCTCAGCGCGTCATTCTTCAATTAGCGATAACGCGTCATTTAAATATTGCCAACATTGCCTATTATATATTATTTTTCCGGATGTGATCGCTCCATGTAACCGGGGGAAAAACACAACCCTCCATGGGGGGTTGTGTTTTAAAAGTGCCTATGTATACAAAATACAAAAATTGAAATGACGTAGAATATAAAATCTAAATATTATGGCGACTGGGAAAAAAATATCAAATCAGTTGAATTTTCATCCTTCCAAGTTAGTCCAATGCTCTCTTAGAACGCATCGTCACTTATTATCAGGTTAGATCATCAACAAAAATAAAAATAAATAAAAACAATCGATCCTCGCCACTGTGTGCGAGCTTGATCTCATTATATTCTTAGCATTAATGTGCGCTAAAAACCATGAACGCGACGTTGGCGCTATAAAATACGCTCTAAATTTGATTGAAAGTCTGATAAACCTTCGTTTATTTTCAACCGCCGACGTAATCATCATTTGTATACTGGCTAGCTTTAAACGCTCTACACACTTTTCATAGGTTGGCGCTACTTAAAAGAGTGGATGCACTCTGATTGAAGATGATGATGACTTTAGTTTTCACTCTGGCACCGGCTCTTCAGGATATAACTCTCTAATGCACAATCGCAAAGGTGTTCGAATCTTAGCTCGGTTGCTTTCTTCCTATTTTCTAGTGTGCTTCTCGCACACGCAGTACCATACAAAGTTTTCTAGTTTGGCGGACTGTACCAAAATAAGTTTGTTTTTTTATACATTACAGACATACGATTGACTACGATCAAACCTGATGGAAAGTGATGATGTGGTCTAAAATGGTACGCGCTTGCCTAGAAGATGCCTATTTTCTCTTGTTTTAAAAATACCTAGTTTGTGTCGGAAACACAGATCTCGGAAGAGCATTCAACACCCTAGCCGTGCGAATGAAAAATATAGAAAGTAGATTATATTGTGTGAAATCGCAACAGGCTCGCGATTTCAATGACGTAAGTATGGAAGCCCTCCCTTGTAGTGCGGTGATAAAAAGATGAAGGAAGGGACAAGGTCAAACAAGTTGTTCCTTGTTTACACTTGTACAATAACGCCACAAAATATAATGCTTCCAACTCCGAGGTTACTATTGATATTTTGGTAGTCTGCACAAGACAAAGTTCAAAACTAAGATCCGACTAGGCAACTACTCTGTAATGAAACACGTGTGAAATTGTATCGCGCCCGTTATAATTAAGTACAAACACCTTGCGCGCACCTCGCATTGAGTTTACGCCCAAGTGCGAACAAGTACAAGTTCTTCAAATTGGTAATAGTACACCTCAATGTTAGCAAGTTGCATCGCACGTAGTACATCGACTATGATTGTAATATAAGCGGAAGCGATTTTGAATCAATTAAAAATTTAGAAATTTCACCATCGCTGAGTACACAAATTAGCAGTATACTCTACTAATCTGTGGCTGAGTAAAGTTTATTCAACGAATCCTACTAATATAAATGCGAATGTTTGTGTGGATGTATGGATAGATGTTTGTTACTCTTTAACGTCACAAGTCACAACGAATGAACTGATTTTCCTGAAATTTTGAATGGAGATAGCTCATAACTGGGATTAACACATAGTCTACATATTATACCAGAATACTTAAAAGTTCCCGCGGGAATGAAAAAAGCTTAATCGACGCGGACGAAGTCGCGAGCCTCTAGTAAATAATAAATGAATCAATGAATATAATTTTATTGTACGCCACATAATATTATAAATAACATCATAAAAAATAAATGTATACAATTTGGCGGCCTTACTTCTACCCAGCGATAACTTCCAGGCAACGATGTTTTGAAAGATTTTCAATACACTAACTGTCAGAATGTTAAACTCCTCGGTTAAATTATTAGTCCAGGCAAATTGAGTCATTTACAGAGATAAAAAAAGAAAAATGTTATCCAGATACATACGTTTTCAAATGGTTAAAAGGGTTAAAGTCAACATAAGGAAAATGAGTTATGTGCCCAAGAAGGTTAGGGGATGATTTTAGGGGTTGAAAAGGGGTGAAATTGGATACATCTCGTGTTTTTTGCAATTTCACGCGAAATTTGATGTCCTACTGAAAAATGTTAAATACAAAAGATCTACATCTTGGAAAAATCTACAACTTTTGTATTGGTCATTTTTTAATATAACCTCAAAATTTCAGAAAAAAATGCAAAGAATCAGAAATTTCATCAAAATCACTTAAATCTTTTGAAACTTTTTCAACGTTTGAACAACGTTTCAACGTTTCTTTCTCTCCCTCTGTCCGCGTCCTTCTTCTACAGATGTAACACCTGTTCCAGTCCCCTACATATAATAGTATAATATATATTATGCTCCAAAACGAATAAGAGGTTCCTTCCAAAAACATATTCAACTATCTTTACTCCAAAACGTTTTATAAAATTTATTTTAAAACTTACCTAACTTTGTGTAATTTTAATATTTGGCTTTGATTTATATTGAAATTTCTATTGATAAAATGATATGTACAATAAAATATAAAATTCGATGCAAGATAAATTCATTTTAAAAAATCATTCAATTATTTAAAAGCATGTTTTAAATAAATTTGTACAAAAATCAATTATAAGACGATTTATTTATCAAAATATGTAGAAAATAATTGAATTAATTAATTTCATCGCGAGAAATGAGGAACTTTTCTTATGAAAGTAAAAGTCGATCGCGTTGTATGTACTTACCTGACATCTTTCAACTACACGGAATATGCTATTACAATGTTTATAGCAGTATTGTACAAAAATAAAAAATGTATTTAAATAGTAAAACATATGTTTCTTCGTGTTTTTTCCCGTACAATTCAATGGTTTTATTAGTTTTTGAATTTTTTTTTATTCATAACAAATTATTAACAATAACCAAAAAATTTGTTTTTGCAAAATTAAATTTTTTATATTTTTCAATTTTTAGACATGTTTTTAAATGGAAGCTGTATTGTTTTATTATTTCATTAAAAAGTAGATGTCAAAACGAAAAAAATGAGCCCTGTATGACCTCTCTACGATGATTGTAAGTAGTAAAATGTAACTTTGAAAACAACGTGTTTCGGACCGAAAAAAATGAATCTTTCAAACAGTTTTTAATATTTCAATCTAAAATTTTTTTTTGTTGTTTGGGACACAAAAAGGAGTACTTTCAGCAAGTTTGGTTAAAAAATATTTATTTTTGAGAAATTGACAAGTAAAAAACAAAAAAAAAATTTTTTTTTGATTCTTTGCATTTTTTTCTGAAATTTTGAGGTTATATTAAAAAATGACCCATATAAAGTTGTAGATTTTTCCAAGATCTACAACTTTTGTATTTAACATTTTTCAGTAGGACATCAAATTTCGCGTGAAATTGCAAAAAACACGAGATGTATCCATTTTCACCCCTTTTCAACCCCTAAAATCATCCCCTAACCTTCTTGGGCACATAACTCATTTTCCTTATGTTGACTTTAATCCTTTTAACCATTTAAAAACGTAGGTTTCTGGATAACATTTTTTTGTTCTCCATATTCAATTTGCCTGGACTATATCGGCTATGGTGAAATTATCGCTGAATATTATTCTCTTTAATATTATTTACCATTTATTTATTTATTTAATGAGCTTTATGATTCAGGACTCGTGTGGCATTTCATTAGGGAAAATTTCACATAATTTCTTGTAGTGTTCTTTATAATTATGAGAATACTTTTGTAGGTACTTTTCTTTGTACTTTTCCGCTTCCGCTCGTATATCGTATTGTGACCTTTATCCGAGGCGCTGTGAAGTATCGCCTCATGCGAAGCCTCTCAATTTACGAACTTTTAAACTTAGGAACTTTTGTCTGCTAAAATATAAATATTCAAAGTGCTCCTTATTGTTACACGAACGCTATACATATTAGTTTTGGGTAACGCCGCAAACTACTATTTTTTTTTTATAAATCTGTTTAGTCGTCATCATCATCATCATTTCAACTCATCACCAACCCACTAATAAACACAGATCTCTCAGACTGAGAAGGGTTTTGCCCTTAATCCACGCTTCCCAATTGCCAGACATCACACATCTTTGAGAATATTGGGCCCCTCCTGAAAATCAGCGTTGCGGTGTGTCCCTGTCGGTAGTTTCATACCTGCCTTTGATGCTGCGGCACAAGCTGAGGGGGTGGCCATTGACCACTTCACACCACACTTAATTTTAAATATGTATATAGTAGGTACACAGCTGTACCTACTCTCAGCTTAGACTCTTAGTGATAACTAATTTCTTGTGTTGGTTAAGGTGTTGGTCAATAAAGTTTTATTGCAGAACTCTCTGGCAGATTTCCTCGCGGTGTTTCCTTTCACCGTTAAAACAATTCATAAATAATTGCTTAAAAGGCACATAACTTGGATGTTAAGAAGAGGTTAAGCAGGACTAAACCTATTTCCCAAGAAAGTAGGCTGAACTCTGAAGCCCTATAACTATCAACGCTATTAGAAGACAGTACAGTATTACTAGCGAGCGATGGAGAGAGCTATGCTCCGAATATCCCTGCGAGATCAAATCAGAAATGAAGAGATCCGTAGGAGAACCAAAGTCACTGACATATAGCTCAGCGAGTCGCAAAACTGAAGTGGAAATGGACGGGGCACATAGTTCGAAGAGTTTTTGGTCGTTGGGGTCCCACGGTGCTAGAGTGGGGAACCAGAACCGGGAAATGCAGTGTTGGCAGATCCCCCACCAGGTGGATGGCATCAACCCAGTCGCAGGGAGCCGCTGGATTCAAGCGGCGCAAGACCGAAGCCTGTGGAATTTCATGCAGGAGACCTTTGTTCAGCAGTGGACGTCTATAAGTTGATAAGGAAGAAGAAGAAGAAGATAGTATCCGAGAGTATATTATACATCGACCTTTGGCAATTTAACAGCCATTTTTGCAACAGTAATAGGTACACATGGGTCTTTTGATTATTCTGAATAGGCAATCACTTACAGACATGTATATTTTTCACCATGACTAATGTCCTTGTTGCAACGAAGCGTAAAGCTTGTGATAAGAAGGGGCTAAACAAAAGCCACGTGGGGTACGAACCTGAGCCTCTTGGATATTATCAGCTCACTTTCAGACGTACTGATTAAGTGCCGGTTTCTTTACCGAGGAATAAATGAGGCGTTCTGACAGATTTTTAACCCCCGACGCAAAAAGAGAGGGGTGTTATAAGTTTAACGTGTCTGTCTGTGTATCTGTGTATCTGTGTATCTGTGTATCTGTGTATCTGTCTGTAGTAGCGTAGCTGCCAAACGGATGAACCGATTTTCGTTTAGTTTTTTTGTGTCATAGATAATTTTATCCCGAGTGTTCTTAGCCATGTTTCATGAAAATCTGTTCAGCCGTTTGAAGATTATCAGCTCTTTTCTAGTTGATGAGGGGATCTGACTAACTTCCTTATGTCCGATCGATTCGAAATTTGGTACCGTGTTACTTCAATGATATTGAAAGTATATGGTAAGGTAAAAATGACCTGATCAGCCGTTTGAAGATCATCAACTCTTTAATAGTTGATGAGGGGACCTGACTACCTTCCATATGTCCTATCGATTCGAAATTTGGTACCGTGTTACTTCAATGATATTGAAAGTATATGGTAAGGTAACGATGACCTGATCAGCCGTTTGAAGATCATAAACTCTTTAATAGTTGATGAGGGGATCTGACTACCTTCCATATGTCCTATCGATTCGAAATTTGGTACCTTGTTACTTCAATGATATTGAAAGTATATTATGGTAAGGTAACCATGACCTGATCAGCCGTTTGAAGATCATCAGCTCTTTAATAGTTGATGAGGGGATCTGACTACCTTCCATATGTCCTATCGATTCGATAGGTACCGTATTACATGGTAAGGTAACATGGCATGTTAGAGTAAGGTTTAGATTTCGAAGGTGGGTAATTAAATGGGATCAATTAGGCTCAATTACCACTGTGCTAACTAATCACTATAAATACCTTCCTAATATTTATACCTACTTTAAAAAGGACTAAATAAAAGTAAAATTTAAAATTTTAAAAACCCCCTACACAAAAAATAAACTCTAAAAACTAACAAATAATATTTTAAACCTATATATAATTTTATACCTATACCTATATAATTATTATCGTCACATATATTATATAAGTTTAAATATTTTTATTTTCCAAGCGTCGTCGTCGCGTCGGGGGACCGCTAAGTGAGAAAAGCAGCGCAGATTGCAACAAAATAATTAAATTTACTCCGAAAAATTCGCAAAATTGACACAACCGTCAAACTTTCGCAGTCCCCCGACGCGACGACGACGTTTGGAAAATAAAAATATTTGAACTTACATAATATATGTGACGATAGTAATTATATAGGTAAAGGTATAAAATTATATATAGGTTTATCTACTCCAGCATCGAAAAGTTCCAATTTCGAGTTTGACAGCTGAATCGAAATGAACCCTCTTTCGGTTTTGCTTCTCATTTCGATGCAGCTCGTTGTATGGGAGCTGAATCGAAATGGTTATCTTCTTAAAATAGGATACCTAAAGCTAAGGCTCTGAGTTCTGGCACTTTTGTACCGTTCATATAACAGAGGCGCCACAGGCGGCTGGTGACGGCTTAGGAGTTACTTTTTGTTGACAGAGGCGCCACAGGCGGCTGGTGGCGGCTTACGGAGTTACTTTTTGTTACTTTATTGAGCCTACGGCGTATTTTGTTAATGATTTTACTTCCTTGTCGTAGATAAAATCTTGTATGCAACTGAACGTAATTAGTCATTTTAATTCTCGTACTATCCTATTTTGATACTCGGCAAGCCTCGTATCAAAAAACAGCACTCGAATTAAAATGACCCTCATTACGATGCAGTTGCATAAATAGCTATTAAAATATTATTTATCTACTCCAGCATCGAAAAGTTCCAATTTCGAATTTGACAGCTGAATCGAAATGAACCCTCTTTCGGTTTTGCTTCTCATTTCGATGCAGCTCGTTCTAAGGGAGCTGAATCGAAATGGTTATTTTCTTAAAATAGGATACCTAAAGCTAAGGCTCTGAGTTCTGGCACTTTTGTACCGTTCATATGACAGAGGCGCCACAGGCGGCTGGTGGCGGCTTACGGAGTTACTTTTTGTTACTATTGAGCCTACGGCGTATTTTGTTAATGATTTTATTATCCTTGTCGTAGATAAAATCTTGTATGCAACTGGACGTAATTAGTCATTTTAATTCTCGTACTATCCTATTTTGATACTCGGCAAGCCTCGTATCAAAAAACAGCACTCGAATTAAAATGACCCTCATTACGATGCAGTTGCATAAATAGCTATTGTTAGTTTTTAGAGTTTATTTTTTGTGTCGGGGGTTTTTAAAATTTTTAATTTTACTTTTGTATTGAAAAATCTGCCAAAGTATCAAAATAAGCTCGGATAAGACTTCCTTACTAATATTATAAATGCGAAAGTGTGTTTGTTTGTTGGTTTGTTGGTTTTTCCTTCAATCACGTCGCAATAGAGCTACGGATCGTCGTGATTTTTTGCATGGGTATAGTTGAGGACTTGGAGAGTGACATAGGCTACTTTATATCCCGAAAAATCAAAGAGTCCCCAAGGGATTTAAAAAAACTAAATCCACGCGGACGAAGTCGCGGGCATCAGCTAGTATAAAATAAGTCGTTGGTGAAATCGGGCCTCAGACGATAATAGAGCTTATTACTGTGTAATATAGCTACTTATTTGTATTAAGACATATTATGGTTTTGAAAAGAGCAACTGCTGAATTTCTTGGCGGCTCTTCTGAACGGAATCTGCTTTCCAAACCTGTGGTAGAGTCTAGATCTAGAATATGTATATATTGTTGTAATTTTTAAGTTAGCATGCTCTTCAAGGTGATAGAACGAGACAAATCTCTTTCGCCAAACAATAGAAGTGGAACGAACAGAGATTTGCTATCTTAATTTACTTTTTTTTTTATTTAATTTATCTAAACAATGTATTATTTTTGACATTCGTAAGCGCATTTGTAAGCCTTATGTCCAATTTCACCAACGTCGAGTGACGTTTTACCGAGGAATAAATTTCGCGTTCTGACAGTTTTTGTATTGAAAATACTGTCAAAATATCTTTACGCTCGGTTAAGACTTATTTTACGATGGTGAAATGGACCCTTAATCAAAGAAAAATAAACAATACAATTCTGCGCAATACGCAAGCACAAAGAACAGAGAAGTTATAGGCTTTAGCTATTCAGACTGCTAGCTAACTGTAAAATGAAAATTGGATCATCATCATCATCATCATCATCATCATCATCCCAACTCATTTCTGGCCCATCCCATTCCGGCACCACGCTAGCCTAGTGCGGATTGGCAGACTTCACACGCATCTGAGAAAAATTCATAAATATAAAATTATTTATTTCACATAGGCCAACCTGTGGCTCTAATGACACGTCATGACTCTACCACCGGTTCGGAAAGCGGATTCTGCTGAGAAGAGCCAGCAAGATAATCCACATTTTATTTTGTTTATTTTACCTACTTCATTTTGACGTCATCTAATATAAATCTTGTGCAGTGTATTAGTATCATTGTTCTATCTAGGTCAGTGCTTTGAACATCTAATAACTACAAATAAAAATAATATAATTAATTTGAACTGTTTGAGCAAATACCTGTTGTTTACCTTATAGTCGAAACCTTTCAGGAAAGCTTCCCGTAGAAAACATTTATCTTAAACTGGACGCAATGAAATCTTTGCTATTGTCTATCGTAAAAATAGAATGTCTCAATACCCTTGTTTACTCTGCGATATTTAATAACAGAATGATAAATATCAAGAAGCAAAATAATATTAGAACAGAATCTCGTAGACGCAAAATGCAAACAATATCTGCTAGAGTATATTGATATATTTTAAGCAAAAAGAGAGGGGTGTTATAAGTTTAACGTGTCTGTCTGTGTATCTGTGTATCTGTGTATCTGTGTATCTGTGTATCTGTCTGTAGTAGCGTAGCTGCCAAACGGATGAACCGATTTTCGTTTAGTTTTTTTGTGTCATAGATAATTTTATCCCGAGTGTTCTTAGCCATGTTTCATGAAAATCTGTTCAGCCGTTTGAAGATTATCAGCTCTTTTCTAGTTGATGAGGGGATCTGACTAACTTCCTTATGTCCGATCGATTCGAAATTTGGTACCGTGTTACTTCAATGATATTGAAAGTATATGGTAAGGTAAAAATGACCTGATCAGCCGTTTGAAGATCATCAACTCTTTAATAGTTGATGAGGGGACCTGACTACCTTCCATATGTCCTATCGATTCGAAATTTGGTACCGTGTTACTTCAATGATATTGAAAGTATATGGTAAGGTAACGATGACCTGATCAGCCGTTTGAAGATCATAAACTCTTTAATAGTTGATGAGGGGATCTGACTACCTTCCATATGTCCTATCGATTCGAAATTTGGTACCTTGTTACTTCAATGATATTGAAAGTACTTTATATCCCGAAAAATCAAAGAGTCCCCAAGGGATTTAAAAAAACTAAATCCACGCGGACGAAGTCGCGGGCATCAGCTAGTATAAAATAAGTCGTTGGTGAAATCGGGCCTCAGACGATAATAGAGCTTATTACTGTGTAATATAGCTACTTATTTGTATTAAGACATATTATGGTTTTGAAAAGAGCAACTGCTGAATTTCTTGGCGGCTCTTCTGAACGGAATCTGCTTTCCAAACCTGTGGTAGAGTCTAGATCTAGAATATGTATATATTGTTGTAATTTTTAAGTTAGCATGCTCTTCAAGGTGATAGAACGAGACAAATCTCTTTCGCCAAACAATAGAAGTGGAACGAACAGAGATTTGCTATCTTAATTTACTTTTTTTTTTATTTAATTTATCTAAACAATGTATTATTTTTGACATTCGTAAGCGCATTTGTAAGCCTTATGTCCAATTTCACCAACGTCGAGTGACGTTTTACCGAGGAATAAATTTCGCGTTCTGACAGTTTTTGTATTGAAAATACTGTCAAAATATCTTTACGCTCGGTTAAGACTTATTTTACGATGGTGAAATGGACCCTTAATCAAAGAAAAATAAACAATACAATTCTGCGCAATACGCAAGCACAAAGAACAGAGAAGTTATAGGCTTTAGCTATTCAGACTGCTAGCTAACTGTAAAATGAAAATTGGATCATCATCATCATCATCATCATCATCATCATCCCAACTCATTTCTGGCCCATCCCATTCCGGCACCACGCTAGCCTAGTGCGGATTGGCAGACTTCACACGCATCTGAGAAAAATTCATAAATATAAAATTATTTATTTCACATAGGCCAACCTGTGGCTCTAATGACACGTCATGACTCTACCACCGGTTCGGAAAGCGGATTCTGCTGAGAAGAGCCAGCAAGATAATCCACATTTTATTTTGTTTATTTTACCTACTTCATTTTGACGTCATCTAATATAAATCTTGTGCAGTGTATTAGTATCATTGTTCTATCTAGGTCAGTGCTTTGAACATCTAATAACTACAAATAAAAATAATATAATTAATTTGAACTGTTTGAGCAAATACCTGTTGTTTACCTTATAGTCGAAACCTTTCAGGAAAGCTTCCCGTAGAAAACATTTATCTTAAACTGGACGCAATGAAATCTTTGCTATTGTCTATCGTAAAAATAGAATGTCTCAATACCCTTGTTTACTCTGCGATATTTAATAACAGAATGATAAATATCAAGAAGCAAAATAATATTAGAACAGAATCTCGTAGACGCAAAATGCAAACAATATCTGCTAGAGTATATTGATATATTTTACTCTATTGTTTTCAAAATACTTTTTACAGGATAATAAGGATGCCTGTTCACTGAAGCGAAGCGACGGACGAGTAAAGGTTAAACGAGTTGTAGATGGATAGAGTATTGACGTAATATGATTTGAAACAAATAAATCATCTAATAATAATCTTTTAGCAAGTTTTGCTACACAAAATTTACTAATAATTTTAGTGTCATACGGTATGTAAAAAAATCGGCCAAGTGCGAGTCGGGCCTCGCTCTTTTAGGGTTCCGTTAAAAAAATTAAATAAAAATATTTCTATGTACCCATGGAAATATTTTTATTTCATTTTTTTAATTTAATTTAATTTTTATTATTTGTTGTTATAGCGGCAATAGAAATACATAATATGTGAAAATTTCATCTGTCTATGTATTACGGTTTACGAGATACAGCCCGCTGACAGACGGACGGACGGACGGACAGCGTAGGCTTAGTAATAGGGTCCCGTTGGTACCCTTTGGGTACGGAACCCTGAAAAATCGTTAGGTTAAAGTGACGCTTCAGCTCTCTTCAGCTCGATCTAAAATCTTAACAGATAAATAATTAGTAGTATCTCTCTGCCTCGGTGAGACTGACCTTTAGTTTTATAAATCAGAATCTACTCATTTTCCTAATAAATTAATAATCCTTTATGAAAAGTCATATTTCATCAAGTTTAAAACCTCATATTTTATTATTACTCCATAATTGTTAAATGTTAATAAAAATAAATACTATTATATATAATAATTATGTCGTAAATGCTAAGTAAATGATAGCTAGTTAGATGAAGTTGGGGAATATTTTGAAGTAGGTATGACTATTGACTCACAACTAATTTCTGACCGGCGGCCTTCCGTTGCGCTTTGAAAACGTTTCACATAAAAGCAGAAGATAGGCGTCTTCGATCCCAGCGAAAATATACATTTTTTAATTTTTATCAAAGTTATATTATCTAGACATAAAATAACACCACAATAACACCTATACTTAAATCTAACAAAGCTTTTGTTTCAAAACGGCTTAAAAAGGAACGCGTTTTGTCAATGTCTGCCGCCGCTAAAAGGATTTTCGTGCAGTTTCCAACTTTTCTATTATTTTTTAGCCACCGCCACCTACCGAGCGCTACATTCATCAAAGTCAATCTAGACACACTTTTGCCGAACACGAATCGCAAGGAAGCATTTTCAATAAATCCAATCTTGGAGGCAGATTCAAATGTAGATTGAATGACGCTACATTAAGATATCCTTATGGTTCATTGCTTGGATTTAACTTTATCTCAATCGGTTACTATGGATAGAGTTGTCGTCGTTGCTGAGATGATTTATGACGTCAGTCGTCGTTTTCGTTCTTCATCGTCTCCGTCGCGTCGCGCGATACTCCTCCACTTGTGACGGATGGCAGCGTTACGGGAAAACCCCATCTAGGGATGAAAATTTCGAAAGCAAAAACATGGATGTATCGATACATCGAAGCTTCAGAACAAAGATCGATTTACACAAAACATCGCCTAAAAACATCCATGTATCGAAACATCGATGTTTTTTTAATTTTTTTTTTTAATGATCTATCAAGTAGTAAAATTTTGTATATTATCTATTAATTATAACAAAACGGACTTTACAGACAACCACTTTTTCTAAAAAGATTATTAAATAATTACCGAGTGACGTCACGTCACTAGTTACTTTTAGTAGAGCCTGCCTAGATGGCAGGCAAAACATCGATGTAAAACATCGTATAAGATAACATAAATACATCGATGTTTTGCAATAGTGAACATCGATGGCAAACATCGATGTTTTTTTATTGAAACATCGATGGTTCAGAAACATCGATGTATCGTTTGCATCCCTAACCCCACCACCTGTAGTCGGGTCATTACTTTGACGAAATCTGTCAATCGAGTGGGTGAGCGACCTCTCGTAGAGCAAGATCCCAGTGCCGCCAGACCTAAGTTATTTTCTCAGCAATTATTTGTGTACGATAGAGTACTGTTCGAATGTCCTTTCAGTATATGCGTACCAGTTAGATTGTGCCGACGGCCAATTTCCAGATACCAGGTGCTAAAGGTAGGTAAAAACTAGAATAACTTATCTTAAATTCTCAGGGCTGATTTTCATATATGTTTTAAAGAATATTGTAAAAATTAATAAATTAATACTGCCAGACGCTTACCGCCGGCGGTTACTTTAGCCAGACGCTTTGAAGCTCCCAAAAAAATATATAATTTAAGTTAACTTATATTCTCAGTTCTGATTTTTATACATGATACTCAGGGAACTATTGCGATATTATCTGTAAGCTGCCAGACCTATTGGAAGGGTCAAACATCCCCCCAGACACACATTATGCGTCCCCATATGTATGAGCGCTAGAACATGATTCACTTGTTTAAGTGTGTGAGAGATAATATCATCATACTATAATATTATAAATGCGAAAGTGTGTTTGTTGGTTTGTCCTTCAATCACTCTGCAACAGAGCTATGGATCGACGTGATTTTTTGTCTGGGTATAGCTTAGGATCTAGAGAGAGAGAACTATTGCAATATCTTCTGCAAGCTAGCAATATAAGTTAACTTAAATTATATATTTTTTTGGGAGCTTCAAAGCGTCTGGCTAAAGTAACCGCCGGCGGTAAGCGTCTGGCAGTATTAATTTATTAATTTTTACAATATTCTTTAAAACATATATGAAAATCAGCCCTGAGAATTTAAGATAAGTTATTCTAGTTTTTACCTACCTTTAGCACCTGGTATCTGGAAATTGGCCGTCGGCACAATCTAACTGGTACGCATATACTGAACGGACATTCGAACAGTACTCTATCGTACACAAATAATTGCTGAGAAAATAACTTAGGTCTGGCGGCACTGGGATCTTGGACCATCGCACTTTTCCCTTCACACTTACCCTCCACCACCAACCTTGTGATTTATTTATTTATTTAGTACCAGAAAATATAAAGAAATAAATCAAACACATCATTATACCTAAAGGACGGGCACAAGGAATTTATATCTTCCACGCTCCAAAAACTAATTATTCATAATTATTATAAACTTGAAAGTCCGAGCGTAATACGAGTTTATAAATACATAAACTTGTTGGCAATCACATGAATTTCAATTATAATCCCTGAAGTATGCGTTGAATATGTAGCGATTAAGTAATTTGGATGCAAGTGGGCGGCTGCAGTGACGGCACTCTATTAAATTAGAGCTTTCACATCCTTTTTGTTTTTTGTACATATAAATACCTTGTTAGAAAGAAAAGTACTTAAGTACTATTTAGCTTTGTAGCACCATCATCTTTCTACTATGGAACCACAAGCCATCGTATGGGTCTGCATTAATCAATATTAATATTACAAAGGACTGGAAGGCTGATTGGCTACAGTCAGGTCTCACTACTTCGTAACTTGGATTATTATTCAACCAAAGTTTTTTCGAAAAGCTGATAATATAGACACAATGATTTTATGCACAGATAGACAAACTGAACGAACGAAACCATAAGTGTCCTTGTTTCACTACGAAGTTTAAAAACTATTAGATATTTTATTGCTGGCTATTTCTATGTTGCAAGACTGAGTAAACAACGGTGTAGTTTATGGAATACGCTGCAACAAAATAACTGCTGTAATAGAGGACGGCAATATTTCAGCAACTTCTAACTCGGTACCGATCGAGAACAGTAAACAGTTTTATTTAAGAGTCCGCCTTAGACCGGCCGTATAAGAGCAATCTTTCCGAGAACAGTGTGTGGAAAACTTTGCGCAATTGCGTGCACTTTTTGGAAGCGGAAACCACTGTTTACCCAGACATAAGTTTTACTAATTTTACTGCTACCAGGCTAGGCGCACTCCGCATTTAAATTATAAAGCTACACAGAGCGTCGCCAGCCGATGGCCAAGGGGGGGGGGGGGGGGGGGGGCAGCTGCCCCTACCTACCCCCCATCTATTCTCATTATCTGCAGCCAAATAAGAACTAGAACAGCCGAAGAAGCCGTTCATCATGTACACAACATAATATTGTTATTTTTTTTTAAACAGCAACCGCTGAGTTTCTAGGTAACTGTTTCTCGGTTGGAATGGAATTCCAAACCAGTATATTATATAAACCAGTACAGTAGATACAATTATTGACAAATCAAAATTAATTTGTAAAAGTTTTACTTTACTATTTCTATTTCAAGCCAGAAGCAAGCTAGTCACTAAAGCCCTAAGCATGTTTTAAATAGAACAGCCAATGCAAGATTTCAGTGATTGAAATATCTAGGTAATTGGCGTCAATGATTTGAGCACCACGTGGGCCGCAAAAGCCTACAAAATATTGCAAGTGCTGGAGATGTCATCCGCATTTCTCTGATATGCCGTCGATATGTTGCCAACTTTATTTTACCTATACCCGTATGTGCTTACTGGTCTGTGATTGCTGTCAAAAAACAGGCCATCCACATGTTCATCGTCTGTCACCATCGTTATTTTTTATCTCGGAAAAATTATTATCGCAGCTTAACGAGAAAACAGTTAAGAAACGGTTAGTGTTCTAAAAACATTGAGAGAAAATTTCAAGTGAGGCACGATATTATCGTTTTGAAACGTATTTTGTGTCGCACGCATTAGCACAGTATTAATAGATTTACAAAGCTATGTACATTTGATTCCTCAAAAATGTCTTAGAAAGTTTTATAATCATTGTTAGAATTTATTGGTACGATGCCAGGCAACATTAACGCAGGGTAAGAAAATACCACGGTTAATAGAGGATCACTTTTTTTTTGACATAAATAAAAATTATACACTTGTATAGTAAAATATATAATCTCTATAAAAAAGCTATTGACAGATTTTCACTTTTTTTATGATATCAACACCATGAAACAAATTATCCTTTACCAACAGACGTTTCCCATGCACAAAGTGTATGTGGCCGCAATTGATTTCTGTTTAATTTATATTAATTAATTAAGAGTATTCTTTTGATTTCCGTATCCTTTTATTTATTAAAATTAGTTTAATCAAATTGAAATTTGACTTTGACAGCGCAGGTACGCCATCTTGCGCGCCATCTTGAAATATTAGTATAAAACGGCTGTTTTGACTGTTTTGACCATTTGACGATACGAATTCAGTCTCTGCCCAGAGACTCATTCGACTAGTAGATGCTTTCGGGGGGGGCTTTTGATGGGGGCGATTGCGATCAAATAAATATTGTGTGCACGCTTCGATTAAAGTAAATGATTAATTAATATTTTGATATTTTTGATTCTCTCTCTTGAGTATGATTAGTTTTTGAGTAATAATTCCCGCTTCTGGACCATGGCTAATAAATGTAAAAGAGGGTTCTTTTGAGGGTACTTTGTTCGAAGAATAAACATCTTAAGTATTCAAGTGATCTTTACACGCTACCTTTACTCGTGCAACAAATATGTCTGACTTTGTTGCCGACGAGGATACTAGCGCCGACATGTACACGGTAATTCCATAAGAATAATATTTCAGTAGAAATACCTAGTTGAAAAATCTATTGCAATCATTTAATCAAATATCTGTATACGAAAGTGAAACAGTTTAAAAGTGTATGTACCTAGGAAGGATATGTCAGCAACTGTGCAGAAAGTAGCTAACACAAGCTATAAATACATCAGCGAAGTAAACCGGATAACCGTTCAGATTTAATTACTGAACAGCTCGGCTATCGACTGTGATTACCAAAGCGTCTGTAAACAGAACATTTTCGCATCTACATACTGCTAGTTAGACATACCTATATATTATATGTTACTAGTAAGATGTTTAGACTGAATACCGGCAGAAACATATTAGGGGTTAAAGTATAATTTTCCTTGAAATTCCTTGAAAATAGTGAAGGGTATAAACCTTTGTGCATCTGATAAAGAATCCTAGCATACTTGACATGTGTTGAAACCTAAGGCCTCACATTACATACTTTAAGTAAATTAATGAGGTAGACAGACATAAAAAGTCATTCTATCGAACAAAACTCACTCAGTCTGACCGCTTATGAGAAATTTTGAATATAAATGGCTAGAAATAAATTTTTATGACGCATATTTTCATAAGATTCAATTGTAGATAAAAGAATTTTATGTGTTTGAATTCCAGTATTTTGCGTTCTTATCGGCGTTATTTATTTTGTTATTTCACCGTTTGTAATTTAGTTTTGTATTTTGTTACGTTGCGAGAACACATATATCGTTTTGGAATGATATTTGTACATTTTTAAATCATTGCTTTTGGTATGAAAATAGCAATGATACAAAAATTAAACCAATAGATGACCATTATAGATAGGAATGTTTTACAGAACCATCTAGAATCTAGAGGTTTTTAAATCAAGTTTATCAATTATTACTATATATTTTAATGACAATATAGCCCTTTACTGCAATCTCACCTGACGGTAAGTGATGATGTAGCCATACCTCTAATCGGTTTCTACAAACTATAGTGCCGGAACACTGACGTCCGCCATCAAAAACGTGACGTCTTCAACAGTAGGGTAATACCAGACCCAGAGACAATAAAGAAATCATAAATTCTAAAATTGTTCCCACCGGGAATTGATCCTGAGACCTCCCACTTTAAGACCATAGTACTTACCACGGACTAGGGAGGTTGTCACTATCTGAGACATAAGACTGAGTTTCCACGGCGCGGTTCGCACCCGCGCCCGCAGCGGTTTCGGTACCGTTGTTACCGCGCCCGCCGCGGGCGCAAACCGCGCCGTGGAAATTGCTACTTCATTTTCCATACAAGTCTGTATTCTACGGAGGCCGCTGGCCCGCAACCGGTGCGGGCGCGGGCGCCGAACCGCGCCGGGGAAACTCAGTCTTAAGCTGAATAAATACAAATATGCGAATAAATTAAACAGCCTAGATTCCAGCAAATAGAGGGAATTATAGCCCTAATTCAAGATACCTATCCACGTTGAACAATCGATAATAATGCGTGCAATGAATGCAAAATGGTGGGACTAATAGCAATAGCTCTCCATTCACCAATATGGATTAATGTATTAGACCAGCCAATATTCAAAACGCCTTTGATCTAGAATAGGTCCTAGTGATACCTCTGGAGTGGAGTGTTATACGTGGGGGATCTCGGGTACGATTCCCAGCTAGGCCAATGCCACCCAGTGGACGTAAAAATGAGGTCCTGACGTCACATATACCTCGCTCCACGACCGTTATTCCGTGCTATCTTTACTTTCAAACATTTTGCACTGACGTCACAAAATAGATACATAATAGTACTGACGTATTATAACGCCACACAAAGGTGTGTTTTCTGCCAATCAGTAGGTACTTGTCTAGCGTGGTGGACTATGGCCTAACCCGCCTAACCCTTTTCATTTGAGAGGAGGCCTGTGTCCAGCCCCCCTCGCCATATTACATATCTATTGTCGTATCAATTCACTTTCTATGATCGTTAACGCTTTAGAGCAGAATTCCCAAAGTTTTTTAGCACGCCTCCTTTCTGAAAGGATAGGAAGCGTGATAAAAATCTTTAGGAACCCCTACTTTAAAGTAAGCTATCTTAGAAACGATTAATTAGTATCCAAGTCGACACAACGTTCTTGATCGCTCCTTCGCTCCACGGAATAAAATTCACGCTACACGCTTATTTGTATAATATCTATATAACATACACTCTTACACGCTTACGCACACGAATACACGCTTCCTCTAAAGCAGGAGTTCCCAAAGTTTTTTATCATACCTCCTATCCTTTCAGAAGCTCTAACTAAAGCGTTAAGGATCATAGAAAGAGAATAGATACAACGAAGTGTAATTTGGCTATATAGGGGGCTGTAGTGAGTCGGCGATGGGTAATTAATGAAATATCAACACCATGATACTTCCCCATTCCGCAGTATGTGTTTTAACGAATGTAAATCATGTCACCCAGGAAGACGGAAGCTCGGCTAATGATCGGCCACTGAAAGCGCACGACAGAAAGAATAGGTTACGCAATACGTACGGAAATATACGCTTTCCCGCCACACGATGACCTTGATGACCGCGGTGATAGATTGCCCGAATACTTTGTATTTTCCTATTTCCGTGGATAAATACACATTATATTTCGTAAAACTGTTCTTTTTCTGCTCACATAGGCGTAATCAGTAAATTTAAAATGCGAGTTAAATGCAATAAGTCACATAATATTTCAAGTCGGATTTCAAAATTCAGAGCTAAGCCTGTCTCTGCACAGACGATAATCCGAATACTTTTGTTTTGACGTGATAACGTCTTATAAATCGATGAACACCGGCTGCACGCACGAAAAAGTGTCACATTCCGCCTGAGCCTGAGCGTGCAAGCGAGAGCGCGGAACAAGCGATAGAGAGGCACGATCGGCCAAAGCGTTGGCTTGTGCCGCCCGTCAGTTATCGTCAACGTTTCTTTATAAAGTTATCACGTAAAACTATCGTCCGTAAACCGATTTTACAGACAACCAATTTTTTATTTCTTGTTTCCGTGGATAACATACATAAGTAATTATTTGTAAAACTGTTATTGTTTCTGCTTTCTTTTCTTATACATATAAATGTGAATTGTGAATGTAAATACACAATTCACATATGAATTAAACGCAGTTAGTCGCCTATACAACTAATTTCAAAATTCAATATTCGTCTCCACGCAGGCGAATTAATATAATAATAATAATATAATTAATATAATATTATCGTTTTACTTTTACTTTTGGAGTACGGAACCCTCGGTGCGCGAGTCCGACTCGCACTTGGCCGGTTTTTATTATATATGTTACGTGATGTGCTCGCCGATTGTGAAGAGATTTCAATTAATTAAGTAATTACTACGTGAATTTCTGGCTAGCTTTCCTTGCAATAGAATAGAAATAGCGTTTTATTCCAAAGGCCGATATATATCGCCGGGTACTGTACTAGTAGTTAATAATAAACCAAAACTATGAAATAAATTGAATAACGGTAAGTCTTCGCTATGCCATCCAGATAGAAATATCATAGTAATGATTACCGTACACACAGTCTAAACTGCTGGCAATCAACTACAGAACACTGATGTACTGCTCCGAAGTCTACGAACTAGGGATTCGTTTGCGTATTGTGGCAAAGAAGCAGTGAAATATAAATAAAACCGATCGACACTTGGCTGAAATTTCGCTTACAGCGGAAATGTTCATAGACAGGCCTTTAGGACTTTCGTTTCGTATTTTAGTAAAAAAATTCCAAAATGCGTTGAACATATTTTTAATCACACAAACATCGTCAAAAGATAAATGAAAGCCCCGAAATATTTATACTTGCGGACGCGCTTTAAAAAGTGTCAAAAAATGTTAATTGGATTAGTTGTGACCCGCGCAAATAGCGCAGACAAAACGGCATAAAGCCAAAACACCAATAAATCACCATACAACATGGCAACGTTTTGCAATATTTCTTGCGACGCACACCGCTGACGATTTCGCACATCAATCACCTCGTATTGGTTAGTGCTGCGATGGAATAACTAATCCAACTGACACTACGGCCTCACATATCCTATCGCACTGTGCTTAAATTTCCTTTGATACCTCCCCTCCATAAGCCTAATTTTAACAACATGGAATAATTAAGAAAGTAAAGTAGCTGCAGTTATTCCGAGAATATTTATTATCTAAGTTCTGGAATCTGGGTTTAAAATCGCTACACTCGCGGGTCCGAGATACACTATACAAAATACACAATAACTTTGAAGATCTACCTACCTTCCATAGCTTTTTAGGGATCTTCAGTATATTTCAATCACACGTAAAATTAAAAGAAACATCACATGAAGTTTGCTTTTAAAATAGATTGTCAAATGATACTTTTGACCAGTTGGTAAGTATATATAATAATTGTTAATTGTAATATAATTAAGTATAAATATTGTTATTAGGTAGTAAGTATTAACTTTTGTTTTGAAAGTATATGATACATGTGCGATGGGGCTGTCATATACTTTATATTGTATTAAAGCCCTTTACAATAAATAAAGATTAAAAGAAAAGTTTGTTTTTAATTGGAATGATTTCGTAGTCTTTTCAAAAATTTTGAGTGACATCCCTAATTATAAAGTCCCTGTAAAATCGTATCTAACTAAGCAGGCTTAAAAAGGTCTAACACTAGTTGATTACTCTTATCCCTTCAATAAAGACCCCTAAATGAGAAAACGTTACCTTCGCTAATATTCCTAACCCTATCGATTCGATTAATCCAATAAAACAATATCGGCACCAGGGAGAGCTGAAACTAGCTGGGTCGTTCCGTTGGCCGTTAATTAACAATTTCATGAGCGAACGGAGCCGAAGATTACTCGCCTTCGCATATACCTACTGTCACCTGCGTTGATGGCAAATAGATCCTCATAAAATAAACGTGATCCTACCTACCTACTTTATACGGGTGTTTTGCTCGTTTAATTAATCAAATTAAAATAGTGAACGTTACTTTAGATGGCTCTATTAAAAGGATTTGATCATGGTTAAACGCTGTGATAGCCTATAGTGGTTAAGACTAGGACCTCTGAGAGTCCATAGTGGACGCCTCCTGTGCCCAGAGGGTTGGGATGAAATAATGGATTAATGAAAGAATATTAAAACTGTAACGTTATTTATGTATTATGTTACAGTTAAAATTATATCATTATACACCCATGAAGTTTTCTCACTGGCTTAGTCCTTATGGCATGGACATGGTTGCCTGGTAGAGATCGCTTTAAAGCGATAAGACCGCCAATTGTACCTCTGCTTAATTTTATTATTTTAGTGTATTATGTGTTTATTTTTCTGGTGTACAATAAAGATTATTTCAATTCAATTCATGTTAAAAATAAGCTTTATAAGCGGTAACCTAAATTAGGCCAGTGTATAATGTCAGGTAGGTACTACAAAACTACAAACGGCCTAAACTAGTAGAAATAATCGACCGAGCGAAGCGAAGGTCTCTGAGTTTACTTGAGTGAATTTGCACTTGTCCGTCCGTTCGTCCGTCCGTCCGTCCGTCCGTCTGTCAGAGCCTTATAACTTCTGAATTACTGAACGTAATTACTTCAATTTTAGATATGATATGTAAACCGATGGCCTCCAGCCGAAAATGGCTTAAAAAGTTATAAAAATCTTTATTTCAGGGGGGCTCTCATAGAAGCGAATGCGAAGTAAAATATATTTTTTTGCATTTCATAGGGTTGCAGTACCTCATTTTAAAGATAATTTAGAACAGAGTACACTTTCAAAGTGGAGATTGTATTCGAGGCTAGATCTCTAAAACCACTTTATTTTAAAACTTGAAACTTACACATAATTTGAGTTATATTCTGTACTTGAACAACAAATACTAAGATTATATAAATATTAAAAAGAAACGAAATTATTTAAGTTTTAATGGGCATCAATGTTTTTAACAAAACTTCACTATACTGTTAATAGATGGCGCTGTCTTTAATATTGTAAATACAGTTTTGCGTCAGCTATTCTTATTTTGTCTATTACTAATTATGTTATTCAATTAGCAAATTATTATCAATAAAAGTATCACGTTGTTTTTTAAAAAGTAAATCCGTTTCTATTTACAATAATTAGACGTTAGCACCTATTTACTACCGTACTATGATGGTACTGTGTCTATGAATGTAAAGATGAGCGCGCATCTAGACATGCTCGCCGCAGAAGCCGCAAGCGCGCAGTCATGGCATTTTATATATTTTTTTTATTATGAAATCGTATACTACGTAACACCCGTTCAGCGAACCAGCTGAATTTTAGTAAAATACTGTAGGCATACGCATCCCATCCACGAAAGCAGATGACGATTGACGTCTTCAGATTCGGCGCGTTTTAATTACAATATATAGTTAAAACTACCTTATGGGAATTATGGGATACCGCGAGGTCTCAGTTCGGGGCGAACCACTAGTACTACATAATAATTAACAATAGCACGATCTAACGGAACCGATTATTATTCATTATTTTTCATATACCGACCGATAACCGATGATTCATTATTATTCACATTCAATTCATCAAC
The DNA here is from genome assembly GCA_029955525.1 of Oeneis ivallda. Lineage (NCBI taxonomy): Eukaryota > Metazoa > Arthropoda > Insecta > Lepidoptera > Nymphalidae > Oeneis > Oeneis ivallda. The sequence goes on from JARPMR010000022.1 coordinate 13,690,472, forward strand.
ATATCATACTTTACTTTATTGTCTATCAACTGTGATGATAACGAATAGATCCTCATTCCTCGTAAAATGATCTTCACGTGACTATGGGTGTTGTGCTCCATTAATTAATCAAATTACACCGGCCTTATGGCGCTATAAATCGAAATTCACCGAAATTCACGTTAAATCACCTTATAAAACGGTTGTAACTATAGATTGTAACGTTATTGCTAGTACCATCTGAATCATCTATACTTATAATCTTAGACAGTAATGGATTATGGATGAGGAGGTATTCTGAAGGAATACCTACTAACTATTATGCATAAATATCAAAGTTTTCAGTTTGAATTAAAATATGTATTTCTTTTGAATATCGGATGGTCATTCCTTTCAGAGCTATATTCAGTGTTTCAAGTTTCTATCTCATTGGGAAATTAGTTTAAAATCGATTGCTAAATTTTTGTTCTGACAGACAAGAAAACGTAGTATAAAAATTTAATTTTATCTGCCAACCCCGCACCGGGAAGCGCAGTGTTGGCAGACGACCCCCCACCGACGACATTAAACGAGTCGCAAGGAGCCGCTGGATTCAGGCGGCGCAAGACCGAGGCCTGTGGAAGTTCATGCAAGAGACCTTTGTCCAGCAGTGGACGTCTATCGGTTGACAAAGAAGAAGAAGTAACTCTGCAGCCTTGTTTTAGAGAACTAGTTGTTAAATGTTCAAAAACACACATGAATTTATCGGAATTGTTCGTTGTGAAACAATTTTGTCAATATTGTAAGAGGAAGAAGTAAAAACTATTGCTCACTCAAAAAAAAATTGGTTGTCTGTAAGTCGGTTTACGGATGATAGTTTTACGTGATAACGTAACTTGATGTTCATAAAGAAACATTGATGAAAAATTGCATACTTTTATGAATTGAATTGAATTATTATCACTGAATTATCATCATTTTTTTATAAAGGTAATACAAAGAAGGAATTATTTTCTCTAGTCACATGCCAACGCTTGGGCCGATCGTGCCTCTCTATCGCTTGTTCCGCGCTCTCGCTTGCACGCACAGGCTCAGGCGGAACGTGACACTTTTTCGTGCGTGCAGCCGGTGTTCATCGATTTATAAGACGTTATCACGTCAAAAACAAGAAATACCTACCTACACAATGAAATACGAGTAGGTACAACAGGGGCAAGCCAAGGTGTCCTTACAGGCAACCTAAGAAAGGATTAGCAGATAAGGGAATATAATATTTTTGCTTTTATCATAGTCACGTCATCTTAGAACGTTTCCTGTTGCCAAAGGGTTTAAAATTGCTAAATCACCGTCATCATGACGGTCCAACGTAGAAGCCTGGCACGCTGCCACCTGGGGCGTAATTCTGTAATCGATCGCCAACCCTTGGCGGGATTAAGGGCACTGATTATAGTATAGGCCAAAGCGGATTAAATGTTACTCAATTTTGCGAACGTTACCTAAAGGTATACGAATTGCGCAGTGATAACCTCGTGGTTAGGACTTCGATCTCCTGTTCGGGGGGTCACGAGTTCGATCCCGGGCATGCATCTCTAACTTTTATATGTTCGTTTAAAAAATTAAATATCACTCGTTTCAAGGGTGAAGGAAAACATCGTGAGGTAATGTGCACACCTGAGAGACGAGAGTTCTCCATAATATTCTCCAAATTGTGTGAAGTCTACCAATTTTTTTTAAAGAATATCAGCCAAGTTGAAGTTGACTAATATCCTCCTATCCCCTCCAAATAAGTGGAAAGCTTGTGTTAGGAGTGGGTACGACAATAGTGCAACCTTTTCAGTTTTCAGTCCGCACCTTTAACCGTTGGGCTTTTGAGGCTTTTAACGCAGGCTTAATGCAAATTGTGTGAAGTCTACCAATTTGCATTGGGCCTGCGTGTTGGACTCCTATAACTACTTTCTCTGAGAGGGACCTGCGCTCAGTAGTGAGCCGTTGACGTCTTGCAGCTTGCTGATGGTACGAATAGCGCCTTCGTAGTTCTTGTGTCCCTGTGGCTAGTTTATTCAGCTGCAGACTTTGAGGTTCTAGGTTCGATCCTCAGTAGGGGCAGTCAAAAGTTATCTACTGGAGTTTTTGTACAGAAATTTTCACTCATGTTACATCCCAGTGTCACAAAGAGCACCTTTCGATTCCCAGTAGGGCAAATTTGGGAATTTATAGTTTTTGAATTGTATCTGGTCTGGTCTGGTGGGGGCTGTGGCTAGTAACTATTTTACCATCAAAGACCGTGTCGTATCAATAAGCGATGAATAGCATTCCGGTAATGAGTTTAATTAAACTGCGTTACCCCTTCAAAGTCAGCCCGCTACCATATTAGACGCCATCTTGATTTACCGCCATGAGACCGCCAGACATTATGTCATGAAATAAATAAGAAATATTCCTTAAATTCCCTCGATACTAAAAAGTAAATTTAAGATAAAATAATTGGCCACTGAAATAAAAATTCTCAGAATGCTATAGCTACTAGGTACATAGTAGGTAATAAAGTGAATTACTTATTAAAATAAAGAGCTAACGTATAAATTGGTCGTATGAAAAAATTCAGAAGCGTCATTGGCGTCGGTATCTTTAGAGCTTTTACGACGTGCAAACATATTCGAGTGCTGATCTTGAGGAATTCTGTGGATAAAAAATCCCATTTCATTTAAACGCGTCATCGCCGCTTGTCCAAATAATCATTTTAAAACATTTAGAACGTCGACTTACGGTGACGTCAGAATATTTGTATGTATAACTATGCATAATGTTATGTTACCATCCTAAGTATTTTTAATCTGAATTATATTACAATTTTCATTCTTTTAATTTACTTAAATGTATAACAATTTAATAAACATGATAATTTTTTTTTGTAAGTCGGTGTGAACTCTTTTGAATGCCAACAATTTAATAATCAAAACATTATTCGAAATTATGTTTTGTTATTTACGAAATCTTAAAAGTAAAGCTATGAGGTTCCCCACGCGCCCTGAGTTTAATAAGAGCAAACATCTGAATACTTGTTAATGTTTCTTGCAAATAAATACATTTCATTTCATTTGATTTCATTACTATGTAAATTATGATCTTAAAAATACTCAGATATTAGATCGTGCATACAATGCAGAAGCTGCATAAAGCAAAAAATATAGTGAATACTTTGAAAGAATTTTCGTAAATCTTCCAGGCTCTACACTCTACAGTCTGCACTCGTGACTGGGTGGTTTGTGCCGATAATATGCTTCTAAGGCGATTTTAGTAGCAAATACCTAAATATATTTACCTACTACCTCACTGGTCTAGCATAGCTTATTGAGCCGCAGAGGTCCACAAAAAGGGCAAAATGATGAATTTTTCTATCTATTTACTATATTTAATATGAATTGAAAAATTGGCGGTGTTAAATTAAAATCACTCTCATGCCTACGAGAACACGTAAAGAGGTCGAGCCTGCGCCTAATCTCTTTTGGGTTGTGTTGAAATGCCGTCCTATTGGACTATCAGCGTGAGAGAATAGGGAGTACAATTTTGTCACACACTTGTGTGCTATTAACATCTATTGCATTATTGGCGGACATCGCTCCCGTTGAGATTGGCAAAGGTAATTGAAAATCGGTCATTACACGGATCTAATTCCAGATGTGGACTGGACAGTGAGGAGGGACTCAATCAGGTTGAAAATGTTCAGTAAGTAAAAGCTAGTTTGGAGTTATTAATTGGATGCCTTCACAAAAAGTTATAAATTTAAAAAGTCCTAAGGATCGTTTCTATATATACGAGTATGAGACTAAAAGTTGCGCTTGCTTCGCTCGGGTGTATATTCAACGATCACGTAATTATTTACTGTTTATTTTGGAATCTAATATTTTAGCGAACTACTGAAGATTATTAGTGGTACTATTTAAAAGAAAACCATATAACCATTAAATACAATTTAATTTATAACTTTCTCATACTTATAAACTTAAATAATACACGTGTTATATAACACAGGTAACCTTATGATAAAATTGCGATAAAATAGTAAGTTTATATAAAATAAATTTGAAAATACTTAAATACTTATATATAAAGATCACACTGACTAGATTGCCACACCCCCATCTGTTTGAACATTTTCCGACGGTTATAACATCAAATGACTATTATTTAAAAAAATGAACTTATAAACTTAAAATTCAAACTGATAGAAGAATAATATAAATATATATGGGTACCCAAAATAAAATCTAAATATGCATAAAATTAATACTTATATCATGATAAATTATTACAATCATAACAGATAATATTAAATATCTTACAATGAATACTAAACTCATAGTAAAAATTATTATATTTTAATTTGTATCAGTAATTGACCTAGTAGGTAATTCATTTCTTGAATAAAATAATGCCTGCTGCCTAATCAGTTTATGGGCTTTATCCTGGTTTCTATATAAAATAACTATAATAATAATCAGTGATGTTATAAATCGTCAGTAATGGTTTTCAATTGTTTTAGTTAATCACAAACACAAACCAGGATTATCGGGAACGGAATTAGTTATTTGACAATAATTTTATAATTTGTTGTTAAGTAGGATCGGATGATGGCCACACGTTGATCGGAATTTTGTTAATTTGTTAGTATTTATATTTATGTTTACATATTCTAAGAAATACTGATCAGTGATATGAAACGAAAAGATAAATTATCAGCAAATATTATTAAATCTATATATATAAAAGAAAGTGGTGTTAGTTACACTATTTATAACTCAAGAACGGATGAACCGATTTGGCTGAAAATTGGTGCAGAGGTAGCTTAGAACCAGGAGACGGACATAGGATACTTTTTATCCCGTTGGACCGCGTTTCCGTCATGTCACTATAAAGCGTGGTATAAGAAAAACGCATCTGATATGGAATAACAAAACGCAAATGACAGTGGAATAACAAAACGTAAATGACAGCTAAACGTAATTTTGTCTTTGGTTAAGTATGGTAAAAAAATTGACAATTATAAAAAGTGTTATAATAAAGCATTACTGATAATATAAATGCGAAAGTGTGTTTGTTTGTTGGTTTGTCCTTTAATCACGTCGCAACAGAACAGCGGATTGATGGGATTTTTTGCATGGGTATAGTAATGGATGTAGTAGTGGTTCCTCAGACAGGGAGAGCTACTTTTTATCTCGGATAATGAAAGAGTTCCCGCGGGATTTTTAAAAACTAAATCCATGCGGACGAAGTCGCGGGCATCAGCTAGTATATAATAAAACAATACATAAATAAGTTATAAAACTTAATAACAAATACTTGACCATAATGTCAAATACTTTTTATCAAAATACAATCAAAATATAAGGTTAATATATTAACAATTAATTATATTTTAAAAAGTTAATATTTCAAAGGGAAATACGTATAAATAACTTTATTGAACTTTATTATTATTTTGTTAAATTTACAATGAAATGGTAACTTGTAATTTTAATAGATATAAATAATTAATTATATTTATCTAAACATTTTTTTCTAATCTAACATTTCTTAACTAAGTATATTAGCAAATAATAAACATTTAAACTTATTTAATCTTTGGTAATTAGCCGTTTTCTTTTTTAATGAGCATGATTAGTAAGATCACAATTGAAGCAGCACTTGTTATTAGAGATTTCTGTAAAATTAATTAACTATCTAATAAATTAATTAATCAATAAATGTTCATATTATATTCTATACTATTCTAGATTTTTCAATGTTATATTTAGCTCGCTAATTTCCCGCGTTATGAATCTATATTATAATAATTACTTTAAGGACGTAGATTTTTAAAAAAATATTTTCACTTATCGTGTTTACTAAATGAATATACTCATGTGTTTATTCGTGGTCGTATACGTTGATTCCTTTTGGTAAATCGGTTAAATCGGTTTTAATACATACTTAAGACGTAACCCTATTTACTGTACACTTAATACTGTTAAGTATGCAAAAATACGATAAAAAGTAAAATGTATTAAAATAAAATTGTAATATTGTATCGAAAAAATGTCGTTATCTTTATATATTTTAACATTGAAAATTTTGAAAATATTTATTACATTTAGTCTAAATGATATTTTTGTGATCTTTATCGATAAATAATAATATACCTAATATAAATACTTTATAATTTCAGATCCACTGAGCATTCCAGACACACGTTTCACTGAGTGTCCTGGGTCCCCGTGATAACTTGCAGCACTTTAAAAGCCTTTGACTGCCGCGGCGGACCTTCCTGTGCGATTTTGTGATATATCACTCTGAAAATCATAATACAATGATAAAATATTTTACTCAAAGTATGTACATAAATAGGGCTCAGTAAGAAAGAAAATTAAAATGAGTGGATCATTAGTCCATCCAGGGATTAAATTAATCTGAAAAGATCTTTAAAAGCTAATCTCTTTGTTTACATCGATCAAAATGAAACCCTTAATTTTCTGATTTATTATTTTATAGATATTTTTCTATGTTGTTTTTAGTGAATGGAATTATTACTGTACATTTGATTTAAAATAATAAACTGCCTTTGTCAGTTCAGTTTTACCATCATCCATTTTTATTTTTATCGTTTTCATCTTATTAGAAAAGAAATTTTTTTTAGTTAACAATAACAAATTAAAAAAACCACAATTGTATAAGCCAATCAAAAGAATTAGATAGTAAGACGTCACAATTATTTAAGCCAATCATTTTTACACGCATAAAAACTGGAAAATAACTTTAAAGCATCATCGCAATTCGCAACGTTGAATCAAATTAAAGATATTTTAAAATTAATGAAATAGATATTTAGCAGCTAGTTACACATAGAAGAGCGCAAATTGGTTAAATGAGTGAAGTAAACAGAATGAGAGCGTTCGCAAAGCGTAATGATGCTAATTATAGCAACTACCAGACTGAATCATGAAGAAGCGGTGCAATAAAAAATGTGTTTACTTTGGACAGTGCAAACAGCTCCCTTAATACCGCCCACCGAAGCTGAAAATTATAACATTTTGATTTTCTTAAAGATAATGTCATGGACTTTTACTTCGAGCTTGAAAGATATTGAATAAGGGGTTTTCTTAAAATTCTAACTAAAATTTCGGCGCTATCAGCTTTACCACTGAGTGATTTAAATCTACCTTTCGGCAATTTATCCATTAGTTATCGTGATAAGCTTATTAAACCTTAGGTTTAATATTCATTTCCTAACTAAAGTTATCGAACATAATTTAATAAAAAAACTTATTTTTAAAAACCGACTACGACCCGCGCCACTACAAAGTATATAATTTATTGTTGATTTTTTTAAAAACCACTCGACCAATTTCGATCAAAATGGGAATACCTGGGAAGTATACCCTTTCAAACAGAAAATAATTTTCGAAATGGGTTCTTCGGGTAAAGTCGTCTTCGGGTAATCGGTGAACATACATAAGAAAAAAATAAAAAAATATTCCGACGAATTGAGAACCTCCTCCTTTTTGAAGTAGGTTAAAACTAGTTGTTGATTCAAATAAGTGAAGGTCGGTTCATTAAATCTGTTCATATTATCATAAGTTCATAACTCAATACGCATTAATATATTCGTGTCTACGTATGTTCATATTGTATCATACTTAAATATTTAGAATTTGATACGAACCTTTTGTTTGCCCCACCACTGCCAGCCCCTTCAATTTGTATAGGAATTATTCGCGTCTTCGGTTGACTGTCCTGACTGCTCTGGTACCGGGTATTCAACGTTGGCAAATCTGGCTGGTTTTGGTTGTCATCCATTCTAACCAGTTGAGGTGACAAAACTCTCATTATGCGCTGAGTTGGTTGAGAATAAGGCGCCTGGGTGTTACCATTTTGTGAATCGGGATTTTGCTTCATATCAATAACAATCCTCAAATGTGGCTGGTTTCCTCCCTGCATACCCGAATTTCTTGTGTCTGTATTTGATACTTCCATTTGGATTGGAATGATCCTTCCCTGATTACTGTCGCGTGGAAGACTTTTCCTGTTTTCTGAGGGAAGCGTTGACCAATTTGGTTGTGCTTGTTGCTGGTATTTTGGTGGACTAACGAACTCACGTGCACCTCGTTGTATCTCATTACTTTTTCTCACCCACTCTGGTTCTTGATTCGATTCTCTAGGTGGAGTATGTAGTTCTCTTTGTACATTCTCTTTACCTTCCAAAGGTCTTTGGCACCAAACTGGAGGTGGGGTTTTAGTTTTTTCCTTTTGTGTTTTGACAAATGGCGGTATCGATTTCGGACTTTCAGGACAATAATATACGGGTTCTTCAGTGACGTAGACTACTTCTTTCTGGGGCTGGGCATTGTTATAGTTAGGCTGAGTTGTTTGTTTCTTTGGCGATACGGGCATCGATATAGATGACTGATATCTGGTTTCTGGAGGTGTTGTAGGAGCCATTCTGTTACTATTGGCATCCTGAGACAACCATGGTGGAGTGTATTGTTGTTGGTTCCCAGCCTGGTTAGGTATATTTTTGCTCTCTTGTTTCCAAGGTGGAACATAGTTGCATTCAGTCTGATTGTTATTAGCATCTTGTGCTTTCCACGCCGGTTTCTGGGGCTGTTGCTGATTAGCGTTTTGATTGTAAGCCATCTGTTGATTATCACGCGGATGTCTGTTTAGAGTACTAGTTCGCCATGGTGCTGTAGGTACCTCAGTATTTGGACTATTTTGTGGTTCCTTAACATTGTTAGGTATACTGTTGTTGTAATTACTTTGATAGTTTTCTTGACTTCTTGGACCGGCCCTAGGAAGGGTATGGAACACTGTATTGTTAGGTGTTGCTGGTGCTGGTTGATTGTAACTCGGAGCATTTTGTTTGACAACCGGTGAAAATGGTCCACGGTTTGTTTGCTGTGACTGCGGACTATTGTTACTATACACAGGAGAATCCCTTTTATCTGGTTGTTTCCAATGGTTATTAGGACTAGGCGAGTAAGGTGAACCAGTGCTTACAGGCGTTTGGTTACCGAAAGGTTGAGGACTCTTGTTAAATTGTGAATCTTGTCTTACTAGCAAGTCTCTAGTTTGCGGTGATCCATTTGTGTTTGGGGACGAGGTTTTTTGATGTACATATTGTGCCTCTGGTCTGTAAATCGGACTTTCGGGAGACTGATTCTGATTTCCGTATGGATTATTCTGTCTTTGAATATTATTTTGAGAAGAATAGTTCTGAGGAACATTTTGAGCTGGTAACTTGACTGTTAATGGAACTGGTGCTCTTTCGGTGAACTTCGGTACTGGACCCATACGCTGCAATTCAGCATTTTCGGTTTCCCAATGGTATGGGCTGTTTGTTTTCCTGAGCATACCTATAGGATTTTCAGGAATGACAATTTCTGGTCTCTCCCCTGGTTGAACCGTTTTTGGCGATTTTGTATCAGGAGCCTGTATCACAAGAGGTGGGGGTGGAGGGGGAGCTGGTATTTTCATTGGTGGAGGAGGTGGCGGTACTGGCCCTCCTGGTCCATGGGACTGATAGTTATTATTGGGTTGTTGCTGACCATATGCCTGTTCATGTTCTTCCTGAGAACGTTGTCGTGCCATTCTCCTAGCCATACTTGGTGTTTTAATTTGGGACAAATCAAGTCCACCTGGAGTGTATGTAAATGGTTTCTTATCCTTAGTCATCATAGCATTCTGAATACATGCTGGTGGCTCTATTCCTCCCATCGGCTGTAATTTAAACAATTAAAATTCATTTAAATACCGTAAATAATCCTTTTTAATTTTATAACATAGAAGATGAGCCATGACTTTCAAATAAAAACATTTAACTAGATTAATAATAATAATTAAATCAAATGTTTGAATTAATAATGTCATTCTATCTGCTTGTGTTTTACCTTTTTAAGGCTCAACTGCTAAACCGATCTTGATGAAATTTAAACATTATACTTAAGTTTTATTCTGGAAAGTAATACATTTTGGGGCTTACATTTAGGGTACCAATGAATTCCTACACATAAATGGGATTCTTAAAGCACCCACGCGAGGAAGTAGCAAGCATCGACTCTTTATCTTTCCCCTTTCTTTTAGGAATTTAAATAATGCTTCGAAGGTTTTATTGGATATTAATCATCAGTCTGAAAAGATTAGAGCATTCCAGTTTTCTTGTCTCTCTCCTGGTTGGACCGCTATTTGTCGATTTTGTATCAGGAACCTATATCACAAGAGGAGGAGGCGGTATATTCTTTGAGACTTGGGTGAGATCTATAGATGGCACTCTCAATCAGCTCAGACTCTAGACTGAGTTAAAACGAGATAAATTTACGTTAGGATAAATTTGTGTCTCATTTTAACTCTATCGTAGCAGAGCCAGAGTATAATCTATAGATCTCGCCTTAGTGTATTGTCATCAAAAAAGATTGCACTCTTCTTTTCTACGGGATCATATCATGGTCAAGTCCCGTTAGCGTGGAAATTTAAAAATAATGAGGATAAGTACTCACATTGACTTGTGTTTTACCGTAGTGCGGGATCCGGCCGACATGTCCAGCGGCCGACGCGGGCCCGTATCTGGAAACGGTCCAAATATCACTTTATTTTTACACGTGTGACAACATCGATTCGGAGACAAACAACACAGAGCGGCCATTGTTGACCCATTCTGCTTTAGCCGGGGCTCGGAAAAATGTATGTCCACCGAAAAACTCCAGCCAGTTTTGATTTTTGTCAACAAAACTTTGGATGATAAATATTTCATGTTAGGCAAATATTTTTAATTCCCAAACTTTTATTGGCATATTTCATCAAATACAAAACCTTGTTTGTTGCGAAAATATTAACCGGGTATGTATTATATTAAAATGTGGCTTTTTTCAATATTTTAGTTTGTCAGCACAGCTTTTGTGGTTAACAAACTAAAAAATAAACCTATATTTAAAAAGCAAAAAGCGGATGCACAACATTAAAGTACATAAATAAATAACTACTATCTACCTAAAGATACTTCTATAATAATATAGACTAACCCTGAGTTTCTATTATGTCTGATACAAGACTTGTACCTGATCTTGGGGAGTTATTACCCCCAACTTTTTTTATAAAACTAAAAGCTAAGAATAGACATAGTAAATAGGTGATGTATATAGCACAAAGTGAAGTAGAGACCCCAAAACAGGAGTTTCCAAGATGTTTTCCGAACTAACATAACATGAACTAATTTATAGGTAGGCAGATTTAGAATATTTTTTTTATATACTTCAATATTTGCACGTCCAAATTTTAAAAACTTTTCTCTTTCAGTAATGTTTATACTCAGTAACTTTTACAACAAAGTACGACATTTCTTGGCAAAAGGTCCCTTCGGAAAGGCTCATTAATGTCTAGATATTTTGATATTGCAAATGTTAGCCAAACGTATTAGTCACACGTGTTTTATTATTATTTCTATTTTAAAACGTAAGACTAATTTCGTCGGAAGGTACAATGCAGTATATAGATACTTATACCAAGTCACGTAAACTCATTCTAAGTTTGAATTTCAGTATACATATTATTATGTAAACGAAGCCACGCTTGTAAGTATAATATTTGATTACAGGGTCCCTTAGACATAATTATAGAGTTTGTGTTCTAATTGGACTTGTCCTGACTGACTAACCTATCAACGCACAGCCTAAACCATAGAAGTTAGAAACTTGAAATTTTGACAGTAAGTTCCTTTTATTATGTAGGCACCTACTAGGAAAGATTATTTGAAATTCCATCCCGAAGAGGATTAAATAGGGGAAAAAAATGTGTATGAACGTCCGTCATCTTTCAAGTTATGTTCATGGATATAACTTGAAAAATGACGGACTTTCATGAAGAAATACATGTTTCACATAGTTTATAAAGATTCCATTCCCAAAGGGGAAGGGGAATAGGGGATGAATGTTTTTATGAAAGTCCGTCATTTTTCAAGTTATATCTATGAAACTTGGTTTTTGACTTTACGTGTTTCACAGTTTTTGAAAATTCCTACCCAAAGCTAAGATTTTCGGTAGGAATTTTGCGGACGAAGTTGCGGGGGCAAACACTAGTCAGATAATTTAATTTTGCCCTAAATTTAATAATAGATGGACTGCATTAAATCATTCCAAAGTTCCCTCCTACACCCGTGGTGCCTCCCGTATTTCTGTTATGATTAGATTAGCCCATAATAACAAAATAAATTGTAATTTATCTATTCACTGGTATTTTTTCCAATTAAATTAAATTAAAGTCCCTAAAGTAGTAGCGAAGTTTTCGAACAAAATTTAAATACAAATTGTGCTCGTATTATAAATTGTTGACTATTATTTTTAGTTAATTAACATTTTACAACAAAATATAGCAAAGTTATAAAATGTTTACAATGTTATATAACATTTACATAACAGTTCAATATTCAATGTAAACGTATGTTAATGTTATAAACATACTTTTAAATAAAATATTGAACTGTTTTTTGTAAGTAATATCATTGTATCAAAATATATCTATTAATTTAATAGATATAAAATAATGAACAATTAATATTAAATTATTTCTAAAATTAAAATTAAAATACCTAAATCTAACTAAAAATTATAATCATTTCAGGAGCATCACAACTCGGCAGACGGACTTTGTTGTTGATATATTAACACAAAATGCTAACAAACTTGTCAAAAACACAGTTTAAAAATATACAGATACTAGCTGATACCCGCGACTTCGTTCGCGTGGATTAAGGTTTTGTACTCCCGCGGGAACTCTCTTATTTCCCGGGATAAAAAGTAGCCTATGTGCTATTCCAGACTACAATCTATCTGTAACAAATGTCAGCCAAATCGTTGCGACATGATTGAGTAACAAACATACAAACTTTCACCTTTGTAATATTCTAGCTTCTGCCCGCGACTTCGTCTGCGTGGACTTCAGAATTGGATCAAAAAAAAATGATAAATGTGAAAGTAATAAAAAATGGAATAAAATTTACACCCATGCTATCGCTTGCGCTGTAATAGAAAAAAATAGCTGTAATAGAAGAAATAGCGCAGATAGCTTTGAAATTATAGCGGATTATAGGGATAGTTTGTAGTCAGAAAAGTGGCATAGGTTACTGTTTATCCCGGAAAAACATCTTATTCCTACGGGAAAACACGTTTAGAGCGTGTTAACCGAATTACACGCGGACGAAGTTGCGGGCGAAAAGCTAGAATGATATAAAAATGAATTACTGGTTCGCTTCGCTCGTTAACAATTTTTAATCTTACCACAGGAACTATTTGAGAGATCGGTATAGAAAGTATAGCCTTTTCAATAGCATAGGTGACATGCATACCAAATTTCAAAACTGTCTGCCCGCGGCTTAGCTCGTAAAAAAATTTCAATTTTCCCTCGGGAACTCCTTAAGGAATCGGGATAAAAGGTAGCCTATGTTCTTTTCCATGTCAAAGGCTACATGCATGCCAAATTTCATCCAAATCCGTTCAGCCGTTATTGCGTGATTGAGTAACAAACATCCAAACATCCACACTTTCACATTTATAATATTAGTAGGATAATCCATGTTTTTTGTTTTCTGCCCATGGGGCTTCGCTCGTAAAAAATAAAATAGAATAGAAAAAAATGTGTTTGTTTGTTTGTCCTCTCTTGGCGCTTCAAAATAATTCAAAATTCAAAATGTTCCTGTAGGATAGATAATAATTGCATAGAAATATTGTTCCGCTTTCACGCCTTAATCGTTGAACCCAATTTGTTGAAATTTGGTACAGAGATAGATCCGACCTTAAAGAAGGACATAGGCTACCTTTTATCCCGACTCCTCAAGTGGTTCCCGTGGGAAAAATCAAAAATACATATGGGCGAAGCGCAGATAGCTTTGAAATTATAGCGGATTATAGGGATAATTTGTAGTCAGAAAAGTGGCATAGGTTACTGTTTATCCCGGAAAAACATCTTATTTCACGGGAAAACACGTTTAGAGCGTGTTAACCGAATTACACGCGGACGAAGTTGCGGGCGAAAAGCTAGAATGATATAAAAATGAATTACTGGTTCGCTTCGCTCGTTAACAATTTTTAATCTTACCACAGGAACTATTTGAGAGATCGGTATAGAAAGTATAGCCTTTTCAATAGCATAGGTGACATGCATACCAAATTTCAAAACTGTCTGCCCGCGGCTTAGCTCGTAAAAAAATTTCAATTTTCCCTCGGGAACTCCTTAAGGAATCGGGATAAAAGGTAGCCTATGTTCTTTTCCATGTCAAAGGCTACATGCATGCCAAATTTCATCCAAATCCGTTCAGCCGTTATTGCGTGATTTAGTAACAAACATCCAAACATCCACACTTTCACATTTATAATATTAGTAGGATACTCACCCGTTCGCAGCCATGTCGACTTGGTGATCGTATCGAATGCAGCTACAGTGGCTCCAACTGGAATGAGATCATTGTCGGTATTAGCATTGATTCTGTAAACGCACTTCGCTTCACCACCTGCCACGAGTGACCTAATACCAATTTCTCATTCTATAAATAGGTAGGTTAGAGATGACTTATAACTAAGGATTTGCTATCTATGTTTTGATTTTTTCAGGTACCAAAAACACTTATTAGTGTGGCAATGACTTGCCTTACTAATTTTGATGTAACATTTTTGTTGGTTTTGTTGGTTTGTCCTTCAATCACACAGTAACGGTGTCGACGTGATGTTTCGCATGGGTGTAGTTGAAGACTTGGAGAGTAACATACCCTTTTATCCCGTAAAAACACAGGTTTCCTCGGGATTTTTAAAAACCTAAGTCTACGGCGTAGGCCGTACTGAGTTTATGCGGACGAAGTCGCAGGCAAAAGGTAAGTAGTTAGGTCTGCCCGACTTCAACATACTTTTCAGTGGCGTTTGAAGTCGGTTTTTTTAAAAGAATTTTTATATATTATTATTTTCAGCTTTTTAGTGTAGCTTTCTCACATTCTCTGATCACGAGCGATTTGTTTCTATTCATTGAAGAGTTCCGTCCTCCGTCGCCGAAGATATTCGTCAAATCTTTACCAAATTTAATTGTCGAATTGAGAACCTCCTGTTTTTGATTTTTTTTAAGTCGGTTAAAAATTAAGTAACACTAAGTTTATGGTTGTGACAGGCTGCGTTTGGATTGCAAGCGAACTGCAAAATTGCAGTTTAGATGCATTACCATAGCTGCAGACCGATATCTGCGTGACGAACATCTCTGAAAACACTAGTTATGTTTCTATTGATGCCACAGATGGAATGCGAGGGTAGAATTTGGCACTCTCACGATAATTATAGGCGATGGCTTGAAGCCAACATAATTTTAGCTCAACTACGCCTCACCATTCCACGGTGTGATCAATAAATTTCCTTTTTTCCCACCATTTCCTAACCTTCACTTATACATTTAAGCAGTGATAGCCTAGTGATTGGGACTGTGGTCTCCTAATCGGGGGGTCGCAGGTTCGATCCCGGGTACGCACCTCTGACTTTTCGGAGTCAAGTGCGTTTAAGCAATTAAATATCACTTGCTTCAACGGTGAAGGAAAACATCGTGAGGAAACCTGCACACCTGAGAGTTCTTCATAATTTTCTTGAAGGTGTGTGAATTCCGCCAATTCGCATTGGGCCAACGTGGTGGACTATGGCCTAAACCCTTCTCTGAGAGGAGACCTGTGCTCAGTAGTGAGCCGTTGATGGGTTGCTAATGACGATGATGACTTATTCATTTGAGTAAGCTCATTTGTTCATCCATCTCGATACATCACCGACGCACTATTGGGTACAGGTCGCCTAACTCCATAGTACATAGTCCACCGCGCTGGCCAGGTCCGAATTGGCAGACTTCACACATCTTCGGAAACACTATAGTGAACTCTCAACTCTCAAGCATGTAGGTTTCTTCACAATGTTATCCTTCACCGAAAAAAGAAGTGTAAATTAAAACATTTTTAAACACCCTCGACATGTGAATCTATGCCGGACTATATAATACGATATACCTCACATCCTTTTACCCAGTCTTCTACTCCATCATCAGATCCTCGCCTCCTCGATCCTCGATCATCATCTATCTAACACCTACTCATTGAGACCATTATAATGAAACCAAACACTATATCTGCTGCTAAGTTGCTGAGGAGTTGGGTATCCCGCAGACTACTTAATGATGCCAAGGTAACGATGCATTTGAAATAATCGGAAGTAACAGTACACCAAATTTCAAATTAATCGCACCAATGAAAGCTTGTAACACCCTTTAATCAAATAGGAAATGAGCTGATGATCTTCAAATGCCTGAGCAAATCTTCATAAATTAAAGGTAAGATCCACTTCGATTACAATAGCTTTCAAACAGAAAAACCGCATCAAAACCGGTCTATAGGGAGGCTGCTACGAGGGAACAGACACACAAATACAACTAATAACACCCCTCTTTTTGCATTGGGGGTGTAACTGTTGGTCATAATGAACATGGCTTATTTATTTATCCTTCTAGTGCTAGTAGTGGGATTTGAACCATCGACCTTTAGGATTTCAGTCCGGCCCCTTGCCCTTTGAGCTATCAAGACGTGTTGTATGTTGAAGTTGATAGGTAGTAGGTAGGTATCTAATTAATTAATTACTGTAATAGGTTTCATAGCTGTTACTAACGAAAGGTCAGGCCCAATTTCATGCATTTTATCATGTAGCTTTGTCCTCGTCTTTATAAAGTACCTATCTCCAGTTTAACAGGCATGACGTATGTTTCTTAATTTACTTCTTTTTAAGAGAAGTCTTTCTCAAATTTCCCAAGATCGAAGACTTCAGGCTGGAGTCTATAGATCGCACTATCACTCTGCTCAAGCTCAATACAGAGAGAGTTAAAACGAGACTTTTAACTCTGCCTTAAATCCGAGCCAAGTCAGAGTACGCTCTAAAACTCTGAGCCGAAAATAAGAAGGAAAATACCTAATCTCAGAAAAAATATTCAGTAGTCAGATCTAGCCGAGTCAAACCACCCACCTGTTCGATCTGAGTGACTAAATTTTCTTCATTAGTTTATTATTTATTTATTTGTAGGTAGTTGTTTTTAGCTCATATTATAAGGTCACTAACCCGAACAACTATGTATCAGCACAAAAAATCGGTGAGTCAACACTGAACGATTAGTTAGAGATTCCTATAAGCATAGACCTTTATATTTAGTGAATTTTTTGTTTTAAGTATTTGTTTTTTATAACACATGAACAGTGTCTCTAAAAACTATTATCAAGAAAGACTAAGATGTGACATTGGACAATCTCTTAGTATATAAGAAAATAATTTATACTTAACTTTAGGTTAAATTAAAATTACTCATTAGCCAACTAAGTTAGGCTAGATTGTTATTGAATTGAGCACCACTTTGGTACTCAGTATCAGGAAAAAAAATTATTGTTTTATCTGTTTTTCATAGCCAGGCAAGCTAACTTTCATATTATTAAAAAATATTATAGCTGTTATTTTTTATTATCTACTCCGGATTTATCGGATATACTTAAATCAATCTGAAAATCAGCGTTACACGTATCTCAAACGCATCCTCAAGCTGTTTCACTCACGGGTCATTTTTCAAGTTTATATGTCCCTGAAAGGTCAATGAATAAGGAAGAACCTACTCCAATGCTACTGATGTCAATCAGTGAAGAATTCTTGAAACGCTGGAGGACCTTAGTAATACCTATTGTGGGAGCGAGCGCCTGTATTGAGATTTGACGATTGATATATTACCACAGCTTCACATGCTGGTCCCAACGCTGGCCCCAATACTGTTTGCTATATTATATGGGGATCGGCAAAATAGAGTTGGTTCTAAAACTTGTGACGATGTTGGGTGTTGGTCAGTCTATGTGGATTTAACAGCCCGGCCACACTTGCGATTGTCAGCTGTGCGTTTTCGCGTTTTTATTACCTTTTGCGTCAGCTGCGCACGCGTGATTCCGCGTTCGCGTTTTTATTACCTTTTGCGTCAGCTGCGCACGCGTGATTCCGCGTTCGCGTTTTTATTACCTTTTGCGTCAGCTGCGCACGCGTGATTCCGCGTTCGCGTTTTTATTACCTTTTGCGTCAGCTGCGCACGCGTGATTCCGCGTTCGCGTTTTTATTACCTTTTGCGTCAGCTGCGCACGCGTGATTCCGCGTTCGCGTTTTTATTACCTTTTGCGTCAGCTGCGCACGCGTTATTCCGCGTTCGCGTTTTTATTACCTTTTGCGTCAGCTGCGCACGCGTGATTCCGCGTTCGCGTTTTTATTACCTTTTGCGTCAGCTGCGCACGCGTGATTCCGCGTTCGCGTTTTTATTACCTTTTGCGTCAGCTGCGCACGCGTGATTCCGCGTTCGCGTTTTTATTACCTTTTGCGTCAGCTGCGCACGCGTGATTCCGCGTTCGCGTTTTTATTACCTTTTGCGTCAGCTGCGCACGCGTGATTCCGCGTTCGCGTTTTTATTACCTTTTGCGTCAGCTGCGCACGCGTGATTCCGCGTTCGCGTTTTTATTACCTTTTGCGTCAGCTGCGCACGCGTGATTCCGCGTTCGCGTTTTTATTACCTTTTGCGTCAGCTGCGCACGCGTTATTCCGCGTTCGCGTTTTTATTACCTTTTGCGTCAGCTGCGCACGCGTGATTCCGCGTTCGCGTTTTTATTACCTTTTGCGTCAGCTGCGCACGCGTGATTCCGCGTTCGCGTTTTTATTACCTTTTGCGTCAGCTGCGCACGCGTGATTCCGCGTTCGCGTTTTTATTACCTTTTGCGTCAGCTGCGCACGCGTGATTCCGCGTTCGCGTTTTTATTACCTTTTGCGTCAGCTGCGCACGCGTGATTCCGCGTTCGCGTTTTTATTACCTTTTGCGTCAGCTGCGCACGCGTGATTCCGCGTTCGCGTTTTTATTACCTTTTGCGTCAGCTGCGCACGTGTGATTCCGCGTTCGCGTTTTTATTACCTTTTGCGTCAGCTGCGCACGCGTGATTCCGCGTTCGCGTTTTTATTACCTTTTGCGTCAGCTGCGCACGCGTGATTCCGCGTTCGCGTTTTTACTACCTTTTGCGTCAGCTGCGCACGCGTGATTCCGCGTTCGCGTTTTTATTACCTTTTGCGTCAGCTGCGCACGCGTGATTCCGCGTTCGCGTTTTTATTACCTTTTGCGTCAGCTGCGCACGCGTGATTCCGCGTTCGCGTTTTTATTACCTTTTGCGTCAGCTGCGCACGCGTGATTCCGCGTTCGCGTTTTTATTACCTTTTGCGTCAGCTGCGCACGCGTGATTCCGCGTTCGCGTTTTTATTACCTTTTGTGTCAGCTGCGCACGCGTGATTCCGCGTTCGCGTTTTTATTACATCCATCTTGATCACGTCTTTTAAATAAATAAAAACCGCATCAAAATCGGTGTATTCGTTAGGGAGCTACGAGGGAACAGACAGATACACGGACACTAGCGTATTCTTATTCACTATATGGAAAATATTATAAAGAACAAAAGGCTATAAAAACACGAAATCGCACGTTTTTGCGTTTCTAAAACGCAAAAACGTGCAGCAGACGCAAAAGGTAATAAAAACGCACAGAATTAATTTGTATACGAACAGTGTAATGTTGGCAGACCACTAGGTAGACCGACTACATCAGACGAGTCTCAGGGAGCCGCTGGATAAAGCCGCAAGACCAAGGCCTGTTGAAGTCCATGCAAGCAGTGGACGTTTATCGGTTGATAAAGAAGATAGATAATTGTGTTCAAAAAGCCAAGCCGTATCTAGTCGCATATGATCTATGTTACGTCCGCGCCATCCGCGCAATCGACCACTCGGTATAGTTCATTTCTACCCTCTTTGTTTTTATATTAAAAAAAAAATAATAAGATACCGATTGTTAATAGTTAAGTTTCTCATGTACGTGATTTTTTTGTAATTCTTAATGAGAGTAAAGTTCTTTAACCGTAAAAAGACGTATTGATTAATGCAACAAATCGTTTTCTGCATCCTATGGTACAAAAAAATTTTAATGTAGGTACTGTAATTAATGGACATAACAAAAAGAAGGACATTTTGCCAATAAACCTTTTAGTTATAAGCAGCTTCCTTTCTGCGTTGAATTCCTTTCGAAAACCGTCATCTTTAAGTATTTTAAGGTCACTATTCATTATTTATTACGATGAGGTCTTTAATATGAATTTATATTCATCAGCATGCTGGTAATTTGATTTTTACCCGACTGTGGCAAACCCAAAAGGAAGTGTTATGATTTTAGCAGTGTTACGTTCGTTCGTTTACAGTTACGTTCCCTCAAATATGGTTGAGCGAAGCAATGGCTGGGTCATGCGTCATGCTCGTGAACGGGTAATACCGGCGGGAATGGGGCTACTTTATGTCTGCCCATCTTAAGATAGAAGTTAGTCGGTATGCATTTTTGGAACTTCCCTCATTGTGGAAACACTGCATATATAGCATAGTATTTACTGTACCTATTGTAAATTTGTTTTGAAAAGAGCAACCGCCGAGTTTCTTGCTGGTTCTTCTCGGCAGGAAGGGCATTCCGAACCAGTGGTAGAGCCAGACGACTCAAAAGCACTTGTAAAAAGTTTATTTGAATAAAAAATATTTCTATTCTATTCTATTCTAGTGTAAGTATGTATGTATGTATGAATATAAACATAATATTTACGTATATTCCGCCGTACACCGTTTTAGCAGTCTATATGCATGTGAGTCTATAATGTTTGTATATACATTAATTCAACCGTAGTGCCTAAACTACTGAGACGATTTTGATGAATGAAATGTGGCATAGGCTACATTTACAGGATGACGTAAACGTGACACGTAGGTGCCTAGACGGATGATAGGTATATCCAATTTTTTTTCTTTTTTATTCGATGACAAGATAGTCTTTGACTGCGATCTCACCTGATGGTAAGTGATGATGCAGTCTAAGATGGTAGCGGACTAACTTGGAAGGGGTATGGCAGTGAAAATTCAACCCATACCCCTGATCGGTTTCTACACGCCATCGTGCCGGAACGCTAAATCGCTTGGCGGCACGTCTTTGACGGTAGGGTGGTAACTAGCCACGGCCAACAAAAGCCTCCCACCAGACCAGACCAGAGACAATTCAGAAATTATAAATTCCCGAATCGAACCCGAGACCTCCCAGTTACCCCATAAGACAACAGCGCTCACCACTGAGCCAGGGAGGTCGTCAAAAATTTTTCGTTTTTGGGTTACAGTTTGGAAATTTTTAATATCCGTTATTCCTCTCATAATTAGTTTAAGCAGATATACTCGGAACTGCAACGATTCACTGAAAGCATTTATAATTAAATGTACTTATTACGGATTTCGAACAAATATGGCTGATTTATATATAATTTTTCAGTTAAAACGGTCACTTCATTGAAAATGATGTTAATTTGGCAGTCGTAAATAATATTTCAACACAAGTGATCCTTCTTTAAATTGGATAAGCGATGTTTATAATTGATTTCGTTACGATCATTGAGTAAAATGTTGCTCTACCTATTTTTATAAAACGTTTCAGGGCTCGAAGTAATTTTCTAGTCGTTATTATTCTAAGGTAATCAATTCTCCGACTATTTTAGTAAAAATATGGCTCTATTATATTACAAAACCAATACTCATTGATTTAATTTAAAGTGGCTCTGGTTTGGAAACAACACTAGTTTTTAATAATACCTGTATCTTAGCATGCATCAAATAGACTTAGGTTTAGGGTTAGGACTTAAAATTTAAAGCCACAACAATAAATTGAGATAGAAAGGTTATCATTATCATCAGGATGCGCGCCTATTTTCTCAACAAAACCACGGCGTCTGAGTTGTTTAAAAATACTCTTTTCGTACCACTTGCTCAAAAAAGTGACATTCTGTGCCACAAAAAGCGAACATAACAATAGTCATTTTTAATCTGTTAAAAACAGGGAAAGAAAATTGTACTGAATTTTATTCATCCTCTAGGGGGAGAATGTGATTTAAATTTGGAATACTAATTACCGATACTGAACTACATCTGTGTTTACACCATTGAGTTTGTATATAAAGCATTACTCATCTTTTTGAAAAAGGAATACGCATTTATTATGCAGTTATGATTATTAAATAAAATTACGAAAACCGACGAGGCCGTATGAGCTTGATGCCTTTGCTTTTCCGAAAAAAAAATATTAGTCTAGGAATTTGCCGCGTTTTTGTTTTCTTCAAATACATAAACGTTAAGTTTATTTTAATTTATTTTTATAAATAAGTTAATGTTCTAAAAATACGTTACGATGTTAAATCAAAGCGACAGTGACAGTGAATTGTCGGATTCCATCAGTGCAAATGCTGCCGCAATTATCAATAATTGGACCAATGTTTCGAATGTTAACTTTTACTTTTAATTGTCATTATTTTTAATAACTGCTTATCTCATATTATTATTGTGTTAATTTTTTCGCAAATGGTACGAAAAGTAGAGTATTTTCCTCGGTGATAAAGCTGTCTTAGTCTTGGGTGAACTTAAATCCCTCGCTACACTCAGGACTCGTCTTAAATCCCTCGCTTCGCTCGTGATTTAAGTTTTTGACGCCCTCGCTACGCTCGGGAGTAAACCTCGAGTCCTTCGTTACGCTCGCGATTTAAATCGTCACCCGCGACAGAAGACACTGCTTTATCCCCTTGGTTAATAATCTACTATTTTTGTCGAAAATTAACCCTTTCTTCCTTCTTTTTGTGAAGGTAAATGCCTCCTTTTTTAATTGAACTTCCAAGCCTTTATTTTTATAATAACGGGGAACAGTGTAATACGGCATTTGAGCGGATTTAGCATTTTTATTTTATTTGGAAACTGTTGCACTAAGTATATATTGCAAATTGTTGCCACGCCCCGTTCTATCTTGATTTATTTCTTTAAAATATTTCAGCTTCCAAGGAGAATAAATAGTAACACGCCTAGTCCAGGAGCAACACGCCAATAAACACAGACACGTTCTACATGCTGTTTACCTTTAGCATATTTGTGGAATGAGTAGGTATCATTTTGTTTTCACACAAAGGTCGAAATCTTGGCGCAGGTAACCCGGGGCTGGTGTTAGTCACGTCTACGTCTGTTCGATCTAGAATATTGTGTCTGTTTGTACCTACAAGCTTTTATTTAAGTTACAATGTATGTATGCATGCATATGTTTAAGTCAAATCTTGCAAGATGATTTAGAACCATTTCCTGGTTTTCGATTGAGCTGTGCATTTACCTATACCTATGTAAATCGGATGACAATGCAATAGCGTTAGATGCAATTGCAATAGATGCTCAATATTATAGTGACATGGAGCTGATCTGATGATGGAGCTGAAAGATGTCTATGCGAACTCTGTAATAAAACGACGTAACTCCATCTAATTTGGGCTCGTTTGATTCGTCTTGACAAGTACTCTGGTCCTAGATGATATCCAGGGTCTAATGATGGAGCTGGAAGATGGCTATCCGAACTCTGTAATAAAATGATGTGAGTCGTAACTCGTAACCCCATTTAATTTGGGCTCGTTTGATTCGTCTTCACGAGTACTCTGGTCCTAGATGATATCCAGGGTCTGACGATGTAGCTTGCTACTAAAAGCTTGTTTTTTTTTAAATTTACTCTTGTTTAGAAGTTCCTTACTTCCTCAGTAGGTACTACAAAAGAAACCTTTCGTCAGTCCGTCTGTCTGTTCATCTTTGTTTGACAACCATTTTAATGTATTAGACTACACTTCTTTATTAGCAGGCTGACAAAGTGAAGCATGTGGTTTTGCGACGCGACAATCAAAAACGCGAACTTTTGAAGACCATCAAGGTGAGAAAAGTCACATATATAGAGCACGTGCTCAAGCACGAAAAATACGAGCTCCTTCAACTCATCATGATGGGAAAAGTTGCTAGACCAATAAAATAGATCTTTTAGTTCTGGGACTTATAAAATCAACTAGCAAAAAAGTCACATAAATCTAGAGTTATAGTCTACATTATGTTGTGTAGTAGTTTTATAATAGTAATAAGACAACAATGACGTCCTTTATACGTTATCAATTCAGTATTTTAGTAAATGGTCATCGTCGCGACCTTAATGTAACGATTAAACGACAATAGTCTTGTAACTGGGGCCATTTTCGCGTTTTGTAAAAGTTCTGATGACTATAAGTATATAACACAACAACGATTTCTTTGTTGGGTAGGGCATGCTTACACCTCCACGTAATAGCCCCTCTTCAAGAGAGAAGGGCGACCTACGTCTGTCTACTGTCCTACGTCTGTAGGTCTGTTGCGGTGTGATTGAAGGACAAACCAACAAAAACAGTTTCGCATTTATATCTTATATTATTTATGGTGTATTCGGAAACCCTACATCCTACTATAGCCTAGTCTATGGTAGGATGTAGGTCTGCGGTCTCCATTCGGGGGGTCGCAGGTTCGATCCCAGGCACGCAACTCTGGCTTTTCTAAGTTAAGTGCGTTTAAGAAATTAAATATCACAAGCTTCAACGGTGAAGGAAAACATCGTGAGGAAACCCGCACACTTGAGAGTTCTTCATAATGTTCTCAAAGATGTGTGAAGTCTGCCAATTTGCATTGGGCCAGCATGGTGGACTATGGCCCATAACCTTTCTCTGAGAAGAGACCTGCGCTGCGGTCAGTAGTGAGCCGTTGATGGGTTGCTGATGATGATGATAATGACATCCTACCATACCCACATAGGTATTACATCCTCCCAAAACCTATCCGCTTAATATTAGGTAGGTACATCCATCGATCCTGTTCAATAATATTGCATCGTGTATTACACACAAGCTCGAGCAGTCGCATATCCATACGTAAGCCGTGAGTAACGACGCGCGGCGTGAGTCAAAGCTCGGATTTAACACCACGGCAACAACTAAACACTTGTGAATGTGCAACTTTCAGGGATTCATCACTCAACAGCGCGGTGATAGCTCAGTGGTTAAGACTTTAAGGGGTTCAGGAGTTCGATGTCTCAGGCATGTCCTCTAACTTTTCGGATTACAGGAAATCAAAGGAATTTGATACCAAACGAGTTGCGAAAAGCGTGAAAACTGAAATTTTCTATGGTGATCTAAAATCTATTTTCTACGAAACCCTTTTAATAAAAAAAAAAGTAGGAAAAACAGGTCGTTAACTTGAAAAGTTTAAAGAAACACATGAAAAGTTAAAATTTTAAGTTTTCATTTGATCAAGTACGTATAATTAACGCTTCTTGAACTTAGTGAACTACCTACCTATTGATAAGAAAAGCTTTGTAGATTTATCGTTTTTCTTTTCATAAAAAGTAGAGTTATAACACGCGTGATTCTCCACAGGAGATTCCAGTGAAGAAATTTCTTCTTCGGGAAAATCATCATAAGAAAATGTTAAGTTTTAAAGTGAGTAATATAGGTTTATACCTATAAACTATACTCTATTCTCTATAAGCTAAGTATAGGTTATTCTATAGAATGACCTATGTTAATATATATAAATTACGTGTCACGTTGTTGTTGCGATGGACTCCTAAACTACTGAGCCGATTTAGATCAAACTTCGTAACTATCTATAATTTGGCCTAACTTGAAAGATAGGATAGTTTTTTTTGTTTATGATAGTTTATTTGTTTTATTTATATAGATAAGTTGGCGGTACGAAGTTCGCCGGGTCAGCTAGTAGCTTATAGAATGGAATAGAATATAGTTTTTTATTAAAAAAAAATTACAAAGTGCTTTTGAATAATCAAGGGAATCTACCAGTGTACTGGTGAGGAATGCCGTAACCATTGCAACCACACGAGTTTCTCACCAGGAGTACAAAGTAACCAGGAGTTTCCAGTAAAGAAAAATCTTTGGAAAAACCATCAAAATAAAATTTATTATTATTATCAAGTTTTAAAACTCAAATAATATTTTTAATATTGAATAAGTAAACTCACCTAAGAAATACGGGTCAAGTGAATACAAATCCAAAGCACTGCACGTTGTGAAAGGGTAGTCGTGGGTAACTTTGTATCTGGTGGGTAACGTTCGTAAACACGATCGCGGTGCGGTGTCGTTCGTTCGGATGCGCTGCCGCCTGCCGGGCGCCCGGGCAGTCAGCGATTGAGCGGGAGCCGCGGGAGTGGTAGGGATGCGACGGTTGTTTATCGACTATCGATGTATTCCATTTTTAAGCTATTGCATAGCTTTTATTTCGGGCTTTGAGCGCGGCGACCGAATCAAGAAATTCCGTAACGAAAATAAACCTAACACCCCCCACTCCGACCGTCACAGCGGTGCGGCGTTGAAAGCCGTGCATCGCCTAGCGTCGTTTCAGTTCGGCAGACTTCGGCATGTGCGTGCGACTAGAAAATGCTATGCGATAGCTTTACCGCGGCAGTCCCCGAGAGCCACACGTATTTTTAAGCTATTGCATAGCTTTTATCGCGGGCTTTAAACTAGGACAAACAGTTTGAGCGCGGCGACCGAATCAAGAAATTCCGTAACGAAAAAAAACCTAACACCGTCGTTCAGTAAGCGTTCAACATTTTAGAGGTTCTCAAGTAGCTCTATTTGGCGCAGTGGGCGAGCGATCGCTTTCCATATATTCCATTAACCATATGGTGTATGATGTCGCAGGTTCGAATCTCACTCGCGAAGTAGTGACAGTCCGCTTTTCTTGTTTGTTTCTTTTTTTAATTTTTTTTGCATAATTTTTATTATGCAAAAAAATATTGCATAAATATTATAATTGCATAAGCTGATAAAAAATGCTATGCAATAGCTTTACCGCGGCAGTCCCCGAGTGCTACTTAATTTTTTTTCATCAACTGTCAGATGTCCACTGCTGAACAAAGGTCTCCTGCATCGACTTCCACAGGTTGCGGTCTTGCGTCACCTACGGCTCCCTGCGACTCGTCCGATGTCGTCGGTCTACAAAATGGGGCTTCTGCCAACACTGCGCTTCTCTGTGCTGGGTCACTTTGGGAACTTAACGCCCACCAGTTTTATTTGCTGACAAGATAGTCCTTGACCGCTATCTCACATGATGGTAAGTGATGATGCAGTCTATAGACGGAAACGGGCTAACTTGTAAGAGTGTAGCATTGCAAATTAAACCCCTAATCGGTTGCTACGAAATAGCGGTTTGGTTATTATTTGTTGTTTAGTGAAAATCAGCGTTGGGTATTAATACCCATGCACAGCATATTTCAACATACGCGTCAATCATACTAATATTATAAATGCGAAAGTGTTTGTTGGTTTGTCCTTCAATCACGCTGCAACAGAGCTACGGATCGACGTGATTTTTTGCACGGGTATAGTTGAGGACCTGGAGAGTGACATAGGCTGCTTTTCATCTCGGAAAATCAAATAGTTCCCGAGGGATTTTAAAAACTAAATCCACGCGGACGAAGTCGCGGGCATTAGCTAGTTTCTTAATAACAACATGTTCTACCATGGTTTCCCTTAGATAAATTTGTAAGTTTCTACAAAATATACACACTCACCTACATCCAAAATCTCGAGCTGTTCCCTCGTTGAAATTTCAGCCGGTTAGTTTGTACCCTATATTATTATTATAATGCTCTCAGATTGATTGAGGCAGTGTAGATTGCCGATAACTGGCAGTCTCATCACTAGATTCGCAAATAGTTTTATTTCGGACTCAGGCTAACGGATTGTGTGTCTCACTGTTCATTGGAAACCCAGGTCTTTTTATTCACAACCTTCAATTTGACGAAAAAAAAACACAGAATAACCTCGCACTAGCAGAATATTATTTTTAGCCAGATTTAACCGCGATTAAGTCTTCACGCTACGACCACTTTGACACGATGTATGATCCAGGATTTATGTTTAAATACGTAAAATTTACAAAAACATTAGATAAGTATGTAATTATTTTATTTATTTGCTTATATACCTATTTGAATCTATTAGGTATGTCGCTATCTACCCTGTTTGAGTAAATAAATTAACTAAGTACCTAATTAACCTTCGCTTTCTAAACAAATAGTCATTAAATTCATTTAATAGCAATGCTAGACAGTGTACAAATATTATATTATTCACTAGCTATTGCCCGTGACTTCATACGCGTGGAGTTAGGTTTTGAAAATCCCGTGGGCCTCTTAAAAATATGGTCTATGTCTATGGACTCTCCAGATCCTCAGCTATACTCGTACCCACGTGAAAATCACGTCAATCTGTTGCTGCGTGATTGAATGGCAAACAAACAAACAAACAAACGCACTTTCGCATTTAGAATTAATTAGGTAGGTACCTAGTACTTACCTACCTACATTGTTTTGCTTTGGCTCTATTAAATCATTACAGAGGTGCTGTTCAAATTCCTCTAGAATCTAGAACCTGGCAGTAAATATGACACATCTAGCCAGTGAGAGAAAATCCGCCAACCTCAACTTCGTAGGGTGTCGTCTCTGTCCCTCAGGTATCTTTGCGACCTTTTGTCCCTATGTGCCATCTGTCACAGTACCACAGAGCGTCTCGTAGAGTGTTCGTAGAGCCTCTTCCAGAGAAAAATCCACCGGGTACCTTACCTAAAACTTGCTACTTACATTGAGCAATATACAATCTAGATTGCAGAATACACAGTATTATTAGGGGTGGTAAAAGGTAAGTAGGTAGGTACCTTAAGTACTTTTGTAAATTGTACCTACGTTTATATCTGCTTTCCTAACCGGTGCCAGAGGTAGACCCTTGACTTGCCTGAGCAACAAGTTGGCTTAATGAAATAATTATATATAGGTAGGTAGGTAGGTACCTACTTACTACCTAATTTTGAATTAAGTATCAGAAAATCTATACTTATAAAAAGACTTGTCCTCACTGACTGACTGACTGACTGACTGATCTATCAACGCACAGCCTAAACTACTGAAGCTAGAATTTTGAAATTTTGACAGTAGGTTCCTTTTATGACGTAGGTGAGCACTAAGAAATGTTTTTTGAAATTCCAGCCCCAAGGGGGTTAAATGGGGGTTTAAATTTTGTATGAAAGTCCGTCATTTTTCAAGTTATACCCATGAAACTCGGTATTTGGGCTTTAAATTAAAAATAAAGAATTACGTATTTCACAATTTGTGAAAATTCTACCCCCAAAGGGGTAAAATAGGGGTTGAATATATGTATGATCGTCCTTCATGTTTCAAGTTATTTTTCAAGTTATGTTTATGAAACTTAGTATTTTGGCTCTTAATTAAAAATGAATTAAGTACTTAGGTATAACGTATTTTATATTTTTTGAAAATTCTATCTATAAAAACCAGCCCTTCCCACGGGATTTTCAAAGAACCTAATTCCACGACAAAGTCGCGAGGGCAACAGTTAGTTACTAATAAGACTACGAGTAGATATTTCCTCTACACAAAGAAGCTTTCAATTACCTAGGTAAAAATCGATTTGAATGATTCTTGTAAAAAATAATAAGTATGTAAATTCACTTGTCGAATGGATTTACCCTAAAAAGTAAAAATAGACGATAGGTAGATAGGTATATTATTTTAATGAAGTTTTATTTCGTTCGCAAATAGCACTTGGCACGTAGACAAGGCTCTGTGACCGGCTGCGGCGGCCACTCGGTGAGTCAGACCCATAGCTGGGCATTAACTCGTTAATCCGTTAATCGTTAATTAACGAAGTTAACATTTTGATTAACGGATTAACTTTTAAGTTAACTTTTAAAAATGTTAGCGGACACGTTAACTTCCGTTAATATGCAGAAAGTCCGTTAATCGTTAATCCAATGCCTAATAGTTACAGCACGGCACCGCGGCGTGGCGCGAAAAACAGGTTCAGACAAGTATGAAACGACAAGTGCCGGGCGGCGCGTGGCAGCGAGTGAAACAAAAACAAAACTAGATATATTTTGCGGCGCGTGCGAGTGAGAAAGAAAACTGCGAAGAGATTTGTTTCGTTTGATCATTTCATTACTTAGCGCCGGTGCTTAGAATGAGAGTCTCGCTTTCAGACGAGAACTTCAACATGTTAATGTTAATGAAGGGGAATATGCACCTTATGCCTGACAATTAAATTACACATTTGAATTATACAGGGTGTCCCAAAAGTTAACGTAGCTGGGAAAGGGGGTGATAGGGGTGGTCACAAGGGTCACCAGAAAAATAGTAAAAAAAATCCCCTCTGGGTATTAAAAAAAATAAAGGGCATTTTTTAAAAACTAAAAATTTTCCACCTTGTGGGGCTATTTTGCTAACTGTACCTACAAATATTGCTGTATTTAAAAAAAATGATGTTACGTAAACGTCAATAACCCTTTATCAAATTGAAATAAAAAAAACAATACATATCTAACAAAGATTTAAAAGAAAATTAAGTTCTTGTCCAGTCAAGGACTTAGTAATTAAAATTTCACTCAACTTCCTCCAATTGTACTGAAAAAAAAAGTACTATGCAACTCCGGCGAGTAACTTAAAAAGATAGGTAATTTTATTGCCTTTCCAAAATGGTATAACACTTATTTGAAAAATTCATACTAGGACATTTAAAAATTATTTTCGGGAACAATACCCCTGCAAAACAAAACATATCAATAAAACAATAGTCTCAAATTCGTACGCAAATACATTTAAATGTATTTGCGAAAAGTTTTTAAAAAATGCCATTTATTTTTTTAAATACCCAGAGGGGATTTTTATTTCTATTTTTCTGGTGACCCTTGTGACCACCCCTATCACCCCCCTTCACAGTTACGTTACCTTTTGGGACATCCTGTATATATAACAAGTATTTAGTTTTGTTCCTAACCTGTTAACTTTCAGAACCTAAACCAACAGGTTTTATAAGTTCACTAACGCAACGATATAAAGATGCAATTTTACACATATTAACGGATTAACGATTAACGTTAACTTGCGTTAATTCTTCTGAAATGTAACGCTTTAACGTTTAACGAAGCTAACTTTTTTTGTAGCGGATTAACGATTAACGAAGTTAACTATTTGATTAACGGTGCCCAGCTATGGTCAGACCCATCTGCCCCCCGATTGTATATAAAAGTTATTCCATTGATCGTATTCGTGTTCGGTGACATTAGCGTCAAAGTAAAACAATCCTTGATTGTAATGATTTAGTCACAAATTCAGTACAACCAATTTTAATATGGAGCGTTATGGAGCGTATCGTACATATACGGACGATACGTGCTAATATGGTTTATTTTACTTTGACGCTAATGTCATCGAATACGATAACGATCAATGGAATAACTTTTAACAATCGCAGGGCTGGGAACATTACACATTACACATTACACCACACCATTACACATTACACATTACACCAGCTGTGAGATTGTCTAATGATTGCATCAGAGTGACGATTGCAATCACCACCACTGCAATACTCCCTCGGCATTGGTTAAAATACATTGATGCATCGATAACGCCCTAAATTCAGCCAATCAGAGGTAATTGCGATCGTCACACTGCTGATGTAATCATGTTTAGAAAATCCCACAGCAGTGTAAGCTACTCTATCTGAGTGGCTATCGAAAACAAGAACTGACAAACCCGCATTTTGTATTTTAACTAACTTTTGCCCACAGCTTCGCTCACGTTAATTTCGATCACTCCTTAGGGGTTGAATTTTCTTAAATCCATTCTCAGCGGATGCCTACGTCATAATAGCTATCCGTATGCCAAATTGCAGCCCGATCAGTCCAGCAGTGGTTTGAACTGTGCGTTGATAGATCAGTCAGTCAGTCAACTTTTCCTTTTATATATTTATAGATACGAATTATTTTTATTTATTTAAGTATACAAATGTGGTTAGACACCTACCTACCACAAGATCTTAAAATCTCCTAATACTTGCAAAACTTTACATAGGTACCTGTAAAAATAGCGTTGGTAAGCCGTGATCCAAGACGGTCGTAAAGCGAAAAGATGTAAACAAGGCCGGCCTCGCGCTAAAAATATGCAATATTTTGGGAATATTCCTGTATTCCTGCCGCGCCCGCGCCGCTTTTCCCCGACCACACTATAATTAATATTGGCGTATGTAGACCAATGTAAACTCGCAGTTGTCTAACTTTCCATTACTGCTTACCACATTCCAAATGACATAAGCATACCTACCTAGCGGTATCTCTAGGCCTACCTGCTTAGGAATGATATCTGGTCTAGTGGTTGCAAAACCAGCGATTGTGGTCCTGTACTTGGCCCAAAGTACGTACCAAATGTGCATAATAATTAATATACATCGGTGATAGTGCAAAATCCGGTATAAAAATTTACATTCCCTCAAATATGGTTGAGCGAAGCAACGGCTGGATCATGAGTCATGCTCGTGAACGGGTTCCACCTGCGGAATTGGGGCTGCTTTCTGTCTGCCCGTCAATGTATTGAATTGTAGTGCGCATTTATAGAACTTGCCCTCATTGTGGAAATATTCTATTCTATTCTATCAAGTTGCATGGGATAAATCGGGTTGGCATCCAGCTGCCCACAAGATAGTATAAAAAACTTATTACAATGTAAATAGCTTTTAGAAATCAGTCAGAATATCGAGTTGGACGTGAGTTACTCACAAATTAGTCGATATTCTGACTAATTTCTTAAACTGGACAGTTTCAAGTAGGTACAGATTCTTATATAAACCTGTGAAGATGATACTGCCTTCGTCGCAATTAGAATGCCATAAGCCTACTTTGTCGTATTAGTTCACAAATTGCGAAAAATTAAATTAAATTTGAATTTCGCGGGCAGACCCGTATAATCCACCTTAATCTTTGCTAGTATAGGTATAATTTGAGTTTGCTCAGACCTTTCATAAAAAAGTCAAAGTACGCTCTATATTATGTTGGTTTATCTATGAAAATTAAAAAAATAAAACCACATTAATTAGAGGAATAACCTTTGTATTCATTTGTTTCACATTTCATACGTCTTCATACTCACTCTTAAATTATGCACTTAAGGCTACGTACTTTATACGCGATATTTTCTCACTTCACGAATTTTGTCAATTCACGAAAAACTTGCGATAAACTTATAACAATAGTACAAAATAATATCAAGTGTCGGTTACATTGGTCTCGAAAGTCTCTTTAAAAAAAACTCTTAAAAAACATCAATAGTACCTACTTTTCGCTTTGCGAATACAACATTCAATTTAATACGTCACTTACTAACCATTATTATGGGATTGTCTAAAAATGATTTTACAGTGAGTGTTGCAATCATCTCTGATTAGTTGGTACTCTCTCGCTATTGGTAGAAATGCATTGGTGCAGCAAGAACACTATAATATGTTCAACAAATCAGAGGCGAGGTTTTGAAATTTTAAATCATAATTTGGTACAAGATTTTTCTTTTACAAAACTTACAGAAATAAAATTCTACATTTTTCCGGAAAATAATACAAGGTTAATTTTAATTTACCCACAACCTCCCACATGTAATTTCTATGCATAATACTGAACATTTGTTCAACAACTTTTGACATAACTCAATAAAACCAAAAAAAATCTAAGTTTTTGTTGTCTGTAATTTTTTTTAACTCTATGGTCATTTTAATGTCTCTTCTACACCTGCGTGAAGCGTCGACTACTAAACGCGCAACAATTAACGTTCGAAGTTATCGCTTCGTATTTATAAATGCTTTGTGATGTGTATTACTAACATCAGGCTGAGCTATCGTCTGCAAGTCCATAATTTCGCGTTTATCGCGAACACCAAAAAAGCTTTCCGCGGCGAAAGACGTAAGTATCGGACAGGCATTAAGTACCTACAATACGCGCACAAATCGATAGGCAGGATACAAGTAAACATACCTACTTGGCTATTTCCCGCGCTTTTTAAGGCAAAATTACTGCCTATCTATCAATCCCTTATTAGTTTATTTACCTATACCATATAATTGTCCGTGATCTTCTAATCGCTGTGTGGCAGCTAGCATTGTCATGCGGCTTGGCCTACGTACGTCAGGGAATCGCCTTGCAAACTCGCAACAAGCTTACGCAAGCTTCCGAAAAATGTTATCACCACATAATATCGTGAGCACCATTCCGTGTACCAATCATTTCCGTGTATTCAATATTAGAATAATGACAAGCCATCGTTTAAGCAGTAAGCACAGAACAGATCTTATGCAGAAAAAGTACTGTGAATATCGAGCGACGGCGCGTCATATGCGCCAACCATTCCCTTTGAGACGTCACGTAGAGTTTTTATAATTTTAGAACAAAAAAATAAAATAATTCTTTTTTTTAAGAATTTTAAAAATTCGTGGAACAATAGTTATTTACTTTGATGCATAGAAGTTGTCTGTAGAAGGTTGTTGGCATTTTACAATTAACCCTGTATAATTTATGTATGCCCTGTTAAGAGTCAATATTTTAAAGCATTTAAGAATAAATCGAAATAAAGTCTAATTTGAAGCTTGTGAAGATGTATTTATTGTATAATTCTCTGAGACCGCGACTGTTCATACATTAACAATAGTTACAAACTTTTCATAATCTTTATTCTGATAACTGTCATATTAGATTAAAATTGTACATTGAAAGATTTTCTTGTGTACTATAAAGCGGGTTTCGTTCCAAGAAATACGATAGGCCTTTGATGAGGTATTTTTGAATCAAACCTTTTCTTTTTCTTTTTTATCGTAGACTTCAAAATTCAAATATATCAATGAACAAATGGTATACTTTTAATACAGAATACTAAGTTAACTATGCACACAATATTCATAAAGAAAATGTAAATAATTTGAGTTCGGACTTTTGACAGTCAAGTTGATGATGCAACAAATTGTATATGTACCACTATCACTTACTATAAGACATGGAAAGCTCAAAAAAGGCGTGCGTATTAATTGGTCCGATCCCGTCAGTAATGTCTCAAAAGTGCCATCAACGGTAATTCCAATAACTGTGGTATGTAGAATTTGACAAATATTTATTCAAAACATTAACATCATTAAAAAACCTTACCACTTATTAAAATCTAAAAACCCTTTGCTTCCTTTTTAGATCACTATCAAGAGGTATTTTCGATATACGTTTCTAATTTGCGAAAAAATCTTAGTAAGAAATTTACGAATACTCAACCACACACTGACTTAAAGTTTATAGCTACTGTCGCAACACAATATTAGTAAAAATATTTGTAGTGTGTTGTACTATATACAAAACTCGCTCATACAAGTTCCAAACGTATTTGGTAACAAACATTATTGAGAAAATAATACCAAAAAAAAACAATAAATAAAATTATTTGTGATGAAGGTCCTCTAATTAGGCAAAATAGTGAACACTGCTAACAAACTATTACAAATCAAGTAGTCATAGAAACTTCGATAAAACTTGTCATAAAAAAGCTTACAAGTAGGTGAGACCTACAACATTTATTCAAATATCTAAAATAAAATAATCAATCAATAAAAAAACTCCGAAACACTAACTTCACTAACATTATAATTCAACACAAAAATAATCCTAGTGTAAAACTGCTACGTAATAATAATTAAAGCGATTCTGACGCAAACGAAAAAAGTCTTACATAATATCAGTATTCCAAAAACACTACATACGTCATTTATAACCATAAAACAGTTACTCTCGTACACAAAATATGTCATTTACCTTAAAAACTAGTATTTTACGTTCACTTGTTTATCTATTAGTGCATAAACTTTAACCTGAAACGCAATTCCTATCTTATATTCCCATTTTCTTTTGTTAGCACATCACAGATCATCTTAAATTTCGGAGGGGTTGCGCAAATTTTTAATTTTCTTAATTTCCTTATCTCATTAAGTATACATTTCGTTTGCCTAAATATAATACTTCTGTATTGCTTAAAAATTTAACACTCTCTTTTTTTTTACTTCGCGATTCCAACACTTTTTATTGAATTAATCATTTTTTTTATCTTCTTTCATTACAACTCTCATTCAGAAAATAATTATATCAGTAGGGTAATATGGCAAACTTACAAGTACTTACTAGATGATAACCTATTGCTTAACTTTTATCCAATATGGCAACACTAAACTTTGTTTTTCTTATTAGTAAACAGACTTGAATGCAGTATTATCTGCGGTGCTTTTCCATGATCGTACTTCGCTTTGTTTAAGTTCTAGTACACGTTAACCGGACGTTGGCCAGCCAGCGAGCGTCTGCTTATCGCACGAACATCAAAGAATGTTGGCCCAATCCGAGAACAGCGTGTAAACGCTTTATAATTCGACTAAAATATAAATGTCTAAATTGAACTAAGAGGACTATTATATTTCGCATCTCTCTCTCACACACATTCTAATATTTTCAATGATTGTAAGGGTTTCAGACACTTTTGACCATATTTTGAGGTAAATAAAGTTGTTGATTGTTATTATTCAAAGATGCTCGACGCTACGCTGACCCTTACAAAGGTATTGTAAAATGATAGGTGATACAGTCTATAAGCCGGTATTTATAGCCTATCTAATCCATAATACTTACAGATTGAATGTTGAAAATTTAATCCAGTTATGTAGTGAAGTGTATTTAAATAATACATGGATTGATTTTGATTAGTTTTACTACATATCTGGATTACGCCCTACAATCTGTGGATTAGGGATTAGATGGATTATTTACACCTAGCATAGATTTATCAGTAAATCCACGCAACCCCACCGCACAGGCACATTCCAGGTCCAGCTAACAAATTACAGCCTACTCACTCCGCGCTGTGTTTTCTTATAAAATAATTTTAATTCTAACATAATTCATAAATTACTGTATAGATGTATCTTAAACTTAACTTTATAACTTAGCTTACCGTACCGAAAGCTAATTCTTATTTGGCTTCTTTCAAGTTGAACTATAATTATGTCTTGTTTTAATATTATTATGTATATTCTAAGTTATTTAAAAAAATGGCTTAATTTGGTATCACTGTTATGTTAATATTTTAGGATGTTTTTACACTGAAACATGTAGGAACATCAAAAAGCTATCTAAGTTGAAGAATGTACATTTGTACAAATGTAATACACAAATTCCTACTTATTTATTGCAAAATTAAAAGGTGGAATTTATGATTCAAAATAAATATTATATTTCCGTTTTCTTACATTGTCTGCCTAATTCAGTCGAACTACTGTATGTAATTACATTGTAACGTTCCATGTTTTTCAGTATAAAAACTGCCTAATCACATTCGTATTTAAATATTTTCATAAAATAACGAACTGTCAAATGTCTTCTTCTTTTGAGCAAAAAATTATTGCCCTTAGAAATTATATATTTGTATACTTAATATACTATATGACTAATTACCTTAGTATAATAACTTTAACTCGTTTGAGCCGCGTCCGGAATGCCCGACTGATTGATTTATAAATGTTATTTATCATAACAGTTATAACGTTATAAACATTAAACTGTTAAATTATAACGTTATAAACTGTTAAATAATAACGTTAAACTGTTAAATTATAAAGTTAAGTGTTAGTTATTTAATGTTTATTATCGATAAATCTAAGCCTTGAAGCTTTTTGATATTTTCAAAAACAAAACAATTAGACTTTGTACAGTCAATACTCATTCAATCGTTTACGTTTGAGTTAATTACGGTTTTTTGTACTAACAGATCAATAGAATATAACTTATTTTGTACCATATTGTTGCAATCATAAGGTTCAGATTCACACCATTAAAATCTATTGAGACTTTTCATTTTCATAAAATCTGTTTTCTTAATTTGAACCGTATAAGTGCTACAATAAGTTAAAAAATAAGTTACGTTCTATTGGCCTGTCGACCGCACCATGCTAAAAGGTAAAAACTGTAGGGCGAAACAGACCTTCGGGTATGATCCGATAAGGAAGCTTTTTACGCCCTTAAACGAACGTATGAAATTATTGTAATCGTTTAGTTAGCGAAAAACTATAATTATTTTCGAATTACCGGACGCGGCCTAAGGTGTCCATTACACAATAAGTTCTGCATCAGTCAATTCTGTCAATCGCGAGTGATGAATGATTGATAGAGATCAGTCACCGCACACGGTAGGTATATTTGCCGTTAAACGAATTTAGAAAATGTGACTGTGAAAATATGAGTGAATTTCTTAATGACAAAGTTGAATGGGAGCAATCGGCTTTGCATCCAGCTGCCCACAAGACAGTGAAGAACTTATAAAATTGTGATAGCTATTGTAATTTTTTTTTTGTAAAAAGAAACTGCTGAGTTTCTTGCCGACTGTTCTCATCATAATCAGCTTTCACTCTTGACTTGTCATAAGAGCCACAGGTTGCTACATGAAATATACAATTTTGAATTCGAATAAGTCGTCAGTCACAGTTAACTGTGGCAAAACTGACAGCAAAACCTATCGTCCAATGGGCGCCCAAGAATTTGTGAAAAATATTTATTTCATACTGAGATCCGATTTATACTTCATTTACTTTGTTACGTCTCAACACTTCTCAATCGGTCACTCATAGAGTGATCGTGGCTGCTGGGATGTGATATTAGTTCGATTTCGTCGATCTCAACTGACCCTTCATTTCTAGAGATGTGGTTGAAGAACTTCTGAATTCGCAACTGTACAGTGCACAGTAAACGAATGTCTTTTATCTTTACTCTCAATACTGTTATACAACTATTATAATATATATTATGACTATCGTTACTGATCTAAGTATTAAAAATAGACAGTACAAGACATTAATTAATAGTTCACCTTTTTTAATAAACGCGAGAGTACGCGCCGTTTTATTTTAATGTGCAAAGTTTGTTTTTCCATTCACTTTCTATTACATTTAACATACCTATGCTACACACAAAAATATCATTTCCTACAGGGCTGTGTTATATTGAAACCGTTATATCATTCACTTTTGGGATGTTGTGTTAAAAATAAATTATTTCTTACTGATTAATTAGATAAAGGGTCTTCCAAATTAAGTGAAATATACGTCTACTGTTTAATAATCATTTTAAATTATCGATTAAACTACAAAAGTTCATATTTCATACAAACTGACATAATATTATGCGAGCGTTTTGACGTTCAATATAGAGTTGTTGGTTAGATTCGTTGGCAAAATCCATATTCATTTTACCAAGCTTACAAACTTAAAATAACTTGTTGATACGTAAAAGTTAATAATTTTGTCCACAATTTAACATT
Organism: Oeneis ivallda; assembly: GCA_029955525.1. Taxonomy (NCBI): domain Eukaryota; kingdom Metazoa; phylum Arthropoda; class Insecta; order Lepidoptera; family Nymphalidae; genus Oeneis; species Oeneis ivallda. The sequence goes on from JARPMR010000022.1 coordinate 13,729,643, forward strand.
ATTTAATGTACGTTTTTAACGTTTTTTGTAACAGTATAATTTAATGTAAATCGATGCGGATTGCTGATTCTATTGTACACGATATCTAAACTGACATAATAAATAAATCTCGTGCAGTCGTGCTATCTCTTTCATAATGTTCACTGCGGAAAAGGATAGCACTAGATTTAAACCTGTCAGTTTAAACAGAGATTGTATACTACAATCAGTCTTAATTAAAACAACCTCAACACAACAGAGCCCAGAACTAAACATAAATAACAATTTAAAAATCGGAAGATAAACAAAAAGAAATTTGGAAGACAATAAGCCGAAATGTATCGAAATCATTGAGTTACATAATGTAACATAACAAATTAATTATAATGTGGAAAATAGCCGTTATTTAATATTTTAACAGTCCATCTTTGTACCATACAACACTTTACAATCCATAGCACTTCACCAAACAAACTTGCACATTTTACCTGGTCCTAGCTATCGCATCACCACTCAAGGGTAAAAAAAAGTAAACAACACAGAGGAGTGAAACGTCACTGTACAATTTTTCAAACTTTTCAACTCGAGCTTAAAATAGAATTTATTTCACCATCACAGAGTAAAGTTTAACCAAGGAATAAATTGGTCGATTTGACTTTTTTTGTATTTTAAATCTGCCAAAATATCAAATTAATTCCTCGGTTAAACGTTACTCGGCAATGGTGAAATTGGCAATAAATAATCAACCCTAATAGCACTTAGGGTTTAGAGTTTAGACAGACGCATTAAGGCCTGCATTTGTACTGCAATCTGTCAATTTCAACTGCATACAAAATGCAGAAGTTATCTTGACCATTAATTTTATATTTTTAATGTACCATGACGTTTCAATATGTAAGATTATAAGCACTAAACGTTCTTTTACACTCACTTGACTACATAAAAGTATTCATCCATAGACATTGTGCGTAAAAAGGAAAGGACTGAAAATAATAGCAGAAAAAAACATATTAGGTACTTTAAAATATAAAGAAAGAGTTTTCAGTTGATTCATTAATATTCAAGTGTTTATATTTCTAATTTATTGCATTTTTTGGATCAAATGAAAGTATTTCTAAAGTACATGAAATGTGTGTTATTTATTACACATCTATAAAAAGATTTCAATTAATTTGATTATTATTGCTTACTTAGTGTCTAGAAAGATGCACAACAGTTAGACTGTGTTATTGCAGTTTTGATGTATTTCTATTGCAGTGAACAAAGCTGCAATTTTGCAGTCGACTTGTAGTCCATCTGTCTATACCTTAGTTCCAATTTTCGTAGGAACTTACTATCTATAAAAGCGAGAATAGAGTATACTTTAGAAAAAAATTCTTTTGTCATTTTTTTATCCTTTCATCATTATACCAAAGCATCTGTAGGAATATTCTCCAACTCAGTGACTATTGAAAGTTGCTAACTATAGTCTGTTTTTTTTTTACAAACGAGTACTGAAAATTTTGACTGCAAAATTCAAAATTATTTATTTCATGTAGGCCAACCTGTGGCTCTTATGACACGTCAAGATTCTACCACCGGTTCGGAAAGCGGATTCTGCTGAGAAGAGCCGGTAAGAAACTCAGCAGTTGCTCTTTTCAAAATAATCATTTTACAATATTAATAAGTAGCTATTACATTGTAATAAGTTTTTATACTATCTTGTGGGCAGCTGGATGCCAAGCTGATTTAACCTGTGCATCTTTTCTATTGCTATCTTTCATCTGCGTTGCTATTGGTCCACGTAATCAACCTAAAAAGACCCATCTCACTCTGTCAACAATATCCGGAAATGTGCGAGACATACTCAGTACCCCACCCATAACAATGACCCATCTCACTCTGTCAATATCGGAAATGTGCGAGAGACATACTCAGTACTCGTTTGTTAAAAAAAAATAGTCTATTAAAACTGCCAAAACCCGCATTTTGTATTACGAAATGCGCCCTGGCGATCGCGTAACTTTTATCGCTGTCCTTAAAGGACAATACAATGTCAAAACATGCTTTGGGCCAATAGGAGAAGCCCAAAATCATATTTTGACATTGATGCAGTCCTTTAAGGACTGAGAAAAAATTACGCGATAGACCCCGCGGGTGCGACAGTTTTTAGTTAGCAACTTTTCAGTAGCCACTGGAAATGTCAAAAATAGAGAACTCGGTACCCATAGGTGACAGTTTTTTCCGACATGTTCACTTAAATAGCTCAACACCTACAACGAAACAAACAAGGACAAAAGTAACAGTAAAGTTGGGAGGAAGGAAAGGGATGGAGTGATTTGAGTGGTGTACGACGACAGCGTTCGCCAAGCGGGCGGTGCTAGCACGAAGGCCTCAAAAGAAGCCGATCAACTCCTACTCGATGCTCGTCCGCGGCCCGTCGATCGGCATCGTGTGCAACACCTCGTCCAGGAGTTGCAGCGCTCTGGAACGTACGGTAATACACAATATTGAACCTTATTACATCATGAGCAAAGCAACGGTTGGGTCATGCGTCATGCGTGTGAACGGGTGCCACCGGCGGGAATGGGGCTACTTTATGTCTGCCCATCTTAAGATATATTGCTTTGTTAGTAGGTATGCATTTTTTGGAACTTAACTCAATGTGGAAACACTGCATACATAGCATAGTATTTATTGTATTGTAAACTTGTTTTGAAAAGAGCAACCGCCGAGTTTCTTGCTGGTTCTTCTCGGCAGGAAGGGCATTCCGAACCAGTGGTAGAGTCAGACGATTCAAAGGCACTTGTAAAAAGTTTATTCGAATAAAAAATATTTCTATTCTATTCATCCATTTCAGTGATTCCTCTATTACGCCTCAAGGTCCGACAGTCGTTTGTGGGAATGAACGTGACCTTCTACAATAAAATTCCACAGTTAATTTTAGCCTTTACACAAGTTTTTTTAAAAAACAAGCTTTTAGTAGCTGGATACATCGTCAGACCTGGATATAGTCTAGGACCAGAGTACGTCGTTCCTTTACTGAGCTCCTATGACCACCCTCCAGCTCCATCATCAGACCCTGGTTACCATTGAAAGACAAACTACTCGTCAAAACGATTTAAACGAGCCCAAACTCGATGAGGTTGTGACGTTTCATTACGAAGTTCCTATGGCCATCTTCCAGCTCCATCATCAGATCAGCACCATGTCATCATAATATTGCATTGTCACGCGATTTACACATGTATGCAAAATTTCAGCTCAATCGGTAACCGGGAAGTGGATCAAATTTAATTTGCATGATTTGATGACAAACATCGTTGATGGCAAACATCGGGACAGGTGAAACTAAATAAAAGCTTGTAAAAAATATTACCTGTGCAAATGTACTTCAACCCAGCAGGGCGTCTCTTTGATGGAGGTGCGAGGGTAGTCTGGACCCCAGCCCTTCACAAAGGAGAGCCGCACGATACACAGCCGCCGCAGGTCGTCCACGCCGATACCGGCGGCTGCTGACAGGCCTGATGCGAGATGAGACAATGTGTAGTTGTAGTTTTGATGTTGAACATCTATAGCAACACGTCATATGCATGTATGTAGTACGAAACAGTCATGTTTACTACGGTACACGTAACCTATGTCTTAGTTAAAAGAAATAATTTTAACAATAAAATTTGACTGATAGTGATAGTTTACACAAAATAATTTCGATGTTTTAAATGCCAGGCGTCCCGCAACGGCTATCAAAACACGTGTGTGCGTGAAACAATAGGGAGTATGCGTGTGGTTTAAATAGGGTCATCTACCCATCGCCGGCACACTTGTGTGACACTCAATGAGACGAGTATAGGCCATAGTCCAAGCTGTGTGAAGTCTGCCAAGGTGCGCTCGACTATTGTGGTGAATAATGGCCTAAATTTGGTTCAAATATTTTTTTAAGTAAGTTTTTCGATGCGAAACCATATTATCTAAAACATACATAATTTACAATTGCCTAATTTAACGTAAAAATTATGCAATGGATACTCAAAATTGCAAATCTCACATGGAATTAGCAATTTTTCTTTTTATTAGAAAACCAACAGGATTTTAGTATGGATACTTTTTCTATGATATTGAGTAGGTATTGATAGTCTCTCATCGATACGGTATCGAGTAAAAGTACCAGTCTTCTTCTTCATCATCAACCTATGGACGTCCATTGCTGGACAAAGGTCTCCTGCATGGACTTCCACAGGCTTCGGTCTTGCGCCGCCTGAATCCAGCGGCTGACTGTGACTCGTTTGATGTCGTCGGTCCACCTAGTGCGGGTCTGCCAACACTGCGTTTCCCGGTGCGGGGTCGCCACTCCAGCACCTGGGACCCCAACGACCATCAGCTCTCTGAACTATGTTCCCTTTCATTTCCACTTCAGTTTCACGACTCGCTGAGCTATGTCGGTGACTTTGGTTCTGCTACGAATCTCCTCATTTCCCCGTACCAATACCCGGCGGGTATCGTGTTTAAAGGTAGTGCTCACATTTGTTCATGCCAGGGTGTGCGGGCTGTATGTGGCCGGCGACGGCGGCAGCCTGCGCGGCGGCGGCGGCCTGCGCCGTGCGCGCCTGCGTCTGCATCTGACGGTGACATTGCCGTAAGTCGAAGACCTACAACCGAACATGGAGTTTCATTTTTTACCGCCTTCAGGGCTTACAGCAAACAAGTGTAAATTTAAAAAAAATATTTTTAAAATACGAGCTTTTAGTAGTACCTACATAATCAGACCCTGGATATCATATAGGTCCAGAGTACCTACTTGTCAAGATTAATCAAACGAGCCCAAACTTGATGGGGTTACGTCGTTTTATTACAGAGTTGCCAAAAACCACCTTCCGACTTCATCATCAGACCCTGGATGTCATCTAGGATCAGAGTACTTGTCAAGACAAGTCAAACGAGTCCAAACTGATGGGGTTACGTCGTTTTATTGCAGAGTTTTGTATTGTATACATTAACGAGGGGATGCCTACCATCAATCAGCTATCTATATCGAAATAAGTAATCAATCCTATGTCAGGATTATTCCACCTAATTCCCCTTGTTTGGACTTATGTTACTGGTGTCTAGGCAGCCTACCCTACTCATAGCTTTCGTAAACCTTACGATGTCCCTAGAAAGAATTTTTCTGCCCATACAAAAGGACTGATTTTCGCAAGCAATGTAAACTTTAAAAGTTACACTAGATCCTTTGAGCCTGTATCTCACCTTAATGCAAGCGGAAGGGTATATCTTGTGCACCGCGTCCCCCGGCGCTCTGCCCGCCTCTCTGTCGAGGTAGTAGGACTGCACGAACACCGAGTGGTCCGAGAGACATCGCAGCCACACGTCCCCTTCGCCGCGTAAGTCTAATTGAACGCCTTTGCCGATATGAAGCCTACAAAAGAAAGTACAGACAAATTAATTATTATCAAGCAACTACTAGCATAATAATAAAATGTATGAAACTTTTGAAACAGCAAAATTGAGTTTTCTCGCTCTTAGTATATATAAAAAACTTCATGAAAACATATAAACAACTAGCTTTTAGCCGCGGTTTCGACGTTAAGTTCGATTTTTCAAACGCCAAAGAGGGTAACCTCTTTGTGATTCAATTTTTGAAAAATCCTTTCTTAACGGATGCCTACGTCATAATAACTATCTGTATACCAATTTTCAGCCCAATCCGTACAGTGGTTTGAGCTGTGCGTTGAAAGATCAGTCATAGTCAGTCAGTCAATCGTCCTCCAAGGTTTTTCTAAAACTTCCCTGAAGCTTTAACCTCACAAATGTTGGTAACATAAATTCCTATTGCGCCCCTACAGCCTGACAGTAAGTAGAACATTAAATTTGCTAACTTCTGTTTTCTAAACAAAACATTACTTACCTAGCTCGTTCGCTCTGTTCTGTTCGATGGACATTACTAAGGGCTCCTAAACAAAATCTGTTTCCACCTGAAGGATCTACGTAGCCGTCGACCTAAAATATATAAAAAGTGAGGATAAAATATGTTTATTAACATTGAGTGTTGAAAAACTGATACAAAGAGTACCTTTTGCTCATTTGCTGCACCATCATTTTATATCAAGATTTGTCATATTAGTTTTTGGGAATTTTACTGTAGTCTTCTGTGAGTTTACTTTTCAACTAATGTAGTATTTGTAGAGCATGAAATGGCGATGTTTTGTGCATTAATAGCTTAGCTAGCTAAAACCTTTTGCAGCAGTTGAGCGCTGTTATTTTTAGAAAACTTTCGGATTTTTCTCTGTAATTCCGTAAGGAACAATGAAAAGCTCAAAGAATAACTTGTAAAACAAATAAAAAATAAGAGAATATACAAAACCGGATTCAAAAGAGGGCAGTACGGCTCGTGGACAATCCCAAACTAACTAGCTCACTGGAAAGCCTGGAGCACCGTAGAGACGTAAGCTCTCTGTGCGTATTCTATCGGCTATATAACGGGGAGTGTTCTGAAGAGCTATTTGACCTTGTACCACCCTCTTTCTTCTACAACCGCACTGCATGCCACCCAAAGCAATATCACCCACACCACCTGGGTGCCAGCACTTCGACTATCCGTTGTGCCAGATCTTTTTTTCCACACACTACCAAACTATGGAACTAACTTCCATCGACTGTGTTCCCACTTAATTACAACTTGGGGTTATTCAAGGGGCGGACCAACAAATTCCTGAAAAGCCGGCAACGCATTGGTAGTGCCTCTGGTGCTACAAATGTTCATGGGCGGCGGTAATCGCTTAACATCAGGTGACCTGCCTGCTCGTTTGCTCGCTATTTTTATATAAAAAAAAATATACAAACTCACAGTAACATTGGGCCTACTGGAGGGAACCTTGAAGGTCTCCCCCACTTGGGTGTCCAACTCGAAGTACGCGACGGAACACCAGTACTCGGGGGCCGGCTGACTCGACAGTAAACCTCCGGGGTTACCATTATCTAGAGAACAATGAAAATATTAAATTCAAATTTATTTATTTCACGTAGGCCAACCTGTGGCTCTTATGACACGTCATGACTATACCACCGGTTCGGAAAGTGGATTCTGCTGAGAAGAGCCGGCAAGAAACTCAGCAAAATAATAATTTTACAATATTAATAAGTAGATTACATTGTAATAAGTTTTTTATACCTTGTGGGCAGCTGGATGCCAAGCCGATTTAACACATGCAATTTTTTTAGAATAGAACATAATATTTCTACAATGAGGGGAAGTTCCAAAAAAGCTTACTACAATTCAATTCATGTTAAGACGGGCACATATAAAGTAGCCCCATTCCCGCCGGTGGAACCCGTTCACGAGCATGACGCATGATCCAGCCGTTGCTTCGCTCGACCATATTTGACGGTTATGATTTTAGCAATCAAAGTATGTATATGTATGTATGTATATGTGACTGAACGAATGTTCCACTGTTGGGCCGAAACTACTGAGCCGATTTTGTCGAATGAGGTGTCAATCGATTCGTTATTCCACATTAACGTTCAGACTGACGAGTTTTGGAGTTTGTAGAAGGTGTATCTAGTGCTGCTGGCGTCAGATCAGTATACTCACAATAATGATGATGATGCGCGGGCGCATCGACGGGGACGGGCGGGGCGGCGGGCGGGGGCGCTAGACTTTGTGTGTATGTGAGAGTGTTGTTGCCTGTCCATGTACCTACAACAAATAATATTCCCTATTAATACGTGATAAAATCTAATGGTCCGGGAGCCAGTGACAGATTTTCATGACCAAATTCCCTCCCAATCAAAACTTCGTGAAATGCCTTAGGGATTTATATTATGAATATTCGCGACCGTCAGCTGCGACTCCGTGGGTGGGTCGGGCAATGGCAGCCTCCCACGCATGGAGAAAAAAAAATTTTTTTTAGTCATTTCAAAATTTGACAGATTATAGTTCACCTAATATTTTGAAGGAAAAATAAAGTCAGCTGACCATAACATGGTGGATTATACGTCAGCTGGCTGCTTGAACATGAAAAAAAAATTTATGGACTCTGCTGCGGCGCGGCGCTGCCAGCGGGGAAGCCGTTCTGCTGAGGCTCGGTGGGCATCGCCGACACCGCGGTCACTGGCACCGCCGACACCGCTGATATGACTCACCCTGCTGGTGCTGCGTGCGGTGTGGCACTGGACTCTGCTGCGGCGCGGGGCTGCCAGCGGGGAAGCCGTTCTGCTGAGGCTCGGTGGGCATCGCCGACACCGCGGTCACTGGCACCGCCGACACCGCTGATACGACTCACCCTGCTGGTGCTGCGTGCGGTGTGGCACTGGACTCTGCTGCGGCGCGGGGCTGCCAGCGGGGAAGCCGTTCTGCTGAGGCTCGGTGGGCATCGCCGACACCGCGGTCACTGGCACCGCCGACACCGCTGATACGACTCACCCTGCTGGTGCTGCGTGCGGTGTGGCACTGGACTCTGCTGCGGCGCGGGGCTGCCAGCGGGGAAGCCGTTCTGCTGAGGCTCGGTGGGCATCGCCGACACCGCGGTCACTGGCACCGCCGACACCGCTGATACGACTCACCCTGCTGGTGCTGCGTGCGGTGTGGCACTGGACTCTGCTGCGGCGCGGGGCTGCCAGCGGGGAAGCCGTTCTGCTGAGGCTCGGTGGGCATCGCCGACACCGCGGTCACTGGCACCGCCGACACCGCTGATACGACTCACCCTGCTGGTGCTGCGTGCGGTGTGGCACTGGACTCTGCTGCGGCGCGGGGCTGCCAGCGGGGAAGCCGTTCTGCTGAGGCTGGGTGGGCATCGCCGACACCGCGGTCACTGACACCGCCGACACCGCTGATACGACTCACCCTGCTGGTGCTGCGTGCGGTGTGGCACTGGACTCTGCTGCGGCGCGGGGCTGCCAGCGGGGAAGCCGTTCTGCTGAGGCTGGGTGGGCATCGCCGACACCGCGGTCACTGGCACCGCCGACACCGCTGATACGACTCACCCTGCTGGTGCTGCGTGCGGTGTGGCACTGGACTCTGCTGCGGCGCGGGGCTGCCAGCGGGGAAGCCATTCTGCTGAGGCTCGGTGGGCATCGCCGACACCGCGGTCACTGGCACCGCCGACACCGCTGATACTGCCACTGAGCCCGCTGTTAACAACAATCAACTAACTTAGTTTCTTCTAACTTAACTAGTTCTTTCGTAATATTATACTAACAGAAGCGGAAAACTTTATTCGGAATTGTAAACTGTATTAAGTTTATTAAATATCTGGTTATTTTTTGTTTTTTTGGTAAATCGTGTTTTTTGTAAATTATATATTAAAAAAAAAATTAATAAAATAATAATAATAAAATTCATAGGGGAAAATATAATCGTCTTGGAGTCGAACCGGGGTCTTCTGGTTTCGGGACCGCCCGACTTACCGTCGAGCTATCGGGACTTTATAGATGATGGCGAAATTTAGCTTCGTATTCTAATGATATTGTAAGGGGTTTTTGATTGCCTGAAAACACGGATAAAACGATCTTTCTAAAAATGAAACCTAGCTAGATCGATTTATCGCCCCCGAAACCCCCTGCATACCTCATGAAAATCGTTAGAGCCGTTTCCGAGATTCAGATTATATATATAATATATACAAGCATTGCTCGTTTAAAGATATTAGATAATATTAGTATTACAATTTCTTTTTATTAAAAATTAAATAAAAAGAAATTCTTTTGAAACAATATGATTTGATCAATTCCTGGAAAAGTTGTGGATATAATATGGATATTATGATTTTTCCCGCGAATTCATCCGCGTGAGGTTAGGTTTTTAGAGTCACTCGGGAACCCTTGCCATGATAAAAAATAGTCTATGTCATTCTCCAGGTCATCAACTAAACACATGCAAAAAATCACGTTTATCCGTAGTTCTATTGCGACGTGATTAAAGGACTAACCAACAAACAAACACACTTTCCCATTTATAATATTCTTCTTCTACTTCTTCCACAGGGCCACGGTCTTGCGCCGTCTGAATCCCGCAGCTCCCTGCGACTCGTTTGATGTCGTCGGTCCACCAAGTGGGGTTTGCCAACACTGCGCTTCCCGGTGCGGAATCGCCACTCCAGCGACCCGAACGACTATCAGCTCTTCGAACTATGTGCCCCGCCCATTTCTCGACTTGACTCGCTGAGCTATGTTGGTAACTTTGGTTCTCCTATGGATCTCCTCATATATGATTTGGTCTCGCAGGGATACTCCGAGCATCGCTCTCTCCATCGCCCGCTGAGTGACCCTGAGCCTTCTTATGAGGCCCACAGTTAGCAACCATGTCTCGGATACATAAGTCATAACCAGCAACATGAACTGTTCGAAGACTTTAAGTCTTCAGGCACTGACTGATTTTGGACGAGTAGACATCTCAGAGCTTCCCGAACGCTGCCCAGCCGAGTTAGATTCGGCGGTTGATCTTTCTCGAAATTGGAACTAACTAGCTGGACTGTATGTCCCAGGTATAATATACACTCGTCAACGATTTCGAGTGCAATGATCTGAACGATTTGGACTGGTTGGATTTATAATATTAAGGGGGCTCAGTAGTCCAGGGTAGATAATTTTTGAAAACAAAAAAAATTATAGTAGGATGAAACCCATTGGAAAAGGAAGAGAATGCAACAAAAATGAAAGGAAAAATAAATTACGGGCGATCTGAGGTCGGGAAGTGGGGGGGAGGGGGGGTTTAAGGGTAAAAAACGGTTTATCTCGATTTCAGGAAAAACTACAAGTCCTATGGAAAAAAGTTGAATGGCAAAGTTGTAGGTAAAAAAAAGATTTACAACTTTTGTATTTAGACTTTTTTCACATAACCTCAAAATGTATGTGAAAAATTCAAATAACCAAGTTTTTGGTTTTTTATTTTTATCTTTTACAAAAAAAAATATTTTTTCACGAAATTTGGTGAAAACTTACCTTTTTATGTCCCAAACACACTGTAATTTTTCTGATTTAAAATATTTATTTTTTCACCTTTTTTTGACTTAATATTGAAAAAGCACCTAATTTTCAATCGAAAATTCACCCGTCAAAATATCTGCTTTTTTAAAAATATCGGTGAGCTTTTTATTCGTTGAAATCTCTACTTTCTGATGGTGTAAAAAAAAATATACATTACTATGGTAAATGCTCTCAGAAAATGCAGAAACGAAATACGAAATAACAGGTAGTAAGGCCTAGACCCTCCTAGCCCCTTCCCCACTTCTCTATGAAATACCTTTTGATGGGCTAAAATTTTCCGTAGGTCCCTCAGGTATATAAATTATCTTAAAATAGCAATAAATAGCCATCTACGCATATAATTTAAGAGGTATTTCATAGGGGCTAGGAGGGTCTGGGCCTTACTACCTGTTATTTCGTATTTCGTTTCTGCATTTTCTGAGAGTATTTACCATAGTAATGTATATTTTTTTTACACCATCAGAAAGTAGAGATTTCAACGAATAAAAAGCTCACCGACTTTTTTAAAAAAGCAGATATTTTGACGGGAGAATTTTCGATTGAAAATTAGGTGCTTTTTCAATATTAAGTCAAAAAAAAAGGTGAAAAAATAAATATTTTAAATCAGAAAAATTACAGTGTGTTTGGGACATAAAAAGGTAAGTTTTCACCAAATTTCGTGAAAAAATATTTTTTTTTTGTAAAAGATAAAAATAAAAAACCAAAACTTGGTTATTTGAATTTTTCACATACATTTTGAGGTTATGCGAAAAAAGTCTAAATACAAAAGTTGTAGATCTTTTTTTTACCTACAACTTTGCCATTCAACTTTTTTCCATAGGACTTGTAGTTTTTCGGGAAATCGAGATAAACCGTTTATTACCCTTAAACCCCCCCTCCCCCCCACTTCCCAACCTCAGATCACCCGTAATTTATTTTTCCTTTAATTTTTGTTGCATTCTCTTCCTTTTCCAATGGGTTTCATCCTACTATTATTTTTTTTCACTTTTTATTATTTTTTAAGGCTTCTACCCTGGTCTACAGTATGCGCGACCGAAGTTGCCGGCGCACGTGGGTAACCTGCTTGCTATTTCACCTAACATTGTGTGAGAAAGAGATAGACTCAGTGTAGCGAGTGCATGCGCGCCTACTTCCGTGCTACCGTCCCGCTCCCGCTCCGTGTCGGGTGAGAGGCGCGATCATTTACACCGAAATCAAGCGCGCGAAAAGGGTTGAACAATCGTTTGGGAAGTGTTTTTGAGAAAAAACTACTAAATGTATGTTTACAAAGTAAAGTTATTTGAACTGATGAATAAATAAACTATGTCTAATGATAATTTTTTTTGGAATGTTCATACTCCTAATGTTATTTATTTGCGCCCAAAGTTGTCATAAATTTAGTGTGAAAATGACGATCTTTCGAGGCTCGTAACTTTATAACGAATATTTTTTTTTTTCAATATTTTATATATCAATAAACCTAGATAATGACAAGGCAAATCGACATAATACTTAGTTTTGAGCGTACAATATCAAATAATGTAGTAATCACTGATCTACGTTTGTATGAAGAAGGTACTGGCTTGGTTCACCTTAAGTAAGGATAAAACATACCTGGTAATGTTTGCGTCATTTGCGTGTCAGCGGTAGTCTGCTCCGACGTAAAGAAGGTGTTGTTGGATCCGTCCAGCAGGGGCGTGGTGGCGCCAGGGGACATGCTGACTGGCATGGCAGCTGGAAACAGTCAATACCTATACAAAACGCGAATCTAATATATTGCTGTGTGTAACGACGACGGCAGCTTCTTCCGAAATAAGTCCGAGTCAATTACTATTCATTTTGAGAAGCTTTTGTCGAAAGTCAAAACTCATTCGCCTAACAAAGTGAAAAACTATGATATTAATTTGATTGACTGATTGATTAATTTAAGGTGGAAGACACAGTTCTGCCCGCGAAATTCAAATTTTATTTGGTTTTTCGCAATTTGTAAACTAATACGACAAAGTAGGCTTATGGCATTCTAATTGCGACAATGGCAGTATCATCTTCACAGGTCTATATAAAAATCTTTACTTGAAAGTGTCCAGTTTAAGAAATTAATCAAAATATCGACTAATTTGTGAGTAACTCACGTCCAACTCAGTATTTTGATTAATTTCTTAAATTGGTCACTTTCAAGTAAAGATTTTTATGTAAACCTATGAAGATGATAATTCTACTGGCGCAATTAGAATGCTATTAGCTTAGTTCGTCGTATTAGTTTTACAAATTGCGAAAAACCAAATTAAATTTGAATTTCGCGGGCAGACTCGTATAATCATCCTTAAGGCGCTGTTTTCAGTCACGATCTTCATTCGTGAGCCGAATCACAAGCCGAATGAAGATTGTCTTATTTAAAATCTATGGGTCATAATATTATGAAAAAAAAACTAGTTATAATTGATCGTATTTCTGGCCTGATGGCTGTTTCCTAAAAACGATAACGCAAACTTTTCTTGATAGAAAAAAATTGCAAAGTTGACTCTGCAAATACATAAAATCCCATCGTTCTCTGTTATGCATACATTTATTTTGATAAAATTAAGTACAATTGTTTTTCATATCTTACTACAACAAATGGCTGTTTTAGATTTTATTTATTGCGACTGTTAAATTATAATGGAAAATATTAAAATTATAAAAGTCGCAACAAATAAAATCTAAAACAGCCATTTGTTGTAGTAAGATATGAAAAACTTGTACTTAATTTTATCAAAATAAATGTATGCATAACAGAGAACGATGGGATTTTATGTATTCGCAGAGTCAACTTTGCAATTTTTTTCTATCAAGAAAAGTTTGCGTTATCGTTTTTAGGAAACAGCCATCAGGCCAGAAATACGATCAATTATAACTAGTTTTTTTTTCATAATATTATGACCCATAGATTTTAAATAAGACAATCTTCATTCGGCTTGTGATTCGGCTCACGAATGAAGATCGTGACTGAACACAGCGCCTTAAGTCTTTATTGCAAAAAAAATTCCTTTATAATTCAAACATAAGACTAGAAAAAAAACTCCTGCAGAACATTTTTGGAGAGAGTCAGTTTGTCTAATTTTTTTTTGCACGAATTGTTATTTATTGCAATATAGTAGGTACATAAAAAAGAAATCTACATAACATCTGTATTCATGTACGGATTTTATGTAGATTTCTTTTTTCTAAAGGAAATCTATGAGTTTATTACACCAAATCGTGGTTGAATAGGTAGCCGAATAAATAATCGATTTTTGTTTCCAATAATTCAAAAGGCAAGTGTTGAAGAACCTGTCTTAAACACACAGAAAAATTAAATACACAAAAAATAAACGACGAAAAATGTTGCCACAATAATAATAATTATAAATGTGTGCAAAATAAAGTATAAAAGCTTACAATGGTTCATTCTTTTGGGCAGCCACATCGTGCGCGCGTCCATTGTATCGGGCGGTTCTAGCTTCGGTATAGTTCTCTGTTGAGCCATGGCCATTTGTTGAGGGCTTGGTATCGACATGCCTTGGCTTATTGGCATTTGAGGTGCCCCAGGGGACATCTGTGTAGGTGCGGAGGCCATTCGCGGGGACGCCATCTGGGGTGTACCTGGCCCCATTTGCGGTGTCCCTGGCCCCATTTGAGGTGTCCCCGGCCCCATTTGTGGTGTCCCCGGCCCCATTTGTGGTGTCCCTGGCCCCATTTGAGGGGTTCCTGGTCCGATTTGAGGTGTCCCTGGTCCCATTTGAGGTGTTCCCGGTCCCATCTGGTTTGGTTGATGGTTTAGCATTTGCGCTCCAGGTGAGTGTATCATTTGTTGAGGTACCAATGGCGCGCCCGGCCGTATCGAAGGTCGTGGTCCGTGCGCAGCGGAAAACATATTCGCAACGCCCTCTGGCGCTTGAAAATAAAAAGAATGCAAAATAAAAAAGTTAACATGCTACGCGACATTGCAAATTAATAACACACAAGGTGAAAAGAAATAAAAGAAATTTCAAGTCGCGCCATGAAACTTGGACATGCCCAATGGGGTAGATGACTATGTTCGATTTTAATCATTTAATAAGGAAATAATTAAAAACTATTGAGAAAACAGAATCAAAATACATTTTAAAATGAGGCATCATTTTTAATGAATGTAGAAGTACAGTGGGGCATAGTTTAAGTTTAGTTTAAGAGATTATGTAAAGCGAAATTAGCAACTAAAATGATTTTAATGCCCACAATTACTGAGCACAAGTCTCCTTTCGAATAAAGCTCTGGCTCCTTCAAAACATTAGTTAAGTATTTCGCCTTTTTTCATGTTACTTATAAAAATGAGACAGTACTGTAAATTGATATATGAACTAAAGGCTAAATTGGTAAAATTGCTTCGAGGT
This sequence comes from Oeneis ivallda, assembly GCA_029955525.1. Taxonomy (NCBI): domain Eukaryota; kingdom Metazoa; phylum Arthropoda; class Insecta; order Lepidoptera; family Nymphalidae; genus Oeneis; species Oeneis ivallda. Next base: position 13,744,954 of record JARPMR010000022.1, read on the forward strand.
ATCACGATTGTCCAAATTTCGTGGCGCGAGTCGTAACTGATACAAATTGAACGCTTACTTTGCCCTTGGTTGATAATAATATTAGTTGTTTGGAACTGTTGGTGGTGGTGTTGTATATTGCCGTGGTGATGTCTGGGACTGGTGGCGTGGTGCTGAATGGTGACAAGCTCCCCAGTATCCATATCCATGCCGTTACCACCGATCCCTGCTGTGTACTCATCTTTGACTAGTCTACTGGGTCCTGACTGGAGTGTTAGCCCGGAAAGATCTACAAATTATTTTCATAGATAGTGACATTCAGCGATTTTTATACATCGGCCGTCGGTTAAGGGGGAAGCCTGGTCCAAAGGCTGTTAATCTGCGATACAATGGACACCTTTGGCTCAGGGGCAACCAGAGGTGGTCATTTTGACTAAAATGTGTCTTTTGTTGGACAATGTCATATGTATGGATATTTTTTTGTGAAATTGTTAATATATTTTATCAAGTAATATGCAGTAAATAAATGTTTCCTGATAGTGACAATAACTTCAATTTCATTCTAAGGTAAGCAGAGATAAAATATTTGTTTAATCTTATTGCCGATTTTTAAATGTGATAAGGTTAATATACTTATAATTTTATTTCAATCTAATCTATCAAAACATTATGATTAATAATCTAGAAGAAAACAACTTTTTTAATTGACAATTTTTTTTAATGTTTTTTCTGCTCTTCTCTTCTTTATCAACTGATCCACTTGCAAACTTTGCAATGAAATAGGTAATGCCATAGTATTAATTCACCTTGGAAAACCTTGGAAGGTTTTCTGCAAACTGTGCTTTATACATTTTTGTATCTTTCATCCGAGCTTAAACTCTGCACGGAGATTGCCTATATGATAAGGATGGACAAATGATTCTTTTCTTGCTGGAAGAGAGATATAGGGAATCGTGAGCAACAGCTAGTTATCTATAACTAGCGACCCACCCCGGCTTCGCACGGGTAGTAGAGCATATTACGCCTATGCTTTGCAAACTACTTGAAATGTTCCATAAGTTATATTGAACAGTATGTAGGCTTATAAAAGAAGTATCGCTCGGCTTATAATACAGCAACAACGCGGCGCGCGCGGGGGTAGTCACTGGTCGCATGAGCGAGTCCCATAAGAAAGCTCCCAAGTGGCTTGAATTTTTCCTACATTGTCAACAATTATCGTCATATTTCAACTAATATACACAAAACCTTAACAAATTATACACTAAAACCTTCCTCATGAATCACCCTATCTATTGGTGAAAACCGCATGAAAACCGATCGGTATTTTTAGAGTTAATCGCGAACAGACAGACAGACAGACAGACGCGGCGGGGGACTTTGTTTTATAATAATATGTAGAGATATTTTTTTCCCTTTTTCACCCGACTGCGCGACGCAAAGGAGTGGTAATGTGTTTATCAGTCTATGTATGTATGTATGTTTGTTTGTTCCTTTGTGGCACTCTAGAGACCAAACGCGTGGGCCGATTTTGATAAGTGGCACGTCGGTAGATTGATGATTCGCCAAGCCAGTGCAAGTGCCAACGAGAACATAAAAATTTGAAAAATTCAAAATGGCGGATTTTGGACGCCATAATATGGGGTTCAAAAAGGGTTGAAAAGTTGATTACGAAAATATATTTTTCATTTTTTTTCTCATAAATTTGATAATTGATATTTTCATTTATATTCTCTAAAGCAGTCGATTTTTAATATTTTGCTTGTCTTTTAATAATTTTCTTCTTCATCAACTGATAGATGTCCACAGCTGGACATAGGTCTCTTGCATGGATTTCCACAAGCCTTGGTCTTGCACCACCTGCATCCAGCAGCTCCCTGCAATTTGTTTGATGTTGTCGGTCCACCTAGCGGAGGGTCCACATAGTGTAGGGGGTCCACCTAGTGGGGGGAGGTCTTTTTAATAATTTTAGCATAAATGAATCCAGGCAAAAATGCCATTTTTAAAAACAATAACTTAAATACTAACCAATACCTGGAGATACTACTCTCTCATAATGGTAAGGGTTAACACAGACAGAGTCACATTTGAGATCAAAAGCAAACTGGCAGAACTTGACATGCTTCAACTCGTTCTTGTGCAGGTCCGGCCAACGCCATATGCGAGCGTAGATCACATGTGGGAAACCTTTTCTTCCTGCTACCTAAATTGTAAAAAATCCTTTGTTTACATAAAATTAGTCTGGAATCACAACTTTACGCATCAATTTGCGTTTTGTCCATACAAAACAGACATTTTTCATAGTTGTGTTTGCATCGAAAACCTTATTGATGCATATGTTATCGGCCAAACCCGATTTCAGGACAAACTAGTTTTACCCAGGCTGAACTAGTTCTTCCTATATGTGATAGGATTCAGGTTTGGCTGTTAAACTTATATGATTCTAATATCAATCACACAAATTTTTTCTTTTTGAGACTTAACTTAGGTTTGGTATTATATATAGGACCAAATAGAAAATAAGTGCCCGGCCTGCTGCCAGGCACCTAACTGTTCATATTGAACCCCAACCTAACCTAACTTTAGATTTTGGCAAACATAGTACTTTTTAGGCAAGATTCTGTGATAATTTACTGCATCTGACCTTCGAATTAAAATAATAATAAAAGGTGTAGACATTCGTCATTGGAATCCTATCCCTTATAGGAAGAACTAGTTTAGCGTAGGCAAAACTAGTTTGTCCTGAAATCGGGTTTAGCCGGTAACAAATACACTACTATGAAAAAATGAAGGACCAAATGTGAATCAATGCGCACAGATGTGATTCCAACCTTAGTTTTTTATTATATTTGTGAAATGAAGTATTCCTATTCTTATTTGGACAAGTTATTCAAAAAGAATACAAACACAAACCACAAAACACTTGTTAAATTAAATTAATATGAATGTAGATTTAAAGTTTTCTATCAACAAGTTTCCTTGGTGGTATCTTATTTACTATGCCAAATTAAATGTCTAAAAAGACCTTCAGATAGTTCCTCAAGAATGTGTGGTGTTCAAAATTTAATTGATGAACCTACATACCTGTAAGCGACCATCTAATGTGCGCTGTATGGTGACACATTTGCTAGGATGGGCACCATTTGTAGTGATCGCTGTGATCAAAGAGTCTAATTCATCTCGTTTTTCCTTCAACTTCTTGACTAGAGACTCTATAGCTCTCTTTGAGAAGCCTTCACTCTCACCCCCTTGCCTGTGGCACATCAGGGAGTGAACAATGCTAAGGCAGGCGTCTGCCGAAGTTGGTGCAGTGGTATTCATATCTACAAAACAAATAGTGTAAACAGTATATTATATTAACTTTACTGTACAATATATTGTAAGTATATCTGATGATTTTAATCAAATTCTCGTATACATTAGTATCCAAATGCTACTAATTACATAGGTACACAAATAAATTATCAATCTATTTATAACAATTGAATAATAATTACATATTCCACTTTTTATGAATAACTGTATTGACTAATAAAAAATTAGTTAAGTAAATGAATATAGCTTTCTTTTTAACTGAGGAAAGTGGAATGCAGTAAGTTGCAATTGATAATTTCTAAGAAATAATAGATCTGAAAAATAAAATAGTCATTCACGTTTATCACACAAATAACGAGGCAAAATAAAGTAACACACTTACCTGCTTGTTAACAGAGAAGCCGTTCCAATTTTCATATGTAATGCACTTATTGTTTATTTCTAAAATCATGGAATAATTAAGAAAATTGATTTCCTTTATTTCGAGATGAAACCAAAACAGAACACGACATTTTTGATTTAGCAATCCATAGAGCAATCACAGATTAGAGGATACTACGTATAGAGCATGCTATGTCGTCTTCGAACAAATTTATTAGGACCTATTCAAACTCACGCCATCTAGTAGTCGTAGTTAAAATAACTTAGAAAATTATTGAGTGCTGCTATACCAAAAAAAATTACAATTCAAAGATTAATTAAAGTGGCCACACTGTCAAATCAGTTCTGAAAAAATTCAAAATGTCCGTCTGATACCGTTCTGTGCTGATGATTGATGAATGTCGTCAAAATCGCCGTTCTATCAGGCATTTTTCTCTAATTTCTTTGCCTATTGCTATTCGCGTCGAGTTGAACTATCCTCCGCTTGTAGTTTTCAGTGTACAAACTATTTTAGAGATTTTGGACTCCTTTTTTATATTTTAAGTACTTAGTGTTTAAATTCAGTGTACAAACTTTGAGATTTTGGACTCCTTTTTATATTTAAGTAATTGTTTAGTGTTAAGTTTAGTGCACAAACTATTTTGGAGATTATGGACTTCTTTTTATACATAATTTAAGTACTTTAAGTTTTAAGATGTCGTTTATGTCGTGCTGTGTTCTTAATTGCTTCGTTAAACATGGACAAGGTAAATATTTTTATACTAACGACTCAGTAGGTAGTCACTTTGTACCATTAACGACTGAAGTTAATACATAAATAATCGATTTATATTCTGTAATCTCTACATAAATCTCTAAGTAAATCTTTAGGTTAAGTTACTTAGCAATTGTAAGTAAACTGCAGTTAAATAATTTGATTAGCTACAAAAAATATAGACTACCACTACTATTACTAGAACTATATTATTATGACAACAAAATTGTTAATCGTTTCTTAACTTTTTATAGGAGTGCCTCTTCACCGTTTTCCGAATCCCAGCACGGATCAAGAACGGTTCCAAGCATGGGTACGCAACATTGGAGGAGAAGTTGCCACATCAGACCAATCTTTTGTCTTCAAAAATAGAAGAATTTGTCATAAGCATTTTGATCCAATTTATTTTGCTTCAAAAAATCGACTCAGTAAAATTGCTGTACCATCAATTAATGTACCAGGTATGATTTTCTTTCTTTTTTGGAACAATGTTCCTTATTGCGCGTTGCAAAAGGGGGCTAGACGGAAAAAATTAAGACTAAATTGGACGACACTTTTTGGAATGTGAATTAGGCATTGTGTTTGCCCGCGATGGACTCCTAAACTACTTAACCGATTTTGATCAAACTTCGTAATTATCTGTAAATTGATCCAACTTGAAAGATAGGATAGTTTTTTGGATAAGGATATTTTGTTTGTTTTATTTATATAGATAAGTTGGCGGCACAAAGTTCACCGGGTCAGCTAATAATATTATAAAAAGGAAAGATTTTTTTGTTTGTTTGTACTGAATAGGCTCTGTCACTAAACTACAGGACCGATTTTAACCATTTTTCACCAATAGAAAGCTTAATTATCAGGAAGTAACATAGGCTATAATTTATTGCCAAAATAATTAGAGATCCTTAAGAAAATTGCAATAACAGAACCCAAAGTAGGAAAATTTTGCCTGTAAAATGCATTGTTTGACGTGTGCTGAGGAAACTATTGATGATACTTAAAAATGGTGTACTACATGATTAAAGTACTCATTATTTTCTACAAAAAAATCCCCGAGGGAATTTATCTAACTATGATATTTAAGTCACAATTGTAGCTTTTATGTTCTAAAATTTAACTAGATCAACTCTATTATCATGGTATTCATCTTTACTAATACGTCTTAGTAATACTATAAATGCAAAAGTGTGTTTGTTTTATGGTTTGTCCTTCAATCACGCCGCAACAGAGTTACGGATCGACATGATTTTTTGCATGGGTATAGTTGAGGACCTGGAGAGTGACATAGGCTCCTTTTTATCCCGGAAACCAAAGAGTTCCCAAGGGATTTTAAATACTGTATCCATGCGGACAAACTCGCGGGCATCAGCTAGTATTTTTATAAATCATTGTAACCAAAATAAAGTTGTTAAGATCATTTTGTAACTTCGTTCCTATCTGGTGTCCCATGACACCACACTATTTTTTTTTTGTGGTTTACTTACTATACTTACTCAAAGAGTCTAAAATGGAAACTTATGTATTGTTAACTGTAACAAAATATTTTTTTCACAATCAGAATTATTATGTTACAGCTTGACAAATACTAGTCATTTTTTATTCTTATTTAGCTTGAGACACTCTAGCCACTGCACAACAATATCATAACATTGCAGAATCTGAGTGGTATATTTCGATTATATTATTTTCATGTGTGTCATAATAGACATGTATTTTCATTTATGTTCCCGATGTACGATTACCTATATCACACAGTCCTCATCAAATTCCTCTGGTTGAGACAACAGCTATACTGAGTACAAGTAAAGACTGTAGTGCGCCTTTGAGTAAAGTTACAGCCTTACCAAAGTGCGCTCCTGCTTCTGTATCAAGATGTTCAGGTATTTTTTAATAAACATTGCATAATATTTTAAAATTTTTAAAGTTAGATATCATAATAATTATGAAAAGACTTCGTTTGTACATTCTTAAATAGATTTTCACTTATAGCCAAAGTTGGGAGTGTAACAACACTCCCATGCTTCAAAGAGCATCTATAGCCATCAGTTCTGTGCCTGAACTCTCTACTTTATTTAGTGCTAGCTGATGCCCGTGACTTTGTCCGCAAGTTTTTAAAATCTTGGATTTTATCTCTGGGATAAAAAGAAGCCTATGTCACTCTCCAGGTTCGCAACTATACCCATGCAAAAAATAACATTGATTCGTAGCTCTGTTGCAACGTGATTGAAAGACAAACAAACACACTTTCGCATTTATAATATTATAATATTATTAGTGTGTATATACACTTACATATGTACTTGTAGTTTTTGTTGTATTTGTACACTTACACACATACACCGGCGGGAATGGGGCTGCATTCTGTATGCCCATATTAACATGTATTGAATTGTAGTATGCATTTTTTTAACTTTCCCTCATTGTGGAAATATTCTATTCTATTCTATTCTAACAAGTTGCATGGAATAAATTGGTTTGGCAGATAGTATGGAAAACTCATAGGTTGGTCTATGTGGAATAAATAATTTTTAATTTGAATATGCAATACACTTGGGCACTATATCTGCTGCTTAAATCTCTAATAACAGGGGGTTTAATTCTGTACCTACACATAAAAATGAATTAATTTTGTACACAAAAAATTTAATCTAAAATATTTTTTACAGTTTCTATGACACCAAATGAATTGAAGCTGAAGAAAATCATTGCAAACTTAAAGAAACAAGTATGCAGAAAGAAGATAGCAAATAAGTCTTACAGACAACGATTAAATTTTGCAAAAAAGAGTGCGAAACATGTAGCATTAACATATATTAACCAAAGTTTGACAAAGGCAGCTAGAACATTTATAAAAATGCAACTGAAACAGGCAGGTAAAAAGGCCAAAGGAAGAAGATTTACCTTAAAAGAAAAGGTACTATCTTTATCTTTATATAAGTCTAGTCCAAAGGCTTATCGCTTATTCAGTGAGATCTGCATTTTACCAAAAAGGACAACATTGCTGAAACTTTTACAACAGATCCAACTGCAGCCTGGTTTAAACAAACTTATGTTTTTGGACCTTAAAAAAAAAGTGAATAAATTACCTGAGCACCATAGATATTGCACATTAATTTTTGATGAGATGTCTATATCTGCAAATTTGACATATGACTCAAGGAATGATGAAATCATTGGTTTTAGCAATGATGGAGACAATAAAAAAGCAGAATTTTGCAACCATGCAGCAGTGTTCATGGTGCGGGGTGTAATAAAAAAATTTAAACAGCCTGTGGCTTATGCTTTTACAAGCAGTAGCTCAAAATCTTGGGATTTAGTGCATATGCTTAAATTAGTCATAAAAGAAATACAAGATGCAGGACTGCAAGTAGTGGCAACAGTTTGTGACCAGGGAACTACAAACATGTCCGCTATTAATATTTTATTAAAACAGACTCAAGAGGACTATTTCAAAAAAGGAAAAGAGTGGAAAGGTGGATTTTTTGAAATAAATTCAAAAAAAATTGTGCCTATTTTTGACCCTCCTCATTTAATGAAAGGTGTTAGGAACAACATGCTTTCAAAAAATTTAAAATATAAAATGAAAAACAAAGTATGTACAGCACAGTGGCAGCACATAACAGATCTATATAAGAGAAACCCTGGCTACAGTGGGTACAGATTAATACCCAAACTCACAGCTCATCATGTGCTGCCAAATCTTATACCTAAAATGCGTGTCAAACATTGCACTCAAGTTTTTAGTCGCAGTGTTGGAGTAACAATGGGATTTATGGCAGGTTTGTAAATTCTTATTCATGTGTCCTATATATACATATTTCAGTATTCTTTTTTTTCTGCCTCGTTGTTTGACTGTTTTGTGGTTAGCTTGTTTGACTGGCGAGGTCCCGAGTTCGATTACCGGGTCGGGCTGTTTAAAAAATGTATTGGGTTTTTCTGTCAAAGAAATTCTCAGTAGCCTAGCCTAGCTCTAGCCCGGAGTTAGGAAGTTGGCGGTGAGTCACCCCCGTGCCTCGGAGAGCACGTAAAGACATCGGTCCTGGTCGTGTCGGATTTCCGTCCCATTGGACTATGAGAGTGAGGGAATAGAGAGTGCATCTGTATTTGCGCACACAGTTGTGCACTATAATTTATGCCGCGCAGATGACTGATCTCTGGCTATCTCTCTAGGCTGACATGGTTGGATTCAGTTGGGAGGACATTATTGTTATTTTTTCTTTTGTTTGATAATGTTATGTTGTTATGTGAGGTTTAAATTACCTAATGTAAACCTCTTCTTCTTCTTTATCAACCGATAGACGTCCACTGCTGGACAAAGGTCTCTTGCATGGACTTCCACAGGTCTCGGTCTTGCGCCGCCTGAATCCAGCGGCTCCCTGCGACTCGTTTGATGTCGTCGGTCCACCTGGTGGGGGGTCTGCCAACACTGCGCTTCCCGGTGCGGGGTCGCCACTCCAGCACCTTGGGACCCCAACGACCATCAGCTCTTCGAACTATGTGCCCCGCCCATTTCCACTTCAGTATCGCGACTCGCTTAGCTAGGTCGGTGACTCTGGTTCTCCTACGGATCTCATCATTTCTGATTCGATCCCGCAGGGACACTCCGAGCATAGCTCTCTCGCTATGCTCGGAGTATGTAAACCTCTATTAATGAGCAAATAAAGAATTGAGCGAATGAATTAGCATAGTATCTAAATGTGAAATAATAATAATTTTTTTTTTACTGCAAATGTTTCTTTCCTCAATTATTTTTGATCTTTATTTGATATAGTCATAATGTGCTTTTTACAGATGGTGGTAAACTGCCAGAGGAGAGTAAAGAAACTGCAGATTTGATTATATTTTTTGATAATTTATTTGGTTCTGTCAATGGCAGCTCCAGTAAAGTGGAAGGTGGAAAAATTTATAGATGTGCTGTGACGCCAAAATCACCACACCAAAAACTGTGGCAGGAAAGTATTCCTATATTAAAATCCATGAAATTTTTGGCAAAAAATGGAAAACTGACTGTGGTTCCATCACTATCCAGTTGGATAAAAACGATTGAAGGTTTTCAAATAATTATAAATGACCTAGGTAAACAAGGTCTTAACTCAATTTTACTGCGTCATTTCAATCAGGATCCTATTGAAAACTTTTTTGGTGCGATAAGAGCTCAAGGCTGCCATAACATAATGCCAAATGCTATGCAATTCCAGTCCGCATATAAGACCCTACTTATAAATAATATGACGTCATCACACTCTGTGGGCGCGAATTGCGAAGAAGACAAAAATTCATGTTTATTGAGCAATTTAGAAGACTTTTTTAAAAATAAGTCTGAAAACTCCCCAAAGAATTGTCAACAGACAACAATTTCAGAAGAACATCTAATGATCAATCCAATTGACACAGAAAATTTAATTGTCAGCCATTCACCAATAGATATCGAAAGATGTGCAGCCTTAGGCTACTGCAGTGGCTGGCTTATAAAAAAAGCAAAAGCTATTTATAAGAAATGTCCAGCATGTAAAAATAGCTTGGAAAGTGAAAAAATAGAAAATTTTCATAAATATATCAAAATAAGTGAGTTTTCGGACAAAGCCTGGCTAACATATCCTACCAGGGAAGCATTTGACTTTTTTGTGCAATGTGAAAATATCACAAAACATGTTTTGATGTCAAGTTGCACAAAAAAAAATATAGGTGAATATATAAAATTAGTCTGCTCAATAAACATGGATTTGTCATTTATAAAATGTGATTTGCATAGAGATGAAGTTTTAAAGTTTTTGTTGAATAAGAGTGTCACTTTTAATTTATTTACTTGGTGCAAAATTATTAATAAAATATTTTCCGGTAAAGAAATAAATTGGGATCATGATGATCCCATTCAAAAGGCAGCCTTTATATATTATGAAAAAAATAAAACAAAAAAAAATTTGAGAAAGAATACTGTATAATCACAATTCACTCTTACTCAAATTTTTATCCTACTATGGCGAAGCCATAAGTATATTATGTATGTTTGTGACTACTCATGAATGTTCCACTGCACTATACTATAATGCAATAAACTTTCCATAGTTGGGTTACAGTCTTTAAATTTTTGTCCTTGTATTAATGGACCGGGAGCCAAGACGTTTCAGACCTTCTTTTTTTATAAAAGCTGAGAGTTCCTTTGCGTATGTCCCCAATAGAGATTAAGAGCCATTTTATTGTTTTGTTTGCCATGGAGAGCCATGGAGAGCCATGGAGTCAATGCCAATAATTGTTAAGATATTCCACCTTTGTTTCATTTGATGAATGCAGTAGGGTTAGCAAATTTTTTGGCATCAAGGATTAACCGGAACGCGGAAATGCAATGGGTATAATGGTAAGGGTGCCAAAACACTCTTCTACATGAGCATTATTTGTTTGTACTTAATTAATTAGAAAGACTAGCCATATAAGTTTTACTGTAAAATAAATCATGAATAGTATTTATTGTTTTTTAATAATTTCATTGTTCCTTTAGTACCAAATTTAAAATTAAATATGATCGACTCTGTCTAATGAAGGCTGAGTAAAAAGGCGGCAAATTTAAAAAAATAGATTCTGTATCCCTCGGATCAAATGGAAATAAATGTACTTGATAGTTATATTCATTCAAGAAAACTAGGAGAGAATAAAGCAAAAAATCTATTAAATACATTTATTCCTAGTTAATTTGAAATAATCTATTTTTAAATTTGCCACCATTTTTCACTGCTTTAAGTACCTAGGCTTAATGTTGATTATACGAGTCTGCCCGCGAAATTCAAATTTAATTTGGTTTTTCGCAATTTGTAAATTAATACGGCAAATTAGGCTTATGGCATTCTAATTGCGCCAATGGCTGTACCATCTTCACAGGTTTATATAAAAATCTTTGCTCGAAAATGACCAGTTTAAGAAATTAATCAAAATATTACGTGAGTAACTCACAAATTAGTCGATATTTCTTAAACTGGACACTTTCAAGTACAGATTTTTATACAAACCTGTGAAGATGATACTGCCATAGTCGCAATTAGAATGCCATAAGCCTACTTTGTCGTATTAGGTTACAAATTGCGAAAAACCAAATTAAATTTGAATTTCGCGGGCAGACACGTATAATCAACCTTGCAGTATATAGTACTTATCGTTGGTAGGTATAGGTATACACATAATATAGATCGAGTTTTAACTATGACCGCTAGATGGAGCCGCTTGCTAAGAACCATTACAGTGATTTGAGATGAACATCTATTCCAGAGTATTATTTATATTAATCTATGGTATAGAGCAATACACAGAGTCACAGACCACAGAGTACATTATAACACACAACTGCAAAACTTTTCATTCTACAGTCATGATACAGTCTGAATCATGGATCAAGGAAAACGACTACGTGGTCTGAATACAATCTTCCATCTATCTTAGTATCTTCATCTTATCTTCGTAAGTGTATAGTCCATAGACTTGGTATTTAAATCCATGGTAGCTAAGAATTGCGGCACAACCATGGTAGGTAGGAAATAGGCACAACCATCGTAGTCGTATTAAAATTCCTAGTTCCGACCATGGGGCCAAAAATGATATTGGACCATAGACAATACTATACACCCCATGGAACTAGGAACTACGACTATACTCTATCCACGGAGACTAGTTAATATAGCGCTCTCTCTGTCACGTAATCCCATACTAACCATTCTGAATGTACGTACACACTTCATTATCAACCCGTCAACGGCTCACTACTGAGCGCAGGTCTCCTCTCAGAGAAGGGTTATAGGCTATAGTCCACCACACACACTTCACGTGGACTTCACACACCTTCGAGAACATTATGAAGAACTCTCAGATGTCCAGGTTTCCTCACGATGTTTTCCTTCACCGTTGAAGCAAGTGATAGTTAATTGCTTAAACGCACTTGACTCCGAAAAGTCAGAGGTACCGTACCCGGGATGGAACCTGTGACCCCCCGAATAGGAGACCACAGTCCTAACCACTAGGCTATCACTGCTTCTTACACGTACACACTTAGCTACTATTAAATAAAACTAGCTTTCTTCCCACGACTACACTTGTCTTTGTAATATAATAGGTAGTTGAAAAATTGGGAAGAATTTAAAGCAGTTTCTTTAAAAAATAAAAAAAAGCTTTTATTAAATTAATGTATTTAATGTGAAGGAAAAAAAAACAAGAGTAATAAAATGTTTCCATCTAATTTACGTAGTTATTATAATTCAAAATATATTAATCACTATCCGACGAAGTATCACTGCTATCGTTTTCTACATTTATTATGAAGTTATCAGTCATTATTTCTACATTCCTATCCATTGCGTTCATTTTTGGCTCTACTATTTCTTGTACATGTTTCATACAATTTTGCCACTTTTGGGCATTAATATTTTGAATCGCATTATTCAAAAGTTTTCTTAATTCCGCCATTTTGTAAGTTGTGTTTTCAGCGGCAACTTTACCTTTAACTTGGGCCCAAATCAATTCAATGGGATTTAATTCGCAGTGATACGGCGGAAGTCTTAAAACAGTTTTATTTTTAGCTTTTGCCATTTAATTTTCATCTACAAAACGTGCTTCGTATCGCTGTTTGTGTTGCTTAACTATGTTTAACAGTTCTCTTTTAAGTAAATCCTCATCACGTAATATTTTTTTCTTTTAACCAGTCGATAATTTCTTGTTTTTTTTTTTGTTTCTGTGGCTATTTTCTCAGTTTTCCTTGACAATATACAATACACAAACCAAGTCACAATTAATGCACCAACAGTCCAAAGTACACGCCAAGTCAAGGAACAATAACGATAGATAAGGATAATAGCCCACTCAACGAAGCAAAAATAGGGGAAATAATTCGTGTAAAGCGATTTTTCGCATAGTTGTAGGGAATGGTGTCTGAAGCAACATACTCAAAGTACTGATGGATGGGGGTGAAGCTAACGGGGAGGGGGGGGGGGGTGTAAAGGTCCCTTTTTTAGGTTTTCTCGAATAACTCGTAAACGGTGGCTTATAGCAAAAAAAAATCTTTTATTTAAGTAATCTACATAAAATTCTCTATAAAAAAGGTTCTTTACACTTTTTCGCTGGGAATCAATATTTAATGGGATATATGAAGGAAAGAAGGTGGACAATAATAAAATAAAATTATTTTTTTTATGTAGGTAGGTATAGTATTAGAAAAATCTAAGTATCTTCTAAATCTAAAATATCATCATCAACATCATCGTCGACGGTGTTTTCGATCATGGGGGCTCCGTTAGTGCATGAGCCAGAGCATACACCGCAGACACTGGAGCAGGCAATTCCTGCTTTCCGGCAGCCGCATCGCACCCCACACCCAGTCGTGCATCGGCAAAATATGGTGTTGAGAATGGAGTCAGGTGCCACTGGATCATTGGTTGTCACCGGCTTTAGGATGCCATCGTCTCCTCTTACCCAGCCCCATTGAGTAGGTGGTAGGGGGTTGCCGAGCCATGGTTGTATCTGTAAAAGAAGTTATAAGATCAACGTAAGTATTTAGCTCAAATATATATTTACATTACAGTATTTGACATTGATTAATGATACCTGTAGGTACACTCTCAACGAGTGCTGCTTCGAAGCTCCTTTAGTAGGAGGAAGAGTGGCCAGATCTGATTTCGGCTTCATCAATGCTCTCAAAAAAGCTGAGTAGCGGTATTTATTGAGATTTTGTTCCTGGGCAGGCGCTTGGTAAATTGCCAGAAACAGTTTCTCGCTGGCCTGTTCAATACTCTCAGGTGATGTTGAAAGCTCACTGAAAATGTCTGAGATGTTTTGGGTCAGGTCTGGTTCAGCCGTGAACAGCTTAGCAATCCCCACTTTGCTCTTTCCATGGATCGCAGAGGTGGTGTCGTATCCGGAGAAGCTGTGGAGAAGGAGAATTGTCTTGGCAAATGGAAGTTGTTGAAGTTGTCGCACTGAAAACAATTTGGTCTCCACTTTTCCACGCCCCGGTTTCATAAAGAACACGTTGATATTTGATGGAGCCAATCCCATGAGGAGGACTATCAAGTCGACATCCTCCCCAACGATTACAACAGTTGGATGAACGTCAGCCTTATCCAACCCGCACCTGACAATAGTACCATCAGCATCTCCTGTTGCAACAGTTGATTCAATCACTGCTGCTGTCATTTTCTCGGTGAGGAACTGAATCAGGCTGATTTTGAGGCGTTTTATTATTTTCATGGCGAAGAAATGCTCTTGTTGAACAGTGATGATCGAATATTCGCTACAGTTAATGTCAACCGACATTTTACTCAGATCTCGTTGCTTCTGCTCTGCTCGTTTTGTGCTGTTGATATCACTGTAACCATCAAAAACCACCATACAATTTGGACCGTAATGTTTCTGTACGTAAGTAATGTTCTGATGGCAAATCGAAGAAACGTTGGAGGACGGTTTCCATTTCATACGGTGTAGTAGAAAACCACCATCTACCACATTGGTGGTTTGGTTGAGAACGAGAGCTGCGTTTTTCTCTACTGGCAAAACATCGTAGAGGGATGACTTCTTCCCTTTTCGCATTACACCCTCGTGGAACAGAGCCATAGGGAATGGGGTAAGTTCATAAGTCAAAAGGTCTGCAACATCTTCTTCGTTCTTTTTTGCTATGACAGTTCTTTGGAAAATTGTCAAAGGGTTAACAGTATCTATCTCACCACTGATTTTAATGGTACTGCTCATACTGGCTAGTGAAAAAACCACATTCTTCTTAGACTGCTTCATGTCACTGAATTTGCCAATAAAACTTTGCATCGTTTTGGTGCCAATATCTAGGGCTTGGTGTAAGACAGGGATATTAGCGAATTCAATTTTGGAAATAGAGGATGTTCACTGAACTATTCTCGAATCTTCCACTAGCAAAAACCACTTCGCCACGCCACAGGAGCACAAGGACCGCGCCGTGCGCGCCATTAATTTGAACCCCTTAGCATTAAAACGCGAGAATTGATCATAATTAACATTTCTGCTTTAATATCTCGTTGAATATTGATCCCAGCGAAAAAGTGTATAGAACCTTTTTTATAGAAAATTTTATGTAGATTACTTGAATAAAAGAATTTTTTTTGCTATAAGCCACCGTTTACACCCCCCCCCCCCCCCCTCCCTGTTAGCTTCACCCCCATCTATCAGTACTTTGAGTATGTTGCTTCAGACACCATTCCCTACAACTATGCCAAAAATCGCTTTTACACGAATTATTTCCCCTATTAGGCAGTTTTTGGTCTTCATTGAGTGGACTATAAAATATGAGCGCGTCTGCACAGTACGGGTACCACGATCAGACTAAAATATACACGTAGTCTGTACACTGCATTAACAGTTATCGCTGACCAACCACAAACGAGTCTATGTTTTCCCTATTAACTTGTCTCCGTGGATACAGTATAGTGTTCGTGGTCTATGGTATAGTCTACCTACTTGCATGATACACCCCTTCAATGTATTCTGAGGAGAATACATACGTCTACCGCTTTGAGTATTAAACCAAACCGTTTTGCGAAATGAAACGCAATTTATGTCGTGGAGTTGTCAATGTCATTGACATTTGAACTTTGACAGTCAATTTTTAATCAAAAATTCCATTTTCTTTATTTTCAAAAAGGCAAAACAGGTCAAAAACAATTAGATTTTAGCAGATTTACGTAATTTATTCACGTTGAACAAGTACAATTCGTGTACGTATGTCTTTCGAGGAGGTCAAAAAAGTGGGTGGACCTGAGTTCCTAATTGGGCAGTCGTGTTGTGCGGTGCAAATGAAAATAAACTTTATTGATGATGAAAAATGAAGGGGGTTGGTAATTCACCAGCTGATCGCGAAGGGATGACAAACAAACCTATAGTAGCATGTGAGTTGGTCACTAATATTATTATTATTTCGTATTATATTCCTTACAAAAAAAAAATAATTAATAAATATTTGTAGGCGCTGGCGACTGGAACTTATTCTGTACAATAGAACAACCCCTGGTGGCTGCAATTCCTCAGGATTCGTGCGAATGGCGGAGGTCGTATGGGAGAATAACTAAATTTGTATATTTAGAGGCAACTTTTGTGAAGTTCAATAAGGATAAAGCACAGTCTGAGCTCAATCTTTTAAAACGACCTATATTCCATATTTACTGGACTGATTGTGTGGTAATGAAATTTCCTAATATTATCCATCCATACTTGTTATAGTATGAAAGTGTGCCTGTCTGTTATCTGTTCACTGCTAAGTTGTTGCGATTTTGATGAAATTTGGCACAGAGAGTTTCCATAATTATGTACCTAATATACCATACTCCAGATAATTGTGATGACATCTGGATGTAATTATGGGCATCAGCAAGTTGAATAATGAAATTTTGTAAATTTAAGTAGAGTATTCACTGGTCTAGCATTAGTAGATAGGTAAGTACCTAAATTGATGAGTTAGTTTTTAAGAATGATAAAGAGAAGATGAAATTCACATTCGTGAGAAAGAGGAATAGATATCAACAAAGATGGGTAATAGAGAGGAAGAAATACAGATTTACTAGTCAGTGCACATGTTGCTTAATAGTTACTTTTTTCGTAACTACAAATTATTTTGACAAATATTCATTTGTGTGTTGATACTTAAATTTTATATAAAACCTACAGGATATAGAATATTATAAAACAACACTCAGAGAAGATATAGAAGCATGGCTCAAGCAATTAGAGAAAAACAATATAACAGACTGGATGATAGTTCTAGTAGAGACCTACGACATAAGGAAAACCAACAAGTTACTACCCAGGACTACAGTTTTAGATAAAATCAAAGGTATACCTTCATACTAATATTATAAATGCGAAAGTGTGTTTGTTTGTTGGTTTGTCCTTCAATCACACCACAACAGAGCTACAGATTGACGTGATTTTTGCAAGGTTTATAGTCGAAGAACTATTATGCTAGAGTTCCCAAGGGATTTTAAAAAGAATCCAAGCGCACAAAGTCGCGGGTATCAGCTAGTTAAATAAAAATAGGGATGCAGGAAGTGCCAAAAAGTATCTACAATGATTTAATAGCCTCAATAGCCCAACGGTTAAAAGTGCAGACGAAACTGAAAGGTTCAAGGTTCAAATCCCACCTGTTGCACTATTGTCGTACCCACTCCTAACACAAGCTGTCAAAGACAAGAGGCACAAAAGGCAAAATGGCCTCAATCAAGTAGGTCCAAAACAATATGACAGATAAACTGTCCAGTGTTAAGCATTTTAATATAGAGGTCAGTATTTTTAGTACAGAACATTGGCTTGATGACCTCTGCATCCTGTTTTAACTTTTAGCCATGCTGTTAAAGTCTTAATTAACAACTATAAACGTAAACAAGTAATTGACCCAAATATCTAATGAGATGTATTTCAAAAGTTATAGTTTCTAGCTAAAACAAAATATAGCTTATCAGAATTTTTTAAAAGATTTATTATGTACCCTAAACACATGTTTAAGGTTATTGACTCGGCTTCCTGCGACTTGTGTATGATGGTTGTTGGTCCACCTAGTGGGGACTGCCATCACTGCACTTTCCCCTGCAAGATCTCCACTCCAGCAGCTTTAGACCCAGCAACCATGGATCTCGAACTCTGTCCCACCCATTTCCACTTCAGATTTACGACTCACTAAGCTATGTCGCGAACTTTGAATATACTATATATTATAATATACTAGCTGATGCCCGCGACTTCGTCTGCGTGGATTTAGTTCATAACATCTCGCGGGAAATCTTTGTCACCCTCCAGGTTCTCAACTATACCTATCCAATAAATCACGTCAATCCGTAGCTTTGTAGCAGGAAACATTTGATCGTCTTGCTCGCGGCATTGTTAATGATGATTCAAAGAGAAAACATATTACTGATGATATTATCAATTACGTTAAACTATAATTTTTATAATTGTTTTTACCATAATTTTCTACCATAATTAACCAAATACAAAATTACGTTTAGCTGTCATTTATCTACGTTTTGTTCTTCCACTGTCATTTTCGTTTTTTTATTCCATGTCAGATGCATTTTTGTTATACCAGGTTTTATATTGACTTGACGGAAACGCGGTCGAACGGGATAAAAAGTATCCTATGTCCGTCTCCTGGTTCTAAGCTACCTCTCCACCAATTTTGAGCCAAATCGGTTCATCCGTTCTTGAGTTATAAATAGTGTAACTAACACCACTTTCTTTTATATATATAGATTTGTGTTTGTGTATTAACTATATAATTCTTAAAGGTGAATTTGCCACCAAACAGACTGAGGATAGATTTCTATCCGTCATCAATCCTATAAAATCGGAGGCTCGGAGTGCAGAGTCTTGGCGCGCATTGGTGGCGAAAGTGAGACATTTCATTCTAGTGGCATATAACAAAGCGCTAATTAAGTTTGAAGAGTATATGAGAGAGCAAAGAGAAAAGAGGAATGATCCAGAATGGGATTTTTGTAAATACTTCATTTTGCAGGTAAGCTTTTATATATACCTATGTATTTTTCGAGAAAAATTTCTTAAAGGATGTTCAATGAGAGTTGTCGATATCTCAAACAACTCATTAAGTGAAAAAAAGAAAATTGTAAAAAAAGTCCATGTCTAATATGAATTATTTTCACAATTATCGTGTTATATAAACCAAAGAAGTTTCACTCATTTTAGCATGTGCCAAAATGCAGTCATTTTTTTAATAGGTATCTAATGTTGAAAATATGTTTCTGCTGCGAATATTAGGAATTCTCTTGGCTGTCCTGCAGGCCTAGCATGCACGCGCGAGAAAATTTTGTCTACCCCTTTTCTCGTATTATCTCTATATCTCTATCGAAACTAACATGGTTGCACACCATGATTCTTGTCGATACGTCAAAAGTAGAGATCAAATTATTTTCTCTATTTTTCTCTACGAACTCTAACATGGCGAGTGGCGACGTCATTTTCTCGAATTTTGAAGTTTAAAAGAGTAAACGAGAAATCAGTCTACATCGACAATATCTCCCTATCTCTTCACGAGATATCACTTCGACGTGCATGCTAGGCCTGCAGATTTATTAAAGAATCTTAATCCTGTAGTACCTGGGTGACCGAGCGTTGCGTGTTTTTTTTTATCGTGTCTTTTGGATATATTTAGAAAAAAAAATAATAATAATAAAATTCATAGGGGCAAAAATAATCGTCTGGACTCGAGCCGGGATTTTCTGGTTTCGAGACCGCCCGATTTCCTAACTGAGCTATTGGAATTTTATAGATGATAGCGAAATTTACTTTCGTATTCTAATGATATTGTAGGGGTTTTTCACTGCCTGAAAACATGGGTAAAACAACGTTTTCTAAAAATGAAACCTAGCTAGAACGATTTATCGCCCCCGAAACCCCCTGCATACTAAATTTCATGAAAATCGTTGGAGCCGTTTCCGAGATTCAGATTATATAATATTTTATATATACATACAAGAATTGCTCGTTTAAAGGTATAGGATGAATCCTGAGAGTCCAAAATATTATTATTCTAGAAACCCACCTGCGCTAACTGCCACTTATGAGAAGAGAGACGATGCAGAGAGGCAGAATTTATTAAATTATTATTTGTATATTCACAGGAGCAATTAGCATTTGTGCTTGAAATGCTTGGTCTTTATGAAGAAGCTCTAGTCCAGTATGATGAATTGGATGCGTTGTTTTCGCAATTTGTACTCAATTCTAATGTAGCCGAAAGTCCAAAATGGCTTGAGACTTTCAGACAACCCGTCACATCCTGGCAAGCTGTAAGACTGACTTCACTAGTACCGCAGAATTTAAGAGAATTAATTATTAAGAAGAAGGCATCTCTATTAGACTTTAGGAGTTACTTGTTTCAACGACAAAGTGCCATGTTACTACTTACTTTTAAGCCTTGGGAGGTAAGTGTTACTTTTAATGTTGATTTTGATATTTTAATTAAAAAAAAGCTTTGTGGGATTGTTCTATCCTTCCTTCCGTTCTTGTTTAGATTAATAATTAATTACATTCTAACTCTTTTCTGGTATATGTAAATAATTTCGCGTCATATAAAGTAACCTATGACAATCTCCAGAATGCAAGCTATAGCTGTGCCAGATTTCATCAAGATTGTTTCATATTTTCAAGCAATGAGCTTTTAAAAATTGCTAACTAAAACAACTGTCAAACTTTCAAGCTTAATAAACGTGTGAGGATTTTTTATTCAAGAATTGTGATTTATCATAACTTGTTGAATAGGATGTTATTTTCTACAAACAATATTTAAACAGTCCAAAGCATGGAAAGAAACCATTTTTCATTATTTTCTTAATAAACTATGAGCAAGTAGGTAACTAGCAATATCAGCAAAGCAGTCATGTACAGTTCGTTCGCTCAAATGGTGTGTAGCACAGGTATAGGGTATTTTGGAACTATACTCGGCGCGGCGAACCTTGATCCCTATGACAGTTCGTGTTAGTGATGGGTCGTGTCTTTGGTCGTGTCGATAATTTTTTTTTAGACACCTTGATCCCTATGACAGTTCGTGTTAGTGATGGGTCGTGTCTTTGGTCGTGTCGATAATTTTTTTTTTAGACAAAGGCGTGGCTTGCATTCAGCCACGTTGGTAAACATGTTTAAAAAAATATTATAATGTGCATTTTTAATGTCCATTATGTTGTTGTTGTATTAATTTAAGATTTTTGGCATAGATTAAGTAGGTAAGTAAAACGAAAGTTTCCAACCTTGTTATTTTCTAATAATGTTTAACCCGGTAGACACGTTTTTGCTATATATATGTATATATTTTATCATGAAAATGAATGTTCCCCATTTATTTATTTTGTCTGAAAAAATTTTGTTACAATAGGTTATAATAATATTATAGGATATTTTTAGATATAGCCACACTATTTGGTCGGTCACTACGACGCGACGCGCGCGATCGCTCGGCGGCCGGCGCCCGGCGCTCGCTTCTTCAGTACGAGTGCTAACGCCTTGTATGCGCCACGTGTTTTTTGTTATCGGAGTGTTACTTGTTATTACTGTTTTTTGTTTTTGTTGCTGTTTTGTTATTGCTGGTATTGAAAAATGCCGAAAAGACTACGAAAAACTGTACTCAAGAAACGCGGGAGTTTGTTGTGCGTTTGCGAGATTACTTTGCTCGTGAACAACAAAATGGCGGCCCTTTGTTGCCACTTGACAACGTACGCGATCGTGTTGCTGATGCTCTAGGGATTGGCAAGGCTACCGTTTCCCGAATCACAAAGAAAAAGTTCGGCGAATCATCGATGGAGGAGAACAAACTCTCAACTCCAAAGAAGAAAAAATGTAATAGGGTACATCCCGTCACCAGTCCAGATGACTTCGACATGGCTGCGATACGTAACCATATTTACGGCTACTACTTCCGAGGTGAACTGCCGACTTGTAAAAAGTTATTGACGTCGCTGAAATCAGCCAGTTTATTTAATGGCAGTATGACTTCGCTCAGAGTAGTCATAAAAAAATGAGGATTTCGGTATGGGAAGTGTGACAAAAGAAAAGTGTTAATGGAGCGTAAGGATATAGCATTGATGAGGTGTGATTTTCTACGAAAAATAAAGAAAATAGAGAATTGGGACAATGTGGTCTATCTGGACGAAACGAAATAGCGAAATCCTGTATCAAAGCTCCTGAAGGCAAGGGCCAGCGTTTGATTATCTGCCACGCTGGTACAGCCAAAGGTTTTGTGCCTAATTGCTTGTGGGCCTTCAAATCAGTCAAAACTACAGATTATCACTAAGAGATGAATTTTGTCAATTTTAAGCAATGGTTCATAAAACTTTGGGATAATCTGCATGAGCCCCACCATATTTTGATGGACAACGCCCCATACCATTCCGTACAAGTAAACAAACCACCCACCAGCAACAGTAATAAAGGTGAAATACTAGAGTACTATATAAGGAACACATGCAAACCCTAAAGTATTATGACTTACTTTTGTTACACCCTTGACCCTGTGTATGTAAATAAATAATTGTTAAACAGATTTTGTTTCATTTCATTTTGTCCTATAGCTGTTATTTTTTAATATTCTTGGGTATAATATAATCATGTGTGTATGTATGAATGGTATGATCGTAATATTCTGTTCCATTCCATAATATATGAACTAAAATGTGAGTATGAAAAAAAACTGTGCACTCGTTTCCATTACCGACATTTTTACTTGCCGCCCTAGTCGATAAACGTCACACGACGTAAGTTTTGCAGGACGTAAACATAAATTCAGATTGAGATAACTTCTTGTAAATGTTAAGAATTGTTAAAAATATCAACGGAATATATTATCACTAATGGTATAAAGCTACGTAAAATTTATAAATGGCATTTTTAGACGCCCCCAATATGATCCCAATTTAATGGTGACGCCACTACAATGTTATATGGTGACATTAGCTGTCAGTGTCATAGGGATCAAGGTTCGCCGCGCCGATTATAAACTGGACCGCAAAGAAAAAGGGTCTTAGAAAATCTTCAAAATGAAGAACTACGCATTTTCATTTATTTTACAATTTATTAAATGTCAATGAATATTTTAATGTGCTTAAATGAAAATAAGGAAAACATGAATTCAAGCTTTTTATTTTTAATAAATGAAAATGTGTAGCTTTTCATTTTAAAGATTTTCTAACCGACCCTTTTTCTTTGCGGTCCAGTTTATGTGAAAATAAATAAATGCATTATTTTTTACATTACTTAATGTAACAACGGAAAATCTAATAGCATTAGAATGTAATAGAATAGCAATGTATTTTATTCAAATAAACTTTTTTACAAGTGCTTTTGAATCGTCAATGAGTCTACCACTATCTATTACCACTTACCACTATCACATCTAGTCATTTGAATTATCACTATAGGTATACATATATGCATACTGTCATCACAATGCAACACCCAAACATTCAGCACGAAAATACACTGTGGGTGTACAATACATCTCTTTAAAAAGCCGCTTCGCCTTTCGATACAAACCGGCGGCCCCTTTGTGTTGAAGTGTGCACACCATTTGAACAAACGAACTGTATGTCATATAAAACTATACAATTCATAATAAATTTCTTTTTACCCTGATATAAAACATGATTCTTCTAGTAAGTAATGTCTCATATGAATTCATAATTTACTATTGAAGCTAGTTAACGTAATTGACAATATTTTTTTGTTGAGTTTTTATTTGTTCATTAATTAATAATTAACTGTAATAAATGCTTTTCTTTCAGTACAAATATTCTTGATTATAGTTGTGGGCTTGATATATTCATACAATGTAGGTCATATACGATCCGCAATACATTTTTTTTTTCAAGAAAAGATTGATCTACAAAATTCTTGTTTTAAAGTTTAGAGAATTCCAATATCTAATTTGTTTAGACTTTGGCCTTTTTAGATGTTTTTAAACTATTTAAAATTGCTTTAATTCATGTCATCATCATCAGCAACCCATGCTGGCGCAGATCTCCTCTCAGAGAAGGGTTATCTAAGACCATTGTCCACCACACCTGTCTCAAAGGAAATTGGCAGGCTTCACACACCTTTGAGAACATTATGGTGTGCAGGTTTCGTCACGATGTTTACCTGTACTGTTGGAGCATGTGATTTTTCATTGCTCAAGACATGTAGGCCAACTTATAACTCTTATGGCCTGTTACACCACTTCCTGATAAAGTTCCTGATATATATATATCTAACAGATAAAATATCTGCTGGATGAATCTGTGTCATAACTTTTTGAGTTTAACTGCCAGATAGATACTTAGACAACAAATTTAAACGCTATCCGTCAGATAAATTATGGATTGTGGTTGTGGAGGCTATCAGACCTTTATTGGCAAGTGGTGAAACAGGTATACAACCCTTATACGTCAAAACTATTAAGCGGTCTACTCCATTTGAAATATTATTCAAGTTAATATAAAATAGAATTGTATGCAATACCATCATAGTATTTTCAAATAACTGCTGCAATCACATCAAGATTTTTAATGTTTCTACTTGAGCACCCATCTGTAAAGTGCATTAACTAGTAATGTGTAATTGCATAGTAATTATGCAGTTGTATTTCAGCCTACTATTTAAAGTTTCTTGCAGACAGTTATTTGTTTTATTAATGATTGATCATAATTATCTTCAGTTAAGATAATGTTTATACTTGTATGCTTGACCTTAATCTACTCTATCATTATCTACTATTTCTCTATCTACTCTATTATTATAATTATCTAATCTAAATATATAAAAGGAAAAGGTGACCGACTAACTGATTGACTGACTGACTGATCTATCAACGCACAGCTCAAAACACTAGACGGATCGGGCTGAAATTTTACATACAGATAGATATTATAACGTAGGCATCCGCTAAGAAAGGTTTTTTGAAAATTCAACCCCTAAGGGGTAAAATAGCGGTTTGAAAAATCGAACTTAAGGTGAGTGAAGTCGCGGGCACGAGCTAGTCTACTATAAAAAGGTAATGTTTGTGATAATGTCTGAATATGAAACGATTTGTAAAATCATCAAACCAATCGTGGTCAATTAGAAGTAAAGATATCTTGCATCCTAAAAGTCCAAAGATACCTTATTATTTAGCTAGAAGGTAATTGATCGACAAAGCCTTCCACACTCATTAAAATGATAATTTGAATTCTTCTGGTACTAAGTATAACTCTCATTAAGTATAATTAGTGTAAACACAGCCTTAGGCTATACCTCAATAGCTCAGAGATAAGAAACAGACTAAAATCTAAAAGATCACCTGATCTTATTAAATTTTTATCTCATTTAGTGAGATTCATGTGTGTGATCCGTTCGATCCGTTAACTATTTTCGTAAACACAAAACACACTAACAAAAGCGTTGCGCTTACCATAAATGGTAAAGAGAAATATTAGTTATGATAAACGTGGCAAGTTGAAAAAAAAGTGAGAAAAAAATTATTTACGAGCTTAGTACACACATAAATGCACACTCCTATAATTATAATTTGCTTTCTTTGCGAGAGGCTGCTCACTTTCACTTTCTAAACTATCACTATTAGACATATTTTAATATTAAAATTATTTTCGACCGAGCGAAGCGAAGGTCTTTGAGTTAACTAGGGCGATTTGCACTTGTCCGTCCGTCCATCCGTCCGTCCGTCCGTCTGTCAGAGCCTTATAACTTTTGAATTACTGAACGTAATTACTTCAAATTTAGATATAATATGTAAACCGATGGCCTCCAGCCGAAAATGGCTTAAAAAGTTATAAAAATCTTTATTTCAGGGGGGCTCTCATAGAAGCGAATGCGAAGTAAAAAAAAAAATATCGCGTTACATAAAATTGTTACGTATCATTTTAAAGATAATTTTGAACTGAGTACAAAAATAATTTTTTTTTAATTTTTCCCTTAAAATTGACGAAATGGGGGGCTTTCAAAGTGGCGATTTTATACGCTCGCTTGAAGACGCTCTCTAGAAAAATCCGCTATGGATTTTCAAACTGATTTTATGTTTTTAGGTCACTTATATCCTGTACTTGAACAACAAATACTAAAATTATATGAATATTATAAAGAAACGAGATTATTTAATTTTTAATGGGCGTCAGTAATTCATATAGCATTCAACATAGCTTCACAATAATGCTAATAGATGGCGCAGTCAGTAACTATTCCCATGGAACTACGAGTTAAATTCAATGTTTGATAAATAATTCAATGTTTTCACTAACGTTCCCTAACCTTTACGGGCTACCTATAAGTTAGGTGATTGATGTTTTCTGTCAACTTATTTATCACGATCCTGTACGGGACACCTAAAAGGATATTGGGACGGATGTTAGGACTTAGGATTGTATTTAGGAGCTACCTACGTTAAGAGACTCCTACTTAGGGGATGATTTAGGTATGTTTGGTGAAAACGGGCATAATAATAATGTCAGTTTTGGTTATCATGTATCGATTGAATGAATAATCATGGGATACCGTTACCGCGAGGTCTCAGTTCGGGGCGAACCACTAGTTTTAAGTAAGACAGGTTACGTGTACCGTAGTAAACAACACTGTTTCGTACTACATACATACGTACATACTATATACATACTGTAGGTCTGACCCGCCGCTATAGATGTTTCACATGAAAAAAAAAGAGTGTGCTTTAGACCACACGACTGAAGTAAAACTTACGCACCTCGCTATCTTGCCCCTACAGTATACGAAACGTAACTCTCTCTCTTTCTATCTTCACCAACTTATATCTCCCTCTCAACTTCCGTTCGCCTCGCCCGATCTTTTCGTAACGCATGCACCAGCTAACTCCCCAAGTCATCATCATCATCATCATCATCATCAGCCAGAGTGCATCCACTGTTGGACATAGGCCTCTTTTAAGTAGCGCCAACGTTGCCTATCCTCGGCCTTTCGCATCCAATCGATGCCGGCCACTTTCCGGATGTCATCGCTCCATCTAGCCGGGGGGCGCCCTACACTCCGTTTGCCGAGACGTGGTCTCCACTCGAGGACCTTACGACCCCAGCGGCCATCGGTCCTCCGACAAATGTGACCAGCCCACTGCCACTTCAGCGTGCTCGCCCTAAGAGCTACGTCGGTCACTTTAGTTCTTTGGCGAATTACTTCGTTTCGGATTTTTATCCCTCAAAGAAATTCCGAGCATGGCTCTCTCCATAGCACGCTGAGCAACTTGAAGTTTGTGGACTAGCCTCACAAGCCCCAAGTCAAGGGTGCGTAAAGAAGTTTTAAAAAAATATTTCAGATAGCATCTCGGTGTCTAACAACAGTCCACAACACGCTCGTGGAGCTGTCGCTACTGAACGCACACGCGGTAGAGGGCGCGGCGGCGTGCTGGGCTCACCTCGCGTGCGTGGAGACGCTGCGGGCGTGCGAGCGGCTCTCCTCAACGAACAGCGCGCTTGAAGCTTGCACTAGTATGAACGCGCCTTTACTGCATAATGCTAAGGATAAGGTGAGTTATCTTCTTCTTTATCAAATATGGTTGAGCGAAGCAATGGCTGGATCATGCGTCATGCTCGTGAACGGGTGCCACCAGCGGGAATGGGGCTACTTTCTGTCTGCCCGTCTTAACATGAATTGAATTTAGTACCTACGCTTTTTTGGAACTTACACTCATTGTGGAAAGATTATATTCTATTCTAACAAAGTTGCATGGGTTAAATCGGCATGGCATCCGGCTGCCCACAAGATAGTATAAAAAAACTTATTACAATGTAATAGCTACATAATAATATTGTATAATGATTATTTTGAAAAGAGCAACTGCAGAGTTTCTTGCGCTTGATTCTTCTCAGCAGAATCCGCTTTCCGAACCGGTGGTAGGGTCATGACGTGTCATAAGAGCCACAGGTTGGCGTACGTGGAATAAATGATTTTGAATTTTTTTTACACCTATGAAACCACATCAAAACAACTGTTTCTTAATACGCTCTTTATTATTTGAACGATAAAAAGTTTCTTTGAGTCAACCTACCGGGTTAGTATTTGTCTGTTTTGAGTAAGTAGGCCGATTCTGTAAAAATTGCATCAATCTTTGCTACAGTTACAATTGTGGTGATTGACTGAATTTATCGCGTTCTTTCTGCAACAATGCAAAGCAATCATACTAATATTATAAATGCGAAAGTGTGTTTTTTTTTGGTTAGTCCTTCAATCACGCCGCAACAGGGCTACGGATCGACGTGATTTTTTGCATGGGTATAGTTGAGGACCTGGAGAGTGACATAGGCTACTTTTATCCCGGAAAATGATAAAGTTCACTAGCGATAGAGACTAGCAATATATTAAGATCTATATTTTACGAACTTTTTGAAAAAGTTTTCAGTTGGCTCCCTATAAACGCCGAAAAATTCGAAAATGTGTTCTTTCGTTTGTCCTACATCACGCGGCAAAAGATCGACGTGAATTTTTGCATCGGTATAGTTGAGGACCTGGAGAGTGACATAGCCTACTTTTCATCCCGAACGAAAAATCAAAGAGTAACCGCGGTAATTTTTAAAACTAAATTCCTGTAAACAAAGTCGCGGGCATCAGCTAGTAAAGAATATTTCATTCATTCATTCATTCATTATATTTTCAGCTTCATGAACTAGGCAAGCTCTGTGGCTTACTCCCGGGATCGCCTGAACCTACCTCAGAACAACTGCATCTAGTGGTAATGTTGTCTGCTGGCATGGGAGACAGTGAACCGAACAACCAACAGAGTCCCACGGACAGGTTGAAGGAAGCTCTCTGTAGCAAGAAAAGCTTTCAGCAATATTATTTGGAGCTAGCGGAGTTAGCAATGGGCACTTACAAACATATTGGGAGGCTGAGGTAATTTTTTTCTTCCAAGTCCAAGTTAAAGATTCCAATGCGGACTAACGGACGCATGTATGATTTGATGTCAAGCGCCTATTTTCCCATCTGCCGAGCGGCGCCTATAGACTTAACTTTTTATCTATGGAAAAAAAATTAATATTTCTTTCACTATTGTACATGATTTTACTTATATTTCAATTTTATTTTATGAAAAACTTAGTAAACAGCTGATGGTCCCTGTATTTTAAAAATAATTGAATATTCCTTATAATGTGTTTTGTTTTGAAATCAACTAAAAAGTCATTAAACAATCTCAGTTACCCGAATAAAGATTTATCGACTTCTGATAAATGATTTCTTCTCCAGGTTTGCACGTACCATAGGGCGGGATTTAGCTGCGTTTTATTCAGAATTGGGGGAAACAAGCAAAGCCGTAGTATTTCTTATGGACGCCTTGCGTTCTTATGAGGAGCAGGGCTGGAAGGATCTCGCGGCGCAAACCCGTTTAGAACTAATTGCCGCCGCTAAGAAAATGAACGATGTAGATAGGTATGTATGATTGTACTTGCTACAGTATTTCTTTGAACCAACTGTGTGATTGTGAAAATTATTGCTACAGTGTCACAATCGCAATCACCTCTAATTTTCTGGTACTGTCTCACTATTGGTCAAAATCCATTGATGCAGCCAAAACGCCATAATTTCAGCCAATCAGAGGTAATTGCGACACTGTAATAATCATTTTTAGACAATCCTGCAGCTGAACTCTCGAAAATTTTTCAAAACCTTTTCTCAATGATTAACTCCATCATTAAAGCCTCGCCGATTTGCAACAAACTTTAATACCGCTTTGAACATAGCCGCGTCTTCACAAACAATATACTAAGCAACTGGATGTTTCCGCTTGCGCTTATATGCTTTCTAAGCGCTAGTTAGAAAATGCGCTGGTTTTACCAATGGGGATCCTGACTGCCATATCATCACGCCAGATGGCGCATCGTCGCCATGGCCATTGAAAACTGTCATTCCATATATTTTATGACTTTTTAATTTTCTTGAAATATGCCTCTGTGCTATCCCAGGTCCGGTGTCAATTTACTTCCGAAAAATCTAACGTTAAAAAAGTGAGAATGGGCTTATACGTCGCAAAAAAAATATAGTGACTTTGCATAGCAGGTTATGTCGGAATCATTTCCAAGAGTCTGAATAAATAAATGAATAAGAGTCTGACTACGTAGAAGAATCAGCTTATACAAGCTTTGCAAGCACAAAAAACAGTAAAAAATCCATATGTAAACAAAGTAATTACAAAATGACAGCGCCCATCAGGCCACTGGCGCCCCTGCGCCGAGTTTTGCGTCAGGATCCCCATTGGTAAACAATTTACAACTTTCACTTTACTACTACTGTTTGGATACAATTTTCGACTTTCAATCTGTGGATGATTGATTAGATATTATAAATTGTAGGTTATTAATACAGATTATTCGATAAAATTCTGGACTAAAACTAGCTTGTTATCGATACATAAAATGGATTATCGTCAATAAAAATTTTCGCTTTACAGGTATACAAAGCTCTCTGCTAGGATAGCTAGCACCGCCGAATTAGAGATTCTAGTCAGAAACTTCTATTTCGAAGAGATGTTGAAG
Organism: Oeneis ivallda; assembly: GCA_029955525.1. Lineage (NCBI taxonomy): Eukaryota > Metazoa > Arthropoda > Insecta > Lepidoptera > Nymphalidae > Oeneis > Oeneis ivallda. The sequence continues at coordinate 13,775,389 of JARPMR010000022.1, forward strand.
TCCATTAAGGAAAACCTCGCTGATAAGCAGCAATCTGTGCTAACGGAGCTCAGCGACTGTTTTAAACTGGTCTCCTGTGAACTGCTGCCGTCGGTACGGGACGTTTATATTACTGATAATAAGGTTTGTTATCGTTTTTGTGCAGAATTATTATATACAGGGTGGATATTATAAGTGTTATCATGCGATTATTTTCTTTATGAAAAGGCTATCAAAAAAAAAATACAGTATTCAATAAAACTACGCCACTTGGTGAATAAACTAATAAACGTATGCAATTAAATAAAATTGAAGTGTCTGTCTGTGATTTAGAAATAACTGCCTCTTATTAAGCTCATATGACTATTTGAATAATAGCATATCCCAAACACGTTTTTAAAATCATTGTAAGTCTGTATGTCTGTCTGTTTGTATGGGCTAATCTTCTACTACTAAAACTAGAAAAATTTGGTGTATTTTTCTAATGCACACCGATATCTCTGAGATATAATATCTAGGCCGATTTGCGATATTTTTCATATTTGTTTGAGTATATAATACTATTATACTGTTGAACTTGTGGTATCTACTCAGATCTACTTGAATCTCGATTGGAAATCAACAAAAGTCACGATTATTTTTTTAATTTATTTGGGTTTATATTTTCAATTTTTATACTTACTGAGGAGTTTTATTTAAATATTCTATTCAAGGTGCAATGTCGACTGGTCTTAGAGAGTTCTATGCCCAAGGACGTATTATGTACGCGCGCGGCGATCAGCATAGAAACTTTCCAAGACAAACCGGCAGAAAAGCGGACGCCCGTGAAGAATTATAAGACTGATTTAACCGTTAGTGTAAGCACGCAGGCTAACTCGCCCAGGAGATCTGTAGAGGCCACCGAGAGCGAATCTAATAGCTTAATTACTAGGTAAGTTGTGCTTACCACTGCCAAAGATTGGTGAAAAGAAACATTGTTAACTCTTTGTGTAAATTCTAGATGGCCATACTAGGATTGCAAGGTCAATTTTATTGTTGAAATCGTTGAAATATCGTATTTTATTGTTTGTTCTTCGTGTAGTTGTATTGAACTTCGATAGATGGGGGATGGCGTAGTTCGAAGAGCTGATGGTCGTTGGGGTCTCAAGGTGCTGGAGTGGCGACCCCGCACCGGGAAACGCAGTGTTGGCAGACCCCCTACTAGGTGGACCGACGACATCAAACGAGTCGCAGGGAGCCGCTGGATTCAAGCGGCGCTAGACCGAAGCCTGTGGAAGTCCATGCAGGAGACCTTTGTGCAGCAGTGGACGTCTATAGGTTGATAAAGAGAGAGAGAGATGGCGTAGCAACTAAGATCTGAAGGACATAATAACTGGATTTAGAGCTTTGTTCTATTTTATACCGTTAGCAACATATTCTTCTTTAACTAATCTCTGCCGCTGGTTACTGAAACGCTGGTCATTAGCTAAGTTAGCATTAGTAAAGTTAGCTAACGGGCTTATTAATCGTTGATCATTCCCAAATCGGTTTCTCTCAAGGAAAATGTTACACATAATCTTCGAGGTCTGAACCGATAGCCGTCTACTTCTACTGTGGGATTGTATATAAATGATTGCATCAGTGTTACGATCGTAATCAACTCTGTTTGGCTGGTACTCTCTTGCTATTGGTTAAAATTCATTGATGCATCAAGAATGTCATAAATTTAGCCAACCAGAGGTATTTGTGTGCCGATAGATAACTAAGGAGTTTTCCAACGTAGCGTTTTACGAATGTACATATAGTATACAGTCTTTACTAACCAGCGATTAATGTTCGTTACGGAAACACTTTGTGACCGTTATTTAAAAAATCTTGAATCGCGAATAGTATTATGCTCATCATGAGCAACCCATTAACGTGTCACTACTGAGTGCAGGTCTCCTCTCAAAGCAGGGTTATAGGCCATAGTTCACCACGCTGGCCCAATGCAAATTGGTAGACTTTATATTAAGTTATTATAATAAAAATGTGTTTTTCATTTCAGTATAAGACTAGATGATCTTAAACCTAAGAATCCGTTATTAAATCCTATGAACATAACCTCAAAACTCCATTATAAAGAGGATAAGACCCTCCAAAAAGCGACAGTTGAATGTCAAAATACAAAACTGCCATTGCGTCGATCCGACAGCACCAAATATAGAAAACCGTCCGCCACAGTGCGGAATAACTACGAAACGTGTTTCGCTTGCGAAAATTTTATAATGAAACCCGGTTTAAACGACATCGTCGTGGAATATGTTGCAAACAAGTGTGGCACTTTCAAACTTGGTCAGGTTTCTTTGCTAATTGAGGGTAGATTGGAGTTTCTGTCAAACGCCCTGATAGCTAGTAAGATGGGATATGAGGTGGAGACGCAAGGGGTTAGCGTGTATTTGAATAAAGTCGAACCGATAAAGGATTTGGTGGCGGGTTTAGAACATGATATGGAATTGGTGGTGACAAGTGGGAGCTCAAGGATTGAAGAGGTAAGGTTCACTTTTTTCCCTATAAAACAGATTTCCTTACTTCGTTACTCATATTTAGAGCCTCAATAGAACTCATAAGTTAAAGGTGCGGACTGAACTCAAACTTTGACGTTTCGATCACTACCTGTTGCACTATTGTAGTACCCATAAACTTAGTATATTTATTACCATAAGAAGACATACAAAGGAGGGAGGAGCGAAAAAATGTCTTACGGCAATACCTAAGATAGAAAAGGAAAGCGAATCTGATATCGCTGTGACCAGATTTCAAAGACTGAAGAGAATTTTATTATAAGTACTATATTTCTTTGAAGTTTGATAAATCAAAATGGGTTGTCAGGTGGTCTACTTACGTAGTAAATAATATGTCTATGGTCGTACCTACTCTTAACACAAGCTTCCAGCTTATTTGAAGAGGAGAGGGGAATATAAAAATATAAACATGAGGGGAACATCGGTGGCTCAATGTAAAATACAGGTCGCCGATCCAGTATGCTCCATATATGTCTCCCGCGCCTTAAAAACGGTCTGCGAAACTGATATTAAGGAACACATAAATGACATGGGTGAGGAGTGTATAAGTGTTGAGCGCCTTACTCAAAACAGAGAAACTGGCTTTAACTCGTTTAAGGTTAAGATACACGCGAGTAAAATTAATAAGTTTTTAGATACCGCGTTTTGGCCTGCAGGCCTGGTATACCGGCGTTATATGGAGCGACAGACACGTATTAAATAACATTTATTAATATGAATTGTACACCAACCATTATATGTTTACTTATTCATTTTGTCTTATGTTACAGTGTTATGGGTAATTTTGTTGCCTGAAATAAATGAATTATTATTATTATTATTATTTTGCTATTTATTTCGACTCTCACACCCGCGTACAAAATAAATATATATTAAGCCAAAGTAGAAATATAATAAACATAAATATAATATATACATATAATAAACTTACATATAGATTACATAAATAAATACTTGTAGCGGGCGGAGGATTACGCCCCGGCAGGGGAGACCAGACGGCCGGGGGTCAGGGCGACAGGCTGAGAAACCGACGGACTATCCTAGCCGAGTCTAGCAACACCGCTTTCTGCATCTTGGCCGCGAGCGAACTGCCACGGAACCCCAGTCGCCTCAGATGGTGAGCGAGGCTGACTGGGATCAACCCATTCGCAGAAATGACGATTGGGATGGTTTCAGTGGACTCCACATGCCACATGCCAGTAACCTCGTGAGCCAGATCTAGATACTTTCGTTTTTTCTCTGTCTCCGCTCTCACGAGGTTCTCGTCATGTGGGATGGTGATGTCCACTAAAAACACCCTCGACTGTGCCCGGTCCATCAGCACGATGTCAGGCTTATTCGCCAGAATCGTCCTGTCCGTGATGATGGACCGGTCCCAATAGAGCCGGACTCCGTCACGCTCAAGTACCGGCACCGGTGTGTACCTATAGTACGGCACTCTCTCATCCAGGAGACCGTACTTCAGAGCAAGCTCTTGGTGAAGGATTTTGGCCGCTTGGTTGTGTCTGTGCAGATACTCAGTGTTAGCAAGAGCGGAACATCCCGAGAGCACATGCCTGAGTGACTCACCGGGATGGCGACACGCTCGACAGATGTCGTGAGTACCATCCTTCAGGATGTACTTTCGGTAGTTCCGCGTCTTAACCACCTGATCTTGTATTGCACACACAAAACCTTCGGTTTCCCCAAAGTGGTCACCGAAGCGCAGCCATTGCACGGACGCTTTTTTATCTACGTGAGGCTCATTAAGAGCTTTAAAAAAGCGTCCATGCAACTCCCTCTCCTTCCATACGGTCTCCCGGTCAGAGGTGCTTAGTACCACCGGTTTCTGCCACTCGAGTTTGGCCAAAGATAGGGGAGTGAGTCCTTTATCACATTCTATGACATCTCTATGCATTGGACACTCCCTCTTCGTCTCAAAGTAGGTTCTGAGGCTGGATATCTCCCGATTATGCATCGTCTTGACCCTTAATACGCCTCGACCACCACATTTTCGGGGTATATACAACCTCATAACAGACGATTTGGGGTGGTGCATGCGGTAGAGAGTCATAGTCGTGCGGACTTTTCTATCCAGTGCGTCTAGTTCGGTCTGAGTCCATCTGAGTACGCCAAAGGTGTACATGAGAACGGGCATGACCCAGCCGTTATATGCTCGGACCTTATTGGCGCCCGACAAATAGCTTTTACAAACTTTTGTCAGGCGGCCAAAAAAGACCTCGCAAACTGACTGTTTCACGTCCGCCTCCTTCACCCCCACGGATTGTGACATACCCAGATACCGGTATGACTCAGTTTCAGAGAGGGTCCTGATGTTGGATGGCTCGAGATTGATCTCGGCCAAATGAGTAACCTGTCCCCTCTCCACATGTAAGACCGCACACTTGTCTAGTCCAAGCTCCATCCTGATGGAGTTGCTAAACTCAGTGGTGATATTCAGCAACTCCCTCAGGCGGGTGGCATTGGGTGCTAGCAGCTTGAGGTCATCCATGTAGAGAAGGTGAGGCACTTTTGTTCCTCCTCTCCGAAACTGAAAGCCTGTCCCTAAACTCTCCAGCAAAGAGCTGAGAGGGTTCAGCGACAGACAAAACCATAATGGACTCAGACAATCGCCCTGGAAGATACCCCGCCGTATCTTGATCCGCTCACCCGCAGCCGCCAACCGCTCGCCATGGAGACAAAGGATCGTACTCCATTGCCCCATACACTCTCCGAGGAAGTCTCGAACTGTACTATCGACTTTGTACAGCTCAAGGACCCTCAAGAGCCATGAATGGGGCACCGAGTCGAATGCCTTTTTATAGTCAATCCAGGCGGCAGAGAAATTCCGGCGATTGCGTTTGACCAGTTGGCCCGCGACGGAGTCGATGAGAAGGAGCTCCTTAGTACCACGACCACCGCCCCGACATCCGTTCTGAGCCCCAGACATGATGTTGTTCTCGTCTACGTGACGGGAAATCTTAAGGCTCAGAACGGATGTCAATGTCTTATAGATGGTAGTAAGACATGTGATGGGGCGGTACTTAGCTGGGTCAGCAGTATCGGTTGACTTAGGAGCTAAATGAGTGATCCCGGTGGTGAAAAGGCTCGGGAGTGCCCTTTGCTCGAGAGCATCTTGGAATTGTCGAGCCAAAGTAGCATGGCAGAGCGAAAAACCCTTCAACCAGTAGTGATGCAGCCCATCGGGTCCCGGACTTTTCCAGTTCGGGGCCCGGCGCACCGCACCAGCTACATCCTCCGAAGAGATGGCAAGGGGGTTCATCGGCTCTATTGAGGCACATGCTTCCTCAACCGCCGCAATCCAAGGGCCCTCCTCATGCTCCACCTCTCTTGACCATACATTTCGCCAAAAGGCGACGAGGTCAGCCGGGCTCGGCCGCTGAGAGGTAGAACAGACTGCTGGGCACTCCAGTTTTTTATAGAACCTTTTCTGATCACTCGAGAAGAGGCGATTTTGCTGAAAGCGCTCGACTCTTTCCGAGTATCGTCGAATGCGGTTCCCCCATGCAGCGATTTTCTGCTTCAGATCGTCGATGCGCTCCGTTAGTTTTTGGGCTATATCGGGCTGATCTAGCCGCACCCCGAGCCCATTAAAGGCTATTCTAACGGAGCGCACAATCCTTGGCCTAGTGTTGCCCGATCTGAAACTCTGCAGTCTGCCAATGAGAGCTCTGGCCAGGGTGATACGGTGTTCTATTCTCCTTTTCCAGGCTGGTTCCGTGCTGCGCCTTAGAGTAGCGCGTCCACGTTCCTGGGTCTTGACACCCATGAAACGGTGAACAGCTAAGGCCGCACCAAAGAGAATAGAAGCCGTATCATCCAGCCCAGTGCTGCGCTCAAGGTATTGAGGCAGCATTTGGTTTATGGCCTCAATGACATCCCGCGTCGCTACATTTAATGTGAGTCGGGAGAGCCGCGGACGGTTCTCTAGAGGAGCACTGCGGATCTCAGAAATCGCCTCTTCTAAAATCCTTCCCATCCGCTCTATGTCAAGGGAAACTGTTTCCTCCGTGTCCTCCTCAACCACAGGCAAATCTTGCGCGTTAGCGTCGGTCTCTTCGCGGACAGGTTCCGCCAGAGAGACAATTTGCTCTGTGGTTGGGGTTGTCACCTCGGGAACAGCCTCACGTCGTAACCGTTCGAGCTCGGTAGCGCTAAAGATGTTCGAGCGCTGAATATACCGAGCCCGGTCTGCCAGGTTTTGCTCCGTGACAGTTAAATTCGGCTCAAGCAGCAAGAACTCGCGTTACATTGCCGCTCGGTAGCCAGTCCGTCCGGTTTCCCCTCCCGTCGCCCTGTAGTACGCACGCATGACATTTTCGTTCATTTGAGATGTCCATCTCATGCGGCGCACTCCACCAGCGGCGGGCCCCGAAGATTGGGTCCTTGAGGACCCTGTCGGTGCCAAGCCCTCTGGTGGGGATGATGGATTGGCCGGCCGCCGAGATGGTAGAGGCGGCCGGCTGGTGTGACTGGCGGTCCGCATGCTGTCACGTCCAGCGCCAGTCCCAGACGCGCCCTGGCGCCCCCCAGGCAGCGGCCCTGTTCGCGCATTCTTATTAGTTGTCCATCATCATAAAGGGGGTGGGGGGGTGAGTGGCAGTTACGTCACTCGGGGTCCACTCAGGTCCCCAAGGAGGCTGTTTTAGAGCCAGCTCGCTCGGTTTAGGGGAACCTAGATGTTATTTGGTTCCCCAGTTCCCTTAGTCGCCTCTTACGACACCCATGGGGAAGGAAGGGGTGGCAACATTCTATTCTGCCGGTGCCACACGGCCATTATTATTTTTTATATATCTTGACTCTCACACCCGCGTACAATATAAATACATATAAAACCAAAGGGAAATATAATAAACATATAAATATACACATATAATAAACTTACACATATATTACATAAATAAATACTTGTAGCGGGCGGAGGATTACGCCCCGGCAGGGGAGACCAGACGGCCGGGGGTCAGGGCGACAGGCTGAGAAACCGACGGACTATCCTAGCCGAGTCTAGCAACACCGCTTTCTGCATCTTGGCCGCGAGCGAACTGCCACGGAACCCCAGTCGCCTCAGATGGTGAGCGAGGCTGACTGGGATCAACCCATTCGCAGAAATGACGATTGGGATGATTTCAGTGGACTCCACATGCCACATGCTGGCAACCTCGTGAGCCAGATCTAGATACTTTCGTTTTTTCTCCGTCTCCGCTCTCACGAGGTTTTCATCATGTGGGATGGTGATGTCCACTAAAAACACCCTCGACTGTGCCCGGTCCATCAGCACGATGTCAGGCTTATTCGCAAGAATAGTCCTGTCCGTGATGACGGACCGGTCCCAATAGAGCCGGACTCCGTCACTCTCGAGTACTGGCACCGGTGTGTACCTGTAGTACGGCACTCTCTCATCCAGGAGACCGTACTTCAGAGCAAGCTCTTGGTGAAGGATTTTGGCCGCTTGGTTATGTCTGTGCAGATACTCAGTGTTAGCAAGAGCCGAACATCCTGAAAGCACATGCCTGAGTGACTCACCGGGATGGCGACACGCTCGACAGATGTCATGAGTGCCATCCTTCAAGATGTACTTTCGGTAGTTCCGCGTCTTAACCACCTGATCTTGTATTGCACACACAAAACCTTCGGTTTCCCCAAAGAGGTCACCGAAGCGCAGCCATTGCACGGACGCTTTTTTATCTACGTGAGGCTCATTAAGAGCTTTAAAAAAGCGTCCATGCAACTCCCTCTCCTTCCATACGGTCTCCCGGTCAGAGGTGCTTAGTACCACCGGTTTCTGCCACTCGAGTTTGGCCAAAGATAGGGGAGTGAGTCCTTTATCACATTCTATGACGTCTCTATGCATTGGACACTCCCTCTTCGTCTCAAAGTAGGTTCTGAGGCTGGATATCTCCCGATTATGCATGGTCTTGACGCTTAATACGCCTCGACCACCACACTTTCGGGGTATATACAACCTCATAACAGACGATTTGGGGTGGTGCATGCGGTAGAGAGTCATAGTCGTGCGGACTTTTCTATCCAGTGCGTCTAGTTCGGTCTGAGTCCATCTGAGTACGCCAAAGGTGTACATGAGAACGGGCATGACCCAGCCGTTATATGCTCGGACCTTATTGGCACCCGACAAATAGCTTTTACAAACTTTTGTCAGGCGGCCAAAAAAGACCTCGCAAACTGACTGTTTCACGTCCGCCTCCTTTACCCCCACGGATTGTGACATACCCAGATACCGGTATGACTCAACTTCAGAGAGGGTCCTGATGTTGGATGGCTCAAGATTGATCTCAGCCGAATGAGTAACCTGTCCCCTCTCCACATGTAAGACCGCACACTTGTCTAGTCCAAGCTCCATCCTGATGGAGTTACTGAACTCAGTGGTGATATTCAGCAACTCCCTCAGGCGGGTGGCATTGGGTGCTAGCAGCTTGAGGTCATCCATGTAGAGAAGGTGAGGCACTTTTGTCCCTCCTCTCCGAAACTGAAAGCCTGTCCCTGATCTCTCCAGCAAAGAGCTGAGAGGGTTCAGCGACAGACAAAACCATAAAGGACTCAGACAATCGCCCTGGAAGATACCCCGCCGTATCTTGATCTGGTCACCCGCAGCCGCCAACCGCTCGCCATGGAGACAAAGAATCGTACTCCATTGCCCCATACACTCTCCGAGGAAGTCTCGAACTGTACTATCGACTTTGTACAGCTCAAGGACCCTCAAGAGCCATGAATGGGGCACCGAGTCGAATGCCTTCTTATAGTCAATCCAGGCGGCAGAGAAATTCCGGCGATTGCGTTTGACCAGTTGGCCCGCGACGGAGTCGATGAGAAGGAGCTCCTTAGTACCACGACCACCGCCCCGACATCCGTTCTGAGCCTCAGACATGATGTTGTTCTCGTCTACGTGACGGGAGATCTTAAGGCTCAGAACGGATGTCAATGTCTTATAGATGGTAGTAAGACATGTGATGGGGCGGTACTTAGCTGGGTCAGCGGTATCGGTTGACTTAGGAGCTAAATGGGTGATCCCGGTGGTGAAAAGGCTCGGGAGTGCCCTTTGCTCGAGAGCATCTTGGAATTGTCGAGCCAAAGTAGCATGGCAGAGCGAAAAACCCTTCAACCAGTAGTGATGCAGCCCATCGGGTCCCGGACTTTTCCAGTTCGGGGCCCGGCGCACCGCACCAGCTACATCCTCCGAAGAGATGGTGACGGGGTTCATCGGCTCTATTGAGGCACATGCTTCCTCTACCGCCGCAATCCAAGGGCCCTCCTCATGCTCCACCTCTCTTGACCATACACTTCGCCAAAAGGCGACGAGGTCAGCCGGGCTCGGCCGCTGAGAGGTAGAACAGACTGCTGGGCACTCCAGTTTTTTATAGAACCTTTTCTGATCACTCGAGAACAGGCGATTTTGCTGAAAGCGCTCGACTCTTTCCGAGTATCGTCGGATGCGGTTCCCCCATGCAGCAATTTTCTGCTTCAGGTCGTCGATGCGCTCCGTTAGTTTTTGGGCTATATCGGGCTGATCTAGCCACACCCCGAGCCCATTAAAGGCTATTCTAACGGAGCGCACAATCCTTGGCCTAGTGTTGCCCGACCTGAAACTCTGCAGTCTGCCAATGAGAGCTCTGGCCAGGGTGATACGGTGTTCTATTCTCCTTTTCCAGGCTGGTTCTGTGCTGCGCCTTAGAGTAGCGCGTCCACGTTCCTGGGTCTTGACACCCATGAAACGGTGAACAGCTAAGGCCGCACCAAAGAGAATAGAAGCCGTATCAGCCAGGCCAGTGCTGCGCTCAAGGTATTGAGGCAGCATTTGGTTTATGGCCTCAATGACATCCCGCGTCGCTACATTTAATGTGAGCCGGGAGAGCCGCGGACGGATCTCTAGAGGAGCACTCCGGATCTCTGAAATCGCCTCTTCTAAAATCCTTCCCATCCGCTCTATGTCAAGGGAGACTGTTCCCTCCGTGTCCTCCTCCACAGGCAAATCTTGCGCGATAGCGTCGGTCTCTTCGCGGACAGGTTCCGCCAGAGAGACAACTTGCTCTGTGGTTGGGGTTGTCACCTCGGGAACAGCCTCACGTCGTAACCGTTCGAGCTCGGTAGCGCTAAAGATGTTCGAGCGCTGAATATACCGAGCCCGGTCTGCCAGGTTTTGTTCCGTGACAGTCAGTTTCGGCTCCAGCAGCAAGAACTCGCGGTACATTGCCGCTCGGTAGCCAGTCCGTCCGGTTTCCCCTCCTGTCGCCCTGTAGTACGCACGCATGACATTCTTGTTCATTTGAGATGTCCATCTCATGCGGCGCACTCCACCAGCGGCGGGCTCCGAAGATTGGGTCCTTGAGGACCCTGTCGGTGCCAAGCCCTCTGGTGGGGATGATGGATTGGCCGGCCGCCGAGGTGGTAGTGGCGGCCGGCTGGTGTGACTGGCGGTCCGCATGCTGTCACGTCCAGCGCCAGTCCCAGACGCGCCCTGGCGCCCCCCAGGCAGCGGCCCTGTTCGCGCATTCTCATTTCTGTCCATCATCATAAAAGGGGGGGGGCTGTCTATATAACTGTCACCGTTTCACGGTTTAATCATTGCACCGATATCGACAGAATTTCACATAGAGATCGCATGCATCCTGAAGACGAGCATAGTGTATATTCTTAACCCGTAAAATAAGAGGTCCCACGGGATTTTCAAAAAAAACCTGAATGTTATTTTGTAGGGTTTGATCGACATTTTTTTTTCAACATTTAGTTAGGTGTAGGTTTAGAATAAACTCCTAGGATACTCGGTTTTTCCTCCGTTAATAAACTTAATAATTTCAGAACGCAACAATTATTTTGAAAACATCGACGGGACTCAGTATAAGATTCGCGAAAGACGAATGTCCAATGACGAGGGAACTATCCATACCGGTACAAGCGATAGAACCGTTTCAGACCACCAAAATACCTTTGCGGCTATTTGCCAGCTTACAACCGAAAAGGGAAAAGAGTATAGAACATACTGTAAGTGTCTTTTCTTTTAATTATGATACAGATTTTATAATCCTATCCTACTTTCTAAGTCTCACAAACTTTCGCTTTATAATATTAGTAATATTATAAACGCAAAAGTTTGTAAGGATGGATGGATGGATGTTTGTTACTCTTTTACGCTACAACGAATGTACCGGTTTGGCTGAAATTTGGAATGGAGATAGCTAATACCCAGGATTAACACATGCTACTTTTATCCTGGAAAAGTACAGAGAGAAAAATAGAAAAAATCAAAACTGGTACTTTTGTATAGTAATCACCACTTCGGATTACTTTTAACAAATGGCGTGAACGAAGCCGTAGGAAAAAATAAGTTGAAGATAAATACTTAAATTAAGAATTTCATGGAAAAGGTGTAACAAACAGCAGAAGTGGGATTTTTTGAAATATATAGACTAGCGCTTGACTGCAATCTCACCTGATGGTACGTGAAGATGCAGCCTAAGATGGTGCGCGCTTGCCAAGATGTCTATTCACTCTTGATTTAAAGATACCCAAGTTATAGTTAGTTGGTAAAACGGAAGCCGGAAGGACTTTCCAAATTTTTGCGGTGCTCATAAGAACAAGGAAACAAATCGCTTAGTGCGAGATCGTGAGATTCAACCACGTAGCGGTGCAGATTCATGCGATTAAAGACAGTTGTTGCAAGTTTTTAATTTTGCAGGTATGGCTAACATGTCCTTGGTGGGAAACCATAACCGAAGTCCCCTTGCACTTTACCCCGCCAATGATCGCATCGTGGAGGTTACTTACGTCCAACACCAGAAAGTTTATCCATGTGACCTTGAAATCTTCGGTAGCACATTTCATCCAGTTTATATTGACTGAACCAAAATTAGAGTGTGACGGCAATAATAATGTATCGGACCTTAATCCGAAGAATTCTGGGGATATGGTTAGTATTCATTGATAACGTGTTACCATTATCCCGTTTATGAGTTTCCCTTCACAAGCGGCCCTGCGCCTGATTTCTCTCTAATCTTATCTGATTCCCTTCTACAAAATTGAAATGGTTATCCCTGGGAAAGATGGGGGAGTTGTTTTAGTGTGATAACGAGTTATAGACATCCTTAAATGATCGCTAGTTTGATCCCGGACACATTTGAAAACCACAGGTAGGAAAAATTTAGGACTAACATGAAGTCTTATTAAAAAAATACAAAATTGAAATGGTTATCCCTGGGAAAGGTGGGGGGAGTTGTTTTAGTGTGATGACGAGTTATAGACATCCTTAAATGATCGCTAGTTCGATCCCGGACACACTGGACAACCACAGCTAGGAAAAATTCAGGACTAACGTGAAGTCTTCTTACAAAAATACAAAATTGAAATGGTTATCCCTGGGAAAGGTGGGGGGGAGTTGTTTTAGTGTGATAACGAGTTATAGACATCCTTAAATGATCGCTAGTTCGATCCCGGACACACTGGAAACACACAGATAGGAAAAATTCAGGACTAACATAAAGTCTTCTAGCCTCGATAGCTCCCAATGGTTCCATATAACAATTGTTTTTGCGTATGAGAAAGTTTATATGGACGTGAGTGACCCGTCTTGTCGTGGTCTTAAGAGTTAAAACTTAGGCGTAATGCGTACACGAAAGCTATGTATTTCAACGGACAACGGCGGCGATACCAGGCACACAGATTTGAAACCTGAAGACGTTGCTTGATGTGCTTATTTTGTCCTGTAGGTGTTTGTTGTAGCAAGAAGATGGGAGAGTTTTAGCGGATTTTTTTATGTGTGAATAGGTGTGTAGACTCCCCCCCCCCTAGTCAAAAGCTGTGGCCCTCCTGCTGCCGTATTCTCTATTTTTAACATTTCCAATGGCTATGGAAAATAATGTAAAGTTGCTAACTAAGAACCATCAAAGCCTCATTTCTTCATACAAAATGCGGGTTTGACTTAGCAACTGAACGATGGAGAATGTCCCCGTGGTTAAGCCCCGCCGCACATGCACCCACTCGCATTGGTCTTCACGAGCCGCGTGCGAGTGGCAATATTTATAACCTATGGCACAGTACCGAACTCCGCATTTGCTCGCACGTGTCGATGCAGGCACGTACATGAGCGTGTACGCGCGTGTACGCGCGTGCCGGCTAGGTGATCGAGACACTAATTTCGAGTGGCAGTGGCGCGAGTGTTTGCAAGATGAAGGAACTAATTGAAGCTGTTCGAAGCGAAAAATGTTTATACGACGTATATAATTCACATGTAATTCCTTGAAATCGTTCCTAGTCATTCTAAAATAGTTATTGAATTTTTCGTCTGAAAACTCAGAAGTTACTTTGCAAGTCTGCATGTGTTGTTTGCCTTTTGGACATGAAGGAGCTCTTCCAATTTTTTTTTTCCGGATGCTTTCCTTATTTACAATAATCTATATAAAAACTCAATATCATTGTCGGATTCTGAACTTAAATCTATCGCGTCCATCTTGCTTGATTCCCGTCGACGAATGCCACTGAGGCGTCGAATGATGTACGATTCGTGTAAGCAAATGCGGACACACCGTGTCCACCAATGTCAGTGCCACATTGGCGCAGTATCGTGAACAAGTGCGAGTGTGGGCATGTGCGGCGGGGCTAATAGAACTTTCACGTACTCAAACTTTTCAGATAGTTTCATCGGACAGTACAACAGCATCATTCATGTGGGAGCTCCTCAAAGACCCGCTAGTCAAAGCTGGCCCCATGAAGGCGACATTCACAGTGCAATACCGGCTCGTTAACGAAGATGCTTCCAGAACATTCTCCTGTCCGTTTGATATCCAGGATTACACGACGTTGTTCGTGATAAGAACAAAGTTGGAGCCCGGGAAGGGATCGGACTTCTGTAGGGCGTCTCAAGTCTGCTGTTTACAGCTGAATGTGCAACGAGTAAGTCGCTTATCGTTTTAATGTAACTTGATACTATGTTTATATGGGGATCATCTTAGTTTGTATTTGAGAGGTGGCCTAATATTAAGACAGTAATGTACGGGAGGAAGTCATTATGAATTGCCAGTTGACTAGCAAAGTAGGAGGAGTTTTAGTTTGATGACGCCTGGAAAGCAGAAAATATATGTGTTAGTAAATAATACAATCCGTTTTGTTGTTTTATTATTCCGTGTTATTGTTTATATCCGTGTTATTGTTTTATCGAAGTTTAGAGCTAGGTCTTGAAATTGTATATTGATGATTTTTGTTGCTATCAACAAATGCCAGAGCTTAAATTAAAAAATATGTATTCACTATAATATAGGTACTAGTGTCCACTACATATTATTCATTTTATAATTCCAGGTAAATGAAACGGAACACACGTCATTGATGTACGAAGTTCTAGCGGATCAGACGATGTGGGCCGTTCTTGGTCGTACGGCAGGTAAGACTTTCGATACGGTCACACGCTCGCTCGCGCCATAGCGTGTGTGTGAGATGGGAGCGACTGTAAGGTACAAGTTAGAAGAAATAGTGGATCCTTTAAACAATATGCTAGTCTTAACTCCTGATCAACGTCTGATCTCCTCATTTCACTGAGCTCTCTCCCTATCTCTTCCTCAGTCCCTCCCCTCTCTTCCTACCTCACTTTCTTCTCTCCCACACCTTTCTTCCTCACTTTCCCCTCTCACTCACTCCCTCCTCTCTCACTCCATCTCCTACGCTCTCCATTTCCCTCACCCTCTCCCACCATCGCCCTTTAGGTGACCTTGAGCCATCTTATATGAGGGTTTCGGGTCCATAAGTCATCACTGGCGACACGCACTGTTGAAAGTCATCCATCTTAAGATATATTGCATTGTTAGTAGGTATGCATTTTTTTAACTTCCCTCATTGTGGAAACACTGCATATGTATGCATAGTATGTATGTATGCATATGTGCATATGTATGCTTAGTATTTATTGTATGAAAAGATCAACCGCCGAGTTTCTTGCTGGTTCTTCTCGGCAGGAAGGGCATTCCGAACCAGTGGTAGTCAGACGATTCAAAAGCACTTGTAAAAAGTTTATTTGAATAAAATTCTAATATATAAAATTCTCATGTCGCGGTGTTTGTTACCAAACTCATCCGAAACGGCTGGACCGATTTTTATGAAATTTTGTGTGCATTTAAGGTAGGTCTGAGAATCGGCCATCATCTATTTTTCATACCCCTAAATGATAAGGGTGACCCACCTCTAAATATTTTTGCTGGCGGTACGGAGTTCGCTGGGTCAGCTAGTATTACTATAAAAATATGACTACTATAGTATTCGTATTAACACCATTTTATATATGCTAGGGGTTATAACGATGGAGTCGAGCACGGCGGAAGGGCAGTGCGTGTCTCTGGACGTGATGCCTCTGGGAGCTGGCTACTTACCCTTGCCCGCGGTTCGTCTGTCCAAATACATTGCGCGAGATACCAGCGCTAGAGGTGAGTTTGTACGATCGACAATTTACATCCCTACCAATATTATAAATGCGAAAGTGTGTTGGTTTGTCCTTAGATCACGCAACAACGGAGCAATGGATCGACGTGATTTTTTGCATGGGTACAGTTGATGACCTGTGTGGTTATGCCGAGTTTAAATTCGTTTGATCGTAATAGTTAACTATGTCATTAGCATCAAAGTAAAATGAACCATATTAGTATTGATTTAAAGTCACAAATTCAATACAGACGATTTTAATTTGGAGCGTTTTCGTTTCGTAAATGTATAAGAATACATACACGAAATTGAGCTCTAACTCAATACTGTTATGGTTTATTTTACTTTGATGGTGATTTCATAGTTTACTATGCATAGTTAACTATCCAATCTTGTACTAACCCTACTGGAGAGTGACAGACTAACCTTTTCATCCCGGAAATCAATGAATTTTTAAAAACTAAATCCACTGGATGAAGTCGCGGGCATCAGAGGTGCGACTGTAAAGTTATTGCATTGATCGCATTCGATGACATTAGCATCAAAGTAAAATAAACCATACAATCATTGAATTAGAGCTCAATTCCGTGTATGCATTATACGATTACGTATATATCATACGCTGCATAACGCTCCATATTAATATCGGATGTACTGAGTTTGTGACTTTAAATCAATACATTCAAGGATTATTTTACTTTGACGCTTATGTCATCGAATACGAATACTATCAAAGGAATAACTTTTAGACAATCGGTACACTGGTAGTAAATAATAATTGTTATATATAACTCCCAAACAAATTAATTTAAAGAAATCATCTGTATTTATGTTTTCTTCCAAGTTTTCATTTTTAGTAGGTACAGTTTACGTTCTCATGTCTGATTAAACACACAGAATCTTTACCATTATAGATACAGCAGCACACCCTCGCTTGGAGCCCTTCAGTCCAGGTCAAGTGTATCACGCGGGGAAGGCGAAACAGGTGCACGTATTGGCTGCGGCTCCTAAAGAACATCTAGATATTACTGTCTGAATAAACCATGAGTAGGAATAACCGTTTCAACTTCGTCCGTTTATCATGCCAAAAACTATAATGTAAATAAATCTTTATCGCACACCTGGGTTAAAAGTCGGACAACTCAAAAAAGGCCATTTTTCAGTAGATCAAAAGAAAGTATTTCTGAAAATTATGAAACTCAATTTTACTTTAGGTCATAAATATGTTCTGAATTGTGACCTAAAATAAAATTGAGTTTCATGACTTTACTAGCAAAAAATTTAGAAATACTTTGTTCTTCTAATGAAAAATTACCTTTTCTTTGAGTTTTCTGACTTTTGAACGAGGTGTGCGATATACTCAATTTATTTGGCTATATTTTCTTTATAGATATATTTACTTAAAAAAAATTGGTAAATAAATTCATTCATGTTGAAAAATTCTATCATGAATGATAAACCCCATTTTGGATCAAAATATGTGACCACAATAATTATAAGTTACATCGAAAGTTTTCGTTGGTGCAGAAAAATAATATCGCTGACTAAAAACAATGTAACATAAACACTAATGAAAAACAGGCCTTGTTGCCTTCAAATTTGAAATACAAAGAAGGCTCCTGCTAACTCATTCATAACACCAAACGCCATTACGAGGCATACGGAGCAATCAATAAAATAGATGGAGATGTTTTTCGAATTTACAAAAAAAATTAAATCTGTGCAGGTACCGTACATTATAATAAACTTATATTTATGGTAGATCTGATATGGCAGCGCGAGATTTCATTCTTTTAAAACTTATGTAGTCGATGTCAAAGATTTTACGTCCTGTAGGCGTTGTGAACTTTTAAATAAGTAAATTAAGAAAAATCTCAAACGAAGTCATTCTTATGCTAGTTCTATATAAAAAAAAAGTTTCGCCCGTACTCTTTATATTGTCGGACCACAAAATACATGTGATACAAATAAAAATGTTGTATAAAATTTTTAGCTTTTGCTGTTTAGGCTTTTTAAATGTATGTCGTCTTTAACGGTCGCTCTTAATGTGGGTAGTAAGAAAAAAGAGTAAACAAAAACTCTTTAAAATATTTTATTAATCCATAAATGGTCTGAAGAAATAGATATTGTTTTTATTTTTTTTGAGAAGATAGTATTGTCCATGTTTGTTAGCGCCGAAGATGTGATTATAAAATTTCGAGGGCATTGACTGTAGTCAAAATGTTGATATTCTTTATTTGACATTTGTAAAAACAGAAAATAAATCGGTCCAAAACAAATAAGTTATAGAGCTTTAAAGTTTCCTGTTAGACAGAGAGAGCGCTACTGAAGTGTGATTTCACAATTCAGCATCTTCATACACGCTCCGTAGAAAAATACGTTTTAAAAAGAGACAGATACAGTCACAATAAATTCCGAGACTAGTGAAGATATTTTAAAAAGAGAAATGGAATTGTGTTACAATATTTAAAAACTTTATTTAAAAAAAATAAAAAAATATCAGTCAAATACCAAATTGATGTGATTGGCTGAATTTGAACCAATAAAGCGAATGCTAGCCAATCAGAAGTGATTACGACCGCCATTTTGTAGATGTAACGTATATTATAATGTAACGTTGGGGTTATCTAAAAACGGTTGCTACAGTGTGATGATCGCAGTCACCTCTGATTGGCTTAGTACACTCTCGCTATTGGTTAATATGCTTCGATGCTGCCAGAACGCCATAAATACATTATACAGCCAACCAGAAGTGATTCCGATCGTCGACATTGCAGTTCAACTTTCATGAACAAGATAATTAGCACCAATATCGTCTTCATTAAATAGCTTAAAATAGCAATTAATATGGAGCTTCAAAACATTAAATATATAATTGTTAGTGATGTGCTAGTACGTGCTAGAAATATTTATTGATATTAATTGTAAGATACATCTAAGTTTTCTTATTGAGATGTTTTATTTCTTTAATTATAAAATGCGGAGATGGGCGCAACATTTCTTTCGAGTCTTGTACAAAATAATAATTACTGCGGCTAACTTTGTACAGAGTGGAAAATTAGACCACCTTTACAAAAATGCATCCTAATCTTCAAATGACTTATATACTAGTATGAAGCTGTATAGCTAGATATTAAAATTCAAAATCATTTATTTCATGTAGGCCAAATTTTAGCACTTATGACAAGTCATGAATCTACCACCGGTTCGGAAAGCTGATTCTGCTGAGAAGAGCCGGCAAGAAACTCAGCAGTTGTTTGTTAATATTGTTAATAACGAATTTAAATATGGTCCAAAATAATTTCGAAATTATTTAGGATTAATAATTTTTCTGATTTATCTTTATTCAGATGTCTTGAAAGTTTAATTAATCCTCATTTACTTCACTGTATGTATGTAATATTGTTTTATACAAGAACTAAAAATTGTGCTGGCCATTTGCAAAGGCAACATTGTGAAAAGGATGGCAGTTATTTCAATTCAGTCCAATTAAGTTTTTTTTTTAAATTTTGGTGCTATGCTTATATTATTATTGCTCAAAAAGAACTTTGTTATATTTTTAGAAATACTGATATTTCTTAATATTCTATGTTGAAAAGGATGTTTAAAATAATTGGTAGATTAACAGGATTGATAGATTTGTATCTACTAATTCATCATAATTTGGGAGCTGTTTAAATCCTGATTGGCTTTGAAAGTATAGTGATATGACCTCACTAAAAAGCAACATGGCTGCTGTGAAATGAAGGTTATTTTCTGTACAGCTCTATTTTTTTTTTAAATTAATAATTGCGTTATTTAAGTGAGTGCTGTTGGCTGCATGAGCCACCTATTCATACATAAAGTATTATATAAAATATTATGATATCTCTAGCTCTCGAAGATATATTTTTACGTCAGTTATTAGTTTTTCATAATGTCATTTGTTTGTTTTACAAAACTTATAAGGCGATCGTTGCCATATTATTATTTTTTTAAGTATTATTTTTCTACTTCTGTTATGTCACATATTTAAGTGAATATTAGAAGAGTGCCAGCCACCCGGAAGGATCGCGGTTAGAGCTTTGTAAAACAAAAAAAATCACATTGCGTTAGGTACCTAAAATCATAGATTTAGTATTGGTAGTCGCTTCGCATACTCCTAGATGTCGACGGCGTACTAATAAACGGCGGCAATTCATAGTACGCCTGAACTGGCGTACCCGACCACGTTCAACCAATCACGGCACTTTCAAGCCACAGGGCAACCGCGTTCAACCAATCACGTCACGTTCAAGTCACGAAACAACCAATATTTGAGGTTTTCAAACAAATTATGAAATTACTAGCTGATGCCCGCGACTTCGTCCGCGTGGATTTAGTTTTTAAAATCCCTCGGGAACTCTTTGAATTTCCGGGATAAAAAGTAGTCTGTGTTACTCTCCAGGTCCTCAAATATACCCAAGCAAAAAATCACGTCGATCCGTAGCCCTGTTGCGGCGTGATTGAAGGACAAACCAATAAACAACTACACTTTCGCATTTATAATATTAGTAAGGATTACGTTGCCGCATATTTAGAGCTTTTGTTTGTAGGAAGGGCGGAATTTAGTAGCAACTAAGCTACCAATCCTAAATTCTATGCCTAAAAGTAATTCTGACATTGAACCTGCAAAGTGGGTGATTTATCCATATATTCGGTGGTACAAAGTGGATAGCTAGCTGAGACGGGTGGTCTGTGCTACCGCGCTATTGGTTTGTCGATCATTTTTCCGCTTCTCGTTCCGTAGGCAATAAAGCACATTACCCATGTACATTCACATACACCGCACTTTCTTTTTAACCCACTCCCAAAATGGAGGATGCTCTCAATTCGGCCGGTATCTTTTTTTTACCTATCGCTTTTGTTTACTTTAGAATTTCTTTAAACATTACAAAATGTAGGTCAGTGTTTAGAATTCCTTAAAATGCAACACTCATAAATAATCCATTTTGCTAATGTTTTATTCATTTATTACTGCATACCGTATACGTAGCGTCAGTATAATCATGCTATGTAATTAATTTAATCGTATACATGGCATATTTATATTTCAGATAAGTTATTAACAATAATTTATTATTGTTTTAGTTGTCATATATTTTTACTATTAGAGATGTTATAAACTATGTTTAGAGTTATAGATAATAATTACTATATTATGTTGTAGATATTGTAAAAGATATTATATTCATTGGTATAAATTAAACCAAACAGTGTGGTTATATTTAAAAGAGAAGTAAATAGTTTTTTATTTTGAAAAAAAAAAATCGTGGCGCATAGATACAGTAGCGCATAGATCTAGATATACCTAAATAGTAAATACCAAATATCAATATGCTGCGTGTAAAACTGGGTAGTTCAGCTACGCACTGTCAAGCGCACCCCATACAAACGGAGTTTTATTATTAAACTCATTGTGAAATACTATTGGTGGCATGTCTAACATCGTAACTAACCACGGTCAAAGCCTCCCATCAGGACAGAAATGATTTTCGAAATTGTCCCTGCCTGGAATCGAACCTGAGACTCTAAGGTCGCAGCGCTTTATACTACGCCCGGCCCGCGCTATCAGTGTGTTCCCCATGCCGAGTTAAATGAGAATTAAACTTCTTTTGTATGAAGCGAGCTACAAATAAATTAATCTCTTAGAAATTAAGATCTCAAGGGGTGCAAACCAAAGGCTTACTCAATTTAAAAAATATTTTTCTGACTTCCGAATAGATTCTTATAAGTTTATAACACGGCGGCAACGATTCAGTTGTACAGGTACAAGGGGTACATACTAAATATAGGAACATAGCTTTCCTTTTATTGAATGCATCGCGATGTAGGTACCCTTATAAAATGAACATCGAATCTTGTTTTTTGTCGTTATAATTTTTTTATTTTTGTAATTATTATGTACTCTTAAGTGTATTCATAGTTCAACTTAATTGGTAGGCGTGGTGATGTTTATTTCAGGACGCGTACACACGAAAAACTCTTGTCCCACTTTCGTGTTCCACATCCAAATAAATTAGTTCCAGAGATATTTTCATACAAAAGCCGGAAATTATTCTTGTTTAACAAAAGTTGCTCGTGTGTTTAGTTTAAGGATTTGTAAAGTTTAAATTAAATAAAACGTAAATAGAAGATGATGTAGAAACAAATATACCTACTTAATGTTGTTGTAGACTCAAGAACCACCATAAAATATTCTATTCCTGTCTATCGGCGGGAGTTTTTGGCTACCATTTTATTGTAAATATCTGACGAACTGTATATCTGAAGATTGTTGTATTTATATTTCTTAACATGTATAATGTATATGTATGGCTATCAATATAATGTTTACCGTTATTAATATCTTTTTTCTTTCTCCACATTCCTCAATTATTGAATTCTGAATAACTAGAGGTGAACTTAAGACCTTGGTATACTCTCCTATTATAATGCTAAAATAATTTCATCAGTTTTCGGTGTAAGCGCCATCTATCAACGGAAGTGAAAGTTTTGGTGCAGAAATACGTGCAATAAAAATTGCCAGTACAATAATTTATTTGCTGGCAAACAACTGCACATCTATATATTATGTATATAAAAATCTCGTGTCACGATGTATGTTTGGGATAAACTCGAAAACTACTGAACCGATTTTGATCAAACTTAGTAACTATCTGTAGTTTGGTCCAACTTAAAAGATAGGATACTTTTTATCTTAATTATTGACATCAATATATTTTGTAATTGCAAATTAAAATATGTTAATTACACGACAGTCATATATACAGATCGGGATTTAGGTTGCTAGGCAACCTAGCAACCTAAATCTAGAACGATGTTAGATTGCGGTGGTCTAGATTGTGTTTTTTTTTAATTTTGCATTACTGATATAAATGCGAAAGTGTGTTTGTTGGTTTGTCCTTCAATCACGTCGCAACAGACCAACAAATTGATGCGATTTTTTGCATGGGTAAAGTAGTGGGTCCTCAGACCAGGAGAGCTACTTTTTATCTCGGATAATCAGAGTTCCCGCGGGATTTTTAAAAACTAAATCCATGCGGACGAAGTCGCGGGCTCAGCTAGTGTTATTATAAAAAAATAAAGGGGGCTCCGTAGTGTATATTATACAATTTTAATAAATAAACTGAACTTACATAACATGTACATCTTACTCGTATTTTGTTTCATTTTGAATACCATCTACACCATTCAACCTAACCTGTTATAAATTGAGGTTTGTTGAGGCCGTAATCCACCACGCTGGTCAAGTGCGATTGGCAGACTTCACAAACCCTTGAAAACATTATAAAGAGCTGGATGGCATGCAGGTTGCCTCACTTTTTCCTTCACTCTCCATGGGTACGAAACTGGACTCCCCGAAAAGTTGGCCAGTCCACTAAGAAAGCTAAATATTTTAGCAAATTGGACACAAAAAAATGCCTTTTATCTGGTAGAAATTCACCCTGAATCCAGACATATTACAACGACTTTCATAACATCGAAGGGGTTATACAGACATGCGCCCGAGATTTTTTTTTTCATTCGATGACAAGCTAGTCCTTGACTGCGATCTCACCTGATGGTAAGTGACGATGCAGTCTAAGATGGTAGCGGGCTGACTTGGAAAGGGTATGGCAGGGAACATTCAACCCATACCCCTAATTGATTTCTACACGCCATCGTGCCGGAACGCTAAATCGCTTGGCGGCACGTCTTTGACGGTAGGGTGGTAACTAGCCACGGCCAAAGCCTCCCACCAGACCAGACCAGAGACAATTCAGAAATTATAAATTCCCAAATTGACCCCGCCGGGAATCGAACCCGAGACCTCCCAGTCATAAGACAACAGCGCTCACCACTGAGCCAGGGAGGTCGTCATTTTTTCAGAAAATCATTGAAAAATGTTGATAAAATTTGAAGGGGTTGTTAATTCTATCGTTAAAAACGTCCATCATGACGATCACGACCGTTTTGTCAAATGTCACGAAGAAGACAACTACCGGAATGGATAGCACATAAAGAATCCTCTGTCGGCTGAAAACAGAAAGAGTTCGAGTTTGAGTAAAGTGAGTGTGTCATCTATTACAGAAAATGTCTGTTTGAGGCATAGATAAATTAAGATGAGTAGTCGCTACTCGGAAATAATAGGTAATGAAGCGAATATAATATAGTATAGGGGTGATTCGCATTTTTCAGGCAAATTACGCGTCCGGTACAAAAAAAAAAATTATTCACTACATAGGTATCTACATTCGTCAGACAGGAAATCAAGCTATTATATTATATTCTGTGATCAAGCGTAATAAAGTTATGCTTCTATGCATTAAACATTTATGGTCAAAAATAATATAATTAATATATTATATGCAATAAACTTGGCAAATCCTTCCGTTGTCCAAATACCACTTTCACTTTATTTGCCTTTGAGTTATTTGCACTTTAATCAAAAACAAAAATCAATATTTATGATAAAAGTTTTACCATCCTAAGAAACTATACTAGTGGTTCGCCCCGAACTGAGACCTCGCGGTATCCCATAATTCCCATAAGGTAGTTTTAACTATATTATATTGTAATTAAAACGCGCCGAATCTGATGACGTCAATCGTCATCTGCTTTCGTGGATGGGATGCATATTTACAATATTA
The DNA here is from genome assembly GCA_029955525.1 of Oeneis ivallda. Lineage (NCBI taxonomy): Eukaryota > Metazoa > Arthropoda > Insecta > Lepidoptera > Nymphalidae > Oeneis > Oeneis ivallda. The sequence continues at coordinate 13,799,975 of JARPMR010000022.1, forward strand.
AAGACAGCGCCATCTAGTAACAGTATAGTGAAGTTTTGTTAAAAACATTGATGCCCATTAAAACTCAAATAATTTCGTTTCTTTATAATATTTATCTAATCTTAGTATTTGTTGTTCAAGTACAGAATATAACTCAAATTATGTGTAAGTTTCAAGTTTTAAAACAAAGTGGTTTTAGAAATCTAGCCTCGAATACAATCTCCACTTTGAAAGCCCCCCATTTCGTATGGGAGCCCCCCTGAAATAAAGATTTTTATAACTTTTTAAGCCATTTTCGGCTGGAGGCCATCGGTTTACATATCATATCTAAAATTGAAGTAATTACGTTCAGTAATTCAGAAGTTATAAGGCTGTGACAGACGGACGGACGGACAAGTGCAAATCGCTCTAGTAAACTCAGAGACCTTCGCTTCGCTCGGTCGATTAAAAAGCAGAATGTTTGAACATTAAATAAATACGATAACTCTATATTATAATGAATAAATTTTATTTAAACATTTTTAACAATTTTTAGGGTTCCGTACCCAAAGGGTACAAACGGGACCCTATTACTAAGCCTACGCTGTCCGTCTGTCCGTCCGTCCGTCCGTCCGTCTGTCAGCGGGCTGTATCTCGTAAACCGTAATAGATAGACAGATGAAATTTTCACATAATATTATGTATTTCTATTGCCGCTATAACAACAAATAATAAAAATTAAATTAAATTAAAAAAATTAAATTAAAATATTTCCATGGGTAAGTACATGAAAATATTTTAATTAATTTTTTTTTAACGGAACCCTAAAAGAGCGAGGCCCGACTCGCACTTGGCCGATTTTTTTTTCTCATTACCAGCAACTTGAAAGAAAATTTAAATTACTATCTCCATATGCGAAAATCAGGATGGACGAACTGTTAGCTTTTTTTAAAAAATATATTTGAACCGAAGTCGGAATGAAATAGAATAATAATAATTATTATGTTTTTGACTTCCGACAATAATTGTGATGTGTCCATTTTTATTTAATCAGTTTTAGGAGTGACAAATTCATGTTTAAAATAAATTATGATTTTTAAAAATGATAAAGATATCATCCTTTTATTTATTGAAATTAGTTTAATTAAATTGTAAATTGGCATTATTCGGCATGTCATGATCCGCACAGCATCCGGGAGAGCACGTGATACTTCCCTTTTAATAATTCAACCAATCATATTCATTTCCGCCTGTCAAGCTATCAGCCAATCATATTCACTTCCGCTTGTTTTTCGCCACTGTTATTAATTATATTGTTACGCAATACCGCTTTAGCCAATCACAGCGTGCCTTATCAGCCAGCCAATGACAGCCAAGCCAGCCTGCCCCAGCCAATCTACCGCATGAATTCGGTGGGGGATAAAGTATAAAATGCCCTGCGAGCTCATTCTGGCCAGTTTTTCCGCGCGGTTAAATTATAAGCCGAAACTCTGCCCGGTTGTGAGTGTAACGGCTATTGTGATTATTAAACAATTATTAAGTGTGTGTTTAAATACAATTTGCGTGAATACCTAAAGGCTTGCTGTATTTATTTATGCCACTATTCTGAAAAATTGAGTTTAATTACCGTAAAGTGTCGTTTAATGTGTTTTATCGGACTTTGTGTGTGTGTGTTTTGTGGACAATTCCTGTGTGGATAACGTGAAACACATCGCCGCGTGGCGGCATCGTTAACGCAGCCACTGGCGCCGAGGCTGGGGCTACTACCAGAAGCCAGCGGCATGCAGCGTCGTCGGGACCGTAAGAGGGGGAAATCTCGGTAAGTCTTCCAGTTTTTCTTCTATATATTGTTTAGTGTTAATACTCACAATTTTGTGCGTGCATGCTACAGTCACAGTCGTTCGCAGCGAGCGTAGCTATACCCCTATGTACTATCATTTTGTCGCGCGCTCCGTGCCACCGCCATTGACTATTTCGTCTGTTGCTATGCCAGCATAGATGGACTTATACGAATATACGATGGGTATGAATAACTTTTTGACACATCCTACTTAGTTATATCGAACAAATAAATGAAATGGTTCGTTTAGGAGGTCTAGACCCATTGTCATCATTGACCGCATCCCCATTAATGCGTACAGTGGGAATTTTATGCTTATTTTAAACGAATTTTCGCTCTCATCACTATTTAGCTCCACTAAACCACACTTATTATGGCACATAGCTGAAAAGTGGTCATATTTAAGACATTTTTGTACACTTTTTAGGGTTCCGTACTAAAATGGTAAAAATGGAACCTTTATGTTGAGACTTTCTCCGTCCTGTCAGCTGCATGATTAAATTACCCAGCTTTTACGAATAATAATAAGTAGTGTGTATATCATATCAAATAGTTTTCAATATGAGATAATATAGGTAAGTTTTGTTGAAATTTGACTGAATAGAATTTAAATAGACTAATATTTGACTTCTCCCAACGATTGGACGAATGATTTCAAAGGTTCGTTAAAGAAGTGGGAGGTACCGCCATTTTGTAAAAAAATATATAAAAAGCGAAAAGAAAGACGAAAGGCTCTCTGTTCGGTTATGTCGTGAAAGCGTACGCTAAACTCTGTTGAGTTGGCGCGCGAGTGATTTACCTATAATTTATGTTTAAATAAGTTTGCAGAAAAGTTAGTGTAGTGTAGTAGTTTGTGATAGATATTTGGTATAGAAATAAAGGCCTGCTTCTGGACAGTAAAGTAGTTCCATTAACTAGTAGATAGATGCTTTCGTGTCGAGGTCGTTGTATTTGATTTAGGGATTGCGATAGAAATCGCACCCTAATCGAATAAACATTGCCAGTACGCTTAGATTAGTGTTATTGATTAATTGATATTTAAATGCTTTTGATAACTACCCTTACGTTCAGATGGAGATTTTCTGTCGTGTTTGTGGTTAAGTTGATTAGATGTGAGGAAAAGGGCCGTTATTGTGGTGGAAGAGACGGCTATAGGTAGAGTTTTAGCGTTTTAAGACATGTATTCTCTTAAGGCATGATTATTTTATGAGTGATAAGTTCCGCTTCTGAGTCTATGGCTAACAGTCCGTCCGTCCGTCCGTTTGTCACAGTCGATTATTTCAGTACCTAACTATTGAAGCTATCGACATTTTGGAGAATGAACAGCACCCTAAGGAGTTTGGGCCACTTACAATTTTTTTTGTGTCTCGATAAAAATTTGCTTAAAAAAAGTTTGATATCCCTAGTTTCATATACAAAAAGAATTTTTGATTTTATTCCCAGTTTCCGAGAAAAACAATTGTATGTAAAAGGTTAGGTTAGGTTTGGTAAGTAGGTTGTAGTAGGTAAAGTAGGTAATAGTTTCCACACATCGCCAGGACGATGTTACTGCTGCTCATGGTACAAGTACATAGTTATTCTCAATGAATCATTATTTGAAGATATACAAGGTGCCAAAATCATTGATTTACGTTAGTTACCATAAGCATTTCATGCGCATTGATAACTCTTTACACCACATCATGATTATCACATTAACATCTCACTACTGAGTGCAGGTCTCTTCTCAGAGAAGAGAATATATGCCATAGTCCGCCACGCTGGCTCAATGCGAATTGGTAGGTTTAACACACCTTTGAGAACATTATGGAAAACTCTCAGGCGTGGTTTCCTTACGATATTTTCCTTCACCATTGAAGCATGTGATATTAAATTGCTTAAACACACATAACTCCCGAAAAGTCAGAGGTGCGTGACCGGGATCGAACCTGCAAGCCCCCGAACAGGAGACCACAGTCCTAGCAACCAGGCTATCACAGCCTATCTATCATACTTACACCACATAATTTAGATGAATATTTTAGGAGTTATTGTTATATAATTAGGTCGGTACTTAAAGTGAAAAAGTAGATGGAGTACTTTTTCCAGTCCACTGATTTTGAGTATCAGTAAAATGCATTTATTACCTACAAACAATCATGAACTTACTAATTGTATTGTAGAAGGAAAAATAAAACTTGTTAAAATCAATATTGATTTTATTTCAGTTAGGTACAAATATTTCTCAAATGTTATTCTACTTAGACCTAGCGCAAACATACAACTTTTAGTTGAACAACTATTTAGTTGTGTTTCATAAGTTTATAGGAATGTACTGCGATCATAGAATGTGCGCAAACTATCAACACGATAGTTGCTCGACAAAAAAATCAAAAAGCCGTATCGATTTGCTTTTGATTATAGTTTAGTTGTGTGGAATTCACGAAAAGTACACAACTCGACTAAACAGTTTAGTCGATGTAAAAGTTGTATGTATACGCCTTACCTTATAATATTTTTTTAAGGAAATGTGAAATAAAAATCACGCAAGATTAAAATAAAACCTAAACATCAACTGTAAATGAGTCAAGAAATCAATTTTCAAATAAATATAAATAATAATGAATTCAATTTAATAATAATAATTGCAGTATGATCATCATCATTAGCAAACCATTAACGGCTCACTACTGAGCGCAAGTCTCCTGTCAGTGAAGGGTTATAGTCCACCACGCTGGCCCAATGCGAATTGGCGGACTTCACACACCTTCGAGAACATTATGAAGAACTCAGGTGTGCAGGTTTCCTCACGATGTTTTCCTTCACAGTTTAAGCAAGTGATATTTAATTGCTTAAACGCACTTGACTCCGAAAAGTCAGAGGTGCCCGGGATCGAATGTATGACCCCCCTATGATATGATGATAATAGGAGAGCACAGTCCTAACCAAGCAGTATGATCAACATACTATAGATCAAGTGGAGTTAAGGATTAATTAAATACTTACATACTATTATTATAGTTAGGTAATTGTAATAAGATTTTAAACTTGATTGATATTTAAATGAATTAAAGACTTTATTTTACTTTTCACGATAAAAAGTACTGAAGCTATTTATTGCCTCTATTTGTGTGGACCCAAGATAATTTACAGTGGTTGTTAAGTAAATACTTTAATCTACATTTGGTAGAAAAACAAAATACAAAATAGGTTTATTTGATAATAAATCAAAATAATTAGAGGAAAATAATATGTGATTGATATTTTAAATACCTCTGGTTAAAGTATGACATTTAAATTATAATTCACATAAAATATTGTCCAGAAAAGTTGCAGGGGCTGTTATATTATTATACTTTGCCCAACTAAGGTACCACAAAACTGACATTGTGTGTGCACAACCAACTGTGCGCTTCCCTACAAGGCAGTTACAGTAATAACGGCATTCCGAACCAGTGGTAGACTCATCGACGATTCAAAAGCACTTGTAAAAAAGTTTATTTGAATAAAAAACATTTCTATTCTATTCTATTCTATTCTATTCTATTCTATTCTAATAGCCAACTATAGCATTGATAGTATTATGAAATCTTACATCTCTGCTAATGAGTAGATAGCAATAATAGGTTTTGCCTCCAATATGCCTTGATTTGACACGGCCTTTCACTAAATAGTTATTTATATATATGAGGCATGTCTTCATCAATTTCATTGGCAATTTCTAATACATATCTTCCATTTTCCCTCATATGTTCTCCGAAGTAAGATGTCGCTTGTTTCAGCTGATAAGAGCCCAGTGCGAACCTTTTCAAATCTTCCAATGTCAGTTTTGGGAACCTATTAAGGTGTGGATAATGTCCATCAATCGTTTGGATGATAGCCCTTCTTCTATTCATATTTTCATTTATAATGTAATTGGCTAAATGACTGATTTCATTTACTTTATTTAGTACTATTTCTAAATATTGAGCTGCATGAGGGCTATCTTCAATTGGGCGGTGGAATTTATTTAAAAGAGCACATGCTCATGCATTAAATGTGTCGAAGCATGATTAAAGTACTCTTGTCGGAATCATTTATAGTCCCTCTTTATCCTGCCGTTAACAACTTCAACAACCCACCTGCACCTGGTTACACAGCGTGATTTATTCGCTTGAATTGCTAATTGATGCTCACCTTCTTGAAGTGATACAGGCATATACGTGTTTTTTTTTATATAAATAATTACTACTGCTCTGTACATAAATGTATGTGCCATCACAAATGGGTAGAAGTCAAAATAATCATACGTAACTCACGGGAATTCCGGTGCATAAAGTTACTCACAGGATAAAAAATGTTACTCACAGGAACGTAGGACGCATTCAGATTGTATACAAAAAATATATATTATCTCGTAAATATAAAAATGTATCCCTATTTCCCGTTGTAGAAACATCACGCGTGAACGACTGGACTGATTTTGACGGGACTTTCAATGACAGATAGCTGATGATATGTGGCCTAGTATAGGGTACTTTTCAACCGATTTTCAAAAAAGGAATTATGTTTTTTACCTATAAATATCAATATCTCCGTGATTTCTAATCCGATTTGCCTGATTTTTTTTAATCGATAGAAACTACTTCTAAAACTACTTCTAAAACTACTTCTAAAACTACTTCTACAACTACTTCTACAACTACTTCTACTACTATTTCTACAACGTACTTCTACAACTACTACTACAACAACTACTACCACTACTACTAAAACTACTTCTACTACTGCTTTACAACTACTACGGCAACTAATACTACAACTACTTCTACAACGACTACTACAACCACTTCGACTACTACAACTACTTCTACAACTACTACTATAACTATTTCTTCAACTACTACTAAAACTACTAATACAACTACTTATTCTACAACTAGTAGTACAACTACTACAACAACTACTTCTACTACGCCTACTACAACTACTTCTACAACAACTACAACAACTTCTTCTACAACTACTACTACACCTTCTTCTACATCTACTTCTACAAATACTTCTGCAACTACTTATACAACTACTTCTACAACTACTACTACTACACCTTCTTCTGCAACTACTTCTACTACTACTACAACTATTACTACGACAACTATTACTACTACAACTATTACTACTACAACTATTACTACTACAACTATTACTACTACAACTATTACTACTACAACTATTACTACTACAACTATTACTACTACATCTATTACTACTACAACTATTACTACTACAACTATTACTACTACAACTATTACTACTACAACTATTACTACTACAACTACTACTACTACACCTTCTTCTGCAACTACTTCTACTACTACTACAACTATTACTACGACAACTATTACTACGACAACTATTACTACTACAACTATTACTACTACAACTATTACTACTACAACTATTACTACTACAACTATTACTACTACATCTATTACTACTACATCTATTACTACTACATCTATTACTACTACAACTATTACTACTACAACTATTACTACTACAACTATTACTACTACAACTATTACTACTACAACTATTACTACTACAACTATTACTACTACAACTATTACTACTACAACTATTACTACTACAACTATTACTACTACAACTATTACTACTACAACTATTACTACTACAACTATTACTACTACAACTATTACTACTACATCTATTACTACTACAACTATTACTACTACAACTATTACTACTACAACTATTACTACTACAACTATTACTACTACAACTATTACTACTACAACTATTACTACTACAACTATTACTACTACAACTATTACTACTACAACTATTACTACTACAACTATTACTACTACAACTATTACTACTACAACTATTACTACTACAACTATTACTACTACAACTATTACTACTACAACTATTACTACTACAACTATTACTACTACAACTATTACTACTACAACTATTACTACTACAACTATTACTACTACAACTATTACTACTACAACTATTACTACTACAACTATTACTACTACAACTATTACTACTACAACTATTACTACTACAACTATTACTACTACAACTATTACTACTACAACTATTACTACTACAACTACAACTACTTATACTACTACTACTACAAATACTACTACAACAACTACAACTTTTATGGGAGCATCTCGCAAAGTTTCCGTATCGATTAAAAAAATTCAGGCAAATTGGTTTATAAATCACGGAGATAGATATACATAGGTAAAAACACAACCACTTTTTACAAATCGGTTAAAAAAGTAGCCTATGTTACTCCTTATATAGTCAGCTAAGTGTGCAGTGCAAGCTATGTATGTCTACGGATAAAATTGGAGTCTGGATTTATATACTATGACATTTGAATTACTTTTAAAATGAGGAAAAAATGTCGGGATAAACAGCACTTTGTTTTATTACCAAACTGAATAATAAAATAAAACTTAAATTATGAAAATAATTATCTTCTGGGACAAGCGTGGCCTGTGATTGTTCATTCTCCTGTATAGTTGCATTGAATTTGGTATAAATACGGGTGGCGGATGCCTCGAAAAGAAAATTTTGAGAAAAGAAAATTTTGAAAAATCTTAACTATTGCTTTTGTTGCAGGTCGACGGAGCCGATGGCCAGCGACACTCTGAAGGACGTGGAAGCTGCTGGGAGGGCATCGTCAGGAAATGATGGCACTTGGAAAAGAAGGTGCCGGGCAATGAAGGCGCTGCACACAGGTGAAATTTACGTCAATTATGATTAAAATGAAGTTACTCTGATTAAATTCTAGTCAATTTAATTAGCAACTAGACATATGGAGCCACCTATTAGTGATTAGTAAAACATTTGACACTTTAAACATTACATTTCCAACACACTTGATTTAAATCATCCTTCATAGAATAATTTTTGTCGATTTAGAACATTAATTAGAAAAAACTATTGTTTTTACGTTGCAGGTCGACGGAGCTGACGGCCAGCGACGGCAGAAAAAAATCTTGATGAAAATCCCGGAATACGAGCGACAGCCCGTGATTTCGGCGACTCGACTCGGCTCTAAGATAAGTAATTAGTGATAAGCGATAAGATACATAATTTGTGATAAGCGATAAGATAAGTAAACTAATGTTTTTATGTTGCAGATCGACGGAATTTTTTATTGTATTGCATGGTATTGTAGTTGTATTGTGTTGCATGGCCTTGTAGTTGTATAGTGTTGCATTGACTTTGGTATAAATACGGGTGGCGGATGCCTGGAAAAGAAAATTTTTAATAATCTTAACTATTGTTTTCATGCTGCAGCTCGACGGAGCCGACTGCCAGTGACGGGCAGGAAGAATGTTGATGAAAATTCGGGAAAACGAGGGACAGCGCATGATATCAGCCACTCGGCGATTCGGCCCGGCTCTAAGATAAGTAATTAGTGATAAGCGATAAGATAAATAATTCCTGATTAGCGATAAGTAAACGATTGTTTTTATGTTGCAGGTCGACGGAATTCTTAATTGTATTGCATGGCCTTGTAGTTGTATAGTAATGCATTGACTTTGGTATAAATACGGGTGGCGGATGCCTGGAAAAAAAATTTTGAAAAATCTTAACTATTGCTTTTGTTGCAGGTCGACGGAGCCGATGGCCAGCGACACTCTGAAGGACGTCGAAGCTGCTGGGTGGGCATCGTCAGGAAATGATGGCACTTGGAAAAGAAGGTGCCGGGCAATGAAGGCGCTGCACACAGGTGAAATTTACGTCATTTATGATTAAACTGAAGTTACTCTGATTAAATTCTAGTCAATTTAATTAGCAACTAGACATATGGAGCCACCTATTAGTGATTAGTAAAACATTTGACACTTTAAACATTACATTTCCAACACTCTTGATTTAAGTCATCCTTCATAGAATAATTTTTGTCGATTTAGAACATTAATTAGAAAAAACTATTGTTTATACGTTGCAGGTCGACGGAGCTGAAGACCAGCGACGGCAGAAAAAAATCTTGATGAAAATCCGGGAAAACGAGCGACAGCCCGTGATTTCGGCGACTCGGCTCGGCTCTAAGATAAGTAATTAGTGATAAGCGTAACTTGTGATTAGCGATTAGATAAGTAAACAAATGTTTTTATGTTGCAGGTCGACGGAATTTTTTATTGCATTGCATGGTATTGTAATTGTATTGTGTTGCATGGCCCTGTAGTAGTATAAAGTTGCATTGACTTTGGTATAAATATATGGTATATAAATACGGGTGGCGGATGCCTGGAAAAGAAAATTTTGAAAAATCTTAACTAATGTTTTTGTTGCAGGTCGACGGAGCCGATGGCCAGCGACACCCTGAAGGACGAAGAAGCTGCTGGGAGGGCAGTGTCAGGCGATGATGGCACTTTGCAAAGAAGGTGCTGCACACAGGTGAAATTTACGTAATTTATGATCAAAAATAATTAAAATGAAGTTACTCTGATTAAATTCTAGTAAATTTAATTAGCAACAAGACATATGGAGCCACCTTTTAGTGATTAGTAAAACATTTGACACTTTAAACATTACATTTCCAACTCACTTGATTTAAGTCATCCTTCATAGAATAATTTTTGTCGATTTAGAACATTAATTAGAAAAAACTATTGTTTTTACGTTGCAGGTCGACGGAGCTGACGGCCAGCGACGGCAGAAAAAAATCTTGATGAAAATCCGGTAAAACGAGTGACAGCCCGTGATTTCGGCGACTCGGCTCGGCTCTAAGATAAGTAATTAGTGATAAGCGATAAGATACATAACTTGTGATTAGCGATAAGATAAGTAAACTAATGTTTTATGTTGCAGGTCGACGGAATTTTTTAGTGTGTTGCATGGTATTGTAGTTGTATTGTGTTGCATGGCCTTGTAGGGGTATAGTGTTGCATTGACTTTGTTGTTAATACGGATGGCGGATGCCTGGAAAAGAAAATTTTGAAAAATCTTAACTATTGTTTTTGTTGCAGGTCGACGGAGCCGATGGCCAGCGACACCCTGAAGGACGAGGAAGCTGCCGGGAGGGCAGCGTCAGGTGATGATGGAACTCTAAGATAAGTAATTAGTGATAAGCGATAAGATACTATAGGAGATAAAGAAGGGTACCCAAGAAAAAAATGAATCCGAGCGCTCGCACGAGCAACACCGAGCCGATCTACGAGTCCGGAGAGGCGACGATGGAGCGATCGTCGGCCTTATAAGCGCAGCGAGCTATTTGTTCGCTCTCTTTTATTGGGACGAGCATACCGTCAACATCTATTAATCGTGATGGGGATCACGCCTGAGTCATAATAATTGTCCATTGGTTGTTTTGTGCATTTTGTTGACTACCCTCACGTTCAGATGGTGGTTTGTCTGTCGTGCTGTGGTTATTAGCTGAGTGGAAAGGGGCCGTTATTGGGGATGGTGAAGACGGCTTAGGTAGGGTTTCAGCGTTTTAATAGATGTGTTCTCTTATAGCCTGATTAGTTTTTGAGTACTAAATCCTCTTCTGATAACTTTTAAATAAATCCGCTTCTGATAGCCAATAATACATTATTTGTGATTAGCGATAAGATAAGTAAACTTATGTTTTAATGTTGCAGGTCGACGGAATTTTTTTAGTGTATTGCATGGTATTTTAGTTGTATTGTGTTGCATGGCCTTGTAGTGGTATAGTGTTCCATTGACTTTGTTGTTAATACGGGTGGCGGATGCCTGGAAAAGAAAATTTTGAAAAATCTTAACTATTGTTTTTGTTGCAGGTCGACGGAGCCGATGGCCAGCGACGCCCTGAAGGACGAGGAAGCTGCTGGGAGGGCAGCGTCAGGCGATGATGGCACTTCGCAAAGAAGGGGCCGGGCAAAGAAGGTGCTGCACACAGATGAAATTTACGTAATTTATGATCAAAATTAATTAAAATGAAGTTACTCTGATTAAATTCAAGTAACTTTAATTAGCAACTAGATATATGGAGCCACCTATTAGTGATTAGTAAAACGTTTGACACTTTATACATTACATTTCCAACTCACTTGATTTAAGTCATCCTTCACAGAATAATTTTTGTCGATTTTGAACATTAATAAGAACTATTGTTTTTACGTTCAGGTCGACGGAGCTGACGGCCAACGACGGGCAGAAAAAAATCTTGATGAAAATCCGGTAAAACGAGTGACAGCCCGTGATTTCGGCGACTCGGCTCGGCTCTAAGATAAGTAATTAGTGATAAGCGATAAGATAAGTAAACTTATGTTTTCATGTTGCAGATCGACGGAATTTTTTATTGTATTGCTTGGTATTGAAGTTGTATTGTGTTGCATGGCCTTGTAGTTGTATAGTGTTGCATTGACTTTGGTATAAATACGGGTGGCGGATGCCTGGAAAAGAAAATTTTGAAAAATCTTAACTATTGTTTTTGTTGCAGGTCGACGGAGCCGATGGCCAGTGACACCCTGAAGGACGAGGAAGCTGCTGGGAGGGTGGCGTAAGGCGATGATGGAACTCTAAGATAAGTAATTAGTGATAAGCGATAAGATACTATAGGAGATAAAGGAGGGTACCCAAGAAAAAAAATGAATCCGAGCGCTCGCACGAGCAACACCGAGCCGATCTACGAGTCCGGAGAGGCGACGATGGAGCGATCGTCGGCCTTATAAGCGCAGCGTGCTATTTGTTCGCTCTCTTTTATTGGGACGAGCGTACCGTCAACATCTATTAATCGTGATGGGGATCACGCCTGAGTCATAATAATTGTCCATTGGTTGTTTTGTGCATTTTGTTGTCTACCCTCACGTTCAGATGGTGGTTTGTCTGTCGTGCTGTGGTTATTAGCTGAGTGGAAAGGGGCCATTATTGGGGATGGTGGAGACGGCTTAGGTAGGGTTTCAGCGTTTTAAGAGATGTGTTCTCTTATAGCCTGATTAGTTTTGAGTAATAAATCCTCTTCTGATAACTTTTAAATAAATCCGCTTCTGATAGCCAATAATACATTATTTGTGATTAGCGATAAGATAAGTAAACTAATGTTTTTATGTTGCAGGTCGACGAAATTTTTTTAGTGTGTTGCATGGTATTGTAGTTGTATTGTGTTGCATGGCCTTGTAGTGGTATAGTGTTGCATTGACTTCGGTGTTAATACGGGTGGCGGATGCCTGGAAAAGAAATTTTGAAAAATCTTAACTATTGTTTTTGTTGCAGGTCGACGGAGCCGTTGGCCAGCGTCACCCTGAAGGACGAAGAAGCTGCTGGCAGGGCGGCTTCGGGCGATGACGGCGCTGGGCGAGGAAGGCGCTGCCGGGCAATGAAGGCACCGCACACAGGTGAAATATACGTAATTTTTGGTCAAAATTAATTAAAATGAAATTATTCTGATTAAATTCTAGTAAATAAAATTAGTAACTAGACATATGGAGCCACCTATTAGTGATTAGTAAAACGTTTGATAGTTTTGAACATTTATTAGAAAAACTATAGTTTTTACGTTGCAGGTCGACGGAGCTGACGGCCAGCGACGGGCAGAAAAAAACTTGATGAAAATCCGGTAAAACGAGCGACAGCCCGTGATTTCGGCGACTCGGCTCGGCTCTAAGATAAGTAATTAGTGATAAGCGATAAGATACATAATTTGTGATTAGCGATTAGATAAGTAAACTAATGTTTTTATGTTGCAGGTCGACGGGATTTTTTATTGTATTGCATGGTCTTGTTATTTTATTGTGTTGCATGGCCTTGTAGTAGTATAAAGTTGCATTGACTTTGGTATAAATACGGGTGGCGGATGCCTGGAAAAGAAAATTTTGAAAAATCTTAACTATTGTTTTTGTTGCAGGTCGACGGAGCCGATGGTCAGTGACACCCTAAAGGACGAGGAAGCTGCTAGGAGGGCGGCGTCAGGCGATGATGGAACTCTAAGATAAGTAATTAGTGATAAGCGATAAGATACTATAGGAGATAAATGTGGGTACCCAAGAAAAAAATGAATCCGAGCGCTCGCACGAGCAACACCGAGCCGATCTACGAGTCCGGAGAGGCGACGATGGAGCGATCGTCGGCCTTATAAGCGCAGCGTGCTATTTGTTCGCTCTCTTTTATTGGGACGAGCGTACCGTCAACATCTATTAATCGTGATGGGGATCACGCCTGAGTCATAATAATTGTCCATTGGTTGTTTTGTGCATTTTGTTGTCAACCCTCACGTTCAGATGGTGGTTTGTCTGTCGTGCTGTGGTTATTAGCTGAGTGGAAAGGGGCCGTTATTGGGGATGGTGGAGACGGCTTAGGTAGGGTTTCAGCGTTTTAAGAGATGCGTTCTCTTCTAGCCTGATTAATTTTGAGTAATAAATCCTCTTCTGATAACTTTTAAATAAATCCGCTTCTGATAGCCAATAATACATTATTTGTGATTAGCGATAAGATAAGTAAACTAATGTTTTTATGTTGCAGGTCGACGAAATTTTTTATTGTATTGCATGGTATTGTAGTTGTATTGTGTTGCATGGCCTTGTAGTTGCATAAAAGTTGCATTGAATTTGGTATAAATACGGGTGGCGGATGCCTCGAAAAGAAAATTTTGAAAAATCTTAACTATTGTTTTTGTTGCAGGTCGACGGAGCCGTTGGCCAGAGTCACTCTGAAGGACGAAGAAGCTGCTGGCAGGGCGGCTTCGGGCGATGATGGCGCTGGGCGAGGAAGGCGCCGTCGGGCAATGAAGGCGCCGCACACAGGTGAAATATACGTAATTTATGGTCAAAATTATTTGAAATGAAGTTACTCTGATTAAATTCTAGTAAATTTAATTAGCAACTAGTAGACATATGGAGCCACCTATTAGTGATTAGTAAAACGTTTGACACTTTCTACATTACATTTCCAACTCACTTGATTTAAGTCATCCTTCACAGAATATTTTTTGTCGATTTTGAATATTAATTAGAAAAAACTATTGTTTTTACGTTGCAGGTCGACGGAGCTGACGGCCAGCGACGGGCAGAAAAAAAACTTGATGAAAATCCGGTAAAACGAGCGATAGCCCGTGATGTCGGTGACTCAGCTCGGCTCTAAGATAAGTAATTAGTGATAAGCGATAAGATACATAATTTGTGATTAGCGATAAGATAAGTAAACTAATGTTTTTATGTTGCAGGTCGACGGAATTTTTTAGTGTGTTGCATGGTATAGTAGTTGTATTGTGTGGCATGGCCTTGTAGGGGTATAGTGTTGCATTGACTTTGGTGTTAATACAGGTGGCGGATGCCTGGAAAAGGAAATTTTGAAATATCTTAACTATTGTTTTTGTTGCAGGTCGACGTAGCCGATGGCCAGCGACACCCTGAAGGACGAGGAAGCTGCTGGGAGGGCAGCGTCAGGCGATGATGGCACTTTGCAAAGAAGGTGCCGGGCAAAGAAGGTGCTGCAGACAGATGAAATTTACGTAATTTATGATCAAAATTAATTAAAATGAAGTTACTCTGGATAAATTCTAGTAACTTTAATTAGCAACTAGACATATGGAGCCACCTATTAGTGATTAGTATAAAGTTTGACACTTTATACATTACATTTCCAACTCACTTGATTTAAGTCATCCTTCACAGAATAATTTTTGTCGATTTTGAACATTAATTAGAAAAAACTATTGTTTTTACGTTGCAGGTCGACGGAGCTGACGGCCAGCGACGGGCAGAAAAAAATCTTGATGAAAATCCGGTAAAACGAGCGACAGCCCGTGATGTCAGTGACTCGGCTCGGCTCTAAGATAAGTAATTAGTGATAAGCGATAAGATACATAATTTGTGATTAGCGATAAGATAAGTAAACTAATGTTTTTATGTTGCAGGTCGACGGAATTTTTTAGTGTGTTGCATGGTATAGTAGTTGTATTGTGTGGCATGGCCTTGTAGGGGTATAGTGTTGCATTGACTTTGGTGTTAATACAGGTGGCGGATGCCTGGAAAAGAAAATTTTGAAATACCTTAACTATTGTTTTTGTTGCAGGTCGACGTAGCCGATGGCCAGCGACACCCTGAAGGACTAGGAAGCTACTGGGAGGGCAGCGTCAGGCGATGATATGGCACTTAGCAAAGAAGGTGCCGGGCAAAGAAGGTGCTGCACACAGATGAAATTTACGTAATTTATGATCAAAATTAATTAAAATGAAGTTACTCTGAATAAATTCTAGTAACTTTAATTAGCAACTAGACATATGGAGCCACCTATTAGTGATTAGTATAAAGTTTGACACTTTATACATTACATTTCCAACTCACTTGATTTAAGTCATCCTTCACAGAATAATTTTTGCCGATTTTGAACATTAATTAGAAAAAACTATTGTTTTTACGTTGCAGGTCGACGGAGCTGACGGCCAGCGACGGGCAGAAAAAAATCTTGATGAAAATCCGGTAAAACGAGTGACAGCCCGTGATTTCGGCGACTCGGCTCGGCTCTAAGATAAGTAATTAGTGATAAGCGATAAGATACATATTTGTGATTAGCGATAAGTAAATTAATGTTTTATGTTGCAGGTCGACGGAATTTTTTAGTGTATTGCATGGTATTGTAGTTGTATTGTGTTGCATTGCCTTGTAGTTGTATTGTGTTGCATCGACTTTGGTATAAATACGGGCGGCGGATGCCTGGACAAGTAAATTTTGAAAAATCTTATTTATTGTTTTTGTTGCAGGTCGACGGAGCCGATGGCCAGCGACACCCTGAAGGACGAGGAAGCTGCTGGGAGGGCAGCGTCAGGTGATGATGGCGGTTTTGCAAAGAAGGTGCCGGGCAAAAAAGGCGCTGCACACAGGTTAAATTTACGTAATTTATGATAAAAATTAATTAAAATGAAGTTACTCTGATTAAATTATAGTTAATTTAATTAGCAACAAGACATATGGAGCCACCTTTAAGTGATTAGTAAAACATTTGACACTTTAAACATTACATTTCCAACTCACTTGATTTAAGTCATCCTTCATAGAATAATTTTTGTCGATTTTGAACATTAATTAGAAAAAACTATTGTTTTTACGTTGCAGGTCGACGGAGCTGACGGCCAGCGACGGGCAGAAAAAAATCTTGATGAAAATCCGGTAAAACGAGTGACAGCCCGTGATTTCGGCGACTCGGCTCTGCTCTAAGATAAGTAATTAGTGATAAGCGATAAGATATATATTTGTGATTAGCGATAAGTAAATTAATGTTTTATGTTGCAGGTCGACGGAATTTTTTAGTGTATTGCATGGTATTGTAGTTGTATTGTGTTGCATTGCCTTGTAGTTGTATTGTGTTGCATCGACTTTGGTACAAATACGGGCGGCGGATGCCTGGACAAGTAAATTTTGAAAAATCTTATTTATTGTTTTTGTTGCAGGTCGACGGAGCCGATGGCCAGCGACACCCTGAACGACGAGGTAGCTGCTGGGAGGGCAGCGTCAGGCGATGATGGCACTTAGCAAAGAAGGTGCCGGGCAAAAAAGGCGCTGCACACAGTTGAAATTTACGTAATTTATGATCAAAATTAATTAAAATGAAGTTACTCTGATTAAATTCTAGTAACTTTAATTAGCAACTAGACATATGGAGCCACCTATTAGTGATTAGTTAAACGTTTGACACTTTATACATTACATTTCCAACTCACTTGATTTAAGTCATCCTTCACAGAATATTTTTTGTCGATTTTGAACATTAATTAGAAAAAAACTTTTGTTTTTACGTTGCAGGTTGACGGAGCTGACGGCCAGCGACAGGCAGAAAAAAATCTTGATGAAAATCCGGGAAAACGAGCGACAGCCCGTGATTTCGGCAACTCGGCTCGGCTCTAAGATAAGTAATTAGTGATAAGCGATAAGATACATAATTTGTGATTAGCGATAAGATAAGTAAACTAATGTTTTTATGTTGCAGGTCGACGGAATTTTTTATTGTATTGCATGGTATTTTAGTTGTATTGTGTTGCATTGCCTTGTAGTGGTATAGTGTTGCATTGACTTTGTTGTTAATACGGATGGCGGATGCCTGGAAAAGAAAATTTTGAAAAATCTTAACTATTGTTTTTGTTGCAGGTCGACGGAGCTGACGGCCAGCGACAGGCAGAAAAAAATCTTGATGAAAATCCGGGAAAACGAGCGACAGCCCGTGATTTCGGCGACTCGGCTCGGCTCTAAGATAAGTTATTAGTTATAAGCGATAATATACATAATTTGTGATTAGCGATAAGATAAGTAAACTAATGTTTTATGTTGCAGGTCGACGGAATTTTTTATTGTATTGCATGGTATTTTAGTTGTATTGTGTTGCATGGCCTTGTAGTGGTATAGTGTTGCATTGACTTTGTTGTTAATACGGATGGCGGATGCCTGGAAAAGAAAATTTTGAAAAATCTTAATGGCCAGCGACGCCCTGAAGGACGAGGAAGCTGCTGGGAGGGCAGCGGCAGGCGATGATGGCACTTTGCAAAGAAGGGGCCGGGCAAAGAAGGTGCTGCACACAGATGAAATTTACGTAATTTATGATCAAAATTAATTAAAATGAAGTTACTCTGATTAAATTCTAGTAACTTTAATTAGCAACTAGATATATGGAGCCACCTATTAGTGATTAGTAAAACGTTTGACACTTTATACATTACATTTCCAACTCACTTGATTTAAGTCATCCTTCACAGAATAATTTTTGTCGATTTTGAACATTAATAAGAACTATTGTTTTTACGTTGCAGGTCGACGGAGCTGACGGCCAACGACGGGCAGAAAAAAATCTTGATGAAAATCCGGTAAAACGAGTGACAGCCCGTGATTTCGGCGACTCGGCTCGGCTCTAAGATAAGTAATTAGTGATAAGCGATAAGATAAGTAAACTTATGTTTTTATGTTGCAGGTCGACGGAATTTTTTAGTGTATTGCATGGTATTGTAGTTGTATTGTGTTGCATGGCCTTGTAGGGGTATAATGTTGCATAGACTTTGGTGTTAATACGGGTGGCGGATGCCTGGAAAAGAAAATTTTGAAAAATCTTACCTATTGTTTTTGATGCAGGTCGACGGAGCCGATGGCCAGCGACACACTGAAGGACGAAGAAGCTGCTAGGAGGGCAGCATCAGGCGATGATGGCACTTTGCAAAGAAGGTGCCGGGCAAAGAAGGTGCTGCACACAGATGAAATTTACGTAATTTATGATCAAAATTAATTAATATGAAGTTACTCTGATTAAATTCTAGTAACTTTAATTAGCAACTAGATATATGGAGCCACCTATTAGTGATTACTAAAACGTTTGACACTTTATACATTACATTTCCAACTCACTTGATTTAAGTCATCCTTCACAGAATAATTTTTGTTGATTTTGAACATTAATAAGAACTATTGTTTTTACGTTGCAGGTCGACGGAGCTGACGGCCAACGACGGGCAGAAAAAAATCTTGATGAAAATCCGGTAAAACGAGTGACAGCCCGTGATTTCGGCGACTCGGCTCGGCTCTAAGATAAGTAATTAGTGATAAGCGATAAGATAAGTAAACTTATGTTTTTATGTTGCAGGTCGACGGAATTTTTTAGTGTATTGCATGGTATTGTAGTTGTATTGTGTTGCATGGCCTTGTAGGGGTATAGTGTTGCATTGACTTTGGTGTTAATACGGGTGGCGGATGCCTGGAAAAGAAAATTTTGAAAAATCTTAACTATTGTTTTTGTTGCAGGTCGACGGAGCCGTTGGCCAGAGTCACCCTGAAGGACGAAGAAGCTGCTGGCAGGGCGGCTTCGGGCGTTGATGGCGCTGGGCGAGGAAGGCGCCGCCGGGCAATGAAGGCGCCGCACACAGGTGAAATATACGTAATTTATGGTCAAAATTATTTGAAATGATGTTACTCTGATTAAATTCTAGTAAATTTAATTAGCAACTAGTAGATATATGGAGCCACCTATTAGTGATTAGTAAAACGTTTGACACTTTCTACATTACATTTCCAACTCACTTGATTTAAGTCATCCTTCACAGAATATTTTTTGTCGATTTTGAATATTAATTAGAAAAAACTATTGTTTTTACGTTGCAGGTCGACGGAGCTGACGGCCAGCGACGGGCAGAAAAAAAATCTTTATGAAAATCTGGTAAAACGAGTGACAGCCCGTGATTTCGGCGACTCGGCTCTGCTCTAAGATACGTAATAAGCGATAAGATACATAATTTGTGATTAGCGATAAGATAAGTAAACTAATGTTTTTATGTTGCAGGTCGACGGAATTTTTTAGTGTGTTGCATGGTATAGTAGTTGTATTGTGTGGCATGGCCTTGTAGGGGTATAGTGTTGCATTGACTTTGGTGTTAATACGGGTGGCGGATGCCTGGAAAAGAAAATTTTGAAAAATCTTAACTATTGTTTTTGTTGCAGGTCGACGTAGCCGATGGCCAGCGACACCCTGAAGGACTAGGAAGCTGCTGGGAGGGCAGCGTCAGGCGATGATATGGCACTTAGCAAAGAAGGTGCCGGGCAAAGAAGGTGCTGCACACAGATGAAATTTACGTAATTTATGATCAAAATTAATTAAAATGAAGTTACTCTGATTAAATTCTAGTAAATTTAATTAGCAACTAGACATATGGAGCTACCTATTAGTGATTAGTAAAAAGTTTGACACTTTATACATTACATTTCCAACTCACTTGATTTAAGTCATCCTTCACAGAATAATTTTTGTCGATTTTGAACATTAATTAGAAAAAACTATTGTCTTTACGTTGCAGGTCGACGGAGCTGACGGCCAGCGACGGGCAGAAAAAAATCTTGATGAAAATCCGGTAAAACGAGTGACAAGCCCGTGATTTCGGCGACTCGGCTCTGCTCTAAGATAAGTAATTAGTGATAAGCGATAAGATACATAATTTGTGATAAGCGATAAGATAAGTAAACTAATGTTTTTATGTTGCAGGTCGACGGAATTTTTTAGTGTGTTGCATGGTATTGTAGTTGTATTGTGTTGCATGGCCTTGTAGCGGTATAGTGTTGCATTGACTTTGGTGTTAATACGTGTGGCGGATGCCTAAAATAGAAAATTTTGAAAAATCTTAACTAGTGTTTTTGTTGCAGGTGGACGGAGCCGATGGCCAGCGACACCCTGAAGGACGAAGAAGCTGCTGGGAGGGCAGCATCAGGCGATGATGGCACTTTGCAAAGAAGGTGCCGGGCAAAGAAGGTGCTGCAGACAGATGAAATTTACGTAATTTATGATCAAAATTAATTAAAATGAAGTTACTCTGAATAAATTCTAGTAACTTTAATTAGCAACTAGACATATGGAGCCACCTATTAGTGATTAGTATAAAGTTTGACACTTTATACATTACATTTCCAACTCACTTGATTTAAGTCATCTTTCACAGAATAATTTTTGTCGATTTTGAACATTAATTAGAAAAAACTATTGTTTTTACGTTGCAGGTCGACGGAGCTGACGGCCAGTGACGGGCAGAAAAAAATCTTGATGAAAATCCGGTAAAACGAGTGACAGCCCGTTATTTCGGCGACTCGGCTCTGCTCTAAGATAAGTAATTAGTAATAAGCGATAAGATACATAATTTGTGATTAGCGATAAGATAAGTAAACTAATGTTTTAATGTTGCAGGTCGACGGAATTTTTTAGTGTGTTGCATGGTATTGTAGTTGTATTGTGTTGCATGGCCTTGTAGTTGTATTGTGTTGCATCGACTTTGGTATAAATACGGGCGGCGGATGCCTGGACAAGTAAATTTTGAAAAATGTTAACTATTGTTTTTGTTGCAGGTCGACGGAGCTGATGGCCAGCGACACCCTGAAGGACGAGGTAGCTGCTGGGAGGGCAGCGTCAGGCGATGATGGCACTTGGCAAAGAAGGTGCCGGGCAAAAAAGGCGCTGCACACAGTTGAAATTTACGTAATTTATGATCAAAATTAATTAATATGAAGTTACTCTGATTAAATTCTAGTAAATTTAATTAGCAACAAGACATATGGAGCCACCTTTAAGTGATTAGTAAAACATTTGACACTTTAAACATTGCATTTCCAACTCACTTGATTTAAGTCATCCTTCATAGAATAATTTTTGTCGATTTAGAACATTAATTAGAAAAAACTATTGTTTTTACGTTACAGGTCGACGGAGCTCACGGCCAGCGACGGCAGAAAAAAATCTTGATGAAAATCCGGTAAAACGAGTGACAGCCCGTGATTTCGGCGACTCGGCTCTGCTCTAAGATACGTAATAAGCGATAAGATACATAATTTGTGATTAGCGATAAGATAAGTAAACTAATGTTTTTATGTTGCAGGTCGACGGAATTTTTTAGTGTGTTGCATGGTATAGTAGTTGTATTGTGTGGCATGGCCTTGTAGGGGTATAGTGTTGCATTGACTTTGGTGTTAATACGGGTGGCGGATGCCTGGAAAAGAAAATTTTGAAAAATCTTAACTATTGTTTTTGTTGCAGGTCGACGTAGCCGATGGCCAGCGACACCCTGAAGGACTAGGAAGCTGCTGGGAGGGCAGCGTCAGGCGATGATATGGCACTTAGCAAAGAAGGTGCCGGGCAAAGAAGGTGCTGCACACAGATGAAATTTACGTAATTTATGATCAAAATTAATTAAAATGAAGTTACTCTGATTAAATTCTAGTAAATTTAATTAGCAACTAGACATATGGAGCTACCTATTAGTGATTAGTAAAAAGTTTGACACTTTATACATTACATTTCCAACTCACTTGATTTAAGTCATCCTTCACAGAATAATTTTTGTCGATTTTGAACATTAATTAGAAAAAACTATTGCCTTTACGTTGCAGGTCGACGGAGCTGACGGCCAGCGACGGGCAGAAAAAAATCTTGATGAAAATCCGGTAAAACGAGTGACAGCCCGTGATTTCGGCGACTCGGCTCTGCTCTAAGATAAGTAATTAGTGATAAGCGATAAGATACATAATTTGTGATAAGCGATAAGATAAGTAAACTAATGTTTTTATGTTGCAGGTCGACGGAATTTTTTAGTGTGTTGCATGGTATTGTAGTTGTATTGTGTTGCATGGCCTTGTAGCGGTATAGTGTTGCATTGACTTTGGTGTTAATACGTGTGGCGGATGCCTAAAATAGAAAATTTTGAAAAATCTTAACTATTGTTTTTGTTGCAGGTCGACGTAGCCGATGGCCAGCGACACCCTGAAGGACTAGGAAGCTGCTGGGAGGGCAGCGTCAGGCGATGATATGGCACTTAGCAAAGAAGGTGCCGGGCAAAGAAGGTGCTGCACACAGATGAAATTTACGTAATTTATGATCAAAATTAATTAAAATGAAGTTACTCTGAATAAATTCTAGTAACTTTAATTAGCAACTAGACATATGGAGCCACCTATTAGTGATTAGTATAAAGTTTGACACTTTATACATTACATTTCCAACTCACTTGATTTAAGTCATCCTTCACAGAATATTTTTTGTCGATTTTGAACATTAATTAGAAAAAACTATTGTTTTTACGTTGCAGGTCGACGGAGCTGACGGCCAGCGACGGGCAGAAAAAAATCTTGATGAAAATCCGGTAAAACGAGTGACAGCCCGTTATTTCGGCGACTCGGCTCTGCTCTAAGATAAGTAATTAGTAATAAGCGATAAGATACATAATTTGTGATTAGCGATAAGATAAGTAAACTAATGTTTTAATGTTGCAGGTCGACGGAATTTTTTAGTGTGTTGCATGGTATTGTAGTTGTATTGTGTTGCATGGCCTTGTAGTTGTATTGTGTTGCATCGACTTTGGTATAAATACGGGCGGCGGATGCCTGGACAAGTAAATTTTGAAAAATGTTAACTATTGTTTTTGTTGCAGGTCGACGGAGCTGATGGCCAGCGACACCCTGAAGGACGAGGTAGCTGCTGGGAGGGCAGCGTCAGGCGATGATGGCACTTGGCAAAGAAGGTGCCGGGCAAAAAAGGCGCTGCACACAGTTGAAATTTACGTAATTTATGATCAAAATTAATTAATATGAAGTTACTCTGATTAAATTCTAGTAAATTTAACTAGCAACAAGACATATGGAGCCACCTTTAAGTGATTAGTAAAACATTTGACACTTTAAACATTGCATTTCCAACTCACTTGATTTAAGTCATCCTTCATAGAATAATTTTTGTCGATTTAGAACATTAATTAGAAAAAACTATTGTTTTTACGTTACAGGTCGACGGAGCTCACGGCCAGCGACGGCAGAAAAAAATCTTGATGAAAATCCGGTAAAACGAGTGACAGCCCGTGATTTCGGCGACTCGGCTCGGCTCTAAGATAAGTAATTAGTGATAAGCGATAAGATACATATTTGTGATTAGCGATAAGTAAATTAATGTTTTATGTTGCAGGTCGACGGAATTTTTTAGTGTATTGCATGGTATTGTAGTTGTATTGTGTTGCATTGCCTTGTAGTTGTATTGTGTTGCATCGACTTTGGTATAATAAATACGGGCGGCGGATGCCTGGACAAGTAAATTTTGAAAAATCTTATTAATTGTTTTTGTTGCAGGTCGACGGAGCCGATGGCCAGCGACACCCTGAATGACGAGGTAGCTGCTGGGAGGGCAGCGTCAGGCGATGATGGCACTTGGCAAAGAAGGTGCCGGGCAAAAAAGGCGCTGCACACAGTTGAAATTTACGTAATTTTTGATCAAAATTAATTAAAATGAAGTTACTCTGATTAAAATCTAGTAACTTTAATTAGCAACTAGACATATGGAGCCACCTATTAGTGATTAGTAAAACGTTTGACAATTTAAATATACATTACATTTCCAACTCACTTGATTTAAGTCATCCTTCACAGAATAATTTTTGTCGATTTTGAACATTTATTAGAAAAACCTATTGTTTTTACGTTGCAGGTCGAGGAAGCTGACGGCCAGCGACGGGCAGAAAAAAATCTTGATGAAAATCCGGGAAAACGAGCGACAGCCCGTGATTTCGGCGACTCGGCTCGGCTCGGCTCTAAGATAAGTAATTAGTGATAAGCGATAAGATACATAATTTGTGATTAGCGATTAGATAAGTAAACTAATGTTTTTATGTTGCAGGTCGACGGAATTTTTTACTGTCTTGCATGGCATTGTAATTGTATTGTGTTGCATGGCCTTGTAGTTGTAAAAAGTTGCATTGAATTTGGTACAAATACGGGTGGCGGATGCCTGGAAAAGAAAATTTTGAAAAATCTTAACTATTGTTTTTGTTGCAGGTCGACGGAGCCGATGGCCAGTGACACCCTGTAGGACGAAGAAGCTGCTGGGAGGGCGGCGTCAGGCGATGATGGAACTCTAAGATACGTAATTAGTGATAAGCGATAAGATACTATAGGAGATAAAGGAGGGTACCCAAGAAAAAAATGAATCCGAGCGCTCACACGAGCAACACCGAGCCGATCTACGAGTCCGGAGAGGCGACGATGGAGCGATCGTCGGCTTTATAAGCGCAGCGTGATAATTGTTCGTTCTCTTTTATTGGGACGAGCGTTCCGTCAACATCTCTTAATCGTGATGGGGATCACGCCTGAGTCATAATAATTGTCCATTGGTTGTTTTGTGCATTTTGTTGACTACCCTCACGTTCAGATGGTGGTTTGTCTGTCGTGCTGTGGTTATTAGCTGAGTGGAAAGTGGCCGTTATTGGGGATGGTGGAGACGGCTTAGGTAGGGTTTCAGCGTTTTAAGAGATGCGTTCTCTTATAGCCTGATTAGTTTTGAGTAATAAATCCTCTTCTGACTTTTAAATAAATCCGCTTCTGATAGCCAATAATACATTATTTGTGATTAGCGATAAGATAAGTAAACTAATGTTTTTATGTTGCCGGTCGATAAAATTTTTTATTGTATTGCATGGTATTGTAGTTGTATTGTGTTGCATGGCCTTGTAGTTGTATAAAAGTTGCATTGAATTTGGTATAAATACGGGTGGCGGATGCCTCGAAAAGAAAATTTTGAAAAATCTTAACTATTGTTTTTGTTGCAGGTCGACGGAGCCGTTAGCCAGAGTCACCCTGAAGGACGAAGAAGCTGCTGGCAGGGCGGCTTCGGGCGATGACGGCGCTGGGCGAGGAAGGCGCCGCCGGGCAATGAAGGCGCCGCACACAGGTGAAATATACGTAATTTATGGTCAAAATTATTTGAAATGAAGGTACTCTGATTAAATTCTAGTAAATTTAATTAGCAACTAGTAGACATATGGAGCCACCTTTTAGTGATTAGTAAAACGTTTGACACTTTATACATTACATTTCCAACTCACTTGATTTAAGTCATCCTTCACAGAATATTTTTTGTCGATTCTGAATATTAATTAGAAAAAACTATTGTTTTTACGTTGCAGGTCGACGGAGCTGACGGCCAGCGACGGGCAGAAAAAAAACCTTGTTGAAAATCCGGGAAAACGAGCGACAGCCCGTGATTTCGGCGACTCGGCTCGGCTCTAAGATTTTATGTTACAGGTCGACGGAATTTGTGAGTGTGTTGCATGGTATTGTAGTTGTTTTGTGTTGCATGGCCTTGTAGTAGTATAAATTTGCATTGACTTTGGTATAAATACGGGTGGCGGATGCCTGGAAAAGAAAATTTTGACAAATCTTAACTATTGTTTTTGTTGCAGGTCGACGGAGCCGATGGCCAATGACACCCTGAAGGACGAGGAAGCTGCTGGGAGGGCGGCGTAAGGCGATGATGGAACTCTAAGATAAGTAATTAGTGATAAGCGATAAGATACTATAGGAGATAAATGAGGGTACCCAAGAAAAAAATGAATCCGAGCGCTCGCGCGAGCAACACCGAGCCGATCTACGAGTCCGGAGAGGCGACGATGGAGCGATCGTCGGCCTTATAAGCGCAGCGTGCTATTTGTTCGCTCTCTTTTATTGGGACGAGCGTACCGTCAACATCTATTAATCGTGATGGGGATCACGCCTGAGTCATAATAATTGTCCATTGGTTGTTTTGTGCATTTTGTTGACTACCCTCACGTTCAGATGGTGGTTTGTCTGTCGTGCTGTGGTTATAAGCTGAGTGGAAAGGGGCCGTTATTGGGGATGGTGGAGACGGCTTAGGTAGGGTTTCAGCGTTTTAAGAGATGCGTTCTCTTATAGCCTGATTAATTTTGAGTAATAAATCCTCTTCTGATAACTTTTAAATAAATCCGCTTCTGATAGCCAATAATACATTGTTTGTGATTAGCGATAAGATACGTAAACTAATGTTTTTATGTTGCAGGTCGACGAAATTTTTTATTGTATTGCATGGTATTGTAGTTGTATTGTGTTGCATTGCCTTGTAGTTGTATAGTGTTGCATTGACTTTGTTGTTAATACGGATGGCGGATGCCTGGAAAAGAAAATTTTGAAAAATCTTAACTATTGTTTTTGTTGCAGGTCGACGGAGCTGACGGCCAGCGACAGGCAGAAAAAAATCTTGATGAAAATCCGGGAAAACGAGCGACAGCCCGTGATTTCGGCGACTCGGCTCGGCTCTAAGATAAGTTATTAGTTATAAGCGATAATATACATAATTTGTGATTAGCGATAAGATAAGTAAACTAATGTTTTATGTTGCAGGTCGACGGAATTTTTTATTGTATTGCATGGTATTTTAGTTGTATTGTGTTGCATGGCCTTGTAGTGGTATAGTGTTGCATTGACTTTGTTGTTAATACGGATGGCGGATGCCTGGAAAAGAAAATTTTGAAAAATCTTAACAATTTTTTTTGTTGCAGGTCGACGGAGCCGATGGCCAGCGACGCCCTGAAGGACGAGGAAGCTGCTGGGAGGGCAGCGGCAGGCGATGATGGCACTTTGCAAAGAAGGGGCCGGGCAAAGAAGGTGCTGCACACAGATGAAATTTACGTAATTTATGATCAAAATTAATTAAAATGAAGTTACTCTGATTAAATTCTAGTAACTTTAATTAGCAACTAGATATATGGAGCCACCTATTAGTGATTAGTAAAACGTTTGACACTTTATACATTACATTTCCAACTCACTTGATTTGTCATCCTTCACAGAATAATTTTTGTCGATTTTGAACATTAATAAGAACTATTGTTTTTACGTTGCAGGTCGACGGAGCTGACGGCCAACGACGGGCAGAAAAAAATCTTGATGAAAATCCGGTAAAACGAGTGACAGCCCGTGATTTCGGCGACTCGGCTCGGCTCTAAGATAAGTAATTAGTGATAAGCGATAAGATAAGTAAACTTATGTTTTTATGTTGCAGGTCGACGGAATTTTTTAGTGTATTGCATGGTATTGTAGTTGTACTGTGTTGCATGGCCTTGTAGGGGTATAGTGTTGCATTGACTTTGGTGTTAATACGGGTGGCGGATGCCTGGAAAAGAAAATTTTGAAAAATCTTAACTATTGTTTTTGTTGCAGGTCGACGTAGCCGATGGCCAGCGACACCCTGAAGGACTAGGAAGCTGCTGGGAGGGCAGCGTCAGGCGATGATATGGCACTTTGCAAAGAAGGTGCCGGGCAAAGAAGGTGCTGCACACAGATGAAATTTACGTAATTTATGATCAAAATTAATTAATATGAAGTTACTCTGATTAAATTCTAGTAACTTTAATTAGCAACTAGATATATGGAGCCACCTATTAGTGATTACTAAAACGTTTGACACTTTATACATTACATTTCCAACTCACTTGATTTAAGTCATCCTTCACAGAATAATTTTTGTTGATTTTGAACATTAATAAGAACTATTGTTTTTACGTTGCAGGTCGACGGAGCTGACGGCCAACGACGGGCAGAAAAAAATCTTGATGAAAATCCGGTAAAACGAGTGACAGCCCGTGATTTCGGCGACTCGGCTCGGCTCTAAGATAAGTAATTAGTGATAAGCGATAAGATAAGTAAACTTATGTTTTTATGTTGCAGGGCGACGGAATTTTTTAGTGTATTGCATGGTATTGTAGTTGTATTGTGTTGCATGGCCTTGTAGGGGTATAGTGTTGCATTGACTTTGGTGTTAATACGGGTGGCGGATGCCTGGAAAAGAAAATTTTGAAAAATCTTAACTATTGTTTTTGTTGCAGGTCGACGGAGCCGTTGGCCAGAGTCACCCTGAAGGACGAAGAAGCTGCTGGCAGGGCGGCTTCGGGCGTTGATGGCGCTGGGCGAGGAAGGCGCCGCCGGGCAATGAAGGCGCCGCACACAGGTGAAATATACGTAATTTATGGTCAAAATTATTTGAAATGATGTTACTCTGATTAAATTCTAGTAAATTTAATTAGCAACTAGTAGATATATGGAGCCACCTATTAGTGATTAGTAAAACGTTTGACACTTTCTACATTACATTTCCAACTCACTTGATTTAAGTCATCCTTCACAGAATATTTTTTGTCGATTTTGAATATTAATTAGAAAAAACTATTGTTTTTACGTTGCAGGTCGACGGAGCTGACGGCCAGCGACGGGCAGAAAAAAAATCTTTATGAAAATCTGGTAAAACGAGTGACAGCCCGTGATTTCGGCGACTCGGCTCTGCTCTAAGATACGTAATAAGCGATAAGATACATAATTTGTGATTAGCGATAAGATAAGTAAACTAATGTTTTTATGTTGCAGGTCGACGGAATTTTTTAGTGTGTTGCATGGTATAGTAGTTGTATTGTGTGGCATGGCCTTGTAGGGGTATAGTGTTGCATTGACTTTGGTGTTAATACGGGTGGCGGATGCCTGGAAAAGAAAATTTTGAAAAATCTTAACTATTGTTTTTGTTGCAGGTCGACGTAGCCGATGGCCAGCGACACCCTGAAGGACTAGGAAGCTGCTGGGAGGGCAGCGTCAGGCGATGATATGGCACTTAGCAAAGAAGGTGCCGGGCAAAGAAGGTGCTGCACACAGATGAAATTTACGTAATTTATGATCAAAATTAATTAAAATGAAGTTACTCTGATTAAATTCTAGTAAATTTAATTAGCAACTAGACATATGGAGCTACCTATTAGTGATTAGTAAAAAGTTTGACACTTTATACATTACATTTCCAACTCACTTGATTTAAGTCATCCTTCACAGAATAATTTTTGTCGATTTTGAACATTAATTAGAAAAAACTATTGTCTTTACGTTGCAGGTCGACGGAGCTGACGGCCAGCGACGGGCAGAAAAAAATCTTGATGAAAATCCGGTAAAACGAGTGACAGCCCGTGATTTCGGCGACTCGGCTCTGCTCTAAGATAAGTAATTAGTGATAAGCGATAAGATACATAATTTGTGATAAGCGATAAGATAAGTAAACTAATGTTTTTATGTTGCAGGTCGACGGAATTTTTTAGTGTGTTGCATGGTATTGTAGTTGTATTGTGTTGCATGGCCTTGTAGCGGTATAGTGTTGCATTGACTTTGGTGTTAATACGTGTGGCGGATGCCTAAAATAGAAAATTTTGAAAAATCTTAACTAGTGTTTTTGTTGCAGGTCGACGGAGCCGATGGCCAGCGACACCCTGAAGGACGAAGAAGCTGCTGGGAGGGCAGCATCAGGCGATGATGGCACTTTGCAAAGAAGGTGCCGGGCAAAGAAGGTGCTGCAGACAGATGAAATTTACGTAATTTATGATCAAAATTAATTAAAATGAAGTTACTCTGAATAAATTCTAGTAACTTTAATTAGCAACTAGACATATGGAGCCACCTATTAGTGATTAGTATAAAGTTTGACACTTTATACATTACATTTCCAACTCACTTGATTTAAGTCATCCTTCACAGAATATTTTTTGTCGATTTTGAACATTAATTAGAAAAAACTATTGTTTTTACGTTGCAGGTCGACGGAGCTGACGGCCAGCGACGGGCAGAAAAAAATCTTGATGAAAATCCGGTAAAACGAGTGACAGCCCGTTATTTCGGCGACTCGGCTCTGCTCTAAGATAAGTAATTAGTAATAAGCGATAAGATACATAATTTGTGATTAGCGATAAGATAAGTAAACTAATGTTTTAATGTTGCAGGTCGACGGAATTTTTTAGTGTGTTGCATGGTATTGTAGTTGTATTGTGTTGCATGGCCTTGTAGTTGTATTGTGTTGCATCGACTTTGGTATAAATACGGGCGGCGGATGCCTGGACAAGTAAATTTTGAAAAATGTTAACTATTGTTTTTGTTGCAGGTCGACGGAGCTGATGGCCAGCGACACCCTGAAGGACGAGGTAGCTGCTGGGAGGGCAGCGTCAGGCGATGATGGCACTTGGCAAAGAAGGTGCCGGGCAAAAAAGGCGCTGCACACAGTTGAAATTTACGTAATTTATGATCAAAATTAATTAATATGAAGTTACTCTGATTAAATTCTAGTAAATTTAATTAGCAACAAGACATATGGAGCCACCTTTAAGTGATTAGTAAAACATTTGACACTTTAAACATTGCATTTCCAACTCACTTGATTTAAGTCATCCTTCATAGAATAATTTTTGTCGATTTAGAACATTAATTAGAAAAAACTATTGTTTTTACGTTACAGGTCGACGGAGCTCACGGCCAGCGACGGCAGAAAAAAATCTTGATGAAAATCCGGTAAAACGAGTGACAGCCCGTGATTTCGGCGACTCGGCTCGGCTCTAAGATAAGTAATTAGTGATAAGCGATAAGATACATATTTGTGATTAGCGATAAGTAAATTAATGTTTTATGTTGCAGGTCGACGGAATTTTTTAGTGTATTGCATGGTATTGTAGTTGTATTGTGTTGCATTGCCTTGTAGTTGTATTGTGTTGCATCGACTTTGGTATAAATACGGGCGGCGGATGCCTGGACAAGTAAATTTTGAAAAATCTTATTAATTGTTTTTGTTGCAGGTCGACGGAGCCGATGGCCAGCGACACCCTGAATGACGAGGTAGCTGCTGGGAGGGCAGCGTCAGGCGATGATGGCACTTGGCAAAGAAGGTGCCGGGCAAAAAAGGCGCTGCACACAGTTGAAATTTACGTAATTTATGATCAAAATTAATTAAAATGAAGTTACTCTGATTAAAATCTAGTAACTTTAATTAGCAACTAGACATATGGAGCCACCTATTAGTGATTAGTAAAACGTTTGACAATTTAAATATACATTACATTTCCAACTCACTTGATTTAAGTCATCCTTCACAGAATAATTTTTGTCGATTTTGAACATTTATTAGAAAAACCTATTGTTTTTACGTTGCAGGTCGAGGAAGCTGACGGCCAGCGACGGGCAGAAAAAAATCTTGATGAAAATCCGGGAAAACGAGCGACAGCCCGTGATTTCGGCGACTCGGCTCGGCTCGGCTCTAAGATAAGTAATTAGTGATAAGCGATAAGATACATAATTTGTGATTAGCGATTAGATAAGTAAACTAATGTTTTTATGTTGCAGGTCGACGGAATTTTTTACTGTCTTGCATGGCATTGTAATTGTATTGTGTTGCATGGCCTTGTAGTTGTAAAAAGTTGCATTGAATTTGGTACAAATACGGGTGGCGGATGCCTGGAAAAGAAAATTTTGAAAAATCTTAACTATTGTTTTTGTTGCAGGTCGACGGAGCCGATGGCCAGTGACACCCTGTAGGACGAAGAAGCTGCTGGGAGGGCGGCGTCAGGCGATGATGGAACTCTAAGATACGTAATTAGTGATAAGCGATAAGATACTATAGGAGATAAAGGAGGGTACCCAAGAAAAAAATGAATCCGAGCGCTCACACGAGCAACACCGAGCCGATCTACGAGTCCGGAGAGGCGACGATGGAGCGATCGTCGGCTTTATAAGCGCAGCGTGATAATTGTTCGTTCTCTTTTATTGGGACGAGCGTTCCGTCAACATCTCTTAATCGTGATGGGGATCACGCCTGAGTCATAATAATTGTCCATTGGTTGTTTTGTGCATTTTGTTGACTACCCTCACGTTCAGATGGTGGTTTGTCTGTCGTGCTGTGGTTATTAGCTGAGTGGAAAGTGGCCGTTATTGGGGATGGTGGAGACGGCTTAGGTAGGGTTTCAGCGTTTTAAGAGATGCGTTCTCTTATAGCCTGATTAGTTTTGAGTAATAAATCCTCTTCTGACTTTTAAATAAATCCGCTTCTGATAGCCAATAATACATTATTTGTGATTAGCGATAAGATAAGTAAACTAATGTTTTTATGTTGCCGGTCGATAAAATTTTTTATTGTATTGCATGGTATTGTAGTTGTATTGTGTTGCATGGCCTTGTAGTTGTATAAAAGTTGCATTGAATTTGGTATAAATACGGGTGGCGGATGCCTCGAAAAGAAAATTTTGAAAAATCTTAACTATTGTTTTTGTTGCAGGTCGACGGAGCCGTTAGCCAGAGTCACCCTGAAGGACGAAGAAGCTGCTGGCAGGGCGGCTTCGGGCGATGACGGCGCTGGGCGAGGAAGGCGCCGCCGGGCAATGAAGGCGCCGCACACAGGTGAAATATACGTAATTTATGGTCAAAATTATTTGAAATGAAGGTACTCTGATTAAATTCTAGTAAATTTAATTAGCAACTAGTAGACATATGGAGCCACCTTTTAGTGATTAGTAAAACGTTTGACACTTTATACATTACATTTCCAACTCACTTGATTTAAGTCATCCTTCACAGAATATTTTTTGTCGATTCTGAATATTAATTAGAAAAAACTATTGTTTTTACGTTGCAGGTCGACGGAGCTGACGGCCAGCGACGGGCAGAAAAAAAACCTTGTTGAAAATCCGGGAAAACGAGCGACAGCCCGTGATTTCGGCGACTCGGCTCGGCTCTAAGATTTTATGTTGCAGGTCGACGGAATTTGTGAGTGTGTTGCATGGTATTGTAGTTGTTTTGTGTTGCATGGCCTTGTAGTAGTATAAATTTGCATTGACTTTGGTATAAATACGGGTGGCGGATGCCTGGAAAAGAAAATTTTGACAAATCTTAACTATTGTTTTTGTTGC
This sequence comes from Oeneis ivallda, assembly GCA_029955525.1. Lineage (NCBI taxonomy): Eukaryota > Metazoa > Arthropoda > Insecta > Lepidoptera > Nymphalidae > Oeneis > Oeneis ivallda. The sequence continues at coordinate 13,833,736 of JARPMR010000022.1, forward strand.
AGGTCGACGGAGCCGATGGCCAATGACACCCTGAAGGACGAGGAAGCTGCTGGGAGGGCGGCGTAAGGCGATGATGGAACTCTAAGATAAGTAATTAGTGATAAGCGATAAGATACTATAGGAGATAAATGAGGGTACCCAAGAAAAAAATGAATCCGAGCGCTCGCGCGAGCAACACCGAGCCGATCTACGAGTCCGGAGAGGCGACGATGGAGCGATCGTCGGCCTTATAAGCGCAGCGTGCTATTTGTTCGCTCTCTTTTATTGGGACGAGCGTACCGTCAACATCTATTAATCGTGATGGGGATCACGCCTGAGTCATAATAATTGTCCATTGGTTGTTTTGTGCATTTTGTTGACTACCCTCACGTTCAGATGGTGGTTTGTCTGTCGTGCTGTGGTTATAAGCTGAGTGGAAAGGGGCCGTTATTGGGGATGGTGGAGACGGCTTAGGTAGGGTTTCAGCGTTTTAAGAGATGCGTTCTCTTATAGCCTGATTAATTTTGAGTAATAAATCCTCTTCTGATAACTTTTAAATAAATCCGCTTCTGATAGCCAATAATACATTGTTTGTGATTAGCGATAAGATACGTAAACTAATGTTTTTATGTTGCAGGTCGACGAAATTTTTTATTGTATTGCATGGTATTGTAGTTGTATTGTGTTGCATTGCCTTGTAGTTGTATAGTGTTGCATTGACTTTGTTGTTAATACGGATGGCGGATGCCTGGAAAAGAAAATTTTGAAAAATCTTAACTATTGTTTTTGTTGCAGGTCGACGGAGCTGACGGCCAGCGACAGGCAGAAAAAAATCTTGATGAAAATCCGGGAAAACGAGCGACAGCCCGTGATTTCGGCGACTCGGCTCGGCTCTAAGATAAGTTATTAGTTATAAGCGATAATATACATAATTTGTGATTAGCGATAAGATAAGTAAACTAATGTTTTATGTTGCAGGTCGACGGAATTTTTTATTGTATTGCATGGTATTTTAGTTGTATTGTGTTGCATGGCCTTGTAGTGGTATAGTGTTGCATTGACTTTGTTGTTAATACGGATGGCGGATGCCTGGAAAAGAAAATTTTGAAAAATCTTAACAATTTTTTTTGTTGCAGGTCGACGGAGCCGATGGCCAGCGACGCCCTGAAGGACGAGGAAGCTGCTGGGAGGGCAGCGGCAGGCGATGATGGCACTTTGCAAAGAAGGGGCCGGGCAAAGAAGGTGCTGCACACAGATGAAATTTACGTAATTTATGATCAAAATTAATTAAAATGAAGTTACTCTGATTAAATTCTAGTAACTTTAATTAGCAACTAGATATATGGAGCCACCTATTAGTGATTAGTAAAACGTTTGACACTTTATACATTACATTTCCAACTCACTTGATTTGTCATCCTTCACAGAATAATTTTTGTCGATTTTGAACATTAATAAGAACTATTGTTTTTACGTTGCAGGTCGACGGAGCTGACGGCCAACGACGGGCAGAAAAAAATCTTGATGAAAATCCGGTAAAACGAGTGACAGCCCGTGATTTCGGCGACTCGGCTCGGCTCTAAGATAAGTAATTAGTGATAAGCGATAAGATAAGTAAACTTATGTTTTTATGTTGCAGGTCGACGGAATTTTTTAGTGTATTGCATGGTATTGTAGTTGTATTGTGTTGCATGGCCTTGTAGGGGTATAGTGTTGCATTGACTTTGGTGTTAATACGGGTGGCGGATGCCTGGAAAAGAAAATTTTGAAAAATCTTAACTATTGTTTTTGTTGCAGGTCGACGTAGCCGATGGCCAGCGACACCCTGAAGGACTAGGAAGCTGCTGGGAGGGCAGCGTCAGGCGATGATATGGCACTTTGCAAAGAAGGTGCCGGGCAAAGAAGGTGCTGCACACAGATGAAATTTACGTAATTTATGATCAAAATTAATTAATATGAAGTTACTCTGATTAAATTCTAGTAACTTTAATTAGCAACTAGATATATGGAGCCACCTATTAGTGATTACTAAAACGTTTGACACTTTATACATTACATTTCCAACTCACTTGATTTAAGTCATCCTTCACAGAATAATTTTTGTTGATTTTGAACATTAATAAGAACTATTGTTTTTACGTTGCAGGTCGACGGAGCTGACGGCCAACGACGGGCAGAAAAAAATCTTGATGAAAATCCGGTAAAACGAGTGACAGCCCGTGATTTCGGCGACTCGGCTCGGCTCTAAGATAAGTAATTAGTGATAAGCGATAAGATAAGTAAACTTATGTTTTTATGTTGCAGGGCGACGGAATTTTTTAGTGTATTGCATGGTATTGTAGTTGTATTGTGTTGCATGGCCTTGTAGGGGTATAGTGTTGCATTGACTTTGGTGTTAATACGGGTGGCGGATGCCTGGAAAAGAAAATTTTGAAAAATCTTAACTATTGTTTTTGTTGCAGGTCGACGGAGCCGTTGGCCAGAGTCACCCTGAAGGACGAAGAAGCTGCTGGCAGGGCGGCTTCGGGCGTTGATGGCGCTGGGCGAGGAAGGCGCCGCCGGGCAATGAAGGCGCCGCACACAGGTGAAATATACGTAATTTATGGTCAAAATTATTTGAAATGATGTTACTCTGATTAAATTCTAGTAAATTTAATTAGCAACTAGTAGATATATGGAGCCACCTATTAGTGATTAGTAAAACGTTTGACACTTTCTACATTACATTTCCAACTCACTTGATTTAAGTCATCCTTCACAGAATATTTTTTGTCGATTTTGAATATTAATTAGAAAAAACTATTGTTTTTACGTTGCAGGTCGACGGAGCTGACGGCCAGCGACGGGCAGAAAAAAAATCTTTATGAAAATCTGGTAAAACGAGTGACAGCCCGTGATTTCGGCGACTCGGCTCTGCTCTAAGATACGTAATAAGCGATAAGATACATAATTTGTGATTAGCGATAAGATAAGTAAACTAATGTTTTTATGTTGCAGGTCGACGGAATTTTTTAGTGTGTTGCATGGTATAGTAGTTGTATTGTGTGGCATGGCCTTGTAGGGGTATAGTGTTGCATTGACTTTGGTGTTAATACGGGTGGCGGATGCCTGGAAAAGAAAATTTTGAAAAATCTTAACTATTGTTTTTGTTGCAGGTCGACGTAGCCGATGGCCAGCGACACCCTGAAGGACTAGGAAGCTGCTGGGAGGGCAGCGTCAGGCGATGATATGGCACTTAGCAAAGAAGGTGCCGGGCAAAGAAGGTGCTGCACACAGATGAAATTTACGTAATTTATGATCAAAATTAATTAAAATGAAGTTACTCTGATTAAATTCTAGTAAATTTAATTAGCAACTAGACATATGGAGCTACCTATTAGTGATTAGTAAAAAGTTTGACACTTTATACATTACATTTCCAACTCACTTGATTTAAGTCATCCTTCACAGAATAATTTTTGTCGATTTTGAACATTAATTAGAAAAAACTATTGTCTTTACGTTGCAGGTCGACGGAGCTGACGGCCAGCGACGGGCAGAAAAAAATCTTGATGAAAATCCGGTAAAACGAGTGACAGCCCGTGATTTCGGCGACTCGGCTCTGCTCTAAGATAAGTAATTAGTGATAAGCGATAAGATACATAATTTGTGATAAGCGATAAGATAAGTAAACTAATGTTTTTATGTTGCAGGTCGACGGAATTTTTTAGTGTGTTGCATGGTATTGTAGTTGTATTGTGTTGCATGGCCTTGTAGCGGTATAGTGTTGCATTGACTTTGGTGTTAATACGTGTGGCGGATGCCTAAAATAGAAAATTTTGAAAAATCTTAACTAGTGTTTTTGTTGCAGGTCGACGGAGCCGATGGCCAGCGACACCCTGAAGGACGAAGAAGCTGCTGGGAGGGCAGCATCAGGCGATGATGGCACTTTGCAAAGAAGGTGCCGGGCAAAGAAGGTGCTGCAGACAGATGAAATTTACGTAATTTATGATCAAAATTAATTAAAATGAAGTTACTCTGAATAAATTCTAGTAACTTTAATTAGCAACTAGACATATGGAGCCACCTATTAGTGATTAGTATAAAGTTTGACACTTTATACATTACATTTCCAACTCACTTGATTTAAGTCATCCTTCACAGAATATTTTTTGTCGATTTTGAACATTAATTAGAAAAAACTATTGTTTTTACGTTGCAGGTCGACGGAGCTGACGGCCAGCGACGGGCAGAAAAAAATCTTGATGAAAATCCGGTAAAACGAGTGACAGCCCGTTATTTCGGCGACTCGGCTCTGCTCTAAGATAAGTAATTAGTAATAAGCGATAAGATACATAATTTGTGATTAGCGATAAGATAAGTAAACTAATGTTTTAATGTTGCAGGTCGACGGAATTTTTTAGTGTGTTGCATGGTATTGTAGTTGTATTGTGTTGCATGGCCTTGTAGTTGTATTGTGTTGCATCGACTTTGGTATAAATACGGGCGGCGGATGCCTGGACAAGTAAATTTTGAAAAATGTTAACTATTGTTTTTGTTGCAGGTCGACGGAGCTGATGGCCAGCGACACCCTGAAGGACGAGGTAGCTGCTGGGAGGGCAGCGTCAGGCGATGATGGCACTTGGCAAAGAAGGTGCCGGGCAAAAAAGGCGCTGCACACAGTTGAAATTTACGTAATTTATGATCAAAATTAATTAATATGAAGTTACTCTGATTAAATTCTAGTAAATTTAATTAGCAACAAGACATATGGAGCCACCTTTAAGTGATTAGTAAAACATTTGACACTTTAAACATTGCATTTCCAACTCACTTGATTTAAGTCATCCTTCATAGAATAATTTTTGTCGATTTAGAACATTAATTAGAAAAAACTATTGTTTTTACGTTACAGGTCGACGGAGCTCACGGCCAGCGACGGCAGAAAAAAATCTTGATGAAAATCCGGTAAAACGAGTGACAGCCCGTGATTTCGGCGACTCGGCTCGGCTCTAAGATAAGTAATTAGTGATAAGCGATAAGATACATATTTGTGATTAGCGATAAGTAAATTAATGTTTTATGTTGCAGGTCGACGGAATTTTTTAGTGTATTGCATGGTATTGTAGTTGTATTGTGTTGCATTGCCTTGTAGTTGTATTGTGTTGCATCGACTTTGGTATAAATACGGGCGGCGGATGCCTGGACAAGTAAATTTTGAAAAATCTTATTAATTGTTTTTGTTGCAGGTCGACGGAGCCGATGGCCAGCGACACCCTGAATGACGAGGTAGCTGCTGGGAGGGCAGCGTCAGGCGATGATGGCACTTGGCAAAGAAGGTGCCGGGCAAAAAAGGCGCTGCACACAGTTGAAATTTACGTAATTTATGATCAAAATTAATTAAAATGAAGTTACTCTGATTAAAATCTAGTAACTTTAATTAGCAACTAGACATATGGAGCCACCTATTAGTGATTAGTAAAACGTTTGACAATTTAAATATACATTACATTTCCAACTCACTTGATTTAAGTCATCCTTCACAGAATAATTTTTGTCGATTTTGAACATTTATTAGAAAAACCTATTGTTTTTACGTTGCAGGTCGAGGAAGCTGACGGCCAGCGACGGGCAGAAAAAAATCTTGATGAAAATCCGGGAAAACGAGCGACAGCCCGTGATTTCGGCGACTCGGCTCGGCTCGGCTCTAAGATAAGTAATTAGTGATAAGCGATAAGATACATAATTTGTGATTAGCGATTAGATAAGTAAACTAATGTTTTTATGTTGCAGGTCGACGGAATTTTTTACTGTCTTGCATGGCATTGTAATTGTATTGTGTTGCATGGCCTTGTAGTTGTAAAAAGTTGCATTGAATTTGGTACAAATACGGGTGGCGGATGCCTGGAAAAGAAAATTTTGAAAAATCTTAACTATTGTTTTTGTTGCAGGTCGACGGAGCCGATGGCCAGTGACACCCTGTAGGACGAAGAAGCTGCTGGGAGGGCGGCGTCAGGCGATGATGGAACTCTAAGATACGTAATTAGTGATAAGCGATAAGATACTATAGGAGATAAAGGAGGGTACCCAAGAAAAAAATGAATCCGAGCGCTCACACGAGCAACACCGAGCCGATCTACGAGTCCGGAGAGGCGACGATGGAGCGATCGTCGGCTTTATAAGCGCAGCGTGATAATTGTTCGTTCTCTTTTATTGGGACGAGCGTTCCGTCAACATCTCTTAATCGTGATGGGGATCACGCCTGAGTCATAATAATTGTCCATTGGTTGTTTTGTGCATTTTGTTGACTACCCTCACGTTCAGATGGTGGTTTGTCTGTCGTGCTGTGGTTATTAGCTGAGTGGAAAGTGGCCGTTATTGGGGATGGTGGAGACGGCTTAGGTAGGGTTTCAGCGTTTTAAGAGATGCGTTCTCTTATAGCCTGATTAGTTTTGAGTAATAAATCCTCTTCTGACTTTTAAATAAATCCGCTTCTGATAGCCAATAATACATTATTTGTGATTAGCGATAAGATAAGTAAACTAATGTTTTTATGTTGCCGGTCGATAAAATTTTTTATTGTATTGCATGGTATTGTAGTTGTATTGTGTTGCATGGCCTTGTAGTTGTATAAAAGTTGCATTGAATTTGGTATAAATACGGGTGGCGGATGCCTCGAAAAGAAAATTTTGAAAAATCTTAACTATTGTTTTTGTTGCAGGTCGACGGAGCCGTTAGCCAGAGTCACCCTGAAGGACGAAGAAGCTGCTGGCAGGGAGGCTTCGGGCGATGACGGCGCTGGGCGAGGAAGGCGCCGCCGGGCAATGAAGGCGCCGCACACAGGTGAAATATACGTAATTTATGGTCAAAATTATTTGAAATGAAGGTACTCTGATTAAATTCTAGTAAATTTAATTAGCAACTAGTAGACATATGAAGCCACCTTTTAGTGATTAGTAAAACGTTTGACACTTTATACATTACATTTCCAACTCACTTGATTTAAGTCATCCTTCACAGAATATTTTTTGTCGATTCTGAATATTAATTAGAAAAAACTATTGTTTTTACGTTGCAGGTCGACGGAGCTGACGGCCAGCGACGGGCAGAAAAAAAACCTTGTTGAAAATCCGGGAAAACGAGCGACAGCCCGTGATTTCGGCGACTCGGCTCGGCTCTAAGATTTTATGTTGCAGGTCGACGGAATTTGTGAGTGTGTTGCATGGTATTGTAGTTGTTTTGTGTTGCATGGCCTTGTAGTAGTATAAATTTGCATTGACTTTGGTATAAATACGGGTGGCGGATGCCTGGAAAAGAAAATTTTGAAAAATCTTAACTATTGTTTTTGTTGCAGGTCGACGGAGCCGATGGCCAATGACACCCTGAAGGACGAGGAAGCTGCTGTGAGGGCGGCGTAAGGCGATGATGGAACTCTAAGATAAGTAATTAGTGATAAGCGATAAGATACTATAGGAGATAAATGAGGGTACCCAAGAAAAAAATGAATCCGAGCGCTCGCGCGAGCAACACCGAGCCGATCTACGAGTCCGGAGAGGCGACGATGGAGCGATCGTCGGCCTTATAAGCGCAGCGTGCTATTTGTTCGCTCTCTTTTATTGGGACGAGCGTACCGTCAACATCTATTAATCGTGATGGGGATCACGCCTGAGTCATAATAATTGTCCATTGGTTGTTTTGTGCATTTTGTTGACTACCCTCACGTTCAGATGGTGGTTTGTCTGTCGTGCTGTGGTTATAAGCTGAGTGGAAAGGGGCCGTTATTGGGGATGGTGGAGACGGCTTAGGTAGGGTTTCAGCGTTTTAAGAGATGCGTTCTCTTATAGCCTGATTAATTTTGAGTAATAAATCCTCTTCTGATAACTTTTAAATAAATCCGCTTCTGATAGCCAATAATACATTGTTTGTGATTAGCGATAAGATACGTAAACTAATGTTTTTATGTTGCAGGTCGACGAAATTTTTTATTGTATTGCATGGTATTGTAGTTGTATTGTGTTGCATTGCCTTGTAGTTGTATAGTGTTGCATTGACTTTGTTGTTAATACGGATGGCGGATGCCTGGAAAAGAAAATTTTGAAAAATCTTAACTATTGTTTTTGTTGCAGGTCGACGGAGCTGACGGCCAGCGACAGGCAGAAAAAAATCTTGATGAAAATCCGGGAAAACGAGCGACAGCCCGTGATTTCGGCGACTCGGCTCGGCTCTAAGATAAGTTATTAGTTATAAGCGATAATATACATAATTTGTGATTAGCGATAAGATAAGTAAACTAATGTTTTATGTTGCAGGTCGACGGAATTTTTTATTGTATTGCATGGTATTTTAGTTGTATTGTGTTGCATGGCCTTGTAGTGGTATAGTGTTGCATTGACTTTGTTGTTAATACGGATGGCGGATGCCTGGAAAAGAAAATTTTGAAAAATCTTAACAATTTTTTTTGTTGCAGGTCGACGGAGCCGATGGCCAGCGACGCCCTGAAGGACGAGGAAGCTGCTGGGAGGGCAGCGGCAGGCGATGATGGCACTTTGCAAAGAAGGGGCCGGGCAAAGAAGGTGCTGCACACAGATGAAATTTACGTAATTTATGATCAAAATTAATTAAAATGAAGTTACTCTGATTAAATTCTAGTAACTTTAATTAGCAACTAGATATATGGAGCCACCTATTAGTGATTAGTAAAACGTTTGACACTTTATACATTACATTTCCAACTCACTTGATTTGTCATCCTTCACAGAATAATTTTTGTCGATTTTGAACATTAATAAGAACTATTGTTTTTACGTTGCAGGTCGACGGAGCTGACGGCCAACGACGGGCAGAAAAAAATCTTGATGAAAATCCGGTAAAACGAGTGACAGCCCGTGATTTCGGCGACTCGGCTCGGCTCTAAGATAAGTAATTAGTGATAAGCGATAAGATAAGTAAACTTATGTTTTTATGTTGCAGGTCGACGGAATTTTTTAGTGTATTGCATGGTATTGTAGTTGTATTGTGTTGCATGGCCTTGTAGGGGTATAGTGTTGCATTGACTTTGGTGTTAATACGGGTGGCGGATGCCTGGAAAAGAAAATTTTGAAAAATCTTAACTATTGTTTTTGTTGCAGGTCGACGTAGCCGATGGCCAGCGACACCCTGAAGGACTAGGAAGCTGCTGGGAGGGCAGCGTCAGGCGATGATATGGCACTTTGCAAAGAAGGTGCCGGGCAAAGAAGGTGCTGCACACAGATGAAATTTACGTAATTTATGATCAAAATTAATTAATATGAAGTTACTCTGATTAAATTCTAGTAACTTTAATTAGCAACTAGATATATGGAGCCACCTATTAGTGATTACTAAAACGTTTGACACTTTATACATTACATTTCCAACTCACTTGATTTAAGTCATCCTTCACAGAATAATTTTTGTTGATTTTGAACATTAATAAGAACTATTGTTTTTACGTTGCAGGTCGACGGAGCTGACGGCCAACGACGGGCAGAAAAAAATCTTGATGAAAATCCGGTAAAACGAGTGACAGCCCGTGATTTCGGCGACTCGGCTCGGCTCTAAGATAAGTAATTAGTGATAAGCGATAAGATAAGTAAACTTATGTTTTTATGTTGCAGGGCGACGGAATTTTTTAGTGTATTGCATGGTATTGTAGTTGTATTGTGTTGCATGGCCTTGTAGGGGTATAGTGTTGCATTGACTTTGGTGTTAATACGGGTGGCGGATGCCTGGAAAAGAAAATTTTGAAAAATCTTAACTATTGTTTTTGTTGCAGGTCGACGGAGCCGTTGGCCAGAGTCACCCTGAAGGACGAAGAAGCTGCTGGCAGGGCGGCTTCGGGCGTTGATGGCGCTGGGCGAGGAAGGCGCCGCCGGGCAATGAAGGCGCCGCACACAGGTGAAATATACGTAATTTATGGTCAAAATTATTTGAAATGATGTTACTCTGATTAAATTCTAGTAAATTTAATTAGCAACTAGTAGATATATGGAGCCACCTATTAGTGATTAGTAAAACGTTTGACACTTTCTACATTACATTTCCAACTCACTTGATTTAAGTCATCCTTCACAGAATATTTTTTGTCGATTTTGAATATTAATTAGAAAAAACTATTGTTTTTACGTTGCAGGTCGACGGAGCTGACGGCCAGCGACGGGCAGAAAAAAAATCTTTATGAAAATCTGGTAAAACGAGTGACAGCCCGTGATTTCGGCGACTCGGCTCTGCTCTAAGATACGTAATAAGCGATAAGATACATAATTTGTGATTAGCGATAAGATAAGTAAACTAATGTTTTTATGTTGCAGGTCGACGGAATTTTTTAGTGTGTTGCATGGTATAGTAGTTGTATTGTGTGGCATGGCCTTGTAGGGGTATAGTGTTGCATTGACTTTGGTGTTAATACGGGTGGCGGATGCCTGGAAAAGAAAATTTTGAAAAATCTTAACTATTGTTTTTGTTGCAGGTCGACGTAGCCGATGGCCAGCGACACCCTGAAGGACTAGGAAGCTGCTGGGAGGGCAGCGTCAGGCGATGATATGGCACTTAGCAAAGAAGGTGCCGGGCAAAGAAGGTGCTGCACACAGATGAAATTTACGTAAATTATGATCAAAATTAATTAAAATGAAGTTACTCTGATTAAATTCTAGTAAATTTAACTAGCAACTAGACATATGGAGCTACCTATTAGTGATTAGTAAAAAGTTTGACACTTTATACATTACATTTCCAACTCACTTGATTTAAGTCATCCTTCACAGAATAATTTTTGTCGATTTTGAACATTAATTAGAAAAAACTATTGTTTTTACGTTGCAGGTCGACGGAGCTGACGGCCAGCGACGGGCAGAAAAAAATCTTGATGAAAATCCGGTAAAACGAGTGACAGCCCGTGATTTCGGCGACTCGGCTCTGCTCTAAGATAAGTTATTAGTGATAAGCGATAAGATACATAATTTGTGATAAGCGATAAAGTAAGTAAACTAATGTTTTTATGTTGCAGGTCGACGGAATTTTTTAGTGTGTTGCATGGTATTGTAGTTGTATTGTGTTGCATGGCCTTGTAGCGGTATAGTGTTGCATTGACTTTGGTGTTAATACGGGTGGCGGATGCCTAAAATAGAAAATTTTGAAATATCTTAACTAGTGTTTTTGTTGCAGGTCGACGGAGCCGATGGCCAGCGACACCCTGAAGGACGAGGAAGCTGCTGGGAGGGCAGCGTCAGGTGATGATGGCGGTTTTGCAAAGAAGGTGCCGGGCAAAAAAGGCGCTGCACACAGGTTAAATTTACGTAATTTATGATCAAAATTAATTAAAATGAAGTTACTCTGATTAAATTCTAGTAAATTTAATTAGCAACAAGACATATGGAGCCACCTTTAAGTGATTAGTAAAACATTTGACACTTTAAACATTGCATTTCCAACTCACTTGATTTAAGTCATCCTTCATAGAATAATTTTTGTCGATTTAGAACATTAATTAGAAAAAACTATTGTTTTTACGTTGCAGGTCGACGGAGCTCACGGCCAGCGACGGCAGAAAAAAAATCTTGATGAAAATCCGGTAAAACGAGTGACAGCCCGTGATTTCGGCGACTCGGCTCGGCTCTAATATAAGTAATTAGCGATAAGCGATAAGATACATATTTGTGATTAGCGATAAGTAAATTAATGTTTTATGTTGCAGGTCGACGGAATTTTTTAGTGTATTGCATGGTATTGTAGTTGTATTGTGTTGCATTGCCTTGTAGTTGTATTGTGTTGCATCGACTTTGGTATAAATACGGGCGGCGGATGCCTGGACAAGTAAATTTTGAAAAATCTTATTAATTGTTTTTGTTGCAGGTCGACGGAGCCGATGGCCAGCGACACCCTGAATGACGAGGTAGCTGCTGGGAGGGCAGCGTCAGGCGATGATGGCACTTGGCAAAGAAGGTGCCGGGCAAAAAAGGCGCTGCACACAGTTGTAATTTACGTAATTTATGATCAAAATTAATTAAAATGAAGTTACTCTGATTAAAATCTAGTAACTTTAATTAGCAACTAGACATATGGAGCCACCTATTAGTGATTAGTAAAACGTTTGACAATTTATACATTACATTTCCAACTCACTTGATTTAAGTCATCCTTCACAGAATAATTTTTGTCGATTTTGAACATTTATTAGAAAAACCTATTGTTTTTACGTTGCAGGTCGAGGAAGCTGACGGCCAGCGACGGGCAGAAAAAAATCTTGATGAAAATCCGGGAAAACTAGCGACAGCCCGTGATTTCGGCGACTCGGCTCGGCTCTAAGATAAGTAATTAGTGATAAGCGATAAGATACATAATTTGTGATTAGCGATTAGATAAGTAAACTAATGTTTTTATGTTGCAGGTCGACGGAACTTTTTACTGTCTTGCATGGTATTGTAATTGTATTGTGTTGCATGGCCTTGTAGTTGTAAAAAGTTGCATTGAATTTGGTACAAATACGGGTGGCGGAAGCCTGGAAAAGAAAATTTTGAAAAATCTTAATTATTGTTTTTGTTGCAGGTCGACGGAGCCGATGGCCAGTGACACCCTGAAGGACGAGGAAGCTGCTGGGAGGGCGGCGTCAGGCGATGATGGAACTCTAAGATACGTAATTAGTGATAAGCGATAAGATACTAAGGAGATAAAGGAGGGTACCCAAGAAAAAAATGAATCCGAGCGCTCGCACGAGCAACACCGAGCCGATCTACGAGTCCGGAGAGGCGACGATGGAGCGATCGTCGGCTTTATAAGCGCAGCGTGATAATTGTTCGCTCACTTTTATTGGGACGAGCGTTCCGTCAACATCTCTTAATCGTGATGGGGATCACGCCTGAGTCATAATAATTGTCCATTGGTTGTTTTGTGCATTTTGTTGACTACCCTCACGTTCAGATGGTGGTTTGTCTGTCGTGCTGTGGTTATTAGCCGAGTGGAAGGGGCCGTTATTGGGGATGGTGGAGACGGCTTAGGTAGGGTTTCAGCGTTTTAAGAGATGCGTTCTCTTATAGCCTGATTAGTTTTTGAGTAATAAATCCTCTTCTGATTTTGTGATTAGCGATAAGATAAGTAAACTAATGTTTTTATGTTGCAGGTCGACGGAATTTTTTTAGTGTGTTGCATGGTATTGTAGTTGTATTGTGTTGCATGGCCTTGTAGTTGTATAAAAGTTGCATTGAATTTGGTATAAATACGGGTGGCGGATGCCTCGAAAAGAAAATTTTGAAAAATCTTAAATATTGTTTTTGTTGCAGGTCAACGGAGCCGTTGGCCAGCGTCACCCTGAAGGACGAATAAGCTGCTGGCAGGGCGGCTTCGGGCGATGACGGCGCTGGGCGAGGAAGGCGCCGCCGGGCAATGAAGGCGCCGCACACAGGTGAAATATACGTAATTTATGGTCAAATTTATTTGAAATGAAGTTACTCTGATTAAATTCTAGTAAATTTAATTAGCAACTAGACATATGGAGCCACCTTTTAGTGATTAGTAAACCGTTTGACAATTTATACATTACATTTCCAACTCATTTGATTTAAGTCATCCTTCACAGAATAATTTTTGTCGATTTTGAACATTTATTAGAAAAACCTATTGTTTACGTTGCAGGTCGACGGAGCTGACGGCCAGCGACGGGCAGAAAAAAATCTTGATGAAAATCCGGGAAAACGAGTGACAGCCCGTGATTTCGGCGACTCGGCTCGGCTCTAAGATAAGTAATTAGTTATAAGCGATATGATACATAATTTGTGATTAGCGATAAGATAAGTAAACTAATGTTTTCATGTTGCAGATCGACGGAATTTTTTATTGTATTGCTTGGTATTGAAGTTGTATTGTGTTGCATGGCCTTGTAGTTGTATAGTGTTGCATTGAGTTTGGTATAAATACGGGTGGCGGATGCCTGGAAAAGAAAATTTTGAAAAATCTTAACTATTGTTTTTGTTGCAGTTCGACGGAGCCGATGGCCAGTGACACCCTGAAGGACGAGGAAGCTGCTGGGAGGGCGGCGTCAGGCGATGATGGAACTCTAAGATAAGTAATTAGTGATAAGCGATAAGATACTATAGGAGATAAAGGAGGTTACCCAAGAAAAAATGAATCCGAGCGCTCGCACGAGCAACACCGAGCCGATCTACGAGTCCGGAGAGGCGACGATGGAGCTATCGTCGGCTTTATAAGCGCAGCGTGATAATTTTTCGCTTTCTTTTATTGGGACGAGCGTTCCGTCAACATCTCTTAATCGTGATGGGGATCACGCCTGAGTCATAATAATTATCCATTGGTTGTTTTGTGCATTTTGTTGACTACCCTCACGTTCAGATGGTGGTTTGTCTGTCGTGCTGTGGTTATTAGCCGAGTGGAAGGGGCCGTTATTGGGGATGGTGGAGACGGCTTAGGTAGGGTTTCAGCGTTTTAAGAGATGCGTTCTCTTATAGCCTGATTAGTTTTTGAGTAATAAATCCTCTTCTGATAACTTTTAAATAAATCCGCTTCTGATAGCCAATAATACATTATTAGTGATTAGCGATAAGATAAGTAAACTTATGTTTTTATGTTGCAGGTCGACGGAATTTTTTTAGTGTGTTGCATGGTATTGTAGTTGTATTGTGTTGCATGGCCTTGTAGTTGTATAAAGTTGCATTAAATTTGGTAAAAATACGGGTGGCGGATGCCTCGAAAAGAAAATTTTGAAAAATCTTAACTATTGTTTTTGTTGCAGGTCGACGGAGCCGATGGCCAGCGACACCCTGAAGGACGAGGAAGCTGCTGGGAGGGCAGCGTCAGGCGATGATGGCACTTTGCAAAGAAGGGGCCGGGCAAAGAAGGTGCTGCACACAGATGAAATTTACGTAATTTATGATCAAAATTAATTAAAGTGAAGTTACTCTGATTAAATTCTAGTAACTTTAATTAGCAACTAGACATAAGGAGCCTGGCCTCTTTCCTTAACGAACTGGAACTTCAAATATTGAACGTCGGAGATGAGCCGACATTTGAAACAGTAAGGGATGGAAAATTATTTACAAGCAAAGTCGACATTACCACTTGTAGTGTGGACATGCTGGACAAGGTAGACAACTGGACGATAGATAAGGGTATCACAAGCTCAGACCATAATAGTATAACATTCATTATCAAATTAGAGAAATATTTACAATTTACAACCAATAGATCTACAAGGAAATATAATACCAAAAAAGCTAAATGGCCGTTATTTATTGAGGAGTTGAAAATACAATTACAGAAAGCTTCAGTCACAGAAGACATTATAGAGAGAATCAGCACATCAGAAGAATTGGAACGTATAATTAGTAAATACACAAAAAGCATAACAAACGCATGCGATAAAGCTATACCACTACTAAGAACAAATAATCGGTTCATTCTACCTTGGTGGTCAAAAGAATTAGAGTCGCTAAAGAAAGACATGACAACTAAGAAAAGAAGAATTAGAAATGCGGCTCAGACTCGACGTAGATACGTAATAGAAGAATACCTAGAGGCAAAACAAAAGTATGAAGAAAAAGCAAACATTGCCCAAACTGAAAGCTGGAGAACCTTTTGTTCGAAACAGGAAAAAGAAAGTATGTGGGATAGTATTTATAGGATAATTAAATTAACAGGGAAAAGAACACATGATAAACCCTTGATGAAGGAGGGAAAAACACTTAATCCTACAGATTCAGTAAAATTTTTAACAGTAACTTTCTTTCCGGATGACGACCCACTAAACGACACTCCTGATCATACATCAATTAGGTCAATGACAACCGGAACAACTGGAAATAACAATGATGAACCCTATTTAACCCTAAATGAGCTTCAAAACGCAATAAATAGCTTCAGCCCACGGAAATCTCCGGGCCCAGATGGTTTTACAGCCGATATATGTCTGACTGCCATTAATCATAACCCAAAATTATTTCTGAGTATATCAAATAAGTGTCTGCAATTGGCTCATTTCCCAGAACCCTGGAAAATAGCATCTGTGATAATTTTACGAAAACCAGGAAAAACAGATTACAACAATCCTAAATCTTACAGGCCCATCGGACTTCTATCGATCCTTGGAAAAACACTTGAGAAGATGATGGTATCTCGTCTGAAGTGGCACATAATTCCGAAATTAAATCCGCGACAGTATGGCTTTGTCCCCCAGCGCTGTACGGAGGATGCTCTCTATGACTTGACTCACAACATAAAGGAAAGAATAGGGAATAAAGAAATAATTATATTAATATCGCTTGATATAGAGGGCGCCTTCGACAGCGCTTGGTGGCCCGCCATAAAGCTGCAACTGATAAAGAAAATGTGTCCCCGTAATCTGCGTTATCTTGTCAATAGTTACTTAGAGAACAGAAATGTGCAAGTTACATATGCAGGAGAGACATATACTAAGGCAACTACTAAGGGGTGTGTGCAAGGGTCGATAGGTGGTCCAATATTTTGGAATCTGCTACTGGACCCGCTGCTGGATATCATGGATGAGCAGGGCGTGTACAGCCAAGCATTTGCTGACGATGTCGTACTTGTTTTTTCCGGAGAGAACATACAAGATATACAACGGCAAGCTAATGCAACTCTGGACATAATAAACAATTGGGGAACATTAAATAAATTAAAATTTGCCGCACACAAAACGAACGCAATGGTGATGACCAGGAAACGGCAATATGACACTCCCCATCTAACGATGAGCGGAAAGGACATTGCATTGGTAGACGAAATTAAAATCTTGGGTATCACTATTGACTCGAAAAAGCACTAAATATTTACAAACAGCTCTCCAGAGCAGCCAAGGTAACATGGGGATTAAATCCGGAGATAACAAAGACAATATACAATGCAGCCGTGGAACCAATAGTGCTTTACGCCGCCAGCGTATGGGCCCAAGCTTCGAAAAAAGTGGGCACACAAAAACTACTCAACACCATACAGAGGGGGTTTGCCCAGAAAATTTGTAAAGCCTACAAGACAGTCTCGTTGCATTCGGCTATATTACTGGCCGGTCTTATTCCCTTGGATTTACGGGTCCAGGAACAGGCTAAGCTATACGAAGCCAGGAGAGGACGGCCACTCGAATGCTTACCCGACGATCGTGTATTGGAACAGAGGGTCAGCTTCTTGCACGCAGAAAATCCAGCTTATAACATTAACAATTAAATTAATAAAAGACAAGAATATCAGGAAAGCTAATCTACTCAATGACTCCAAATCTTCGCTTGATTTAATAAGGAAACATACTACCTCGCATCCACTAGCATATTCGATAAGAAAAAACCTTTTAGAAATACAAAAACAAGGAAAAATCGTACAAATGTTCTGGGTTAAGGCCCACGTGGGTGTTGAAGGAAACGAGAGGGCTGATCAACTGGCCAAGGAAGCAGCATTGCATAAAAGGACAAAGGCAGACTATGATGCGTGCCCATGGGTGTGCGAAATCTCATGCAAATAGCCAATGGCATCGTGAATCGGTTATACGTTCTAAAAATTTTCTGGAAATCGTGCAACAAAAAAAAGACGTTTATGAACAGATTGATACTGAATATCACAGGGAAATTTCAGAAAACAGAAAAAAAAGAGACGTGTCAAGGGACACCCGGATGGAACGTAGTACCTTAGTAGTAAGTAGTATTTTAGTGAAGAAATTGTAATAAACTAGTGGTGTCTAGTATTAAATTGATTAACTACGATGAATTATTTTTAATTTATTTCTATTGCACTGATACAACACCAAAGAGTTACTCTGGTGGAGTTAATGTTTTTTCACAGATGGCGATATCCAATTTATACAATAAAAAAATAGGGAAAAATTCCACATTTAGAAATTATTTAAAATAAAATTGAAAATAGAAAATTCAGTCTGTCGAGCTGGGATTCGAACCATCGACGTTGAATTTATAGGCGACTCTCCTAACCACTAGGCCATGCAGACGCCGAGTTCTAAGGCGAAAATACCGAATACAATGCAAAATTCACATTCAACAAAAAATGACGTTTCAAAAATGTGTCTTGTCGGTTTCCTTAATTTTTTCCGTCTAGCTCCCTTCCGTACCGCGCGATAAGGAACTACAAGCATTACAAGACCTCTCAGAAGATCAAGCCACTATCTAATTCTAAGATAAGCTTACCAACTGCGCACTGCTTTGACCACCACAAATTTTATTGTGGCATTGCATATTATTGCTACTTACTCGGCAAAGCTTGAGCCCGTCTGCAACCAGCTTCAACAAGTAGATATTGACATTAATTCAGTGAATGGCCACATTTGCAAACTCACTAAAATAATAGAGGGTCACAGACAAAACGCATCGCAGGAATTTACTGCTATATTTGGAGAAGCTAAACAAAGTTGCGAAGACCTTAAAATTGAGATTAAATGCCAACGAGTTACGAAACGACAGGCTCATCGATCCAACCACCCATCCGAAAACCTTGAAGAATTTTACAGTAGAGCTTTATACATCCCATACTTTGATTCGATCATTTCTTCTTTAAAAGACAGATTTTCTGAAACACATAAAAAATCATTTTCTCTGTTACAACTACACCCAAAAATAATAAAAGGCCTCAATAAAGAAAAATTTCTTAGAGCTGCAAAAGACATTGAAAATTTGTATGGCGATCTTTTACCTAATTTTATTTCAGAAATCACGACTTGGTTTGAAATGTGGAAATATCCACAGCCAGTGGCAAATAATATCAGTGAAGTTGATCGATATGAAAAACATCTTATAGACTACATCGACGAGGCAAAAGATTTCTTTCCTTCAGTAGCAGAAGCGATCAAGATTGGCCTTAGTCTACCCGTCACAACGTGCACAATAGAAAGATCTTTTAGCACACTGAGAAGAGTTAAAACTTGGAATAGGTCCACAACAGGTGACGAGCGACTGTCTGGATTATGCTTGTTAAGTATCCACCGAGGCAAGATAACCAATGACAATAAAGATAACCCCGCCGGCTGCAGTTGCTTTTTAAATGAGAATTGTGTAATTACTGCCTACTAATTATTTTGAATAATTCCTGTTGATCCCGAGATTCCCAAGGGGTGCAAGTGCACCCCTTGGCACCCCCCTGCCGGCGCCCATGGATACAGCCCACTCAGACAGACATACGGACAGAGGAATGGATGGATACACAGAGGTGGCTTAGTAATAGGGTCCCGTTGGCACCCTTTAGGTACAAAACCCTAAAAATCAACGCTTACGCTCACTGAATCCTCAATGAAAGGAACAATAGAAATAATAGAAAGAGACTACCTATGTCTATGGGTGCCTTGTTGATATTATCATAGTACCTAGTTTTTATCGTTGTCATCGCTAGCAGCAGACGAAGCAGAATCAAGTTAATTTATTAATTTTTGATAAATTAATTTGATTCTGCTTTATAAATAAGTAAATATAAAAATGCGTGAATGTCGTGGAACACTTCGTTGGAACGAATTGCCTTTTGATAATAAATTAATAATAAAAATAAAAAAAATAAAAAAAAATATATGTTTTTATTTCACTCTGTCGGTTATGAGAATCGACAAACGAGGGCCTGATTAGCAGGTCCTCAAGAAATGCAGGTCAGAAGAAATGAAACTGCTTCTTACAGTTTAGTCCAGCGGTCCAGCGGAGTACTGGTTATAATTTTTTGAATTTTACGTAGATTATTGACAGTGACAACCCGACAATAGGGTATTTGACTACTTTTAGAAAATCATCATTGTTAATAATGCTAGGTATTTGACTACTTTTAGAAAATCATCATTGTTAATAATGCTATGCTGAAGCTAACAAAACGTATATTTCGGCATAATTTTCAGTATTTTTCATAAAAATCGAGAAATAAATTCAAAATAAATTAATAAAATAAAATAAATTGCCGCCGAAAAGTTCCATTTGCTCTCATGACGTCACAGTTCACATTTCAAACAATGACAATTCCACAGCCCATAGGTGGTGTGGACTGTGATGTCATTCGAGATCACGGAACGTTTTCGATCACGTGACCATGGCCGGAATTATAGCAATTTTATTTAATGTTTTCTAATTAAATAAAACTTTATTTTTTAGTTTTGTCGTATGGAATAATGTTTTTAGATAATAATCTTTTAGGATGACACCAAATGAAACGATATTTTTAACATAGTCAAATACCCTATTGACGCACAGTGATACTGGGACTCTCTACACTAAAAAGTAGTATCCTATAATCTGTGACTAAAATTAACAAATTACGCAAAACGGAGTGGTTCACTCGTAGACACAGACAATCCATCGTTATGTAAGTTGTTGGCGCAGACCTCAGAGTAACTACCTACTAATAGTTACTCTGAGGCGCAGACATACTCATAGTGAATAGTGATATGGCATAGGATATGGCATAATACCACAGAGTAGGTATATTAAAGTAACAGAGCGGAAGCTACATACAAACGGCTCGCGGCGGGCTCACCCATACATAGCGCAACGCTGTGTGCGTGAGCTCTCACCGACACATTCACTGACACGCCGCGGCGCGCCGCTCAGGGTAAGTCAGGGTCAGGACGTAAGGGCTGACGGTCGTGCGTTTAGTAGAAATAAATAGACGAAGAGTGAGTGTTTGTTTGTTGTGAGTTTAGATTTATTTGTGTATATGTATGTAATAGTGTAAAAATGCCAAACTCTGTAGGACTTTTTGGATGATGAGTTTAAGATAAGAAATCTAGTAATAATTTCCTTTCATGTACACGTTTCAGTTTCTTAATTAAAATTGTTACAGTAGTTGCGATATATTTTATATATTATTTTAAGTATGTTATCGTCAGGATTAGTATATTGTTAGTTATTAACTGTTACCTATGTAAAGCAAATTTAAAATTGTTTTTTATTGAATGAGTAAAATGTAATTAATAATGAATATAGATTTTTTTATAATAATCCAAACTCTATTTCCTCACATGTGCAGAATGCGTTACTGTATGAATATTGATATTTTATCATATTATATCGATACATGACGACCAAAATTGACCCATACTTATAATTTTTGGGAACATTAGCAAAGGGCCCGCATATTCAAATTTAATTATCTGTGCACAGCGTCATCTATCGACACAAACACAATTATTTGTTAATTGTAACGAATAAACTTTTGCAAAAATAACGACGTGAAGTTATTAATAGTTTTATTGATATTTGATAATTGAATAACATAATTATTATTAATACTTGTCATACAAAACTAGTGTAAATTAAAAAAAACATTTTTACAAGACAAGCTTTTCGTAGCTGGCTACATTACCCATGGACCATAATTTAAGACCAAAGAACTGGTCAAGACTTGTCAAACGAGCCCTAACTCGATGAGGTTACGTCGTTTAATTACTGAGTTCCTATAGCCACCTTAAGGCTTGTGGCGGATCCCCACGCAAGAAAATCCGCTGCCGCTTGTGGGACTCGCGCCACACCATACCGAATCCACCAACATCATATTATTATCGATTGACCGCTGCGCGCTGACGTCACCGCGGCGGCCGCATCGTGCTCGGCGAGTGATATCAATGCACTATGCAGCTGGCGGCCCCTCGCCCCGCGCCGCACGTGAGGGGCGCGGGAGAAGGCGACCTACCTGCGCGCGCGCCGCGCCCGACAAGCAGCACAGCAGTTGACAGTGGATGTTGCAACGGCCCGACGAGTGTGCGCGTGTTTTTATTTTTATTTTTATTCCTCATTATTGCGGTTAATAATTGTTATAAGGTGCCAGTAATATACCTACCTGCCATCACTACCAATCTAGTTTTATTCCGTGCCGGCCTAACCAGCGCCGCCACATTGGTGACTCGACGTTTCGAACAGCAAGTGAAGAAAGAGGCGGTGGTCCCACCATAAGCGGAGCGGTGAGCGTTTTGTAAAAAAATTTTTTTCTTCAACGAAATGTCGCTAAAAGGGGGACAGGCAAGCGATGATGTCAAAAGCGAGGATCTTGAGGTCTCCGGGGAAGTGTCAAAAATTGGGACACCATTACGATGCCCCCCATTTTGCCCTGAAGAGGCGGCCTTGTGGTTCGCCCAACTCGAGGGTCATTTCATTCTCTCCAAAATAAACAGTGACACCACGAAGTTTTATTTCGTCACCACGCAATTGGAGACGAAGTACGCCCTGCAGGTGAAAGATATCATTACCAATCCGCCTGCCGCCAATAAATATGATAAATTAAAGACGGAATTAATTAATCGCTTATCGGCTTCCCAGGAGAAGCGTATTCGGCAGCTGCTTGTACACGAAGAGTTAGGCGATCGAAAACCGTCACAATTCCTTAGACACCTGCAGAACCTCGCTGGACCGTCAGGCGCTTCAGACTTCGTTAAGAGTATATGGACAAATCGCTTGCCTCAAAATATACAAACAGTTATCGCTTCCCAAATAAAAGACCTTGAGGTAGAAAAACTCGCGGAGATTGCAGACAGAGTGCATGAGATAGCTCCAGCAACCCCTCAAGTAGCAAGTACCTCAGCACCCAGCAGCAGTAATGCCGACATAGCACTACAGGTGAGCGAACTAACCAAACAGGTAGCACTACTCGTAACTAGATTGGACAGACAAAGAAGACGCTCACGTTCACGTTCTCGCTCAAACCAACGAAGGTATGATCGCTCGAGCTCCTTTAGATCTAAACAACCACCTTCAAATCATCCGCACTGTTTTTATCACTACACTTTTGGAGACAAGGCGCAAAAGTGTAAACAACCATGCACTTTTCACTCGGAAAACGCTCAGGGCGGTCGCAAGTAGCGGCCAACGACTGTCCTTCTTCAACGGGCCGCATATTTGTCACCGATCACACTTCAAAGATGCAGTTTCTCGTGGACACGGGGTCCGATTTATGTGTTTTCCCCCGATCCGCCCTAAAAACGCCGTGTAAGAGATCCAACTACGATCTGGTGGCAGCTAATAACACAGTCATTCACACTTATGGCCCAAAACAGCTACAACTTAACCTCGGACTCCGAAGAGCCTACACCTGGAGCTTCACAGTTGCAGATGTTTCACGGCCTATCATTGGAGTTGACTTCTTGAGTTTCTATAATTTGCTTGTGGATTGTAGAAATCAGCGTCTCATTGACAACGTGACATCATTGTCAGTTTCAGCCACATATGTCCGATCTTTGGAGGATATCGCATCAGTAAAAGCAGTAATTGGAGAAACACCTTTCCATCAAATACTACGTGAGTATCCAGAAATCACGAGACCTCCAGGTAGACACTCACCAGCTAAGCATAACACACTTCATCATATCAGGACGACAGCAGGACCCCCAGTTTCTTGTAAGCCTCGACGCCTCGATCCAGTTCGAATGAAAATTGCTAAAAAAGAATTTGAGGACATGCTCGCAAGTGGCGTAGCTCGACGATCAGAGAGTGCTTGGTCCGCCGCTTTACACCTGGTGAAGAAGAAAGATGACGGATGGAGACCCTGTGGAGACTATAGAGCATTGAATTCTAGAACAATTCCCGACAGGTATCCCATCCGCCATATTCATGATTTTTCTCATCAGCTGTCAGGCTGCTCAATCTTCTCAACAATTGATTTGGTTAAAGCATATAATCAAATAGCTGTGAATCCAGAGGACGTTCCAAAAACAGCAATAACGACGCCTTTCGGCCTATACGAGTTCCCATATATGACCTTCGGGTTAAGAAATGCCGCTCAGACATTCCAAAGGTTTATCGACGAAGTTTTACTTGGTCTTGACTTCTGTTATGGGTATATCGATGACATCTTAGTTTTCTCAGCATCTCCAGAAGAACACAAGGCCCACTTACATCAATTGTTTGAGCGCCTGCGACGTTATGGAGTAGTCATTAACTCATCAAAGTCCAACATTGGTCAACCGGAAGTAGTTTTCCTTGGATATCGTGTGTCGTCTGAGGGTACAAAACCTCTTGAATCTAAAATCCAAGCTATAGTAGACTACCCAGTCCCCAAGACGGTGAAAGAGCTACGAAGATTCTTAGGAATGATTAATTTCTACCGTCGGTTTGTCCCCAACTCTGCTCATCTGCAAGCTCCGTTGAACGCAGTCTTAGCTGGACCAAAGATAAAAGGATCACATCCGGTCGACATGACTCCAGAGCTATTAAAGGCATTTGAAGACTGCAAATTGTCCTTATCCACAGCTACTCTTTTGGCCCATCCAGACGTGTCAGCAGAATTAGCGATAGTGACAGATGCATCGGACTCGGCTATAGGCGCTGTCCTCCAACAGCGGAAAGATGACATATGGCAACCGCTAGCCTTCTACTCGCATAAACTTAACAACGCGCAGAAGAAATACAGCCCATACGATCGCGAGTTGTTGGCGGTCTATGAAGCCATTAAATATTTCAGGCATATGGTCGAAGCGAGAACTTTCGCAGTTTTCACCGACCATAAACCACTTACCTTCGCCTTCAAGCTAAACAGAGACAAGAGTTCACCAAGACAATTCAGGTATCTCGATTTCATCGGTCAATTTACAACAGATATAAGGTATTTACCCGGAAAAGAGAACGTAGTCGCGGATGCCCTGTCGCGCGTCGAAGAGGTAACACCAGCTATTAACTTTGAGGAACTCGCACGATTTCAGGAGGAAGATCCTGAGCTGCAAGACCTACTTCTTCATGGCTCCACTCTGAAGCTGAAAAAAATAACTACACTGAATAGTAACTTACCTGTTTACTGCGACACTTCTGTGCAAACTCCTCGTCCGTACGTGACGCCACAACTAAGAAGACAGGTGTTCGACTCACTGCATAATCTTCATCATCCGGGAAGTTCTGCTACTGTACGACTGGTCTCTCAACGTTTTGTTTGGCCAGGGATTCGTAAAGATTGTAGAGAGTGGGCTAGGCAATGCTTGCAATGCCAGACTAGTAAAATTTCTCGCCATACTATCTCTCCTCTTTCATCTTATCTCAGTCCTTCTTCCAGATTTTCCCACATCCACCTCGACATCGTAGGACCGTTAACCACTTCTTCTGATTACAGATATTGCCTCACCGTCATCGACAGATTTACGCGATGGCCTGAGGCATATCCCCTAAAGGATATGACGGCGGAGACCTGCGCAGCTGCTTTGGTAGCCGGTTGGATTTCTCGCTTTGGCTGTCCCGCTCGGCTGACAACGGACCGCGGCCGTAACTTCCAGAGCCATCTCTTCAAGGCCCTTACTTCCCTGATTGGCGCTCGTCACTTTTCTACCACAGCCTACCATCCTGCTGCGAACGGTATCATAGAGCGCCTACACAGACAACTCAAGGCAGCTATCATGTGCCACACCTCTTCACAGTGGACAGAAGCTCTGCCGGTGGTACTCCTAGGCATGAGAAATGCCTGGAAAGAAGATATCGGAACGACGCCTGCTGAACTCGTCTACGGAGAAGCTCTGCAACTACCAGGTCAATTTTTGTCTCCAACCCAAGAATATACCACCGGTGACGTCACGCAATACGCTACCCGCCTCAGGTCTTACATGGCCCAACTCGCCCCCAAACCTACTTCTTGGCATACTTCTTCGCCATTTTACATTCCAAAAGATCTAAGTTCGTGTTCACACGTTTTTCTCCGTAGGGACCACGTTCGAAGTTCACTCGAACCTCCATACGCAGGACCTTTCAAAGTCTTAAAAAGACACATTAAATTCTTCTCCATTGATATTCGTGGAAAGCCGAACAATGTCTCCATCGACAGATTAAAACCGGCGTACATCGCAAGAGAAGCAGAAGCTCCTGAAAAGAACGCCACGACTACCACTCCGACCGCTACTACTACCACCACCACTGAGGAGAAGAGAACAAAAAGTGGCCGTCGGGTGAGCTTCCCAGATGTATATCGACCATGGTGACGGTCTAGCCGGGGGGAACATGTGGCGGATCCCCACGCAAGAAAATCCGCTGCCGCTTGTGGGACTCGCGCCACACCATACCGAATCCACCAACATCATATTATTATCGATTGACCGCTGCGCGCTGACGTCACCGCGGCGGCCGCATCGTGCTCGGCGAGTGATATCAATGCACTATGCAGCTGGCGGCCCCTCGCCCCGCGCCGCACGTGAGGGGCGCGGGGGAAGGCGACCTACCTGCGCGCGCGCCGCGCCCGACAAGCAGCACAGCAGTTGACAGTGGATGTTGCAACGGCCCGACGAGTGTGCGCGTGTTTTTATTTTTATTTTTATTCCTCATTATTGCGGTTAATAATTGTTATAAGGTGCCAGTAATATACCTACCTGCCATCACTACCAATCTAGTTTTATTCCGTGCCGGCCTAACCAGCGCCGCCACAGGCTCAATCGTCAGAACCTGGATATCATCTAGGACCAGAGTACTTTTCAAGATTAATCAAACGAGCCCAAACTTGTTAATAATAAAGTTATATTACTAAAGTACATAAAGTTTTATTACTCAAGTTGCCAAAACCACCTTCCAGCTTCATATCAGACCCTGAAGGTCATCTCAGGCCAGATTACTTGTCAAGACGAATCAAACGAGCCCAAATTTGATGAGGTTAGTGAGTTTTTTATAGAGTTAGTATAGCCATCTTCCAGCTCAATCATCAGAACAGCTCCATATCCCAATAATATTGCAGGGTCATCCGATTTACACATACACGCAAAATTTCAGCTCAACCGGAAAAGTGGTTCTATCTCATCTTGTAAGATTTGATACATGTATTTTTACATGTATGTATGTACGTTTAATACATATACCCATGTATACATACATACATACATTGCAAGTTAAATAAAAGCTTGTAATAATAATAATAGTCGATAGTAAATGACGATGCCATCTATTAACATTAATTGTGAAGTTAGGGCAAAAATACTGATGTTCATTAAAAAAATCGTTTCTTTATATTTTTGTTAATTTAAGTATTTGTTGTTCAAGTTCAGGATTTAACTGAAATTATACATAATTATACAAACTTCAAAATATTTTTATTTTTTCTTAAATTGTTGACATGCATCAGGTGACAACCCTAGCAGAATAGGTATACTTCTTCGCCCTTGTTAGGAAGCTTCCTCTCTGTTCGGTTACTCGTGTGATAATACCTAGGCCTAAAGTAGCCACAGATCATATTCGGCTACAAGGTTAGGCATCTATAAAAAATGGCGAGATTCTGCGTTGGTGGCAATATATTATTTGGTTGGTGTATTATCTATGGTACTCTAGGTGTTCTGTCTGTCTATCCTAGACTCCTAGTGCTCGTGGTTTATGGTTCTGTGATGTGAATTGTGCACGAGTAATAGTCACAGAACACTATTACTCCTAGCGGAGAAGAATGATAACTTCATATTAAAAAAAGGGGGACCGTTCTTACTAGCGCCATCTATATTCAACCCAGTGACAAGTCTTTGAAGGCGGGAGATTCAAATGTGGAGATAAGCTACTAGCCCAAATTAAATTTCTAGTTATGGTATTTTGACTCTAAAGAGAACTTGGTATTTTTAAAATACAAGTTCTCTTTAGAGTCAAAATACCATATCAATAAGGTTTCAGTTCAGGTTTAAAAGAAAAGAACAGGTTTTTTGTTCTAGCGAATATAAATGATCATTTATTTTTATGTAAATATATTATTAGTTTTCTTTGTCGAACGCTTTTACAACATTCTATCTTCATTGTACAATTTCACCTGCAGGGATGATGAAGAGTAGTCTGTTTCAGGAAAAAAATGTACTGAGCATAGTTCACATCTGAAAAGAAACAATTTTATTCTTTTTAGTACCTATTATAATTATATTATTATACCATAATACTAGCAAAAAGCTGAGTTTTGAGAGGGCTCACATAGTTTTTCTAACTGATAATGATTTTAAGTTAATGGTTTTTAAATTATGTTGTTTTTGACAGATAACACATCTGGATATAAAGTTAAATTACTGTGTTAAATCACAAATCTATAGGCATGATAGTTTTTCAGTAAAGTGTAAAGTACCACAAAATTCTCAGGTTGTGGGATAGTATTAGGTCTCGCTCCGCTCGCCCTAATAAAAGATAGTTAGTATTTCTAATAGCCTTTTGGTAATTTGTATATTGGATCTGCAAGTGTGAGACATGGTTGACATAAACACAAACACAAAACTATTATATGTATACTCTTTATAAACCAATAATTTTTGAAAAAAGAGTTTTGAATTTTGAAAAATCCTATAGACACAAGTACTCTAAATATCAAAAGGTATGCTTGTGTCTGTAAAAGGATAATTAATCATAATCATAATAATATTATAAATGTTTGTGTTCGTTAGTTTGTCCTTTAATCAAGCCCCAACAGAGCTACGGTTCGACGTTATTTTTAGCATGGGTATATTTGAGGACCTGAGAGTGACATAGGCTACATTTTATCCCGGAAAATCTAAGTTCCCGAGGGATTTTAAAAACTACATCCACGCGGACGAAGACGCGGGCATTAGCTATTATAGTTTTAACTTAAGTAGGTAAAGTAGCACTTTTAGAACATAGCTAATACGTACCATTTAGTTCCAGATTCCTAAAAGCAGGTTTAGGAAATCGAAACAATGTTGTTTTAAGCCGGCGAACATGTAAAACATTTCCGCTTGTTCTCTCTAAGCCATTTTAAAAACAAAATACACAAGTCCTGTCTCCGTGAAACAAGAGTAGCACTGCACTTTAAAATACATAAACTTGATTATTACTCAGTGAAGTAAACTACTCGACACGATAAAGTTCATAGAATTGCAAGAAATCAATTTGTTAATATTGTTACGAAACAATAACAAAGACGCCATTATTGAAACTTTTTGAAAATTGAATCCACAGACCAGGAACAACAAGATTGAATCACAGAGTTGAATGACGATAACGCGCCATAGACGATGAACACTAGGTTAAAAAAAGTGATTTTGTACTCTGAGATTTTGCCCTAGTAGGTATTTACATCTGCCCCATACAAAGTTGACCCCCCCTGGTAATAGTGTTCTGTGATGTGAACGGTCAGCGGTCTACACTTGGCCGAACGTAAAAAAATTAAAATAAATCTGTGAAGTGTGAACTAAATTCGTAAAGTTTGTTTTGAATTTGAATGTGTGGATTGTAAAAATATTCTCGTCGCCATGAAATAAATCAAACACAAGCCCGATAGTTCTATGTGAGTAGTAAATTATATATGAAATCTGCGCGGGTTCGTTAAAAATGAAAAGTGCTCCGCTGGTTGTCACGCGCTATTCTGATTTCTGTCTCCAAATAAAAGAAGCTTGGAAAAGTGGGTTTTGTTGATAGAGCAGTTATATGTATGCAGCGGGAATGGCAATAATGGCAGTGTCTGTTGGCGAAATTTGCGAGAACACAAAGCTGGCTCGGGAAATGGCACTGATGGGAAACTACGAATCCGCGTTGGTGTACTACGAAGGGACCGTCCAGATGATCCACAGGCTCCTCATCACGATCGCGGACCCCACGCGGAAGTCCAAGTGGCAGCTGGTAAGCTATTAATCATAGTTCCTTAGCTCTCAGCATTGTATCCCTCATTTTTGAAGGTCGTGACTCCATTCTATTATTCAAGTAATGGTTTGGTGGTGTGTGGTGTGGTGGTTTGCAGATCCTTCTGTATAGGTACAACTCAACTAAGAGGATGGTTATGAGTCGTAGAGCTTTATTGTTTACAATCAGTTGCTAGTGATAATAACCAGGACAGATGGCTTAACATGCTCTCATTTCATGCTCAATGAAGGAAATGAAAAGGCCTCTGGCCCTCTGGAATGGGTACACCAATCAGTTATTGACCAGGGCTGATGATGCTTAACCAGTGTCACCATATCATTTCACAAATAGGTTCCATGCCCCTTCATTATATTTCCCTTCTCATTGAATGGTTTGATATTTTTCTGCTGAAATACTATGATAGTATTTCTGCTTTAGTCACATAAATATCTTACCTGTTGATATACAAAAATGCTTTCATTATTCCATTCCAATAAATAAAATTTAATTCTCAGTAGATGATGTCCGCGACTTCAGTCTGCATGGATTAAGATTTTTAATTCCCATGGGAACTCTTTTTTCCGGGATAAAATGTAGCCTATGTGTGATTCCTGGGCATGAGCTATCTCCATTCCAAATTTCAGCCAAATCGGTTCATTCTTTGTGGCCTTAAGGAATAAAGACTAACAAACATCCAGCCATCTATACATCCACCTTCACAAACTTTCGCATATATAATAGTAGTAAGATTCATGATGTAAAACTATGTTTTGTATAGCTAACCTTGTACTTTAAGTACTATTTCCTTATGTGATAAGTCTGCTAATTAAGTTTTGCATACTGCGGAAGGCCACCCACTGAGTGGTATTATAAAATTCTTTGATGCCTCATTCAGTGATGTTTACATATAAATTCTTAATATGGTAACATTAAGTTATTTCATTATACATTTTGATCGCATAATGATGTAACTTGATACAGTATTATGTATTTTTGTGCAAATAAAGTGAATGAAATCCATTTATTTATTGTACACTACTACACATTTAATGATATATTATTTGTATTTATTGTGACATTGAACTGTTCAAATAAGACATGTTATGTTATGTTAGCATTTGCATAGGTGTAAGATTCCCACCATATTATACTTTTGCATCAACATGTTCGCTTCAAACAATGAGAGTGCATTGTGATTTTAAGTATTTTTTTTAAATTTTTTATTTAAAAGGATTTCAGTCAAGCTGATGTTGTCTAATATCCTCCTATACCCTCAAAATAAGCAGAGAGCTTGTGTTAGGAGTGGGTACGACAATAGTGCAAGGGGTGCTGATCGAACCTGCGACCATTTAGTTTTCAGTCCGCACCTTTAACCGTTGGGCTATTGAGGCTTATGTTATGTTATGCAGATTGCCATTCGTAAGAGAGGATAGAGTTTTGAAGGTCACTCCAGACAGGATTTACAGTCCTCGTGATGAATCTAATAAAACCATCCTTTTTCCTTCTCCAGGAATCTAAGCTATCTGTGTCATATATGATCAGGATTGCCATTGGTTTGTTGTTAAAGTTTGTTAAAAAACTATGGGGAATTCCAACCAATGGGGAAATCATTTTGGATATTTAAAAAGAAACTAAAATATATTTCCAGAACATTTAACTCTTATATTTTTACTAGACGATGCCCGCTACTTTGTTCGCATAGATTAAGGTTTTTGAATTCCCACACAAACTCTTTAATTTTCTGGGATTGTACCAGTGTGCTAATCCTGGGTATGAGCTATCTCCAATCCAAATTGTGTTGTGGCATTCAATCCATACATCCATCCTCATAAACTTTCGCATTTATAGTATTAGTAGAAAGTAAGTAGGATTTATAGTCATTATTTGTCAGTTTTTAAGTTATCCTTTATTTGAAGACACAGCTTGTTCTTTTGCAGTATGAACTCTTAAACCCATGCTAAAATTTAAGGTTTCCCAGGATTTATTCCTCTGTTCTCCAAAATACAAGGTGTTCCAGAAAAAAATTTCAAGGTTGATCACACACTTAAGCTATGAACAGGTAGCAGACAAACAGACACATTTCTTATATCTTGTTTATAATGTGAGTATTAAATACTGTATTGGTATTGAGTCGCTTATTGAAATCGTTTGAATACAGCATAGGTATTTGTCTGACCTTAATCTTTTGCCGTTGGTTAAAGTTCATTGTAGCTGCCATTGAAACTTCAATTGCACCTAGTCAACTTGTCTGAGGTCAATGCTACTGGCCACTACACTGACTCAGTAATCTGGACAAAGAAATATTTGTATAGATGCTATCAAAAATGCTTCGTGTAATAAAGATAGCAAAAACTTTGTAATTCACTTTGTAAGTGGACTTTTTTGTAGATTTGACTATAAAATTAAAAGCTTCCTATTTTTAAAAGACTTCAAAAAAGATGAGTTTCTCAAATTGCCGGAATTTTTTTTTAATGTATGTTCACTCAAAGACGCCTGAACCAATTTGGAAAATTCTTTTTTTTTCTTTGAAAGGGTGTACTTCCCAGGTGGTTCCATTTAAATTTTATTGAAATCATTAGAACAGTTTTTAAAAAAATCAACAATAAAATATTATACTTTTTAGTGGTGCAGCTGTTTGAAGTCAGTTTTTAAGTAAGAATTTTGTATATTAAACTAGCTGATGCCCGCGACTTCGTCCGCGTGGATTTAGTTTTTAAAATCCCTTGGGAACTCTTTCATTTTCCTGGATAAAAAGTAGCCTATGTCACTCTCCATGTCCTCAACTATACCCATGCAAAAAATCACGTCGATCCGTAGCTCCGCTGCGGCATTATTGAAGGACAGACCAACAAACACACTTTCGTATTTATAATATTAGTATGATTATGTTCTCGGTGTTACAGAATAACTAGATAATTTAAACGTTGTTTTTTATTAAAGAATATTAACTGTGTTGAACTGAACTACACTAGCGGCACGCTATGATGGCCGGTTTGACACATTACAATAGTGATGTGGAATGTCAATTTATTCTCGAACAAAAAACAATTAAGTTTTGTTTTTGTACCTGATTAAATAGGTTTAATAAAACAAAAATGTATATGTTTATTTAATTTATTTGAACGAACAGAATATTTGAACGAAAATGAATATACATACTTTATATGCACACAAGAAACATATGAATACAAAAGATACCAAAAAAGGTGCCACAAAAGGCCATAATTAATCAGATTCGTCCATACTACTATTTTCACTGTCGTCACTGCTATCACGAGCAAGGGTCAACAGTAATGCAGTATCAATATTTGAAATCCAAAGCCAGGTCAAAACTATATCACAATCGCATTGCACTGACAGTTTATACTTTTCGAAGCAACATCAATTCGAAACTGCTTTGTTTTGCATTGAGCATTGACGCGAGTTTGCCGGAGGTAGTAGTTGTGCTAGCCAGCGATCCTATGTGACGATCGTATTAGATTCCATTTTTAAAAATTTTCAATTTAGAAAACCAAATGCCGAGTTGTGGTATATATCATATAAAAATAAAAATTTTACCTTTTGTATGAAACAGCTGATATTTTTTTGCGATTTCAGAGGTTTGTCCACATAGTGAAAATTGTTCATATTCACAAGTACATTCACCCCTTAAATGGTGCAAACTGATTTTTCTACACTTGTATACATTTTAGAAATCAATTTAATAAATAAATTTTGAGTCCTAAACCTAAAACTACATTCGATAAAATTTATGAATCTCTGCACATCACTATCGTCAATAAAGTAATACAATTATTTCCTTCAAAGTCGTTATCAATTAATACGGAACTTCATGAGCGGACAAACGTCAAACCGGCCATCATAGCGTGCCGCTAGTTTAATATATATATATTTTTATTTATGTGTTACACCTAAGGAAATATCAAAATAAATTTATAAACACATATCAAAAATTCCGAGGCCAGCGGGATTCGAACCCACATCTCTTGGGGACCCGAATCACGATGCTGACGTGTAGTTCGACCGCGGCTATGGTGTAAAGCTAACACATTCGGGCGCGATTCCCAAGAGATCTGGGTTCGAATCCCGCGAGCCTCGGGATTTTTGATATACGTGTTTATTTTATTCCGAACTAATATTCTCTTGCTCTCTTTTAAGATAAGGCATTGATTTAATTATTACCTATCACTTGTAATTTTTTTTTTTATTATTTTATTCATATTTATTATAATTCTACAAAGGTATATGAGTCTTTATGTTTTTGTGGTAGGGTTGTTAGCTTTATGAGTAAAAACTAAAACAACACCCAGTAAGTGTCTTACCAATCTTGAGATTTAGAGTTCATGAATCATGTCAGAGAAAGTAACAGTTAAGTAATATCATAGATAAAATAAAAAAGGTAATATATAAGTAATAAGTTAAAGTACAGAAAATCAGTAGGTTTTGCTAACTTCAGCATTAGAAAAAATACTAGGTGACGAATTGATGATGTCATTAATGAACTGGGTGATGCGATTCCGAATCTTGTCAAAACATCCAGTTTCGCGTGAAAACATCGTTAAACCTAAAAATAGACGAATCCATGATGTGATCAGATATTTTGTAAGTATTAAAGTCATTTATTTCTTCCGATTTATTTTTTCCGATTGTCTAGTTTTACTTCTTGGATACTCCCAACTAGCTGTATTAAAACTGTGGACAGGACATGTAGTGAAGCATAGTGGTGTGTGGCAGATTATTATAGCAAAATGAATTTGGATGAAGGCTATGACCAACAAGTACAGTAAAGCTATATAATATAAGCAACCGAGGCTACTCGCCGCCGTTCAGATTTTAGCCCACTCTTTTACATAAATAAACGTTTAAATACCTTATTTTGAATGAAACAATCTGCTATTGTTGTTAAATTACTATTACCTGAATACTCAGGTTAACAGGTAACAACTGTTATATTATCATCTAGGTACATCTGCGTGTGGCAATTTAGATAGGGTTAAGGTTGAAGACAAGGGTCTGCCCGCGAAATTCAAATTTAATTTGTTTTTTCGCAATTTGTAAACTATTACGACAAAGTAGGCTTATGGCATTCTAATTGCGACGATGGCAGTATCATCTTCACAGGTTTATATAAAAAAATTTACTTGAAAGTGTCCAGTTTAAGAAATTAATCAAAATATCGACTAATTTGTGAGTAACTCACGTCCAACTCAGTATTTTGATTAATTTTTAAACTGGTCACTTTCAAGTAAAGATTTTTATGTAAACCTGTGAAGATGATAATTCCACTGGCGCAATTAGAAGGCCATAAGCCTACTTTGTCGTATTCGTTTACAAATTGCGAAAAACCAAATTAAATTTGAATTTCGCGGGCAGACCCTTGTCTTCAACCTTAATACTAACTAACTTACACTAGCGGCACGCTATGATGGCCGGTTTGACGTTTGTCCGCTCATGAAGTTCCGTATTAATTGATAACGACTTTGAAGGAAATAATTGTATTACTTTATTGACGATAGTGATGTGCAGAGATTCATAAATTTTATCGAATGTAGTTTTAGGTTTAGGACTCAAAATTTATTTATTAAATTGATTTCTAAAATGTATACAAGTGTAGAAAAATCAGTTTGCACCATTTAAGGGGTGAATGTACTTGTGAATATGAACAATTTTCACTATGTGGACAAACCTCTGAAATCGCAAAAAAATATCAGCTGTTTCATACAAAAGGTAAAATTTTTATTTTTATATGATATATACCACAACTCGGCATTTGGTTTTCTAAATTGAAAATTTTTAAAAATGGAATCTAATACGATCGTCACATAGGATCGCTGGCTAGCACAACTACTACCTCCGGCAAACTCGCGTCAATGCTCAATGCAAAACAAAGCAGTTTCGAATTGACGTTGCTTCGAAAAGTATAAACTGTCAGTGCAATGCGATTGTGATATAGTTTTGACCTGGCTTTGGATTTCAAATATTGATACTGCATTACTGTTGACCCTTGCTCGTTAATTTGGACTCTGTTCAAGCCCTTTGTTGTGGATTTCGTCGATATGACCGAACGTACGCAGAGAACTGTTCTAAATAGTCAGACACGTGAGTTCGTAATACGCCTTCGTAACTATTTCGATCGTGAAGCTCAAAATGGAGGGCCAATTTTACCTATAACGTCAGTGGTTGAACGCGTAGCTGATGCGCTTAATATTGGACAACGAACTGTTAGACGGATAACTAAAAAAAAATATGGCGAGACTGGCACAGAAGAAAATAAACTTCACACACCAAAAAAGAGAAAACGAGCAAAACCAGTCGTAGGCATCGATAGCTTTGATGCCGATGCTATCCGAAGACATGTTTACGGCTACTATTTACAGAAGGAGTATCCAACAAGAAAAAAGTTGGTGCATTCACTGAAGGAAGCTGGATTATTCTTCGGTGGGGAAAGTTCTTTAACGAAGATTTTGAAGACCATTGGATTTCGATACAAAAAATGTAACAAACGCAAAATATTGATGGAAAGATTTGATATAGCGATGGCAAGGTATACTTTTTTACGGCAAGTGAAAGAAATCAAAAATTGGCAAAATGTTGTTTCTTGGATGAAACATGGCTTAATGCTAACCATACTGTAGGCCGTTCTTGGAACGATGACACAGCAGCATCTACTTCCAAAGTTCCTGTAGGAAAAGGATCGCGACTTATAATTTGTCACGCCGGAACCATCAACGGGTTTGTCGAAGGTTCTCTCATGGCTTTTGCGTCAAAAACCACTGGAGACTATCATGAAGACATGAATGGAGAAAAGTTTACTGAATGGTTTACCTCAATGTTGTGTAGCCTCCCTGAACCATCTATTATAATTATGGACAACGCCCCATACCACTCGATGCAAATTGACAAGCCACCTGCCCAATCCCAAAAGAAAGCTGATATCGTCGCATGGCTTCGTAAAAATGGCGTAGATGCAAACATGAATATGTTAAAAGCGGAATTAGTACGTCTTTTAAAAGAAAACAAACCAACCAAGATCCGATACGTCATTGACGAAATAGCATTAGAACATGGGCACAGAGTTATACGGTTACCGCCTTACCATTGTGAGTATAATGCGATTGAGTTGGTGTGGGCTCAAATTAAGGGATATGCTGCAAGACACAATACAGAACCCCCATTTACCACAAAAAAAATGCTAAAATTATTAGAAGAAGCTTGTGAACATGTGACTAAAGGAGACTGGGAAAAGGTTGTGAATAGAACTGTTAAATTAATAAGGGAAGATTATGAAAGAGATGTGAAAATAGATAATATTATAGAAAACGAACATATAATTATTAATGTAGGTGATGATAGCAGTGACGACAGTGAAAATAGTAGTATGGACGAATCTGATTAATTATGGCCTTCTGTCGCACCTTTTTTGGTATCTTTTGTATTCATATGTTTCTTGTGTGCATATAAAGTATGTATATTCATTTTCATTCAAATATTCAGTTCGTTCAAATAAATTAAATAAACATATACATTTTTGTTTTATTAAACCTATTTAATCAGGTACAAAAACAAAACTTAATTGTTTTTTGTTCGAGAATAAATTGACATTCCACATCACTATTGTAATGTGTCAAACCGGCCATCATAGCGTGCCGCTAGTGTAGAGCCGATTTCACCAACGTAAGTCTTATCCGAGCTTAAAAATATTTTGACAGTATTTTCAATACAAAAACTATCAGAACGCCCAATTTATTCCTTAGTAATACCACAGTATAAGGAGGAGATTTACCTTCGTTACTCTGTGGTCTTACGGCACTGGACGTTGGTGAAGTCAGCCATATAAGTAGGTTTTTATTTATTTTCAGAAATGTTTCCTAACATTTTATAATCAGCAAGTTTACTAAGCTTTGAGAAATGATGTGCCCTTCGCTTTTATCCATGCCGTTTTATCAGTGTCTTATATTGAGTACGTTAAAGTAATGGGTATTTTTTTTAGCCTATAGCTAAATATGTAACACTAAACATACACCTAGCTAAATTAGCCTTGGTCAAAAACTGAATTTCGTGAGAATAGGCTTTTCAGATTAACAATCTGGTTTAGGCAACCGATAGTGGTAACGTCTACTTGCGGTTGAGATTTTTACAGCTTTAGGCTGGAAATCACATCTGTGCGCATCGATTCGCATTTTGTCCATATAGGTACGTGTCATTTTGTATGGAGTCGTGTACGCATCCATTCGGCTTTGCGATGCGTACACGACTCTATACAAAATGACCCTTTTATATGGACAAAATGCGAATCGATGCGAACAGATGTGATTCCAGCCTTAGTAGTTCTTAAATAAAACTACGTTATAACGGCATAACGAAATTTTTCACAGCCTGTAAGTGATGTGTACAAATCACAAACTTTTATTTCATGAAAATCTGTGTGTTTTTGTTAAACTGTTGTTGTTGAACTTATATACGAGTTGACAGGCCATAAAACGAACCATCCTATGGGGTTGTTGACACCATATGTGTCAGCCTGTACCTACTACCATAAGCTCGTCCTTGATAGGTCACAGAGGGTCGGATAACAATAGCGTCGATTCATGTTTTTTGTATAATCAAAAATTCTATAATTAATATTATTGATTTTACCTGTTCTGTGAATTGTTCGAGTATAAGCTTAGGGACGACCATAAAACTTAAAACTAGAGTTCAACGCCGATAGAAACCGATCGCGTTACCAGTTCTATTTTAGTTTATTTTTTTACTAGCTGATGCCCGTGGCTTCGTCCGCTCGTCCGCGTGGATGCGGCGCGTCTTGCGCCGCATGTATCCAGACTCCTAACGAATCGTCTTATGTTTTCGGACCACCTAGTTGCCAACACTGCGCTTTCCGGTACGAGATCGCCACTACAGCACCTTACGTCCTACAAGAACAAAGTCCTATACATGACGGAAATACGAATATCGTTCGACCATAAGAAGGCGCATATTTTATGCCCTTTTATGTCGCTTGAATGATACTCTTCTATACATAGTAAGCTGTATACGATATCGAGCTTAACTAGGTCGCCGGAATTGAAGTCTCATTTTTCCGCCTAGGTCTACATAGATGCTTTTAATGGAAATAATAAAAATTCTCTCATTAAGCCGCACATCATTTGTATTTTATGCCCACTTCACATATAGTGATCTCAGATCTGTGACGAATACAATATTGAACGTTCGTTAGCGAATTAATTTGTAGAGCTCTACAACAGATTTAGATGACTATTGACTACATAGCCTATAGAGCCTCAATAGCCCAACGGTTAAAGGTGCGGACTGAAAACTGAAAGGTTTCGCAGGTTCGAATCCCACCCGTTGCACTATTGTCGTACCCACTCCTAGCACAAGCTTTCCGCTTAGTTGGAGGGGATAGGAAGGATATTAGTCAACTTCAATTTGCTCTTATGGGTCAATTTGCAATTAGCTCTTATGGGTCAATCCCCAAAAGCAATAACCAACATTTTGTATTTAAATTAAATTGTAGCTCGTTAGTTTGAAAGGTTCGGAATAGCGATAAAGAGTCGAGGCACCACTTGTGTATATTTGCCGTCTGCAGAACAAGGAAAATGTTGCAACAACACGCAGTTGTTTCACGTGGGCGTCGAACTGGTAACCTGTTACACTTTGTGCAATACCTTGATATTCAACGAGATTGGTAAAGGTACCTGGCAGCTATAGGTAGGTACGAGTGCGTAAACAAACAGTCAAGTTTCAAGAGTCAAGTTTTCTCACAAGATGTGACTAAAATAACATCTGTATCGAACTTTGAACAGTGGTGATAGCCTAGCGGTTCACACTTGACTCTTTTTCGTGGGGTCTAGGGTTTAAAATCATAGACAAGCACCTTTTCGGAGTTAGTATGTGCGTTTATCAATTAAATATCACTAGCTTTTCGATGAAGGAAACCTGCACTGCGTTCTCCATAATGTTCGCAAAGGTGTGTGAAGTCTGCAAAATATTGGACCAGCGTGATTGACTATGGCCTATAAGAGTGCCTGTCAACCGAAGCGGTGCGGTGCGGAGTAGAGATGTGCTTCGAAGACCAATCAAGTCATTAATAAATGACGCGATAATTTTATCACGATATTTTATTTTTATTTTGTAGTAATGTCTGAAAAATGTCGTTAGCCCACGGAACATATCCGCTCCTCACTGCTTCAGTCACGTTACGCAGCAAGCAGCCAGTCTTTTCTTTGAGAGGAAACCTGCGTTGCCCTCAGTAGTGAGGCGTTGAGGGTTGCCGATGAGAAATTTACCCACAGTTAACAATAACCGCAGGCACTGCCCTGCTTAGAATCGCTCATAAATGACAGTAAAATTCTTTAACCAGTAGGTACCTACTGATTATATTAATTATAATAAACCTAAAATATACGCAGGCAGCGTAGGCACGTGCAGAAAACACTTGTGCTGATGGCCTTGTGATTGAGTCACTAGGTTTTTCTCGTAGTGAAACCCGACAAAAGCGTTTTTTTACACCTGATTGCACTTACTGTAACGTAACACTCACCAAATCCACCATTCGTGAAACCTTCAGTGTTTTGTGCCTTTATCGATTTAGAGATGAAAAATTTTATTTTTAAAAAACAAGCTTTTAGTAACTAGGTACATCGTCAGACCTGGATATCATCTAGGATCAGAGTACGTCGTTTCTTTACCGAGTTCCTATGACCACCTTCCAGCTCCATCATCAGATCAGACCCTAGTAACCATCTAAAAACAAAGTACTCCTCAAGACGAATCAAACGAGCTGAAACTCGATGGGGTTGCGTCGTTTCATTATAGAGTTTCCTATGACCACCTTCTAGCTCCATCATCAGCCCTGGTTACCATTGAAAGACAAACTACTCGTCAAGACGATTCAAGCGAGCACAAACTCGATGAAAGTTTTGTCGTTTCATTGCGAAGTTCCTATGGCCACCTTCCAGCTCCATCATCTGGTCAGCACCATGTCATCATAATATTGCATTGTCACGCGATT
The DNA here is from genome assembly GCA_029955525.1 of Oeneis ivallda. Lineage (NCBI taxonomy): Eukaryota > Metazoa > Arthropoda > Insecta > Lepidoptera > Nymphalidae > Oeneis > Oeneis ivallda. The sequence continues at coordinate 13,874,200 of JARPMR010000022.1, forward strand.
TACACATGTATGAAAATTTCAGCTCAATCGGTAACCGGGAAGTGGATCAAATTTAATTTGCAAGACTTGATGATATCCTTTGAATCCTATGAATCCTTTGGTTCTGCATCACTTAACATCAGGATTTTTCAGGATCTTTAAACAATAGAAAATGCAGTGTATCCTTTTCCGTGTGACTTGCGCCTTAAGGGAATTAACGTTAACAATGAGCTACTATAAAACATACCATCCCGCTCATATTAATAATGCCCTGTAGAATACCCACGGGAGGTAATAGAAAACAAAATTGCATTTCAACTTGCACTACTCATTATAATACAATGAAGCCACGTAATCTGTTCAGCAAATATGGTTTTCCCCATTTCCTAAATAAACTTTGATATCTCTAACGACCTCTGGCGCCGTGGTGACCGCTTTGGTTTTATAAGTGGACGGCCACAGGCTCGATTCCTGACTGAGGACATTTATAATTTGTTTTCTCGTCTAGTGGGGGAGCTTCAGCCGTAGCTTCCACCCTAAGAAAGCATTTTAACATTTCAATACGATACTCGTAGAAACGCATAGGGTTAAGGGATGAAACTGCTGATAAAAATGATAAAACTGCCATACCCTGCCAGATTAGCCCAACCACGACCATCTTGTCTTCACTTACCACTATAGAATAACATATTAACTCTATCTCGGGTTCCAATTTCTATATCAGGTACTTAATCCTATATTTGTAATTTGAAATGTATTCCGTAAACTCTCAGGTGTACAGGTTTCCTCATGATGGTTTCCTTCACCCTTGAAGCAATCCTGATGCTGCAGGGTTACTGCCCACCTAAACTGTGGTAATTAATTAACTGTCGATTATGAAAAGTTGTAGGTACCAAGCAAAGACTACATAGTTACATTCCAAGACCTAACTCCTCAATCATGATGCTGCAGGGGTTCTGCCCACGCGAACGGAAGTCGCGGACATCAGCTAGCAATAATACAATTTGAATATTCAGGCACACTTGTAGCCTGTCAAATCGCTTGAATTATGTACAGACCCTGGTTAAATACCGGAAACATGCGAGTATGAAAAAGTCAGACAAACCAACTTTCGAATAATTAAATTACAATCTCTACCAGTTATAGTAAAATTATAATCTATTCCTTTGTTTGTCTTCACATCACGCGAATACCACTGAATGGAAATGAACGGAACTTTCACGACCCATAAGCACGATATTTTTTTGATGACAGGAAACCCTAACAGTTTCACAAACAAATTGCATTTTCAAGGACTTCTCAATATCACGGAAACATAAGTGTCCCCGTTGGCAGCGATCTCACCTGATGGTATAAGTGACGATGCAGTGTAAGATGGTAGCGGACTAGGTCGGAAGGGGGTTTCGGCTCGGAACGCTTAATCGCTTGGCAACACGACTTTGATGGTAGGCTAGTAACAAGCCAAAGGCTCCCAATAGCTATAGCTCTCCGGTTTCCTAGGGTTTAAAACTGGAGGTCTTCTCAGTCCAGCAGGCCTGGCATGCACGCGCGAGAAAAGTTTATCTACCCCTATTTTCTCGTATTATCTATATCGCAACTATTTATTATATATCGCAACTAACATGGTTGCACACCATGATTCGTCTCGTTACGTCAAAAGTAGAGATAAAATTTTTCTCTAATTTTCTCTACGAACTCCGAGTGGCGAAGTCATTTTCTCGAATTTTGAAGTTTTTATAGATTAAACGAGAAATCAGTCTACGTCGGCAACATCTCTCTCTCTTCGCGAGATATCACTTCGACGTGCATGCTAGGCCTGCAGGGCGCGTTTGGAACCCACGTAGATTAATTTTTAACTTCGCAGTTATTATATATTTTATCGACTTACAAAATGTTATGTACAAGTACTTACAGTAAAATCAAAACCTGTGCGATGTTATTTTGATTGAAATATTTGACTTTCATTTTGGTTTTGTCGACAACAAAACCTAGTATTGATAACAAAATATTATAGTTGTAATACTTTTACTGCAATCCCCGAGCATTACTGATTAGTAGCTAGTTTTGTTACTTCCATATGTATTAGCATATTATCACGTAATTTCATACCTGAATAAACACACTAATTATGCAATCTCATCGTTATAATCAATCGTTGCTAATAGATAACTAATTTCTCCATGCTTGTTCTTATTGCGTTTTCCTCAATTTAGAGAATCGTGACTCCCTTACCGCTTGGATGCAAAATTGCAATTCATCAAGCGCTCTTCAGCGAAATTTCCTTCGTCGCGTCTTGAGAAAAGCTGCAGTGCAATTATGTTGAGAGAAATTACGGAATTCAAGCAATCTTGGTTGGGTCATTATTATAACTAGTGGTTCGCCCCGAACTGAGACCTCGCGGTATCCCATAATTCCCATAAGGTAGTTTTAACTATATTATATTGTAATTAAAACGCGCCGAATCTGATGACGTCAATAGTCATCTGCTTTCGTGGATGGGATGCGTATTTACAATATTAAAGACAGCGCCATCTATTAACAGTATAGTGAAGTTTTGTTGTTGTACTCCAACCCTATGAAATGCAAAAAATTTTATTTTACTCCGCATTCGCTTCTATGAGAGCCCCCCTGAAATAAAGATTTTTATAACTTTTTAAGCCATTTTCGGCTGGAGGCCATCGGTTTACATATCATATCTAAAATTGAAGTAATTACGTTCAGTAATTCAGAAGTTATAAGGCTCTGACAGACGGACGGACGGACGGACAAGTGCAAATCGCTCTAGCAAACTCACGAGACCTTCGCTTCGCTCGGTCGATTATAATTTAAAGTTGAATTAAACAGCTGTGAAATGGTCTAAAAATTATGGCTACAGTACAGTGTGACGATCGCAATCACTTCTGATTGACTAAAATGGCGTTCTCGATGCATAAATGCATTTTAACCAATTGGATATTGACTGTTGTCAAAATGTAGATATTCATTATATAAAGTCGAAAATGTAACATAAATCCTTCAAAAAACAAATAAGTTTTATGCTGTTTTACTGTGACTGTATGTGTCTTTTTCTAAAACGAAATTTTCTATGGCGCGTGTATAGAGCTGCTGACTTGTGACATCACACTTCAGTAGCGCTCTCTCTGTCCAACAGGAAACTTTAAAGCTCTAATATTTCCGAGACTGGTTAAAATATTTAAAAAAGAAAAATGGCATAAAAACGTTATTTAAAATAAATAAAAATATCAGTCAAATACCCAATACCTAAAAAGGATGGCTAAAATGGCGTTCTTGCTGCATCAAGATGGTCTAATGCATTTTAACCAATTGAGAGAGTACCAGCCAATCTGAGGTGATTGCGTCTGAGGTGATTGAAACTCTTTGTCATCGTAACAGGTGCTTTTTCAATCCAGTTGAATTTTGTAATTTTTCACATTTTGGTTGAATCTAGGGTTCACATATCTTATATCAATTGTTGTCACTAGCATGTGTAAAAGTTCATTTATTATATTGATTTTAGTTTCTCACACGCTCAATTTCTCAGTTCTCACACTGATGTTCATTTAGGATTGCATCGTAGTCAATCATCCTTGATGACGGCTCGTTAATATGCTTTGATCGTAATTTTATGCATGCGCCTTATATAGCTCGAAAGTTTCCTGCTGTTTATTTTCTGATAAAACCACGTAAGTTTCAATTGAATGCTCTCGATATTTTGTTTCGTAAAAAATGAAATAAATATCATCTATACCTTGTTATAGTGGAACGCGCTATGCGTTCAATCGAATCTTTGATCTTTAGACTTCTTTTTGGAAACTAACCTTAATCTAATAATATCAAATCATAGGTATAATGATTTGGCACTAACTTTTAATTCGATATGATATGAATTTCTGAGTATTATAAGTAATGCTGCGTTCCACCTTTACTCATCATTAGAGTTATTATTTTATTTATGTCGTAAGAATACATTAAATAATTATTATTAATAATATTATTTAATTGGTGGACTTTAATGATAAGAATTCTTATACCATAAAAAAAGTTGCATCCGGAAGTGACGAAATTATGGTCTTTATTTGTTAAAACTCGCACAGTAGTCCGGGAGGAATCGGCGCATGCGTACCGAAAACTATTCCACCACAATTTTTTTATGCGATCCTCTTCAAATGGCCCTCCTAATTATATAAATGCATGTTGCCAGGGCGCCACCTGGTGCCATATTGTTTAAACCGAAATTGTTTAAACAATTGCAAGGAATTGTTATTTTTCAACCGGACAATTTTTTTTTTATATTCTTTATTGAAATACCAATAAAAAAGGTCCTATGACTTTTCACGATAAAGTTAATATTTTTAAAGATATGGATTTTTAAAGGTTCGAAAAATCTCAAATTTGGGTAATTTCGACCTATGAAAAATATATTTTAAAAAAAACATAATGTTTTAGTAATTTTTTTTTAATTCTCTATACAATAGTTAATAATATTGTTAATAGAGATTTAAAAAAATTTCATTGTTTATATCTTTTTTTTAATTGTTAATTTCGCGCGCTCACAAGTATGCGTCGCTTATAGTCTAGATTTCCTTACTTGAGTATTCGGGTAAACAAACACCTCTTGATATAAATATCACTTATTTACACACCAACCACACATTTTGAACTATGTTTAACTGTCTAGATCTGTTCATTAAACACATTCGTTACGATTTACACTTGAATGTTTAGAAAAAACATTCAAATGAATTGAATAATAGTTATTTATGCAACTGTTGTATAATAAGGGGTATTAAAACACGAATGTGGGTTTATCACACGAGGCGTAGCCGAGTGTGATAATAGTATCACACTCATGATTCACATTTATTTATTTATTTATTTTTTGGAAACATACAGTGTTATAAATATATTTAAACTAAAACAGATATGTATACTAGAACAGATTGGTATTTCAATAAAGAATATAAAAAAAAATTGCCGGTTGAAAAATAATCTTCGGTTTAAACAATATGGCACCAGGTGGCGCCCTGTCAACATGCATTTATGTATATAATTAGGAGGGCCATTTGAAGAGGATCGCATAAAAAAATTGAGGTGGAATAGTTTTCGGTACGCATGCGCCGATTCCTCCCGGACTACAGAATGTTAAATTGGTATTTCCTCGAAGGAAACGTGGAATATACAGAAATAAAACATTGAAATAGAGGAAACAGGTGACAATAAAACAAGAAAAATCGACCTGATGTTGAAAGATGATGTGGTTGTAAGATAAAGATCTAAAGGATTTCTTACGTTGATGGTTTTGTCTTTGTGGTCTTGAGGTGTCAAAATGTAGCGTTTATCGTTGACATCTTACGTAGATGGCTTCACTTTTTTTTGTTTTTTTTTTTATACGACTGCCTGAAAAAAGGAGTAGGTATATTGTTTTCAGGGTTCATGTATGTATGTATGTGAGTTTGTATATTCCACCATAACTTCTATACGCCTGAACCGATTTTGATGAATGAGGTATCGTTAGAATCCTTAGCTTATTAAAGGGGGCATAGGCTAGTAAAATTTTAAAAAAAATTGATAGGGTGACCATAGTCCCAACATAAAGCCTAAAGTTGAAAAAAAAATTTTCTTGTCGAAAACAAGATTAAGTATCTAATCATCATCTAGAAAATGATGAGTAGATTCCAAAAATGTATAATACTGTAGTTCAATATCCATCCATTTACACAAAATATCGTTTTAAAGTGTTAATAAGATTCCAATTGTCCAGTCGACAGGTAGTTTGAGATTTAAATGAAATTTAGTATACTAGTAGCTGATACTCCGGGTCAACATATAAGATAGTATTTATCCCGATAAAACATAAGATTTCTCCAGGATAGGGGCTGAAATTATTTATAAGTATTTAGTTGGGATAATTGTTTATTGGCTTTGCTAATATCGTCACTAAAAGGTGTTAAATAAAAAATAAATAATTAAAAAAATTAAAAAATACGACTGCCCTGACAACAAACGAACTAAAAAGTTAAAAACAAGTTTGTCAGTATGTATATATAGAAGCGAAAAGTCACTTATTTACACGTTAACTAAACAAATAAAAAAATTGTCATCGCAGTCGGGGGACGTTTTGTGGAACACATTTTAAATTTTAAAGTCCCCCGACTGCGATGACAATTTTTTTATTTGTTTAGTTAACGCGTAAATAAGTGACTTTTCGCTTCTATATATACAGACTAACTGACAAACTTGTTTTTAACTTTTTAGTTCGTTTGTTGTCAGGGCAGTCGTATTTTTTAATTATTTTTTTTTTATTTGTAATGTCTTTACTCAGAACTATTATTAAATTGCTTAATATTTATGTATTATTATATTATTAAGTACTGGGATCGATCCTAGGTGTGCATCTTGGTCTTTTCGCTTGCTTTAAATGGAGAAGGAAAACATCGTGAAGAAACCTGCGTGCCTGAGAGTTCTCTATAGCGTTCTCAAGAGTGTGTGAAGTCTGCCACTTGACCAGCAGCAAGGGTGGACCAGCAGAATGGTTTGGCTTTAGGCCATAGCCTTAAGCTTAACCATTCTCATTGAATGAAAATCGTGTAGCTTGATGATCTAATGAGACTCATTCGAAAGAAGACCTGTGCTTATTAGTGGGGCAGCGACGAGTTGAGATCTAAGATGAATGATGATTGAATAATTATTATTTCCTATTATTATTAGTTAAGATTATTATGGGAGTATTGAGAGCTATAGTATTATGTAACTTCTGTATATATAATATAGAACTTCTGTAGCGAAATGTAGTTACTAACTACCGTAGCTCGTTTTTATCTCGCTTTCAAATCACCATAGCCGACATTTACCGAGTTCGTATTGAACTTTGTTTTGAAAATCACGACTTGCTCCATCGATTGTGATTATACCAACGATACTTCTACGTTACGTTTGTTTCCGTTGCAAAGTTCAATAACCTGTAAGCTACACCAATCGGGATCGATGTTGAATTACAACTAAATTCTCTTAACCGCGGCATTAGTGCATTACTACGGGCTACGGTTGAGCTATTTCAAATTGATTGTAAACACTTCGCTTCGGAAGCTATGACTGTTTGTTTACGTCGTATCTGTGTTGGAATGAATGGGTGGATCCACACTAGCTTATTCAATGATGCGAATATTTTTTTTATAGAATTTTAGCCATGCTGAACATGAATACTTTCTCCTAAAACTGTATTGTTTAATACAAATAATACAATCCAATGCATTAGGTAAATGCCGTATTTCTCAGTTTAACTATGTTCAGTAGCTCAAACGAATAACCTCATAATATTATGCTCGCACAATTAGAGCTTCCATACGTAATAATTATTATTATTAGCATAATTAGGACCGACCATTATAAAATTATTTTTTCTCAAATTTGCTCGGAAATCGCTTCTTTATTTAAAAAAAATCGGCCAAGTGCGAGTCAGGCCTCGCTCTTTTAGGGTTCCGTTAAAAAAAATTAAATAAAAATATTTCCATGTACCCACGGAAATATTTTTTTTTTTTTTTTTAATTTAATTTAATTTTTATTATTTGTTGTTATAGCGGCAATAGAAATACATAATATGTGAAAATTTCATCTGTCTATCTATTACGGTTTACGAGATACAGCCCGCTGACAGACGGACGGACGGACGGACGGACGGACGGACGGACGGACGGGCAGCGTAGGCTTAGTAATAGGGTCCCGTTGGTACCCTTTGGGTACGGAACCCTAAAAACGAAACGTCAATTGGCTCATTGCTGGCGTGGCGCCAGCAATTACGTAACAGGACAATAATGTAAATTGCTGGACAGGTACGAGGTTTTTAAAATGTACACTTTCCTCTAAGGTGTTTCTCCTCTGTGATTAGGTGTTTTAAATGTGCATTTCTTTCGCTGAGTTATACAATTTAAAAAAATAAGAATGAATTTTTTTTTTAATGGAACAAAAAGAGCGTGGTTTAATTGGAGGTAAAGAATTATTGGTGACTGGTGTTTTCTTTTACAATATATTTCTTGTTCTGAAATAAAAATGGATTCGGAATCGGATGAAGAATTAATGGACCACCAGATATGGCGGAAGAAGCTAAAATTCTATCAGAAAATCTTTTACCACCAAAATCTAAAGAAAAAGATGAAAAGGCTTATGAAGACTTCATTCAATGGAAAACCGGAAAAAAGACAAATTCGTTTTCAGAAAATGTCCTTATGGCCTATTTTAACGAATTGAGTAAAAACAAAAGGCCATCTATATTGTGGTGTGAATACTCAAAGCTAAAAACTACATTACGTTTAAAAGAAAATGTAAATATTGGCGATTACTCAAATCTAACAACATTTTTAAAGAGTACAAATTGTACTATAACATTTAACATGAAATAAAACAGTGTTTCTTTAATTATTTTTTTGTTGTTTCCTCGCAAATTAGAGAAAAGTACTATATAAGCCTCGGCCGAAATAGCAATTCATGGCCTCGTTTACTTAAAAAGGCCTCGGCTAGCGCCTCGTCCTTTTAAAATCACATGGAAGTCCTCGGCTTCGCCTCGGCCTTCCAATGTTACTCGTCCATAAATTGCTTTATTCCGAGCCTCGACAATAATGTACTATTAAACTTTTTTTACACAATGAACGAATGAATGAATGTTTTTATTTTTTTATGCCTTATAACAACGACAAACAAAAAATAACAATAACATACAATTAGACGGCCTTAGCGCGTCACTTTCATCTTTTTAGTACACTAGAAGCACTGCGGTTGAGTTCTACAGCTCAAATTAAATCGTGCGTCTTATGTTTGTAGTGTGAAGACACTACATAATTGTGTTGGTGAGTAAAGTGGCGATCTAATGAGTATGCACTCGCCGATCGTATTTTAGCTTAACTGGCTATTTGATTCCTGATTGATGTCCCAATTTATTGCTTAAGCTAGAATTATTCTAGCAGTGATATCCTAGTGGTTAGAACTGCGGTTACCTATTCGGATTTCGGGGGGTCGCAGTTCGTTTAAACAATTCAATATAACATGTTTAAACGGTGAAGAAAAACTTATTGAGGAAACCTGTACGGCCGAGAGTTCTTCATAATGTTCTGAAAGGTGTGTAAAGTCTGCCAATTTGCATTGGGACAGCGTGGTGGACTAAAACCCTTCTCAGAGAGGAGACCCGCGTTTAGTAGTAAGACGTTGATAAGTTTCTGACGATAATAATAATAATGATGATGATGATCATGAAACCAGAATTTGTACTATTAATTGTAATCTGTAATCGAGAATCGAACTTTATCTTTATCTTTCACAATACATATTATTATTATAGTCAACGGATGTCTGGCGGAAAAGGAAAGTGCAATATGGTTCAATGACTTTGTTTTCATTGAGATATGAGTTTTTATGATGCGCTTTAGAATGGTAAACGTAGAGTAATAATTATGCAGTCGGAATGATCTTTTACATTATTTCATAACCATGCGTCGATACATGCCAAGAGAGCACGCGTTCAGCGCTCCACATTTGATTCATCAGACTGATTTTGATTCAACATCGCTACTAAAATATTGTGTTTGTTTGTTGGTTTGTCCTCCGATCACGCAATGAAATTCGGATCGTATGTTTTTTTTGCATGAGTATAATATAGTTTCCCCTCAACCTAAGCGTAAAGTTTACGAGTATGTACGGGGTAGGTACGATAATAATGATACAGGGTGGTTTTGAACCGGATACTTTTCGGTTTTGAGTCTGCCGCCCTAACCGTTGCGCTATAGAGGCTTTCCTTACCCTTTTTGTTAATTCAAATTTTCTGTCCAGTAAAGTCTTATTTTTTATCCTATTGCTTTTCACTTAATTAACTTCCCCTGTCAGACCAATTAATTAATTTATTTCCAACATGATAATAAAATAATTAATTATCATCACTAAAATATTATTACACTAAAACTAAAGTGACAATATAACTATTGTTATAATATTAAATGTTTTAAAATTAAATAATAATTATTTAAGTGCAAATAAATTCTTATCTAGATGTACACAAAATATGGTTGTACACAAAAAGGCTGTGTCTCTTGCAAAACTGTAAAAAAAATTAATCTGCAATACTAAAGCAGAAAATCTGAAAGTCGGGCTTGATCTGCAATACTTATGCAGTTTCTGGATATTGGTGGGTCTTACAAATCGCAGTAATAGGGGTTCCACAGAGAACCGGGTGATAGGTTTTGAGTCACAGTTTAGGTCACCTAGTCTAATTCGGTGGCTGGATTGTCGCCAAGCATTTGTTCTATTGTCGCTTACATTCGTCATGTCTGTCCGTAGTCACGCATGCTGATAGCATTCGGCTGTCCGTCTGTAGGCTGGGTCGTTGAACCTGAATAATTTATGCCTATATGTCCGCTGCGGAACGCGTTTGGGGGTGTATCTGATATCCTGGCATTGCATTGTGATATGCAGTGAGCAGCCGCTTGGCAGGTAATGCTTGTTTATATTTTTGTTTGCGCAATGCTTTGGTCTGAGAATTTACATATACTTACCTTCCTTCCTGTATCTAACTAAAGCATTTTAACATCCTTTCGTTGAAGAATGTCATCCAGTCTTCTACATATAAATGTACATGTACCTACATCGAATTCTTCAGTTTGTTAAATTCTTATTATTATTTCCTTTTATAAAAAGGTTTAGTTTTGCTTAGCCATTTAGATTGTTGAATTACATTTCATATGCTTAAGATATTTATTGAGTGCCGAAATCCAACCAACGTCGAGTGACTAACCGAGAAATAAATTGGGCGTTCTGACAGTTTTTGTAATGAAAATCTGCCAAAACATCAAATTTACGCTCGGATAAGACTTAAATCTGATAATGTGCCATTCCATTTCAATTCATTTATTTGCACTAGTAGATAATATCTTACCTAATTGTATAGTGCTCCAATCTGCCTCAGAGTAATCAAAATAAGTTGCAAGAAAAGGTTAGAATTATTTTGCTATAATCCGCCAACAGAAAAATCTGTATGGTCAAACATGCAATTAAAAGCTAAGCACCACTCACCTACCCAGCCAAGCAAAAAAGCCAAGTTCCCAAGCAAGCAATGCCACCACCACCACACAAGACTTTTACACTACTCTCAACGCACGTTTCGCCCCGACACCGGAGCATCCTCAGGAGATGTCGACTTTACAATGCTGTATTGTCTAGACAATACAGCAATACTACTACATTGAATGGGTGCATTATTGGATATATTTCATTTTTTTTTTATATTATTATACACACATCAAAAGTGTCTAGGGATCAACATATATTTTTGCAATAACTTTTCTCCTGATTGATATTAATTAAAATTTTCTTTAAGGATTCATCAAATAAAGTGTTTTCGTTTGTCACAGTAACGATAAACCAAGTCACCTTTGCATTAATAAAGAAATTTGCCATTTTCCTAATAAAGGGATTTTTGACATTTGAACCACTAACATTAAAGTTCGAAAAAAAGACTGAAATAACAGTTTTCTTTAAAATTTTATTGGGTAACTTAAACAATTAATAATCCGTGTTTCTACCGCGAACACTAACAACACAAGAACATCGGTTTGGCATACTCAAAATGAGTTCATCCAAATCACGCTGTGGAATGGCCGCCCATGTTCGTTGCAACAACAAAAAAAGGTCTTCTTGCCACTGGATACCCTCCATATTCGGCAGAGCTCTTCTCTGTAGCATATCCCATGCATGCTCAATCGGGTTCAAGTCTGGCGACTGAGCAGGCCAGGGCAGGACATTGATGTTAGCTGCGGCGAGAGTCTGTCTTACAACTCTTGCGGTGTGCGGTCGTGCATTATCATGCATTAACTGAAATAAGGGACCGATTTGCACTTGTAGAGGAACGATGACGTCTGATACAATCGTCTCAGCATAAATTTGAGCGTTGAGGTTGCCTCTGATCCAAATCAACTCAGTTCTTCCGCCGATCCAAATACCCGCCCATACCATGATGGTTCCACCACTATAAGGATGGACTTCCTAGCAGGATTTTAATCGCTGTTGGCGTCCAAGGGTTCTCCAGTGTCGTATACGTCTTGTATCCGGTCTCATACCAAAACGAGACTCATCAGAAAAGCACACGAAACGCCATTATTCTTCTGCCCAATTTCTGTGTTCAAGAGCCCATTGATATCGAATCCTACGATTGTGCATTGCTATAGGTGGTACCCGTAGCGGTCTTCGGGAATGAAGGTTCACTTCATGCAAGCGGTTTCTGACTGTTTGGTCGCTAATTAAGTTCCCTGAAGAGTGATGATTAGCCTCACGGCTAACATCATGGCGGTTATTGTTGGAGCTCTTCGAGTTAAGATTTGAATGTATCGGTCTTGTCTCCGTGTGGTGCAGCGATACCGTCCTCCATGGCGCTCAGCCACGGTACCAGTGCTTCGGTAACGTGTCCAAAGTCGACTGATAACACTCTGACTTGTATTCAGAGCTAAAGCCACAGTACGTTGCCGGGAACCAGCTTCTATCATTCCCACGGCTCTGAGCATTTCTTCCCTGCTTAAATGACGTCGCCGCTCCATAATAACATTGGTTTTAATCAGTTGTAGGGAAACAGTAGCACTAATAATGTCTTCAATGCGTTGTATGTTTTTATAGGGAAAATATTGACAGCTGATTTTCATCTTTTACTCGAATTTGATTGACAGTTCCTGATTCAAATTATGAAATGCACCAAAAAGGATCCATATAAATTTATAAAATCATAAATTTATTACAAAGCCACATCTCAATCTCAAGAAATCCGCATAAAAATGCTTTGGTCCAAGATCCCAGTGCCGCCAGACCTAAGTTATTTTCTCAGCAATTATTTGTGTACGATAGAGTACTGTTCGAATGTCCTTTCAGTATATGCGTACACTCTAGGTTGTGCCGACGGCCAATTTCCAGATACCAGGTGCTAAAGGTAGGTAAAAACTAGAATAACTTATCTTAAATTCTCAGGGCTGATTTTCATATATGTTTTAAAGAATATTGTAAAAATTAATAAATTAATACTGCCAGACGCTTACCGCCGGCGCGGCGGTTACTTTAGCCAGACGCTTTGAAGCTCCCAAAAATATATATAATTTAAGTTAACTTATATTCTCAGTTCTGATTTTTATACATGATACTCAGGGAACTATTGCGATATTATCTGTAAGCTGCCAGACCTATTGGAAGGGTCAAACATCCCCCCAGACACACATTATGCGTCCCCATATGTATGAGCGCTAGAACATGATTCACTTGTTTAAGTGTGTGAGAGATAATATCATCATCTTAGCTTAGGATCTAGAGAGAGAGAACTATTGCAATATCTTCTGCAAGCTATACCCAGGCAAAAAATTACGTCGATCCGTAGCTCTGTTGCAGAGTGATTGAAGGACAAACCAACAAACACACTTTCGCATTTATAATATTATAGTATGATGATATTATCTCTCACACACTTAAACGAGTGAATCATGTTCTAACGCTCATACATATGGGGACGCATAATGTGTGTCTGGGGGGATGTTTGACCCTTCCAATAGGTCTGGCAGCTTACAGATAATATCGCAATAGTTCCCTGAGTATCATGTATAAAAATCAGAACTGAGAATATAAGTTAACTTAAATTATATATATTTTTGGGAGCTTCAAAGCGTCTGGCTAAAGTAACCGCCGGCGGTAAGCGTCTGGCAGTAATAATTTATTAATTTTTACAATATTCTTTAAAACATATATGAAAATCAGCCCTGAGAATTTAAGATAAGTTATTCTAGTTTTTACCTACCTTTAGCACCTGGTATCTGGAAATTGGCCGTCGGCACAATCTAGCTAGTACGCATATACTGAAAGGACATTCGAACAGTACTCTATCGTACACAAATAATTGCTGAGAAAATAACTTAGGTCTGGCGGCACTGGGATCTTGCTCTACTTGATCCCTAGACACTTTTGATGTGTGTATTTCAGTCTGGTAACTGATGTGCCCACTTGCTGTGTGACTGACTGCTTTTTCTTTTTTTCATAATCGTCTATATTATGACGTTCTAGGAAGGCCAGGCGCTCATTGTAACTTTTTGTCGCCATGGCTTTGTCGCTGTCACCTACTGTCGCCCCGATGCACCCACTGTTTTAGACCAGCCGCATGTCGCTGGGCGACAAAACGCGATTATTCTTAAAAATGGATTTCAAGTGTTGCTTGAACTATTTGTTACCATATTGTCTCGTCTCTACAGTAAGCGCACTTCCATATATCTTCATAGCACCACTTGACGACAAAAAGTCACGGCGAAAAAAAGTTACAATGAGCGCCTGGCCGAATAGGACGTAACGGACACATTGGATGTTCAGGGAATTGGACCTTCCGGGCCGTAAGGATATAATAATTATAGCCATAATTTAGTGCGGTGTAAAATAATTTGATTTACGATAAACGTTTTTTAACACTTCAACACTCTTAAGTTTTAAATCCCCAGCAATTTTCATAGCTGATGTTAAAATAACTCATCAGGAGAATGGGGACAATACATGGTATGATTATATTATCCAATATGAGTTATGACTTTCACGGACAATGTAGATCTTTCAACGTAACGTAAGGTCGGTCAACGTAATTCTTACCTTTGTTGGAACTTGGAAGGTAGGAAAATACACTTCTAGGTCTTTAGAAAAGATAGGAATCTACCGAGAACTATAAATGAGGTTGCGTGAAGTAATATTGCAGCTTATACTCGAAATATTTATTCTAAACACGCTTATTCTCTTCAATACCTACTGATGAACAATATATTAAGCAAAACTGAACACTATTTGATTATAGGAAACATCTTCTAACCCCAAGTTGGAAAAACAATGGTAAAAGTAGGTAACAACTGAAAAACAATCGTAACATTTTATCATGGCAGTATATTCTTAGCAGCCAGTACAATTTTACCATAACCACGTACCAAAACTACTCAACATTCATTCAGTTTTTCCGAACATTTCACAAAACAGTCGATTAACGATCAATACTAAACTAAGCTAGAACTAGTTTGGAAGCGAATCAAGGAACTTTGAGTCAAACTTTTTATGAATAAAAATCAAGTATGTATAGTGTAGTCCATAGAGGAATAGTACATTGTTCAACGAGGGGTAAAAGTGACCGATTACATACGAGGGTGTCATTTGGGTCTTAATACACCCGAGTAAGGAATCGCACTTTCTCCCGAGTGATACATAGTGCTTAATACTACACCTACGAGGAAAATAATAGACAAATCATTTAATTGAAATTCATATCTATTATTTGTTCCGTCTTCGATATCCGGAATCCATGTTGAGTTAAGCGTTTCCGTTTTTCGTATATTCTGACTTAGCGATACCGTCGCTTCAGGTCCCCATCGTGTATCCGTGTCCAATATGGCGACGCCGCGGGATCGCGGTTGAGGCCATCTTATTTTCTCATTATAGCGTCGTTTTTCGTATTGTTCGGACGTGTTTCTAAAAAGTTCTTATTAATCCTAAATATAGTGATATATTATATAAAAGTATATCAAGTGTTAAGATTTATATCAAGAATAAGAATCCCTCGCTTCTGCGATGGAGAATAACGAACAGCAGTAGGAGACCGCTGCCATTTTGAGCTCATAGCGTTGTGTAGTTACGTCGCGTGCGCGTCAAATCTAAGATTATTTCGTTAATCCGTCTCTCTTGGCAAAAAATATTGCAATCAAATTGTTAAAAATATACAGTATTAGTGTTAATAGTGCATATTTTCTATCACGGGGAAATTTCGGTTACGCGTAAATGAACCCCACGTGCACAGAAGAAGCTCAAGTTCGTAGAGGAAAGAAGAGGCAGGAAAATGGATTTTCGGGCAGTTCATCAGCGAGCAGGAGCAGCGAGAAGGAATCAGAAGGTAGCGAAACTACGCATAGAGTCTGATGATATATCCAGAAGTGGTTTGTATTTTACAAATCGGTAAGTTCAATTTTTATTTTTTCTGGTCAACAAGAAGCCTTCTTGATAAACAACGTGGTGAATATATTTTGTAATAAGAATTCACTTTGCAATCACCGCCTGACAATAAGGTGGAGAAGTCACAGATAAATTAATCGAAATTATGCGTTTCATTATTTCGATTATATTAAGTCCACAGAAATAATAACGATATTTTCAGATTACTCCTAATTTTCATTGAAATATTTCATATAAAATCCCTCTTAGTTCACAACCCTTATTTAATAACGAGGCAATTCGACGTTATTTAAAAATAGAGGGGGGCGAGCAATAATCGTGACAGCTAAGAGGGTAAGAAATTTTATTCACAATTTACCGCCAAGTTAACGAACATTTCAAGGCGGTTGTCTCTAGTGATTTTAATATATCGGGAGAAATTCACGGAACTTCCGTGAGAATAATCTAAGCGTGGAATCTTAATTATCACGACATAACCACACAGATCGAGAATTTATAGGTTAGAGGTAGAAATACTAGAACAGAAAAAAATACAGTCCAAGCTACTTTTTTTTTTCACGTTCTTTTTGGTTCCTTCCTATTCCTAAGTCGGACCAGCCAGATTGGAAGATGAATCAAACCTAAGTACCTACTGCCATAATTAACTGACCATCCTTGGATTTTTATCAACAACAAAACCATTCGCGTCCACTACGGATTGGACAGTACAATTTGGATGAATTCTCTTGGCAAACAGCTCTTACCCGCTCGCCATTCAATCCTGTGTGTAGTTTCAAGTACAGGTAACATTTTGATGTTGACTTTTGAAACTTGAAACTGTTGAAACTCCTAGCATGAACGAGCAAATTCGACACCTGTATTGGTTCCGACTCGACACCTATTTCCATTGTATAGATTTCTATTCTATATTATATATAATATGGATTATGTTTCTATATTTTGGATTTCTAGGAGTTGCCTGGGATAAACGAGTTAATTCAAAATCTCTGTCGGAACCAAAAGTTAGTCCCTCAGACAGGCCAAGTTCCTAATGGGGTTGACACAACTTTGCCATGCTGGCTCCGACGCAATGCCTTGAGTTTCTCGGCATGTGGGACACAAAACGCAACTAGAGTCCTTGTCGGAGCAGCGCCCCGATTCGGAACCTTGCGATGACATATTTATCGATCGATTCGGTTTGTTATCGTATGATAAGATCTATTTTCAGTTCAATATTGACAGTGAAATTGTCGAAATACCAACCAAAATGAACCAACGAACATTTTGTTCGATTTCTTGATTCCATCAAGCTGTTTACTGTTTTTGTATAAAAAAAAAAGTCATGACAGATATTTTTTGGTATGCAAATGTTTACTATATTAAAGGTATATTGACATTAAAAAACAATAACTAAAATTTTGGTAAAGTAAACAATCTTCTTAAGTGCACGTGTATTTTAATGTTATCTTGTCGATCGATAACGTAGTCCATGTCGAGTCCTCTAACCGAACGTTCTGAATTGCACATTTTCGATACGAGATCGATAGGTGCCTGATCGTATTGAAACGGTAGGTTGTCGAAGGGTGTAGAATCGGGGTGCAAAAGTACTTTACACTACACAGTGTACTTCAGCATCACTTTCAAAACGAAAGTGGGTCTCTCATTCAGTACTAATTTCTAATGAGAGACTGTGGCATTACAGTCGAAAGGCAGTTGGTCCCTCAGACAGGCCTAGTTCCTAATGAGGGGACAACTTTGCCTAAGTATACTCTGTATGGTGTAATACATAGCCGCTAAGGAATTAGAATACTGGCGTCCATTGCTATATAACGACCGAGCTGCGAATGGTCAAAATATTTATGCGAGTCATCAGCTGGTAATGTCGAACCTAGCAACAAAAATATCTGCTTGCATGTCCCGGCAAATCATGTTAAGCAATGCAT
This sequence comes from Oeneis ivallda, assembly GCA_029955525.1. Taxonomy (NCBI): domain Eukaryota; kingdom Metazoa; phylum Arthropoda; class Insecta; order Lepidoptera; family Nymphalidae; genus Oeneis; species Oeneis ivallda. The sequence goes on from JARPMR010000022.1 coordinate 13,892,076, forward strand.
GTCAGATTAATACTGAAATATATGATATAAAGGAGACATAAAGTGGTGGTGTGGACATGTTGTTCGTATGGATGACTCCAGACTTTCTAAGGCCGTTTTTTACTCGGAGTTAAAAGAAAAAAAAAATGTTAGTCTCAATTCTTACGGTACTAAGGGACCTCGACGCCAAACGCCAGACCCAGCCCAGCACCTCCTACCTCTACACGTATAATAGGTCGGGCACAGATACACTGTGCACCGTGCAACAGTATTTGAAAACGAAATTTGGTTTCGCGTGCCATATTTGCTCACATAACCGGCCCTAGCCAAGACCGCCGTTAACGGATACGTCATCATCATCATCATATGATACAGTAAAATGCCCCACACTACACATGGCATTACAGAATTAGTAGAAAGGCAGTTAGTCTCTCAGACAGGCCTAGTTCCTAATGGGAGACACAACTTTGCCTCGTCTATTATTCGCCAAGGATGGTTTCACTGTCGAACAGTGCAGCAATACAGTCGACATCTGCTGATATCCATCCCCCAGTCCCCCTGCAATACATATTCCGAAACCACCAACGACGTAGGTCAGGTTTTGAACGTGGGGAATACCAGTGTAGATCTGTTTGCTTACACACGGCTCATATTTGCTTCGAAATACGTGTCAACAGATTCATAGAACGAGAAAGCCTTTGCTCACAATGCCTTTCTCTGTCACTGGAACTAAAACCCGGGCTGGCTGTAAGCACCACTCAACCTATGGAAGGGTTGATATGTTCAAATAAACTCGCCGGCATATTTAGCGGAACATAAAAAAAAGGTTTGATATCAGTATCATATTATAAGGTTGCTGGCTGGTTTATACGTCATTTAATTTAAAAAGAAATATTTTCAAACTAAGAAAAAACTGAACATCACATTTTATGCAATTGTTTTAATTTTATTCAAATACACCTTATCTGGAGCGAACTTCGAGTATTTCTTCCTTCTGAGTTTGATTTAAAATTTCATTGAAATACTGTTTTTTGTTAGTTTTTTTTTAATCGCGTATCTTTCTGGAGTTGATGACTGAATTATGCCTGACTTAGCCCAAACGGAGATTGCCAGGGCACTCCAAATGCGAAGAAATGGTGAAACCTACAGAGTGATATCCAGAGATCTTCGTCGACCAGTTTCAACGATCCATTGCAGTATCCAACGGTTCAGGGAGACCGGTACTTATGTGAGAAGAGCAGGACAAGGCAGAAAAAGACGCACTTCGAGTAGGGATGATCGTTTCATTCGGCTTCGTGTACGTAGGAACCCCCGTTTGACGGCCGTCCAAGCCCGACATGAGTTAGAAGCAGTGCGGGGTGTAACCGTAAGTGAGCGTACGGTACGAAGAAGGCTCGAAGAAGCTGGTTTGGGTTCATTTGTGCCCGCCAAGGCTCCAAGGCTCGAGGTAAATCATCGTAGAAACAGGTTAACTTTTGCTCAGGAACATCGACTTTGGAACGCGGACCAATGGAGTAAGGTATTGTTTAGTGATGAGTGCAGAATTCTCTTAAATCAAATTGACGGCAGGCAAAGAATATACAGACGCAAAGGAGAACGATACATTCAGACAAATTTTGAAACTACAGTTGCATACGGTGGTGGATCAATAATGGTTTGGGCGGGCATTTGTTTGGGAGCTCGCACAGACTTGGTAGTGATTGACAGAGGGAGTCTGACTGCAGACCGCTATATCAGAGAAGTTTTAGAAGAAAATGTCGTACCGTTTGCCCCATATATCGGTGACGATTTTGTTTTTATGCAGGATAATGCTCGGCCGCATACCGCTCGGGTGACTCAAGCTTATCTTAATGATATGAATATCACTGTTATGGAGTGGCCGGCGAGATCACCGGATATGAACCCAATAGAGCACGTTTGGGACTTGCTGAAAAGAAAAGTTAAGTCCAGAATTCCAGCTCCTGCCAACGTGGGAGAACTGCGAATCGCCGTAGTTGAAGAATGGCGGAGACTATCCCAGGAGACCATCGATAACATCATTCTCAGTATGCCTAGACGGGTAGAAACTTTAATAAGAGCACGTGGAGGAAATACGCGATATTAATCACCATTTTTCTATTTTAATTAATTGTTATTTTAATATTAAATTTCACTTTTCCCGGTTACATGAAAAGTTCAAAAATGTACAATTTTTCACAAATAGCCTTTACTCGCAAAATCTGTTCTTAATGTGATCTTATTTTAAGTAAAACAAATGAAACTTTAAATAACAAAAGAAGTGTAGTAAGTAGATTTTAAAATAAAACCATATTTTTTTAATTATGGACCTTTTTTTTATGTTCCGCTAAATATGCCGGCGAGTTTATTTTGAAATGCAGAAACTATATCAGATACCAGCTCTTCCAATAATACTGATGAAGACTTAGACTTAAGTGTAGCACTCACCGGAGGTCCAGAAGCATATTTTAGGAGGCATAATTGATTGGTGCCGGATAGACTTGGCTTCAAAACGTACTGCCATTTACTTCTGCTTGCGTCGGATAGAGAGGCTTGATCTTGCTTTACCAAAGATTGACACGGAGCACATGATGGTTTATGGTGATCATAAATTATAATATAATAATGTTTGGTAATGCCACATTATTACATTTGGCCTTTGTTTGCAAAACAGATACTGCTCAATTTGGACAATCTAGTCGGAAAGACACAGCACCCTAACAAGTTTTAAGATGAGTTTAGTATACTGAATCCTTTGATTTTGTTCAGTTTATAGGAAATACCTAAGATATGTAAATGATCGCGAGCGCAGCGGCGAGTCCTCGTACGCAGCGAGGAGTCCACTGACGAAAAGCCTGGCCAATAGCCATGTTGTCCCCGTCCCTTGATGGATATAAGAAATTGGGTCTAATATCCTTTCTAGCAACTGGCAGTTGGACCCTTAAGCAGGCCCTGTCCTCTTAGGGTTTTCTCAACTTTGCGACTTTCATCACCCACCGGGGAAGGTTGCAGTGCCGAACCATTCTTCGACGTCACAGCAGTTGTCTGCGTCAACATCCTCTCAAACCCATGCGTTTACCGAAAGAGGTGTGTCGAACTAGAATGGTGGCTAGAAAATCTGATGCAGACGACTCTAATTCAGTCGAAGAAAAATCCCATGAATTATGTTATCACGGATACATCAGATATACATTACCAAACATTACCAGGAAAGTGATCTTCCTTGTGTCTTAAACGGTTGAGAAGCCTCGACACCTGTGCTCCCGTGGGCTTCACGGTCAGTGGCGAGGTCTCTCACTATATAACGTTGCTTTTGGTGGTTTCATCATTACATTGGTAAGATCACTCAATTCTGGCTATAGAAATTTAGTCATCTAATACGTAATTATTTCTTTTTGCATGCCATAGCATTTTTGAACACATTATAGCATCAACAAAATAGTACCAGGAGAAATCAAACACATCACTCAACATGGATTCCGGATATCGAAGACGGAACAAATAATAGAGAGTTTTACCTACCAATAAAACTTACCTATTATTTTTCCTGAGATATCCGGAATCCACATAATTCCTACCTGGTACTTATGCTTATAATGAGAAAATAAGATGGCCTCAACCGCGATCCCGCGGCGTCGCCATATTGGACACGGATACACGGTGGGGACCTGAAGCGAGGGTATCGCTAAGTCAGAATATACGAAAAACGGAAACGCTTAACTCAACATGGATTCCGGATATCTCAGGAAAAATAATAGGTAAGTTTTATTGGTAGGTAAAACTCTCTATTAAAAATTTTACAATTCTCAAACTCAACTCAACTCTAAAAAAATCATGGTAGAATTTTTTCTCGCTTTTCCACTGTAGTAAATCTTCATAAAATGCTTTGTTGTATTTATCGATTTTTAGATTTCTCGGGACATTCATTTTTCACTATACACAGACATTTTGAATTCACACTGCTATCACCAATAGACATTTTGAGTTCTTAATATAGAGTAAAGTTTATGGTTTCTACTAAAAGCTTGTAAGTAATTTTATAAATTCAAAATTTAGATATAACAAAGTAATGCGACTCGCGCGAAATTTTTAATTTTTTTAAAATACGTAGGTATGACTTGCAGAAAACGCAAGTGGCCAGTAACCACAGACCAGGAACAACAAGATAACAATTTGTTTTTTTTTTTAACTTTGTAATCAGTTTTATTATATTTCATAGAATAAATATGTAATAAAATATGGAACCTCGTTTACTGATATATAGTTTAAAGAATCCTCTTTATAAAGATTATTATTAGTTATAATTTAGTCACTATTTTATACATTTTACTAATTATTTATTTATTAGATACTTACTATGAAAATAAATAGTCTTGTTTGTTGAAACAGATTTCAATTTTTTTTTTTATATAATTGTATTATATAAAAAAATATTGTATTGGTATTACTGAACTGATTTCATCAAAAATTAAAAAAAAAAAACGGCCAAGTGCGAGTGCGGGCCTCGCTCTTTTAGGGTTCCGTTAAAAAAAATTAATTAAAAATATTTCCATGTGCCCATGGAAATATTTTAATTTAATTTTTATTATTTGTTGTTATAGCGGCAATAGAAATACATAATATGTGAAAATTTCATCTGTCTATCTATTACGGTTTACGAGATACAGCCCGCTGACAGACGGACGGACGGACGGACGGACGGACGGACAGCGTAGGCTTAGTAATAGGGTCCCGTTGGTACCCTTTGGGTACGGAACCCTAAAAAACCACGTGTGTAATGGATTTTCATACAACTTTTCAGCCCGCTAAAGCACGTAAGTAATGAAATTTCATACATTTTTTCAGCCCGCAGATTTGTCTCCACGTAAAGACGTATTTTCTTTCTCGCTCTTTTTCGATATGACACAAATCAGAAGGTACTTTCCGAGCAGGTGTAGTATAAAATATATTGTTATTTGGATACCGACCGGTACAAATACATTTAGTGTACTAAATTCGTAAATAAAATTTTTATTTAATTTTGAAATTGTTATCTGTTGCACTGCTATCTTGACTTTGTAAGTTTTACAAACCTAATTCTTTGCAAAATCTAATGGCAACCCTAACTTCTCGAGTACGGTATAGCATTGCTCCAGTATTAGTATACGTTCACAATTCACCGTCACCGAGCGATACGCGCCAAGCTAAAATATGTGGGTAGTTTTAATAACCGCATATTAAACACCCTTAAACTGTTACACAATTTCGGTCAAGGTGTTTTTCCAAATATTTAATGTCACTACCATTGCTCAATGATTTAGGTGTTTCTGTGTGGGAAGTGCTTTTTTATTGTTTGTTTTATCTTGTGAGATATCAAATTTCGCTTTTGTGAATGAAAGAAATCACTCATGTAGTGGGGAGCTGGTAAGTGGTATTTTTTATTAACCCTCGACGCAAAAACAGGGGTGTTATAAGTTTGACGTCGATGTCTGTCTGTGTGTGTATGTGTCTTGTCTGTGGCATCGTAGCTCTCAAACGGATGGACCGATTTCAATGCGGTTTTTTCATTTGAAAGCCAGTTTCTTTGCGGTGGTTCTTAGCTATGTTTGGTTAATATCGGTCCAGCAGTGTAAGAGTATCAGCTCTTTTCCAAAATGATTTAAGGCATTTTTGGCGTATGATCACTCGATTAAGTGCTTCACGCGTGCCAGTATAATCGTTAAATGACAATTAATTGATAACTTCCACAAAACTTTAGGCTTTAGCTTACCGTGTAAAGTGACCTCATCTAGTCCTAGACTTGTCAAAGGTTCCGTGGTGGATTTACAACTTATGAATTTTAGACTGATTTGCCAGAATTTTCTAATCGCGTGTTTGTATCTAGTTGTTCGTTGTTAGCGATAGGAGATTTCGGATCCAGATAATATGGAGTATTTCCGTAGTTACCTACTAAGTAGAAATTTCAGTTAGGGATACAGATGGATACGACATTGTTTCGGATTTCAGATAGGTGGTTGAGGTGACCTTGATATTTTTCCTGATTGTATCACAAAAAATTATGATGAAGGAAAAGAAAAAATTAAGAAAGAAAAAATCGGCCAAGTGCGAGTCGGGCCTCGCTCTTTTAGGGTTCCGTACATATGACCAAATCATTTTTTTAAAACTATATACATGTTTAGATATCTTAGTTCTTAGAAAGTACTAAATTAGAATATGGGAAAAAAATGCTCGTTTGTTTTGGTCACAACTTTCAAACCGCATTATAAATCGGTGTTTTCAGTATTTGTTGTTTAAATACACTACATAGTAAATAATATACCAAAATTTCAAATTCGTAACTAGTTTAGTTTTTGAGATCGACCCCCTAACAAAATTAAGTCTCACGGACCACTGTCGTAATATGCAGTCAACATTACAGAACGTTTCAGAAAGCTATTTGTCCACCAGCTCTTAATCATTGCGAGCTATCGTCCATTGTCTTCACTGTGCTATCATTTTACTTTGGCATTTTCTGTGAAATGCGACGGACGAGAGTTAAACAATCGCATTGTAAGAGTTGAATCTTTCAAAATACTTTTGGAGCTATAACTTTATGAGTATATATTACCTACTCTTAGAAATTATCAAAATTTCCGCTGCGTTCTTCGCGCAGATTGCATTATGATTTGTGACAATCGCAAATGAATTTATGGTCTTCTTGCTTTGTCAACCAATAAGAGGTGATTATGAGTACGTGTAACGAACGTTTAGTACCTGTTGAACGTCAGTTCTAGGCCTGCATTTCAAACCTATGACTTCCTCCATAATATGCCATAATGTAAAAAATAAGAGAAGATTGATTAAGTTCGTGTGTATGAATTTATTCCAACTTATGCAAAAACCTTATTCTCGTACTGTCGGACATTAGACCTTGGCTTACTTTGCATAGAACCTTCTTGCTTGAACATTATTAGTATAAATATGAAATAATAATCACATAACAATTTAGTAAGAATAAATCCTTACTATTATAAATGCGAATGTTGGTGTGTCCTTTAAACACGCCACGGTATGAGGCGCCGCGGGGCTAAAACGGAACTAATATCCCGTACTACTAAATGTTGTAGGCAATTAAGCCATGATGAGGACAGGTCAAGTTTCCACATGATTACCTATCCTGAACAGTCCATTGGATGGATTCAATAATCTCAGGCGACCTCAACGTCGCATGCAGCAGCATGTTCTGTCTCTCGAGAAAAACCATTGTACCAGTTTGGTTTAGTGGGTAGAATTTCCCTATATTACCTCTTCCCTGGAAGGTTGGATACCTTAAATTGATTTCCCACTTGTCAACAAAGAAAAGTTAAATTAGAAGTTCAATTTTAATTTACGTGAATGATATCTTGAACCAAATCTCGCCCAACTTGTTAGATAATGAAAAATAGATTCGATTTTCTTCTTGTTATGAGGGAAAAAAGGTTGATAAATTAAGTAGTGCTTTTTGTCGCAGGTCCAGAAGCAGATGGCGCGGGAGTACGAGCAGCTGAAGGCGACGGTGGCTACCCTGCAGATGTTCCAGCACGAGGGGGAAAAGGCAATCACTCCGCTGACTAGCGGTGAGTTCCCGATCTTTATTCTTTTTCAGTGTGACTGCACTGCAGTTATCACTCCAGCAATCTACGCTCTCTTCAAAATCCTATCACACCATCCATGTTGTGATAGCCAAGTCTTTAGTGCGGTCTCCTATTCGGGGCGTCGCAGGTTCGATCTCGGGCACGCGTGGTGCGTGCTCTAAGTGCCTCAACGGTGAAGGAAAATATCGTGAGGAAACCTGCACACCTGTGAGTTCTCCATAATGTTCTCAAAGGTGTGTGAAGTCCGCCAATTCGCATTGGGCCAGCATGGTCAGAGGAGACCTGCGCTCAGTAGTGAGCCGTTGATGGGTTGCTGATGATCCATGTTGCCGTAGTCTTCCCGGAGTGGGCAAGAAATCCCATAGTATATCGCGTTGGTAAGTTTAACTTTATTTATAAAAAAAGTTAAGCAAAACTACCAAGTAAGGTTTTAAGTTTCACTGAAACTTCCTTAGGTAATTGATGTACCTAATTGTGGTATTCGGTCTGGTATCACTACTACTATCTGGTCAACACTATGGTATCTTGAACAAGGTGAAACGGTACTGGGTGTCTGAACAACACCTCACATTCTTCCAGACTCGGGTTCAGTCAGGCAGTAAAGCAATTTGGTCAAAGTCGACCCAGGCACGTACTAACTCGTTTAATAAAACTCTGTAGATGCATCGCCTAACGCAAGCGATATTGCTCAGAGATATCACCGACGTAATGTCGCCTGCCTATCGGTCTGCTATCGAATATACCTACTTTAGAGAGTGCTCAGGAACTTCACGATTTGTTCCTTTCATTGACCGAGCGAAGCGAGGTCTCTGAGTCTACTAGGTGAATTTGCTCTTGTCCGTCCGTCCGTCCGTCCGTCCGTCCGTCCGTCTGTCAGAGCCTTATAACTTTTGAATTACTGAACGTAATTACTTCAAATTTAGATATAATATGTGAACTGATGGCCTTCAGCCGAATATTGCATAAAAAATTATAAAAACCTTTATTTCAGGGGGGCTCTCAGAAGTGAATGCGAAGTAAAAAAAAAATTATCGCGTTATATAAAATTGTAACATATCATATTAAAGATAATTTCGAACCGAGTACAAAAATATTTTTTTTTATTTTTTCCTTTAAAATTGACGAAATGGGGGGCTTTCAAAGTGGCGATTTTATACGCTCGCTTGAAGACGCTCTCTAGCAAAATCCGCTACGTATTTTCAACCTGTTTTATTTTTATTATTTCACTTATATCCTGTACTTGAACAACAAATACTAAAATTATATGAATATTATAAAGAAACGAGATTATTTAATTTTTAATGGGCATCAGTAATTCATATAGCATCAACATAGCTTCACAATAATGCTAATAGATGGCGCAGTCATTACATTAGGCACTATTCCATGGAACTAGGAGATTACGACTACGACCTATCCCAAAAACAGTTTTGCGTCGACCATTATTATTTAGTTACATAATAATATAATACCATATTATTCAATTAAAATTATTTTTTAGTTAAATATCAAACTTATTGAAGTTTGATATTTAACTAAACAATAATTTGATGATTTAGGTATGTTTGGTGAAAACGGGCATAATAATAATGTCAGGTTTGGTCGTCATGTATCGATTGAATGAATAATCATGGGATATCGTTACCGCGAGGTCTCAGTTCGGGGCGAACCACTAGTTATACTACCTCATAACTGCGAGAAGTTAGCATACTTTGTGATTGATGTCCAATCTACTCGCAAGAAGTGCTTATCAAATACGTATCGTTAAGTTGTGGAACTGTAACGCTCTTCCGGCATCCATGTTTCCTGCGGTTCCTGCCATATAACTTAAGTGTCTCCAAGAGTTAATAGGGTACGATCTACGCAAGCGTTCTCAAACCTCGACCTCATCATTGCTTTCTATCAGACATGATCGTCGTCCAGCACTAGTTATCACGCAATAAAAGTACATGCGGAATATACGCGCGCTGCGCTGTGTCTTTATACCTCTTCAAACTTTTCGAAGCTGCATATGACAACGGATTGTGTAAAAATGATTGCTGTAGTGCGATGAACGCATTCACAGCTGGTTGGCTGACTCTCTCCCACTATTGGTTAAAATAAAATGTTGCAGCAAGAATGCCATAAATTTCACCCAATCACCACAATCGACCAGCAAATTGCGGTGGCGCTTTGTAAGTTCAATCTGTAAAGGAAATCAGTAATAATAGGCAAGATGTGAGTGATTCACATCTCTCAAGTATGGAAAGACGGGTTTCTTGAATACGACATTCTGTTAAATTGTCCTATGCTACAATAAGTACCTACGAGTATTAGAAAAACAACAATCCCTTAAATCCGAATTTACTACGACGTAACAATAAATTCCATTATCGCTTATTTAGTAGCTTAAATTAACGATAAGATATCCTCAATAGCATGTCTACATGTTCATTTGAACGTACGAATATGTAAATAAACTCACGTGCATTAGGCCACCCAAAAATCGACCGTTACGTTACTTACTATACCTCATCTAGCGCAAAGTTCAGGCTTTTTACCTGTAGAACTTCAACTTCTGATGTCTTGAAACCTGTATCTCAAATTCTTGTAAGTATACTGTTAATACGTGATAGCCTAGTGGTTAGGACTGTGGTCTCCTATTCGGGGGTCGCAGGTTCGATCCCGGGTACGCACCTCTGACTTTTCCGAGTCAAGTGCGTTTAAGCTATTAAATATCACTTGCTTCAACGGTGAAGGAAAAACATCGTGAGGAAACCTGCACACCTGAGAGTTCTTCATAATGTTCTTGAAGGTGTGTGAATTCCGCCAATTCGCATTGGGCCAGCGTGGTGGACTATGGCCTACAACCCTCCTCTGAGCGGAGACCTGCGCTCAGTAGTGAGCCGTTGATGGGTTGCTAATAATGATGATGATGATGCTGTTAATAGGATGAGGATTAGTATATTCATCCTCGATAAATGCAGCATAAAAATTTCACTTCTTGCTTATCCTGCATTTAAATTGCAGTTATAAATACAATGTATCGACCCACGAAGTGTCTATGCGCGTACTTCTAAATCTCTTATGTAGTTATGCCTACTTACACAAAAATCCTAATAGACTTCCAAAGCAGACCCTTCCAGATATCATACATTAGGTTGGTAAAGTGTCATTTTATCCACGCCAGTTTGTTATGATTTTTCGTAACATGTAGATACTTGCATCAAGGTTAAGTTGTCAATAAAGTTTTGGTTATATAACGTGGTTATTAACCTTTATTTGAGGAGAAATTCCGTGATATGCATACGATTTCGAGTACTACATGCCGACTCGTACTTATATATTCGACATTCAAATCGAGTTCGCCGTTTTAATGTTAAGACTGAAATGTTCCGAATTTTTTCGCAATCATAACAGTATTTTATTGTAGTACATGTTTTTAATTCTTATAAACTAGGGCTAAAGTATTAAAGCTTGTTACTATAACATTCAGTAAATTTTGTTTAAATTCAAAAGTTTATGAATATGTAAAAATGTCTACGAAAAATAAATGTTTAAAAATACAATTCTTTAGATGAAGAAATGTCTATTAAAAGAAAATAAAATTGAATATATAACCGATTCATGGATACGAAGTTTTTTAAACTGGTGAGTATCATCTTTTACTCAAATTGTTTCACTCTTCGCCAAAAACTGGTTACTACGTTTATTAGTAAGCAATTTACTTTCTCACAATTTGATGAATTGTTGACAGACTTCTCTTTTAAACGACTTTTATCGCACTAAAGTTACTAGTGCGATAGGTACTAGGTACAGCTTGTATGGTGTAATATATCTACTAAGGATCTGTCAATATTCGTACTTTTGTGGTACATTGAACCTTACAATGGACAAAGTATTGATACTTTCGCCTACATAGGTACATCTCGATTCTCGACCTCTTTATGTTACAAAGATTTTACCTGCATAGATGAATTTTACACTCGTAAATGGTGAAAGTGAAGCAGTAATAATTACTTTACTCAAATGGTGAAAGAAACGGTTTGAAGTTATTATGTCCTTTTACTCCCTTTATTTTAAGCGACACAGAGAGTTGCCATTACTAGCAAATATTACAACAGGCTAACTTTGAAGGGATATGGCAGTATAAATTGAACCTAATCGTGATGAAACGCTAAATCACTTGCACGTACGCTTGCACGATAGGGGTGTAAGGCCGACTTGCACCAAACTTCTTAATCATGTTTAGTTAAATTTTGTAATGCTGTCACTTTCTGACAATACTATTTCAGAGTGGACATGAGAAGGACAGGTATAGAAAATTTAACTAAACATGATTAAGCAGTTTGGTGCAAGTCGGCCTAAGTGTAACTAGCCACGGCCAAAGCCTTCCACCAGACCAAACTAGATTGGGTGTGTGGTCTTTCCGCACACCACAATCTACAATAGAAATTTTGACATTCACAGTGCCTAACACATCGTGTCTGAAAAAAGCAATCATACAATCGGATTGTGTTCACCCACACTTGATAACTATTGTTTTAAACCGCGTGACGCCAATACGCGCACCTTTCTCGGCCGCTAGCTTATTGTTATCGCTATTAATTCGTTGTATTTTAGTGATGACGTGCAGATTGTTATCACCGACCCACTTAACTCCACGGCTAATTAATTCGTTAACTGACACTTATCAGGGCCACGGCCTTGTCGCATAAGCGACACATTACTACTGTTCACAGACATACAAAAACAAAGGAATATTAATTAATATATTGTGATGTGTCATCTAAGAAAAGTATGAAGTAGAGAAGTAAGTATCCGTGTGCACCGCTTATCGCATAACTATCGCGATAAAGTTTAGAACAATCACAACGGGCAGCTTCGCAGTTTCATCTAATGCAATTTTAAAACTAAGTACTATCAGAAGGGCGGATTCCGCGGAAATCTGCTGTAAAACTTCTTTCGTGCGAGACAGTTGGACCACAGTGGACTTCTTAAAAAGAATATGTTGAAGCATTTCTGCGTGAACCATAGTTTAAACTATATCTGTGCGATGAAAAGCCAGGCAGAAACTTTGCGAAAAAAATTGCCAGCCCTTCTATCACCACATGAGGCAATTAACCGCCATGTTTTGGTTAATAGTTATTTGTGTTATATGGGGCCAAAGAAACTTTTTGTTCCTCGAGGGCGTTATTTTGAATTCAGAGCGAAGCGAAGGATTCTAAAGTAGAATCCTGAGCGTAGCGAGGAATTCAATATACGCCGCCCGAGAACAAAATATTTTGGCCCCGAATGACACACAGTATTTTTCATCATTACCTATGAGAAAAAGCTAGGAGTATCAACCTACTATGTATAGACATTGTATATTGAAAGTTATATAAAACACAAATAAATTATTATTAAATTATTAAACATTAATATTTATGTTGGATACAGTATGGGCGTATATTCAATTGACAAATTGATCACGTGAATTATCGAAGACAACAGCTTCTTAAACATACCTATTTGAATTTCGTCACATAATATAGCACGAACGCGGACCAATCAGAAGAGAGAAATGAAAACTCCCATGGGGTTAAAGTTAAATTTTGCTCCCGCTATCCTCTGAAGCCAATATTCGTTTTTCGAATATGTATGATGAAAAATACATGACACACTTCACCGCGGTTAATTAACCACTTATAAGCTGTTTTTTTTCTTCTTCTTCTTCTTTATCAACCGATAGACGTCCACTGCTGGACAAAGGTCTCTTGCATGGACTTCCACAGGCCTCGGTCTTGCGCCGCCTGAATCCAGCGGCTCCCTGCGACTCGCTTGATGTCGTCGGTCCACCTGGTGGGGGGTCTGCCAACACTGCGCTTCCCGGTGCGGGGTCGCCACTCCAGCACCTTGGGACCCCAACGACCATCAGCTCTTCGAACTACGTGCCCCGCCCATTTCCACTTCAGTATCGTGACTCGCTGAGCTATGTCGGTGACTCTGGTTCTCCTACGGATCTCCTCATTTCTGATTCGATCCCGCAGGGATACTCCGAGCATAGCTCTTTCCATCGCACGCTGAGCGATCCTGAGCCTACTTATGAGGCCCTTAGTTAGCGACCATGTCTCGGATCCGTAAGTCATCACTGGCAACACGCACTGTTCGAAGACTTTAGTCTTCAGGCACTGAGGAATTTTGGACGAAAAGACATCTCGGAGCTTCCCGAACGCTGCCCAGCCGAGTTGGATTCGGCGGTTGATCTCTTTCTCGAAATTGGACCTACCTAGCTGGACTGTGTGTCCCAGGTAAATATACTCGTCGACAATTTCGAGTGCAGAGTTCTCAACAATTACTGGGTGGAGCGGTGCATGAGCATTGGACATGATTTTCGTCTTGCTCATGTTCATTTTCAGGCCCACCTGTTGAGAAACCCTGCTGAGATCGTTGAGCATTGTATTGAGGTCTCTCAGAGTCTCTGCCATGACTACTATGTCATCGGCAAATCGCAGGTGAGTGATGTACTCGCCGTTTATGTTGATGCCAAGCCCGTTCCAATCCAGAAGCTTAAAGACGTCCTCCAACGCAGCGGTAAAGAGCTTCGGGGAGATAACGTCTCCCTGTCGCACTCCACGCTGCAAGTGGATTGGCCTCGTAGTCTGGTCCTGTATACGTACTGACATTGTGGCGTTTTCATACAAGCACTTCAACACTTGGATATACCGGTAGTCAATTCGGCATCTCTGCAGCGACCTCAACACAGCCCAAGTTTCCACCGAATCAAAGGCTTTCTCATAGTCCACAAACGCTAAGCAAAGTGGCCGGTTATACTCTTCCGTCTTTTGTATGACCTGCCGCAGCGTATGAATGTGATCTATGGTACCAAAGCCTTTTCGGAATCCGGCTTGTTCGGGGGGCTGGAAGTCGTCGAACCTACGAGCGAGACGATTCGTAATGACTCTCGAGAACAACTTATAAACATGACTCAACAACGAGATGGGTCTATAATTCGTCAACAAGGTATTATCTCCCTTTTTGAAGAACAGAACCACCACGCTCCTGTGCCATGCTTCCGGCGTTGTGCCCTCGTGGATGACGGAATTGAACAATCGCTGAAAGATCTTAAGTACCGGTTTTCCACCCGCTTTCAGGAGTTCCGCAGTGATTCCGTCATCACCTGGCGCCTTGTTGTCCTTAAGCTGTTTGAGAGCCATTCTAATCTCGTATAGGCTGACTGACGTCCGGGATATCTTCTTCTGTTTTTTTTAATACATGATATCTGTTACTGAAAAGAGGATAAAGTATAAAACAGTCTAAATCCCAAAAATTACGAATGTTGAACTGAAAATACTGAATTGGACGTGAGTTACTCACAAATATAGTCGATATTTTGATTAATTTCTTAAACTGGTCACTTTCAAGTAAAGATTTTTATGTAAACCTGTGAAGATGATAATTCCACTGGCGCAATTAGAAGGCCATAAGCCTACTTGGTCGTATTAGTTTACAAATTGCGAAAAACCAAATTAAATTTGAATTTCGCTCGCATACCCGTGTCTTCCACCTTAATGCAGTCTCGTCTGCAAAAGCTAAAACTGCACCTTTATATATCAAACTTATTTTAAATTACAATTAATGCGATAATCGTTATCCTTCCGATTGACGGTTTTCCACTATTGGAAACATGTTATGGAAGCACTATTTAGCAACAAACAAATGTAAATTCAGGAAATAATATTAATTGCGATAATGTTATAATGAGTTTCCTAATACAGCCTTGTAATAATCACGCGGCCCTGCAAGGCTTTTTATTCAGCCTCCGCCATTCTGAAACTATGTCGCTGAGAATTGTTAATCTTTAATAGGGTCTTGCAGATTTCAGAACTTTAGCGCGCTCCTTAGGCTGCAACTTTTCTTACCAGATGTGATTGTAGTAATTGCCCTATAATATATACCTAATATTAAAGATCCTGTATTGCACTGAGAACTGTCGGGCGTTGGGGTCCCAAGTTGCTGGAGTGGCGACCTTGCACCAGAAAGCGTAGTGTTGGCACACCCTCTACTTTACTACTGTACCGACATCAGACGAGTTGCAAAGAGCTATTGGATATAGGCCGCGTAAGACTGAGGCATATGGAAGGCTATGCAAAGGACCTATGTCAAGTAGTGGACTTCTATCGGTTGATAAAGAAGAAAAGTCTTAAAGTAGCTTAATAGTTCGAACTACGAGCACTTTCTCAACACGCATTGCAGATAAAATATTCAATCTACCTCTTTGTTTAAGCGTTAGTACTCTAGCTAATGAATAAACATCATAAATACGTAAATAGATGTTATAGCAGCCCCCAGTAACCTGGCAATATAATGAAAAACTGCGGAACTTGATGCGGGAGGCCTATGTATAGATAACGCGAAACTCCGCATCGCTGTCTGTACTCTCAAACTATGAATAAATATTGTCATTGCTACAGTTACCTTTTAGCTTTTATGAATATTATGGAATAAAATCTTTCTATGAATATTATGGATCGGTATTCTGGTACATTTACCTGATGCTTGCAAATCGCTCTCCATTGTTCTCGAATGTTTTGCAGATTCGTAAATTTGCCGTAAACTAAACAATTTTTAAGTCCTAATAAAGCGTCAACAGGAATCAGTGATAGCCTAGTAGTTACGACTGTGGTCTCCTATTCGGGGGGTCGCAGGTTCGATCCCGGGTACGCACCTCTGACTTTTCGAAGTTAAGTGCGTTTAAGAAATTAAATATCACATGCTTTAACGGTGAAGGAAAACATCGTGAGGAAACCTGTTTTCTCTGTTCTCCATAGTGTTCTCGAAGGTTTGTGAAGTCCGCCAATTCGCATTGGGCCAGCGTGGTGAACTATGGTCTATAACCCTTCTCTGAGAGGAACCCTCGTTCAGTAGTGAGCCGATGATGGGTTGATAATGATGAATAAAGCGTCAACATCAAATTATAACAAAAGGATTTCGTTGACGCCCATTGGGTCTATTGGACCGGTTTCTACTCTCAATTAGATACGAGTAATATCAAATTGTTCTTCACTAACAATAGTCTTAATTATAATTATTAATAGATGCTTGATTACATTTTATCTCATTATCTTACTTAGTTTGCCTCAGGTTCTCGTGTATAAGAGGCCCCGTGGAATAGCTTTTCGTGGTTCGTAATCGATCGTGGCGATCTGATAAAAGTGCTTTCCAATCTCGTGAACTAGAAATAGTCTACTGTAGCATTTTTTACTCGGAAAGGTAGCTTCACATTAACAAACGCGGTGTCGATTCGAAAGCACCTAGTAGTAGTACCTAGTACTAGTATCTAGTACATTTATATAATACTAGCTGATGCCCGCGACTTCGTCCGCGTGGATTTAGTTTTTGAACTCCCTTGGGAACTCTTTGGTTTTCTGGGATAAAAAGTAGCCTATGTCACCCTCCAGGTCCTCAACTATACCCATGCAAAAAATCAAGTCGATCTGTATCTGTTTTAAAGGACAAACCAACAAACCACTTTCGCATTAGTATGACAGTATGATTACTGATTTTATTTTATTAAATGACATAATATATTTCTGAACGAACAAACAATTACAACCATCAAAATATGCTTCAATTCGAGTGGACCCGAGTCTACCGTACCGAAGCTAAGAGACGAACGTCAAATGTTTGACAGGAAAGTAGGTAGAACACTTTATATGGGAAAATGAAATTGTTGTTTTTACTATCTTCCTCGCAATTTTTCCATATTTTCTCAACGTTTAAACCTTCCCTGGACTACGACAAACATTTCAAAACAAAAATCAGCTAAATCGGCCCAGCCGTTCTCGAGTTTTAGCGAGACTAACGAACAGCAATTGATTTTGATAATATTCCCTACTTTTACGGCCTTTACGGGCTACCAAAGCTAAGCTTTATGTCAATTTCGTTTTCACGAACCTTTAGTAGGGAATAGCTAAGGTGAAAATACATTGGGTAAGGGTTATTATTTAGGGGCTTCCTACATATAGAGATTCCTACTTAGGGGATGATTTAGGTATGGTTAGTGAAAACGAGCATTAGACCCTAAAATGTTACATCTTGAGTTGTCAATCACGATACAAAAGTAGACGTATTAAGTTATTAACTATGCTTGTTATGAACAGCGCAGATCAGATTACCATGGCTGGCATGTCTTCCGCGTATTATTGTGTACCTGCCAGTTTCTTGACTCTTGACAGACATACATAACTAAACATATAGACAGCCTTGCTTTCTATATCTCTGTATAGGGACAAACAAAACATCCATAGTCAATTTCATACCTACTGATATTTTGGTAATGCGAATGTAACTCTGTCTATGAGTGTATATTTGTGTATAAAGGATACATTTCCACTCCTAAACCGCTGAACCGATTTCGACATTTGATAGATAAGAAGATAGCTTGCATCCTGAAAAGAAATGGAAATTTTATCCTACAATATCAGGGACTTCCCAAAGGATCTTAAAGAACTCTTAAAGATTCGGAACTGATTTTGAGATTTTATTTTACTCCTTAAAAAATCTTTTGAAACCGTTGTTGTACCTACGTCCAACCGTTAAATCAATCTTGACGAGATTTTGCACATAGATAGCTAACAGCTTGCATCTCGGAGACAAACATAGACTACTTTTTTCCCGGAAAATCGAAGAGTTGACAGGATTTTTAATAAAGCTAAATCCAAGCGGACGAAGTCACGCGCATCGTATTAGTTTTCTATTAAGTTAATAGACAGTTACTCGTGGTAATCTAAATCTGTAATTGCTTTAAACGTTATCTGAAGACAATTGGAGTAATCTATCAAGCTCCACACTTTCCAATCTTTGCGGTATACGGTGTACCGTGTACGCAACGTAGTCGTCAAGGGGTTAGCACGGAAGTTGTGAATATCGTATTGCGACAATCGCAATCATTGAATCTGCTGAGTTAGGCTGGAACCACATCTCTGCGCATCGATTTGCATTTTATCCATACAAAACTGTCATGTTTCATAGAGTCGTGTACGCATCAATTCGGCTTTTCGATGCGTACACGACTATGAATAATGACAGTTTTGTATGGACAAAATGCGAATCGATGCGCACAGATGTGGTTCCAGCCTTATTGGTTGCGAGTTGCGACGGCGACGCGACGCGATAGTCCTCTTTCCGCTTTGTAGTGGCGAATTGGCGTTAAAAAGAAAAAACAGTTTTTCAAATGCGGACACTTTCAGTACACTTAGTAGTTATAAGTAGTAATTTTTCTGAGACGATATAGCTACTGCCATAAGAAGTTACTTATACATAACAGGTGTTATGTTTATAGAGGTTATGTTCACAAAATTTCAATATCAAAACATGGTTTTGGCCAATAGGAGAAGCCCAAAATCATATTTTGACATTGATGCAGTCCTTTAAGGACTGAGAAAAATATTACGCGATAGACCCCCAGTATAAGAGTAATGTGTCAGCCAGTCTGAGGTGATTACAATCGTCACTTTGTAGCTAATATAGCTATCAAACTTACGCCTGCTGATCGTATAGATATGCTGCGGTACCAACGTTCACCGTTGCGGACATTCGATGCGGTGATTTTCCTCTCGGGCGGTATGTTAAAAATCACGACGCACGCTTCGTCTTGTATGGGCATATACTAGCTTCTGCCCGTGACTTCGTCCGCGTGGAGTTCGGTTTTAAAAATCCAGCGGGATCCAATTGTTTTTCTGGGATAAAAAGTAGTCTAAGTTACTACAGCCTGTTCTCAACTAACCTACCCATGCGAAAAATCATCTCAATGCGTTGCTGCGTGATTGAAGCACAAATCAACAAATATTTTCACATTTATAATATTACTAGCTGATGCCCGCGGCTTCGTCGACTTGGACTTGATAAAAAGTAGCCATTGTCACTCTCCAGGTCCTCAACTATCCCCAAGCAAAAAAGTCGCGTCGATTCGTAACTCTATTGCAGCGTGATTGAAGGATAAACCAACACACTTTCGCACATATAATATTAGTAAAGATCCCAGAAAAAAAAGAGTTCCGCAAGATTTATGAAAAAACTGATTCCACGAAGTTGCGAGCAAAAAGAAGTAATAAGTGTGTTATAAAATGTTAAGGGCACAATCTCGTCAACCGTTGCGGTTATTCGATGCGTTGATTTTCACCTCTCGTTTATGTCGAACGATCATCTCGTCTCACGCTACAGTCAATAACATGCATGTTGTTTAGGAAACAAGAAACTGCGTACCCAATCACTCATCGCCCCACAAATCACGATGTGATTAACATACTAACGCTCGTTTTCACCAATAATCTCTGTTTTGGGGAACACTTAGGTAATAATTATTATTATTGGATTATTTCATAGTGGCAAAACGTACGGCAAA
This sequence comes from Oeneis ivallda, assembly GCA_029955525.1. Classification (NCBI taxonomy): domain Eukaryota; kingdom Metazoa; phylum Arthropoda; class Insecta; order Lepidoptera; family Nymphalidae; genus Oeneis; species Oeneis ivallda. Next base: position 13,912,011 of record JARPMR010000022.1, read on the forward strand.
AGATTGGAATTATTGGAAAATTTTGCACACGTTATGGTGCCTGGTGGTTTTAAGGAAGTAAAATGGTCCAAAAGATTGAAGTTACAACACGCCAAGTACAGTTGCCCCTTATGTGGAAAAAGTGTGCCATAAAGTGCAGTTGTGTAGGCATCTGGTCATGCAAGCATTATAAGAGAACAGTAGCAGATGGTACCTGGGTTTTCTCTTTAGCTTCATCATGCAGTTCAGCCCCCCTATTGTCTAAAAGTTGGCGATAAAAATCGTATTCATTTGATGGCATTAGGTCAAAGTAAAATAAACCATAATAGCATTGAATTAGAACTCAATTTCGTGTATGCATTCTTATACGTTTAGTTATGTACGATACGCTCCATAACGCTCCATGTTAAAATCAGTTGTACTGAATTTGTGACTAAATCAGTCAAGGAATATTTTACTTTGACGCTAATGCTATCAAATGAATGCGATTTTGATCGGCAACTTTTAGACAATCGGGGGGATGCTGTCAGAAGGTTACGTGTAGAAATAAATTAGAATATTGAAACTTAAGCCCAATAATTATTAGTGACACTTAACAACGAATTTGTGGTGATAGCCTATATAATATAATTAATGGTTAAAAATTCGGTTCCCTTTTTGGAGGGCCCGGGGTATGAGTACCAGTTCGGAGTTTGTTTGATTGTTTGTTGGGTGAGGGAAAACATCGTGAGGAAACCTGCTCGAAAGTTTTTTTTTTTTCAAACTAATCCAACCCGGATACTAATTTTATATCTTAACGAAGCCACTTCTTAGACTAAAGGTCGTGTGACGTCCTTAGCCAATATTGACTATGCACGCCGAGATTGAAGAGGAAACAATCAATCTTACGGCGACCTAAACCGTGCGTTAATTAAGCCCTCATTAGTCTCAAGGGACGAAATAGGAATGTAAGAAAAAAATGTCTCAAAAGCCTTTTAAAGCAGCATTCATCCGGCGCGAGATATTTACATGCATGTTTTTAAATAGCCGGTATCATCGTCATTGATATAAGAAACCAGAGATCCATAGTCGTTAAAAATGCGAATCACTATTGAGTATTGACAACCAAAGCCTACCCGGCTGCTTATGTATTTTACCAAACCCCGTGGTAGAACTTTGAAAGCCGCAGGCTGATCACTGAGTGGTTGACAATCATCATGATCATATATTTTTTTAAAAAGCTGGTGGCTAAAGTTTGTAAAGAAAATAGACGAAGCAGTAAGAAAACAGTTATAGGTAATACTTGTAGGTAAAAATCAATACAAGTTGCATGGTGCTGGCATTTTATCGTCCTTAACTAATATAAGTGCCATGCCATGATTTATCATTATGCGAGACGAATTACTCACAATTTTCAAATAAACATTTGCTATTATTGACCATCTACTTTTACTGGCGACTTTTAGGTTCTCTTATTATAGGTCGACCGTTTAACTCGCGTATCGCCTGCGCGGTAAGAAGGGAGCGGGGGCGGGTAACGCTACACACGGAGTCAATAATCCAAAGATTTATCTCGAGATAGACATTGTTGGTAAAGAATTAAGTATTTATTTTTAAGTTTTAACATCTCTAACATCTCCCTCCGCTCCCTTCTTACCGTGCAGGCGATACGCGAGTTAAACGGTCGACCTATATTCACACTTACCATTTTAACCTGCAGGCCTAATTCTATCTTCGTTAAATGGACCAAACGAATAACTGTAGAACCCTTACTTTACATTGTTACTTCATAATGTCATAGGTACTGATTCTCCTTGACACCGATAGGATGGCATAGCCATTGAGTTTTGCAATTTGTGAGCTACTGATCCTCCTGTACATCTTGGATTTTACTATATCATTGAGTAAGTATCAAGTCAGTAATCTACCTATATGTGACTCATCAGGGGGGACATGTTTCATCGTTCTGCTGGTTCTTAGAAATCTTTAGCCCCTTGGCAGTAGGTACCTATACTGAGAATACCACATAGGTAGTTAGGTACATATACAATTTCATTCTCGTGGATTTAACTTTTAAAAATCCCGCGGAAACTTTGATTTTCAGAGATAAGTAGCCTATGTCAGTCTCCAAGTCCTCAACTAGGTATACCCATGCAAAAAATCACATCGTTGCGTAGCTATGTTTAGGTGTGACTGAAGGACAAACCAACAAGCAAACACACTTTCGCATTTGTAATATTACTAGCTGATGCCCGCGACTTCGTCTGCGTGAACTTAGCCTTTAAAATGCCTTGGGAACTCTGACTTTGCGGGATAAAAAGTAGCCTGTCACTCTCCAGGTCCTCAACTATAGGTACACTGCAAAAAATCACGTCGATCCGTAGCTCTGTTGGGGCGTGATTGAAGGACAAACCAACGCACTTTCGCAGTTATAATATTTCACCATATAAAGTGTAAGTGCATATAGTCAACGTGGTTTTTAGGGTTCCGTACCCAAAGGGTGCCAACGGGACCCTATTACTAAGCCTCCGCTGTCCGTCCGTCCGTCTGTCAGCGGCCTGTATCTCGTAAACCGTAATAGATAGACAGTTGAAATTTTCACGTATTTTGTATTTCTATTGCCGCTATAACAACAAATAATAAAAATATAATAAAAATTTAATTAAATAAAAAAAATTGAATTAAATTAAAATATTTCCATGTACCCATGGAAATATTTTAATTTAATTTTTTTAACGGAACCCTAAAAGAGGACCGACTCGCACTTGGCCGATTTTTTTTACACAGGTAAAGTTGAGGACCTGGAAAATAACACAGGCTACTTTTTGTCCCGGGAGCATACATTTAAACGCCCGCGCCACTACAAAGTATATAATTTATTGTAGATTTTTTAAAAAACGCTCGACTGATTTCTATAAAATTTAAATGGGACCACCTGGGAAGTATACCCTTTGAAACAAAAAAGAATTTTCCAAATCGGTTCAGGCGTCTTCGAGTAATCGGTGAACATACATAAAAAAAGATTCCGTTGAATTGAGATCCTCCTCCTTTTTTGAAGTCGGTTAAAGTAATAATAAAAATTAGTTCAAATTTAACGAAGTTATTGAGTATAACAGTCAAAATAGTTCAACCCCTATCTCAGAGAACATACATCCATCCATCCGTATACGACATCTATACAAACATACATCCGTATACATACATCCATCCTCACAAACTTTCACATTAATAATATTAGTGGGATAATATGAGTAATAATTAGTAGGATAGGATATAGTTAATGTATTTATTGTTAGTAGGAGGAGGATACAAACATACATAAATACATGCATACACACATACATATATACATACATGCATGCATGCATGCATGCAAGCATACATACATACATACACACATACAGTAGTAGTAGGTATGTATGTATGTATGTGTGTACGTATGTTTGCATACATGCATGCATACATACATACATACACACATACATACATACATACCTACATACATACATACATACATGCATACATGCATCATGCATACATGCATACATGCATACGTGCATACATGCATACATGCATACATGCATACATACATAGATACATAGATACATTCATAAATACACACACACATACATACATACATACATACATACATACATACATACATACACACATACATACATACACACACACACATATACATACACACACACACACACACACATATACATACATACATGCATGCATGCATATTGGCGCATAATAGAAGGATAAATATGTGAAAAGAAGCATACTAATATCCCGCAGGAACCGTTTGTTTTCCAGGGATAAAAAGTAGTCTTTGTCACTTTTCAGGTCCTTAACTTTACCTGTGCTAAAAATAATCTAAAACTTCAATCTAAAACTCCGTTGGCGCATAATTGAAGGATAAGTGTGTGAAAAGTAACATACGAATATCCCGCGGGAACTGTTTGTTTTCCCGGGATAAAAAGTAGCCTTTTCACTTTTCAGGTCCTCAACTATGCCTATCAAAAAAACCACGTCAATCTGTAACTTCGTTGGCGCATAATTGAAGGATTAATATGTGAAAAGTAGCATACGAATATCCCGCGGGAACTGTTTGTTTTCCTGGAATTAAAAGTAGCCTTTGTCACTTTTCAAGTCCTCAACTATGCCTATCCAATAAACCACGTCAATCTGTAACTCCGTTGGCGCCTAATTTAAGGATAAATATGTGAAAAGTAGAACACTAATATCCCGCAGGAACTGTTTGCTTTCCCAGGATAAAAAGTAGCCTTTGTCACTTTTCAAGTCATCAACTATGCCAATCCAAAAAACCACGTCAATCTGTAACTCCGTTGGCGCATAATTGAAAGATAAATGTGTGAAAAGTTGTATACTAATATCCCGCAGGAACCGTTTGTTTTCCCGAGATAAAAAGTAGCCTTTGTCATTTTTCAGGCTCTTAACTTTACCTGTGCAAAAAAATCACGTTAATCTAAAACTCCATTGCGCGTATTTTGAAGGACAAATGCGTAAAAAATAGCGATGCTATCCCGCAGGAACTGTTTGCTTTTCCGGGATAAAAAGTAGCCTATGTGCTATTTCAGACTATATTCTATGTCTGTGCCAAATCTCAGCAAAATCGGTTCATTCGTTGTCGCGTTAAAGAGTAACAAACATCCATCCATCCATCCATCCATCCATCCATCCAAACATCCCACAAACTTTCGCATTTATAATGTAATAGAATCTACACATGATCAGTCATCATAATATCTAGCAATGTACTCACGATGACTGGACAAATCGATACCTTGTACTATTTGTATTATTTATTTCGTAATCCATCCCTAATCCCTAAGAAATTTTCTATTGCTAATGAAAAACTTCCATAACTGTGTTTATTTGGTTGTTGAATTGGAATTTTTTTACTTATTCTCGATGCTGCGGATAATGTAAGCGTGATTTAAGTACAATCAGCGCCATCTATCAGTGGTTTTTCAAAATCCCGCGGTAACCTTGGATTTTTCCGGGATAATTTGTAGCCTATGTGTTATTCCAGGGTATAATCTATCTCCATTCCAAATTTCAGCCAAATCCATCCAGTAGTTTTTGCGTGAAAGAGGAACAAACATACACACAAACTTTCGCCTTTATAATATTAGTAGGATATTAGTAGGATTAAGGATTACTGCCGAGCCGACGTGCCACTCCTTCTAATCAGTCTATGGATCATTATGAATCCCGATTAAAAAAAATTTGAAAAATAAATGATTCTGTTTTAAGAATTTATTGACAGATTTACTCACGTTAAAGTAATTTTAAAAAGTTACTCTAGACTCATTCTTCGTGCTTTGGTAATTTTGAAACAACGGCATCACGTGTTGTAGCTCGTTATGACAAAAGTTCTACGATTAATCAATATTAAGAGAGCTTTTACAAAATGGGTTTTTTAACAAAGACTTCAATTTAATTATAATAGAGGATTTTTTCTGTTTTCATTTGTAATTTGTGTGACCCGATGAGACTGACATTGACGGTCGCTTATAAAAGCCCCATGAAAATAGTAAGAATTTTAAAAAAAACCAGTCCGATATGCTTTGTTTGTTTTGAAAAGAGCAACTGCTGAGTTTCTTGCCGGCTTTTCTCGGCAGAATCAGAATCTGCTCTCCGAAGCAGTGGTAGAATCTAGACGTGTTATAAGAGGCTACCAGGTTGGCCTATAAATAAATAAAGAACTTGAATTTGCTACTACAAAATGATGTATTAATTGATCATTCTCAGTCTAAAATCTATTAAAACAGGTACAAAATTGTGAACGCTGTGTATGTCGTGATTATAAAACCTAATTGTAATACACAACTCACAAGCGGTCGCCCACGACTTCGTGAGCGCGTGGGATTGGTATTGGACTATTGGTACCATCCTCGATTAAGTTAACATTCCGTACTTTTATTGGTTGATTTGATATATATTTTTTACTTAGTCAAGATTTTGGTTTTTAAAAATCCTACGTGAATCAGATAGAATAGTATGTGATTGAAGTTGATAAAGTAGCCTATGACACTTGCCAGGTGCTTAAATATACCCATGCAAAAAGTGATGTCGATCCGTAGCTGTCTTTGTTTTCTTAGGACAAAAAGTTACCTACTGAAGGTTATAAAAAATTACCTACAAAAAGTTACCTCTAGGTCTTTTATTATGCCCATGCAAAGTATCAAGCCTATTCGTTTCTCCGTCACGTTGTTACTTGAATGAATCAATGGACACAACAAACAGACACATACCCGTGTTTATATTCAAAGTATTAAAAGTCAAAAAAAAAATATTTGAAGTTGTCAGTGGTTATAAGCTCATTTTAATTATTAATTGGTCTCCACCACCAGTTTCGATTAAATAATTTATTTTAGTGCTTAACTCGTAATAGAATTCGTTTTAATTGGTCGCAACTCGCAAGTAAACCGGGCGCATAATGCAAGGCAGTCCTTACAAATAATTAGGCATTTAACTATTTTTTCTTTTTTAAATATCTTAACTAGTCTCGGAAATATAAAGCTTTAAAGTTTCCTGTTAGACTAAGAGAACGCTGCTGACGTGTGACGTCACAGGACAGTAGCGTGCAATACAAATTTCTTAGAAAATTTCGTATTAGAAAGCGACAGATATAGTCGCAATAAAGCACTTTATAATTGTTTTTTGAACGATTTATTTTCTGTTTTTACAAATGTTATTCCCGCTTGGTTACATTTTCGATAGGTACGATACTTAACCAGGTTGCTGCAAGACTGTACGTTATGCTATTTTCACGCAAAACTCATCAGAAATATTCTCCTTTTCCAGCATTAGAAGACCTGCCCACCCGCGATCAAATGTGGGCCCCGGCGCCTCACGAGATAGACCCGGATATCTGGCCGCCCCCGCCCGATAGAGATCCTGCCGCTTGGCCGCCCCCCACCAGCGTTGAACATAAGTGAGTTCTGAACTTTACCTTCTACCCAGCCTGAACACTAAGGAAAATAATATTGGGGATAGAATACCGCCTTGAGGAACACCTGCATCCAGTTCACGCCAGTGGGAATTAGTCTGCTTCGTGCGAATGGATTGTCGATATCTTCTATCTATCTATATAAGCGAGTTACCACTCTAAAAAACTTGAAATTTGCTGAACTTAACAACTGTGGTTTAACGAGTATCTACCACTAAACCCGGTACTCAGCCTTCCTCATTCAGCCGAGCTGAGCTGAGAGCTACTCTCTTTAAATCGGCGGAAGAACATTTTGGAAGGCGTCCCACACCCAAAATTCTTTCTGTAATTTCAACTTGCTAATGGGTGCCAAAGCCCATTAAGTGTGACTCCCATTTCAACTTGGAGATATCTGTTACTACCACAGAATAAATAATATTAGGTACAGGTACAGACGATTCACTTCGCAACAATCATTTAAATTAATAGCTACTTTTGATACCTCACAATAAAGTGCAATTCGGGTCGCACAGCACTAACTTACCTAGGATTTATATTCAACGAGAAGTCGCCTCCCTTTATATCGCGTAACTATTATCCCTTCACACTAAGTTGGGCCATTGAGTTGGCCCGTCCGGACGCAACGACGCCGGTTGGGATGGCATGTCTCAAACAAATTAAAGCCCTCTCTCTAGAAAGTAAGGTCGACTACTCGGAATCCACGTGACATACTATGCCATACACGGCACGTTAAGATCAGAACAACTTCCCTATATGCATTTTTGTTTAATACAACGTTACAGGTATGCGTCGAACCTACTTTCATTTTATGGAAACTCAGATTTCACTGTCAAGTGTCAAGTTTATCACTTACTTAACCTAAGACCATTCTCAAATGGGGACCACAATTAAACCCGTTTCACATCATTTCAAAGGCGGATCACACACATGGTGCAGCTTGTCGGAAACTAGTTTCATCGGCGACGCATCCAAAAATATCATAAGCCAATGCGATAAGCTGCTTTCTTGTCTTGCAACTCTTGCAAAGGTTCTCTGCGACAGCCTTAGTGTTCATTTACTAAGTAGGTAGTTTTGCTTGCGCTAGAGTTCGATTTTTTAAGAAAGAATAGAATATTTTAACTATATCCATGCATAAATTAACTCGATCTGTTGTCCTGTTGCTGCACGGTTCATGGACAAACAAACACACTTTCGCATCTAATATCAGGTATCCATCCATAGTTTCCATTATCATCATCATCGGCCTGCTGCTGAACACGGGTTTCCTGATTCCTCTCAGAATGAGAAGAGTTTAAGCCATAGTTTACCACACCATCGGCAGCCGAGTGAGTTAAAAAAAGTGAAGTGAGGATTGGCAGGCATGTTTTCTTCACCATTAAAGCAAGTTATATTTAATTGCTTAAAACGCACGTATATCTACTCCCGGAAAGTTAGAGGTGTCAGAAATTTTGAATCTCGTACTCCCCGAAATGTAGTCGAAGACACCACTAAGCTGTCACTTCTGTGTTGTTACTTGTTAACATGACTACTTCATTATTCGCAGAGGACCCCCCATAATGAAGTCGGCTCGAAACAACCCCCGCAACAACCGCACGGCAGACAAGAAGCCCGGCCCGCGGACCGCGACCACTTCGCAGCGCAGGCCGTCGGACGCCAGGAACCCCAAGATTAACGCCAACAAAGCACACAGCGGTGAGTGCGAGTGTGATAGAGCGTGTAGTTTGTCTCTGTCCTCAAATATGGTTGAGCGAAGCAATGGCCGGGGCGTGCGTCATGCTCGTGAACAGGTTCCACCGGCGGGAATGGGGGCTACTTTCTGTGTGCCTGTCTTAACATGTGTTGAATTATAATTAGGTATGCTTTTGTGGAACTTCCCCTCATTGTGGAAACACTGCATACATAGCATATTATCCATGTATTATAAACTTGTTTTGAAAAGAGCAACCGCCGAGTTTCTTGCTGGTTCTTCTCGGCAGGAAGGGCATTCCGAACCAGAACCTTATTTTTGGATTTGGAGCGTATCGTTGAACTCAGTGCCTTCCATCACGTAGGTAGTAGGTATCTGAATTTTTCTTTTCTTTTTCTGTGCAATATCATGCATTCAGATATGGAATGGAACTTCCCCTCATTGTGAAAATATTATATTCTATTCTATTCTAACAAAGTTGCGTAGGTTAAATCGGCTTGGCATCCAGCTGCCCACAATATAGTATAAAAAACTTATTACAATGTAATAGCTACATAATAATATTGTAAAATGATGATTTTGAAAAGAGCAACTGCTGAGTTTCTTGCCGGCTCTTCTCAGCAGAATCCGCTTTCCGAACCGGTGGTAGAGGTATGACTTCAAATTCAAATTCAAATTCAAATGTTTTATTTGCAAGATTGAGTACATAATATGATCTTATACAATTATCTAAGCGCTTCAATCTGCCACATAGTAGCATGCAAAAGAATAGTCATACAAAATTTAATACTTAAATCTATAATTTTTAAATTCAAACAATGTCATACTCATTCTAACTGTTATATAATGTCAGTTCTATTAATTTCAAAAAAAATTAAACAATTATTAATTTTAATTTTAATTAAAAAATTAAATAATCATTAATATTTTTGTCCTGAATAAATTCATCAACAGTATAGTAGCATTTGTTTAAAAGTATTTTGTATAGTTTTGATTTAAATCGATTAGCATTTAGGTTTTTTATACTGTCCGGTAACTTATTATAGAGGCGTACGGCCATGCAGTAAATATTTTTTTTAAATAAATTTATTCTTTGTCTTGGAATTATAAGTTTATTTTCATATCTGTTGGATCTTGTAATTGTGTCAGCTATGCGTGGAAAATAGTCCCTATGCTTATGAACAAAAACTGAGACTTCATATATGTAGAGACTTGGAAGAGGCAGTGTCTTGGTACTTTTAAAGAGTGGCCTACAAGATTCCAAAGGTGCGGCTCCGCAAACGGCTCGAATACATTTTTTTTGAATACGAAACACTTTTATCACATCAACAGAGTTGCCCCATAGGATTAATCCGTAACGTAAAAGAGAGGAAACATACCCGTGGTATGCGCAAAGAGCCGTCTCTTTTGATGTTACACTTTTAAGTTTGTATAGAGCGTACACAAATCGATCTAGTTTTTTACATAGAGAATCTATATGAATTTTCCAATTTAAAAACTTATCCATTGCTACACCAAGAAACACAGTATGGTCAACCTGTTCAATAGGTAAATTATTGCATGTAACTTTAATATTTATTGGAAAACTATTGTATGTTTGAAACTGTATATATTTAGTCTTACCAACATTTATACATAAATTGTTTTGGCTCATCCATTGAACAACTTTATTTAGGTTTTCATTGACTTCCTGTTCAAAATTTTCCTTGTTTTTACATTGTATTATGAGAGTCGTGTCATCAGCAAATTGGATACAGTTACATTCGACTGAGTCAGGTAGGTCATTCGCATACAATAGAAATAACAGTGGTCCCAAGATACTTCCTTGTGGCACACCATACTTGTTTGTCCTAAAGTTTGATGTAAATGATCCCCTTGTATTGCCGCAGATTTTATTAATTTGAACACTCTGTTGTCTATTATTTAGGTAGCTATGAATCCATTGGTGAGCATTCCCTCTTATTCCATAATTCTGTAGTTTATTTAAAAGTATCCTGTGACAAACAAGATCGAATGCTTTAGACATGTCCAGGAAAATACAAGCTACTGGAGTTTTTCTATTTAGACTCTCTGTTATTTGCTTAGTAAGCGCAAAACAAGCTAATGACGTAGAACTATTTTTTAAAAATCCAAATTGTTGAGGTTTTAACAAGCTATATTTTGATACAAATTGATATATTCTTTTGTACATAACTTTTTCGAATATTTTTGATAGGATAGGTATGAGTGTAATTGGCCTATAGTTATTGAGTTCTTTTTTCGATCCTTTTTTGTGTACGGGTTTAACTACAGAGTATTTTAATCGGGACGGGAATTCACCTTGTGATATGGAGAGATTTATAATGTGACTCAGAGGACGTGATATATGTTTGGCGCAAAGTTTAACAGCTCTTGTATTTATTTCGTCATAACCTGTAGAGTTAGTGTTTTTTAATTCCATGATAATTTTATATATTTCACTGTCGTCAGTAGGGTAAACGTAAATGCTGTCTCTAATATTATCATTTTTACTGCTTAAGAGGGGTGAATTGCTCGTATTATTGGTAGTATTAGATAAATTTATAAAATACTCATTAAATTTTTCTGCTATATCATTTGCGTCATTATATTCAATACTGTTGATTTCAATACTATTAATTTCCTGGATTTTATCATTTTTTGCGGGTAGAGAATACTTTTTTATTACAGTCCAGGCTGCTCTACACTTATTTTTTGAACGTTTGACGTATTTGGCATTAGCCAAGCTTTGTGCTTGGATAATGCATTTCTTAAATAATCTAATATAATTTATGTATTTATCCTTGTTTATTTTTTTATTACTAGAGTTTAGACGGTATGATAGGTATAAAACTCTCTTTCTAATGCTGCACTTCTTTATACCTCTTGTGATCCAGGAGTTTATTTTATTATTTTCAAACACTTTAACTTTAATTAAAGGAAAACATAGTTTATAAAACAAAGTAAGTGTATCATGAAAAGAATCGAATGCACTATTTGTACCCGTCTCTTCAAATATATCGTTAAAAGTTAATGATTCAATGTACTCACAAAATTTTCTAATGTTATCTTTGCTGAAGTCACGTTTAAATTCAAACCAGTAAGGGAGGTTACTTTTATTTGAAATACTAATAGGAGTTTCGAAAGCTATCGATTGACAGGTTTCATGATCAGATAATCCCATATAATGAAGCTCAGCTGTTACATCTGGGATATTACTAGCAATTATATCTATACAGGATTTTTTCCTAGTGGGTCTTAAAATATGTTGATTCAAATTACAATTATTTAGTATCGATTGCAGTTCCTGTGACACTGAATTATTAGTGAGTAAATCAATATTCCAGTCGCCACAAAGGATAATGCGTTTTTTCTTTTTTCTAATTAAAATATTTGTCAAATTACTAAGATTTTGTAGAAATGCATTAACATTCGAGTTAGGTATTCTATATATACAAACAATGATAGCACTGATAGAGGTTATTTCGGTAGCACAGTATTCAAATACATATGGAATTGGTTTAACAGTCAAAGCTACGGGTTTATATTCAAAATTATTTTTTATAAGAATACAGCTCCCACCTCTTCGTTCCGAAAGCCTGGAGTAGGAGGCCACTAATTTATAATTCTTTAACTGAAGGTTTGATTCAGTGCCTTGTTTCATAAAAGTCTCTGTTAAGCAAATAATATCAATGTTACCTACTTTAGGTTTGAGATCTTCTATTGCAAGGTGAAACAGTTCTTGCTTATTCAAAATGCCTGCTATATTTTGATGTAATAAGGTAATGTTAGAAGAAGTTAGAGTATTATGCACGAAAAAATTGTTCTCTATTATTTTCAGTAGTTGGACCAGCTTTATTTTTATCAATTTTATTGAAAAAATTTGGTATTGTCTTTTGGATAAGCTTCACCTTAGAGTTTAAGGAATTCGATATTTTAGGTTTTTTTTCAAAATAATAAGGTATAGTGCCTTTTTTGACTCGGGTATAATATTTATTTGGCTCATAATTTGCATTATTCATAGTTTTTAATACGTTATTGATTATTAGGGGTGTCTTTTTGTTGTATTTTACTATGTAGAGTTTATAATATTCTAAATAATCAATCTCAATATTTATTTTAGAGGATAGCTGTTGGAAATTCTGTTGTAGAGTTTTAGGAGTGATCCTTGTCATAAGAGCTACAGATTGGCCTACGTGAAATAAATAATTTTGAATTTTTTTTGAACTCAGTGCCTCCCATCATGTAGGTAGTAGGTATCTGAATTTTTCTTTTTTCTTTCTGTGCAATATTATGGATTCAGACTATGAGTAAGTAGATGGGTTGATTTAAAGAAAAGAAATAAGCAGCAATCTTTGATCGACCTGTTGTAAACAGTCAAGTTTTATTGAAAAGATAAGATTACACGTTGAATAATTTAAGCAATATTCATGATTAAGATAACTAGCGGACAGTAAAAAACGTAAACAGAAGTAAAACAAATAGTAGGTAATAAATGCTGGTCATACATCAATAATTCTGTCGATATAGTATAGATACCGGGAATGGAAGTCATTATAAGATAATTTGGTTGGGCGTGGTACAAGAATGACAATCTGTCGTAATAATAGTTTGGCTTCAGGATCATTGTCTTATAATAAAACGTAATTATATGGCGGCATTAATCGATTTATGTGAAGCACCGCTTCGAGCGGACGTAAGACGCGTTTTTATCAGATTCTATCCAAAGAAGTCTTTTAGCCGACTACGTTAAAGCAAAAATCATCATCATTCATTAGCAACCCCTCAATGGCTCACTACTGAGCGCAGGTCTCTCAGAGAAGGATTTTAGGCCGTAGTCCACCACGCTGGCCCAATGCGAATTGGCGGACTTCACACACCTTCAAGAACATTATGAAGAACTCTCAGGTGTGCAGGCGCACTTAACTCCGAAAAGTCAGAGGTGCGAAAGCAAAAATGAAGGGTTATAATTTTAGCAGTATATGTATGTATAATACGTATGTAACTATGAATATTCCACCGTAGCAATTAAACTCCTGAGCCGATTTTAATGAATGAGGTGTCAATCGATTCGTTACGATCGTCTGGGCGACAATGGCTATATTTTGTACGAAAAATCAATACGAAGGATGTTACATCAAATTTTCCGTAGTCGGGTGTGCCTGTTAAACTAACACTAACTAGTTAACTATTTAATGTTAAACTAACACTAACTAGTTAGCAAAAAAATTAGAGATCCTTAAGAAAATTGCAATAATGTAACCCAAAGTAGCAAAATTTTGCCTGTAAAATGCATTATTTGGCGTGTGCTGAGAAAACTATTGATGATACATAAAAATTATGTACTACATGATTAAAGTACTCATTATTCTCTACAAAAAAGTACTCGAGGGAATATATCTCACTATCATATTTAAGTCACAATAATAGCTTTTGTGTTCTAAAATTTAATTACATCGCCTAGCTAACTAGTTTTTACACTTTTATCCTTATTTTCACTGTCAATTCTGCGCTTGATCTCAAGGTCTGCTATAAGTTTTGCTGTTTTGCGCGTGGTATTTGAAAAAAAAGTAGGTAAATCTCAACCCACCCATTCAACCAACCCATTGTCGACTCACTTCTGGTCACAGGTCTTATTATCAAATATCAATGGATAAGCATCATTATAAATATATATCACGGTACCATCGTAACGTACCTATTTCACACATCGCTGCCTCATAAAATTAACAATTTATTACGGAATGTAATCTTTGAGAGCGCGATACCACAATTTACCCAGTAGCTCTAAGTTAATACTTACAACCCGAAAAAACCGATTTGCGTTACTAAAATATTAATATAACGACGGTATCGAAATTAATCACTACAGCTGTAATTATCCTTATTTCTTAAGAAAATAGTTTTTAATTTACCAAAAAATAAAATGAAAAGTGCCATTTCTATGAAAGGATGTTTTAATAAATATTACGTGATGCTTTTGCGAATCCCCATCCGCCAAAATTATGCTCGGAATATCCCTGCGAGAATTAAATCAGAAATGAGGAGGAGCGTAGGAGAACCGAAGTTACCGACATAGCTCAGCGAGTCGCGAAGCCTGGCTGAAGTGAAAATGTCCAGGGCACATAGTTTGAAGAACGGATGGTGGTTGGGGGTCTCAAAGTGCTCGAGTGGCGACCCCACACGAGAAATTAGCATACCACGACATTAGAGTAGCAGGGATATAGGTGGCGCAAAACATAGGCGTGTGGCAGTCCATGCAATCAACCTATGTCCAGTGGTGTACTACCGACTACGATTAAGAAGAAGAATTTGCCAAGTGTTGCCACCAACAGTTAGGAGCAATGTTTGGACTTAAGTTTTTTTTTTTCAGCAAAAACTAAGGACACGCACACGAACAACAAAGATCACAACCACGCCAAGGACAAACAAGACAGAGACAACAATAATGGTGACACGGACGACGAGAAACATAAAGAAGAGGAGAGAAGATTCGAACCACCTTCTGCGGCTGATGGCGACCTGGTAGATATGTTAGGTGAGATCATAATATAAAATATATTCTTTACTTACTTAGGCTATATCCAATCTACTCACAGAAATGTTCTCTCTTGCCGTCTGTGTTTCCTACCATAAATAAAGTACCGGGGGATAAAGTATCGGGGGATGCCCCGTCGTTCACGTCCGCAGGAACTACCTTATACCTCCCTGTACGTGTCCCCTGGGTAGTGCTAATCGAGCGATGCACTTGCCGGCGAAATAAGCGTTTTTTAAACTTACAAAAAAACTTAATAACAGTCCTTGCGAAATGTCTTCACACGCCAAACATAAAGTCTCTTTTAAGAGCCCTTTGACCAATGATGTCGGACCTTTAGTCCACATCATGCAACTTAATATTGAAGGCCTGAGTGCCGCTATCCATTGTGGGTACTAAATTTTGACATAATATTTTAAATATCATTAAAAACGCTTACGTATTCTACCGCCATACGATTAAATAAAATAAAGTACCTTCAAGGCAAGTGTAGGCATCTTTTAGGCAGGCGCGCTTAAACCTCGACCTCATAATTATAAGCTGCCGCGTTGGGTTGTTTAAAAAATTATTGATACAGCGTGACGTTCCCAATCATCTGATTGGCTGATTCTCCCTCGCTATTGGCTGGCATGCATTGTTTCATCAAGAACGCTATAAATTCAGCCAATTGATGCAGCTTTTCCACAGTAAATCATTACATGGTTCCATATTGTTATTTGATACACATAGGTGAATTATAGCCCTAAATAAACAACTATTAGTCCAAAATCGCGAAACTGAAGTGGAAATGGGCGGAGTACATAGTTCGAAGAGCTGATGGTCGTTGGGGTCCCAAGGTGCTGGAGTGTCGACACGCACCGGAAAGCGCAGTGTTGGCAGACCCCACAATAGGTGGATCGACGACATCAAACTAGTCACAGAAAGCCGCTGGATTCAGGCGGCTTTCAACCGAGGCCTGTGGAAGTCCATGCAAGAGACCTTTGTCCAGCAGTGGATGTCTATCGTTTGACAAAGAAGAAGAAGAAGTCCAAAATAATTGACTAGGATATATTTTATAGAGATCACATAGAAACCTATTTTGTGTTCATCTATATATTTGAAATTACAGACACAAATCTTAAAATTATTTGATACCACTGATTGTATTAAGTTTTCGTTTCGACGTTTTCAGAAAGGGATATAGTCCAAAAGAACCCCAACATCCGATGGGACGACATAGCGGACCTTTCGGAGGCCAAGCGGCTGTTGGAGGAAGCTGTAGTCTTGCCCATGTGGATGCCGGATTTCTTTAAGGTTCGTTTTTATATCACTAAGGGCCTCTTTCACCACCTTCTGATAATTGTCGGATAGCTTATTCGCATATTTTTTCTTTGTCACTTGACATAAAGTAAGAAAGTGACAAAATTTACGGTTAGGCTATCCGACACTTATCAGAAGGTGGTGAAACAGGCCCTAACTCCCCAATGTACTTTTGAAACAATATATTCCTCGACTCAGTGTTATTTTGAATTTTCATATGCTGCCCTCGGTGCCTTGACGCTCGTATTTATAAAAAAACTAGCTGATGCCCGTGACTTCATCTGCGTGGATAAAAGGTAGCCTATGTCACTCTCCAGATCCTCAACTATACCCACGCAAAGAATCACGTCGTTCCTAGCTCTGTTGCGGCGTGATCGAAGGACAAACCAACAAACAAACACTCTGTCATTTATAATAAAATACCCCCGACATGTGAATATATGGCCGAGCTATATACAATATACCTGACATCCTGTTACCCAGTCTTCTGCTCCATCATCAGATCTTCCTCCTCGATCCTCGATCATCATCTATCTAACACCTACTCATTGCGACCATTCTAATGAGTCCAAACACGCTATATCTGCTGTAAGTTGCTGAGGAGTTGGGTATCCTGCAGACTACTTGATGCTGCAGCATCAGCTCAAGGTTGTCATGCCTTGGAAATAATCCTAAGTAACAGTATTCCAAACAAATCAATCGCACCAGTGAAATCTTGTAAGACCCTTTAATCAAGTAGGAAATGAGCTAATGATCTTCGAACGCCTGTGCAGATCTTCATAAATTATAGCTAAATCCACCGCGATTACATAAGCTTTTAAACAAAAAACTGCATTAAAATCGTTCCATTATAGAGGCTGCTACGAGGGAACAGATAGATACACACGTCAAATTTGTAAACACCCCTCTTCTTTTGTTGGGGTTAAAAAGCGAACTTTCTACGCCTCTCTCTGATCGCCGTAATTCATATACAACCGTGGGAAACTTTTAACAATAGGATTTTATTCAAGGACCGAGAACAATAGCTAGGTACCTATTAGAAGACAAAATAAATGAGGAGCGTATTAAAATACTCCGTCCATCAAAAAAATATGGTTCGTTATGGATTAATTATCTTTTTTAAACGTTCTAATTCATGTTAAGGCGCGGTGTTCAGACACGATCTTCATTCGTGGAGCCGAATCACAAGCCAAATGAAGATCGTCTTATTTAAAATCTATGGGTCATAATATTATGAAAAAAAAAGTAGTTATAATTGATCGTATTTGTGGCCTGATGGCTGTTTCCTAAAAACGATGATGCAAACTTTTCTCGATAGAAAAAAATTGCAAAGTTAACTGCAAATACATAAACTCCCATCGTTCTCTGTTATGAATACATTTATTTGGTAAAATTAAGTACAATTGTTTTTCATATTTTACTACAACAAATGGCTGTTTTAGATTTTATTTATTTTAATTTTAATATTTTCCATTATAATTCCACGAATGAAGATCGTGTCTGAACACCCCGCCTTAAAATATAACATTTCAAACTGTATTACTTTCTATTTTATAAAAAGGCCAGTGGGTTGTCCTTTAGAAAAATGTTAAAAGTTTAATTTTTATAAATGACTACCAATAAACATTTTTATAATGTTTATTATGGATTGTTTGTTTAGTAATAATGTTGAAAATTATGCCCTTATCTCAAAATTGATATTGACGGAGTTAATACGCTTTGATCAATTGCTCCTCAAATAGGGCTTCTAGTGGTTTCCGTGGTTCTAGTGGTTGGTAACATATTTCCCCTGGCAGGGTATCCGGCGGCCGTGGAAGGGCGTGCTGATGGTGGGCCCGCCGGGCACGGGCAAGACCATGCTGGCCAAGGCCGTGGCCACGGAGTGCGGCACCACCTTCTTCAACGTGTCGTCCTCCACGCTCACCTCCAAGTACCGCGGCGAGTCGGAGAAACTAGTCAGGCTGCTGTTCGAGATGGTGAGCCACTCACTTGTACAATGTCCATGCTTGCTTATTATCTCACCGACCTATAGTTTGTACATTTGCCTATCATTCTCACACTCACTGTAGTCGTTGAGTTAGGCCCACTTGCAGAGACTGGGTTAAGTTTAACCCAGGAATAAATTTGTAATTTTGACAGAAGATTTATAACAAGCGGGCCTTACAGTTTCAAATTGAAATTCTGACAGAATTTTCAATATAAAAACTGTTGGAAAGTGAAATTTACTTCTCGGTTAAACGTTCCTCGGCATGGTGAAATTAGCACTATAGTTTGACTAAGGTGTGGTTTTTGGTTTTAAAAAAACGAAAAATTGTATTTTTATCAAAATATGTAAAAGGAAAAGGCTTACTGACTGACTGATCTATTAACGCGCAGCTCGAACCACTGCATGGATCGGGCTGAAATTTCGCATATGGATAGCTATTGACTAGTCATCCGCTAAGAAAGTATTTTTGTAAATTCAACCCCTAAAGGCGTTAAATTACAGGTTTGAAAAATCGAACTTATCGTGAGCGAAGTTTCTAAAAGCTAGTCGTTTTTGGGAAATTTCATAGCAAAAAGGGTAAAAAGATGATATGTCCGTCTACCTGTCATACTAATTTATTGTCTACGCCTTGTCTCCAGGCGCGGTTCTACGCACCGAGCACAATATTCATCGACGAGATCGACTCGCTGTGCTCGCGGCGCGGCTCGGACAGCGAGCACGAGGCGTCGCGCCGCGTCAAGTCGGAGCTGCTCGTGCAGATGGACGGCCTGGGCTCCGCGCACGACGAGCCCGCCAAGGTAAACTAGATCGGCGCGGCTCGGACAGCGAGCACGAGGCGTCGCGCCGCGTCAAGTCGGAGCTGCTCGTGCAGATGGACGGCCTGGGCTCCGCGCACGACGAGCCCGCCAAGGTAAACTAGATCGGCGCGGCTCGGACAGCGAGCACGAGGCGTCGCGCCGCGTCAAGTCGGAGCTGCTCGTGCAGATGGACGGCCTGGGCTCCGCGCACGACGAGCCCGCCAAGGTAAACTAGATCGGCGCGGCTCGGACAGCGAGCACGAGGCGTCGCGCCGCGTGAAGTCGGAGCTGCTCGTGCAGATGGACGGCCTGGGCTCCGCGCACGACGAGCCCGCCAAGGTAAACTAGATCGGCGCGGCTCGGACAGCGAGCACGAGGCGTCGCGCCGCGTCAAGTCGGAGCTGCTCGTGCAGATGGACGGCCTGGGCTCCGCGCACGACGAGCCCGCCAAGGTAAACTAGATCGGCGTGGCTCGGACAGCGAGCACGAGGCGTCGCGCCGCGTCAAGTCGGAGGTGCTCGTGCAGATGGACGGCCTGGGCTCCGCGCACGACGAGCCCGCCAAGGTAAACTAGATCGGCGTGGCTCGGACAGCGAGCACGAGGCGTCGCGCCGCGTCAAGTCGGAGCTGCTCGTGCAGATGGACGGCCTGGGCTCCGCGCACGACGAGCCCGCCAAGGTAAACTAGATCGGCGCGGCTCGGACAGCGAGCACGAGGCGTCGCGCCGCGTCAAGTCGGAGCTGCTCGTGCAGATGGACGGCCTGGGCTCCGCGCACGACGAGCCCGCCAAGGTAAACTAGATCGGCGCGGCTCGGACGGCGAGCACGAGGCGTCGCGCCGCGTCAAGTCGGAGCTGCTCGTGCAGATGGACGGCCTGGGCTCCGCGCACGACGAGCCCGCCAAGGTAAACTAGATCGGCGTGGCTCGGACAGCGAGCACGAGGCGTCGCGCCGCGTCAAGTCGGAGCTGCTCGTGCAGATGGACGGCCTGGGCTCCGCGCACGACGAGCCCGCCAAGGTAAACTAGATCGGCGTGGCTCGGACAGCGAGCACGAGGCGTCGCGCCGCGTCAAGTCGGAGCTGCTCGTGCAGATGGACGGCCTGGGCTCCGCGCACGACGAGCCCGCCAAGGTAAACTAGATCGGCGCGGCTCGGACAGCGAGCACGAGGCGTCGCGCCGCGTCAATTCGGAGCTGCTCGTGCAGATGGACGGCCTGGGCTCCGCGCACGACGAGCCCGCCAAGGTAAACTAGATCGGCGCGGCTCGGACAGCGAGCACGAGGCGTCGCGCCGCGTCAAGTCGGAGCTGCTCGTGCAGATGGACGGCCTGGGCTCCGCGCACGACGAGCCCGCCAAGGTAAACTAGATCGGCGCGGCTCGGACAGCGAGCACGAGGCGTCGCGCCGCGTCAAGTCGGAGCTGCTCGTGCAGATGGACGGCCTGGGCTCCGCGCACGACGAGCCCGCCAAGGTAAACTAGATCGGCGCGGCTCGGACAGCGAGCACGAGGCGTCGCGCCGCGTCAAGTCGGAGCTGCTCGTGCAGATGGACGGCCTGGGCTCCGCGCACGACGAGCCCGCTAAAGAGCGTGTTTATGGGCTCGACCAGTGGCGTAACGTACACCCCCCCAGCCCCTCCATTGGGGGGGGGGCCCGCGCGGTCTGGGGGCCCGGGTGTTGAACCTTTTATTTAATTAGGGTTCCGTAATGTAAAAATGGTAAAAATGGAACCCTTATGGTGAGACTTTCTCCGTCCGTCTGTCACAGTCGATTATTTCAGTAATTTTTAAAGCTATTGTTAAGATTGGTCCAACCTAATTCCATGTGAACTTTATGTTGTTTCTAGTTCCATGTTTTTTTTCCCTCTAAAATATGTTATGTCATGCATAGTTGTCTGTGGTATCGTGTTCTGTGGTGTGTAGACTTTGTAAAACTGTCTGTTAAACTTAAATCATAGATATAAATGGAATTCTACAAAACAAGAACCTGAAGTAAATGATATTGTTGTGTTAAGAGATGATTTTTTGCCACCATCTAAATGGTTGTTAGGTAAAATTATAGCAAAGCACCCCGGTCGTGATATGTTAACTCGGGTTGTAACTGTCAAATGTAAAAGCGGTTGTTACAAACGCCCCCTAAATAAGATTTGTGTTCTCACTAAAAATACAGTGTAATATTCTCACGGTGGGCGGTGCTATTAGTATAAGTTTGCTGTTTGTGTCTTTTGTTTTTATTATTCTTTTTACAATTGTTTACTTATAGGTTAAAAACTTAGTTGTTAGCATTATATCAAAGGACAAGTCCTTGGTGGGCGGAATGTTAAGATTGGTCCAACCTAATTCCATGTGAACTTTATGTTGTTTCTAGTTCCATGTTTTTTTTCCCTCTAAAATATGTTATGTCATGCATAGTTGTCTGTGGTATCGTGTTCTGTGGTGTGTAGACTTTGTAAAACTGAAAAATTAGCAATTCATTAAAACTAAAGTGATAAAATCAAACAATTCTTTCATTAAATTATACAGCTATCGACATGAAATTTGGCATAGTTGTGTATAATAGTGGCCCAACATCATTGGAATAACGAAACATCGAAAATTATTTTTAGTTTTATTTAAAAAGGGGGAAAATCGGGGGTTTGAAATTTCAAAGTAAAATAACTATACCGAGTGGGGTATCATATGAAAGGCCTTTACTTGTGCATTCTAAAACAGTTTTTTATTTATTTCTATATACAATAGTTTTTGATTAATCGGCCAAAATGTCGAAAAAAATACCCCCCCCCCCCCCCCCTTATCTCTGAAGTTTACCAATCGAAAAATCTGAAATAATTATGGTCAATAGAGGTTTATGTATATTTTACAGGAAAAATAAAACCAACGCTCCAACTAGCATAGTTTTTTTTATATTAACAATAAACCTCTACAAACAAAGTTAACGATAAATAAGCAAATTAATATAATATTATAGTTTTACTTTTACTTTTGGAGTACGGAACCCTCGGTATGCGAGTCCGACTCGCACTTGGCCGGCTTTTTTTTCTTTTGAAATAATTTATAATTATATAGGTTAAAAATTATTAGTGAAATTGTTAAGGTAGGCTTATCAGACAGGAGACACTTATAAATGTTTGATATGATTACTCAGATTCAGTCTAGCTAAGTGTAAAAATTAATTTCAAATAATAGAATCATAAAGTAAATGGGCTTATAAAATGTGAATTATAACGAAATCTTAAATGTATATTTTATTGGACACTATAATAGTTTCTACAAGATAGAAATGTTTCACCAACAAAAGAATTGCTGGACAGTCATATAAAATAAATGGTTGAGGACTGAGGTAAGCCTATAGAATTGACGTTGATAATGAATTAAAAGATGGACGAGAGAATGGGTAATTATGGTGATAAGGGCTGAAGGAGGGGTGGGGCCCGGAGACAATCATGGGAGGGGGGCCTGGCTGAGGAACGTTACGCCACTGGGCTCGACCGGACCTACGACTTCCCGGATAGGAGATCACAGACCTAACCACTAGGGTATCACTGCTTTACCTACCTACCTACCTACAATCAACCTTTTTGCATCCTCCCATAATATATCAACTTGCACCCCCCGTTGGCAATCGGCTGACGATGCCCTTGCGTTTTTATAATCCATGGATACTGGTTTCATTAGATAAATTCATAATTTCATTTATTCTTGGTTGCTGTGACCCTATTCTTGCTCGCTTACTCTCCAGGTAGTAATGGTATTGGCAGCGACCAATTTCCCGTGGGACATCGACGAGGCCCTGCGCAGGAGGCTCGAGAAGCGGATATACATCCCGCTGCCCACGCAGGAAGGTCGCGAGGTGCTACTGCAGATCAACTTGAGGGAGGTCAAAGTAGATCCCGAGGTTGACCTGCGCGCCATCGCCAAGAAACTTGATGGGTACTCGGGTGCTGATATCACTAATGTTTGCAGGTAAGATTAATAGCCACTCGCGAAGTACGATTTTATTCAGTACTGCAATGGTGATCGAAGTCATTATCTTCGTCTTCTAAATATATAATATGTTAGAGATAATTTTATTATGAGCACGAAAATATGACATCATTTTTTTACGTAGAAATGATTCACTGAGTATGCGCGACAGACAATCTAAGTTGTAATTTGTCTGTGGTACGTGCCTAGAGAGAGGTACAACGCTATGGTACAAGTCTAGAGTGAAGTTGTCTGTGTTACCGTCGAATCAGTCAGTAGCGCGCTGCGCGTTCTGCTTTGACTTGGGTGGACTTCAGTCCCAGTCAGTTTGTTGTCGAGAGAGCGCCTGCGCGGGTTATGCGCACTGATAAATTAAAAAACATGGCGGATATACACAGCGAGCTCATGAAACTCCAATCCTCTGAATCTCCGACATATATATAAGGAAAAGGTGACTGACTGACTTTTTTCCCTGCGGTTTTGCTCACGTTATGTTAAGTTCGATTTTTCAAACCCCTATTTTGCCGCTTTAGGGGTTGAATTTTCAAAAATATTTTCTTACTATATATATAGCCTACATTATAATAGCTGTCTGTAGCCCGATCCGTCCAGTGGTTTGAGCTGTGCGTTGATAGATCAGAGGTGCGATTGTCTAAAAATTGCCGATCAAAATCTTATTCATTTCATGGCATTAGCATCAAAGTAAAATATTCCTTGACTGTATTGATTTAAAGTCACAAATTCAGTACAACCGATTCTAACATGGAGCGTTATGGAGCGTATCGTACATACCTAAACGTATAAGAATGCATACACAAAATTCAGCTTTAATTTAATGCTGTTATTGTTTATTTCACTTTGACGCTAATAGCATGAAATGAATAAGATTTTGATCGGCAACTATTAGACAATCAGGGGGCTGTTAGTCAGTCACCTTTTCCTTTTATATGTATTTTAAATATGTAAAAAATATCAGTCAAAATATACCCTATTGTGTAAAATGCTTTTTCATGAGATTTCATCAACTCGTATAAATAGAATAGAATAGAAATATTTTTTATTCAAATAAACTTTTTACAAGTGCTTTTGAATCGTCTGGTTGTACCGCTGGTTCGGAATGCCCTTCCTGCCGATAAGAACCAGCAAGAAACTCGGCGGTTGCTATTTTCAAAACAAATTTACAATACAGTAAATACTATGCTTTAAATGCACAGTGTCCACAATGAGGGAAGTTTCATAAATGCATACCGACTAACTTCTATCTTAAGATGGGCAGACATAAAGTAGCCCCATTCCCGCCGGTGGGACCCGTTCACGAGCATGACGCATGACCCAGCCATTGCTTCGCTCAACCATATTTGAGCCATAAAGGCAGCCCGTCCTGTTGCAGAGACGCGTCAATGATGTCGATGCGCCGCAAGATCGCCGGCCTGAAGCCTGAGCAGATCAAGCAGCTTGCCAAGGAGGAGCTGGACCTGCCCGTCACCAAGCAGGACTTCATGGAGGCCCTGGCCAAGTGCAACAAGTCCGTGTCCAAGGGCGACATACAGAAGTACCTCTCCTGGATGACGGAGTTCGGCTCCTCCTGATGGATGTAGCGCGATCCGCCGTCAGGGACTCTCGTTAACGTACTGTAGGGCTCTTCTCTATCTCAGTGGCTAGTGGGTAACTAAGGGTAAGATCTATAGATGGCACTCGCACTCAGCTCATTGAGAGATCTATAAGTCGTACTCTGGTTCTGATCAGGGCTCGGGGCGGGGATGGAATGAGACACAAATATGTCCTGACATAAATCCGTCTCGTTTTAACTCAGTCTTGAGTCTGAGTCTAAAGATCTTACTCTGGCTCTGCTCAAGACTCAAGATAGAGTTAAAATGAGACACAAATATGTCTCGACAAATCTATCTCGTTTTAACTCTTCAGATCGGTCTTGAACATAGCTGAGTGAGAGTGTCACCTATAGATCTCACCCTGAGTTAAAACGAAACAAATTTATGTCGGAACGTATTTGTGTATCATTTTAACTCTAACTTGAGTCTTGAGCAGAGCCAGAGTACGATCTATAGATCTCAGCCTAAGAACCGTTAAACCCGATTACGGTCCCATAAACTCATCTGGTCCAGTGACAGCGTCGCTACTATCGCATTTCCAATAAATATTGCGAAACTGAAACTGAAGTGGAAATGGGCGGGGCACATAGTTCGAAGAGCTGATGGTCATTGGGGTCTCAAGGTGCTGGAGTGGCGACCCCGCACCGGGAAGCGCAGTGTTGGAATACCCCCGAATAGAAGGACCGACGACATCAAACGAGTCACAGGGATGCCGTTGGATTCAGGCTGCGCAAGACCGAGGCCTGTGGAAGTCCATGCAAGAGACCTATGTCCAGCAGTGGACTTCTATCGGTTGACAAAGATTGCTTTTGGCCACCGGGCCCGATAAGTTTCTGGGACTATATTATGTATGACGAATCCATTGTTTTCCATAGCCAATGAAATAGAGAATAGCTTGTCTGGTGTAAGATAAAAACGTAGACTGAAGGAAAAAGATAGATGGCTAAACTTAGTTAAGCTGAGATGTTCTGAGTTATAGAGCATGTTCTGACCTGGTTCAGAGTTCAATGTATCGTTTTAACTCTGTATTGGGTAGAGTAGAGTGGGAGATGTATCGCCCATAAAGCTATATCTCACTCGTTAAAGGATCTTTTGGCACGACGCTAAATTTGGAACTAAAGCCGCCATTTTGTGAAACATCACTGCGACAGGATGTTGTATTTGCTGTAAACTCACTCAGTCAATCAGTGTCATCAGAGTGCCAATAAAGATCCTTGTTCTGTACTCATTTGTTTTTTACAATTAATGGCTTCTTATTTGACGAGCTATCCATATTTTTCCTTTAATCTGTGGATAAATAGTAAATAAAAAGAGACTGTTTGAGACATATTTGGGATTCAAAATTGTAGGAATCTTAGAGTGAGAAAATAAGAAAGAATTTATAACATTATTATGAAAAAACATGTAAAAAAAGAGTAATATGTAAAGCCAGACCAGTATAATAAAAAACCTCGCCATGTTATTTAACTTTTTATGAACAAGCTAAAAACAAAACAAGCACTTTTTTTTAATTCTACTCAATTGAATTCCAGTTTGTCTCTGGCTAAAATCTACAGAGCGTACTTTGATTTTGAGATTTTACTAATACGAGACACGTTTTATACTTTGACATAAATCTTTCTAGATTTAAAATGAACGCTAAGTTAAGATACAGTACCCGGCAGTGAACATTTCACTGACATTGAGCTTTGAAAAGAGATAGTCGGCTCACTTAGGTATCGAAGAGAACAAGACGTGACAGAGACGACGCTCCAAGAAACTGGGCGGGTACTGTACGCTCTATAGATTTAGCTTCAGTCTCTCAAGTGACAGTCAACTGCCTTAATATTGCATTGTACGAGGACTGTTTCAGTATTAAACAAGTATAAATTTGTAGCATATCCGCAATAAGCCATAGGAAGCCCATGCACAGTCAATCTGTATGTCCGTGAACAAACACAACTTTACTCTTAAGGATCACGGAATTCAATAATAATAAATGAATATATTTTTCGCTGTTTTAATCTTATTTGTGGACATAGAATCCCTCGTTAAAATCGAATAAAAAAATTTAAATAATTTAAGTCATAGGAAAGTCTTCAGTTTTTGACGATGTTCTAAGTTAATTTTTGTTAAATTGGTTATGCTTATGATAAAATATATGAAACAACCAGCTAATCAAAGGCCAGAATTATTCGATGTGATTAATTTTTTTAGGGTAGATTGTAGTTCTACGTACCTAATCTGTGACTGATCGCGGATTATGATCCAGATAGACTGTGTGCGGGCTGCCATAGGAAATAGTGCATGTTTGTGCAAACGACATTCCCCTTGGAGTATGTACTGGTGTAAATAAAATCTTGGTTTTACTGTTTGAAACAAAGTTCGTGTATTATAAATGTATGATAAACAGAATCTAAAAATCTGTACAGCACAAATCACAAACCGTAATGACGGTAGCACATCGCCTCTAAAAGAAAAAGGTACAATAGTTACGCGTTTGTTACGCATGTCAATTTTAAATGTTTCATAACTGGTCCTATGCTGCTATGCTTTCGCGGCGGAAATGTGCTACCGCCCTGAAATACGCGAATGTACGCGTTTACATTATATCGATCGTCGAATTATTTCGTCCCTATTTGACAATTTTGGCGATCGTAATCTTTCATCTATTTACAGTACTATTACTTTTTTCAGTACATAATTTGAATGGACAACTAGCTTATCGCTCGCATTTCCAGTACTGAAAAAACAAATTCTTAATAATTATTTAATTGAAATTCATTCGACAGATTTTTCTTGCAATCCCAATTTTTAAATTTTATAAGAACGTATCTAACAATACCTCGTATGTTAAAATCTAGACATCTTGCTTAAAACATTACATACCTTCGGCAGCCGAGTAAAAATGCGGGTCCTCCAGAATATTCGTGAATTTATAATATTTATTTATTTCTATTCACATAAATTAACAATATTGATATGGGTTCGTCTTTAGACTTGCAATTATGTGCTGCACATTCCTCTTAAATTATTTAATATACGGTACGTTATAATAGCTCTAAACATAGACAAAACATAATCTAGACACAAAACAAAAAACATCTTACGTGATTTATCGGTTACGTAAAATAATGGTATGATTGAGATCATTGAGTTAGCCCATTCTGTCAACGTCGATAGATTTTTTGAACACATAAAAGTCAGTGTAAAATGAACTTATTCATTTCTAAAGAGATTTTCAATTTCATTTCTATTTTAGTATAGGTATTGACTATCGTAAACTTTCGATAGAAGAATTTAAAAAGTCAACTCGACTATAAATGACGGTATCACAAATATCGCGATATTTACCGACATATTATTTTGTATTCTTGCCTTATGAAAATTTTAACGCTTTTCGAAAGCGTTTTGTTGTATTGGATTTCTTCCATCACTTTACTTTTACACCAGTTTTTCCGAATTTCTAAATTATTATTCATCATGATGATGATGATGATGATGATGATGGTGATGATGATGATGATGATGATGACTTCCTTTACTTATTTATCCGATACTTGATTTCAAAACGCATTCGCTACTCGTTAAAACCCCCAAAATGAATTGTGCGGTATAGATTTTTAAAAATAACTAAGTAAGTAAATACAATTTACGTGAGATCTGTCATCACATTTTGTCAGTATATTTAATTTTATTATCTAATATTACCGTGATCTTTGTACTTAAATTAGGATACTTTACGAGATTTACTAGTTTAGAAATAATTTTATGCCATAACTAATTTATATTATTATATTATGTACTTTTATAGGTTTTTTTTTGTAATTTTTCAATAATGTCTATAAATATGTTACTTTAAAAAAATAATGAAAATGTATATTTTGTTTTGGCATGTCGGAATAAATGATTCGCTCAATTTGAAATTAACAAAATATTGTGTTTAAATGTTTAAGTAAATGTGAATAAGGTTATCAAATTTAATTGCATTTCTTGACTTTGTGCTTTCTTTGGTCTCTATACAAAGAAAAGAGCTTATTAAAATTAAGTCTCCCAAGTTAATGCAAACATAATTTGTAACGTTAACAATGAATTTAGCGACAAAAAAGTATTTTTAAATATTTTAGCAACAGTTTTTGCACAGATACAACTTGAACCAATAAAGAAAAAACAAGGAAGGAGCACTTCATTTTATTTGCTTCTCGCTCGCTTGGTAAAAACCACAAACTCAGTCCAAGTTATATCTGTTGTAAATTTCTCACTCATAAGTAACTAGGTACATGAAGTTATTACATGTTAACACACATTCATCATACAAAAATTGTAAACATTCAATGAATAATGCTAGAATCTAGAATCGTGATATTTTTAATAACGCCTTAAAAATGAATCAGTCCATCCATGACTGGTTAAGAAAAATTGAAAAGATGATATCATCAGTGTTAACAATAATAATTAATTTCTATGAACATAAATAATAAACATAAAAACATTCCATTTGGTGTTTTATTCCTTTTCTTTTATATTGTATCGTGTATCTGACATTGTCCTAAAGCTTGTTGAAGCCTATGGTAGTAATTCTCTGAACTGAGGCAGAGATTTATAGATCACTAGCTGAGGCCTGCGACTTCGTCCGCGCGGATTTAGTTTTTAAAAATCCCTCGGGAACATCGCGAGGACAACGGGGCCGGGCCAACTGAGAATTGAAATTACACGGGAGCTGCAATGGGTGCGATCGCACTCAAAATTTACGACACTTTTTTCGAATTCGCGTCGTCGATTCGACGAAGCTTACAAGCTTACAGCTGTAGTGTTCTAGGGTTAAATATCTAAAGGAAAAATTGACAAACATTTTATTTTCATTTTTAGGGTTCCATATTGGTATGGAACCCTAAAAATGAAAATGGTAAAAATGGAACCCTTATGGTGAGACTTTCTCCGTCCGTCCGTCCGTCTGTCACAGTCGATTATTTCAGTAACTATTAAAGCTATCGACATGAAATTTGGCATAGTTGAGTATAATAGTGGCCCAAAATCATTGGAATAAAGAAAAATCGAAAATAATTTTTAGTTTTATTAAAAAAGGGGGAAAATCGGGGGTTTGAAATTTCAAAGTACAATAACTATATCGAGTGGGGTATCATATGAAAGGCCTTTACTTGTGCATTCTAAAATAGTTAATCGGCCAAAATATCGAAAAAAATACCATTCCCCCCCCCCCCCCCCCCCCCCCCCCTTATCTCCGAAGTTTACCAATCGAAAAATCTGAAATAATTATGGTCAATAGAGGTTTATGTATATTTTACAGGAAAAATAAAAGCAACGTGAAAATTATTTTAGTTTGATTAAAAGAGGGGGAAAATCAGGGGTTTGAAATTTCAAAGTAAGATAATTATACCGAGTGGGGTATCATATGAAAGGCCTTTACTTGTGCATTCTAAAACAGTTTTTTATTTATTTCTAGATATAATACTTTCTGATTAATCGGCCAAAATATCGAAAAAAATACCGTTCCCCCCCCCCCCTTATCTCCGAAGTTTACCAATCGAAAAATCTGAAATAATTATGGTCAATAGAGGTTTATGTATATTTTACAGGAAAAATAAAATCAACGCGAAAAATTATTTTAGTTTAATTAAGAGGGGGAAAATCAGGGGTTTGAAATTTCAAAGTAAGATAATTATACCGAGTGGGGTATCATATGAAAGGCCTTTACTTGTGCATTCTAAAACAGTTTTTTATTTATTTCTAGATATAATACTTTCTGATTAATCGGCCAAAATATCGAAAAAAATACCGTTCCCCCCCCCCCCCTTATCTCCGAAGTTTACCAATCGAAAAATCTGAAATAATTATGGTCAATAGAGGTTTATGTATATTTTACAGGAAAAATAAAAGCAACGCGAAAATTATTTTAGTTTGATTAAAAGAGGGGGAAAATCAGGGGTTTGAAATTTCAAAGTAAGATAATTATACCGAGTGGGGTATCATATGAAAGGCCTTTACTTGTGCATTCTAAAACGGTTTTTTATTTATTTCTAGATATAATAGTTTTTGAGTAATCGGCCAAAATGTTGAAAAAAATACCGTTCCCCCCCCCCCCTTATCTCCGAAGTTTACCAATCGAAAAATCTGAAATAATTATGGTCAATAGAGGCTTATGTATATTTTACAGGAAAAATAAAACCAACGCTCTAACTAGCATAGTTTTTTTTATATTAACAATAAACCTCTACAAACAAAGTTAACGATAAATAAGCAAATTAATATAATATTATCGTTTTACTTTTACTTTTGGAGTATGGAACCCTCGGTGCGCGAGTCCAACTTGAACTTGGCCGGCTTATTTTTTTAAACATGTGACATAGCAGTGCCGACCTCTATGGTATTGGCACCAGCCAGCACTCACATCGGCGTATTTGCGAAGGTAGGTAATTGTTTAGGTTGAAGACAAGGGTCTGCCCGCGAAATTCAAATTTAATTTGGTTTTTCGCAATTTGTAAATTAATACGACAAAGTAGGCTTATGGCCTTCTAATTGCGCCAGTGGAATTATCATCACAGATTTACATAAAAATCTTTACTTGAAAGTGACCAGTTTAAGAAATTAAATTTGAATTTCGCGGGCAGACTCGTGTCTTTCACCTTAAATGGAATATACTTGCTCTCATTTTCGCCCTCTTCCAGATCACTTTAGGACCTGGATTCATCACTCCGCCCCATCTCTTTTTTTCGCTTTGCTTTGGCACTCCTCATAATCGGGCCGCCAAGAGGTAATTTTAGTTAATTCTTATCAAATTAACTGTTAGAATTAAATTTTTAAGAAAATTAGTATTAAAAAACGCGCCTTTTCTTCAAGCGTTCCCGCGCTTTTTTCTCGAAATACCTAATTGAGGGTGGAAGACACAGTTCTGCCCGCGAAAAAACTAATACGACAAAGTAGGCAGGCATTCTAATGGCAGTATCATCTTCACAGGTTTATATAAAAATCTTTACTTGAAAGTGTCCAGTTTAAGAAATTAATCAAAATATCGACTAATTTGTGAGTAACTCACGTCCAACTCAGTATTTTGATTAATTTCTTAAACTGGTCACTTTCAAGTAAAGATTTTTATGTAAACCTGTGAAGATGATAATTCTCCTGGCGCAATTAGAATGCCATTAGCCTAGTTTGTCGCATTAGTTTACAAATTGCGAAAAATCAAATTAAATTTGAATTTCGCGGGCAGAATAGAATAGATTAGAATAGAATAGAAATGTTTTTTATTCAAATAAACTTTTACAAGTACTTTTGAATCGTCAATGAGTCTACCACTGGTTCGGAATGCCGTTCCTGCCGAGAAGAACCAGCAAGAAACTCGGCAGTTGCTCTTTTCAAAATACTTTTACAATATACTTAATAGATATTATTCTATGTATGCAGAGTTTCCACAATGAGGGGAAGTTTCACAAAAGCATACGTAATTATTTCTAATTATAATTCAACACATGTCAAGACGGGCAGACAGAAAGTAGCCCCATTGCCGCTGGTGGCACCCGTTCACGAGCATGACGCATGACCCAGCCATTGCTTCGCTCAACCATATTTTAGGGAACGTCTATTCATTAATATATATATAGCTGCTGGGGCTGATTCACTCACTGACTGATTCACTCACTCATTGATCACCTCTCCTGTAAAATTTTGTATGAAAAAATTTTTTTTTCACTGATGGTTTCGTATAGAGGAAAAAAATTCATTCGGAGGAAAAATATGGAGAGAGCTGATGATTGAGGATTTCGGAGACGGGTGAAGAGCACGGCCAGGGTATAGAAGATAGGTGGGGAGTGCTCGAACAAATGTCACTCGAAACCTCATCCAATTCGCAGTAAGCTGAAAAAAAATTCAAAATGGCGGAAAAAAGATGGCCGCCATACAAATTTCGTCGGTGTCTATCTCGGGGAGTATAAAAGATGGAAGAGTGGTTTCTTGGCAAAAGATGATCAGGACCCAAAGGTCTATTTGATAAATAGAAAAAAATCCAAGATGGCGGAATGTTTTTTCTCCATACAAAATATAAGGCGAATATTGAAGAGACTAGAAGTTGGGAACTATTCAAGACTTTGATACGGTTTCATTTCGAAATTTGTTTTTATAGAAGAATCCTTATACTGACAAATGATGAGATATGATGATCGAGGGTTTGGAAGGTGGGTGAGGAGCACGGCCAGGGTATTGAAGATAGGTGGGAGGTGCTCAAACAAAATATACTCAAAACCTCATTCAATTGCCAGTGAGCTAAAAAAAATTCCAAAATGGCGGATTCAAGATGGCGGAAATACAAATTTCGTTGGTGTCTATCTCGGGGAGTATAAAAGATGGAAGAGTGGTCTCTTAGCAAAAGATGATCAGGACCCGAAGGTCTATTTGATGAATGGAAAAAAATCAAGATGGCGGAATTTTATTTCCATACATATGCAAGACGAAGGTTGCTTTTCAAAAGTTTTTATAGAAGAATTCTCATCCTGAGTAATGATTCGGAGAAAAAATATGGAAAGTAATGCTGATCGAGGATTTGGAAGATGGGTGAGGAGCATGGCCAGGGTATTCAAGATAGGTGGGGGCTTCTCAAACAAAAAATACTCGAAACCTCATCCAATTGGCAGTGAAATGAAAAAAATTCAAAATGGCGGATTCAAGATGGCGGCTATACAAATTTCAAAGGTGTCTTTCTTAGAGAATATAAAAGATGGAAGAGTGGTTTTTTGATAGAAATGATCAGGACCTGAAAGTTTACTTGACGAGTAGAAAATACGCGGTCCGCTTGCGGGCCGCGCACCCACGCGCCCTACTAGTTAATATATATATATATAGCTGCTGGGGCTGATTCACTGACTGACTGATTGATCACCTCTCCTGTAAAATTTTGTATGAAAATTTTTTTTTGCACCAATTGTTTCGTATAGAGGACAAAAATTCATTCGGAGGAAAATTATGGAGAGAGCTGATGATTGAGGATTTCGGAGACGGGTGAGGAGCACGGCCAGGGTATTGTAGATAGGTGGGGGGTGCTCGAACAAATGTCATTCGAAACCTCATCCAATTGGCAGTGAGCTGAAAAAATATCCAAAATGGCGGAAAAAAGATGGCGGCCATACAAACTTCGTCGATGTCTATCTCGGAGAGGATAAAAGATGGAAGAGTGGTTTCTTGGCTAAAGATAATCAGGACCCGAAGGTCTACTTGATGAACAGAAAAAAAAATCAAAATGGCGGAATTTTTTTTTTCTCCATACAAAATATATGGCGAATATTAAAGATACTAGAAGCTGAGAACTACGCAAGACTTTGATACGGTTCCTTTTCAAAATTTGATTTTATAGAAGAATTCTCATTCTGACAAAGAGTTAAGATATGATGATCGAGGGTTTGGAAGGTGGGTGAGGAGCACGGCCAGGGTATTGAAGATAGGTTGGGTGTGTTCGAACAAAATTCACTCGAAACCTCATCCAATTGGCAGTGAGCTGAAAAAAAATCCAACATGGCGGATTCAAGATGGCGGCCATACAAACTTCAACGGTGTCTATCTCGGAGAGTATAAAAGATGGAAGAGTGGTTTTCTGGCAAAAGATGATCAGCACCCCGATTCAGAACCTTACGATAACATAATTATCGATCGATTCGGTTTGTTTTCGTACGATAAGATGAATTTTCAATTCAGAATACTCGTATCGACAGAGAAGTTGTCGAAATCGAAACCGAATCGAACCGACGTAGATATCGTTCGATATCTTCTATCAAACGCTATTCACAACAACCTTATCGAATAAGATTTTCCGAACGTCCGATAATTTTAGTTGGTTAGTTATCGAAAGCTACAGGGCATCCGGTATCCTTTTGTTTACGTACTGTGTTTACTGGTTTTTCGTATAAAATGATTATGATGAATGATTTTTGTATGTAAATGTTTACATACCATATTGTAGTGTATTTTAACATTAAAATAACATATTATGTACACCACAAAAAATAAATTAGGAACCCAGAGGGATGAAACATGAACTTAGCGCCATCTATCGACGAGGCTGAAAATTGTCCGTCAGTAATTTAACAAGTTATCGTCAGTAATTTAACAGGGGGAGGAAGACGTGCTGTTGTCGCTCTACGCCGACGACAGCGCGTATCTCGCGTCGTCGCACCACCAGATCGTCGCCTGCAACAAGATGCAGCGCTTGTTGGACCTTCTTCCGGAGTGGCTGGACAAGTGGAGGATGGTCGTCAACGTGGGGAAGACGGCGCGATCCTGTTCGGCATCCGGAAGCCTATACGTCAGCTCCGACTCCGAGGGCAGGACATAGAGTGGCAAACTTCGGTGTGCTACTTGGGGTGCCGCATCGACCTCAGCCTGAACCTGATTCCCATGGTTAACCACGTGGTGAGTCAGGCTAAGGCGGCACTGTCGATGCTTCACCAAGTCTTCACCTCAAGCTTATCGCCGAAGACCAAGCTCCTCATCTATGGAGCCTATGTCCGCTCTAGACTGACGTACGCGGCCCCAGCCTGGTATGCGTTCTGCTCAGCATACCAGAAGCGCCGCCTACAGGTCCAACAAAACAAGTGCCTCCGTCTGATCGTTGGAGCTCCGAGGTACGTGAGGAACGATGTGATCCGTCGCGACCTCAAGACGCCCACCGTGGAGGAGTACGTCCGTACACTGGCGCGGCGCATGTTCGCCAGCGCCGACAACGGACCGTACGAGCACCTCCACGGCATCGCACCGCTAGCCAGCCGACCACCGACCGGGCGTCCTCTACCTCGTGAGCTCCTGCGATCGCCACCACCGAGGAGGCACGCAGGCGACCACAGCGACGACGACGCGAGATCCACCGGACTTGACCTCAGCTCCGCGCACGGTGGCGACACCATCGCCCGTAGCGCGGAGCACTCCACCGGACTTGACACCGCCCCGCTCGCGGCGGCTATCTGCCCGCCAGCGACGCGGGGCCCCTGGCGATACACTGGCCCCGCGCTCGATGACGACCCTTTCGTCAGTAGCGCGGGGCCCCACACCGAACACGACACCGCTCCGCTCGCGGCGGCGACTTGCCCGCCTGCGACGCGGGGCCCCCGGACCGACACCGGTCCCGCGCACGGCAGCGACTCTATCGCCCGTAGCGCGGGCCCACCCTCTGGACCTGACACCGCTCCGCTCGCGGCGGCGACTTGGTCGCCTGCGACGCGGGGCCCCCGAACCGACACCGGTCCCGCGCACGGCAGCGACTCTATCGCCCGTAGCGCGGGACCACCCACTGGACCCGACACCGCTCCGCTCGCGGCGGCAATCCTGCCCGCCAGCGAGCGGAACCCCCTGAACTGATGTCGGCCCATCGCACGGTGGCGACACCATCGCCCGTAGCGTGGGCCCACATACTGGACACCGCTCCGCTCGCGGCGGCAATCCTGCCCGCCAGCGAGCGGAGCCCTCTCCCAAGAAGTCCCTCCGCAAGGCCCCTGCTCCCAACGGACCAGGAACCTCAGCCGCCATGGATTGCCAAGACGGCTGAAAACACAACACCGGGGAAGCGCTCTTCCCCGCGCCCCGCCCGGGTAATGAGGCCCTGCCTCGAAGCCCGTACCCTCCGCTGGCCACGGCCAGCGAAGACGACCCTCGCAGCAAGTTATCATTTTAAATAATTACTTCAATGACTTTCGAAAATGATTAAAATCTATTTATTAAGTGCTAACATGAATTTAATAACAAGTGAAATTGTGGTAAAACAACAAACTTCGTAAATCCACATGTAATTTAATGTATCTTCTCGATACCGATAACGAAGCCGATTCCGTAGTCGACATCGAATCGAATTCTCTAACCGAACGTTCTGAATCGCACGACAAAAAATTTTCGATACGAGATCGATATCTAATCGTATCGAAACGGGAAGTTATCGAAATGTTCTGAATCGGGTAGCAGGACCCGAAGATCTACTTGATGAGTAGAAAAACCGCGGTCCGCTTGCGGGCCGCGCACCCACGCGCCCTACTAGTCCTTAAATATGGCAGAAAATCAAAATGGCGACTTATACAAAGAAAAAATTTTTAGATTGTGTGTTAGTAGAGCGAGAACGGGTGGTACCAGTGGATGGCACCCATAATGAGTGCGATAGGGACAGAAAAACCATGAACTTAATAAACAAACAGAACTGATCACTCGGAAAATTTGTATTTACGAAAATGAACCTTATAACAAGTAGATAAAGTATATTTCCTGTTGCGCATTACACAGAGGCTAACCCGAGCCGAGAGAGATAGTTACAACGGAGGCCGTGTGTCTCGTTCTTTCATTCATGCCAGCCTAAAAAAATGTGTTTGATCATAGCCGTCTCTATCTCCTGTAGATAGAGACGGCTATGGTTTGATCGAAAATTTTGGCTCAAAAAAACTCAGTTGAAACACTTATAATTTAATGTTATTTTAACATTTTTAAGTCACCGTATTTAATTGCATTAATTTCGATAGATATATTGCTTAACAAAGAAGAAAATATAAATTTTTATCTAGTCTATTTTTTTCGAGCGGTAACCCGTTCAAAAGTCATGTCATGGCGTCAAATTTGATTTTGCATGATATATGTTTACGTTCCGTAAATCAAAAATTGTAAGTAATCCCATCAGATAAAATGGTGAAAAAGTGTTGCGTACCTATATAATTGTTCGAGTGAATCTTACAGTGGTTGCAATATATCGTTCCACAGGTAAGCTAAAAATTAAAATACATTATTGTAGCTAAATCTAACAACTATGTTGACCATGAATTTTTAAATTCTTGTATAAGTCCTAGCGCAAACATACAACTTTTAGTTGAACAACTATTTAGTTGTTTCATAAGTTTATGGGAATGTACTGCGATCATAGAATGTGCGCAAACTATCATCACGATAGTTGCTCGACAAAAAAATCAAAAAGCCTTTCGATTTGCTTTTGATTATAGTTTAGTTGTGTGGAATTCACGAAAAGTACACAACTCGACTAAACAGTTTAGTCGGTGTAAAAGTTGTATGTATGCGCCTTACCTTATGTGATGGGTCGAGTACGTACGATGCCGATGCCGATTACGATGGTTCCTTACTCCTTACTTTTGTACTATTATTACAGTTTCCCAAAAAATGAAGAAATGCGACAAAAATGGCTCAGTAGTCTACAAGTGAAGCAAAAAATTACAAAAAATTCAGTCGTATGCAGTTGGCACTTTGAACCTTCCTGCTTTTATGCTGCTAATTCCCGTCAATTATTAAAATCCAACGCTATACCAACGATTTCTCCCGTGGTAATAATAGTTATTATTTTTTTTAAACAGCTCCTATCCTTAGTGGTTATTTTTTTATCATCAATTTTTTTATCAACGGCTCACTAATGAGCGCAGGTCTCCTCTCAGAGAAGAGTTATAGGCCATAGTCCACCACGCTGGCCCAATGCAAATTGGCGGACTTCACACACCTTCGAGAACATTATGAAGAACTCTCAGATGTGCAGGTTTTCTCACGATGTTTTCCTTCACCGTTGAATCAAGTGATATTTAATTGCATGAACGCACTTGACTCCGAAAAGTCAGAGGTGCGTACCCGGGATCGAACCTGCGACCCTCCGAATAGGAGACCACAGTCCTAACCACTAGGCTATCACTGCTTTATAACCACCCAGAAACACTTGCAGCCGGAAATCCTTACTGTTGGTTAGGTCAGGAGGCTGTGGCAGTAGCGGAGCAGAGCGAAGCTATTCCACTCGGAAACCCCCGTCACTCCTCCCTCTGTTGCGTCACTATTATAACCATTACTATTACTAGTGGTTCGCCCCGAACTGAGACCTCGCGGTAACGGTATCCCATGATTATTCATTCAATCGATACATGACGACCAAAACTGACATTATTATTATGCCCGTTTTCACCAAACATACCTAAATCATCCCCTATGTAGGAGTCTCTTTACGTAGGTAGCTCCAAAACACAATCCTAAGTCCTAACATCCGTCCCAATGTCCTTTTAGGTGTCCCGTACAGGATCTTGATAAAGAAGTTGACAGTAATCATCACCTAACTTATCCTAGGTAGCACGTAAAGGTTAGGGAACGTTAGTGAAAACATTTAATTATTATGTACCTAGGTACTAACGAGTGAAAACGGGCTAGGGGCATCTGTACAAATCGTCATCTATCGACGCGAATAGAAAATATACAAAATGTAGCAATTAATAGTTTATTGAAGTTTGATATTTAACTAAAGAATAATTTTAATTGAATAATATGTTATTATAATTATTATGTTCCTAAATAATAATGGTCGACGCAAAACTGTTTTTGGGATAGATCGTAGTCGTAACTCCTCATCATCATCATCATCATCAACATAGGTCTCCTGCATGGACCTCCACAGGCTTCGGTCTTGCGCCGCCTGAATCCAGCGGCTCCCTGCGACTCGTTTGATGTCGTCGGTCCACCTAGTGGGGGGTCTGCCAACACTGCGCTTACCGGTGCGGGTATCGCCACTCCAACACCTTGGGACCCCAACGACCATCAGCTCTTCGAACTATGTGCCCCGCCCATTTCCACTTCAGTTTCGCGACTCGCTGAGCTATGTCGGTGACTTTAGTTCTCCTGCGGATCTCTTCATTTCTGATTTGATCTCGCAGGGATACCCCAAGCATAGCTCTCTCCATCGCTCGCTGAGTGACCCTGAGCCTTCTTATGAGGCCCACAGTTAGTTAGTTAGTCGTAACTCCTAGTTCCATGGAATAGTTAATGTCTGCGCCATCTATTATATAGCATAGCATAGCATTATTGTGAAGCTATGTGAAAATTACTGATGCTCATTAAAAATTAGATAATCTCGTTTCTTTATAATATTCATATAATTTTAGTATTTGTTGTTCAAGTACAGGATACAAGTGAAATAAAAAAATAAGTACAGTTTGAAAATATATAGCCGATTTTCCAGAGAGCGTCTTCAAGCGAGCGTACTAAATCGCCACTTTGAAAGCCCCCCATTTCGTCAATTTTAGGAAAAAAATTAAAAAAAAAATACGTTTGTACTCTGTTCCAAATTGTCTTTAAAATGATACACAGAAACCAGCAGCTGAAAATGGCTTAAAAAGTTATAAAAATCTTTATTTCAGGGAGGCTCTCATAGAAGCGAATGCGAAGTAAAATATTTTACTTCGCATTCGCTTCTATGAGAGCCTCCCTGAAATAAAGATTTTTATAACTTTTTAAGCCATTTTCAGCTGCTGGAGGCCATGGGTTTACATAATATTATATCTGAAGTAATAACGTTCAGTAATTCAAAAGTTATAAGTAGAGACCGGATTATATGCGACATAAAAAGCTTGAAATATGCATGCAAATATGCATGAAAAATGCTTGAAATATGCACGGAAACTGACAGAATATGCAACATTAAATGACAAGTTTTAGGAACAAAAAGAAAAATCGGCCAAGTGCGAGTTGGGCCTCGCTCTTTTAGGGTTCCAAACATATGACCAAATCATTTTTAGGGTTCCGTACCCAAAGGGTGCCAATGGGATCCTATTACTAAGCCTCATCTGTCTGTCTGTCCGTCCGTCCGTCTGTCTGTCAGCAGGCTGTAGTATCTCGTAAACCGTAATAGATAGACCGCTATAACTAAAATAAAATTAACAAATAATTAAAATTAAATTAAATTACAAAATAAAATGAAAGAGCTTTTCCATGTATGGGAACCCATACATGGAAAAGCTCTTTCATTTTATTATCCTACCAAAACAAAAGACGCGCGGCTGTTGAATGTGGCGAAAATATAGCAATGATATGCATCTTATCTAGATTTTATGGGGAATATGCAATTAGCGCTGAGGATGGCTTAAATATGCAAAAGCATATGCAAATATGCAAATGCATATAATCCGGTCTCTAGTTATAAGGCTCTGACAGACGGACGGACGGACAGACGGACGGACGGACAAGTGCAAATCGCTCTAGTAAACTCAGAGACCTCACTTCGCTCGGTCAATAACCATTTATTGTATTTCGGTGTTTTTTAGAGTTTTGTAGTAAACAAGGAACCCTTATAGTTTCGCCATGTCCGTCCGTCCGTCCATCTGCGGTTTAACTCAGAGATTATTGGTACTAGAAAACTAATTTGACAAGGGTATAAATATTAATCACGCCAACAAGGTGGTGAAATAAAATTGTGAAAAATAATTTTTTTTAGGGTACCTACCTCCCGTACCCTAAAGTGGGGAGGTTTTTTTTTTCTCGTTTATCCCGTAGTGTGGGGTGTCGTTGAATAGGTCTTTTAAAAATATTGTGGGTGTGGGAACACCATTTTTCGATTCAGGGATCCGTTTGTGAAATATGATATTTTAAAGTGCTAAATTTTATTAGAGTCAAGTGTCCCGTCCCTGCGGGATCCCTGCGGGATCGAATCAGAAATGGGGAGATCCGGGTCCCAAGGTGCTGGAGTGGCGACCCCGCACCGGGAAGCGCAGTGTTGGCAGACCCCCCACCAGGTGGACCGTCGACATCAAACGAGTCGCTGGGAGCCGCTGGATCCAGGCGGTGCAAGACCGAGGCCTGTGGAAGTCCATGCAAGAGACCTTTGTCCAGCAGTGGACGTCTATCGGTTGATGAAGAAGAAGAAGAAGAAGTGTCCCCCCCCCCCCCCCTTCTTCCAGCTAAATGGTTGTTTATAGGATACATGAAAAAATTCACAGCAGTAGTTTATAAAAAAGAATTATATAGGAAAACTATCACGGCTAAGTAAGGTTCATAGTTAAGGATAGTTATATCTGTTTTTTCTAGGTGTATTACATGTAGTGTAAGTTGCATTTTTTGTAGTATATTATAATATTTAAACCATGGAACTCAAAATATATTCAATATTCATAAATAATATAAAAGCACTATCCTGGTCAGCAATAATATTTGTGACTTGCAACTGCGGAACCCTACTTGGCCGGTTTTTATATATTATACGTTTGTATAATTTATTATTTCCGAGGAATAACTTTTAATAGTTGTATTATTTGTATGTCTTATACTGGACGTAATATGTTACACTAGGTTAATTGCTTAGGTACATAATTATTTGTTTAGACGGAGCATGCTTAATACTTAGTCTCATGTTTATTTTACAGACCAAACATAAAAAAATAGAAGTTCTAAGTAATATATTGATACAAAAGCCACAATCTAACACCTCTGAAGAAAAAATACTCCATCCTCCAAGTAAGAAGCTCTGTCTGTCGGAAGTCGGTGTACAAACAGTAATTAATAAAGATGGGCCGAGTAACACTTTTGCCGAGTAACGAGTACCGAGGTTTACTCGGTCCAATTTTTTCCCAACCGAGTACTCGGCCGAGTAACTCGGTTCAATCAAACTTCCATTTCGAGCGCGTAAACAAGAACAAACAGGTTTGCGCCGGTCGAGCGGCGAACTCGCGTTGTTACCTACACCCCTCACCCCGCCCGCGTCTCTCAACTACCAGTCGCTTGATAGTTTGCAAATAAAAACGTCACGTTGCATAGTAAATAAATAATTGAATAGTTGGTAATTAACGATTGACTGTGTGTAGCATCTGATCAGTGATTGTTGACATAATGACTTCACGTAGGTAAAAGATCCCGAATTTGGGCGTTTTACGACGAGATTGTAGAAGACAAAGCAAAAGTGAAATGTAATTTGTGTAATTCTCTAATTTCATGTAGTGGTGTTGGACGAAAGGGTTCTACGACGGCAATGTTAAATCATGTGAAAATAAAACACACAGAAGAGTTTAATAAAGATTTTCAAAATGAAACTTTGCGGGAAAAATCTCAAGATCGTGAGTCAGTAGCATCAACTTCGTCGTCGCAATCGAATGCAATGAAAATACAGCAAGTCTCCCAAACTTGCCCAAATATAGCTGATATGAAACAAAAGCTTGAAAGTGAAATTCAGGGCCGCTTTCAAGGGTTAGAAAAAGACAAATATTATAGTTTGGCAACTTTGCTAGACCCCAGATTCATGATGCGATTTTTTCATCCAGAAAACTATGAAGTGATAAGGAATACGCTGTTTTTAGAATCAGTAAGAAGAAGTGAA
Organism: Oeneis ivallda; assembly: GCA_029955525.1. Lineage (NCBI taxonomy): Eukaryota > Metazoa > Arthropoda > Insecta > Lepidoptera > Nymphalidae > Oeneis > Oeneis ivallda. Next base: position 13,954,895 of record JARPMR010000022.1, read on the forward strand.
GTTTCAGAGAGTGCTAGCAGCAATGAAGAAAACGAATCTGAACGATTACAACAGTCACAAGATCCTCATGCATCTTTCTGGAATTGCTTTGAAGAATTAGCTTCCACCCAGCCACTAGAGCGCGATAATCCTAAAAGCCCCATTGCTTTAGAATTAGATAGCTATTTAAAAGAAAAATTGTTGGCAAAAAACAAGAGTCCTTTCGAGTGGTGGACAGGGCACCAAAGAAGGTATCCAGAGCTGGCACGTTTAGAAAGAGTGTTTCTATGTGCACCTGCAAGCACCGTGTACAGCGAGCGATTGTTTTCAGAGGCTGGAAACGTCTACGAAGAAAAAAGGAATAGGCTGTTACCAGAACGTGCAGAGAGCCTTGTGTTCCTGCATCACAACTTACCTTTATTAAATTTTAAATATTGATTATTTTTTTTACCGTTCTCTTAATTTTGTCTCATAACTAGTGATTGTTAACGTAATATTGACACAATATTCATTGAGATTGTCAAAGATTTCCTAAATTACCTAGTAAGTAATAAATATTTTTTGATTAACACTGTTGTTTTTTATTATATCTACCTAAGGCCTAATATCACCATAGTCTGTTAGATCATTGACTTCCCTGTTACATTGTAAGTGTCATCAAAAATAAAATTTCCATATTGAATTCATGAGAGATGTGTCAAAAGTTAACTACTAATCCCTTATTATAATGTAATAGAGGTGTTAATGATCTAACAGAGATGGTGAAACTAGGCCTAAATATATTAATTTTCATAAAGTTTCTAAAAAGACTGAATAAAAACATAAACAGTATACTCGGGATTTAAACCGAGTTATTCGGCCTAGACACCGAGTTATTCGGCCGAGTACGAGTATCAAAAAACCCGCCGAGTACGCCGAGTACCGAGTATAAACCGAGTACTCGGCCCATCTCTAGTAATTAATAATATCAAATATATGAGCCACACAGAAGATGTTTTAAAGAGAAAGATCAAAATATTATCTCAAAGGCTAAATAGGCGTGACAGACGATTACATAATTTACAATCGCTTTTACAGTTACTTAAGAAAAAGTGTAAAAATTTTGAGGAGGTGGAACAAAATATAAAAAATAATTTTAACAACATCCATACTCTATTGAACACAAATAAAAGCAGGAAAGGTGTTAGATATTCCGATGAAGTAAAAAAATTTGCTTTGTCTTTATACTTTTATTCGTTAAAAGCGTATTTATTTCTTAGAAATCGTATTAGTTTGCCGCATCCTGTAACTTTGAGAAAAATGCTAGCCACTCATGATTGTAACGTAGGCTTCATATCAGAAGTTTTTAAGTATTTAAAATTATCAGTAAAAGAAAATGATCTTCAAAATGTAGCATTAATATACAGGGTGGCCGGTCAATTGACGTCACAAAAAAAAATTTAGGTCCGGTATGTTGTGGGGTATCCGAATCACCCCCATGTATGTTCTGCGATTGTTTATAGTTTTGGAGTTATGATTTTTTTTTCGATTTTTTGAGGACTCTTGACATGACCATATTAAAAAAATCCTAAAAAAAAAGCAAAAGACTTTTTAGAGATTTTTTTTTGCAACTGAATTTTCATGAGTTGTACTTTTATGCATAAAATAATCAGCTTCGTAACTTTGATAAAAGTTATGAAAATGTTGGTCTAAAGTTAAAAATTTACGTTCCGTGCATTATGACTAAAATTTTCAACTTTAAATTAAAAATGTAAACGGGTGACCTTATGATTTCTTAGTTAGTCTAAAAAGTGCGTCAGACTATCAGCTTTCATAATAATAATAATAACGTGGTACTTAATGGGGAGAATTTGGCTAAAATCGGTCTTCAAAGACAGCAAGGTGGCAAATTCTTAAAATTAACCTACTGATTTTTTTATCATTCCTAAGGCTAATTAATGATTTGAGAATGCTGGAAACCTATCGTGTTGGTTGGATGACGAAAGTTTTAAGTAAGAAGTAGATCATAATGTAAATCTTTGAATGATTCCTGGTCAACGCGGCAATCGTGAGGGAATCTTTAGAGCAGACCCGGATCGCACAGAAGTGGTGTTGGAAGCGGTTCAGCGAAATCCGTCTACGAGTACGAGAGCTATGGCTCGTGCTTTAGACATCCCAAGGACTTCTATCCAAGACATTCTTCATGATGAAGGATACCACGCGTTCCACTTACGACGAGTCCAAGCTTTACAGCCGACAGACCACCAACTTTCCTTAACCAACCAACACGATAGGTTTCCAGCATTCTCTAATCATTAAATTAGCCATAGGAATGATAAATTTTTTTTTTTAATCAGTTGGCTAATTTCAAGAATTTTTCACCTTGCTGTCTTTGAAGACCGATTTTAGCCAAATTCTCCCCATTAAGTACCACGTTATTATTATTATTATGAAAGCTGATAGTCTGGCGCACTTTTAAGACTAACTAAGAAATCATAAGGTCAGCTGTTTAGATTTTTAATTTAAAGTTGAAAATTTTAGTCATAATTCACGGAACGTAAATTTTTAACTTTAGACCAACATTTTCATAACTTTCATCAAAGTTAGGAAGCTGATTATTTTATGCATAAAAGTAAAACTCATTAAAATTCAGTTGCAAAAAAAAATCTCTAAAAAGTCTTTTGCTTTTTTTTTTTAGGATTTTTTTAATATGGTCATGTCGAAAGTCCTCAAAAAATCGTAAAAAAAATCATAACTCCAAAACTATAAATAATCGCAGAACATACATGGGGGTGATTCGGATACCCCACAACATACCGGACCTAAATTTTTTTTTGTGACGTCAATTGACCGGCCACCCTGTATGATGCAATGTCAATTAAGTCCGAAGAGGTTTAAGAAAAGTATAAAGACAAAACGTGGGGATATGTCGATTTGGCTGGCATTATCACTAATGAATCAGAACAAAAATTCAAATGCCCCATTGGATATTTCTTTATTTGTAAAATCTCAGCTGCCATACAGTCACAATTAATATTAAACTAGCGGCACGCTATGATGGCCGGTTTGACGTTTGTCCGCTCATGAAGTTCCGTATTAATTGATAACGACTTTGAAGGAAATAATTGTATTACTTTATTGACGATAGTGATGTGCAGAGATTCATAAATTTTATCGAATGTAGTTTTAGGTTTAGGACTCAAAATTTATTTATTAAATTGATTTCTAAAATGTATACAAGTGTAGAAAAATCAGTTTGCACCATTTAAGGGGTGAATGTACTTGTGAATATGAACAATTTTCACTATGTGGACAAACCTCTGAAATCGCAAAAAAATATCAGCTGTTTCATACAAAAGGTAAAATTTTTATTTTTATATGATATATACCACAACTCGGCATTTGGTTTTCTAAATTGAAAATTTTTAAAAATGGAATCTAATACGATCGTCACATAGGATCGCTGGCTAGCACAACTACTACCTCCGGCAAACTCGCGTCAATGCTCAATGCAAAACAAAGCAGTTTCGAATTGACGTTGCTTCGAAAAGTATAAACTGTCAGTGCAATGCGATTGTGATATAGTTTTGACCTGGCTTTGGATTTCAAATATTGATACTGCATTACTGTTGACCCTTGCTCGTTAATTTGGACTCTGTTCAAGCCCTTTGTTGTGGATTTCGTCGATATGACCGAACGTACGCAGAGAACTGTTCTAAATAGTCAGACACGTGAGTTCGTAATACGCCTTCGTAACTATTTCGATCGTGAAGCTCAAAATGGAGGGCCAATTTTACCTATAACGTCAGTGGTTGAACGCGTAGCTGATGCGCTTAATATTGGACAACGAACTGTTAGACGGATAACTAAAACAAAATATGGCGAGACTGGCACAGAAGAAAATAAACTTCACACACCAAAAAAGAGAAAACGAGCAAAACCAGTCGTAGGCATCGATAGCTTTGATGCCGATGCTATCCGAAGACATGTTTACGGCTACTATTTACAGAAGGAGTATCCAACAAGAAAAAAGTTGGTGCATTCACTGAAGGAAGCTGGATTATTCTTCGGTGGGGAAAGTTCTTTAACGAAGATTTTGAAGACCATTGGATTTCGATACAAAAAATGTAACAAACGCAAAATATTGATGGAAAGATTTGATATAGCGATGGCAAGGTATACTTTTTTACGGCAAGTGAAAGAAATCAAAAATTGGCAAAATGTTGTGTTCTTGGATGAAACATGGCTTAATGCTAACCATACTGTAGGCCGTTCTTGGAACGATGACACAGCAGCATCTACTTCCAAAGTTCCTGTAGGAAAAGGATCGCGACTTATAATTTGTCACGCCGGAACCATCAACGGGTTTGTCGAAGGTTCTCTCATGGCTTTTGCGTCAAAAACCACTGGAGACTATCATGAAGACATGAATGGAGAAAAGTTTACTGAATGGTTTACCTCAATGTTGTGTAGCCTCCCTGAACCATCTATTATAATTATGGACAACGCCCCATACCACTCGATGCAAATTGACAAGCCACCTGCCCAATCCCAAAAGAAAGCTGATATCGTCGCATGGCTTCGTAAAAATGGCGTAGATGCAAACATGAATATGTTAAAAGCGGAATTAGTACGTCTTTTAAAAGAAAACAAACCAACCAAGATCCGATACGTCATTGACGAAATAGCATTAGAACATGGGCACAGAGTTATACGGTTACCGCCTTACCATTGTGAGTATAATGCGATTGAGTTGGTGTGGGCTCAAATTAAGGGATATGCTGCAAGACACAATACAGAACCCCCATTTACCACAAAAAAAAATGCTAAAATTATTAGAAGAAGCTTGTGAACATGTGACTAAAGGAGACTGGGAAAAGGTTGTGAATAGAACTGTTAAATTAATAAGGGAAGATTATGAAAGAGATGTGAAAATAGATAATATTATAGAAAACGAACATATAATTATTAATGTAGGTGATGATAGCAGTGACGACAGTGAAAATAGTAGTATGGACGAATCTGATTAATTATGGCCTTTTGTGGCACCTTTTTTGGTATCTTTTGTATTCATATGTTTCTTGTGTGCATATAAAGTATGTATATTCATTTTCATTCAAATATTCAGTTCGTTCAAATAAATTAAATAAACATATACATTTTTGTTTTATTAAACCTATTTAATCAGGTACAAAAACAAAACTTAATTGTTTTTTGTTCGAGAATAAATTGACATTCCACATCACTATTGTAATGTGTCAAACCGGCCATCATAGCGTGCCGCTAGTGTAACAGCTATATGTATGTTACATGATATAGGTATAACAGTTCGAAGTTTAACCTCTGATGGGACAAGTATTAATGTTACAACATATGAAACATTGGGCTGTAATTTCAATGATACAGATATGATTACCAATTTTAAGCATCCCAAGCAAGACAGCAGAATACACTGTATATTTGATCCAGCTCACATGGTAAAACTATGTAGGAATATTTTTGCAGAGACAAAGTTAAGTTCTCCGAACGGTGATATTGATTTTAAGTTTATGAAAGAATTGCACAAATTACAAGAAGAAGAAGGTTTAAAACTCGCCAATAAAATAAATGCTAACCATCTCAATTTTATGGGGAAAAAAATGAATGTAAAAATTGCAGCACAGACATTAAGTTCTTCAGTCGCTGATGCCATTGACTTTTTAAGAGCTATGAAAATTTCCAGGGCAGTGAAGCAAGTACTGAATATATCAGAATGATTGATAGAATTTTTGATTTACTAAACGCAAAATCGCCTACTGGCACTGGTTTTAAGTCCCCATTGCGACTTGGTAATGAAATGTTTTGGACGAAAGCTTTTACTGAAACAAGGGAATATTTGAAAACACTCACTATTGATAATCAAAACATTCTATTAAATCGCCGAAGAATGGCAGCATTTGGCTTGATTGTTGACACTTATAGCTGTCCAAATTTAGCAAAAGATCTTTTGGAAGGTATGGATAATAACTTAATTATTTCCTTCCATATAAATTCTCTCAAGACCATTTGGAAATGTTTTTTTCATGCATTCGATTGCAGGGTGGTGGAAATAACAACCCTAATGCCTTGCAATTCAGGTATGCTATGCGCAAACTTCTGTATCGAAATAGTGTCACACCTAGCATAAATGCAAATTGCATAGACGATAATTTTGAACTTTCGCCAATTTTGGAGTTTCGTAGCCAAAAAAGAATTATTGAGAAAAAACAAGAGGATGATGATTCACAAGATCAAAATGAAGCAGAAGTCTTATTCAATTATATGCAATCGATCAATATGACTGACTACAAAAATAATATCCTTTATTACATTGCTGGTCACTTTGTGAATAAAATGTTAAATAAAATTTCATGTCAACACTGCCGCGACGCATTGATTATTACAAAGGATGGTTTTGATCACTCATATTTTGTGGATATTACAAACTTTTCATCTTTTACTGCTTTCGTTGACAGGGGCGCCTTAAAATACGTATCTAGATTTGCTTTCGAGGTAATAAGGTGTAGCGAACAGTTATTTATGTCGGAAATAGCCAAGAAGACATTACGACGCACTAGCAAAAACTTTATTTTGACAATATTAAAGCAACTTTTTGTTACCAAATTGAAGCATTTGTTTCCGGCCCACCCAGTATCTACAAAAGACGAAGAGCCACATGAATTACAATTGGTGAAAGCGTTGGCTAATTCATATTTGAATTTAAAAATATTTCATCAAACAAAATTAAATTCGTTACGAAATTTCGGCAGTAAAATTGGACTAAGACAGAAGCTTAACAAAACAATTTTATTTAGTCATGTGTAAAAAGTCAGTGTTTAGTTTTAGACTAGCTGATGCCCGCGACTTCGTCCGCGTGGATTTAGTTTTTAAAATCCCTCGGGAACACTTTGATTTTCCGGGATAAAAGTAGCCTATGTCACTCTCCAGGTCCTCAATTATACCCATGTAAAAAAATCACGTAGATCCGTGGCTCTGTTGCGGCGTGATTGAAGGACAAACCAATAAACAAACACACTTTCGCTTTTATAATATTAGTAATTATGATTAGGATATTAAATTACATAGGAAAACACTGTAATATTACGTCCATACGATGTATTACATCCATACCTACTATGTAGTATGTAGGTATAATGATCGTTTGGCAAAATCTGACGCCTTTGGAGTAGTTTGACTTTGACAAAATAGTATCCACGATGGCTATATACGATAAATTACGCATACCAGCTTAAGATGAGCCGTTAATTCAAAGTATCCTGTAGATTCCGGGGTTCAAGTTATTTGGACCTATACTGAAGATTGTGATGTCTATAATTTCTGAACTACGAAATTGAAGACCTTGAAATAATTACAGGACAATCTCTAAAGAACCTGCTTTCTAACAAAAAAAGAATGGATTAAATCGGAATACGCCTTAATGAATTACAGCGAAATACACATTTTGACTTTCATCCCCTCTCCCAAGGGAACGGTTCTGAATTTCGGGATAAAAAGTATCCTATATTATACCTCGTAGTATTAACTTAAATCGTGCCAAGTTTCATTTAAATCCGTCCAGTAGTTTCGGCGTGATGCGCGGCCAAGATACAGACAGACAGACAGACAGACAGACAGACAGACAGACAGACAGACAGACAAAAAATTAAAAAAAAAATTGTTTTGGCTTCAGTATCGATTATAGAGTGCCCTCAAACAAAAATTTTCAAAATATCTTCAATGTACAGAATTGGACCTGTTACAGTTTTATTATATTATAGATAGGCGAGATGGCGGGGCCGACTGCATCGGCGTGGGACGGGGCGGGGCGCAGGGTCGCCGACGCGGATCAAACCCGGCCGCTTCCTCAATAGACCAGTGCAGATACCTTTGAAAATGGTGAAAAATTAAAAAAAATTATAGTAGGATGAAACCCATTGGTAAAGGAAGAGAATGCAACAAAAATGAAAGGAAAAATAAATTACGGGCGATCTGAGGTCGGGAAGTGGGGGGGAGGGGGGGTTTAAGGGTAAAAAACGGTTTATCTCAATTTCTGGAAAAACTACAAGTCCTATGGAAAAAAGTTAAATGGCAAAGTTGTAGGTAATAAAAAGATCTACAACTTTTGTATTTAGACTTTTTTCACATAACCTCAAAATGTATGTGAAAAATTCAAATAACCAAGTTTTTGGTTTTTTATTTTTATCTTTTACAACAAAAAATATTTTTTCATGAAATTTGGTGAAAACTTACCTTTTTATGTCCCAAACACACTGTAATTTTTCTGATTTAAAATATTTATTTTTTCACCTTTTTTTTGACTTAATATTGAAAAAGCACCTAATTTTCAATCGAAAATCTCCCGTCAAAATATCTGCTTTTTTAAAAAACTCGGTGAGCTTTTTGTTCGTTGAAATCTCTACTTTCTGATGGTGTAAAAAAAAATATACATTACTATGGTAAATGCTCTCAGAAAATGCAGAAACGAAATACGAAATAACAGGTAGTAAGGCCCAGACCCTCCTAGACCCTATGAAATGCCTTTTAAATTTCATGCGTAGATGGCTATTTATTGCTATTTTAAGATAACTTATATACCTGAGTGACCTACGGAAAATTTTAGCCCATCAAAAGGTATTTCATAGAGAAGTGGGGAAGGGGCTAGGAGGGTCTGAGCCTTACTACCTGTTATTTCGTATTTCGTTTCTGCATTTTCTGAGAGCATTTACCATAGTAATGTATATTTTTTTTTACACCATCAGAAAGTAGAGATTTCAACGAACAAAAAGCTCACCGACTTTTTTAAAAAAGCAGATATTTTGACTGGAGAATTTTCGATTGAAAATTATGTGCTTTTTAAATATTAAGTCAAAAAAAAAGGTGAAAAAATAAATATTTAAAATCAGAAAAATTACAGTGTATTTGGGACATAAAAAGGTAAGTTTTCACCAAATTTCGTGAAAAAATATTTATTTTTGTAAAAGATAAAAATAAAAAACCAAAAACTTGGTTATTTGAATTTTTCACATACATTTTGAGGTTATGTGAAAAAAGTCTAAATACAAAAGTTGTAGATCTTTTTACTACCTACAACTTTGCCATTTAACTTTTTTCCATAGTTTTTCCAGAAATTGAGATAAACCGTTTTTTACCCTTAAACCCCCCCTCCCCCCCACTTCCCGACCTCAGATCGCCCGTAATTTATTTTTCCTTTCATTTTTGTTGCATTCTCTTCCTTTACCAATGGGTTTCATCCTACTATAATTTTTTTTGTTTTCAAAAATTATCTACCCTGGACTACAAGCCGCACGAGTGCGGCTTTACCACTGGCACCGGGGAAACGCGACGGGCAGCGGGAGACGTGAGACTGCACGATATATCGCAATTACTTAGCTCGACAAGGGCTCAACGAGACGATCTCGGAGCACACTTGGAGACGCAAGCAAACTACAAATACTAATAGGTACATATTGAATACATTTCAAGATGCAAACTTTGGAATCCCGTCGGGAGTATTTTCATCTGCTCACTTTACATAAAATTATTCATTCCAAAATAGATTCTCCTGTCTTACTCTCGTTGATCAATATTAATTTTAACTTCCGATTAAGAAATCCAAATACTTTCGCTCTTAGTGTCCTCAAAAATAATACTTCCTTTTACAATCCCATTGTTCGTATGTGCCGCCTAAATAATGATCTTAACACAACTAACCACAATAATATTGACATTTTCAATAATAACGCAAACGTATTTAAAGACCAAATAGATAAACTTTTTCTGACCTCATAATCAAGCAACTTACAACTTTAGTTTTAGACAGGCATATTTATATTCAAAAATGAACTTTAAGTTTTATTATGTTTTAAATATTTATGTTACCTTTACTAACTGTGTAACTGAGTAAACTGTGTAATTCTAACTATAATCTGTATAAATTCTATGCATAAATATAACCGCTGTGTACACTTAAGGGTTGTTACTTTTTTACGTCTATATTTGGTTGCAACCTGTTTTGTTTACCTTTTCAATAAATAAATAAATAAATAAATAAATAAACAAAGAGCAGTAGCAAGCGAATTGCGATAGGTACTTACTTAAGCTTGAATGCTTAGTTACAGAGGTCTTAGAGATACAATTACAATGTAGAGGTGACTTAATTCACTAAAAGTCTTATTGGTTTCACTTTCTACCGAAAGTCCTATTGGTTTTGCTTACTACATGTAAGGCAGCCCGCACACAGTCAATATTATTGTCAATATTTTCGAATATTGTCAATAATATTGCGTGTGTGCGGGGCGTATTGAAGGATTGATCAATATTATTTCATTATAAAAAAAAATTGTCAATATTTTTATTGACAATAATATTGACTGTGTGAGGGCTGCCTAAATGTCGCAACTAAAAGTTTTATTGGTTTCACTTTTACTTTCACACGTGGCGGCGGGGTTCCCTGAAGGGGTTCGATTCCAGGTCTGCTGTCCTTCGACGTCCAGTAGACCTTTTAGTCAAGGTATGCAACAATTGCGGCAACTATTAAGTGCTGGAATGACTTACAACCACCGGTAAGATCGCTTAAATCTTTTAACACAGCAAAAACTATATTATTATTACGAATATCGAGTTCTTAAAACGAAGATTTCCAGCATGTATGTGCTTGCTGTATTGTATACCGCCAGTTTTGTGCTTGTGCTATTGTTTTTGTTTTGTGCTATTGTTTTTCTTTTACCTTTTAATATTTTCTTATAAAGTATAATTATGGTTTATTTCAATTTATTTTTCTGTTCACTTTATTTTTAATTTGTTGTTAATAATAATTGAATAAAGTTTCCGTGATTGCACTTAAATAAGGCTCCCACTGAAAACCAGCGCTGCCGTTTGCTCAGCATGATTCTGAATGGGAGACCTACATTTGATCATCCAGTATTTCTTCTGTTAGTGTTTCCTCTTTAGGTTGCCTGGAAGAGATCGCTTCTTAGAGATAAGGTCGCCTATTGTACAGCTTCTTCCCTTAAGGTGGAAGACACAGTTCTGCCCGCGAAATTCAAATTTAATTTGGTTTTTCGCAATTTGTAAACTAATACGACAAAGTAGGCTTATGGCATTCTAATTGCGACAATGGCAGTATCATCTTCACAGGTTTAAGTATATAAAAATCTTTACTTGAAAGTGTCCAGTTTAAGAAATTAATCAAAATATCGACTAATTTGTGAGTAACTCACGTCCAACTCAGTATTTTGATTAATTTCTTAAACTGGTTAAGTACTTTCAAGTAAAGATTTTTATGTAAACCTGTGAAGATGATAATTCTACTATGCCATTAGCCTAATTTTTCGTATTAGTTTACAAATTTCGAAAAACCAAATTAAATTTGAAATTCGCGGGCAGACTCGTATAATCATCCTTAAATGTATGTTTTATGTAATTTTGTTTTGTGTTGATTGGTGTACAATAAAGTGTCCTTTTATTCCATTTCATTAAATTGTTCTTTTTACTTTTGTAAGTATATATTTTGTTAGGCTTTTTTTTTTCATTTCTTAATTTGTTTAAATTGTAAATACTTGATCAAATAAATCTGTTTTTTTTTCTTCTTTATTTTATTAATAATTACAATTTTCATTATTTTAATTTTTCATTTCAAACCAATAGAACCTAAGTGCCCTGCCAAGTGGGCACCTGAATATTTCTGTACAACCCTGACCTAACCTAAGATTTTGGTAAATATATCGATCGTGCGGATACGGAATAAGGCGCGGGAGGGGAAGTGGGGCTGTATTTATTACTTTGGGTGCCTTTGACCAGCTATTATGATTAATATCCAGAGAAAGTGATTAATTTATCACATTATCTACACATGACTAGATAATTATTATAATATCTAGCAATGTACTCACTATGACTGGACAAATCAATACCGTGTACTATTTGTATTTTTTATTTCGTAATCCATCCCTAATACCTAAGAAATTTTCCATTACTAATGAAAAATTTCAATAAATGTGTTTATAAGAAACTAGCTGATGCCCGCGACTTCGTCCGCGTGGATGTAGTTTTAAAATCCCTCGGGAACTTTTTGATTTTCGGGATAAAAGAATAGAATAGAATAGAAATGTTTTTTATTCAAATAAACTTTTACAAGTACTTTTGAATCGTCAATGAGTCTACCACTGGTTCGGAATGCCGTTCCTGCCGAGAAGAACCAGCAAGAAACTCGGCAGTTGCTCTTTTCAAAATACTTTTACAATATACTTAACAGATATTATTCTATGTATGCAGAGTTTCCACAATGAGGGAAAGTTCCACAAAAGCATACGTAATTATTTCTAATTATAATTCAACACATGTCAAGACGGGCAGACAGAAAGTAGCCCCATTGCCGCTGGTGGCACCCGTTCACGAGCATGACGCATGACCTAGCCATTGCTTCGCTCAACCATATTTTAGGGAACGTAACAACCCGCATCACACGACACCACCGCAGAAATAAGGAGCCTATGTCACTCTTCAGGTCCTCTAGGTACTATGCCCATGCAAATATCACGCCGATCCGTAGCTCTTTTGCGGCGTGATTGAAGGACAAACAAACAAACACACTTTCGCATTTATAGTATTAGTGTGACGTATTAGTAAGGAAGAATAATTAATACCAAAAATTAAAGGCGATCTAATTAAATTTTAGAACACAAAAGTTACTTTTGTGGCTTAAATATGATAGTTAGATATATTCCTCCAGGGACTTTTTTGTAGAGAATAATGATTACTTTAATCATATAGTAGATCATTTTTAGGGTTCCGTACCCAAAGGGTACCAAGGGGACCCTATTACTAAGCCTACGCTGTCCGTCCGTCCGTCCGTCCGTCCGTCCGTCCGTCTGTCAGCGGGCTGTATCTCGTAAACCGTAATAGATAGACAGATGAAATTTTCACATATTATGTATTTCTATTGCCGCTATAACAACAAATAATAAAAATTAAATTAAATTAAAAAAATAAATTAAAATTTTTCCATGGGTACATGGAAATATTTTTATTTAATTTTTTTAACGGAACCCTAAAAGAGCGAGGCCCGACTCGCACTTGGCCGATTTTTATGTATCATATTGATGATACATAAAAATAGATTTGAAATTGAGAAAACTATTGAGTTTTCTCAGCACACGCCAAATAATGCATTTTATAGGCAAAAGTTTCCTACCTTGGGTTATATTATTGCAATTTTTTTAAGGATCTCTAAATTTTTGACAATAAATTATAGCCTATGTTACTTCCTGATAACTTAGCTTTCTATTGGTGAAAAAATGGTTAAAATCGGTCCAGTAGTTAAAGGGCCTATTCGGTACATACAAACAAACAAACAAATAAAAAATAATCTTTCCTCTATAATATTAGTAGACTAATTAGTAGGAAGATTGCAAGATTGAATTTGTCTCACATATATCGAAAATCTTATTGTCACCCTGTTAGAAAGGGACACACGGCCTCTGTACTAACTATCTCGCTCGGCTCGCTTTTCAGCTGCGAGTGCTCGGTCCTGTTTGTTTCCTATGTCCATGAGAAAAACTCGTTAACGGCTATTCTAGGTAAAGATGAAAGGGACTGATCACCACCTATCACTATCACGGAGATTCAGTCACTATGAAGTATCCAAGCGTTCGTGGTCTATGATGAAGCCATTTCAGTTGGAAACGGAAAGCTAAAGAATCAGAAATTGACAGAATCAGAGTTTGACAGTTTATGTTGGCAATTTTGTACTTGCTATCAAAAAATGATAGCCACTGACATATATTTTTTATCCATCGAAGGTTTGCTATGAAAATTAAAGTATCATTTACGTAGCAAACCGTCAATGGATAAAAAATATATGTCAGTGGCTACCATTTTTTGATAGCAACTGAGTTACAGAATCAGGGCCCTGTACGAGTAGTGTCAGGGGGCCTTTTCTCTATGCACAGACCAGATTAAATTATAAGACAGAGATTAAAGTATCCAACTCTTAAACAACTACATGTTGGATATCCAACTACATTGGACTTTAATCTCAGTGCCTAGCGCATAGAAGTAGAAAGACTATAGTCGTAATTCCTAGTTCCATGGGTTGAATACTAATAACTAGTGGTTCGCCCCGAACTGAGACCTCGCGGTAACGGTATCCCATGATTATTCATTCAATCGATACATGATAACCAAAACTGACATTATTATTATGCCCGTTTTCACCAAACATACCTAAATCATCCCCTAAGTAGGAGTCTCTTAACGTAGGTAGCTCCTAAATACAATCCTAAGTCCTAACATCCGTCCCAATATCCTTTTAGGTGTCCCGTACAGGATCGTGATAAATAAGTTGACAGAAAACATCAATCACCTAACTTATAGGTAGCCCGTAAAGGTTAGGGAACGTTAGTGAAAACATTGAATTATTATGTAGGTACTAACGAGTGAAACCGGGTTACGGGCATCTGTACAAATCGTCATCTATCGACGCGAATAGAAAATATACAATATTTAACTAAAATTTAACTAAAAAATAATTTTAATTGAATAATATGGTACAAAAAAATTACAATACAATTATTGTATTATAATAAGTAACTAAATAATAATGGTCGACGCAAAACTGTTTTTGGGATAGGTCGTAGTCGTAACTCGTAGTTCCATGGGAATAGTTACTGACTGCGCCATCTATTAGCATTATTGTGAAGCTATGTTGATGCTATATGAATTACTGATGCCCATTAAAAATTAAATAATCTCGTTTCTTTATAATATTCATATAATTTTAGTATTTGTTGTTCAAGTACAGGATATAAGTGATCTAAAAAAATAAAATCAGTTTGAAAATCCATAGCGGATTTTCCTAGAGAGCGTCTTCAAGCGAGCGTATAAAATCGCAACTTTGAAAGCCCCCCATTTCGTCAATTTTAAGGGAAAAATTAAAAAAAAATATTTTTGTACTCAGTTCAAAATTATCTTTAAAATGATACGTAACAATTTTATGTAACGCGATATTTTTTTTTTACTTCGCATTCGCTTCTATGAGAGCCCCCCTGAAATAAAGATTTTTATAACTTTTTAAGCCATTTTCGGCTGGAGGCCATCGGTTTACATATTATATCTAAATTTGAAGTAATTACGTTCAGTAATTCAAAAGTTATAAGGCTCTGACAGACGGACGGACGGACGGACGGACAAGTGCAAATCGCTCTAGTTAACTCAGAGACCTCGCTTCGCTCGGTCAATCATAGTGGGCCGCTATTCTCTATTTTTGACATTTCCAGTTGAGAACAATCGACCGACATGACAGGGCGATCCGTTTTAGCGATCAGCAGGGCGATCAGCTAAAAAATTTATAAATCATTAAAGGACAGCATCAATGTCAAAACATGGTTTTTGGCTCCACGTATCATTGATACAGTCCTTATTGGATCGTTGAAGACAAAAAAATGTTCTGACATTGATGCAGTACACTATCGATAAAAAAAAATTATGAACATTGCTGAAAATTGGTTCCACGTAAGACTTTTTGTCGAGTAGTAAGAGGAGTACGACAAAAGTTACATCAAATTATAATAGGCTTTCATGGATACAAGCCGTGAGGTGTTCTTATCGGTGACATAAGGTTACATAAGGTGTCCACTAATCGTTTTACTACTCATATTTTCTGTTAGTGTTTTTTTAAAAGCTTTATTAAATAATTTGTCAAATTAGCAAAGCAATTAGTTGTATTTTATGAAGTAAGATAATGTAAAAATCATTGAAGAATAATTTTTAGATTTACAGGTTAAGTACCTTTTGACCACTTGACACTTTCGTATGTTTACAGCATGGAACTAGGAAATGGTTTACGGATAGTATCATGGAACTAGGAATTACGACTATGTATAGAGTAATCTGTGGTTTGCCGTCTGAAAGTTTGATACGAAGTTAAAAGTTTAAATCTGAAATCATAGAAATAGGTTGGTGTTTGGGTGGCATTAAACTCGCAGTTGTTATCATTGTTGGATTAATTAACGTAGTCGTAATTCCTAGTTCCATGAACAAGCCGAGGTATGTATAAAAAATATAGTAGGTAGGTATTACGTATGATTTAAGTTCAAAATTTGCGCCTGGGTAAATTCTGTCTGTGATGTGGGACTATGTTTTAGTTTTCAAGTTTTGTATGTGTTTATGTTTAAGAAGTACCATCCTACTTAAATAAATATTGCTTAAATGATTTGCAGATATTAAATATTTAATTCAAGAGCAATTATTATTAACTATGGCAAATTCCTAATTATTTCAATTGGTATAGTGCAGTCAAATAAGGAAAACTGCTATGGCCGTATAGATTGCTAGATTATTATCATAGATGTTCAAATTAGTCGGATTATACGTATGACCCACCACTATAATATTGATAGTCACGTGATAGTCACCTGAATGCGACCTATTGCTACAATCCTGAAAAAGCTTACGTGATACCGGTTATAAGGACTGTAATGATAACGATCCTTAAGGATATTTTTGGATGTGAGATGTGAGACAATTCTTACGTGATCGCCCTGCGGCTAAGAATAGGGTATTTGACTATAGTAAAAATATCGTTTCAACTGGTGTCATCCTAAAAGATTATTATCTAAAAACATTATTCCATACGACAAAACTAAAAAATAAAGCTTTATTTAATTAGAAAACATTAAAAAAAATTGCTATAATTCCGGCCATGGTCACGTAATCGAAAACGTTCCGTGATCTCGAATGACGTCACAGTCCACACCACCTATGGAATTCTCATTTTGTCAATACATTTCGACGTGTTTGTGCGGCGTAATAGGCTAATTGCGTCTGTTTTTCATCGTTACTATTTTATTAAATACCAAATAGTATGCGGCCTAAACACATATTATAAAATTGTCATTGTTTGAAATGTGAACTGTTACGTCATGAGAGCAAATGGAACGTTTCGGCGGCAATTTATTTTTTTGAATTTATTTCTCGATTTTTATGAAAAATAATGAAAATTATGCCGAAATATACGTTTTGTTAGCTTCAGCATAGCATTATTAACAATTTAAGATGATTTTCTAAAAGTAGTCAAATACCCTATTGTCTCGCATCCAATATCCATGGCTCACATTGGATCGTTATCGTTACAGTCCGTTTACCACGTAAGCCAAAGACCTTACTACTAACGTTAGTAAGTGTAAGGTCTTTGACGTAAGCTTTTTCAGGATTGTAGTAATAGGTCGCAATCAGGTGACTATCACGTGACTATCGACATTTTAGTGGTGGGTCATACCGTAGTCGTAATTCCTAGTTCCATGGGTCTTAGATATGATCCGACTAATTTGAATATCTATGATAATCATGCAACTAGGAATTACGACTACGTCTAATGATAATAATAGCAATCTACACGGATACAGTCTTCCTCCCATTGAAGGTTTGGAAATAAAAATAACATTTTCTGGTCATGATCTGAGGCATCTATTCTCTATTTTTGACATTATAATTATTAATTATATTGTCTTTGGTGGGTAGTTTAGTTGGTGAATTGACTGTTTTGTAATAAATTGATATAATTTATCTGAATCTATGATAGAACATCAAGAGCTGTTTTTTATAGTAATTTGCTGATAGTTTCACAAACAAAGTGAATATAGCTACGAATGTCTTGGCGCCAGCGGAAACTTGATTATTTTTTAAGGTTGGCAGTACTGTAGTTCTACGTGGTCCTGTATTACGGAAATGTAAACATGCACAGATAATTTTCCCTAATTTTCTTTACTTGGTGCTTAGATCCTATAGAATTTTTCTGCACCGAAGCTAAATGGTATTGCAATTTAATTTATTAGAAATTTGTGCCTACAATAACATTAACTTCAGTAATCTAGATTTATAACACCGTAGTGAAGATAGGCAGAAGCGTCGTCAAGTGCTGTAGATTTCAAGTCCGCTAATGGCGGATGCTAATAATTTTGGAAGTTTCGTGGTTCTATTGTTCTGTTTTTAAGAATTTCACATATTTTTATATTTGGTAATGAGTTTTGTTGTTAGTGATCGCGTCCACAGTGTAATATATGTGCCAGTGATATGAAATGTTCGGTGTGAACATGACAAAATCACCCGCTAGATATGTAACCTTTTCCCTAACCTCGTTTACGCGAATGGAGTAGATATGTGATCGATGTGTGTGCAACGGTGAACGATTTTTCGTCCGATTCGCGTTACTATTAGTGCGAAGAAATTCGGCATTTTAGTGATGGAAGTGTCCGCGTCGCGGTTTTGCAATCCGACGCCCGTGTTCGATGTAACGTAAGCGAGCCGGTCGATCGCTAGAGCCAGTGCGAGCAGGGACGGCCGCTACCAGCCGAACATGGCTGCGACGCAGGCTGAGTCTCAACGGAGCGATGCGAACGTGGATCAGAATCCGTCGGAACAGCTCAGTGAATCTCGGAACGCTCTGTTACAAAACGGCACCGACAAGTCCGTCGGGCGCGTTCCGCCCGATGGCGTCGTGAACACAAAGAGCAAGTCGCCTATGGCGGCCGAGCCGGGCGCGCCGCGCGACGCTGGCGAGGCGCCGGGCCACGACCGGGGCGGGGAGCGCGCGCTGCCCGACCAGTACGGCTCGTACCGCTACGCGGAGGGCGCGGACCCCTACTACTCGCAGCGAGGCGGGTTCCCCGGCAAGCCGCGGCCGCCGCCGCAGCAGAGGTTCTTCCCCGGGCAGGCGGTGTCGCAGGCGCCGGGCCCCACTCCCACGCTGAACTCGCTGCTGCAGTCGAGCGGCGCGCCGCCGCACCGCTATGCCAACAGCTACGACCAGCCGCCCGGGGGCTACGCGCCCGCGCCCGGCTGGCCGCCGCCTCGGCCCATGCCGCCCTATAACCCTCAAGGAAGCCCTTACAGAAACTCTACGGTAAGTTCCACATTTATATAATAACTCACATGCCACAATCTACCCTTGTCTGACACAATTTAGGTATTAATAGGTTTAGTAGCTAAACATATAGCTCTAATTAATCAATTTAAATGTGTAAACAATTTGAAAAAACAACATTGTGTAACACAATAAACAATAACACACAAATGTAATGAATGTTTCACCAACTTCCAAAGGTGCTGCAAATTAGCATTCTGAACCAGTGGTATGTTCAATTCACAATTTGACAGCACCTATAGTTTATTTAAATAAAACAAACATTTCTATTCTAATCTCCTTAAATATAGAAAGCCTATTACATAATTTTCTACAGAGTTCTCCTAATGATAAATTTTCTTAATTATTATGGACCTTATTATTCAAAAAAGTGAGTATTATTTTGTTTACCATTTGGAAAATAGTAAAACTCTTAAATTGTTTTCATAATATGTATAGCATATTCTGTTGTTTTCTATTTCATAATTAAAATAAAACAGAATATGGTGACCGCTTTGTTCTGCTATCCTATTATTCATATTGCATTATTTCATATCACTTATTCAAAACTAGCTGATGGAACTTTGTCCGCGTGGATTTAGTTTTTAAAGTCCCTCGGGAACTCCTTGATTTTCCGGGATAAAAAGTAGCCTAGATGTTGACCTGAGTACTAAGCTACCACGGTATAAAATTTTGTAGAAATCTGTGCTGTAGTTTTTACGTGAAAGAAGGACAAACAAACAGACAGACAGACAAAAAAAAAATTAGCTTCTGTTTTGATATCTGTATCTTGAACAAAATTAGAAGCAAAAACCCTTTTTTGAATCTATTTCATGTACAGAATTGGTTTCGTTTCTGTTTTATTATATGTATATAGATTATTTACTTCATGTAAGCCAACCTGTAGCTTTTGTGACATGTTGGAACCAGTTCTGTATGTGGATTCTTCTGACAAGAGCCAGCAAGAAACTCAGCAGTTGCTCAATATTACGATATTGATGTATAGTTAGCGACTATACAAAAAAATAGTATATAATTTGTAACTATTAGTTACATGTTATAAGTTAAGTGGGCAGCTGAATACAACTTCGTTCCATTCCCAATTCCATTTTATTCTTGCGCACATTCTCTATTTTAACTACTTTAAATAATAAACCAAAACTAAACCATAATTTATTAAAGTAAGAAAGTAAAGAAAGTTGTAGAAAACTTCAATATTTGTAATTTGCCTGTTGTAAGTTTAGGGGTCTAATAACAAAGGCGGCAAAGTCCAGTTTACTCGAACTGGACTTTGCCGCCTTTGTTATTAGACCTCTCAGTTAGAAACTATAACATGGTCACAATATCTGTGCACCTCCCTGGAATGCGATGACCCTCCCACTTCCCTGTTCACCTTCCTGCACTTGCCCCATTACACACCACCACACCCCACACCCACAGCATTATACCGTACACTGTACTAGCGCCACAGTAGAGCGCCGAAATGACGTCAACCCAGGTGCACAGATAATGTGCAGGCAGGGGTGTAGCTAATGCTGTATCAGCCGCATCAATGATATGGGGCCCCTGTGCTTCCTGGGAAAAAAACGTAAAAAAACTGTCATATGTACCTATAGAGTGTATATTTAATTTGAATTGAGAGGTCTAATAACAAAGGCGGCAAAGTCCAGTTCGAGTAAACTGGACTTTGCCGCCTTTGTTATTAGACCCCTAAATTGTTTGGCTAGCTCAATTTCTAGGAGGAAGCGATAACTTATAATCAATAAATACTTATTTTAATTCAATGCAAGCATTTTTGTTCTTTTGAGAGAGAAATCTTTACCCTTCATTTGCCCCTCCAAGGCATGCTGCTCCACTGTGTGCAGGGTAGTATATTATATATTATAGGTTTTCTTTTAAACCAAATACAAATAAGTTATAGAGCTTTAAAGTTTTGTTAGACAGAGAGAGTGCTACTCGAGTGTGATGTCACAATTCACCAGCTCCATACACACTCCATACAAAATTTCTTTTAGAAAGAGACAGATATAGTCACAGTAAAACAGCTTATAATTCCGAAACTAGTAAAGATATTTTAAATAAAGAGAGAAATGGCATTGTGTTACAATATGTAAAAACATTTTTTTTAAATAAATAATAAAATATCAGTCAAATACCCAATTCCAAGATTACATGGATGATAATACTCCCAACCAACATTCTAGCAATGTTGATACATATGTGGAGGTGGTTGGAATTCGCTCTTTGGATTAGCCAACACGAAGTCCCGACCTTAATCCATTAGAGCCCACCTGAAATCCTATAAAAAGTTGGGTTCATCCAAGCATCTTGACTGAAATTCATCAATTAAATTACATGAGTATGCTTACATTATAATATTTTGAAAACTTATTATTGAAAAAACCCCTCCTCTATTGATAGATACATATAACATTCCTCCTCCTCGCGTAGTGTCCCCCATAACTGAGGGTTGTGACTCCTTCTACCAATAATCTTCCTATCGTCATTCGTCGATATGCAAAATGCAGGGCTTCGTTGACCTTGCTGTCAACAGTGGTGCGGATTTGATCTGACCAAGGCATTGGGCTGCGTGATGCGTCCCCATTCCCCAAAGTCTCTTTCCATCCACTTTGGCAGTAATGACAATCATTTCAAAGTTGTGTCCCTCCCTTCTGGCAATTTGGCCAAAATAATCAAGGATCCTCTGGAGACAGGTGGTTGCATGTGATTTTTTTTGATCGTGAAGGGATTCGAAGCATCCTCCTCCAGCACCACATCTCGAAGCCATCAATGGGATGTCGGTCAGCAGCTTTTATTGTCCATGTCTCAGCTGCATACATGAATATCTGGAACATGAGTGTGCGGACTAGACACATTTTGGTACCAATTGATATCTGTTTGTCCCTCCAAGTCTTATACAGCATGTATAACATTCCAGTAGTATCATAAATTATTGAATTTAACTATAGTACACTTTTGTACAGGTGTCTGCTTTTTGCACTCAAAATAACACCCTGTATTTTTGTAAGAATTGAGCATAGACTAAAGATTTTAGACTTCTTATTATGTGTCTTAATGCCATAATTATAATGTACTAGCTGATGCCCGCGACTTCGTCTGCATGGATTTAGTTTTTAAAAATCCCGCGGGAACTCTTTCATTATCCCAGATAAAAAGTAGCTCTCCCGGTCTGAGGAACCACTACTACATCCATTACTATACCCATGCAAAAAATCGCATCAATCCGCTGTTCTGTTGCGACGTGATTGAAGGACAAGCCAACAAACAAACACACTTTCGCATTAATGATATCAGTAATGCTTTATTATAACACTTTTTATAATTGTCAAATTTTTTACCATAGTTACTTAACCAAAGACAAAATTACATTTAGCTGTCATTTAGGTTTTGTTATTCCACTGTCATTTGCGTTTTGTTATTCCATGTCAGATGCGTTTTTCTTATCCTGTCGCCTGGGGGTCGACCTTTTGCAGGATGACAGTTTCTCGCTCTAAACTGCGCTTCGACCTTCTCGTTACCGCACGGCCCTCGTTGCTATTTCGCTCGAATATTAACTGAATACCACTCTATCTCACTCAGACTTAACACAAAAAAATACAGGTAAAAATAGGACGGAGATATTATAGGCCTCAGACTGATACATCTGACGAAATTCCCATAGATAAATATTGTTTACTATGAGTGACACTTCCGGTTTTTTTCTGAGTTGTTTTTATTTTTTTTGAAAATGTTTTTGTGTCTGTATTGTCTTTTTCTTGTGTACACTTCTGTGGTACTTCATCCAATTCTGGAGTAAAAATTTCCCTAAAGTAACCATAGAATAGAATTCAAATTAGAGGACAAAATGCTTGGGTAGGTCCCATTTCCATGGTTTCGCAGATTCATAATTTATTCTTAATCCATGTCTGAACTGTGTCTGTGTCTTCGTGAAGTACCTGAACAATACTCTACGTTGAAATATACCACCCGGCACTTAACTCTGTGTATTTTAAATGTAAACAACTTCTTTTGCTTAGGTTGTTCAACGGCGTCGAGCGGCTATGTTATTATTATGATGTAATTTTGTAAAGAAAGTGTATGCCTTTGGTTTTATGAGTGTTTTGTGTAAAATAGTATATGTTTTAATAATTAAAACACAAACTATGGGTGTATGGTGATTTATTTAGTGATTACAACTATTTCCAAAATCGGAACACGGAAAAGTTCCGCTCAGCCTACTTTCGCTCGAGATTTACAATACCTAGGTGAGTTCAATTTATATTAATATTATACGTAGGTTACAGCTTGTTTCATAACGATACTTGCCGTGTATGATAAGTTGTTATTTCTCGAAAAATAAAGAGATAGCAGTGTTTATTTTGCGGCAAGTCACCTGACCTAAGTGCCTGAAACGACCACCCCCGAAGTCGTTCCGCAGATCCGCGTACGTCAATCAAAATGGCGGAGACAGTCGAAGGGTTATACCACGTTTTATAGTGACATGACGGAAACGCGGTCGAACGGGATAAAAAGTATCCTATGTCCGTCTCCTGGTTCTAAGCTACCTCTCCACCAATTTTCAGCCAAATCGGTTCATCCGTTCTTGAGTTATAAATAGTGTAACTAACACCACTTTCTTTTATATATATATAGATATATATAGATATATAGATAGATTATACGAGTACGTACCACGATAATTGTTTTATATAATGTCTAATGTCGATATTTCCTTTCCATGCAACTGGATCGAAATATCGACATTATATGAAACAATTATCGTGGTATGTACTCCTATAATACATTAATAATTGAGCATAGATTATAAGGTACCATATGCGGACTCTAAAATGCATTCTTCAATAATTGTTTTCTGAAGTCACATTTAAATAGAATGTAATACCAACAATATTTGAGAGGAAAGAAAACAAATTTTACTTATTTTGAATATAGATAAATCCTACCTAAATATCAATTTATCAGTAGAGTTATACCTACTAAGTACAATTCTAGTTTAAAATTTTTGATGAGGTGAATTTTTGTATATTGTATTATTTGTCACTTTGTTTTGTTGCTATGATTTAGTACTTTTTTTCATTCATTCATCAGGGGGCCTACCTACCACCAATGTTAAAAGTAGTATTATTTCAATATTGTTTTGAGACATATCAAAACAATCATCTTACTAATCTATATAAATAAAAATGAATGTTGGTAAGCGCATAACTCAAGAATGGATGGACCAATTCGGTTAATTTTTTTTTGTATGTTCCTTAAGTTCCACGGAAGGTTTTAATACAAAAAAAAAAATACAAAAAACTTAATTCACGCGGACGAAGTCGCGGGCATCAGCTAGTCTATTAATATAATAAAACTGTAACAGGTCCAATTCTGTACATTGAAGATATTTTGAAAATTTTTGTTTGAGGGCACTCTATAACAGATACTGAAGCCAAAACAATTTTTTTTTAATTTTTTGTCTGTCTGTCTGTCTGTCTGTATCTTGGCCGCGCATCACGCCGAAACTACTGGACGGATTTAAATGAAACTTGGCACTGTTTAAGTTAATACTACGAGGTATAATATAGGATACTTTTTATCCCGAAATTCAGCACGGTTCCCTTGGGAAAGGGGATGAAAGTCAAAATGTGTATTTCGCTGTAATTCATTAAGGCGTATTCCGATTTAATCCATTCTTTTTTTGTTAGAAAGCAGGTTCTTTAGAGATTGTCCTGTAATTCTTTCAAGGTCGTCAATTTCGTAGTTCAGAAATTATAGACATCACGATCTTCAGTATAAAGTCCAAATAACTTGAACCTCGAAATCTACAAGATACTTTGAATGAACGGGTCATCTTAAGCTGGCAAGCGTACTTTATCGTACATAGCCATCGTGGATAGCCCTATTTTGTCAAAGTCAAACTACTCAAAAGGCGTCAGATTTTGCCAAACGATCATTATACCTACATACTACATAGTAGGTATGGATGTAATACATCGTATGGACTTAATGCTACAGTGTTTTCCTATGCAATTTAATATTCTAATCATACTAATATTATAAATGCGAAAGTGTGTTTGTTTGTTGGTTTGTCCTTCAATCACGCCACAACAGAGTCACGGATCGACGTGATTTTTTGCATGGGTACTATAGTTGAGGACATAGGCTACTTTTTATCCCGGTAAATCAAAGTGTTCACGAGGGATTTTAAAAACTAAATCCACGCGGACGAAGTCGCGGGCATCAGCTAGTTAATACTATAAATGCGAAAGTGTAAATGTTTGTTGGTTTTTCCTTCAATAACACAGCAACGGAGCAACAACAGATCAAGTCGAGTTTTTGCATGGGTATACATACTTGAGAACCCGGGGAGTGACTTAGAGGCTACTTTTAGTACCGGAAAATCAAAGAGTTCCCGGGGGATTTTAAAAACTAACTAAAGTCGCCTGCATCAACTAGAATTGAAATTTGAAATAGTACTGCTTTAAGTGTTGGTGGTAGGACCCCAGGTCTCCACTCAAATTATTAGGGTGTAGGTCAGATGTTTTACTTCGCCGCTAAAGCAAGTGATATTCAATTGATTAAGTAATCTTTTTAACCGACTTCAAAAAAGGAGTAGGTTCTCACTTCGTCGGAATCTTTTTTTTAGGGTTCCGTACCCAAAGGGTGCCAACGGGACCCTATTACTAAGCCTTCGCTGTCCGTCTGTCAGGGGGCTGTATCTCGTAAACCGTAATAGGTAGACAATTGAAATTTTCACCGAGTGTGTATTTCTATTGCCGCTATATCAATAAATAATAAAAATTAAATTAAATTAAAAAATAAAGGATACATGGAAAAGGAGTCGAAATAAAATTTTATTTTTTTACCCTGGCATGTGGGGTGTCATTGTCTAGAACTCATTAAGGAGGAAGAGACATACCTTCTCAAGAAAAGATTCACGCTAGATGGCGCTGTTAGGGCGTTTGACAGATTTTTAATTTTTTCGCATAGTTGCTATGCACAGATTTTAAAAATATTGAAATTGCGCCAGTATACCAATGCCTATTATTTTATCAAATCATTAGCTTACTTTAAAACGAAGCCATTTAGATGATTAATCAAATATAAATATCTGTCATATCGAATTACTGTAGAGACGCGATACCCACGCACACATTGACAACATGGTTGGTATCCATTAGGGTTGTGGTTCTAACATGAACTACGAATTGTTTACTATAAAATTGAACTAGATGGCATTAAAACAAAAGCTGCTTCGTTTTGCATCGTATTTTTTTTATAAATAATTCAGATAAGTACAAGTTAGCCTTTTTTGAGCTTTGACATGGTGGTAAGTGATGATGCAGTCTAAGATAGGAGCGGACTAACCTGGAAGGGGTATGGCAGTTTTTTATGAAACCCATACTGTATGTATACCCCTTTGGTTTCTACATGGAATAGTACCAAAACGCTAATCGCTTGGAGGCACGGCTTTGCCGGTAGGTTTTATTCGCCACGGCCGAAGCCTCCCACCAGACCAGACTAGAGAAAATTATAAAATTTTATAAATTATAAAATATACTTATTATAAAATATAAAATTCAAAATTTCCCTGCCGCGAATCGAACCCGGAACCTCCCTCTAATAAGACCACAGCGCTTACCATTGCGCCAGGGAGGTCGCAAGACTAAAGACTTTAGGTACCTACCTACATCAGCAGGACTCACATGCACGCTTTACCGCGGACGGCAAGGGCTGCGGCTAGGGTTGCCTATTGGGTTGTTATTTCAAATATACCTAATGAAAACGAACAATAGGGTATTTGACTACTTTTAGAAAATCATATTAAATTGTTAATAATGCTATGCTGAAGCTAACAAAACGTATATTTCGGCATAATTTTCAGTATTTTTCATAAAAATCGAGAAATAAATTCAAAAAAATAAATTGCCGCGGAAACGTTGGTTCCATTTGTTTACATGACGTCACAGTTCACACACAGTTCAATGACAATTCCAAAGCCCAAAGGTGGCGTGAACTGTGACGTCATTCGAGATTCAAGAACGTTTTCGATCTCGTGAACATGGCCAGAATTAAAGCAATTTTAATTAATGTTTTCTAATTAAATAAACCTTTATTTTTTAGTTTTGTCGTATGGAATAATGTTTTTAGACAATAATCTTTTAGGATGACACCAGATGAAACGATATTTTTAATAATAGTCAAATACCCTATTGTCCTTATCTTTAAAACTATTGAAACGATTATAACGATATCTTGAAGTAAATGTAAGCCAGTAAAAAAAGATTGGTCGCATATTTTCGGAGAAATAGAATAGAATAAAAATGTTTTGTATTCAAATAAACTTTTTTACAAGTGCTTTTGAATCGTCTGTCCATGAGTCTACCACTGGTTCGGAATGCCGTTCCTGCCGAGAAGAACCAGCAAGAAACTCGGCAGTTTTCAAAACAAGTTTACATTATACTTAGTAGATAGCTATGTATGCAGTGTTTCCACAATGAGGAAAAAGAGAATTTACAGGTTAATCATTACCTACTGTCTCATGAATCGCTGGAATAAATTATATTCACGTTTTTTTGTCATTTAGGTATATAGTCTTCAATTGTATAATAATATGCTTTTTTCATGAGATTAGTTTTAACTGATTTCTTAAACTTGTGTAAAGGCAAGTCTAAGATCGACTGTGGAAATGCATGGACAAACATACATACATACATTATGTTTGTAAGCCCTAATAGATTGTGATATAGGTGATTTGCATTTCCAATAATATTACACACATGCATGTCGAATTGATACCTAACCTCTTTTTGAAGTCGGTTAAAAATAGTTTTTTCTTCAAAAGTTGTGAAAATATAGTAGTTCTGTAAAATTAAATAATTTTAGGTTTTTTATGATTTCAAATATTTTAAACCTTATCAAGCCATTTGACAATTTTGAAATTCAGTCTTAAGAGTAATAAAATAAGGTTAACATTCCAATCGTACAAATTAAAGCATAATGTCGCTGATCGCTAGTTTCGGCCGGCGCGGCGGCTTCTTTGATATTATTACTATAGAGTGTCGCGGCCGCCGGCCGGCGCGCAGCGCAGTTTGTTTCTTGTGATCTTGTCTAACTTCACTTGGTAGGTAGGTACTTACCCTAATACATGACTGCTACTTTCTTCAACGGGCTTTATTTTTTTAGCTCGCCAACCGGCTTCGGGGCGACTGTTTTTTATCATAAAATGCACAAAAAGTATTAAATTTTAGAAATAGTTGTTTAGATATAATATTTTTATACCTATTTTATTTTCTTCACGACACAATAATTAGGTAAAATATATACCTACTGAACCGATTTGGCTGAAATTTGAAATAGAGATAGCTTTTACCCTGGATATTAGTCTAAGCCCTGGATTAACTTAATTATAGAAAATTTTCATCCCGACAAATTCACAGTTCCCGCGGGATTAGTACTAAAAACTTAAATCCACACAGGTAAAGCCGCGCAAAAACAGTAGGTAAATTATCAAAACATGAAGGCTACACAGTAGACATTAGACAATCATACTTCATAATATAAACGCGTAAGTGTGTTTGTTTAGTTTGTTGGTTTGTCTTTCAATCACGCCGCAACAAAGCTACCTACGGATCGAGGTGATTTTTTGCATAGGTATAGTCAGGTATAGTTGAGGACCTGGAGAGTGACATAGGCTACTTTTATCCCGGAAAATGAAAGATTCCCCAGGGATTTTAAAAACTAAATCCACGTAATAAAAGTTACCTAAACTGACTTTATATCACTTTTTGGACCATATCTTTTAAACTACTGAACCGATTTTGATAAAACTTGCAATGTTCCCTAGGTTGAAAAATACCTAATCCAATTTAAAAAGAATTATTGCAATTTGATTAATATTTTTGGAGAAATACATGGACAAACATACATACATACACTTGTGAAATTTAAATCCGAAAATTGTGCAATTCTAATAATATAACATCCATTCGGATCGAATTGATAACCTCCTTTTTTCAAATCGGTTATAAAACAGCATTATAAAAGCAGAATTCGTCGTTTTAGCCCTTGACGGTGTCCACTGAATAGATAGGCGGAGATAGTGTCACTGTAGTTGGAAAATTAAATAACTACACTTTTTGCGAAATCGACTTTATTACATTTTCAGAAAGTCCAATATTTGAAATATTACCTTTTACTAGGGGTCCAATCAATACAAACTATCGTCGCTGTAGTTGGAAAATTAAATAACTAGCAAAACCAATATCGCGAGTAAAACGGGATTTAGTGTTTGTTTGTTTGTTGTTTTCATAAACAATTTAACGGTCCATGTTTTGATATTATGTTATAGATTGTTACTGTATCTATTTCTGAATCTACTTGACGTACATTTTGATTCATTTGTTTGTGAGAAAAAAAATAAAAAGCAATTATTTAGTTTTCCCTCACCAAAGTTTTGAATATTTGATGCACTTATTTATTTTTCCATGTCAGTTGTTTAGTTCTTCCTCGTCAATATTGCGTTGAAGTACGATAATGTGACGATATAAGTACCATTATTTAGTTTTTCCACTTTACTGAGATGTTAAAATGACCCGTTATTTACTTATTTTACTATGACAATCCTATTTAAGGGTATTAATTTAATAAAAAAACCGGCCAAGTGCGTATCGGGCCACGCGCAGTGTAGGGTTCCGTAGTTGCAAGTCACAAATATTATTGCTGACCTAGGATAGTGCTTTTGTTTTATTTATGAATATTGAATAAATTTTGAGTTTCATGGTTTAAATACTATAATATATTACAAAATATGCAACTTACACTACGTGTAATACCTAACTTAGAAAAAACAGATATAACTCCTTAACTAATGAACCCTGCTTAGCCGTGATAGTTTTCCTTTAAAATTCATTATATATACTACTGCTGTGAATTTTTTCTTGTATCCTATATACAACCATTTAGCTGGCAGAGGGGGGGACACTTGACTAATAAAATTTAGCACTATAAAATATCATATTATTTCACAAACGGATCCCTGAATTGAAAAATGATGTTCCCACACCCACAATATTTTTGAAAGACCTACTCAACGAAACCCCACACTATGGGATACACGAGAAAAAAAATTCATCCTCCACTTTACATGTAGGGGAGGTACCCTAAGAGAAATTATTTTTCACAATTTTATTTCACGACTTTGTCGGCGTGATTGATATTTATACCGTTGTCAAATTACAGATTTCTAGTACCAATAGTCTCTGAGCTAAACCGCGGACAGACAGACAGATAGACGGACGGACGGACATGGCGAAACTAGTAAGGGTTCCTTGTTTACTACGGAACCCTAAAAAAGGAGGATTTTTAAAAGAAATCCAACAAATAAACATTTCTTTTTATATATTATTGTAAAAAGTAATCAATAAAACGACTGAAGCAACTAGATTCTTCTATCAGACTTACAAAATAAAACATAAAAAAAAAAACCACATAACAATAAATTATACGATTCTACTCATAAAATCAACAAAATTTCACTTTGAATTTAACAATTATACTTATTAAAAACTAAGTATCAACTGAAATGATAACTATCAACTTTTCTTCAGTTTTACCATTATAAATTTAAATTTAACAATTAAGCTCAGCTGGTTCAAATCAAATAGCGAGTAAAGTTCAGTATAATCAAAACTATCCTTTTCAAGTTATAATTAAACTAAGAATGGTTTAATCGAACTAGGGGTATGTAAGTGACGCTAGTAATTGTTATAATAACGACTCTACTCATAAAATAATAAAGATTTTAATAGTTTGTGGAACACTAGGATTGAAGACTAGCTAATGATTGATTCCCGCAGAAGTTCTCTAACTTTCTGGGATAAAATATAGTGCATGTTCTATTCTGATGTATAAGCTATGACATCGTGAAGCTTTATCAAAATCCGTCTAAATGTTTTTGCGTGAAAGTGTAACAAACATTCATCCACCCACCTTCACAAACTTTTGTATTTATAATATTAGTAGGATGCCAAAAAGAAAAAGGTACATAATTACGTCCATTTAAATTTAAACTAAGATTCTAATGAAATTATAACAGCTATCATCTTTCTTTTAGTTTTACCTTTGTATAAATGTACTTATTCAATTTTAATAGTACCTATATCTTTGCAATCATGGGATGATAAATTAAATAACTGACTTTGTTTAATTTTTCCGAACTTAATTCCCCTGTAAATTAAAAATTCGAGGGAAACTAAATAACTAACTTTATGCATTTTATTCGCTTTTGAAGTGATGTAAGAGAGAACTTATTTATTTTTTGCTAAGTTATCTACTTTTTCTTCGCTACTTTTTTATCAATTTTTCAATATATATTTTTCCAAGTATGGCGCCTTGCAAGATTCATCTTATATATAAAATTCTCGTGTCACAATGTTCGTTCCCGTACTCCTCCGAAACGGCTTGACCGATTCTCATGAAATTTTGTGAGCATATCGGGTAGGTCTGAGAATCGGCCAACATCTATTTTTCATAGCCCTAAATGATAAGGGTGACCAACCACTAAATATTTTTGCTGGCGGTACGAAGTTCGCTGGGTCAGCTAGTTTTCATATAACTTTTTAATCAATGATGATAATCAAAAATTAGAATTATAGAAAGATGCGGCTTTGATTGGACTTTCTGAAAATGCAACAGTCGATTTCGCAAAAAGTGTAGTTATTTAATTTTCCAACTACAGCGACAATATATCGTCGCTGTAGTTGAAAAATTAAATAACTAACAAAACCAATATCGCGAGTAAAACGCGATTTAGTGTTTTTTTGCGTCAAAAATGGCGATAACTTTGTTTTCATAAACAATTTTATATATGTTAAAGTTTCTTACTGTATCTATGTCCGAATCTACTTGCCATAAACTTTGATTAATTTGTTTGTGAGAAAAAAAATAAGATGCAATTATTTAGTTTTCCCTCACCCAAGTTTTGAATATTGATACACTTATTTATTTTTCCATGTCAGTTATTTAGTTTTTCTTCGTCAAGATTCCATTTAACTTCGAAAAACTAACGATATAAGTGCCTTTGTTTAATTTTTCCACAGTAGTGAGACTTTATAAAGACCTATTGTTTACTTATTCAACTTTGAAAATCCTATACATGTGTCTCATTAGATCAAAAATAGAATGTTTTTTTAAAGTAAAACCAACAAAAAACGTTTCTTATTATTAACAGCTTAAAAATAAAATGAAAAAAACACTGAAACACCTTCATTCTTCTATCTGACTTGATAACAACTTATCATGATCATTCGAGTGTTTAAAACCAATGGTTACGTTTGTCAAATGGCTAACTCAAACTCTTAAGGAAGTTCAAAGATGCTCATCGATTCGCAAGTATCTATGAACTTATTAAGCTTTTCAATTAGCCGATTAGCTAAAGTAACTTATGAGAATTTTCTTATACATTCACTCTATGGAAACAAAACATTCACAATAACAAATTCGATACATTATAGGTACTCACTTGATCACTATCATCTCTGATGAAAAGTGATCTGAAGTGAAATGATGAAACGCGTATGCCTTGAAGATTGGCCTTTTCACTCTTGTAGTATCGGGAAACCCACGAATTCAGAAGAAATATCCGGAGCCTAGTCGTGCGAACGAGAAATGAAGACTTAAACGCTTCGTGTGCGTAGATGGGATATCAAAGATGTAGTAATGGAAAGCATCCGATGACTTAAGTAGTCCACTCACTTATTAAACGACTTCTTACGCTCTCTACCTATAAAAAGACTTGTCATCATCAGCGACTGACTGATTTATCAACGCACAACCTAAACCACTAGATTTAGAAGCTTGAAATTTTGACAGTAGGTTCCTTTTATAATGTAGGCATCTAATAAGTAGGGATTTTTGGAAATTCTATCCCCATGGAGGTTAAATAGGGGGTGAAAGTTTTTACGGTAGTCAAACATTTTTGCAAGTTAAGTACATCAATGAAACCTGCTATTTGAGCTTTCAATAAAAAATGAAGACAGGGATTTAGCTTTTCGATTATAAATAAAGAAGTACGTGTTTCACAATTTAAACCTGATTTCATGCGGATGAGATCACGGGGGCAAAATCTATTTTACTCATAATCTTGAGCTTGATGGCTACAAATTCCAAGTACCCTATTCAGAACCATTTCAGGATTAAAAATCGTCAATGTTTTGCTTTGTGACGAAGGAATAGATGCATAGTGCATACCGCCTGTAATCGAACATGTATTAATCTCATTATGCGAAAATTATTAAGTTTTTGTAATCGGCAAAGGGTGTTATGCCATTGTAATTAACTCGTGAGCAATGTTAATTTCCCTTCCATTATCCTCCTTGTCGGTCGCCCAGTAGTACGGTACAAGCCCTTAGACATATATGGACCATCATTACCATATTGACAATAATGATGCCTGAAAACTGGACAGTGGAATCTTACTTACTTACTTTTCAATTTAAAAAGTACCCTTACATTGCAATCATGACACACGCAAAATTAAATAACTGATTTTAATTAATTTTTCTGGACTGCATGGCCCCTGTTAAGCAGAATATGTGTCGAGGGAAAACTAAATAACTAACTTAATGCATTTTATTCACTCTCGAAGTGATGCAAAGAGAGAACTTATTTATTTTTTGCTAAGTTATCTACTTTTTCCTCGCTACTTTTGTATCAATTTTTCAGTATTTATTTTTCCAAATGTGGCGCCTTGCAAGATTCATTTTCATATATCTTTTTAATTAATAATGATAATCAAAAATTAGAATTACAGAAAGATGCGGCTTTAATTGGTCTTTCTGAAAATGCAATAAAGTCGATTTCGCAAAAAGTGTAGTTATTTAATTTTCCAACTACAGCGACGATATAAATGTGACCATTCCGTGAAAATGGCAACTCTGTAACTACTGTGAATACCTCATGGAACTAGGAATTGCGACTACGTGAATACCTATTATTGGGTATGACCACTGATACTGTGACGTCAATTCAGTATACTGTGAAGCCTTGCCTTTTTAATTTGCTATACTGGTAACTGTTTAAAACGGAACGCAGTCCAGTATACTGTCATCCCCATTTTTCAAATCTCTAGGCGCTGTAATTTTTTTAATCACTTGGTCAAAGTATTGAGAGCTCCTTACCTTGAAAGCGCCAGTGCTCAAAGTACAAAAATGGTAGCGATTTATGACGTCCCTAGGGTAGGTACTGCGGCAGTGTACTGGCAGTCCATAACGGAACGAATTTTTCACCAGTAAGAGCACTGAGCAGTGCTCGCAGTGTTTATCGGAACACACCCATTGTAAATTCAATTCTCGTTCTTAGTTAAGAACCTTCATAAAATAGGTTGTTAATAGGTTCCTAGCTATCCCATATCCAGCGAAGTACTTTTACAGTTTATTGAAAGATGGCGCTGACAATGTTTTTAAACTTTCATGGTAGATGGCGCCAAAAAATTGATTAACCAAATGTAAATTGACACTCACACATTCGTAATTTGAAAGGTTTTGATGCCCCTTTTTTTATTGAAATATAATGATAAATAATGAAAATATTTGCCTGAAATTTGTATTTGCGCCTATAAAAAGGCCTAAAGGAATGATAAAACAAATTAAATAAAATAAAAAATGTATATCTTTCAAGATTAATCAAAAAGAAAAATGTATGAAAGTCGAGCTCTGCACATGCACCTTAAGTAGAGTTCAAACATATTTTTTATTATTTTTTCGCTACAAAAATGAAGAAATGGGGGGCCGTCAAAGTTTTCGGTTTTAGACCACTTTTGTTACAGGGTCTATCTCAAAAACTAAACTACTCAGGAATTTCAAATTTCTGTATATTATGTACTATATATAGTGTATTTAAACAATAAATGCTAAAAACACCGATTTATGATGCGGTTTATAAGTAATTGTGGCCAAAACAAACAAGCATTTTTCCCTTATTATGCTAATTTAGTACTATCTAAGAACTAAGATATTCAAATATCTAGTTAGACTAGGAAAGTGATTTGGTCATATGTACGGAATCCTAAAAGAGTGAGGCCCGACTCGCAATTGGCTGATTTTTATATGTATGTTTTTTATATAATATCACCGATTACTCGAAGACGCCTGAACCGATTTAATTTTTTTTTTGTTTCAAAGTATACCCACTTCCCAGGTGGTCCCATTCAAATTTTATTGAAATCGGTCGAGCGGTTTTTAAAATATCAACAATAAATTATATACTTTGTACTGGCGCGGGTGTTTGAAGTCGGTTTTTTTTAAATAACTTTTTATATTAACCTATCTTCTTTCTTCTTCAATTAATTAATGTGTTACATTAATTATTATGAATGAACAATGTTCAACATACACGTTAGTTAGGTAGGTATATAACACAAATCTTGTTATAGAAACATTAATTAGCAATTTTAATTAGATGTAATTAAAAGCCGGTTTGTCGGCGGATAATACGTTTTTCATTGATACGGGAAAACGTAAGAAATAATAAACTACAAATGGTAGCCAACGACGTCACACTGTATGTTGTCGTCACGGCCATGTATGCCGGTTGTTACTTGTTGGTCGCAAAAGGGAAAAAGGAAAAAAAGCGCCATAGAGGAATAACAAAGCTGGCCCCGCCGTTAGCGGATATAAAAACGAAAGCGCACTGCGATAGTGAAAGTTTGATGTGTAGGCAAATATTACTCGCTCCCGGGCGGAGATTTGTGCGTTCGTCTCAATTGCGAAAGGGGGTAAGGCAGCCGCGGCGCGAGGCTGCCGCGTCATTCTGATTTCTGTCGCTTCCACTTTCCGCACAGCCCCTGTAGCCAAGTTACACTTCGTTGTATCGTTTCTCTTTCTACGATCGTTGTCACTTGAAGTTTTGGCTAGGGCTAGCCTAGATGGCGCTGCAGCTGATCAAAGACAGAAGTGTATTGATAATATTTCGCGACATTTTGTATTGTTTTCTCTAGCATTTAAAACATTTATAATACAAAATGCCGCGAAATATTTTCAATCTGTCTTTGATCAGCTGCAGCGCCATCTAGTCGAGCCCTAGTCAAAACTTAAAGTGACAACTATCGTAGAAAGAGAAACGATACAACGACGTATAACTTGGCTAGAGGGGCAGATTATGTAGTAGCTCGGGAGTTGGTGGCACTTTCATGGCCTGGTAGGTACATTGCTAGCTTGTCGTTGGGAGTAAGTTAAGAGTTAAGTAGTTGGCTAGGATAGGTGACGCTGATTTTTCCAATTATAATTAAAAAATTGCAAAATATTAAAAGCTGTCTGACATCATGAGTTTATTTCTGACATTCAGTTTAATTTGAGTGCCTATCCTTAATAAAACAATAAAACAGTAAGCCATCCGATCGATTTGGTGGCATCAGTAGTGACTAGTAGGACGCGACGCGATCTTGTTTATCTTTGTGCCGTCATGGTATTCTTCTGATAAGATCGCCTCGTATCGTAATTCGTATGCCATAACGGCGTTATGCATGCCGTGACGGCAATCGGCGTGATGCATGCTGTCATGCTCCCTCTCCATCTTCTCTCTCTCTACTACTCCCTCGTGTGCGTGTGGCGTGTTGTCCTACATTTTGTTTGCTTTTCAAACAATTTCCTGATCTAAGGTAGGTAATGCATCAATAGAAAACCCCGTTGGAGCTTCCGTTGGGTATTTCAGAAATAGCCAACAGCTCTCTAGCTACAGAGCCAGTGCTGCCGGGATGTCTCACGTCATGTTTGACAGATAGCGATTCGCGGTATCAACGGGAATGGATCTTGACATCTGACACGCGAAGCCAGCGTCGTGTGAATTCGAAAGGATTTCGCTCTGACACCGAGTGTCGGGTATCCCAAGTACTTACTTGGTCGGTATCTCTACTTGGTATTCGGTGACTGTACTTGCTGCGAATGTCAGAGTTATTTTTTTTTTATAATTAAGGCTTCATTGACGCGCATAATTGGTTTCACAATTTTTTGACCTGGCAACGTTGAATTGATGAACACCGGCTGCACGCACGAAAAAGTGCACGTTCCGCCTGAGGCTGCGCGTGCAAGCGAGAGCGCGGAACAAGCGATAGAGAGGCACTATCGGCCCAAGCGTTGGCTTTTGACTAGAGAAAATTGTAATTTTCAATTAACTCCTTCTTTGTATTATTCAAAATAATGATAATTCAGTGATAATAATTCAATTCAATTCATAAAAGTATGCAATTAATTTTTCATCAATGTTTCTTTATGACGTTATCACTCAAAACTATCGTCCGTAAACCGACTTTACAGATACCAATTTTTTTGTCTGTGTTCTGCAGTGTAACATTGAAAGTAATAAAATATAATCTCTAATCAAAAAGCTAAAATCTATGGATCTATACTTTTATTATTTTATTATAAACTAGCTGACACGGCGAACTTCGTACCGCCAACTTATCTATTATAATTTTTTTTTTGTTTTTTTTTTTAAATCTTCCGTGGACCTTAAGGAACATACAAAAAAATAAATTAACCGAATTGGTCCATCCATTCTTGAGTTATGCGCTTACCAACATTCATTTTTATTTATATAGATGTCAAAATCGTACATCTATGGATTGAAGGTAAAAGTTAATGTCGCTATGTTACTTCTGTGACACTCACAGAAGTAACATCTAAGGAAAATATGTGGTATGGTGACGCGTAGCTGTGGTGCAGAATTCTTGGTCCGTATTGATATTCATCACTTTACGCTAACACATTCGAAAGGAATTTGAACTTGATGATGATTATGAATATGGGCTATAATGGCACGGCAGCTTTCCTTTTAAGTTTACGGCCTATGGTAGGTTTTCTTCAAACTAAGCTAGTCCTATTTCTGAGGATCATCTAAAACAAGTTTTTTTTAAGAGAACTGCTAATCCCACATGAAAGTGAACTGATTAGTCTTTCCATAGGAAGGAATTTGATAGTGTATTGTTGGTGTCTTATTATTTTAGAAATTCATCGACCACCTCCGGTTGGTGTCTTGTAATTTTTGACGGGCGCAGTGGTGAGCACTGTGCGCTTATAACTAGGTCTTGCGTTCGATTCCCGGCGGAGGCAATTTATAATAGCTGAATTGTCTCTGGGTTGGTGTGGTGGGAGGCTTTGGTCGTGGCCAGTTACCACCCTGCCGTCAAAGACGTGCCTCAAAGCGATTTAGAGTTCCGGCAAAATGGTTCAGATCAGGGGTATGGGTTGATTGTTGAATGTAATGAACGTAATGTTCTTGCCCGCTACCATATTAGACTGCATCATCACTTATCATCAGGTGAAATCGCAGTCAAAGACTATCTTGTCATGAAAAGAAGTACAATCTGTTACCTAATACTTCTATTATGTGGTTTTCGTACTTAATGATAGTTTAAACTCTGAACTGTTCGCTGACCAAGCATGCAAAGCGACATTATTCGAACACGAGAATGTCGAGTCTTTCCCCGTCGAACCATGGACAAAGAATCCGTACATATTTAAAACTGTCACGAGACGCAATGTTTTACGTGGAAAGTGGAAACGGATCGTAAGGAATTTGAACTCAACACCATATCGCAATAAGGGCCGCTGCGGCGACTTTCCTGTGATCCGAGTTTAAATCCTAGCGCGGTTTGTTGCCGTTCCGCACCGAGCCGCCATAAAACAATGCATCGGCCACGTGCTGTTTACACTTCAGAGTTCACATCCAAGGTCGTACGCATTTGTAAGGATGGACCTGTGTTGTGTAGGTCGAACAAATACCGGTTACGTAACTGTCCCACTTCCCACGGCGGCCCGCTCTTCCGTCCCTCAAGGCACTTGCAATTAGCCCATTTGTTTATGGGGTTGTGATTTACTGCTTTTTTTTTTTCAAAGCAACCCCTCTCTTTTATTCGAATCCGTTCAATGTGCTCTCGTTGCTAAATCGCTGGCACGACAAGTGCTTGCCGCAGGTTTACTGTGAGGGTTCCGTAGACAATTGATAGTCGCTTATTCCCTCATAAATCCAAATTCAAAATTATTAATTTCGTGTATGTTAACTTGTGGCTCTTATGACGTATTGAGACTCACCGGTTCGGTAAGCAGAGGTGCGATTGTACAAAGATACTAGCTGACCCAGCGAACTTCGTACCGCCAACAAAAATATTTAGGGGTGGGTCACCCTTATCATTTAGGGGTATGAAAAATAAATGTTGGCCGATTCTCAGACCTACCCGATATATACACACAAAATTTCATAAAAATCGGTCCAGCCGTTTCGGAGGAGTTTGCTAACAAACACCTCGACATGAGAATTTTATATATTAGATTCCATTGATCGTAATCGTATTCGATGACATTAGCGTCAAAGTAAAATAAACCATTGAACCAACAGCATCGAATTAGAGTTCAATTTCGTGTATGCATTCTTATATGTTTAGATATGTACGATACGCTCCATAACGCTCCATGTTAAAATCGGTTGTACTGAATTATTTGACTTTAAATCAATACAATCAAGGACTTCACTTTGATTTCATCGAATACGAATACGATCAATGGAATAACTTTTAGACAATTGAATAGAATATAAATGTTTTTTATTCAAATAAACTTTTTTACAAGTGCTTTTGAATCGTCGATGAGTGTACCACTGGTTCGGAATGCCCTTCCTGCCGAGAAGAACCAGCAAGAAACTCGGCGATTGCTCTTTTCAAAACAAGTTTACAAATCAATAAAATAAGTGTATGCAACTATGCAGTGTTTCCACACATGTTAAGACGGGCAGACAGAAAGTAGCCCCATTCCCGCCGGTGGAACCCGTTCACGAGCATGACGCATGACCCAGCCATTGCTTCGCTCTATCAAATTTGAGGGAACGTAACAAGTAACAACCCGCATCACACGACATTGTACCCTGATTCTGAAGAGAAGAGCCGACGAAAAGCAGTTGCTGAGTTTCTTCTCGGTTCTTAATTCTGAGTTGTCTTAATGTAGAAGTCTTAAATGATAATCTAAAATACCTCATAAACTTAGTAAACCATCTACGACTCTATGTGTCTGAACCGAAGCGTCAAACATTATGTAGATATTCGTTTCACGATTGAGGTTTTGGATTGCTTTTACGTTTTCAAGTTATAGATACATACTCGTAGGTATATTATGTATGTAAGGAATACTAGCTGCGGGATTCTCTAAAAATAATTTCTAGTTGCTACAGTGTGGCGATCGCAATCACTGTCACTATTGGATAAAATGCATTGTTGCAGCAAGAGTGCCATAAATTCGGCGAATCATCACAACACTGTAACAATGATTTATGTAGCTTTCCGCAAGCGAACAGCAGTGTTTCAGTTGTTGTTATATTTCAATTCAATTCACTAAACTTAAAGGTATATTTCGTATTATGTAACTAATCAGTATAAGTATTGATATGCAATCGTCAATCGAACGTTTTCGACGACATTCCCATTATAATTTATACCTAAGTAGGTAGGTACACGGTACGTAGTGATTAATTTATGAATGGTTAAACAAACAAGTGTTGTGTGGAATTAGTCATTTATCTCGGCGCGTTCGTTGTTTACCCACAATCGTGTTAGATAGTTGTCGATAAGGAGACACGTGGTTGCGGGGTCGACGACCCGACATACTGTGCTCGCCGACAGCTCGGTAATAATAATAAAATGTTTCCGTGCGACTGGTTCAAGGGCGACCCGCTGATATCGGCGCCCGCTATATTTAGATTTAGCCGTTTGATGTGGATACACAGTCTACGCTACGTGATACCCTTGTTTCCGGCTTCCGTCTAATCTATTTCACACGAAAAGTCGTTTCGCTCCAGTTTTGGTGCGTTTCTCTTTTAACGATGTCGGCCTTTGAATCGTTTTGAGGTTGTGTCGAAGTGTGAAGGGAAAATAAGATCACTTCCTAAACTTCGAATCGAATCCAGTACCGGTGTCTTGCAAAGGAAGTACCTTATCCCCATGTCTGCACTTTAGAAGAAGTATCAAGAAGAAATGCTCCAATTATGTATTATTATTTAGGTATAAGTGAAGGCCGCGACTTCGTCAACGCGTTTTTGAAATCCCGTGGGTCCTTTAAAATCCCATCAGAATTCTTTAATTTACCGGGATCAAAGTGGATTATGTCCGCTCTCAGAATGCAAAGTTTCTCCATACCTAACGTTAAGATAACGTAAATTTTTGACTGTCCCTATTCTTAATTTTTTTTTTCATACGGAGGAGCCTTTATTAATATTCTCGAGATTAAAAGCCTAATTTTGTCTTTATATAATCCTCTATCTGGCGGTGAAAATTCCAACATAATCGGCACCGCCGTTTCGAAGATTTCCTCGTACAAACAGACAGGCAGATAATTTAAAAACGTATGTTTGAGTTGCTGTCATTAATAAATTGTCGTATGAACTATATAGTAGATATATTATAATCATCATCATCATGAGCAACCCATTAACGTCTCACTACTGAGTGCAGGTCTCTCCTCAGAGAAAGGTTATAGGCCATAGTCCACCACGTTGGCTCAATGCGAATTGCTAGATTTCACACACAGATAACATTATGGAGAACTCTCAGTTGCAGGTTTCCTCACGATGTTTTCCTTCACCGTTGAAGAATGTGATATTTAATCGCTTAAACCGACATAATTACGAAAAGTCAGCTTTGCCCGGGATCGAACCTGTGACCCCCCGAATAGGAGACCGTAGTCCTAACCATTGTATTATTACTTCAATTTTATTTATTTTCGTAGATTGGGAATCGAACCCGCTATACCTTACTACTGTTGGTCAGGCATTGATGTATCAAGAGATTTATAAATAACGTTGCTTATTTTCATTACATTGCGTGTCACATAGGTAGCGATACGTGGTCACATTGTTTCTCTCAAGACTGAAGTGGCAGTAAAATGTAAAGCGTTGGCTGAAGTCTTTTCTAGTAAGATGGTACTTCAATGTTCGCAGCAATCAATGTCTAAACGAGCAAAACAACAGAGGGTACAGACAGCGGCGCAGATAAAGAGCAGCGTAGACTAAACCG
Source organism: Oeneis ivallda (assembly GCA_029955525.1). Taxonomy (NCBI): domain Eukaryota; kingdom Metazoa; phylum Arthropoda; class Insecta; order Lepidoptera; family Nymphalidae; genus Oeneis; species Oeneis ivallda. The sequence continues at coordinate 13,996,825 of JARPMR010000022.1, forward strand.
CCTTTGATTATCAATTAACGTGTCAGTTGATCGATATTCTATTCTCTTCGTATTTAGGGCGCCACGTTGCGGTGCGTAGTGCAGGCCCGAGTAAATTCGCTCTCACTTTCGTATCGCAATAGCGGTGTGTACATGAAAACGAGATGAATGGGCCCGCCGGAGACCGTTCATTCTGAGGCCGTGATGTGGATTTCGTAAAATCAATGCGAGCCGTCTCGGACCCGCGTGGACGATAATCGTGTCATTGTTGTGCTTGGATAATGGCCCGCCGTGGGGTCGGCGACCGCTTAACTGCCATCTATTAAAATTTCACTTGACATCACCCGCTCTTGATTCGGAGGAATAAGCGGTTTTAGCGATTCATTTAGCGTCATTTGAGTGTCATTTGACGCCAAATGACGCAACGTTCTTCCGCAAACAAAAAGTTTCTTATTCGATTCGTGCCCGCAGTCACTTATGACAAAATCCATTTCCGTCTTGGTAGGTACATTACTTTATCTCAAGTGAAAGCAATTGCTCATGACAAGTTAATATGCGAATGTCTAAGGTGCGAAGATGGAGTCTCGGACGTTGGATATCAAATCCAAAAAAGCCGGCGAAACTTTTTACTTTAACCAAATAAACCCGACTTAGTCATAATTCGTAATCGATTCAGAGTCCTTTTGCTTTGTGTTTGCACCAGTGCACCATTAAACATTACCATAGACCTAATTAATCGGGTTGCGAAGCTGAAGTGGCAACCGCAGACCCACGTAGTTCGAAGAACCGATGGACGTTGGCATGGCCATTTGCCACCTCAAAGCGCAGTGTTAGCAGATCCCACACTAGTGGGACCGTCGCGCGTCAACCGTGTCGTCGCAAGGAGCCACTTGATACAAGCGATACAAGACTGCGGTGAGGCGGTGTGTGGAATTCCCTATAAGTGATCTCTGTCCAGCAGTGGGCATTCTGTTGATTGACTGCAACGACAGCCTTACCTTAAATTAGTAGAGAGGCACTTCAAATACGTTGCCAAGCCCAGGCCCCAAAGAGTGGCAGGCGACAGTCTTACATTACAACTTATATCAGATAACTAAGAACGTCACTCGTCACGCGGCCTGCACTCATTCATACATGTAATGGGGTCGTTAAACCACCGTGACGTCATGTAATTGCCGGCCCCCCTCGCCGTCCCCCCGGTTGAAATCAAAACGTCGGATTTATAACAAGGGAAACCTGTGTAGGTCAAGCCCATTATCTCCGCCTCATATTATACAGGCTGTCCTGAATTTCAGGCAAATGATTTTCCGAAATAAACATTATTTTTCCACTCGGATTCGAAACTGAGCAAATCTGTGAATTCCAACAATTCTTAAATTGGGATTTTGATGTTAAACAAAGTGCCATTATTTTTTATTGCATAATTTTCTTGAAGAGTAGGTACAAAACCTGAGTCTGGTTTCTGATATGATTTGATATTTTGGAACTCTACATTTATATACCTACATTAACTAGTTACTGACTTAACAAAGCAAACTGTTTTGAAATCACCTACTAGCTTTTAGGACATCCTGAATAATTTACTGTAGAGCTAGACAAAAACCTGATTGGCATTTATTTTCAAGTTATACCTATACAGGTACGCTAATTCAATTAGAGTTTGTTGATACGGCTTAGTCTGGGTTAGGATATTATGTGGACTCTGTGGTTTACTCAATTACCTACGTCCAACAAACAGATAGGGGGTGTTGTTTTTACAAAAGCATCATGTATTAAAAGAAACTGAAAACAGACAAATTAATTAGAAAAATAAATAAGTGATGCCACACAATATGCTCTTTACTTGGCAAATGTGTCTTAGCAATTTTGGGAGATGGTGATAATAAAATGAATAGCCTGCGTTTGGAAACTTTTTTTTTATAAAAGCATATCAGCCAAGCTGAAGTTGACTAATATCCTATCCCCTCCAAATAAGCGTAAAGCTTGTGCTAGTGGGTACGACAATAGTGCAACGGTTGGGGATCGAACCTGCGGCCTTTCAGTTTTCAATCCGCACCTTTAACCGTTGGGCTATTGAGGCTTCAGTTCAGGCTTCGTTATCAATATTTACCACGGTTGCCTAGCATGCAGTAGGAATGTTGTATACTTGAACTATCATAAAACTTTCAACTAAAGCTAATTTAATTCAAACATTTACTTTGACTTTAACTATGTACCTAGTATCTACGTATATTTAAATAAAAATAAATGAATTACATAAGGTCCAATAAAATATAATGACAACTCCAGAACGATCCGGAAAATACAAGATCGCAAAAGAATTCCATTGTAGGTCATCATCATCATGAGCAACCCATTAACGTCTCACTACTGAGCGCAGGTCTCCCCTCAGAGAAGGGGTGTACGCCATCACGCTGGCCCAATGCGAATTGGTAAACTTCACACGCCTTTGAGAACATCATGGTGAACTCTCAGGCGTACAGGTTTTATCACGATGTTTTCCTTCACCGTTGAAGCATGTGATATTTAAATGCTTAAACGCACTTAACTCCGAAAAGTCAGAGGTCCTGGATCTGACCTTTGTAGGTAGTTTTATCTAATTATCTGCACAGTATTATTAATGCAACATTGTAAGTTGTAACTAAGGTAACGTATACTTTGTAACGAGAAATGGCTACGTATTGTGTTGCATGAAGAATTTAATTACGACTAGCCTTCATGATGCAAACGACGTGACGTAACCCCCTACATCAGCAAATGTATATAGTATTATGAATGCGAAAGGGGCCACTGCCAAGGACCTCTGTCTGAACGCAATCGGAAAGGTAAATGACTCATGCTATATACATTACATGCTACCTATAGGTATTCCCGTGATCTTATGAACAGTTTTGAAGACGAGTACGACGAGTCACAAATAAAAATACAACGGAGTTTTTAAGCTATTGCATAGCTTTTATCTTGTCTAGTCTTTGAACTAGGACAAACAGTTTGAGCGCGGCGACCGAATCAAGAAATTCCGTAACGAAAATAAACCTAACACCGTCGTTCAGTAAGAGTTCAACATTTTAGAGGTTCACAAGTAGCTCAGCTGTTCGGCGCAGTGGGCGAGCGGCCGCTTTCTTTACCGTATGGTGTATGATGTCGCAGGTTCGAATCTCACTCGCGATTCGCGAAGTAGTGACAGTGCGCTTTTCTTGTTTGTTTGTTTTTTAATTATTTTTTTGCATAATTTTTATTATGCAAAAAAAAATATTGCATAAATATTATAATAATTGCATAAGTTGATAAAAAATGCTATGCAATAGCTTTACCGCGGCAGTCCCCGAGTGCCACTTAATTTTTTTTCTTTTTTAATGTTTTGATTCAATGAAATGATGATCAAAGCCAAGTCGCGTGCAACGCGTTGTAAACGTAAAGGCTCTCACGAGTCTCACAAGTTATACCCGAGTGTCACTCACTCTCCAGGTTCAAAACTATAACCATGGAAAAATATCAAGCTGATTCGTGGCCCGGCTTCGGCATGATCGAAGGACAAAGCAGACCAAACGGATACACAAAACTGAAGATTTAGTACCTAGTGCATAGGCCGTCCCTATGGTGCCGAATGGTGGTTCTTGAAGGGGCAGTAATCACCTGACATTAGTTCAACAATATAAACAAGCTATAATTTAGGAAAAATTAAACAGACTTCAATAATATACCGAAATAAAGAATAACCGAAAAGGGAAGTGTCCATATCTTGAAAACTTCTGAACCGATTTTGATGAAACCTTTAATGTTCCCTAAGATGAAGTAACTGTAATCAAATGAAAAAAGAATGATCACAATCCGCGTAATAGTTTCGGAGAAATGCTGGGACAAACGTACATGCATGACATACATACGCATAAAATTTTGTATATTTGTCTGGAAGCTCTAATAGATTATCATATTATGTGAATATTTTGCAGTTCCAATAATATTACATACATACGTATCGAATTCATAACCTTTTTTTTAAGTTGGTTAAAAAGTGACCTCCGAACTTGAACTCACTCGCATCTGTTGACATGTGGAAGTGGAGGAACTCTTTTCAGCTAGAACCACAAGCTACCTTTTGAAATGAAGTAATTTCACACACTTCGTTTCGCACCCTCCCTCGCCTACCTCGGGAGAAAAGGCATCCCAGTTGCCAATGTTGTCGTATCCTTTCTATGTCACTGTCATAGCGATACCCAAAATGTAGGCAGGGTACCTTATAATAACGGGCTCATTTTTGTTGTTGGACGGAATAGGTATACGCCACGGAGTGATAAAAGCGAATTTTTAAATAACTGCGATAGAGTGTCCGCTGCTTGTGACAAGAACGTGTAACTGTTCCCATTTGTCACTGTCAAGTGTCGCGTAGTTCGAAGGCCTATATTTTCCCCCGTTTTTTTATTTTAAAGCAAAGTATGAGTATAAGTGAATTTAATATTTTTGTATGTCCTCCAAACAATTATGTTGTGTTAGGGTTTAGACTACAAACCTATTTGCAAAGTAACTTATTGAAATATGAGCCGATATCTCGGAAAGAGATATATATATATAAGCTCAAAGTCAAATCTCTGCTTTAGTACAGGCAGTTGCAATCAACGGAAAAGGTATGTCGAAAATTCAGGTTTTTTGCAGCTGAGATGTGCTAAAGCCTTTAAAGTTCGGCCGTTCAGAGAATGCGTTCCTGACACCTATCAGAAAAATATTGTTTACCAAGTTATTTGACACTCAGTTTGGCATAAAATTATAACATTAATTGATTATTGATATAATAATGTTGTTTTGGAACTGACTGGTGAAGTCCACTCTCCGACCTTCTCGTGCTCATATCCAAAATCCCGAAAACTTCCAACTCGAACTGCAGAACCGATTCGAGTGCCTAGCTGACTGCGTTTCTGTGGACGATCTAAACAACAGGTTCGTGGAAACTGTCCATGCTGTGGGGTCTAAATTCTTTAAGACCCATCGCAGGAAAAGAACCGAAAAGTTCTCTGACCATACTCTCAAGCTAATGAAGGAGAGACAAGAGATGAGGCTGCAGTCATCGGCAGACGCGGCTGCCTACCGGCGGATTAATAGGCAGATCTCTAAGGCACAAACTCGCGACCTCCGTGTCTTTAATACCAAGTGTATTAAAGATACCATTGAGCGGAACAAAGGCTCAAAAGTGTTCGCGAGAGATCTGTCTATCGGACAGAGCCAGCTGACGCGGTTGAAAACTGATGACGGCCGTCTCGTCTCTTCTCGACCTGAGGTCTTGGGAGAGGTTGAGAAGTTCTATGGACAGTTATATACCACGACACAAAAACCTGTTGAAGATTTGGCGAAAGATCCCAGAGCCAAACTGACCCGACACTATACCGAAGATATCCCGGACGTCAGCCTATACGAGATTAGAATGGCTCTCAAACAGCTCAAGGACAACAAGGCACCAGGTGATGACGGAATCACTGCGGAACTCCTGAAAGCGGGTGGAAAACCGGTACTTAAGATCTTTCAGCGATTGTTCAATTCCGTCATCCACGAGGGCACAACGCCGGAAGCATGGCACAGGAGCGTGGTGGTTCTGTTCTTCAAAAAGGGTGATAATACCTTGTTGAAGAATTATAGACCCATCTCGTTGTTGAGTCATGTTTATAAGTTGTTCTCGAGAGTCATTACGAATCGTCTCGCTCGTAGGTTCGACGACTTCCAGCCTCCTGAACAAGCCGGATTCCGAAAAGGCTTTGGTACCATAGATCACATCCATACGCTGCGGCAGGTTGTACAAAAGACGGAAGAGTATAACCAGCCACTTTGCTTAGCGTTTGTGGACTATGAGAAAGCCTTCGATTCGGTGGAAACTTGGGCTGTGTTGAGGTCGCTGCAGAGATGCCGGATTGACTACCGGTATATCCAAGTGTTGAAGTGCTTGTATGAAAACGCCACAATGTCAGTACGTATACAGGACCAGACTACGAGGCCAATCCACTTGCAGCGTGGAGTGCGACAGGGAGACGTTATCTCCCCGAAGCTCTTTACCGCTGCGTTGGAGGACGTCTTTAAGCTTCTGGATTGGAACGGGCTTGGCATCAACATAAACGGCGAGTACATCACTCACCTGCGATTTGCCGATGACATAGTAGTCATGGCAGAGACTCTGAGAGACCTCAATACAATGCTCAACGATCTCAGCAGGGTTTCTCAACAGGTGGGCCTGAAAATGAACATGAGCAAGACGAAAATCTTGTCCAATGCTCATGCACCGCTCCACCCAGTAATTGTTGAGAACTCTGCACTCGAAATTGTCGACGAGTATATTTACCTGGGACACACAGTCCAGCTAGGTAGGTCCAATTTCGAGAAAGAGATCAGCCGCCGAATCCAACTCGGCTGGGCTGCGTTCGGGAAGCTCCGAGATGTCTTCTCGTCCAAAATTCCTCAGTGCCTGAAGACTCAAGTCTTCGAACAGTGCGTGTTGCCAGTGATGACTTACGGATCCGAGACATGGTCGCTAACTAAGGGCCTCATAAGTAGGCTCAGGACCGCTCAGCGGGCGATGGAGAGAGCTATGCTCGGAGTGTCCCTGCGGGATCGAATCAGAAATGAGGAGATCCGTAGGAGAACCAGAGTCACCGACATAGCTAAGCGAGTCGCGATACTGAAGTGGAAATGGGCGGGGCACATAGTTCGAAGAGCTGATGGTCGTTGGGGTCCCAAGGTGCTGGAGTGGCGACCCCGCACCGGGAAGCGCAGTGTTGGCAGACCCCCCACCAGGTGGACCGACGACATCAAACGAGTCGCAGGGAGCCGCTGGATTCAGGCGGCGCAAGACCGAGGCCTGTGGAAGTCCATGCAAGAGACCTTTGTCCAGCAGTGGACGTCTATCGGTTGATAAAGAAGAAGAAGAAGAAGAATGTTGTTTTAATGCTCATCAATTGTTAAAACGGTAAACAACCAGCAATAATATTTTTATCGTAACTGCAACGCCATTACAAAGTTACGTCGTCAGTTCAATCGCGACGTGTCAGGAACGCATTCTCTGAACGGCCGAACTTTAACATATTGTGTTTGACAGAAAAAACTACGTACCTCCAAACGTTTGACTAAAGTGCACCCTCATATTTACCGCTAACCTTATGTAAAATGTATTATACCACTGCGTTCCAGCATTTGGATAATCCAATTGGATTAACGTTACTTGACATATCGACCTGTCCCGGTTTGGTGTTCGACAAACTATGAACTGCTAGCTTTACTTTGTATATCTAATTCTATATTAAACATTTACCGAGTTTTGAATGTTTCTGTATATTTCGCATCGCTTGCCATTTGGGTCATCAATCCGTCTGCAGAGTTGGAACTTAAAAGACATTCGCTTGCCAAGCATGATCACTGATCAGTGATCTACTATGGTCTTCAGTCCGGTATTATTATAAGTTTATAACTTATTTCACACTCAGTCAGTCGAAAAATAAAATTAATTAACTTTCACTACCGCCTCCATCGAACGCAAATACACACATCAAAAGTGTCTAGGGATCAACATATATTTTTGCAATAACTTTTCTCCTGATTGATATTAATTAAAATTTTCTTTAAGGATTCATCAAATAAAGTGTTTTCGTTTGTCACAGTAACGATAAACCAAGTCACCTTTGCATTAATAAAGAAATTTGCCATTTTCCTAATAAAGGGATTTTTGACATTTGAACCACTAACATTAAAGTTCGAAAAAAAGACTGAAATAACAGTTTTCTTTAAAATTTTATTGGGTAACTTAAACAATTAATAATCCGTGTTTCCACCGCGAACACTAACAACATAAGAACATCGGTTTGGCATACTCAAAATGAGTTCATCCAAATCACGCTGTGGAATGGCCGCCCATGTTCGTTGCAACAACAAAAAAAGGTCTTCTTGCCACTGGATACCCTCCATATTCGGCAGAGCTCTTCTCTGTAGCATATCCCATGCATGCTCAATCGGGTTCAAGTCTGGCGACTGAGCAGGCCAGGGCAGGACATTGATGTTAGCTGCGGCGAGAGTCTGTCTTACAACTCTTGCGGTGTGCGGTCGTGCGTTATCATGCATTAACTGAAATAAGGGACCGATTTGCACTTGTAGAGGAACGATGACGTCTGATACAATCGTCTCAGCATAAATTTGAGCGTTGAGGTTGCCTCTGATCCAAATCAACTCAGTTCTTCCGCCGATCCAAATACCCGCCCATACCATGATGGTTCCACCACTATAAGGATGGACTTCCTGGCAGGATTTTAATCGCTGTTGGCGTCCAGGGGTTCTCCAGTGTCGTATACGTCTTGTATCCGGTCTCATACCAAAACGAGTCTCATCAGAAAAGCACACGAAACGCCATTGTTCTTCTGCCCAATTTCTGTGTTCAAGAGCCCATTGATATCGAATCCTACGATTGTGCATTGCTATAGGTGGTACCCGTAGCGGTCTTCGGGAATGAAGGTTCACTTCATGCAAGCGGTTTCTGACTGTTTGGTCGCTAATTAAGTTCCCTGAAGAGTGATGAAGCCTCACGGCTAACATCATGGCGGTTATTGTTGGAGCTCTTCGAGTTAAGATTTGAATGTATCGGTCTTGTCTCCGTGTGGTGCAGCGATGCCGTCCTCCATGGCGCTCAGCCACGGTACCAGTGCTTCGGTAACGTGTCCAAAGTCGACTGATAACACTCTGACTTGTATTCAGAGCTAAAGCCACAGTACGTTGCCGGGAACCAGCTTCTATCATTCCCACGGCTCTGAGCATTTCTTCCCTGCTTAAATGACGTCGCCGCTCCATAATAACGTTGGTTTTAATCAGTAGTAGGGAAACAGTAGCACTAATAATGTCTTCAATGCGTTGTATGTTTTTATAGGGAAAATATTGACAGCTGATTTTCATCTTTTACTCGAATTTGATTGACAGTTCCTGATTCAAATTATGAAATGCACCAAAAAGGATCCATATAAATTTATAAAATCATAAAAGACATGTCCCAGTTTAGTATGGAGGGTGGTTTTTTATTCTGAGTGTCCATTAACCAGAACCAAACTGTCATCACGTGAAAGAGAAAAAAAAATAAAATTAAACGCCATAAAAATAATAATTTTAGAGTCCTCGGTTTTTTTAAATTAATTATGAAAAATACCGTTTGTAGAAAATATTTTTCAATGGATGGTAACACTAAAAACTTTTTTAATCTATAGACTATCAAATCTGGCACCGGTTAATGTCACGTAAATGTCATTTTGAACCAAATACATGTCATTTTGAACCATGGAACTAGGAATCACAGACCAGGAACTAGGAATTACGACTAGGTACTTTTGAACTGCCTATTCGAAAATGAAATTATTTGTTCCTGACAATCATCTGACATTGACAACTTACATAGAATAATATTTTCAGTTTTTTACCGGTGTATAAATCACATGGAACAAGGAATTACGACAAATCACAAGCAAAAAAATGAGTCAAAACAAAAAAAATTTTTTTTACTATCGGAGGCTTTAAAAAATCTGTAAATTATTTTGATAGAAGCCTTTTGGGATCTTTATCCAACTACATTAAAATCATCCTTGTTAATTAAATTCAAATTTAAAAAACCAATTTTGGACAACTCCTTTATTACAAAGCCACATCTCAATCTCAAGAAATCCGCATAAAAATGCTTGATCCCTAGACACTTTTGATGTGTGTATATTTTTTAATCCGCGACTTGTCAGTTACTCGGTACATAACGGGCGGGCGCCTATACCTACATTAAAGTAGGTATCTACATCAAAGGTCACGACCGCCACTCTTATGTACGAGATAGTATGTACCTAAAGGAGTTCTTTATTGAGCCGTCTTGGGTGGGAAAGGGGTCGCTTTATTAGGTCAGTAACACTTGTAATCCCTTTGTTTGTTTACACTTGTTGAGCGTGTTATCGATCTCACAGTGATATTTTAATCGTTTATTTTGATAACATCCATTGGTAGGTGTGTAATAAATAATATGTTTGTTCTGCTATGTAGTGACGTTTCGAGCTTGCTCCAGGAACTGTTTAAAATATTAACCTTCTTTTTCAATACATTATAGGCATAACTTAGTAAGGTTTGGTTCTTTAATCAAAATCATTATCCCTGTTATTGTGATTAATAAAATTCATGAGGCCTGTACCTCATATAATTTAAACTAAGTTCTAATTTTTGTGCGTTATTTCTAAAGCCCGTTTTCTATGTTCAGTCTATTTGTAATCTGTCAATATGTTACCAAAATGTCTGTCTAAATGTTATAAAAAGTCCGGATACAATTTTTGTCAATAACATCATTGCTAAAGATAAAATGAAGGTTGCAAATAAATTGAATTCAAGTAACGCTCAGGGCGTGGAATGTGACTTGTTCATAAAAGACAAGGTAATAGGTACATAAGAATTCCCAAAATTTCTATTAAATATGGTTTTCGGTTATCGTCTGAAGGTCATTCTACCGATCGCACTCGCATTCGATGGCATTAGCGTCAAAGCAAAATAATCCTTGATTGTAATGATTTAAAGTCACAAATTCAGTACAACCGATTTTAACATGGAGCTTTATGGAGCGTATCTTACATACATAAACTTATAAGAAAGCATACACGAAATTGAGTTCTAATTCCATACTGTTATGGTTTATTTTACTTTGACGCTAATGCCATGAAATGAATAAGTTTCGCCATTCGGGGGGGGGGGGGGGGGGCAGATCACGAACCCTTGTCTTGACTTTCCCGGAAATCATTAAAAGGAGCTTATATTTTACTTTTCGAACTTCAATATTAAGAGATGTGAGTTAATAATAAATAAATAATTCAGCAATCTCGAACGAATTTTATAATTAAGCACTGTTTTAATTTACCCCTCGTCAAAACCTCCCCTCGTCAAATCAAGCCTTCTTAGTTATTGTTCATTTTTTGTACCAAACCATAACTCGACTTTGAAAGGCGACAAGTAGCCAAGTGACCAACCGTACCATTTTGACCAAAGGAGGGTCCTACATTTAAGTACTAAATACTGAATCAGCTTTCCTAGCGATAGTTACCAAAAGTACAGCGATCTCTTTATCTATATTCTGATTATAGTTGAATAATAATACAATGCTTTACATCATAAATAATAATATAGATTGCATAACATAAGAGATGTTCATGACCGCGTGAAGATAAAACATTCGATTATCGCTCATTATGACGAAACAGTAACGCGTAGGTACGGCTCGCGTCACCCGTGACGGACTCATCGGCTAGTAGGCAAATTGCGTCTGTGTATTTAATTATAAAGTTGAAGGTATAAATAGTATCAACATTACGTCGTGTTATGCGCTCGGTTACTGGGTATTATTTCGGTCGCAGGCGTCACGAACTGAATGTCAAGCTCGCGGCAACTAGGTGCATGTTAGGCAACACTGCACTGCATGACTGCAACACGTTATAGGGTTGTCGAATGGTCAAGGATTCACCTCTAGGTACTCTAACGAAATTACTGCCGCTGTGGCCTGTGCTCCCAGTTACCCAATACCCAAGTCGGCACACTATAATCAAATTACAGCTATTGCATCAGTACCCGCTTGGTATAACGCTTACGAATATCATCAAGTGAGGTTGCATTTGGAATCCTTAAAAAACTGATGTCGATTTATTAATTATTATTAAGCTTTCTAGAGTTCCATGTAAATTCGTGAGGACGCTACATAATGCTCATTATGCTCGTAAAAAATGTAAATCAGACACACGTACTACGAACAGTCAGAAAAAAAAATTTTCTTACGAGCGCATTGCCGATCTGGCAACCCCTAATACATGGGAAGGCATGCACCTAGTTAATAATACTAACACATACACAGATCTACTCGTTAAATCTCAAATGAGCTAAACAATCTATCTTTAAATTAACCTGGCGCTAATATTGCGTCGGTATTTCGAGGTCGTGTAAGCGACGTGTACACATTCACATGCGCAAGCATGAAGCATACAGCTTGCACTTATACAATAGTATGTGTTCGCGCCATGTACCTGTCCATAATTCCTAGTTCCATGGTCGCGACGCTGGCAATCTCTTTGGCTCGCAATGAAGTTGACAGATGCGAGTTTTAAACTTGCCGCGGTTTTGGGGCGTGGTTTTTGCAAGTTCACTTTTGGTTTGACAGCTAACTTTTTCATGTAAAAATCTCGGGTCTCGCGCACCGTTTGCTGTTTTTAAGTGTCTAGTTTTAGTTTATTTTACGGTTTTGTTGCGCCGTTAGGCGGTCTATGTGTCGACCTAGCTATAAGCATCATTGTTAACGTGCTGTCCGTAACAAAAGAACATTTTTTGGAACCCGCCGATTTTGCTCGCCACGCGCTCGGCGAAGTGAGTGTGAAACAGTGACTTTGACCACCCGAGTTGGCCTAACTAGTGACAAACCAAGTGTACAGTGCTACGCCAGCCCAACGTCTACAGCTGCAAGGCCATAGCTGGCTGCCTGCCTGCTACTGCTAGCGGCCTGAGAAGTTCACTTTACACTTAACCCCACAATACACCACACCACCACTATCATACCATCTCAGGCCGTACAAGGATTTACTGCTGCAAGGAAGGTCAGTGCAACCCTACCATTCTTAAGTTACCACTACGTGGAGAACAAATCTGACCGCGGTGAAAGGCCCTTAGGGCAGCGACCCTGGACTCAGGTTATAGCTGATGGGCCCCTATACCTCGTGTTCCAGGCCTTGACTCGTTGGCCAAGCCGTTGGCCTCAACAATTGGTAGGCAGAGCGTGGTTAAATTGATTCCGCGGACAGATTTGGCATTACTGTGACTTAACTTGGCCGTTCTAGGGTTAACTCATTAATTGTAAACTTGTTAATTTATAACTTATTAATACACAGGCTTATTGAGTTACTAGTACATAGCCTACCTTGTCACATGTAGGCCTGTATAATGATTGCAATTATTGAGATTTTGTTTTGTTAATTTTTGTTGATTAATAATTAATAGTATCTAATTGTTGTTTGTGGCCCGTAACTGGCCAACAGTTAGATGTAGATTGTAATAAATAAACTTAATATTAATATAATTTGATAATTGTAGGTTCTCAACCAACCAATTTGTAATTTGCAGTGCCTAGTATGAGTCTAGTGGCTTAGTACGGGTAATTAAAAACTTAATTTTTCTTTTATCTTAATTTATGTTATTGATTGACTTAACATAAATTGTTGATAGCTTAATTTGTATCTTTTGGAACTTTTAACCAACAAATACTTTGTTTGTTTACTAGAACTCCTCGTGGTTAGGTAACAGAGTAGTTTGTTTGATGTATTTAAAATAAATAATTCTTGTTTTAAAGTAAATAATTCTAATTAATGAATAGTATTTAAGTAGTAATTTGTTTGTGTTTAAAGTGGGTAATTCTTGTTTGATTATTAATTTGTTTGGTTGAAGTTGAAACATAACTTGTAACAAATAACTTTGTTTTGATTTTGTTATCTATTTGTTGTAACTACCTTTATTTAAGTTGTTTTGTACCTACTTAAGATGTCAGCCCACAAAAAATTGAGCGTGCAAATTCAATCAGAGCTGCGTTGGGCTGCTACAGCCAACGCCTTGGTAGGCCGGGTGGACCGGGCATCCGCACTGCTCCAGCGGTGCGAGCAGGTGCGGACCAGGCAGGCGGTCGTCGAAGAGGCCTTCCGAGACCTCATGGCATTGGAGCTACCTCCGGAATCACTGGAGTCCTCAGTGCGGGACTACGAACAGTTTTTTGAGCTGACAGACGGTCTGGTGGAGGAGGCCGCGAGGCTCAAGAAGGAGGCGAGAATGAGCTCTATTCTTGAGTCTCCCACCAGACCCACCACGCAGCCTGCGTTACAGGGCAAGTTGCCAACAATAAACTTGCCCCACTTTTCTGGCAACCTGAGCGAGTGGCTAGGCTTTCTCAGCCTCTTTGATAGCCTGGTGGACGCGAGAAGGGACCTGTCTCCCTGCCAGAAACTGGCCTATCTACTCTCTTCCCTGCAGGGAGAGGCTCTGGGTTTAGTTAGCCACCTAGACCTCTCCGAGGAGAGTTATACCACCGCGCGGGAACTACTGACTCGGCGGTATGCCAACGTGCGCCGGTTAGCAGACACACACGTGGCACAAATTCTAGCGCTGCCACGTGTCTCTGGGGTGTCCCATTTAAGAGAATCGCTCTTAAATCCACTGATTGTAGCCTGCAACGCTCTTAAGCGTTTAGAGCTTCCCGTGGACCAGTGGTCCTTCCTTTTATTACACATTGTGTTGTCCCGCCTACCTCCCGAGTTGAAACTGCGTTTTGAGCAAAGGTATGGCGGGGACGGGGCCAGCTACCTGCCCCCCTTTTCGGACCTTTTAAAGTTCCTTGAGGAAGAGTGCCGGCAGGCTGATAACTCTGGTATTGCTGGTCCTTCAAGGACCCCAGAGCGGCCTGCCCAGCTGAGGAAGGAAAAGGGTCACACTGGCGTCCCTGGTAAAAGGGCCTCCGACCGGAGACCAATGCCCGTTTACACTGGACTTGCTGCCACTGAACCCGCCCCCTGTAACTATTGCAGGCGTCCAGGCCACCGGGTGCTTTCTTGCCCCCAGTTTCTCTCTAAGCGGATCAAGGATCGGAGGGGCATTGCAAGAGACCGCCACTGGTGCTATAGCTGTCTGGAAGCTCGCATGCAACGGGACTGCCAACAGCGACGGCCATGCCCAATTTGTAGGGGTAACCACCTGGAGATTTTGTGCGCCAACAAGAATGGTGTTGGCCGCCGGGTGGAGAGTGAGGGCGCGCCCCGCACGGGCGGGGGCGCTCTTACCGATCGCTCCCCGGATTACTTGCGTCGGTCTCCTGATCAGGGCCATGAATACCGACGCGTCCGGATTTCGACCCCGCCTATGGGGGCTTCACCCCCCCGTGAGGGGGGCGCCAACCCCCCTCGACGTTCTGATGGCAGATTTGTGGCGGCTCCGTCTACGGTTCAGTCTGCCCGCTATTCACCTCCGCTTCATGAGTGGCCACGCCTCGAACGCCGCCCACCTCGAGCGGGTCGACAGCCTTACTACGTCCTACCGACCTCAGCCCGTATGACTAGGCCCGTGCTGCCGCCACGAGATGACGCATGGGTTTACCCAAATGGAGGTCCGTCCCCCTCACCTTTTGGAGGTCCCCCCTGAGTCTCAATATGAGATTCCCCGGTCAGAGGACCGGTTTGATTTGGACGACCACCAATAGGTAGTTGCCGCCCTAGCCCCCACCACAGCAACTTCTCCTGAGACCTTGAATCTCCGGCAGTCCGTCTGTCAGACCATTCTTTTGCCGACTGTCTCAGTGAAGGTATTCAACCCGAAGGGTGAATTTTTAATCGTTCGCGCCCTTT
Source organism: Oeneis ivallda (assembly GCA_029955525.1). Lineage (NCBI taxonomy): Eukaryota > Metazoa > Arthropoda > Insecta > Lepidoptera > Nymphalidae > Oeneis > Oeneis ivallda. Next base: position 14,012,193 of record JARPMR010000022.1, read on the forward strand.
TGGATTCGGGTTCACAGCGCTCTATTGCTTCTTCTCGTTTGGTGGGTGAGCTAGGGCTCCCTTGGAGTCCTCGAACAGGACGGGTGATAGGTATCGGGGGTATAGAGCCCTCGACTCCTAACGGGGAAGCGGAATTAATGTTTGGCCCCGTTACGGGCAATCTTAGGGTCTTGGTCAAGGTGTCAGTCCTTGACAATATCTTAGGTCCCCTACCGCAGGTCCGAATAACTGACGCTGCGGTGTCCTGTGCATCAGGTCTAAACCCAGCTGACCCCCACTGGACTGAACCCGGTCCTACGGACCTTTTGTTGGGTTCCGACGTGTTGGGCCTGGTCTTGTCAGGGGAAATTAGGGTTTTGCAGAAGGACGGCCTATGTGCCATGTCCACTATATTCGGTTCTAGCTTTTTTGGACCCGTGCTATGGTCTTCGGACCTACCGGTGCTGGACCAATTGCAAGCAGCCGGCTTGACGCTGTCGGACGTGGTCCAGCGCTTTTGGGAAGTTGAGGAGCCGCCGCATGCCGCACGAGTTGACCCTCTTGACCTTGAATGTGAGTTGTTTTATCAAAACAACACAGGCCGCCGTGTTGATGGGCGATTTGTAACTCGCTTGCCCTTTCTCGCTTCTCGCCCCCCGCTTGGTCAATCGCGGGCCTTGGCGGAAAAGAGGCTCTTGTCTATGGAACGGCGCATGCGGCGCGACTCCACCTTCCGCTCCAAGTACGTTGAATTTATGCGCGAGTACGAGGGCCTGGGGCATATGTCACCATCCAATTTTGATTGGCGCGCACACGAGCACTACTTCTTACCCCACCATGCCGTCTTGAAGACCCCTGGGGGGAAGATTCGAGTGGTTTTTGACGGCTCCGCGGCCACATCCAACGGGGTGACATTGAACCAATGCTTGCACTCCGGTCCTAAGCTGATCAAGGATATCTCCGATATCCTCACGCATTTCCGCCGGCATCAAATTGTTTTCGTAGCTGACATCAAGATGATGTTTAGACAGTCGATGGTACATCGCGATGATCGGAGATACCAAATGATTCTGTGGCGCGAAAATCCTAATGAGCCAATGCGTGTCTTTGAATTGAACACCACGACCTATGGACTCAAGTCAAGCCCCTATATTGCTATCAGGACCTTGTTAGAACTAGCTAACCGGGAGCGACTGAATTACCCTCGCGCATCAGCCACCTTGGAATCGTCAGTCTATATGGACGATATTTGCACGGGAGCCTCGAGCGTTGAGGAAGCTCTGACTCTTCGCGATGAATTGATTGCAATACTGAAGTCCGGAGGTTATGAGTTGGGCAAGTGGCTGTCCAACTCCTCTCACGTCTTGAAGGATCTTCCGGGAAAGGATCAGCAGGATCCTCATATTTTTGAAAATCCCGAAAATCCCAATTTGCTGACGGTCCTTGGAATACAGTACCAGCCCGTCCAAGACGTTTTCACCTACCGGGTCAAGTTAGACCCACCTCCTAAGGTCTGGACTAAGCGTTCCGTATTGTCTACGGTTGCTCGCACCTTCGATCCCAATGGATGGATCACTCCCGTAATATTTTTGGCTAAATGTTTCCTCCAGAAGCTTTGGATTGCTGAACTCGGTTGGGACGAACCACTCCCTGGGAAGTTATTGAAGGAGTGGAACTCCCTTGTGTCTTCACTTCCTGAAGTTAACCGAATTTCCATGCCTCGACGCTTCCTACCAACAGGAAGGTGTCATGCCAGTCTCCACGGGTTTTGCGACGCCTCCGAACGAGGATACGCCGCCGTGGTATATTTGAGGACTGTCGATGTCGCCGGTGAGGTCGCGACGCATCTCGTCTTGGCAAAAAGCAAGGTGGCCCCTATTCGGTCACGGTTAACTATCCCGAAATTAGAATTGTCTGGCGCCGCCCTTCTGGTACGCCTCTTGAACCACGTTCGCTCCTCTTTGGCATCTGCGGTCGATCTGACCGACGTTTATGCTTGGACGGACAGTGAGATTGTCCTTTGCTGGCTACGAGCCGCGCCTCACAACTTAGAGGTCTTTGTTGCGAATCGGGTCTCCCAAATTCAGAGCTCTGCAGTACCGGTGATTTGGAGACACGTACCCGGAGAACTGAACCCGGCCGATTGCGCCTCCCGCGGCTGTGAGGCCTCTTCACTGGTCCACCATCACCTTTGGTGGGATCCAAGTTGGCTATCCCAATCCGAGACGACTTGGCCTCAAAATAGGTTTTCCGCTCCCGAAGTATTGCCGGGCTTAAGAGTCGGAGTGGTTGAGGATAAACAGATCCCCGACTTGAACTTTCTTTTGAACCGTTACAGTTCCCTTGATAAACTAATTGGTGTTACCGGTTGGATTCGACGTTTCATCCATAATGGGCGGAATTCCGAAAATAAAAATTTGAGTCCTGTGCTTTCCCCTCTTGAACGCCAAGACGCCCGGAACTACTGGGTGCGTGTGGTTCAGGTGGAGCATTTTTCATCCGTGATTGACACTCTAAAGAGAGGTTTAGTTTTGAAGGGCCCCCTTGCTCGCCTAAGCCCTTTTTTGGACAATAACGGAATGCTACGCGTTGGAGGACGCCTCAAGAATTCCAATCTGCCCTATGGTGCTCGCCACCCCCTTTTGCTACCTAAGGACGGCACCTTTGTCAAATTGCTAGTGACACACTACCATCTTAAAAATGCCCACGCTGGTTGTAATGCACTCTCGGCTATTTTACAGCGCGAGTTTTGGATTCTGGCAGGGAGACGCACCATCCGGAACGTCACTTTCAAATGTATTCCGTGTTACCGCTTGAAGGCTAATACTTCACAGCCGATGATGGGTGATCTGCCCTCCGACCGCGTTCTAGCCACTCGACCCTTTGCTGGGGTTGGCACTGATTTTGCTGGCCCGTTTGCCATCAAGAGCTCTGACCTCCGCAACGCCAGATCGCTCAAGGCCTACCTCTGCGTTTTTGTATGTCTCGCTACCAAGGCGGTACATTTAGAACTTGTGAGTGCCTTAAGCACTGAAGCTTTTGTAGCCACGCTAGGTAGATTTGTCTCTCGTCGAGGATTGCCTGACCTGATTCGCACGGATTGCGGCACAAATTATAAGGGCACTGATAGATATTTAAAAGAGATTGTCGAATTCCTGTCTAGCAATAAGATTAGATTAAGTACAGCATTGTCCAAGATGGGGGTAACCTGGAAGTTTGACCCCCCAGCTTGCCCTCATTGGGGTGGAATATTCGAAGCTGTGGTTAAGGTGGCCAAGACTCATCTCCGGCGCGTTATAGGCGAAACTGTTTTAACCTTTGAAGAACTCGCCACCGTGTTTTGCAAAATTGAGGCTGTACTCAATTCTCGGCCACTCTGTCCCCTCTCATCTGACCCAAATGACCTGGAGGTCTTAACTCCCGGTCATTTTCTGATTGGTCAGCCCCTTAACGCTCTACCCGAATACCCCTTCAGGGACGTGAAGGTCTCACGTTTGTCCCGGTTTGAGCTGCTGCAACAGATGACTCAGAGTTTTTGGCACCGTTGGTCACTAGAGTATTTGCATCTTTTGCAGCAGCGGGTTAAGTGGGCTGACAAATCTGATCCACCCAAAGTTGGTGACCTAGTGCTGATTAAGGAACCTAATTTGTTGCCTTTATACTGGCGCCGTGGGCGCATTCTTAAGCTGATCTACGGGTCTGATGGGGTTCCCAGGGTTGCCGAGGTAATGGTCGGAGACTCTGTCTTGCAGCGAGCCGTTTGCTCCTTATCACGTTTACCTATTTACTAGTAAGTGGACGTAAATCCTTACGACCACAGGCGGGGGGATTGTTCGCGCCATGTACCTGTCCATAATTCCTAGTTCCATGGTCGCGACGCTGGCAATCTCTTTGGCTCGCAATGAAGTTGACAGATGCGAGTTTTAAACTTGCCGCGGTTTTGGGGCGTGGTTTTTGCAAGTTCACTTTTGGTTTGACAGCTAACTTTTTCATGTAAAAATCTCGGGTCGCGCGCACCGTTTGCTGTTTTTAAGTGTCTAGTTTTAGTTTATTTTACGGTTTTGTTGCGCCGTTAGGCGGTCTATGTGTCGACCTAGCTATAAGCATCATTGTTAACGTGCTGTCCGTAACAAAAGAACATTTTTTGGAACCCGCCGATTTTGCTCGCCACGCGCTCGGCGAAGTGAGTGTGAAACAGTGACTTTGACCACCCGAGTTGGCCTGACTAGTGACAAATCAAGTGTACAGTGCTACGCCAGCCCAACGTCTACAGCTGCAAGGCCATAGCTGGCTGCCTGCCTGCTACTGCTAGCGGCCTGAGAAGTTCACTTTACACTTAACCCCACAATACACCACACCACCACTATCATACCATCTCAGGCCGTACAAGGATTTACTGCTGCAAGGAAGGTCAGTGCAACCCTACCATTCTTAAGTCACCACTACGTGGAGAACAAATCTGACCGCGGTGAAAGGCCCTTAGGGCAGCGACCCTGGACTCAGGTTATAGCTGATGGGCCCCTATACCTCGTGTTCCAGGCCTTGACTCGTTGGCCAAGCCGTTGGCCTCAACAGTATGTCTACATGTAACTTCATATGTATAGGTACGTACGTCTTAGTACAGTCGGAGGCAAGGTTTTAATGGAAGTTACAATAAGCTCATGTCGACATGACATTGTTTTGAGTTTTGACGACCCCGTTGGTCGAGTGGGCTAACCTTTTTGGCTGTGAATCGTGAGGGCCCGGCCGGCGCGGGTCAAAAATGCTGTTGAGTTTTTTTTCAAGCGATTTTCTTAGTCAAAAAAAATTGGTTGTCTGTTAAGTCGGGTCGGTCGGTCGGACGATAGTTTTACGTAATAACGTTATAAAGAAACATTGACGATGACTGGCGGGCGGCGCGCGGCGGGCGCTCTCTAGTCACAAGCCAATGCTTGGGCCGATCGTGCTTCTCTATCGCTTGTTCCGCGCTCTCGCTTGCACGCTCAGGCTCAGGTGGAACGTGACACTTTTTCGTGCGTGCAGCCGGTGTTCATCGATTTATAAGACGTTATCACGTCAAAATTTAAATTTAAATACGGCCTATCTAATCGCTGAACCGATCTTCAATTCTTCCAAGTTTTTGCTTTGGATTTAAAGAAAACTAAATCCGTGCGGACGAAGTCGCGAGTGTTTAATAAAAAACAAGAATTTTGAATTTTTACAGCATCGTAAAATGAAATGGTCATGCGAGGTAGGTACAGGCACGTGTCACGAGTTCTTGGAAGCTGCACACAGATGATCGTGATGAACACGGTTTACGTCCCATTGTTGGTTCCAACAAGTACAAAAAGTAAACCGGTCAACGCGCCTTTTATCGTCAAAGCTCATTGAAATAAAGTAATAATAATAGTAATAACAGTCAATCCCATCCCGGTCGTTTTCTCTTTTTCTTCCGACAATACAGTTATGGCCCCGCTTTTTGTAGATGCGTAAAGGGATAGCCCGACGGCGTTTAATATGTAAAGGAAGGCAAGGTTACACTCACACAAAAGTATATCAGTGTAAGGTGCCTATGTAGTTGAGGGAATCCCCAACTTTTTACAAACACAATCAAAAGAGTTATGTAATGTTACGTGTATCGTACACACAGTGCTACTCTTGTTTGTACGAATGTCGATATTATACATACATTACCGGCCTCTTGTATTAGTCATAGGTCATTAACATTTCTGTTATAATACACTGTTTACTTTTTGTACATTTTATATAGCTCACGCGTCCTTGACGATGTGTGTATGACGACTGAAATATTTAACGTCGTTCTCAAATGCGGTACACGTAACGTTGTGTTAGTCCCCGCAGTCCGCTCGGTACCTAACTTTCTCATCACGGGCTTATTTTCTCAAATTTTTATTCACAGCGTCTTTTATCAGTGTCACATAGGTTTCATGTCACGAAATAACGTCCGTCGCCAAGAAAACGCTTCTCATCTAGCGTACATACATGTTAATCATTGCCTTTCATAATATGGAGGTTGTTTGAGTAGATACTTTTTTTTATAAAATGTCAGATAATTATGTAAAACCTTTCAAGTATAAAAGGGCTTTGAAATACTGGCATTTAAACAACCTTGGAAACTCTAAATTTCAGAAATAAAAAATCCAAGCTAGAGCGGGTTAGCGATCAATATCCTAATATTTTAGTTTTTATGTAGCCAACTTAATTACCTACATATAAACCTAATTTCACGAGCAACGCTATCTCCCGTTCTGTAATGGTATCGTTGAAATAAAATCGTATCACGCACTTCAATTTCGTTTATTTGCATAGATTTAAACACTCTAAATGACTAAATGACTCTATACCCACTATAAATGGCTAGCTAGTCTACGATTTACATCGGCGAGTTTAAATTACACAAGCAAATAGGTACTTAGGTCGGGTTCGCACTACGCCGGACCGGTAGATTTGCCGGGCCGGTAAAACTGCCGGAAGGGCTGTAGAGGTTGTACAATTTAAATGAAGCTATTCACAATATCCCGCGTCCGGCAAAAATACCGAGCCCAGCATTTTTACCGAGCGTTTTGTCACTGCGAAGTGCCGGTAAAACCACCGAACCGGAGCTCGGAGTATTGGAACATGTTTTCTTTTTACTCAAAATACTGACTAATTTGTGATTAACTCACGTCCAACTCGGTATTTTGATTAATATCTTAAACTGGTCACTTTCAAGTAAAGATTTTTATGTAAACCTGTGAAGACGATAATTCTACTGGCGCAATTGGAATGCCATGAGCCTACTTTGTCGTATTAGTTTACAAAATGGGAAAAATCAAATTAAATTTGAATTTCGCGGGCAGACCCGTATAATCCACCCTAAGAAAACGAGGAAATCGATACTGTATTTTCATAAAATTGTATGGAACTCGCATTAGAAAAAATTGACAGCAGCAAAGACCATGAAGTCCAAGAACATTAAAAACCGGCCTCCCAATTTCGTCCACCTGAACTGACAAGTTGGTGGCAACTGGCACTGTATAAGTATAACGACAATAGGTAGGGATGGGGAATTTGAACTGCAACCTTTCGGTTTCAGTCCGCGCCTTAACCGTTACGCTATTGCCGTTCTTCCATTATTCCAGTCCCCATGACATCACCCGCCCGCGATCATGCCGATATATCACGTCACGTATACACGTCATAATCAGAAATGCGTTAGTGTTTAGGTAGTTAATGACATAATAGTGATGCAAGTGTGAACGCGGCCGCCCGTCCCGTTCGGAATCCGGTCACATTCCTAACGGTTTGCACTTGCACTGTCGGCTTTGATGCAATGCGGCTGCAGGCGAGTGCCGACCCACAATATTATATATCTAATTAAATATGCCTCCCGCCCACTGCCTTCATTCATGAGTTCGGTTGTCGGTGCTTTATTAAGGTCAACCTTTTAAGGTTGTTTGGAATTACGTGTTCCAAGTAACTTTTTTGTTCCGCAACTATAGTATACCTACTTAGGCTTCGTCGCGTGGAGTTGGGTTTGTACAATACCTGCGAAACCCTCTGTTTTTCCGGGATAAAAGGTAGCCTATTTGTATGTCACTCTCCAATTCCTCAAATACCTATAGGTATGCAAAAAATCACGTTGATCCGTTGCCATGTGATAGAAGGACAAACCAATAAACAAACACTACATTAATTATTATAATAGGTTTAAATAATAATAAGGATAAGTTTAAATGCGTACTTGATAGGTATCATATATATGTACCTACACTTTACATACCTACTTGATAGTTAATAAATCTATATACATATAATAAAACTGTAACTGGAAGATTCCTGTCTGTTTGTTTGTCCTTCTTTCACGTAAAAACTACCGCACAGATTTAAGTCCCGAGGGACTTTAAAAACTAAATCCACGCGGACAAAGTCGCGGGCATCAGCTAGTATTAAATAAAATTGCATTTTCAGTGCAAGTAATAGAAAATTACAGGCGTTAGTTAATAAACTGTCCTATATATGTATATCAAAATATCCCAAATAAATCGTTAAACATTTAAGTTATTTAGACAGGGTTTCCAGTTTCCACGGCGCGGTTCGCACCCGCGCCCGCAGCGGTTGCGGTACCGCTAGTACTGCGCCCGCCGCGGGCGCAAACTGCGCCGTGGAAATTGAAACTTCATTTTCCATACAAATCTGCATTCTACGGAGGCCTCGGGCCCGCAACCGCGCCGTGGAAACTCAGTCTTATACCGACGTATCACATAATGCTAGAATTGACAATAGGTAGGTATAAATTACCTACTACAAAAAACCTTCCTTACCTCAACCGTCAAAAGAGTTTGAGCACAAAAATATTTTTTGGGACAAGTCATATAATCTAAGCATCGATGTATCGAAGTCATAACTATAAGTTTGACTAATCGTAGAAAGTGTTGTATAGGTAGATACATACAGCTGTTATTGGTTAGGGTAAGTTTAGGTGGAACATTGTATTCTAAACACTTAGAATAAGTTCACACTTAACAGGTATTTCTTGTTATCGTATCGTAATCGTATAAAATATCTAATATCAAGGTAATATAACCTAGTTTTTCACCGATTCGTTGAAATTACGATACATGTGCGACAGAAATGGTACACGAGAAAAATAAATTGATTATACAATAGAGTCGGGTTTGAGATCTCTCCCCCTGCCAATTTGTCGGCCAACAGAACCCCCACCCTCTCGCATTAAACGAACTTTTATTTGACGAAGAGCTCGTCTCTGAGGCAATGGGTCACTCGACTGTCGGTTTATTCCAACACGAGATTATGATCTCCGAGACTAACTTCGATCGTAGGACCGTTCGACCTTACCTACCTACCTACGTGAACGATCAAGTTATTGTTTCAGTCGCCACTCGCCGGGCGCTCTTTTTGTTCGGAAGTAGGTCGATAAATTCGTTTAACGGTACATTGATCGAAATGCATTGTTCTCTTTCATATATCAGAGATACGGTGCGTGTAGAGGCGATATAGGTGCGTGGCGGGCGGAGGTATGCGCGGGCTGCGCACCTACCCGCGGGTCAATTACTGCATAAATCAATACGGATGTCGGTTGTCGCCCTATGCGGCAGCTCTTTGTTCCGACCGACTGGAGATGCGAGGCCCGTCTCAGTTGTGCCAGCGCTGTCCGGAAAACTCGCTGAGGTATCGTGGGGTCGGATGATTACTTATTAACGTAGGTGGAGGCTGGCTGGCGCGGGCGGGCCGCTGCGAGCTCGTCGCGCGATCGATGCAGTGTCCGCCAATGGCGCGGCGCCGCCCTACCCCCGCACCCCGCACCCCCGCGCCGCACCCCCCAACACACCGCCCTCATAAATCATTGAATCCGCCATAAAACACCGCGATGTTCGTAAAAATGTAACTCTAATTGGCGGACAAACTCCTCATATCTCACAGTCCCACTAGCGTCGAAGCCTCCGCCGTCAGGGCATCCTTTCGAGATGTAAAACATTCGATCAAAGGGTACCGACCGCTTCCCGGCGCTCGTTCGCCCCGGAGCGCGGCTCGTACGGAATAATTGAATTTTCATCATAGAACAAAATGAGAGCTGAAAACTGAAACGGGCGCGGGCGGCATTGTTGGCACAGCGAATTACTTTGGACGTCAATTATTATTTAGATGCGATATCTGTCTGAAAATTGATATTACAGTGAGAGCGGGTTGTTTTTATAGTTACGGCGGGCCTGAAATGTTTTAGATAAAGGGGTTTAGCTATCGGAATGGGTTATTGTTTATTTTCTTTCTGTTTATGTCGCTTTAAATAAGTAATTCGAATGGATATGTTAGCTTACAATTTACCGTAGCTAAATGTGCCGTGTGCATTTAAAGATCATTATTATTTTATTCTATAAATAGAAAACTATATTGTAGTAATAGCAGCTTTAACCAATTTTCTGTAAAGTACCGAACATTACAAATGCAGTATGTTTGGTTTTTTTATTCGCTCTTGGACAAGAACAGTGAGGACTACGCCGCCTGAGCTCAAAAGGGCTAGAAACAGGAGCCGGTAAATCCAGTTACATAAAAGGATGCAAATCCACATAAAACTCTTGGGCTAAGTACATAGTTCCGACAATGTCGCAGCGACAAAGTCGAGAGAGTGTTGCGGTTCATATTTATTAAACTTTTCTTAATAAAACGTCAGTCTTTGCAGTCACGTTTATCTGTGACCATTGGCCGTCTCGAAAAAGTGGCGAATACCTGAAAACTATTTCTATTAGATGAACGAAGTTTTATCTGTTTTTTTTTTATATCAGCTATCACCAAGTATGAACGCAACACAAAGTTTTCAATGAAATCCATTCTAGGGCTGAGATCTATAGATTCTACCTACTCTGGCTCTGCTCTAGACTCAAGATAGAGTTAAAATGAGACACAAATATGTCTTGACATACATCAGTCTTGAGTCTGAGCTGAGTAAGAGTGTCGTCTCACCCTATAGGACTGATAAAGTGGGTGTTGGAGTCCTGTAGCCGACACAAAAATTCTGTTGCGACACTACCTCGATTTTGTCGCCGCGACTGTGTCGGGATGATGTAGTTAGCCCTTATATTCTTTTGTTATGAACTTCAGCGTAACTTTTTTTTTGACGTGATAACGTCCTATAAATTGATGAACACCGACTGCACGCACGAAAAAGTGTCACGTTCCGCCTGAGCCTGAGCGAGCAAGCGAGAGCGCGGAACAAGCGATAGAGAGGCACCATCGTCGGCCCAAGCGTTGGCTTGTTGTGACACATTTATTCCTCAATGTTTCTTTAAGACGTTATCACGTAGAACTATCGTCTGTAAACCGACTTAAAATATAGTCACACTTAAAGTAAAAGTTGAATGTGGGCCATTATACCTATCCTACTTCCAGAATCTAGAAGTCAAACGACATCTGATTTGTGTCAAAAGGGGCTGTTGTTGCAAAGTTTGGTGATGTCGGTACTAACAAAAACTTTCACTTTTGTTACTCAAATTGGCAGCTTATTTGACTGCGTATAAGTAACTTTAATGCCGATGGTCCTTGATGTTTTTATTTAGCAGACACATTTTATTTTATTTATAAATAAAATAAAACACAGATAACAGTCAGAACTCTTTAGCAGTCAAAAGTATTTTTACCAAACCCTGCATGGGTTTTTGACAAATATTGGGCACTTTTGACAAATATTGCGGTCAGAAGTGCTTTTTATCTTGTATGCCCTACCGTGTAGGTATAAAATCTATTTAGTATAACTATTCAATCTGTAAACTTGCTACCTACTAGCTGATGCCCGCTTCTTCGTCCGCGTGGATTTAGTTTTTAAAATTCCCTCGGGAACTCTGATTTTCCGGATTAAAAGTAGCCCATGTCACTCCAGGTCCCTAACTATACCCATGCAAACAGCACGTCGATCCGAGGTTTTGTTGCGGCGTGATTGAAGGAAAAACCAACAAACAAACACATTTTCGCATTTATAATACATATTAGTATGATTTTCTTATCAGACTTATGAATCCCGATCAATCTAATATCAATAACACCAAGGTCGAGCATTGAACTTATGCTAGATTGATCGTCTAATGGTCGCCTAATGGTTACTGTGGATTGTTAGATAATAATATTGATATACCAGCAGTGATAGCCTAGTGGTTAGGATTGTGGTCTCCTATTCGGAGGGTCGCAGGTTCGATCCCGGGTACTCACCTCTGACTTTTCGGAGTCAAGTGCGTTTAAGCAATTAACTATCACTTGCTTCAACGGTGAAGGAAAACATCGTGAGGAAACCTGCACATCTGAGAGTTCTTCATAATGTTCTCGAAGGTGTGTGAAGTCCACCAATTCGCATTGGGCCAGCGTGGTGGACTATGGCCTGTAACCCTTCTCTGAGAGGAGACCTGCGCTCAGTAGTGAGCCGTTGATGGGTTGCTGATGATGATGATGAATATTGATATTAGTTGATTCCGTCAAGAAACTTGGTATCCTGAACAAGGTGAAGCGGTGCTTCACGCCTGAGCAGCGCCTGACTATCAGGCTCAGGTACGCTCAGCCATGGAGTTCCTACTGCTGCCACCTCTGGGATGGCTCTGCCAAGTGCCATCTCGATGCATTAGACTCGAACGCCGCGCCTTACGAATCATTAGTGATCAGTCACTAACGCAGGCGAAAATGCTCAGTCTACTGCACCGACGAAGCGATGTTGTCTGTCTATCGGTCTTCTATAGGATACAACTGCCAACCATAGACAAAGTTTTACGGTCGCGTTCAAATTAGAATTTTAGGGTTGCTAGTTTCGACGGAATCGATTGTGTCTACAGGTACAAGCGTCCATAGGAATAGCACTTGCCCATACGTAAAGAGACTCCTACGTAGGGGATGATTTAGGTATTGTTGATGAAAACCGGGCATTATTACAAGCTGTTATTTAGCTTGACCAGTTTATTTATTTATTTGTTTGTTTGGGTCAAATCTTGCAAGATGAATTAGACCCACTTCCCGGTTTCTGATCGAGCTGAAATTTTGCATTTATGTGTAAATCGGATGACAATGCAATATTATTGTGACATGGAGCTGATCTGATGATGGAGACGGAAGATGGCTATCGGAACTCTGTAATAAAACGACGTAACCCCATCGAGTTTGGGCTCGTTTGATTCGTCATAACAAGTACTCTGATCCGAGATGATATCCAGAGTCTAATGATGTAGCTACTAAAAGCTTGCATTAAAAAAAAAATTAATTTACACTTGTTTTATAATATTTCGTCATCATCTTTGCAGCCACCGCGCGGCTACGGCGGTCCGCCGTACGGTCAAGGCGCTCCCGGCGTGCCGCAGCAGCCGCCGGCCGCGTACGGGCCGCCGGGCTCCTACCCGCCGCGGTACCCGACCCCGCCTGGGCCGCCAGGCGCGCCCAACTCGAGACCGCCCTTCTCGCCGCATCAGGTAAGTCCGCTTTGAGTTTACCCTAGCGGCTAGGGCCTAGCCGATGCCCGCGACTTCGTCCGCGTGGATTTAGTTCAACCAGGTCCAGGTCCTCAACTATACCTATACAAAAAATCACGTCGCTCCGTTGCTCCATCGAAACATATAACTGGGATCAAAATATAATACAGCCGGCCAAGTGCGAGTCGGACTCGCGCACCAAACGATAATATTATATTAATTTGCTTATTTATCGTTAACTTTGTTTGTAGAGGTTTATTGTTAATATAAAAAACCTATGCTAGTTAGAGCGTTGCTTTTATTTGTCCTGTAAAATATACATAAACTTCTATTGATCATAATTATTTCTGATTTTTCGATTCGTAAACTTCGGAGATAAGGCGGGGGGGGGGGGGAGGGGGGGGGGATTATTTTCGACATTTTGCCCAATTAATCAAAAACTGTTATAGATAAAAATAAATAAAAATCTGTTTTAGAATGTACAGGTGCCTTTCATATGATACCCCACTCGGTATAGTTATTTTACTTTGAAATTTCAAACCCCGATTTTCCCCCTTTTTTAATAAAACTAAAAATAATTTTCGATTTTTCTTTTTTCTTTATTCCAATAATGTTGGGCCACTATTATACACAACTATGCCAAATTTCATGTTGATAGCTTTAATAGAATAATCGACTGTGACAGACGGACGGACGGACGGAGAAAGTCTCACCATAAGGGTTCAATTTTTACCATTTTGGTACGGACCCTATAAATGAAAATTTTGGAGTATTTTTATTTATGTGTTTTTCGCGTAACTAGTTGTATTATATTCTGGTAGATGGCGTTAACTCTGAAAGTCATAAGAACAGTTCGTATATCTACCTACTTCTTTAACTTATCTCTGGTACAGTTAATCAAAGCCGATGATGCTATCTATGGTAATGGTCGCTATTATTTACCCGTTGCTGGAATACAGTCCCTGGTCGGCCGCAGTGGTCAAGTCGCGTTTCAAGTAAGCTATCTCGTGGTCAGCGGGTGACCGCAGATCATTAAGTTACGTAAGTGATATTGTACCTCCGAAATGCGGGTTAACTAACTTAACTTGAAATTGATGCTAAGATTCCCACACAGTGTCACACATCAACTAATTCGGGATACATTCACTGAAGGCGATAACTAAATTCAGTGTCCTGTTTATATTGTAACACTAGCTGATGCCCGCGACTTCGTCTGCGTGGATTTAGTTCATAACATCCCGCGGGAAATCTTTGTCACCCTCCAGGTTCTCAACTATACCTATCCAATAAATCACGTCAATCCGTAGCTTTGTAGCAGGAAACATTTGATCGTCTTGCTCGCGGCATTGTTAATGATGATTCAAAAAGAAAACATATTACTGATGATATTATCAATTACGTTTAGCTATCATTTTTATAATTGTCAAATTTTTTACCTTACTTACAAAGACAATATTACGTTTAGCTGTCATTTACGTTTTGTTATTCCACTGTCATTTGCGTTTTGTTATTCCATGTCAGATGCGTTTTTGTTATACCACGTTTTATAGTGACTTGACGGAAACGCGGTCGAACGGGATAAAAAGTATCCTATGTCCGTCTCCTGGTTCTAAGCTACCTCTCCACCAATTTTCAGCCAAATTGGTTCATCCGTTCTTGAGTTATAAATAGTGTAACTAACACCACTTTCTTTTATATATATAGATTAGTGATGACTGACTGTAAGTAGGTATACATACTTAATTACTTACGCCTTAAAAAAACATACTTAGATTTAATATCTATGTTTTTTAAGGCGTTAGTATATAGGCTTTGATATAGGTACATAAGAGTATAACAGCAGCAGGATATATTATCTACGTCTATCTGTATATGCACAGAGTAAGGAAGGAAGGGAGTAAGGAAGTTGGATATTTAGAGTTAGAGTTTACCTATACATATATAGATACATATATATCAAACTTTTAGGCGCTGTACACGTTGCTGCCTGTTGCGGCAATCGGCAACTCGCAACTAGCTGTTTTTACGAATTTCATGTAACTTTGAGAAACTGCGCAGATTTAGCAATTCTAGTTGCTAGTTTCGGCAATCGCAACTGTTATAGAAACTTTTAAAAAGTTGACAGTTCCGGCAATTAAAGTTGCTCCGTGTGTGAAGCCGCCTTACTTTTAAAATAAAAAAAAATGAATAATAGGAAGTCAATAGAAGAACGGGTGAAAATAACAACTTATACTTAATGTCCAAATTATTCCGTGTTACCCAAAGTTACCCAAAATGATGAATTAAAAATAACGGACGATATTAGGTATAGAAAAGCGCAAAAATATCAAAGAAAAAAAGTTTTTTATTTCATATACCTACATAAGGTATGAGATATTGAGAACCCACAAGAATCATTTTAAAAACTTGTAGGCTAGTAATACACATAATATACAAAATAAGCAAGATATTATAATGATTGTGTAGGTGGTTTCAAAATCATAGTAAGTAGGTATATATACTAGTTTCTTATTTTACGAATACAATAAAAGCAATATTTCGCTACTATGGATAGGTCAGGTCTGTTTGCTCCTATAAGTCTATAGTGTAGAGTGTAGACTGTAGTAGGTAGGTACAATATAATGTATTATGTAAGTCTTCTTTGATATCTTTCAAACTCATCGCCTACGGTAGCGGCACGCTATGATGGCCGGTTTGACGTTTGTCCGCTCATGAAGTTCCGTATTAATTGATAACGACTTAAAAAAAAAAAAAAAATGGCGTAGATGCAAACATGAATATGTTAAAAGCGGAATTAGTACGTCTTTTAAAAGAAAACAAACCAACCAAGATCCGATACGTCATTGACGAAATAGCATTAGAACATGGGCACAGAGTTATACGGTTACCGCCTTACCATTGTGAGTATAATGCGATTGAGTTGGTGTGGGCTCAAATTAAGGGATATGCTGCAAGACACAATACAGAACCCCCATTTACCACAAAAAAAATGCTAAAATTATTAGAAGAAGCTTGTGAACATGTGACTAAAGGAGACTGGGAAAAGGTTGTGAATAGAACTGTTAAATTAATAAGGGAAGATTATGAAAGAGATGTGAAAATAGATAATATTATAGAAAACGAACATATAATTATTAATATAGGTGATGATAGCAGTGACGACAGTGAAAATAGTAGTATGGACGAATCTGATTAATTATGGCCTTTTGTGGCACCTTTTTTGGTATCTTTTGTATTCATATGTTTCTTGTGTGCATATAAAGTATGTATATTCATTTTCATTCAAATATTCAGTTCGTTCAAATAAATTAAATAAACATATACATTTTTGTTTTATTACACTAGCGGCACGCTATGATGGCCGGTTTGACACATTACAATAGTGATGTGGAATGTCAATTTATTCTCGAACAAAAAACAATTAAGTTTTGTTTTTGTACCTGATTAAATAGGTTTAATAAAACAAAAATGTATATGTTTATTTAATTTATTTGAACGAACTGAATATTTGAATGAAAATGAATATACATACTTTATATGCACACAAGAAACATATGAATACAAAAGATACCAAAAAAGGTGCCACAAAAGGCCATAATTAATCAGATTCGTCCATACTACTATTTTCACTGTCGTCACTGCTATCATCACCTACATTAATAATTATATGTTCGTTTTCTATAATATTATCTATTTTCACATCTCTTTCATAATCTTCCCTTATTAATTTAACAGTTCTATTCACAACCTTTTCCCAGTCTCCTTTAGTCACATGTTCACAAGCTTCTTCTAATAATTTTAGCATTTTTTTTGTGGTAAATGGGGGTTCTGTATTGTGTCTTGCAGCATATCCCTTAATTTGAGCCCACACCAACTCAATCGCATTATACTCACAATGGTAAGGCGGTAACCGTATAACTCTGTGCCCATGTTCTAATGCTATTTCGTCAATGACGTATCGGATCTTGGTTGGTTTGTTTTCTTTTAAAAGACGTACTAATTCCGCTTTTAACATATTCATGTTTGCATCTACGCCATTTTTAACGTATTTCACGCCATAACCAAATGCCGAGTTGTGGTATATATCATATAAAAATAAAAATTTTACCTTTTGTATGAAACAGCTGATATTTTTTTGCGATTTCAGAGGTTTGTCCACATAGTGAAAATTGTTCATATTCACAAGTACATTCACCCCTTAAATGGTGCAAACTGATTTTTCTACACTTGTATACATTTTAGAAATCAATTTAATAAATAAATTTTGAGTCCTAAACCTAAAACTACATTCGATAAAATTTATGAATCTCTGCACATCACTATCGTCAATAAAGTAATACAATTATTTCCTTCAAAGTCGTTATCAATTAATACGGAACTTCATGAGCGGACAAACGTCAAACCGGCCTTCATAGCGTGCCGCTAGTTTAAACCTATTTAATCAGGTACAAAAACAAAACTTAATTGTTTTTTGTTCGAGAATAAATTGACATTCCACATCACTATTGTAATGTGTCAAACCGGCCATCATAGCGTGCCGCTAGTGTAGTCAATAGTTAGACCGTATTTATTTTTCTATTACTAACTAGTTCATACATTAGATATAGAGCAGTTAAAAAAATTATAGATCGTTGATAGCTTAGTGGTTTAGAGTTCCATCTTTTTTTCGAGGGTCCCGGATTTGAGTCTCGGGCACGCACGTCTAATCTAACCAATTATATTTTAGCGTTTTAAGCAGTTCAATATAATGTCCTGTATAGTTGAAGGAAAACATTGCGAAGAAAGGTCCAATCATATTATTTTCAAATGTGAATGTGCATGTGAAGTCTGACAATCTGCAAATACCTATACTTTGTTTTCTTCTCACAATTTTAATTTTAGCAATCTCTTTTCTAATCGTGCTATAGTAGATAGTATTATTATCTTCTTTTAGGTACGTTAAAGCACTTATTTGACAAAGCGCTTCATAACACGCTAAGCCAAGTCACTAAACGTATTAAGAGCTCCGAGAAGATATAAAAACATTTTTACAGACGGAATGCCGCTTTAAAATAATATGCTCTATAGACGTCGCATTACACGATTCATATTCAAGTCCGAAACTAGAGAGCCTCGAACGTTTCTCAGAATCGTTGAGCCGACGGCGGAGCGCCGCGCCGTGCCACAGAGTAGGTATATTAAAGTAACAGAGCGGAAGCTACATACAAACGGCTCGCGGCGGGCTCACCCATACATAGCGCAACGCTGTGTGCGTGAGCTCTCACCGACACATTCACCGACACGCCGCGGCGCGCCGCTCAGGGTAAGTCAGGGTCAGGACGTAAGGGCTGACGGTCGTGCGTTTAGTGGAAATAAATAGACGAAGAGTGAGTGTTTGTTTGTTGTGAGTTTAGATTTATTTGTGTATATGTATGTAATAGTGTAAAAATGCCAAACTCTTGCACACAAAATAAGAAATATAGTAATAATTTCCTTTCATGTACACGTTTCAGTTTCTTAATTAAAATTGTTACAGTAGTTGCGATATATTTTATATATTATTTTAAGTATGTTATCGTCAGGATTAGTATATTGTTAGTTATTAACTGTTACCTATGTAAAGCAAATTTAACATTGTTTTTTATTGAATGAGTAAAATGTAATTAATAATGAATATAGATTTTTTTTAATAATCCAAACTCCGTTTTCTCACATGTGCAGTATGCGTTACTGTATTAATATTGATATTTTATCATATTATATCGATACATGACGACCAAAATTGACCCATACTTATAATTTTTGGGAACATTAACAAAGGACCCGCCAATTCAAATTTAATTATCTGTGCACAGCGTCATCTATCGACACAAACACAATTATTTATAAATTGTAACGAATAAACTTTTGCAAAAATAACGACGTGAAGTTATTAATAGTTTTATTGATATTTGATAATTTAATAACATAATTATTAATACTTGTCATACAAAACTAGTGTAAATTAAAAAAAATATTTTTACAAGACAAGCTTTTCGTAGCTGGCTACATTACCCATGGACCATCATTTAGGACCAAAGAACTTGTCAAGACGAATCAAACGAGAGAAACTCGATGAGGTTACGTCGTTTAATTACTGAGTTCATATAGCCACCTTAAGGCTCAATCGTCAGAACCTGGATATCATCTAGGACCAGAGTACTTTTCAAGATTAATCAAACGAGCCCAAACTTGTTAATAATAAAGTTATATTACTAAAGTACATAAAGTTTTATTACTAAAGTTGCCAAAACCACCTTCCAGCTTCATTATCAGACCCTGAAGGTCATCTCAGGCCAGAGTACTTGTCAAGACGAATCAAACGAGCCCAAATTTGATAAGGTTAGCGAGTTGTTTATAGAGTTCCTATAGCCATCTTCCAGCTCGATCATCAGAACAGCTCCATATCCCAATAACATTGCAGGATCATCCGATTTACACATACACGCAAAATTTCAGCTCAACCGGAAAAGTGGTTCTATCTCATCTTGTAAGATTTGATACATGTATGTTTACATGTATGTATGTACGTTTAATACATATACCCATGTATACATACATACATACATACATACATTGCAAGTTAAATAAAAGCTTGTAATAATAATAATAGTCGATAGGAAATGACGATGTCATCTATTAACATTAATTGTGAAGTTATGGCAAAAATACTGATGTTCATTAAAAAAAATCGTTTCTTTATATTTTTGTTAATTTAAGTATTTGTTGTTCAAGTTCAGGATTTAACTGAAATTATACATAATTATACAAACTTTAATTTTAAATTATTTTTTCCTTAAATTGTTGACATGCATCAGGTGACAACCCTAGCAGAATAGGTATACTTCTTCGCCCTTGTTAGGAAGCTTCCTCTCTGTTCGGTTACTCGTGTGGCCGTGCGGAGCCTCAGCCACTCACGTGAACATAAACGCTCTATCATACTTTACACCCCTGCCACGCGAACATCGCCCGTCGCCCCATACACATAGGCCCCATCTTGGTGTGGATCCATCGCGCTTGAATGACGTAAGCCGCTCTGCGCGCCCGCTGACGTAAGCTCGTTGTGCAACGAAGCCAGAGGTACGTGCTCTTGGAGCGAACTCGTCTAGAAATCGGTGTTAAGAAATGAGCCGACAGTGCGCAAGGTCGTTCTAACTTCTAAAACCATAGCTCGTGGGTACAACACCCTGTAATTGGTACCTAAATATCAACCAGTTGCAATTTAAATCCGTACTTAGTGCTTACTGAAATCCCTGTTTGTTGGTTTGTCTTTCTGAGTAATTATTGAGGACCTGGGGAGTGACGTATCACGTGGTAATTCTGATTTCCCGGGATAAAAATTAGCTGTGATAGCCCAGTTGTTAAGACTTCGGCCTCATTTTACGGCTTCGAATTCCAGGCATCTCGAACTTTTATATATGCGTTTAAAGCAACTTTACAGTCTACACGCTCTTTTGACTCCAATTTTACACGCTTTCACAGTTCAGTTTTATTTATTTGTATCAAATACCTTTAACTTTATAATATAAACTAATCATCATCATCATCATTAGCAACCCATCAACGGCTCACTGCTGAGCGCAGGTCTCCTCTCAGAGAAGGGTTATAGGCCATAGTCCACACGCTGGCCCAATGCGAATTGGTGGACTTCACACACCTTCGAGAACATTATGAAGAACTCAAATGTGCAGGTTTCCTCACGATGTTTTCCTTCACCGTTGAAGCAAGTGATAGTTAATTGCTTAAACGCACTTGACTCCGAAAAGTCAGAGGATTTCGTACCCGGGATTCGTACCCGGGATCGAACCTGCGACCCCCCGAATAAGAGACCACAGTCCTAACCACTAGGCTATCACTGCTTCATATAAACTATACGGCATATAAACTAATAGATTTAAATATTTCAGGGATTTCTGGTAGACTTAGAAAATTGTTTTAGAATAAAATTGTACTTAAAATACTATTAAAATCGACATATTTTTTTATTTTATTTTAATAATTATTAGATTTTTTATCGTCATAATATTGTTCTCTTAAGAAGTAAATAAAATTATAAACTTATCTAAGTCATTTAAAAATTGATATTTTTTATAGCATCCAGTAGAACACCAACGCGTCGCTTTAAAATATCTCACTCGAAATTAATTTAAATTACGCTTTCATACCAGAAACTTAATCAAGTACCAAACTATTTTTTAACTTTATCGCTGAGACGCGGCCTCGTTGTTTCAAGCGTCTATTTATACTTCGCGGAGAGCCTTCTTTGGATTAAAGTGACGGCTGGATTGCCGTCGGTAAAAGTCTAAAAGGATTCGATTGAGAGTCAAGCGCCTGACAACCTTATACAATATAAAATACGAAGACGACTTTGCGCAAGTGAACTCCACCGCAGATTCAAGTTGCTTAATTTTTTATATTTAATGGTCCAAGATATAGAAAGTACTAGCTAGAATTAGCTAAACTAGCTATCAGCGGCGGTTTCGCTCGCGTGCTGATGAAGGGAAGAATAACTGAGTAGGTCTTCATTAGGATTCTTTTTCACGCAATTGTTTTTGTTATGGTTTTGTTAAAGTTTGAACATAGAGGTGACGTAACGCGCCGTTTGATGTTCTTTCCAATATGGCGGATTGCTCTACTTTATAGTTTTATTTCTTCAAAATAAATATCAATCACAATCAAAGTAGAAAAATAACTACGTATTTTTTTATAATCCATGAATCCTATTTCACTAGATAAATTCATAATTTCATTTAGGTATCCTATTGTGGGCCGGTGATGGGTCGAGGCTGATGAATGAATGAAGCATACCTGTGCTATATTTAAGGAACTGTGTAAGCTTCATTACTTTATGCTGCTTTACCTACCATAAGCGACCGGATAAAAGATTAGCTCGTATGTGGTTCTATCTTGCTGATTTATAGGCTATGGCCGTCCGCATGACAGTAGGGTGACCACCGCACGCCTATAACAGCGCAGGGGTCTATCTGTCTCAACTGACAGCTATTACTGACGGCGCAATCTCGTATTGCTTTGTTTACGAATACTGTTTGCTAGGGGGTTTGAATTCGCTCAATGTGCGTTCCAGTGCTTAGAATTTAGGTATTCATATTACACAGTACCTACTACAACCTACATAAAGTAACATTGTTCAAGTTGCTAATTTACGACAATTTACAGTATGCGGCTGTATGTCGTGCAGCAATATAGTTCTGTGAGGTTAATACGAGTTTATGCGTCTAATAAATAACGTTGATAGATTTCGAGTAAATTCAAAATTTAATTTATGTCTGCCAACCTTTGGCTGTTATGACAAGTCAATACTCGGAAAGCAGATTCTGTTGAGAAGAGCTAACAAGAATATCTTATCTACACACATCAAAAGTGTCTAGGGATCAAGCATTTTTATGCGGATTTCTTGAGATTGAGATGTGGCTTTGTAATAAATTTATGATTTTATAAATTTATATGGAACCTTTTTGGTGCATTTCATAATTTGAATCAGGAACTGTCAATCAAATTCGAGTAAAAGATGAAAATCAGCTGTCAATATTTTCCCTATAAAAACATACAACGCATTGAAGACATTATTAGTGCTACTGTTTCCCTACTACTGATTAAAACCAACGTTATTATGGAGCGGCGACGTCATTTAAGCAGGGAAGAAATGCTCAGAGCCGTGGGAATGATAGAAGCTGGTTCCCGGCAACGTACTGTGGCTTTAGCTCTGAATACAAGTCAGAGTGTTATCAGTCGACTTTGGACACGTTACCGAAGCACTGGTACCGTGGCTGAGCGCCATGGAGGACGGTATCGCTGCACCACACGGAGACAAGACCGATACATTCAAATCTTAACTCGAAGAGCTCCAACAATAACCGCCATGATGTTAGCCGTGAGGCTTCATCACTCTTCAGGGAACTTAATTAGCGACCAAACAGTCAGAAACCGCTTGCATGAAGTGAACCTTCATTCCCGAAGACCGCTACGGGTACCACCTATAGCAATGCACAATCGTAGGATTCGATATCAATGGGCTCTTGAACACAGAAATTGGGCAGAAGAACAATGGCGTTTCGTGTGCTTTTCTGATGAGTCTCGTTTTGGTATGAGACCGGATACAAGACGTATACGACACTGGAGAACCCCTGGACGCCAACAGCGATTAAAATCCTGCCAGGAAGTCCATCCTTATAGTGGTGGAACCATCATGGTATGGGCGGGTATTTGGATCGGCGGAAGAACTGAGTTGATTTGGATCAGAGGCAACCTCAACGCTCAAATTTATGCTGAGACGATTGTATCAGACGTCATCGTTCCTCTACAAGTGCAAATCGGTCCCTTATTTCAGTTAATGCATGATAATGCACGACCGCACACCGCAAGAGTTGTAAGACAGACTCTCGCCGCAGCTAACATCAATGTCCTGCCCTGGCCTGCTCAGTCGCCAGACTTGAACCCGATTGAGCATGCATGGGATATGCTACAGAGAAGAGCTCTGCCGAATATGGAGGGTATCCAGTGGCAAGAAGACCTTTTTTTGTTGTTGCAACGAACATGGGCGGCCATTCCACAGCGTGATTTGGATGAACTCATTTTGAGTATGCCAAACCGATGTTCTTGTGTTGTTAGTGTTCGCGGTAGAAACACGGATTATTAATTGTTTAAGTTACCCAATAAAATTTTAAAGAAAACTGTTATTTCAGTCTTTTTTTCGAACTTTAATGTTAGTGGTTCAAATGTCAAAAATCCCTTTATTAGGAAAATGGCAAATTTCTTTATTAATGCAAAGGTGACTTGGTTTATCGTTACTGTGACAAACGAAAACACTTTATTTGATGAATCCTTAAAGAAAATTTTAATTAATATCAATCAGGAGAAAAGTTATTGCAAAAATATATGTTGATCCCTAGACACTTTTGATGTGTGTATTTAGGTAATAAATAAGATAAAACAATGCGGTTTTGATCTATTTTATTCTGAGGTTATATTGTGTTGAAGCTTGAAATCTATCAACGCTATCGAGATAATATGCAGCTCGTACCACAGAGTAATTATACCTCCCTATACTTACTGTGCTTGTACAGGGTCCTGTACTCATAGTTGCTAGACGTATAGCGTACAACTTCATAAGCTCATACAACTGTGGATCGCCATGCAATTCTTGGATATTGCAATCAGAATTTTTATTTGTTTGTCTAAAAAGCAATATTGTACATAGGCGCATATCTTTTATAATTACAAAATCAATTACAATATATCAAGGTCTTTTATAATTACAATATCGATGGGATACCAATGGCGAGAGTCTCAGAGGTTAAAGACTTAGGGGTTAGTATAAACACTGAGCTATCGTTTCGTAATCATATTGTAGATTGCTGTAAGAAAGCTTACAGAAATTTGGGTTTCTTGCTTCGTACAGTTAGTGGTTTCACTAATATAAGCGCTATCATCGCATTATATAATGCGTTAGTAAGGAGCCAACTTGAAAGTAATGCAGTCATTTGGGCTCCATATGAAGCAAAATATTGTATCAAGTTAGAGCGGGTTCAGAATAAATTTATTAGGTTCTTGTACATGAGGCTTTATGGGGTTTACCCATTCTACCCATTAAAGTACCCTACACTCTTTGTTCTGGGTATGGTCGGATACAATGAGCTCAGATCTAGAAGGGAATTAGCGCTTGTTACTTATGTTTTTAAAATAATGAGAGGCAAGTCATTCAATGCGGACGTGTTAGGGCAGGTCAGTCTCAGAGTGCCGGACCGGTACGTGTGGCGCAGGCGCAGGCCGCCGCTGCTGGCGCTGCCGCGAGGGCGCACCAACTTGCTCAAGAAGGCGCCGCTGACGCGCGCGCTTCGCACCCTGAACTTTGTGGCGGAGCAGATCGACCTGTTTTGTTGCACTCTGAATGAGCTCACCAAGATCGCAATGTGGTCAATATGTTACCAAAATAATTAATAAGTTATTTTTAGAATGTTAGATTTAGGTTTCTAATACAGTTAGTTATAAATGATATTGTGTTGCACTAACGAATTGGGATCAATTATCCTGTAATGTCAGTGTAAGTATGGAAAATAAATAAATAAATAAATCTTTGACACTTTGTCAATTACCTTAGTATCTAGTAGGTATAGTTCAAATTTGAGCTGGTAAGTGTCAGAAAAAGTACGTAAAATGATCAGGCAAAATTTTGATCGTTTCTTGGGTCTAGTACAAAATGTATAAGAGTGTTCCGCTGTGCGACCGAATTATTTTGACCGAAATTTTTGGACGAATTTTTTGGATTGCTCATTTCAACTAGACCAATATCACTATTAAAACTATTTTTGAGCGAGTTGTTAGACCTTAAAACCAAGGTCTTACGCTTAAACACAAGGTACAAAGCATACTTAAATCCCTGCAGCAACAGAGGAAAGGATGGCACAAACAAACAAACAACCTCTAACGCCAAACGCATATTATGCAGTCACTCCATCCTTTCATAGGTATAATTAAGAAAATATATCCTCTTAATATCCCTATAGCAACAGGAAAGGATGGCACAAACAAATAATCAATATTCAACACTTTGCACATAAATTTAAAAAATGGTGTCAAGGGAAAAATTTTTACTCCTTGGAGGAATTCTTTCAATACGACAAAAAAGATTTTGCCGTAAAAAAAAAATTGAAATCCAAACGGATATGCAGTCACTACAACCTTTCATAGGTAATTAAGAAAATATATCCTCTTGATAATTATTGTGATTTGATTAGAGTTATTTCGAAACCAATAACGGTTATTACCTAAATAATTTAATTAACAGTTCCATCAACCCTCTCCTAATACTCTCCTACCTAGATAGACATATTACATCAGGTGCGACAATATCCCAACGCCCTTTAGTTTCATACTAGATGACGTCCGCGACTTCGTCCGCGTGGATTCAGTTTTTAAAATTCCGTGGGAATTTTCCGGGATAACATTATCCTATTGTCAATCACATGGGTATGAGCTATCTATCCATCCATCCTCACAAACCATCGAGCCTCAATAGCCCAACGGTTAAAGGTGCGGACTGAAACTGAAAGGTCGCAGGTTCGAATCCCACCCGTTGCACTATTGTCGTACCCACTCCTAGCACAAGCTTTTCGCTTAGTTGGAGGGGATAGGAGGATATTAGTCAACTTCAATTTGACTAATATTCTTTAAAAAAAAAACTTTCACATTGATAATATTAGTAGGATTATTCGTAATGTTATTTCATATTATTATTATGTAAGTGAGTGTGATTTTGGACAGTGACACGCCCGACTCCAATTATTTAGCTTAGTGCGAGACTAGCCATAGATTAAATAATAATTACTGCGTGAATACCGCGCTACAGTATAAACGCTGTGTACCTACTAATAAAACGCCCCCTGCTGTGATTGGGCACATCACTAATATGACATGACGTCACGGATTGTGATGAGGATGACTTTCTGGAACAAATTAAACTAGTGGTTCGCCCCGAACTGAGACCTCGCGGTAACGGTATCCCATGATTAGGTATTCATTCAATCGATACATGACGACCAAAACTGACATTATTATTATTATGCCCGTTTTCACCAAACATACCTAAATCATCCCCTATGTAGGAGTCTCTTTACGTAGGTAGCTCCAAAACACAATCCTAAGTCCTAACATCCGTCCCAATGTCCTTTTAGGTGTCCCGTACAGGATCGTGATAAAGAAGTTGACAGTAATCATCACATAACTTATCATAGGTAGGTTAGGGAACGTCAGTGAAAACATTGAATTATTATGTAGGTACTAACGAGTGAAAACGGGTTAGGGGCATCTGTACAAATCGTCATCTATCGACGCGAATAGAAAATATACAAAATGATATTTAACTAAAGAATAATTTTAATTGAATAATATGTTATTATATTATGTACCTAAATAATAATGGTCGACGCAAAACTGTTTCAAATTGTCTTTAAAATGATACACAGAAAACCTATGAATCGCAAATAAAAAAAAAATTCTTCGCATTCGCTTCTATGAGAGCCCCCCTGAAATAAAGATTTTTATAACTTTTTAAGCCATTTTCGGCTGGAGGCCATCGGTTTACATATTATATCTAAATTTGAAGTAATTACGTTCAGTAATTCAAAAGTTATAAGGCTCTGACAGACGGACGGACGGACGGACGGACAAGTGCAAATCGCTCTAGTAAACTCAGAGACCTCGCTTCGCTCGGTCAATAAAACAGCGCCATCTGTTATTATTTAGCGCAATTTTCTTAAGTACTGTTTTCGAAGACTGTGAAGTATGTGTTTCATAGTGCAACAAAACAATCATGAGTCCAATGAACAATGAATACAAGTAAGAAACAGACAGACGAGGTTGCTTTTGCGTTTATATAAAAAAAAATACACGGGACGACTAGAGAACCTAGTTAAAAATAGTATGAACTATAATAGTATGGATTCTTCTTCTTCTTCATCAACCGATAGACGTCCACTGCTGGACAAAGGTGTCTTGCATGGACTTTCACAGGTCTCGGTCTTGCGCCGCCTAGATCCAGCGGCTACCTGCGACTCGTTTGATGTCGTCGGTCCACCTTGATGGGGAGTATGGATTACCTAGATTTAAATCCTTACTTACTAATATTATAAATGCGAAAGTGTTTGTTTGTTGGTTTGTAGGTACTTCAATCACGCAGCAACGCCACACCAGATTGACACGATTTTTTTGCATGGGTATAGTTGAGGACTTGGAGAGTGACGTAGGCTACCTGTTATCCTGAAAAAAAAGGGTTCCCGCGGGATTTTTAAAACATAACTCCACGAGGACGGAGTCACGGGTAAAAGCTAGTTTCTGATAAACCTGACGCGTTACTTATAATAGAATTCGTTACTGAAATAATGATGCTATCAGTAGCGCTAACATGATCACCACGAGAAAATTTTGTCTACCAGTTTTCTCGTGATATCCCTTAGATTCACGAGTAAATGTGTAGACAAAATGTTCTCGTGGCGCACATGTTAGCTCTACGGGTAAGAAGGAAACACGTAGGATAGATACTTGTGTGAGTTACTATGGGGTAGCTGCAAAGTTAAAAAAATTGGCAGTCATAGGGACTGCCGATAGAAGTATTTTTTTTCCTGATACTGAGTACCAAAGTGGTGCCTATAGAAGTGAAAACTAGATTTGCTAATAATTAAAAACAAACAAGAAAAGCGCAATGCCACGATTTCGTGGGTGAGATTCGAACCTGCCACATTATACAGTAAAGGTAAAGAAAGCGGCTGCTTGCCCGTTGCGCCAAGGCTGCGCAAGGTTGCTTGAGAACTTCCTGAAATCTCATATGAACAGTATACATAAAGCTCATGGAAAGCGTGCCGGTGACGGTGACGATGGTGACGGTAACGATGACGCGAAATCCATGTTTTTGCTCACTCAAAAATTGCTCAACGCGCCTAAAGAAGTTTTCACTTCAAAAATTCTCTAAAGGAAGTTAGTGGGGCGGGCCGTGTAGTGAATTATTGTAAGACGAGATTAGGTTTATGTAAGACAGTCGGGGGATCTTGGAGTGCGGCACCGCGGGCTCGGATCCGGGCCGCATCCGAGTGCAATGAATGCGACGACGGTTTCAAGGACGCGCCTCAGGTGATGACGTACGATACGCGCACCCCACCGCCCACAGCTCCCGCGGGTGTTCCGGCACCCACCTAATAATGCACGTCTGCGCCCTGTCTGCCGCGTCCGAACCCGCTGCAACCTTGAGAGCTCTCCGGGCCAGCCCCCTCGCGCCCTGTACCCTTAAACCGCGCTGAAAAATCTGTCTAATCGTTAACGCCTCACGCATCGACGATCGAGGACCAAAGCCAAACCAATAGACGCTACAATCATTCTTACCAGTTTCCCATTTGATTGATACACAAATCGTTTCGTATGATACAAACGTGTCTTCAAACACTCGGGTAGATACATTAATTTTGTTCAGGACATTTAGTCACACGTTTCGTTCTCACCAATTAGCGGGACAAGTTAATAACCTTCTAATTATCATAATAATAGTGCCGGTGAATAGGCAGGGTGGCGGCCCCGTCAGCTGAGTGAAAATGAAAGTAAACAGAACTCGGTCAAAGGGTTTGTACTCACCTACCCGCAATATTTATGTGGGTACGGGGGAGGCTACCCACCCCGATCCAGTCGCCCTCCTTTGATGGATTGGTTGGCGACCGGCGCGGATGGTTCGACTGAAACACAGCCGAACTCTACGACCAGGCGTTAGTCCCGATTTCCTGCTTCCTAAAAGCGGCAAACTTTTACCGCCGAATTATTATTCAGTGAAAGTTCTTGGAATTCTTTGTTTTGTTTTGGTGCACAGCCTGCCACCCCACCAACCCACCCTCTCCTCCGGAGTCGTCCTGGTGACACGATTGTTAAATAACACTCGTAAAGGTTCAATCTGTAGTTTTCGATACGCTATAACCTTTTAGTATCTAGTCTAGGTCAGTACCTATATTAACATTTACAATAATACCTACGTTAATTTTATGTGATGATCAGGGCCACTGTTTTCAAAAATAATTTCAATTTATTGCTGCAGAGCAATGTTTCTATCGGAATCCTAGCTATAAATTTTTGTTTAGCTGTAAAACTGTACCTGTAAGTTGTAACCCTCATACATACATACACAATCTTGTGTACCTATAAAGCAGTACCTACCGTGACTGTGGATCTTGAGATTTTTCTTGAGTATCTTAGGTGCACTAAGGCATCCTTAAAGAGCTGGAATGAAAAACCGCGTGGCAGATGTCGCGGGCATCAGGTGTGTACGTAGCTGAAATCGACTAATTAAGTTTACTGTGCACCGATAGAGTGCAAACGCCTACATCTTTCAAATAATTTATTCATAAACCCACCGGCGACCCACTTCTGGGCACAGGTCTCTTTTCGAATGAGAAGGGCTATAGGCCATAGTCCACCTCACTTGCCAATTACGGATTGGCAGATTTCTCTCTACATCTTTCAAATCATTTATTCATAAACCCACCGGCGGCCTACTTCTTGGCACAGGTCTCCTTTCGAATGAGAAGGGAATAGGCCATAGTCCACCTCACTTGCCAATTACGGATTGGCAGATTTCACACACATTTGAAAACATTTTGGAGAACTCACAGACATGCACTAGCATCCTCCTCACGATGTTTTCCGTCGCCGTTCAAGCAAGTGATATTTTACCTTTCATCTTTCAAATCATTTATTTATCAACCCATCGGCGACCCACTTCTGGGCACAGGTCTCTTTTCGAATGAGAAGGGCCATAGGCCATAGTCCACCTCACTTGCCAATTACGGATTGGCAGATTTCACACACCTTGGAGAACTCTCAGACATGCAGTAGCGTCCTCCTTCTCACGATGTTTTCCTTCGCCGTTCAAGCAAATGATATTTTACCTTTCATCTTTCAAATCATTTATTCATAAACCCATCCGCGGCCTACTTCTGGGCACAGGTCTCCTTTCGAATGAGATGGGAATAGGCCATAGCCCGTAGTCCTCCACCTCACTTGCCAATTACGGATTGGCAGATTTCACACACCTTTGGGAACATTATGGAGAACTCAAGACATGCACTAGCATCCTCCTTCTCACGATGTTTTGCTTCGCCGTTCAAGCAAGTGATATTTTAGTGCTTAAAAGTTAAAACGCACATAACTCCGAGAAGGCAGAAATATCTAGGCTCGAACCCCAAACCTCCGAATTATTTCAGTTCACTAAACAAATCACCCATTTTCAGTTATACCTTTGGATCAAAATTCCTGAAGAGTTGTCGAAATTACTGACAACGAATGCCCCGAGTATCCAATTACGCTTTGAAGGACCTCTGGGGTGGTCGTCATTGCGAGTCTGTATAGCGCTCGATCCTAATTCAGTAGCTAATCTTATTACCTTGAACAGTATTTCAGCGTTTTGTAACGACGTTATCGTCTGATCAGTGATTTGTCCTATACCAATTACACTGTGATTTTATTTTTAAGATGTTTTATTTGAATTTTCATAAAAAGTATGTCTACGCGATATGGTATGACGATATTGTAACTCAAATACAGGCTGTGCTGTGCTCAATATTTTTCAGCTGTGCTAGAAGAAGTCTTTAGAAACATGGATTGGCATAAATATGGAATCAATATTAATGGAACTCTTATTAATCACTTACGATTCGCGGACGACCTTGTACTGATTGCTGATAACCACACAATACTCCAAAAAATGCTACAAGAGCTCTCAGATAGCAGCAAGAAAGTTGGACTTACAACGAATAAAACAAAGACAAAAATCCTAACTAATGGTAATACTGACACGATATTGTTAGAAGGCGAACATATCGAGTATGTCAACTCATATATATATCTTGGACAACTCATTTCGTTTACTAAACAAATGGATCAAGAGATTGACAGAAGAGTAACAAATGCATGGCGAAAATACTGGTCACTAAAGGAGGTAATGAAGAACTGCCAATACCCAATGTCATCGAAGAGAAAACTCTTTAATCTTTGCATACTTCCTGCCCTGACTTACGGATGCCAAACATGGGCGTTGACACAGAAAACCTTAAATAAAATTAGAACCTGCCAAAGAAGTATGGAGCGCAGCATGTTGGGCTTCACTAGGCGGGATAGGAGGAGATGCAAGGACTTGAGAAGAATAACAAAACTCGAAGATGCAGTTCTTCTATCAAAAAAACTAAAGTGGAGATGGACAGGACACATGATCCGAGAAAAAGCAGAGAAGTGGACTAGACTTTTGACAGAATGGGAAATTAGAGACGGCTCGAAACGAAAAAGAGGTAGACAAAGGAAACGCTGGGACGATGACATTAAGCAGACGGCTGGGACACTATGGTTACGAATAGCCAAAAACCGAAACACCTGGAAACACCTGGAGGAGGCCTACGCGTCACAGGACGCGCTGATTGCGGACTAACTAAAGTGCAAAATTTAATGTAGTATATTAATGTTTGATCAGCAATAAAGGCTTTATTTATTTATTTATTTATTTATTTGAATTTTCATAAAAAG
Source organism: Oeneis ivallda (assembly GCA_029955525.1). Classification (NCBI taxonomy): domain Eukaryota; kingdom Metazoa; phylum Arthropoda; class Insecta; order Lepidoptera; family Nymphalidae; genus Oeneis; species Oeneis ivallda. The sequence goes on from JARPMR010000022.1 coordinate 14,044,193, forward strand.
TATGTCTACGCGATATGGTATGACGATATTGTAACTCAAATACAGGCTCAGAATTCTAACAGCTGAACATAATGAGTTTTGTATAAAGGTATGTTGTTGTTTCATGTTGTTTGAACTTTAAACGATATTTTGGTTACGTATAGTGCAGTTTCATTAAATTATAGTTTTTTATCTTATAACAATACAGTGAGCTCAGCATCCACACATAAAAACTTTGATGTTAAAAGTTTTAAAAGGATGACTGATCTATTTATCTTTACTAATAAATATTATTATGAATGTGAAAGTGTGTTTGTTTGTGGGTTTGTAGTTCAATCACGCCGCAATAGAGCAACGGATTGACTTGATTTTTTGTATGGGCATAGTTGAGAACCTGGTATAGGCTCCCGGACAAACAAAGAGTTCCCGCGGAATTTTTTAAAACTATGTTAAATGATGGCATCATCTATTGTTAAATGAATGTTGTGAAATGTTTTAATTAATACATGTGTAAATAAAAAAATGTTTTAAATTTTGAATAGAATAGAATAGAAATATTTTTTATTCAAATAAACTGTTACAAGTGCTTTTGAATAGTCGATGAATCTACCACATTTGAAACACACACCCAACTCAACCCCCCCCCCCCTCACCCCCCCCCCACCCGCCACCCCTTACCTGGTTACCATGTCGTGGAAATAATCCGAAATAACAGTACACTAAATTTCATATCAATTGCACCTGTGAAACTCTTTTAAGACCCTTTAATCAAGTAAGAAATGAGTAAATATCAATAAAGAAATGAGAAAATCGGTCCATTCGTTGGAGAGCTACGAGGGAACAAACACATACATAGATACTCACTTCAAACTTATAACAACCCTCTTTTTGTTGGAGGTTAAAAAGGCCACCTATAAGGTATTTACATTATTAAATGCCAGAACTGCCTAAATACTTTGACATATTTAAGAATCGCGGGTGGGTCAGGTGGTCTTGCAGTTTGCTGTAGTAGTATCAACTTTTGACGACCTCCCTGGCTCAGTTGTGAGCGCTGTTGTCTTATAACTGGGAGGTCTCGGGTTCGATTCCCGGCGGGGTCAATTTGGGAATTTATAATTTCTGAATTGTCTCTGGTCTGGTCTGGTGGGAGGCTTTGGCCGTGGCTAGTTACCACCCTACTGTCAAAGACGTGCCGCCAAGCGATTTAGCGTTCCGGCACGATGGCGTGTAGAAACCAATTAGGGGTAAGGGTTGAATGTTCACTGCCATACCCCTTCCAAGTTAGCCCGCTACCATCTTAGACGGCATCGTCACTTACCATCAGGTGAGATCACAGTCAAGGACTAGCTTGTCATCGAATAAAAATAAAAAAAAAGCTATCATAGTCTTTTGACCAACAAATCCTGAATAGATTCTGCTTGGCTGACAAATTAGTCGCTGCGTATCCAATTACGAGTCGGAGACCCTCGCGGCCGTCGGTCTGAGTGTACCGAATGCCGCTCGATCCTCTCTAATCTGATTAGGGCCCGATAATTCGTATTGAGCACCGTGCCAGAGTTGTAGCGTTCCTATTATTTCTAAAAGTTGACTTATTCCACGGAATGCACTTAAAACTGTTATAATTTCGTTTATTAGCGACTGGGGTTAGTGCCGCGGCCGGTTCGGACCAAAAACTTGCTCTTGGTACTTGGTTAAGAATCATGCTAAAATATACTGCTTATAAATGAATATACAATTCAAAATATTAATATTAAATACTGAATAAATTTCGATTTCAGATTTTCATTCATTCATTCGGTTTAGGATAAAATATGAGAAATATTTTATACTAAATCTTAAAATCTTCATTTTGCGCTCTATCGGATTGAACTAAAATTAAAAAAGAATAATATTCAAAAGGATATTTGTGGATTTTCAATCTAAGGCAATGTTTTTTTTTTGCAGGTTTTAAAAAACTGAATTTATTGTTTTCTTCAATATTGATATCGTGTTTGCATTAATAATATGGTTGAACATAATAATAACATTCTTAAGTTGAAATAAAATGAAGTTGGTTTTTGACGTCATTCATTTGGTATTTCAATATATTTTTAAACCTGTTGTTTTAAACAGTGCGTAATTTACTGATAGAATGCTGTGTTATCTTATAAGTCGTTCGTCAATGAAATGCCCAACGTGTTACATAGAGCCAACCCTAGATATTACCTACTAAATAATGGTTCAGCTATTATTAGTATTCATGTGACGTAACAAAAGTTCTTGAACTTGTAACGTTCAATATCAATTATATTATTGTAGTTGGTGCGAGTGTAAGGGAAACATAAAAAGTGAATGACTCATCTCGACCTTGAACTTGGCTCGTTTGACATCGGGGTGACGTTATCTGTGAGTGGGGAGGTCTGTTTCTATTTCACTGATATTAATTACACGCTTTTGATTTTCTTCGAGTTTCTTTTTTTCTTTGTATACATTTAGGTTGTTAGGGAAAATGGAAAAAGTTTATTTTTTCGTGTCTTTTATTAAACCCCGACGCAAAAACAGCGATCTATCTGACTACAGTAGGCCGATTCGGTAAAAGTGGCATCAATCATTGCTGCAGTTTATCGCGATCTTTCTGCAAGGCATTTTAGTCAATAGCGAGTGGCCAATCAGAGGCGATTGCAATCGTCACACTGTAGCAATCAATTTTAGAGAATCGCCGGTTCTTAGCTTGATGAAAATCTGTCCAGCGGATTAAGGATTATTATCAGCTCTTTCTCTAGCCAGTGCGGACTATCCAATCCTATTCGATATTGCGTCGATGAAATGCTCGAATAAATCAAGTATTGCCCCCACTTCACCGATTTTTAAATATCACGCAATTACCTAAGTAAGTACATAAAAAACTCAATCAGTATCTCTATCACTGTTCACAGACCATACAAAAAATACTTAATCATTAATTCCTTAAGCCGCTCTGAACGATCTCTCATTTTACAAAACCACGATTGAATCTGTCTAGGCTAGTGTTTACATCCTTGAAACGTGACGCAGAAAGTAGAGGAGTGAAAGCAGTGCGATTAATGCAATGAGTCTGCCGCGAACTGTGTCGAGGACGCCTGCCTTCTGTTATAAATTTGTAATGAATGAACCGTCAACCGACTTCAATACCCGTCTTCACGCTCTGTAATTAAAATCACACTAACAGATGTTCTCGCTCGACGTCTAAACTAGCGGCACGCTATGATGGCCGGTTTGACGTTTGTCCGCTCATGAAGTTCCGTATTAATTGATAACGACTTTGAAGGAAATAATTGTATTACTTTATTGACGATAGTGATGTGCAGAGATTCATAAATTTTATCGAATGTAGTTTTAGGTTTAGGACTCAAAATTTATTTATTAAATTGATTTCTAAAATGTATACAAGTGTAGAAAAATCAGTTTGCACCATTTAAGGGGTGAATGTACTTGTGAATATGAACAATTGTGAATATGAAAAAATGCTAAAATTATTAGAAGAAGCTTGTGAACATGTGACTAAAGGAGACTGGGAAAAGGTTGTGAATAGAACTGTTAAATTAATAAGGGAAGATTATGAAAGAGATGTGAAAATAGATAATATTATAGAAAACGAACATATAATTATTAATGTAGGTGATGATAGCAGTGACGACAGTGAAAATAGTAGTATGGACGAATCTGATTAATTATGGCCTTTTGTGGCACCTTTTTTGGTATCTTTTGTATTCATATGTTTCTTGTGTGCATATAAAGTATGTATATTCATTTTCATTCAAATATTCAGTTCGTTCAAATAAATTAAATAAACATATACATTTTTGTTTTATTAAACCTATTTAATCAGGTACAAAAACAAAACTTAATTGTTTTTTGTTCGAGAATAAATTGACATTCCACATCACTATTGTAATGTGTCAAACCGGCCATCATAGCGTGCCGCTAGTGTAGTGACGTTTCAATATGTAATTTATGTTGACGATCTCTGAGCAAAAAAATATTAAGTTTTGCAAGAAAAGGTTAGAATTATTTTGCTATAATCCGCCAACAGAAAAAATATGTATGGTCAAACATGCAGTAACACGCTAAGCACCGCGCACCTTCCCAAGCAAGCAAGAAAGCAAAGTTCCTAAGCAAGCAAAGAAACGTGCGTCGAGATTAGTGTAAAAATCTTGTGTGGTGGTTAGGGCTTGCATTCGAATATTCGAATATTCGAATTATTCGAATAATATGTCTTGTCCGAATATTCGAATATTAAATCTGCTATATTCGAATATTCGATCAATTTTCCGAAAGCAAAACTCGGAATATTGATGTGCATGTCGCAGGCATTTTGTGTGATTCCGCCGTTTACATACGGCGTTGTCAGTTTAGAAACGCTCGCTGTTATGTAATGCCGCGGCAAATTGAAGTATTTAGTTCTGTTTCTTATGTCTAACAAGTACTATGTTTGCCAAAATCTAAAGTTAGGTTAGGGTTATACATGAACAGTCGGGTGGTAGTGTGAACAGTCAGGTGTGTGTGAAGAGTCTGGTGAACACTTAGGTATATTGGCCAAATGGAACCTAAGTGCCCTGCCTGCGGCCAGGCACCTGACTGTTCATGTCGCACCCCAACCTAACCTAGTCCCGTTGCCCAGTCACCAGGCGATGAGAAGGAACACCGTGGGGTTTTAGTCGGTTAGAGTCCGACATAACTGTCGCGTCACCCCGGGCGCGGTGGTATCCATGATGGATTTCCCCACGTAAAAAAAAGGTATATTGGCCAAATGGAACCTAAGTGCCCGGCCTGTGGCCGGGCACCTGACTGTTCATGTCGAACGTAACTTTAGAGGCAGATTCGTGGCCCTACACTAGCGGCACGCTATGATGGCCGGTTTGACACATTACAATAGTGATGTGGAATGTCAATTTATTCTCGAACAAAAAACAATTAAGTTTTGTTTTTGTACCTGATTAAATAGGTTTAATAAAACAAAAATGTATATGTTTATTTAATTTATTTGAACGAACTGAATATTTGAATGAAAATGAATATACATACTTTATATGCACACAAGAAACATATGAATACAAAAGATACCAAAAAAGGTGCCACAAAAGGCCATAATTAATCAGATTCGTCCATACTACTATTTTCACTGTCGTCACTGCTATCATCACCTACATTAATAATTATATGTTCGTTTTCTATAATATTATCTATTTTCACATCTCTTTCATAATCTTCCCTTATTAATTTAACAGTTCTATTCACAACCTTTTCCCAGTCTCCTTTAGTCACATGTTCACAAGCTTCTTCTAATAATTTTAACATTTTTTTTGTGGTAAATGGGGGTTCTGTATTGTGTCTTGCAGCATATCCCTTAATTTGAGCCCACACCAACTCAATCGCATTATACTCACAATGGTAAGGCGGTAACCGTATAACTCTGTGCCCATGTTCTAATGCTATTTCGTCAATGACGTATCGGATCTTGGTTGGTTTGTTTTCTTTTAAAAGACGTACTAATTCCGCTTTTAACATATTCATGTTTGCATCTACGCCATTTTTACGAAGCCATGCGACGATATCAGCTTTCTTTTGGGATTGGGCAGGTGGCTTGTCAATTTGCATCGAGTGGTATGGGGCGTTGTCCATAATTATAATAGATGGTTCAGGGAGGCTACACAACATTGAGGTAAACCATTCAGTAAACTTTTCTCCATTCATGTCTTCATGATAGTCTCCAGTGGTTTTTGACGCAAAAGCCATGAGAGAACCTTCGACAAACCCGTTGATGGTTCCGGCGTGACAAATTATAAGTCGCGATCCTTTTCCTACAGGAACTTTGGAAGTAGATGCTGCTGTGTCATCGTTCCAAGAACGGCCTACAGTATGGTTAGCATTAAGCCATGTTTCATCCAAGAACACAACATTTTGCCAATTTTTGATTTCTTTCACTTGCCGTAAAAAAGTATACCTTGCCATCGCTATATCAAATCTTTCCATCAATATTTTGCGTTTGTTACATTTTTTGTATCGAAATCCAATGGTCTTCAAAATCTTCGTTAAAGAACTTTCCCCACCGAAGAATAATCCAGCTTCCTTCAGTGAATGCACCAACTTTTTTCTTGTTGGATACTCCTTCTGTAAATAGTAGCCGTAAACATGTCTTCGGATAGCATCGGCATCAAAGCTATCGATGCCTACGACTGGTTTTGCTCGTTTTCTCTTTTTTGGTGTGTGAAGTTTATTTTCTTCTGTGCCAGTCTCGCCATATTTTTTTTTAGTTATCCGTCTAACAGTTCGTTGTCCAATATTAAGCGCATCAGCTACGCGTTCAACCACTGACGTTATAGGTAAAATTGGCCCTCCATTTTGAGCTTCACGATCGAAATAGTTACGAAGGCGTATTACGAACTCACGTGTCTGACTATTTAGAACAGTTCTCTGCGTACGTTCGGTCATATCGACGAAATCCACAACAAAGGGCTTGAACAGAGTCCAAATTAACGAGCAAGGGTCAACAGTAATGCAGTATCAATATTTGAAATCCAAAGCCAGGTCAAAACTATATCACAATCGCATTGCACTGACAGTTTATACTTTTCGAAGCAACGTCAATTCGAAACTGCTTTGTTTTGCATTGAGCATTGACGCGAGTTTGCCGGAGGTAGTAGTTGTGCTAGCCAGCGATCCTATGTGACGATCGTATTAGATTCCATTTTTAAAAATTTTCAATTTAGAAAACCAAATGCCGAGTTGTGGTATATATCATATAAAAATAAAAATTTTACCTTTTGTATGAAACAGCTGATATTTTTTTGCGATTTCAGAGGTTTGTCCACATAGTGAAAATTGTTCATATTCACAAGTACATTCACCCCTTAAATGGTGCAAACTGATTTTTCTACACTTGTATACATTTTAGAAATCAATTTAATAAATAAATTTTGAGTCCTAAACCTAAAACTACATTCGATAAAATTTATGAATCTCTGCACATCACTATCGTCAATAAAGTAATACAATTATTTCCTTCAAAGTCGTTATCAATTAATACGGAACTTCATGAGCGGACAAACGTCAAACCGGCCATCATAGCGTGCCGCTAGTGTAGTGCTTGGGAATTGCGTAGATTCGCAATAACTACATCTAAAACTACAGTGAAATTAAAACAATTGAACGAGTTGTCATTTTGCCTTCGGCATATTACATAACAGCGAGCGTTTCTAAACTGACGACGCCGTATGTAAACGGCGGAATCACACAAAATGCCTGCGACATGCACAAAATATTACTTTTAAACTCCGCGCGCAACATTATGCTTAGAAGTAGAAGACAATAATTATGCTTAGAAGAAAGCAGTGATGAGGTCTAGGTTGGAACGCGCTTGCCTAGAAGATACCTATTCACTCTTGCCTTGAAGGTTTTTAAGTTGTACGTGTAAGTGTAAGAATAAGCCAAATTTGAATGATAAGATTAAATCGTATTTTATTTTTGTGCAATTTAACATTGATCTAATTCTGATCACATAATTTCTTCTTCTTTGTCAACCAATAGACGTCCACTGCTGGGCAAAGGTCTCTTGCATGGACCTCCACAGACCTCGGTCTTGCGCCGCCTGAATCCAGCGGCTCCCTGCAACTCGTTTGATGTCGTCAGTCCACCCAGAGGGGGGTCTGCCAACACAGCGTTTCCCGGTGCGGAGTCGCCACTCCAGCACCTTGGGACCCCAGCGAACATCGTACTATGTGTCGCGGCCATTTCTACTTCAGTTTCACGACTCGCTGAGCTATGTCGGTGACTTTGGTTCTCCTATTACGGATCTCCTCATTTCTGATTTGATCTCGCAGGGATACTCCGAGCATAGCTCTCTCCATAGCCCACTGAGTGACCATGAGCCTTCTTATGAGGCCCACAGTTAGCGACCAATTCTCGGATCCGTAAGTCAACACTGGCAACACGCATTGTTCTTTTAGTGACTGTCTTCAGGCGCTGAGGGATTTTGGACGAGAAGACATCTCGGAGATTCCCAAATGCTGCCCAGCCGAGATGGATTCGGCTGTTGATCTCTTTCTCAAAAACCTGTTGAGGATTTGATCCCAGAGCCAAACTGGCCCGACACTATACCGAAGATATCCCGGACGTCAGCCTATACGAGATTAGTATGGCTCTCAAGCAGCTCAAGTACAACAAGGCGCCTGGTGATGATGGAGTCGCTGCAGAACTCCTGAAAGCGGGTGGAAAACCGATACTTTAGATCTTTCAGCGATTGTTCAATTCCGTCATTCACGAGGGTATACCGCCGGAAGCATGGCACAGGAGCGTGGTGGTTCTATTCTTCAAAAAAGGGTGATAATACCTTGTTGAAGAATTATTATAGACCCATCTAGCTACTGAGTCATGTTTATAAGTTGTTCTCGAGAGTCATTACGAATCGTCTCGCTCGTAGGTTCGACTACTTCCAGCCTCCCGAACAAACCGGATTCCGAAAAGGTTTTGGCGCCATAGATCACATTCATACGCTGCGGCAGGTTATACAAAAGATGGAAGAGCATAAACGGCCACTTTGCTTAGCGTTTGAGGACTATGAGAAAGTCTGAGATTTGGTGGAAACTTGGGCCTTATTGAGGTCGCTGCAGAGATGCCGGATTGACTACCGGTATATCCAAGTGTTGAAGTGCTTGTATGAAAACGCCACAATGTCAGTACGTATACAGGACCAGACTACGAGGCCAATCCACTTGCAGCGTGGAGTGTGACAGGGAGACGCAATCTCCCCAAAGCTATTTACCGCTGTGTTGGAGGACGTCTTTAAGCCTCTGGATTGGAACGGACTTGGCATCAACATAAACGGTGAGTACATCACTCACTTGCGATTTGCCAATGACATAGGTAGTCGTTATGGCAGAGACTGAGCGACTTCAATACAGTGCTCAACGATCTCAGCACGGTTTCTCAGCGTTGGGCCTAAAGATGAACATGAGCAAGATGAAAATCATGTCCAATGCTCATGCTCCACTCCACCCTCGTTAAGAATATTGCACTTGACATTGTGCACGAGTAAATAATATACCTGGGACACACAGTCCAGCTAGGTAGGTCCAATTTAATAATTTCGAATACTGAATTATTTATTACCTATTTGTATTCTATCAACGTTGAAAGTGCTCAACGATCTCAGCACGGTTTCTCAGCGTTGGGCCTAAAGATGAACATGAGCAAGATGAAAATCATGTCCAATGCTCATGCTCCACTCCACCCTCGTTAAGAATATTGCACTTGACATTGTGCACGAGTAAATAATATACCTGGGACACACAGTCCAGCTAGGTAGGTCCAATTTAATAATTTCGAATACTGAATTATTACCTATTTGTATTCTATCAACGTTGAAAATCTTTCTTTTAAATCTTTTAAGTTTTGTAAGTAAGTAATACGAAGTAAGTAGTACGAAGAACCAAAAATAATGTTTAGAATTTAGTACTTTATTTCTAGTTACATGATAAAAGATTTTAAGCAAGTTGTTGTTTTTGTAATTGATTATTTGATTTTATTGATATATAAATATTATTACAATACTCACACTCATATCTCAGTTTATAAGACTGTGTTATGTTGTGGTTGTCTTGTTTTGCACCAACTTTTTATATTTTTTGGGGGACTGAATTAGTGCCATAACAATCAAATTCCAAACAGTTCTTTAATTTTTAAGTAAGATTTAGTTTTGATTCAGAGATGTTAGACTCAAAGTAAGAGATTGGCAGTTAAAAACATGATTATTAAAACATCTTTTGTTTTTTTTAATTATTCGAATATTATTCGAATAATTCGAATAATACCCGAAAAAAAGTCGAATATTCGAATACCAAAATTTTCGAATATTTGCAAGCCCTAGTGGTGGTGCATGTGAGTGGTGGTGCCATTGTTTGCTTGGGAACTTTGCTTTCTTGCTTGCTTGGGAAGGTGAGCGGTGCTTAGCTTGACAGATTTTTTCTGTTGGCGGATTATAGCAAAATAATTCTAACCTTTTCTTGCTAATCATGAACTTGAACTTCAGCAAAGTAACGCCTGCTTCTATCCAAATATTAAGTTCTTTTTCCGATTGGGCTAAGGATTTTTTCTTTTGCATTGGCTTGATAAAAATAGACTGAAACTGAAAAGACGTCCTATTATCTTCGACCACACTGCTGAAGTAGGTAATTGGTATTTAAACCTGAGGGGTTAGTAAAAGTTTGGGTAGTTAACTATGCATAGTAAACTATGCCATTACAGTCAAAGTAAAATAAACCATAACAGTATTGAGTTAGAGCTCAATTTCGTGTATGTATTCTTATACATTTACGTAACGAAAACGCTCCAAATTAAAATCACCTGTATTGAATTTGTGACTTTAAGAACGCGTATAACGCCAAAAAAAATCAGATTTCGCGATGAGATAAAACATAGCCGCAACCTCATGTGAGGCGCGACAAAAGAAAGCGTTTTGCGCGGAATAGGAGTGTAGTAAGCGCCAAATACTTTGTAACTCGTAAAATATTCATTTTCTTTTCAATTCGCTAGGCTACTCTCTTGATAATATCAATCGGAATTTAATGTAAAAATGTTGGCTCTGTAATATGCAACACATTGAAAATAAATGAATATTGGTTAAAAATTAGACCTAACTTCGCGATTTTTTACTATCGAACAAATTTCATCATTTTATGTTTTTGCCCAAGCACATCCCTTGGTAGTATGATGTAATTTTTGCGTGTTTTTTCGGATAGTTGAAACTTGATCTACTACTGTAAAAATCAAATCTGTTTACTGTTAACGAGCGCACACCCACTCTTAAATCGATACTATATTAGCGGCACGCTATGATGGCCGGTTTGACGTTTGTCCGCTCATGAAGTTCCGTATTAATTGATAACGACTTTGAAGGAAATAATTGTATTACTTTATTGACGATAGTGATGTGCAGAGATTCATAAATTTTATCGAATGTAGTTTTAGGTTTAGGACTCAAAATTTATTTATTAAATTGATTTCTAAAATGTATACAAGTGTAGAAAAATCAGTTTGCACCATTTAAGGGGTGAATGTACTTGTGAATATGAACAATTTTCACTATGTGGACAAACCTCTGAAATCGCAAAAAAATATCAGCTGTTTCATACAAAAGGTAAAAATTTTATTTTTATATGATATATACCACAACTCGGCATTTGGTTTTCTAAATTGAAAATTTTTAAAAATGGAATCTAATACGATCGTCACATAGGATCGCTGGCTAGCACAACTACTACCTCCGGCAAACTCGCGTCAATGCTCAATGCAAAACAAAGCAGTTTCGAATTGACGTTGCTTCGAAAAGTATAAACTGTCAGTGCAATGCGATTGTGATATAGTTTTGACCTGGCTTTGGATTTCAAATATTGATACTGCATTACTGTTGACCCTTGCTCGTTAATTTGGACTCTGTTCAAGCCCTTTGTTGTGGATTTCGTCGATATGACCGAACGTACGCAGAGAACTGTTCTAAATAGTCAGACACGTGAGTTCGTAATACGCCTTCGTAACTATTTCGATCGTGAAGCTCAAAATGGAGGGCCAATTTTACCTATAACGTCAGTGGTTGAACGCGTAGCTGATGCGCTTAATATTGGACAACGAACTGTTAGACGGATAACTAAAAAAAAATATGGCGAGACTGGCACAGAAGAAAATAAACTTCACACACCAAAAAAGAGAAAACGAGCAAAACCAGTCGTAGGCATCGATAGCTTTGATGCCGATGCTATCCGAAGACATGTTTACGGCTACTATTTACAGAAGGAGTATCCAACAAGAAAAAAGTTGGTGCATTCACTGAAGGAAGCTGGATTATTCTTCGGTGGGGAAAGTTCTTTAACGAAGATTTTGAAGACCATTGGATTTCGATACAAAAAATGTAACAAACGCAAAATATTGATGGAAAGATTTGATATAGCGATGGCAAGGTATACTTTTTTACGGCAAGTGAAAGAAATCAAAAATTGGCAAAATGTTGTGTTCTTGGATGAAACATGGCTTAATGCTAACCATACTGTAGGCCGTTCTTGGAACGATGACACAGCAGCATCTACTTCCAAAGTTCCTGTAGGAAAAGGATCGCGACTTATAATTTGTCACGCCGGAACCATCAACGGGTTTGTCGAAGGTTCTCTCATGGCTTTTGCGTCAAAAACCACTGGAGACTATCATGAAGACATGAATGGAGAAAAGTTTACTGAATGGTTTACCTAAATGTTGTGTAGCCTCCCTGAACCATCTATTATAATTATGGACAACGCCCCATACCACTCGATGCAAATTGACAAGCCACCTGCCCAATCCCAAAAGAAAGCTGATATCGTCGCATGGCTTCGTAAAAATGGCGTAGATGCAAACATGAATATGTTAAAAGCGGAATTAGTACGTCTTTTAAAAGAAAACAAACCAACCAAGATCCGATACGTCATTGACGAAATAGCATTAGAACATGGGCACAGAGTTATACGGTTACCGCCTTACCATTGTGAGTATAATGCGATTGAGTTGGTGTGGGCTCAAATTAAGGGATATGCTGCAAGACACAATACAGAACCCCCATTTACCACAAAAAAAATGCTAAAATTATTAGAAGAAGCTTGTGAACATGTGACTAAAGGAGACTGGGAAAAGGTTGTGAATAGAACTGTTAAATTAATAAGGGAAGATTATGAAAGAGATGTGAAAATAGATAATATTATATAAAACGAACATATAATTATTAATGTAGGTGATGATAGCAGTGACGACAGTGAAAATAGTAGTATGGACGAATCTGATTAATTATGGCCTTTTGTGGCACCTTTTTTGGTATCTTTTGTATTCATATGTTTCTTGTGTGCATATAAAGTATGTATATTCATTTTCATTCAAATATTCAGTTCGTTCAAATAAATTAAATAAACATATACATTTTTGTTTTATTAAACCTATTTAATCAGGTACAAAAACAAAACTTAATTGTTTTTTGTTCGAGAATAAATTGACATTCCACATCACTATTGTAATGTGTCAAACCGGCCATCATAACGTGCCGCTAGTTTAATGTGGTTCATATTTCTTTGATGCTAATGTAATAGTTAACTATTACGATCAAACGAATTAAAACTCGGCATAACCACACTGGTAGAGAGTTTGAATTTGGTTCGACGACGTTAAGTTAATAAAACTACTTACACATCTACTTCATTGTCTTCATAATAACAATAATGACTATCACTTATTTGTAACTTTGCCAAGTAGATATAGGATTTCAAACGAGTTGCTGGGAGCGGCTGGATACATGAGGCGTAAGATCGGATACTGTGACAATTCTTGTAAGAGACCTATAAGTCCGGTTATGGACGTGTACCAATTCAGACGATGACGACGCAAACTTACTTTAATGACCTCCGTAGCGCAATGGTTAAATATGTGGACTGAAAACTGAATGGCCAACGGTTCGATCCCAATCTCATACACTATTGTCATAATTATCTAATCCTTACCACAAGCTTTCCGCTTATTCGAAGGGAAAGGAGACCATTACTTTAAGTTCAGCATCGTTACAAAACTAGTCAATTGTGTTTTCCAACATGTGTTGCTCTCAAACTTGTTCAAAACTAGCAAGCTACTATCGCACATAGACCTAGCTATACGTATGTGTTTGTTAGATGAAGTACCAGTGTCTCGGCGCGTCGGCAGCGTTCGCGAGATGCAAAACAATGCACCCGCAATCGTTTCGTAGTCAATGGGGCTCGCGGGCGCTATTTATGTAACGCTAGATGCATAGATGTTGTAATGCACTTATTCGCCAGTAAACGACTCGCATAATGGATGCACGGTCAAGGCCTCCTACCACGTGCCCGATTGTTTCGCCCCGCGTGTGTTTTGAGTTAAAAGCCTGCGTGAAATGCCTTATTTGCATTATCATCGCTGTTTTAGTGCCGATTTCTCCGAACTCCGTTTAACCAGAGTACATTTCTCACAGTTTTTGTTTTGAAAATCTGTCAAAATTAAAATTCGTCGGTTAAACTTTACTCGGCGATGATTAATTTAGAACTCTATCGAATAAATATACATACCTACTATCTTTTACTTGTGGTGCACGCTGCCTTGCCTTGCAAACTGCAGGCAGAGCCTCAATAGCGCAGTGGTCCAAACGCGGACTGAAAACCGAAAAGGTCGACGGTTTAGATCCCACTAATTGCATTATTGTCGGGCAAATTCCCAGCTTTACTCTTAGGGCCGATTTCACCAACGTAAAGTCTTATCCGAGTGTTAATTTGATATTTTGACAGTATTTTCAATACAAAACCTGTCAGAACGCCCACTATATTCCTAGGATAAACGTTACTCGACGTTGTTGTGTGTTGTGGTGGAAAGTAATATAGGTAGTCATTGGCAAAAAAAAGGCATTCTAACACTAGGAACAACGGTCGCGCGGGATAACCTATTCGACGGGCTAGTGAGACAACAGTGAATTCTTAAGAGAAGACGAGCTGAAAAGAATAAAGTAGCCAAAAATACTACACATAAAAGTCTGATCAATTATTTAGGAAGCCGGCTCCACCATGAAACCGTAGCAGCACATCGAAGCGGCTTCACCGCTTGAATTATTACTCCTCGTAATAGAAGAGGCTCGTACCCAATTAATGTATCGCTAGATAGATAGATTTCGTAATGCGCTTATTTGCAAGTTAACGGCTCCGCATAATGCATGCACGGTCAAGGCCTCATACCACGTGTTCAATTTTATGAACGCGAGCATTGAAACGATGATAGTCTTTAAAGTTAAACCCTGCTCTATTGCTGACTGTACCCCTGTATCTACACGTGGCTGCGATGCTACAAGTTACATTACAAGTTTTATGAATGAATTAATACTGTTTCTTTTGATGTTTACCATTTGCCAAAAAATTGCGCATTTGTTGTAACAATGTTATAACTCGAAAAAATACCTACAGAGTGATTTCACATTTAGGACCTTTTTGACACCTTTAGTGCTGATTCCACCAACGTCGAACCGAGGAATAAATTGAGCGTTCTGGCAGTTTTGATATTGAAAATCTGCCAAAATACAAAGCCTTATTTTACGATGGTGAAATCGGACCTGAAACACATTTTTAAAAAATCTGAGGTTTTTGAGATAAAATAGTGTTACAGCAAATGAGCGAAATGGTCAAAACGTTTGAAATTTTTCATTCAATGATTCAACAATAGAAAGCACTTGAAGGATATTCGTTTCATGATTTGGAGTCACGTGTTGACAAAAAATAATTTAATATAAAAAATACTTTTAACAACCGACTCCAAACTCCCGCTTTACTACATTAGTCATTACACACACACTATACAAAGTATTTAATTAATTGTTGATATGTATTTTAAAAACCGCTCGACCGATTTCGGAAGTTATGCCCTTTGAAACAAAAAAAATATTTCAAATCGGTTCACACATCTTCGAGTAATCGGTGAAACATACCTACATAAAAAAAAAGATTCCGACGAATTGAGAACCTCCTCCTTTTTTAAAATCGGTTAAAAAACAGTTTTAAGAAAAATACATTGGTTCGCGATCGCGTCTAAAATTGCAAATGTATTTTTATTTATTAGGAAGCCGTGCGTAGTGGGTATATCAATCAAGCTGTTTACGAGTAGGTACATCCCACGTTTAGAGCCGAGATGCTGCGTGACACGGTTCGGAAATAAACACGGCAACGCTGATGTGTTCGCGGTCAAGGTTTATTGGGCCTTTTCAGAGTTTAAACACTTGATAAATTGTTGCGTTTGCGGGAAAATGTCTTGCTCTTAATCTCTTAATTAATTAATTTTGGTTGTCAGTCACTCAGCATCACTGTTTTATAGATCTAGTTGATGCGCCTGTATCTAAAATCTATCCACCTAGAAGTTTCCCTTAAAAATACAAATAATTTGCTGTCACGCTTTGCTTGACTAGCATAATATGACTGGCCAACGATCTTAAAAAAATTTGTAGTCTCAATGAGAATGCTAATATGAAGATTTTTTAAAAGACTATTGGTTGCAAGCGGAGTGCTAGTTCACCTCGATATGTTGCAAATTGCAAGTTCGTCGTTTTCCAATAGATCTAATTGTATTAAGCATAATTACCTATTGGTCTCTTGGAAATAATGTTATGATATAAAAAAATAGATCTTCTGTGAATGCGTCTTACTTATGTACTACTAGTTACTTATGTACCAAGTAAACTTTAACCGATGAATAGACATAAATATTGCAATACAAAAAACTGTTAAAATGATATTTAGTAGTCGTTTGAACATTAATAAGCGATTGTGGAATATTCCCTCTCCACTCAAAGTGAAATTTTCACATTATTGCAAGAGACCTATGAGGTCATTTATGGGCATCTATCGATGGATACGAGACTTGGTGATGATGATGTAATGGATTGTTCCAGGGCTACGAGCGCGGCGGTTCCCCGCAGCCGCCGACGCACCCGCCGGGCGCGCCGAGCCCCGGCTCCGCGCAGAGCGCGCCCGGCGGCGTGTCGCCCACGCAGGACGCGCAGCACCCGCCGCACTTGCCGCCCGCCGCGCAGCCGCCGCACCAAGTAACGTGACAATATATATTAGCTACTTAAATAAAGAAATATAAAAGCTTGAAAAAATAAGATGATGAATAGAAAAGCTTATGTATGTTGTGTACTAGGCATGGTTAAAAGTCTACACATACTCTGATCGCAAGCGATTTCTTCTCATTCATTGAGGAGTTCCGTCCTCCATCTCCGAAGATATTAATCAAATCTTCACCAAATTTTAATGGGACCTACCTGCAAATAAAAAATACCCTTACAAATAAAAAAAATATATATTGAAATCAGTTAAGATTTGATGGAGATATGGATGGACATCGACAAAAAAAAATACGCGTCGATTTTTTTCAAGTCGGTTAAAAAATTGGCAGTTATGGGGACTGCCGATAGAAGTGAAAACTAGATTTGCTAATAATTAAAAACAAATAAAAAACGCACTGTCACGATTTCGTGAGTTATATTCGAACCTGCGATATCATACATTAAACGGTAAGGAAGGCGGCTGCTTGCCCGCTGCGCTGTACAAGGTTGCTTGGGAACTTCTAAAATGTTGAACGCTTGCTGAAATTCCTACAGGTGACGATTGTGAAGGTGACGATGACGCGAAATCCATGCTTTTTGGTCACCCAAAAAAGGGCTAAAGAAGTTTTCACTTCAATAATGTTCTCCCGACCGAATCCGGTCACTGCGGCCAACTTCCTCAGAGATTAGCCATCTGCGTGGGATATATTATAGTGCACAAATGTGGGCGTAAACACTCTATTTCCTAACTCTCATAGTCCGATGGGACGGAAATCTGACACGACCGGAGAGATCAAGAACAGGACCGACCGCTTTACGTGCTCTCCGAGGCACGGAGGTGACTAACCGCACAATACCTAACTCCCGGCTAGTGATAAGAATTTCTTGACAAAAACCGAATACTTTTTTTGGCCTGACCCGGGAATCGAATCCGGAACCTCGTCAAAGACCATATGCTTGCGCTGGACGACAGTCAATGTCGGATCACTCATGAGGTCTAGGTTGGAGCGCGCTTGTCTAGAAAATGCCTATTCACTTGCCTGAAAGGTACTCAAATTATACGTGCCAGGAAACACGGATGCTGGGAGGGTGAACGACTGTTTAACCTTATTTATCTGATCAGTGGTTTAACTAAAGTATTAGGTACATCAAGTTACGTTTACGTGCCAGTAGGTTTTAGATTATTTGTTAAAATGCATTGTTGCAGAAAGAACGCTAAAAATTCACCCAGTCACCACAATAATTGAGACCTGCAATGATTTGTAGCTTTTACATAATCGGCCTGCAAGTATTGTGAACCCGGCACAAATCGCACGCATGAATGCGACTGGTCACAAAACGTGCGGTGCCTAGTCATTGCGACCAAACTTGTGTATGAATCTCTGCGACTAAGATTGCAACCACGACGTCGACCATTGTGTGTTACTAAAAACCAATCCAAATAAAATTAATTTACTCGTACGTTGTTACAACTAGCAGTCATTACTATCATAACTCGTCATAATAACTAGTAATAATTTAGCGAAATTTATACCGGTGTATAATAACAATTTACCGCATCCGGCCTTATAATTATCTGTTAAGATACTATTCAACCCAATTGATTAAAGCGTATTGATTTATGTAGAGCGCATGGATGGTAGATACGTTGTGTATCTCAAGATACCAAATCAATAAACACGATGAGTAATAACGATGTATGATGAGTTACTTTTTAACCGACTTCAAAAAAGGAGTAGGTTCTCAATTCGTCAGAATCTTTTTAAATTTCATTTCAAAGATTACTCGAAGACGCCTGCACCGATTTGGAACCTGCACGCCTGAGAGTTCTTCAAAATATTCCCAAAGGGGTGTGAACTGTGAAGTCTGCCAATTCACACTAGGTACGCTAGCAGCGTGGTGGACTATTGGTTTACTTTAAGGTTTGGACTATTGGTTGACTTTTCTGTAAGGAGACAAGCATTCAGTAGTGAGCTGAGCCTAAACTACGGAGCCGATTTTGATCAACAAGATACCAATCGATTCTTTATTATTTTCTGGGCTAAATTTTATACGAACCAATTTTCCGTCCGTCCAATTTTCCAAGGTTTTCAATGAGTGAGTCCTACCGGTAATGACGTATGGAGCGGAAACGTGGACACTGACGGTGGGCCTCGCTCAGCGCGCTATGGAGCGAGCTATGTTGGGAATCTCTCTCAGGGATAAAATCCGGAACGAGGAAATTCGTAGAAGAACAGAAGTGGCAGTTGGCAGGTCATATCTGTCGCAGAACCGATGGCCGATGGGGCAGACGTGTTCTGGAGTGGAGACCGCGTACCGGCAAGCGCAGTGTAGAACGACCTCCAACTCGTTGGACCGATGACCTTAAGAAGGTGGCGGGAAGCGGTTGGATGAGGAAGGCGGAGGACCGTGTTTGGTGGCGCGCTCTCGGAAAGGCCTATGTCCAGCAGTGGACGAATACAGGCTGATGATGATGATGAATTTTCCGTAGTCGGTTTACAGTTTTTAATCTTTTACGTAGGTATGTTTAAACCAAGTCCAATTCACGTAGGTCAAACTGTATATGATACGTCGACGTCTATATGGAGTCGTATTATCGTTGAGATGTTTATCGAAGCGATATTCTCGGAGTCCTTTCTAGTCTCACGTCTCGTCGACAAATAAAAGGAAAGATACACACCACAGTTCCTCCTTTCTCAGAAAAAGATTTATAATTAACAGCTATCTATAAAATGAGTTAAGAATATACCTGGTCAGCCGGAGCATGCTGGAGGTTGATGTACGTATAGTGAAGTAATCAATTGTGTCTTTGTGACCATTATATTAAGTATCACTTGCTTCAACGGTGAAGGAAAACATCGTGAGGAAACCTGCACACCTGAGAGTTCTTCATAATGTTCTTGAAGGTGTGTGAAGTCCGCCAATTCGCATTGGGTCAGCGTGGTGGACTATGGCCTATAACCCTTCTCTAAGAGGAGACCTGCGCTCAGTAGTGAGCCGTTGATGGGTTGCTAATGATGATGATGATGACCATTATATTATAGTATTATAGCTCGAATAAGCGATGGATGCTCGAAAAAGCTACTCGAATGGCAACCTCGCACCGAGGAACGCAGCAGTAGAATATCCCTCCACTAAGTGGACGCTCGATCTCAATCGCGTCGCTATCAGCTAGTGGACACAGGTGGTACAAGGTCGTGTAACGGTGTGTGTGCGAAAGTGTGTTTGTTGGTTTGTTCTTCAATCAGGCAGCAATGGAGCAAGAGATTAACGTGATTTTTT
The DNA here is from genome assembly GCA_029955525.1 of Oeneis ivallda. Classification (NCBI taxonomy): domain Eukaryota; kingdom Metazoa; phylum Arthropoda; class Insecta; order Lepidoptera; family Nymphalidae; genus Oeneis; species Oeneis ivallda. The sequence goes on from JARPMR010000022.1 coordinate 14,064,069, forward strand.
GCATGGTTATAGTAGAGAGAACTAGAATTTTGGAGAGTGACATTAGGGGCTGACTTTTTCCCGGAAAAACAGACGGTTTCCCGCGGGATTCTTAAATGGCAACCTCGCACTGAAAAACGCAGCAGTAGAACATCCCTCCACTAAGTGGACGCTCGAACTCAATCGCGTCGCTATCAGCTAGTGGACACAGGTGGTACAAGGTCGTGTGACGCTGTGTGTGCGAAAGTGTGTTTGTTGGTTTGTTCTTCAATCAGGCAGCAATGGAGCAAGAGGTCAACGTGATTTTTTGCATGGTTATAGTTGAGAGAACTAGAATTTATGAGAGTTACATTAGGGGCTGCCTTTTTTCCGGAAAAACAAAGGGTTACCGCGGGATTCTTAAAAAACTAACTCCATGCGAATGAAGTCACCGCAAAAGCTAGTGAAGCTTTGTGTTGCTTAAATCTTCAATCAGGTATTGCTGGTAGTGTTCGGCTTCGTCTTTGGCCAAAATGGGCCGAAGTTTTGGCCGAAGCCGAAGATATCTAGTATGCGCCAAAATTTAACAAACTGTTACGAATGCGAAGGGCGATGGAAACAAAGAAATTTTTTCAGTATTATTATTTTTGACAAGTTGCAAGGTAATTTTAATCATCTGATATGTTATATAAATACGGTCAACATAACTTAAATAATAAATATTTTATTCACTTTTAGCCAATCTTGAACGGAATTTCTTAGGGTTCGTCAACCATCGAATTCGGTTTGGGCCAGAAATCGACCTTCGGTCGGACATTAATTGCTGGTATATCTTTGGTATTGGTTCGTATATCGACGTTGACGAGCGCAAAATTTTCGCCGAGTTCACTAAGTCGAGTTGGACGAGACCCTTGCCTGTGCGACAGTTTCTCTAAAGCCGAGTGAACGACCGCTTACACAGTAAAGGAGCCAATAATACTGCCACTTTCCGAGAATTTAGGAATTGAATCAACCATTCGCTGTGTACCGTTGTTTATATTTTATTCTCTTTTTGGCTGGAATAGGGTTGGATAACTAAATAAGACGTTAACTTGGAAAATAAGTACTAATACCTACACTTCAAATATGCAGTTCACATCGAACATTATTACAATTTTCTTTAATCGTCAATTTTCTTAAGGCTGTGTAAAGTCTGCTAATTCGCATTGGGCCAGTGTAGAAAGTGTATAAAGGGTTATAATATACCATAGTAAATGTGGGCGCAATTGATTTCCGTTTAAGTTATATTAATTATTTAAGAGTGGGTGTACGTTCGTTAACAGTAAACAGATTTGATTTTTACAGTAGTAGATCAAGTTTCAACTATCCGAGAAAAAAAACACGCAAAAATTACATCATACTGCCAAGGGACGTGCTTGGGTAAAAACATAAAATGATGAAATTTGTTCGATAATATAAAATCGCGAAGTTAGGTCTAATTTTTAACCAATATTCATTTATTTTCAATGTGTTGCATATTACAGAGCCAAAATTTTTACATAAAATTCCGATTGATATTATCAAGAGAGTAGCCTAGTGAATTGAAAAGAAAATGAATATTTTACGAGTTACAAAGTATTTGGCGCTTACTACACTCCTATTCCGCGCAAAACGCTTTCTTTTGTCGCGCCTCACATGAGGTTGCGGCTATGTTTTATTTCATCGCGAAATCTGATTTTTTTTTGGTGTTATGTTCTTAAAAGTATTCTTTTGATTTCCGTATCATTTTATTTAATGAAATTAGTTTAATCAAATTGATATTTAACTTTGACAGCGCGGGTCGCCATCTTGCGCGCCATCTTGAAATTTTAGTATAAAACTACTGTTTCGACGATACGAATTCAGTCTCTGCCCAGAGACTCATTCGACTAGTAGATGCTTTCGCGTCTAGGTCGTTCTATTTGATTTAGGGATGGCGATAGCAATCGCTCCCTAATCGAATAAATATTGTCTGTACGCTTAGTTTAGTGTAAATGATTAATTAATTATTTAATATTTTTGATAACTACCCTCACGTTCAGATGGTGGTTTTGTCTGTCGTGTTGTGGTTAAATTGATTAGATGTGAGGTTCAGGGGCCGTTATAGGGGTGGTTGGAGACGGCTTTAGGTAGGGTTTCAGCGTTTTAAGAGACGCGTTCTCTTAAAGCCTGATTAGTTTTGAGTAATCATTCCTGCTTCTGATCCAGGGCGAATAAATGTAAAAGAGGTGCTTTTGAGGGTACTTTGTTCGAAGAATAAACATCGCAATTAATGAAGTGATCTTTCCACGCTACCTTTCCTCGTTGCGCAACAAATATGTCTGACTTTATTGCCGACGAGGATACCTGCTCCGACATTATAATATATATAGCTCGATTACCACTGACTGACATACTCACTCACTCACTCACTCACTCACTGATTGACAGGGTTGTTCTCCTAGAAGGAGACGGAAATCGATATAATGATGTTCGGGAGATGTGTTTGGGGGGGGGATTCGAGTTGGGGAAAATTATGACATTTCGGAAAAACAAGATGGCGGCCGACGTGAATCTTGCAACTCTTTTGTTTTCCGACCGATTTCTTTGAAATTTTGGATTATTGTAGAAATTAGTAAACGATTAACAGAAAAAGTGAAAAAAAATAAAAAAACAAGATGGCGGCCGAGCTGTGACGTTTCAAATTTCCAACCCCTCTCCTGTAAAATTTTGTATGAAAAAAATTTTTTTCACCCATGGTGTCGTACAGAGCTCAAAGAATGTGACTCGGAGAAAGGTGGCGAGAGCTGATGAGTGAGGAGTTCGGAGACGGGCGAGGGGCACGGCCAGGGTATAGAAGATAGGTGGAGGGTGCTCGACCAAATGTCATTCGAAACCTCGAGCAGTTGCCAGTGAGTTGAAAAAAAAATCCAAAATGGCGGAAAAAAAATGGCGGCAAATTTTGTCCGTCCCTCTCTCGGAGACTATAAAAGATGGAGGAGCGGTTTCTCGACAAAAGATGATCACAACCCGGAGGTCTACCTGGTGAGTAGGAAAAAAATTCAAGATGGCGGATTTTTTTTTCCCCCCATACAAAATGTATGGGGAATATTGAAGGGACTAGAAGTTGGGAACTATGCAAGACATTGATTTTGATAGGTTCATAGGGCTCTTTTTCTTTTTTTTCATTTTACATTTGCTTTTTTTCTTTTTTTTCTTTTTTTTTCTTTTTTTTTCTTTTTCTTTTGTGAATGAGGAGCACGGCCAGGTTATTGCAGATAGGTGGGGTGTGCTCGAACAAATTTTTTGGCAAAAGATGACCAGAATCCGAAGGTCTACTTGATGAGTAAAAAAATCGCGGTCCGCTTTAGCGGGCCGCGCACCCACGCGCCCTACTTGTAGTAATAACACTTCCCGCGAGCTGCTTTAGCAGCTCGCGCACCGAGCGAAATAAATAAAGCCGAACAATCGCGGTCCGCTTTAGCGGGCCGCGCACTCACGCGCCTTACTTTTAGTAAAACACTTCCCGCGAGCTGCTTTAGCAGCTCGCGCACCGAGCAAATGCTAGTTATAATATATATAGCTCGATTACCACTGACTGACACACTCACTCACTCACTCACTCACTCATTGACAGGGTTGTTCTCCTAGAAGGAGACGGAAATCGATATAATGATGTAGGGGAGATATGTCCAGGTGGGGGATTCGAGTTGGGGAAAATTATGACATTTCGGAAAAACAAGATGGCGGCCGACGTGAATCTTGCAACTCTTTTGTTTTCCAACCGATTTCTTTGAAATTTTGGATTATTGTAGAAATTAGTAAACGATTAACAGAAAAAGTGAAAAAAATTAAAAAAACAAGATGGCGGCCGAGCTGTGACGTCTCAAATTTCAGACCCCTCTCCTGTAAAATTTTGTATGAAAAAAATTTTTTTCACCCATGGTGTCGTATAGAGCTCAAAGAATGTGACTCGGAGAAAGGTGGCGAGAGCTGATGAGTGAGGAGTTCGGAGACGGGCGAGGGGCACGGCCAGGGTATAGTAGATAGGTGGAGGGTGCTCGACCAAATGTCATTCGAAATCTCGAGCAGTTGCCAGTGAGTTGAAAAAAAATTCCAAAATGGCGGCAAATTTTGTCCGTCTCTCTCTCGGAGACTATAAAAGATGGAGGAGCGGTTTCTCGACAAAAGATGATCGAAACCCGGAGGTCTACCTGGTGAGTAGGAAAAAAATTCAAGATGGCGGACTTTTTTTTCCATACTAAATGTATGGGGAATATTGAAGGGACTAGAAGTTGGGAACTATGCAAGACATTGGTTTTGATAGGTTCATAGGGCTTTTCTTCTTTTTCTTTTTTTTCATTTTACATTTGTTTTTTTTTTCTTTTTTTTCATTTTTTTTCTTTTTTTTTCTTTTTCTTTTGTGAATGAGGAGCACGGCCAGGTTATTACAGATAGGTGGGGTGTGCTCGAACAAATTTTTTGGCAAAAGATGACCAGAATCCGAAGGGCTACTTGATGAGGAAAAAAAATCGCGGTCCGCTTTAGCGGGCCGCGCACCCACGCGCCCTACTTGTAGTAATAACACTTCCCGCGAGCTGCTTTAGCAGCTCGCGCACCGAGCGAAATAAATAAAGCCGAACAATCGCGGTCCGCTTTAGCGGGCCGCGCACCCACGCGCCTTACTTTTAGTAAAACACTTCCCGCGAGCTGCTTTAGCAGCTCGCGCACCGAGCGAAATACTAGTTAATATATATATAGCTGCTCGTGCTGATTCACTGATTCACTGACTGATTGATCACCTCTCCTGTAAAATTTTGTATGAAAAATTTTTTTTTCACTAATGGTTTCGTATAGAAGACAAAAATTCATTCGGAGGAAAATTATGGAGAGAGCTGATGATTGAGGATTTTGGAGACGGGTGAAGAGCACGGCCAGGGTATTGAAGATAGGTGGGGTGTGCTCGAACAAATGTCACTCGAAACCTCATCCAATTCGCAGTGAGCTGAAAATAAATTCAAAATGGCGGAAAAAAGATGGCCGCCATACAAATTTCGTCGGTGTCTATCTCGGGGAGTATAAAAGATGGAAGAGTGGTTTCTTGACAAATGATGATCAGGACCCAAAGGTCTATTTGATGAATAGGAAAAAAAATCCAATATGGCGGATTTTTTTTTCTTCATACAAAATATATGGCGAATATTGAAGAGACTAGAAGTTGGGAACTATACAAGACTTTGATACGGTTCCTTTTGAAAATTTGTTTTTATAAAAGAAATCTCATTCTGAGAAATGGTGAGATATGATGATCGAGGGCTTGGAAGGTGGGTGAGGGGCACGGCCAGGGTATTGAAGATAGGTGGGAGGTGCTCAAACAAAAAATACTCGAAACCTCATCCAATTGGCAGTGAGCTGAAAAAAATTTCAAAATGGCGGATTCAAGATGGCGGATACCAATTTCATAGGCATCTATCTCGGAGAGTATAAAAGATGGAAGAGTGGTTATTTGATAGAAAATGATCAGGACCTGAAAGTCCACTTGACGATAGAAAAACCGCGGTCCGCTTGCGGGCCGCGCACCCACGCGCCCTACTAGTATATTATAACCCTTTTCTCTGAAATGTGGCCTGCGCTCAGTAGTGATCCCATTATGAGCTGCTGGTGAGTTTTTAAAAATTATTGTGGGAGATAGATTCCATTTAAGTATTGTACAAATAACAGAACGTAAGCTTTTTTATATTTTTAGGGTTCCGTACCCAAAGGGTGCCAACGGGACCCTATTACTAAGCCTCCACTGTCCGTCCGTCCGTCCGTCCGTCTGTCAGCGGGATGTATCTCGGTAACCGTAATAGGTAGATAGTTGAAATTTTCACAGATTGTGTATTTCTATTGCCGCTACAACAACAAATAATAAAAATTAAATTAAATTAAAAAATAAAGGGGGCTCCCATACATGAAAAAGGAGTCGAAATAAAATTTTATTTTTTTACCCTGGCATGTGGGGTGCCATTGTCATTAAGTGGAGCTCAAATATATTTTTTATTATTTTTAGCTTCAAAAATGAAGAAATGGGGGGCCGTCAATCAAAGTTGTCGCTTTTAGACCAATTTTGTTACGGGGTCTATTTCAAAAACTAAACTAGTTAGGAATTTGAAATTTCGGTATACTCGTATTATGTACTATATTATGTACGTAACTCTAAAAGGCGAGGCCCGACTCGCGCTTGGCCGATTTTTTAGAAGATACAACAGTTTTGCTTGATTCATAATAATTATGGGTTTTTTTATTAAAAGTCAGGCACAAAAAACATATTAAACCGATACATTCCCAATTTAATATAATAGTAAACACTAAATTTTCATCCTTAAACATAATGCGCGTTATTCAAGCCGATAACGACTCGCGGCGTGTTGTTTTATATGGAAATCTGTAACGTTAACGAAATTGCACCCCCCCCCCCCCCCCTTCGATAGTGGGGGTAATCCTCGAAACTCGACCGGAGCCCCGGCTATGGACTTTACTGTTATCGCCGTCATTAAACTGCTGCCAAATGTAGGCAATTTTTAAAAATCACCTCCCCGACGATAACTATTTCAATAAACCGTCTATGCTCATGACCATCCTAACGGGCAACTTTTACTTTCGCAAACTTTGCTCTCTGCTTTATATTTTTCTTTTCTCTCTGTGGTCGGGTACAGTCGTTCGAAATGTTTGAATAGAATTGTTCTGCCGTAGACAATGTAGCTGAGCTAAACAAATACTTATAATTTGGGTTTAGCAAAAATGGCTTCTGAAAGAACTAATACCTGATGATAATCGTAATTGATAATTTTTGCTTTAGTACAATTTTATCATTTTTAATACGCTGTTGCCCGTGTTTCCCGACCGAATCTGACCCCGGGCCGCCAATCTCAGATATTCTGCGCTGGAGATATTATAATGCACAAGTATAAGCGCAAACACAGATGCACTCTCTATACCCTAACTTTCATAGTCCGATGGATGGAAATCCGACACGACCGGAGAGATCAGGCGCGAACTGATGGATTTATGTCTCCGAGGCTCTGGGATTACAACCAGCCAACTTCCAACTCCAGGCTAGTATACCTACCTACTGAGATCTACTGATTTCTTGACTGAAAACCCCAATAATTTTTTTAGTCCGACCCGGGAAATGAATTCGTGACCTCGTCATCCGCATTTGATCACGCTAACGACAAGACCATTGAGGCAGTTAAGTACCCGTGGTACAAGATTAAAAGTAGCCTTTGTCCAAGTCTCCGAGATGCCAGAAAAATCTGAACAAACTTCGGGATAGTTGTAAGGCAGTGAAAAGGTAGATAAACTAATACTATTTCTGCATTTACTCGAATAATATTAGTATCAAATCCAAATGTATAGATTTATCAACTCTTTTTATTCAGTTTCCATCACTTCATATGAGATACAAATTTTGATTTGATTCTTAAACTCCACTAAACATCTTTATTGTGGCATGGTTTTTTTGTCGCTTCTAGGAATTCAGAGAAACCGTCTTAATACTCATAATCTTACTCGATAACTTTTGCTTTAGCGAACTTTTCCCCCTTGTTCCATTTTTCTTCACTCCATTTCGATTTAGTTTCAGTATTTTCGTGTTGTTTGTCTGGAGGAAGCCTTTGTTGGTTTTCTTCACAAAATTTAAGAAATATTACCTACTTTAACGGAGAGAAAAACATTAAAATATTTTCCTTTCCCTTGAATCTTTTTATAATTTTTCTTTAATGAATTAAGTACCTAATAAAAAAAAGAGAGAACTTCTGAAGAAGTAACTGATCAATGGGCCTATATTCCGTAATTCAGTGGCCGTTGCGTAAATGTTCATTTAATTTTATTGTATACTGTGTGTATTGTCCGGTATCAATTCCGTCTCTATCGTACTCTATCGACGCAATCCAGTGCTTATCACTTCCGGTTGTTCACCAAAGTTACCTAGTAGGTATAGAAATTGGAATCAGGCAGTTCAGAGAGAATAGACCTCTCTATCCGGTAATTAAGAAACAAGACCATAGACTCAAGAGTAACAGACAACTAATAGACAATAGAACTCTAAATTGTTCCTAAGCTTGATTCTTGGCAGTAAGACCTGCTTAGATTCTTTAGATTAGAGTCCCTACACATACCTACACATTACAGTCGCCGCACGTTTCATTGGCACTACTTTCCTTTACCGTTAAAGCAAGTTGTATTTAATTGTTTAAAACGCACGTAACTCTGAAAAGTCAGAGTTGAGTGCCTGGGAGCGTATCTCAATAAAACCCGGCCGACGAATGGTTTCGTACCGTCGTATAAGATTTAACACCGGCTATTTATTTACTTATTTATTTTATTTTAATTATTTATGTACAAAAATAATCCTTAAAAAATAATAATTGGTGACGTGGACAAAGGTGAAGCTTATCTCTAAGAGATTATTATTATTATTAAGATCGAGCTAAAACAAAAAATATTGTATAGAGACCCTCTGTAATTGACTGTATTTTCTTTGGGTACGGAACCCTAAAAAAGGAGGCCGTAGTCTTAACCACTAGGCTATCACCTGTAATGGTGCAGCTATAAAATATAAACATGAAGCAAAATAATATAGTTATCGTAAGCTAAATACCGCCTGCATTTCTTCCAATGATGTAATTTGATAACAGCTCACCTTGCATTGAGTGGTATGAGAAGGTATATTGTTTCTGTTTGTAAATGTCGTAAATTGAACCTATCATATTACTCTACCAAGCATAGGCTTGTGGTTCTTTTTTGTTTTTCAACTTGATATGAAATAGCTGCTAACGGTATTGCTTCTTTCTGAATCTATGACAGATCATTCTTTTTAAGATCTTTATTTAGGGATTTTATACAATGTAAATTATATGAAAGCCCTATCGTACTTCATGGAGATCCTGAACTTTACTTTAATAGGTTGGGATATATATATTTTAATGTGTTCCTTTTTTTTTCGATATGGGGGTGGAAGACTGTTGACTAGTCGCTTTCCATTTTTTTTTCTTATTCATTTGTGACTTCTGTTGTGCTTTAATAGACTCCGTAACGTACAAACTTTCTTGTCACGTATGAATATGATGGCATATGGTTTGTTTTGATTACGACATGCATTGATTTCATGTGATAGAATGCTCCTGTATGTACTGACAAAGCGTTTTCCTGTTGATCCCAGGAAAGGTCGTTTTTGTACTTTTCCGATCAGAGAAATTAAACAGAAACAGACTCGTAACTAATGGTAATGAATATTTTAATGAGTTAATGAGTAATGACACACAGTGTAATCTAAATGCCAATAAGTCTCATATTTTATTTCATAATAAATCGATAGTTATTGTCATTTTAAGTGCTCGAGAAAAACAACGGCCGCGATACGGCTTGTAGTTAAAGTAGAATCAATAATTCAGTAGACTAAAATGACAGTTGCTAATGTCACTTTGTAAAATAATATTGCCATATTTATTGTAATAGTGATGTTCTAGTTCAGTAGGTAGTGATAGCTGTAGTACTGTACTATTACATTTCATTTTATAAATCTCATAAGATCGCATTTTCCTGTTCCATAATTAAGGTCACCTTTTTAAAGCTGTAATAAAGAAAGCTCGAATAGAAATATTTAAGATCTATTTTTAGTACTAAAAGTTGTTTTATTCCCTCTGTATAGGCCGACAAAGACGAGATCAGATTTTCGATAAGATCATAATTGCTATTCAAAATATTTTTGTATCAAATTATAATAAACTCAATTTGAGAATTTTCTTAGTAAATAAAAAAATAAGTGATTTGGTACACAACGTAATGAGTAAGTGATCGATGTGGATCCTTTAGTCACAACACTATTTTATTTTCATCAGAAACTGACAACACTGTAAATGTCAATTTGGTCTACTGAATTATTGATTGTACTTTAGTTATGTTTTAGGATTCCGAAAAAAAAATCAGAACCCTTATAGGCTCGTTCCGTGGTGCGTCTGTCTGTCCTTGTGTCAAGGCCCTTTTTATTAGAAACTGCTTGGGATACTAAGTTGAAATTTATACTGAATATAATATAAAGGTGAATGGTCCCCTTAATGCTGTGAAAATTTTAAGTTTCTAGTTTAACTCTGCGACGAAATATTACGTAAAAATTTAAATTTATGCGGTATTTGTAGCGTAACGCCATCTAGCGCCATTCCTGAGAATAAAGTCGTGACCATATTTTTGTGGTTCGATAATGATTATAATCCTTACAAGGCTCGGAATTCGGAACCCTCAGTGCGCGTGTGTGACTCGCACTTGGCCGGTTATTATATAAAATATCCAAAACTAGCCTCTATATCCGGGTCACGACTCACGAAAATCATCTTGTCTCTTACGTTAGTATTCCATTACCTATAAGCTTATTGGCTCTTATAATAGCAGCAACAATATCAAAAAGTCTGTAATGATTCGTAGGAGAACATAAACTTAAAATATCTGTTACGATGAAATACTGTTAAAATAATAAAATTGTTTTTTCTTACTGAAACCTTTTCTGACGAACTGATGATATGTAGTAAGAATTTAAGATGAAGATAAATTGCGGGAAGTAGATATTGGATCATAAAATGTTTAAAATTGATTTCCGAAACACGACGTTGTTGATTTGATCTCATTAACAATTTTCCTTGATTATTTTAACAATAAATTTAACGACATCCGCCCGCTAGGCCGTGGTAGGCTTAGTCTACAACGTTTTGGTGTATTGCATCTTTTCTCGACTCACCGTGATATTTATTAAGGGGTTAAGAGACACAAGAAGCAGTGATAGCCTAGTGGTTAGGACTGTGGTCTCCTATTCGGGGGGTCGCAGGTTCGATCCCGGGTACGCACCTCTGACTTTTCGGAGTCAAGTGCGTTTAAGCAATTAAATATCACTTGCTTCAACGGTGAAGGAAAACATCGTGAGGAAACCTGCACATCTGAGAGTTCTTCATAATGTTCTCGAAAGTGTATGAAGTCCGCCAATTCGCATTGGGCCAGCGTGGTGGACTATGGCCTATAACCCTTCTCTGAGAGGAGACCTCGCTCAGTGGTGAGCCGATGATGGGTTGATAATGAAATGAAAATGATGATAAGACACATTTGCGTATCTTACATTGTAGGTAACCCCTCTAACGGTCACGAGACCCATATGACTGGATTTCGCGAAGGCTACATACCAAAGCCGCCCCCCCGGTGAGGGGAGGGGGGACACGTGGGTTAGCTCGGTGGCATAGCAACTTTGCCGGCGCGCGGTACAACCCAGGTAGCAATTTTTCGTCATCACGACGTCCATTCACAGTCATTTCCGACGTAAATGACGTCGTAATCTTCGTCGCACGGACGTACGAAATGACCATCATATGTCATATCCCTCAGGACGTCTCTAAATGACGTTTATTGGACGTCGACGATAAGACGTCAGTAGAACGTCATATAGAACTACAATTAGAACGTCTTATGAGGTCGTTAGTAGGACGTCATATAGAAATATAGTTAGAACGTAATATGAACGTCATATAGAACTACAAATAGAACGTAATATGAACGTCTTCTGAGGTCGTTAGCAGGACGCCTTCTGAAGACGTCAGTAGGACGCCTGCTGGAGGCGTTAGTAGGGCGTCTTTTGAGGTCGTTATCAGGACGTCTTCTGAAGACGTCAATAGGACTCCTGCTGGAGGCGTTAGTAAGACGTCTTTTGAGGTCGTTATTAGGACGTCCTGAAATCGTTATCAGGACGTCTTCTGAAGACGTCAATAGGACGCCTGCTGGAGGCGTTAGTAGGACGTCTTGTAGAATCGTAATATGGACGTTTTCTAAAAACGTCAGTAGGACGTTTTTACAGACTTTGAGAGGACGTCATCTTACCGTCAAAATATCGTTCAATGGGCAATAACGTTAAGTATTGCCAATTTTTTAACGATAAAAAAATACGTCCCAATGTGTGTTCTCAGTCTGCAAAGAAGCCATTTCTGGACATCTGACGGAGACAGAACAGGCTAAAAGAAAAATAAAACCACAATTTTAACTGATTTAGCATAATTGCAAAACCCTTTTATTAATAAAATCAGTTTTTTCTTCAAGCTTTCCATGAGAGCTTATCATTGAACGACTTTTTTCTTAATTAAGGGGTAATTACATATTAGGAAAGAAAAGAAGAAAGTAATGAGTTAAAAATCGATTTTACAGTATAAACTAAGAGATTCAAATTTCTGTCAAATTTCAATTCGTTCATTTATTTTGTTACTTCTTTTCTTTCTATGATATAATAGTTGTAAATCATACACTAATTAAGAATTATATTAAAAAATAAAGATTAGAATAAGTACATGAATCAATTACAATATGCATGGAGAATAGGAAATTAATTTTACATCTCAGTATATTATATGTACTTCAACCACTATGTCTTTTGCATAGCAATAACAATCAGCTAAACGAATGGATTTAGCATAAAGCGCAAAACCGTTATAAACAAGTTTCTTAAAACATTCATAAACACGTTTATTATAGAAACACTTCCTCCTTCATTTGGTGATAATTGAACCACACTATACATCCTTGACTCTAGCACAAAAGTTCACACTTCACAATTTCACAAAATGTGAAAGGGCAATCGGGCAAACCAAACTTATGTATAAACCGATTTACGACGCTAAATCGTGATTTTAAGGATTTTAACGACACTTGATTTTAAGCTAAGCACGTCGTACGGACAGCCAAAGGTAACTCAAAATGGCGCTGGCACCGGGCGGTCGGACCGCAGGCATCGGTAGTGATGTCAAAAATATCGGTATTTTTTCCGATATAATATAGCTATCGAAATATTGTATCGATGCTAAACGATATATCAGAAGGAAAAGACTTAACTAGGAGTAAATAAGTTAGTAACCAAGGTTAAAAAAACCAATCAACTTTATTTTTAAAGTGAAACTTTTATTACATCGTCTCAAACTTTTTCGTTTGTGTGTTGGATGTCACGTGACGGTCGGCCGCGGAGTAGGGATAAAGTGAAAGGCGCTCGTCAGAGCAGCCAAGGCCAAAATGGCGGCGCCTATTTAAATGTCTATAATGTGAAAAAAAGTTTTACTTTTACCGTGGTCTCATAAAACCACACAATCCTTTTTTATTAATCCCAACCAATATTTCTTATCTAAACCCGACAACAAAATTTTGTAAACTGTAAGTTTTTTTAACAGAGTAAACACATACAACTTCAACAAAAAAAAATGATGGAATGTCTAAAATAAACGAAGACTACAAGCACTGTGACGAAAAAATCTTACGCTTTTATTTTCTAACGTTACGGACGTTTTTTGCCGGCTAGGGTACCCCTGCGCAACGCCCCATAAGGAACTTCGTTCCAAAAAAAACTTGAGAGGTGTCAATGGACACCCGGATGGAACGTAGTTCCTTTCAATTACATTGTGTTCGGTATTTTCGCGGTACAACATTGGGTCTCCATAGCCTAGTGGCTCCGGCAGTCGCTTAACAGTTCAAAGTCGATGGTTCGAATCCCAGCTCGACAGACTGAATTTTCTATTTTCAATTTTATTTTAAATAATTTCTACATGTGGAAGTGGGAAAATTCCACATGTAGAAATTATTTAAAATAAAATTGAAATAGAAAATTCAGTCTGTCGAGCTGGGATTCGAACCATCGACTTTGGCTACGGAGACCCAATGTTGTACCGCGAAAATACCGAACACAATGCAAAATTCACATTCAACAAAAAAGTGTCGCTTTCAAAAAAGTGTCGTGTCGGTTCCTTAATTTTTTCCGTCTAGCCCCCTTCCGCACCACGCGATAAGGAACTACGTTTCAAAAAAAGTAAAAAATAAAAAAAATACACGTCGAATTGAGAACCTCCTCTTTTTGTTTTTTTATGTCGGTTAAAAATAGAATATAGATGTGCAACACGTTCATAGTTCAAGCGGGATGATACAAGTACAGTGCTGCCAACTTGAGATTATTTCGTGTATCCGTCGCTCGTCGGGTTGGCGAACTTGGACAACAAATTATATAGATTGTAAATTTTTTGTAGTTAAGTTTTTATTGAAAATTAAAGATAGGTATAGTTGACTGTTGAAGTAATAGTTTAGAACATGTTTGAAATTAATAAATAAGCAAATTAATTACTGATGATTTTTCCTAAATATTCTAATTTCGTACGGTATTTCATATTATGTATATCGAATAAAATATATCGATATTATATATTGAGTTCAATTCAATCCTTCGATAATATCGAATTTATCGATATTTTATCACGTATCGAGCACTCCTAGGCATCGCGTCCGGCCGCCGGCGTCAGGCGCATGCCGCGTGGGCGCGCATTTGGCGGGAACGGAAATATACTGCGTAGAGTATTGCATGCACGTGTGTTTTGTTTCTAAGAATTACAAAAGACCCTAAACTCGACACGTTTTTGTTTAGTTAGCGATCTTAATAGCCATTGACCATTAAATTGTGCCCCAGATGTGGATACCGTTACCTATTTGACCCTAAAGTGACGTTAGCGGAACGTCATCTTTACGACCAATATGGTACGTCCAGATGCTGACCCTATAGTGACGTTAGTGAAACGTCCTCTTTACGACCAATATGGTACGTCCAGATGCTGACCCTAAAGTGACGTTAGCGAAACGTCCTCTTTACGACCAATATGGTACGTCCAAGTGCTGACCCTAAAGTGACGTTAGCCAAACGTCCTCTTTACGACCAATATGGTACGTCCAGATGCTGACCCTAAAGTGACGTTAGCGAAACGTCCTCTTTACGACCAATATGGTACGTCCAAGTGCTGACCCTAAAGTGACGTTAGCCAAACGTCCTCTTTACGACCAATATGGTACGTCCAGATGCTGACCCTATAGTGACGTTAGTGAAACGTCCTCTTTACGACCAATATGGTACGTCCAGATGCTGACCCTAAAGTGACGTTAGCGAAACGTCCTCTTTACGACCAATATGGTACGTCCAAATGCTGCCCCTAAAGTGACGTTAGCCAAACGTCCTCTTTACGACCAATATGGTACGTCCAGATGCTGACCCTATAGTGACGTTAGCGAAACGTCCTCTTTACGACCAATATGGTACGTCCAGATGCTGACCCTAAAGTGACGTTAGCGAAACGTCCTCTTTACGACCAATATAGTACGTCCAAATGCTGACCCTAAAGTGACGTTAGCCAAACGTCCTCTTTACGACCAATATGGTACGTCCAGATGCTGACCCTAAAGTGACGTTAGCGAAACGTCCTAATTACGACCAATATGGTACGCCCAGATGCTGACCTTAAATTGACGTTCGCAAGACGTCCCCGTAGCGTTCGCTCTTGACGAAAAACTGACTGACCTTAAACTGACCTATGAATGACGTCACCTATACGTTTCTGACGTCAGTCTGCTACCTGGGAAGAGCTGTGATAGTTACGGCAGTTTGGCAGTCGTCACGTGAAAAGCTTTTCTATTTAAAGCCGCATCTTATAATTTTGGATAAGTCACCCCAGGCATAATCTTTCGGAAAATAAAAAGCCGGCGAGCGACTGAGCGAGCGGAGTGCAAGCCGTTGGCATGATTGTTTCAAAGTCGGGTCGCCGGCTTTAGTGTATAAAAGCGCTTAACTAAGTACATCAAAGGTAGCACAGAAGCCATCAGATGACATATGCACACGCAACACATTTTTTCATAAACGTCTACATCAGGCTTGTCGGGTCGCTAAAACCAATTTTGCAGCATTTTTTAAAATTAAAATATTGGCAATGCTGAACATGACTAGTATTTCGCTTTCCCCTCCAACTTAGCGGAAACTTGTGTTAGGAGTGAGCACGACAAAACTGAAACGGGTGAGGTTTGAACTGTTGAGTGCTGACCATTCGGTTTTCAGTCTGCCCCTCTGACCGTAGAAGCTGTTTACGCGTTATCTTTAATGGTACAAATGTGGATCCAGCCTTAGTCGTTACTAAGCCGAGATGCTCGTAACGAACGGATATGCAAATTAATTTTGAGACAGGATTAATGACTCAACGCTTGCT
The DNA here is from genome assembly GCA_029955525.1 of Oeneis ivallda. NCBI lineage: Eukaryota > Metazoa > Arthropoda > Insecta > Lepidoptera > Nymphalidae > Oeneis > Oeneis ivallda. Next base: position 14,080,091 of record JARPMR010000022.1, read on the forward strand.
CTCGTGAACGTGGCGGCTATCGTTCCCAGCGCCAGTTAAAGTCATCTGGTTACTCTTGTTTTAATATCAGGTTTTTTATAAGTAAGTATGTAGATTTGTGAGCTGTGTTACAGTTTCGCGCCCTTTCGTATTTTATTTTATACGTACTTTCACAAAAATAAGTTTTGAACGATGCTTAAACATATTTTGTTCTAAAGATCTTTTGCCCGTGGAAAATTTAATTTTTAATTAAAGTAATTAAAGTTTAATTAAAGTAAAATTAAAAAGTAGTTTTAATTAAAAAATTGAAAATTAAAAAGTGCATTGTATTGTTCTGTTCAGCTATTTTATTTTAAGGAAATGTGACATAAATCCTATTGCTTACCACGTCAGTATTAGATATTTACAGTTCGAATTTATTATAATAGTCAAAGGTTTGCGAAAATCGCTAAGCTTGGATCTTGATACGGAATAAAGAGTAAAGACCTACGCCGATGACTATTCTAATTTGTCAAAGTGGTTTCAAATGATCGGAATGCGCGGGCGTGAGTGGATGGATTGGTTTTGCCACGATCCATCTATCTCTCATCCCGATTGTAAGTTCACAGTTACAGCATCTACTAATTACACATTTTGCGTTCAAAGCACGTGGTCGCTTTGGAGTTTTTCCCCGACTGCCGTATGTGTGTATGTTTGTAAGGCTTGCTTCTTCTTTTAGCTTGCTTTTTAGTCTAAATGATGAATGATTTTTAGTCTAAATCAAGTTCAGTCAGTTGATTTAAACAAATAAATACCTACTCAAATACAAGTGGATGCCAGAAACTGCTTTATGTCCAAAAATTTTTTTAGATAGGTACACGTTTAATAAATATGTTTTATCTACTTTTATGAAATCAATTTCATTTCGAATCACCTTTCGCAGAAATTTTTTCTAGTAATATTTTTTTTTAGTTAAAAGCATTTTATTTGTTTAATACAATTACAAGATTACCAATAAAATTACAGCAAAATGACCAATATTAATTAATTGTTGTTGTTGTTGTTGTATTTGCCGTCTGGCCTATAACCTATAATATAATGAATGGCCCTTCTCTGAATGGAGACCTGTGCTCATTAGTGAATAATGAATCGGTGATGGGTTGCGGCTGTTGTTGATGATGATAATCTCTACAATAAGTATAATGACATTGCAGTTTTCCGAACTATGGACGAATGAACCAAATTCTTGATTTGAAATGTTACCATATAAAAAATATCAGGAAGTATAGCTTATACAGGAACGGTTATCACAAGATAACTTCGAAGCAAACCCCACATAGATTTCGGTCACAGATCTGAATTTGCCGGCACGAGAGAATCTGTTACGTCACGATCCGTTTCACGTACAATTAGGTGCACATACACAATACACATACCTACCTACTCTCACAGGCGTGGCGTCTACTTGTGAATCGCACGTGGTCGAGCGTGTACAATATTAATAATGACTGAGATCTTGAAAGTCTATCTAGAATTTACATTGTAGCTTTAGGTTTGTTTTGCTTAATGGCATTGATAATAATTTAATATAAAAAAATCTTTTTCAAACGCCCGCGCCAATAGAAAGTATATAATTTATTGTTGATATTTTAAAAACCGGTCGACCGATTTTGATAAAATTTCAATGCAAAAAAGAATTTTTCAAATCGGTTCAGGCGTCTTCGAGTAATCGGTGAACATACATAAAAAAGAGATTCCGAAGAATTGAGAACGTCCTCCTTTTTGAAGTCGGTAAAAAAGGCATTACATCATGTTGCTGCATTATTTTAAGATTATTTTTGTTACAATAGTTAGTTATTTTCATACTAACTTGTGCCCACGACTTCGTCTGCGTGGGGTTACCAAGGTTATTTAAAACTCACGCGGGAACCCTTTTACAGCATAAAAAGCTTATGTGCTACTCTCCAGGTCCTGAATTCCGCTACTGCGTGATTGAAGGACAAATAAACTCATTAATGCTTTTATATGGTGATAAGATTTGCGTCTAGCTGTATTTCGGGTTGTACTAAATCGATTTTGACTAAAAATAACCCAGTAGGTTAGTCATTAATATAGTATTTTTACATAGCCAAAGAGCCAGTTGTTTTAGCGAATTCGTTTGTCTTTTAAACAAATGCAAAAAGAAAAATCTATTTCTGTATGTAGAAGAATGTAGAAGATTTCTTCTATTTTTTTTATACAAATTGCATCATGCATGTGTTATGTTATGGTAAAAATGTTAATAGATATAAATATGTTATAAACTCTTCAAGCAAGCAATGTCAACAACATTGACGTACATAAAATAAGCAAAAAACTTAGCTCCATAGGCCTACCTCGTACTACTCTCGTCGAGTTCAAGTCAAAGTTTCTGACTTGTTACCAACTGGGTAAAATTCACTTCGCCAAAGTCACGTAGGTAGCGCTCTGCGCGACAAGAAAGTCTCGACTCGAAGAATTCAAAAATAAAACGTCACTCATTCTTGTAATCACGACATCGAAAAGTCGGGCGTACAAAATCGCAATTTTACGAAAATTCAACGTTATACAACGTGGGGTATTTTTGTATTTTCAGTGAAGTTTGATAAAAACTGCTGGATTTTTATTCGTTTGTACTTATCTGGTTTTTTTGTCAACGAGATATTGGCTTTGTGAAAGGGCTCCTTTAAGCTACTCTAGTGACGTGAAGAACACTTGACTATTATATGATAGACATTAGACACGAGTACTTACTTACCTATCATCTCATGTCTATTGCTTACAAATCTTACTTCAAGTCCCGAGATCAGAAATCAAGCTTATAATTTTATTATTAATGTAAGGTCTCTTACTATCGATTGTTAGGTACTATCTTTTATTTGCAGAAGAAAAAAAAACACATTTTCATGGAGTTAATCTTTATTTTCGATAATATTTCTTTTCTTTCTTTGTAAAAAAAAAAAACAAAGCATGCAAAAGCGACCTTTTTGCAGCTAGGAAAGGAATTTCTTACATTTCTTACAATTTCTTACATTGCTTACAGTGTTTCTATAGCATAATAGTACCTACAAACTGAGAACTTAAAGAAGTAAGAAGACCCCAAGGGCCTAGAGTTTTTTATTATTTTTGTGTCACCAAATGGTATTGAAAGATTTAAAATAGCATTTCCATTTTAAATCGTTCATTCAATACTTCTATGCATGTAAAATGTACTTATTCAACGTTTACCTTTAAATGCTAACAATTATAGACCCTAAAATGATTTTATATATTTATTTCCATCTACAAAAACGATTGTTTTCTAGATAAAAAACAACGATAAATGGAATCTCCTATTCCGTTAAATAAAATGGAAAAGAGATTGGCGTTTGATAAACATTACCCCATTTCTCGCGTCAAGGCGAGCGCCGCCGTCGCGGGGCGCAAATATTAAACGTCACTCTTTGGTAGCAGAAAACGTCAGCTGTGAGTACTCCCACTGTCATTTAAATACGGCATACTGAACCCTAAAAGAAAGTGAAGCTTCTAAATCGACTATTTGGAAAGAAACCTTAGAAATTGATGTACTTACTCGTATCATTCATTCATCTCTACTACTGGCCCACTTCTAGGCACAGGTCTCTTCTCGGATGAGAAAGCTGAAGGGCTTAAGACAGTGTTCACCACGCTGGACGAGTGGGGATTGGCAGACTTTATGAAGAAATAACTATTCTTCATAACATATTACATACATACTTAAATATGTATGTACATACACCAACTTTCAATTTTTATCAAATACTTACCTCTTTAAAATTTTTTACGGCTTCTTGAGCCAGTCAGTAAGATAACGGACATGAAAAATATATCTTAAGAATTTATTTCAAGACGATATTTTATTGGTCAGCGAGCCCCAGTAATGTAAATGAAGTCGAAAAGTGTTGTTTGAAGTAGAATCGTGGAACTGGTTGACAGACTACACAGTACACAAGTCATGCCTATTAATATCGCACTCCTGATAGTAAATATTTATGTCCTTCACTGCAAGTTTTTTATTAAGTGCATGAGATGTGTCCCGGTAGATTCTAACTCCAAAACATAATTACTTATGCCATTAGAATACTGAGCCATCACGACATGTGCGGTGAATGGTGAACAAATCGCTCATTGGCTGTAGAAGGTGTATTGTCTCGAAAAAGTGATTTCAACTAGGTACTTAGTTATTTAGAAAAAAATCACCTTCCTATGAAAACCATAGGTAACCACATTAGTTGAAAAGTAAACTCACAGAAGACTATAAACTATGTAAAAGAAACCTTCAGTTCAGACACATTTTTAAGAAAATAAAACGTGGGATTTGAGATTTAAAACAGTGTTGCAGCAAACGAGCGAAATGTATTCTGGCACAAAAGATAGATCCCGTTCCAGCAAAGATAAAATGTAACTCGTCCCTATTCCAGTTATACAGTCCGATGCTAAAGCGGTTCTCGCTTTCAATCAAAGTAACAAACATAATTAAAAATTCCGCTCCGAGCTAAAACTCTCCGTACCTACCTACGTTACGTTTTTTGTTCACTGACGTAATTATTACACAGTACGGAAGGAATTCCTCACTCGGTGACTTCACAGAGCAATAAATTAAGTGAGTAATGAAATAGAAGGACCACAAACGACAAACTGATGTTTTATAGGTACCTACGTCGGTCTTAACTCCGTTCGAGACTCTCGAACTTACAACTCCGTACGATGTCAGTAGAATTTTGTGAGTCAAGGGCCATTCCAACATCGTGATCGCTCGAGTCGTACGGTACGGTCGAAATGAAACGTCGTATCTTATTTTATGATTAGCGGCTCGAAAGCGCTTTGTAATTTTGTTAGTTCCGCCTTTCTGGTGCTGGGGGGCGACCGGAGTGAGTGGAGATCGATGCGAGCGTGGCGCGCGAGTGCGAGCGGGAGGAACGTCCCCGTTGGATCAGCTGTCTCAGTCCCTCGAACCGCCTACTAGGCAGCCATGTTGCGCTCGACCTGCGCTCGCCCGACCGCCATTGTAGCATTTGCAGCTAGTGATGTTCGCTACTTCGCTCGATGTTATTTTATACGTCTCTATAGTTCCCCGACGCCGGCCGCGCCCTGGACTATTCAGAGAGTTTTCCTAATACTCTCTAAAACAAATTTATTAAATCTCTACATTCAAACACTTTAACTGTATTGAAAATATTAAGAATGGGAGATTGAATTGTAACGTCATCCTTAACATGGATATTAAGTATAGGTAAAAGCGATAACATCAGGAATTGAAATTAAATTAAAATATAGAGTCGATAAAATTGTCGATTCTATAAGCTCTCGATTGTGGACGTGTAGCCGAGTCCGGAATTAAAATGTCAGACGTGCGGCAGCGGCGCGGCAGCGAGCGTGGGGTGTCCGAGGGGGTGGGCGGCGGGGCGCGGGCGGGGGCCGTTATTAATAACCATAAGCCAGCAGACGCACGAACGTCCAGAGGGGCCAGCCCGCGCGGTAATGAGGAATCACTAATTATATTTTACTGGACTCCACTACTGGAACAATATTAATTACATTGCTATTTTCATGGAAAAAATTTCCCAGTAATAATGGCACGTTCCTCTTTGTTTCATATATCTATGTGTGACATTAAACTTCTTGATTTTCACTAAGGCAACATTTACTATAGCTCTAACTGTATTAGACTCGCTTGAATGACATGAGTCTTCAAAAATTAAATAAGATTAAGCCGACGTCCGCGACTTAAGGTTCAAAATAAATCTTCAAGCAAACTTATCACCCCTTTTCATCTATTTAGGGATGGAATTTTAAAGATCCTCTTAGTTACCTACTCAAGAATTAAAATGTACCTAGGTACTTGTGTTTCCTCAGAATTTTCAAATATATAGGTCCACTTTCCAGGCAAGATCTCCATACCTATAGATCATAAGGGTTACGTTCAAAGACCTCCCACCGGAAAGTGCTATTTTAGTCCAGCTGTGGACGTTTATCGGTTGATAAAGAAGAAGAAGAAGGTCCACTTGAAACAACTACCAGAAGGTTTGTACGGACAACAAAAAGTGACGCCTAAGATATTGGTCTGAGACTGTGACAAGATATTAAGTTGGAGCGGGGTCCGTTTAATATTCCCCCACGGCGCGGCGGGTGCACCGCGCGGCTTGCTCGCGACAGTTGTACCCGTTCGCTGGCCGCTCGCTTCGCCAGTAAAAACGCGCCATATTTTATTGTCAACGAGATATATTAGCCAAAGCCCGTGCGAATAATTGCGTGACTTTTTTCTTATCTAAACAGATTTGTCCTGTTTTTTTTTTTCGGGTGACGTAATACATTTATTGACACTAGAATAGTATAGATTTTTTTAAAATTCAAATTTAAACTTTTACCAAGTGCTTTTTAAAAACCTGTCAAGTGAATCTACCACTGGTTCGGAATGCCGTTCCATCCGAGAGGGACCAGCACTCGTAATAATAAACAGTGGTGAGCGGTGTGGTCTTGAATTGGGATGTCTCGGGTTCGATTTCCGGCGGGGACAATTTTGGAATCTATAATTTCTGAAATGTTTTTGGAGTTTACTCCTTAAGAATCGATTTTAGGCGCCCGGTATGAGAAAAATTCGAGGAGTAAAATCTACTTATCAATGACCTCGTTACGTTTTTCACAACGATGCAAATTTCTACCCTAACGTTGAGTAAATAAGGTTGGTTTTCGTGCGAAAGAGCTTTCGCTTCGGGAAGCCGAGCGCGTACCGATCGGGTCCGAGCGGCGCCTAGACGCAGCGAGCGCCGCGAATGCATTATGACGTTAGGTAAGGAGTAAACTCCAGTCGTGCGTCGGAGCTGACACACACACTTTTTTTGTCTGATCTGGTGAGCGGGGCTTTGGCTAATTCTGTCGATCTCTATACTAAACTAAATTGAAAGGTCTGAATCTAGTGCTATCCTATTCATAGTGCTCCCTGTAGAAAAGGATAGCACAAGATTTATACCTGTCACTTTAGTTTACTTTAGACATTGTGTATAGGTACAATAAGCAGCATAAAACTAAACCGTCTTTTTCACTCGACGAGTTGCCTCTTTGTGTCAGTCAACTGCAGCGTCTACTTGCATTACATAACTTTTACTCTATTTAATCTCTTCATTCGCTTCAACTTGTCCCGAGCGCAACTAAGAAGCGATTTAATGTCGTGTCTACTCTACGTTTTTCCCTGTACATAAAGGCCAAGTTATCGTACGGCGGCGTCGCGGTGCATTCGCGCAAACTGCAAAATGCTCTAGATTCCCGGAACTTGCGAGGCAGTTCTCTCGGTCGGAAACCTACGAAGCGCTGACTGCGAAGCGTTGGCTACTGTTGCCAACTCTTATGATTTTCACGGAATTTTCTGAGTTCTCCTCGATGCCAACTTTCATGTTTTATGCAGCGCTCGAAAATTGCTTCGGTGCAAGTTACAACTACAAATATTTCTTCGAAGTAATGTTGTACCTGTGTATTTTAAAGAACTCTATGATTCTATAAATGATTATTATTTATTTTGTTTGTTAATTTATTCATGCTCAAAAGTTTTTTAAGGGCTTATCCATGCTAATATTAATGCTAAATTTTTGCTGTCTATTCTTTATTCCTTTTCACCGCAATATAGTTTTTGAAAAGCATAGAGATAGGAGGTTAGTAGGAGATGGAGGTTTTTATCCCAGAAAATCAGAGTTTTCGCGGGATTTTAAATAACCCAAATCCATGCGGAAAAGGCGTGAGCATCAGCTAGTTCTGCATAATATCATATTGTAGAGCAGATATAATACAAAAATGTATACTTATATAGGTTGTGCACTGAATCAACTTTGGACTTGACCTTCTTTTCTTTGACCTATCATCGGTACGGCTTTTACTATGAAAACTTTGATCATATTGAGTGCCCTTAATATTTTTATGCGATTTTTATTTCTTTGGCACACTATGACATCTTAGCGGTTAGTCAGCTTTCAGCATATTATGTCCACGCGAAAAAAATCTATTGAATTTTTTTCAATTGACATTTTTCAAATCATTGGAGTTTTTTTTAGAATTTTGGATTATCATTAGATTATTATATAGAGCGAGCTTGGACTTAGAAGTTTAGATAGAGTTGAAACGAGAAACAAATAGGTAAGTATGTCCTGAGTCCTGACATAAATCCATTTCATTTTAACAGCTTTCTTAAGTCAGGATAGTGCTATAAAAAAATCAATAATAATTATTTACTTACGTAATTATTATTCAATGCTAGCATTTTACGAAATATCACTGGCCCCAAAGATACGGGCTTTCCTAGTTTATGGGTCAAAATTTCAGTGCAATGTACCTTCTTCCGAGCTACTCTAATAACGATTTCTTTCTTTCTTCTCCTTTCTTTCTATTTCTATATCTAAGTTTTAGTGTCGTATGTCCTGGATTTCTACGCCACGCCTGGCAACACTAGGCTGGCTACAGCGTAGCGCACATTCCGTGCGGCGCGGTATTGGAACGCTGAAGTCTGCGCGCTGCACTGTCGGGAATTGACGTGTTAGGTAAATTATGACGCCCTCCCCTGCGAGGCGCGCAAATAATACGAAGAATATAAAGCCCCTGCGACTGACTTATTTCTGTTCCGTCGCTCATTATTGGTTAAAATGCATTGATGCAAGAAGTACGCCATAAATTCAACCAACCAGGGGTGACCGCGATCGTAAACTGTAGCAGTCATTCACACACAGCTGACATAAATCCATTTCGTTTTAACTGATTTCTTTAGTCAGCAGAGAGAGAGAAAGTGTGCGATCTATAAATCTTAGCCTTATTGTCTTGAGCCATGTCCTGGATTTCCACGCCACGCCTGGCAACACTAGGCTGGCTACAGCGTAGCGCACTTTCGGCGCGGCGCGGTATTGGAACGCTGAAGTCTGCGCGCTGTCGGGAATTGCAGTGTTGGGTAAATTATGACGCCCTCCCCTGCGAGGCGCGCAAATAATACGAAGAATATAAAGCCCCTGCGACTGACGTATTTCTGTTCTGTCGCTCATTATTGGTTAAAATGCATTGATGCAAGAAGTACGCCATAAATTCAACCAACCAGGGGTGACCGCGATCGTAAACTGTAGCAGTCATTCATACACAGCTGACATAAATACATTTCGTTTTAACAGATATCTTGAGTCAGCAGAGAGAGAGAGAGAGTGCGATCTATAAATCTTAGCCTCATTGTCTTGAGCCATGTCCTGGATTTCCACGCCACGCCTGGCAACACTAGGCTGGCTACAGCGTAGCGCACTTTCAGTGTTGGGTAAATTATGACGCCCTCCCCTGCGAAGCGCGCAAATAATACGAAGAATATAAAGCCCCTGCGACTGACGTGTTTCTGTTCTGTTTCGTCGATTAATTGGATGTCGCCCGTTTTATGTTATTGTTGTTGTTGCGAACTAAATGTTCTGTTTTGCTTTCGAGCTTTTTTAAGGTTTGTGTTTGTGTTTGGTCGTAAATGTCAGCGGTGAGGATTTATCGTCTAGTAATGGAGTAGAAGGCTTACAAAATGTGATGTGCCATGTCATGTTTTACCCGACTAAGAGAGGGTGAATTGTTTGGCAGTTATAAGTGTTTATTTATCTGTTTGTGGGCTAATTAAGTATACACGATTGGTTTGTATTACATCCCCTTTCATATTAAATAACCTTAAGTGCGGATTGGCAGATACCACATATCTTTCAGAACATTGTGGAAATCTCTCAGGCAGACAGGTTTCATCACAATGTTTTTCTTCATTATTAAAATAAGTCATATTTAATTTCTAACACACATAACTCCGCAAAATTAGAGGTGTGGGCGTGGGACTCTAGCCCCGAACCCCCCAATAAGGAGGCCAAAGTTCTAACCACTTACCTATAACCGCTACTACACAGAAAATACAGATTTCTTAATATGAGATAGATTTAGTTAAAACAAAGCGATTATCTTTAATCCAAGAAACATTTTCTCCCTAAGTATGGACGTGAGACGATATTTTCTTGCCTGTAGAAAAATAAATGCTCTTAAGTATATTTTCTCAAGTAAGATACTTATCAAACCAAGAAAAAACAAATTGCCTTAAGCATTCACAAATAAATCGGAGTAGAAATATTCTCAAATCAAATATTATTCTCTTGACGCTAAACTGAACTTAGAAGTTTTCAACCAAGATTTGGTCTATTTACGTTTGAGTTTCATTTTCTCACCCTAAATACATAATTATTTACGAAAAATCACATGTTTCATATTCTTAATTCAATTAATCTTTCTTTTTTCGGTGCATCAACTGCCAAACTATCAAACTACTAGGTATAGTCAGAGGTGCATGCCAGAGATCGAACCTACGACCCCCGAATAGGACAGCAGTCCTATCACTGCACTAATATTACGATTTTTATAATAGTAATAGCGGTTTTCGTATTATAGGCGGCGTTTATGACGTCATCGCAATATGGCGGATGTGACAAAAAAAAATACGTCAAGAAACATAAATCACTCAAAATAAGCGATTAATTGTCAACATATCCACCAAAAATGTTTAGAGAGAGCTCCATAAATAACAAATTAGGCATCCGATAGAGCGAAACAAATGTAAAAAGGCATTGGGCGGGTAGGTAGGTACCTGAATAATTATCGTGATCACCAAACAAATTCGGTGCAAAGGCAAAACAAACCGGCGCGGGCTTGTCGACGATGTTTCGTATTCACTGAACAAAGGGACCAATCATACAATTTTGAATTGAATTTTTCATTCGCTAAGCACATAGATCTCGCGGCAATGCGAACGGTCGACATAGTAAGGCCTGAATCACACAAAGCGTGTGAATGACGCAGCGTATCCAACTCTGCTCCTAGCGTGATACAAGGAACTGTAGGCGTTCAGACATTGGCGTTACCAACGATATTTAACAAACTAAATACAGAAATATAGTTGGCGTCACATTTATGGTCTCTAGGTGATGACCAACAATGGATATGCTTTGCGGATGGGTAGGTATATAATTGTACCTGGGTTGTACAGTCTAATTCCACTCTGTACTTACCTAGTATAAAACAGTAAACCTCGCCGTCTCACCTCTTTCGCATTCAAAAAGATCGATAAACCACTCAATGCAAGTTCAGGGCATTGTGGCATTGTGTAAGTGCGCATATAGTGTGACTTCGCCGCGTCGTTGGCGTCGCGCGACGTTTGTTTCAGCAGGCCTTAGATCCAGGGCAGACATGGTGTTTTAGCTTCGGCGATCGGCGTTTTTGCGATTTTAAGTCGCTTTTCGGTAGCTCGATGCCGTTGCTAAAAGCGCCGGGTCTGCCCTGGCCCTTAGATATCGCACCGGAGCGGGCGAACGGTCGACAAAGTAAAATTAGTGTGTTTTGCGCATTCGACGCTGTGTATGTAATTGCGGGCTTGTTTTGCCTCATTCGCGCGCCCTACGTGCGCTGCGTTTGGAAGTTTGTTTATTTATACCGCCCGTGTGTTTTATGGCTGTTATTTATACACTTTGCTAAAATATTCGTATGTTTGGGTAACTCTAAATTGCTTGGATTATCGAAAATAAAGATAATTACAGCAAAATAATCCCTACAGGCTCCAACTAAACCTAAGTTCAATGCCCGCCAGAGGAATTCTTATGAAAACTCTAATTCATCTTTATTTTCTTTGAAGAATCTCTTACTGCCGCTTTGTCAAAGTTAACAAAACTGAAGTTGAGCTGTTATCAAAAAAAGACGCTGCGCCTCGGCTCCAGTCTATTCGCAGGTGTGTGCTCTAATTCTTCGAGGAATGCACATTGTACCTTATTTTAGGAGAAATGTAAATGTTAGGAGAATTCTTGTATGCAGATTTTTTTCAGCAACGACACACACATTGTTAAAGCCTCAACAGTCCAATGGTTAAGAGTGCGGACTGAAAACTGAACGATCTCCGGTTCGGGGTCACCACCCATTGCTCTATTGTCGTATCCACTTCTAACACAAGTTTTCAACTTATTTGTTAGGGAGAGGAGAATATTACTAAAATTAGGACTTGCTAATATCCTTTTTAGTAAATATTTAAAAAATAAACTTAATAAATAATCACATCATCGGATTAAAGGAAACCGTTTAGGCGCGTAGAGTTTACTCATGTAGTCTAGATAAGCACTGTGAAAGTCATCATATTGTACGGAACTAACTTTGAGTGTACTCAACTACAGTCTACTCGACTTTGAGCTCTTGTAATTACGTCTTGCAACTTTACGCTGAAAACATAGATAGGTAGGTATTTTATATGAAAACTCCTTTCTTGGAGATGTTCCTCGGAGACTATATTTTACACGCTCACTTTTGGCAACTCAAAATTAAAATATAGTTCTCTTGACAGTGATTTAATGCTTAATTTATTTTAAGCATCCATTTTTAACCGACTTTAAAAAACGCAGGAGGTTCTCAATTCGTCAAAATCATCAATGTAGGTATGTTCACCGATTAGTCGAAGACACCTGAATCGATTTGGAAAATTCTTTTTTGTTTCAAAGGGTGTACTTCCCAGGTGTCCCCATTGAAATTTTATTGAAATCGGTCGAGTGGTTTTTAAAATATCAACAGTAAAAAGTCGGTTTTTTAATAAGAATTTTTTATATTAAGTAAATTATAAAGTCTGTCGTGGCGGAGTGTAGCATAGATCAGCCTCATATTAAAAAACGTAACCTCATGTTAAAAAACATGAATTTCAGGCTTTCCCATTTGGCCAATTATATCTGAATGGTATTCAAATTCTGAATGGTGAATTTCAGCCTAAACCTATTTTCTAAATATCGGCGTTTTTCTAAAGATTGATCTGCAAAACCTCAATATCCTTAAAGGTTAAACTAAAAACTGAAAAGGTGACGGTTCGATCTCACTATTCACTATTGCACTATTGTCGTACTCAGTACTCACTCCTAACACAAGCTTTTCTCTTATTTGGAGGGGGAAGGGGAATATTAGTTCAGCTTGAAAAAATCGAAAAAAAAATGATTGATAGACTGCCTTGCACATTTTCAGCAATGCTGTAGGCCTCATTGTTTCAACCTTTATACGTCAACTATTGGAATTAGGTACGTCTCTTGCAAGGATAGCCACAGAACACGATCTTGTGCCGCTTGTGTTGTGCTGTACCTACCTATTGCTAGATGATATATATTAACTTTTAATTTTAAGCACAAATAAATGAGTTTTCAATATTTTTTGAGTATGATCTCTTTTAATGAAATATTTCAATTTAGAACATTCAATACGGATTTTACAGTAGGTACATTTTTAACACTATAAATTCGATTTAAATATCTACATGGTGAATATATTCCGCATTTCATTCACAAAACGATATTTCAGCTTGTGAGCGAAATTATTACAATCTTAGTTCATTGAGTTAAAGCGGGAATGTTTTGAATTGCATGAAATTATCTCTGAGAGAGCCGAGAGCACCGTCGACATCTCGACGAGCATTCGCAATCGCTACGTTGCATCTGAGCTAAGCGTTAAAAAACAGTTTATCCTCATTGCTGTGCAGTATGAATTATGAACCTATGTTTCTATGGGGTGAAACGTTTTTTCTTCATATTAAAAACCTAAAAACAAACGCGACGTATATTATATTAGCTGATCTTCGCGACTTCGTTCACGTGGATTTAGTTTTTAAATTCCCTCGCGACCCCTTTGATTTTCCGGGATAAAAAGTAACATATGTCACTCCAGGTACAACTACACTTACCCATGCAAAAAATCACGTCGCTCCGTAGATTTGTTGCGGCGTGATTGAAGGACAAACCAACAAATAAACACATTTTACGCGTTTAAGTATAATATTAGTATGATTATGTATTGATATAAATCCAGATGGTATCAAATGTAATATACTGTTCCAGAAGCAGGAATTCATTTAAATACTTTTAACACGTTCCAATCAGTGAAGAAAGTAAATTATAACGAGTTAAATTGTTAGTTAAAATATTTGCATAATTTATCACCTGCGAAAAACCAATTAATTTAACCGAATCATGGATTTGTTTAACCGAGATAGGTACCTATCCTCTCAGTCCTGTTGTACCTACTAATTAATTAATTACACTCAGTTGAGCCTAAAATAGAAATATTTATTCGATTAGGATGCGATTGCTATCGTAACTTCTGAATCAAATATAACCATAACCTGCATTTACGACCGGATCGAAACTGAATTTGTATTTTTCTTGTATTGTGTAAACTGCTGGCTAGAATGACCCTTACTTACTGCGCATCACCGAGAGCAACTGCTAAGCTCTGTCCGTGGATAAGCCCCAGGGTTTCCTAGAAATTAGAGGGCATCGTCAAGATCTTGTGTAATCAAGTCACATATGATCGCAAAGTTCACTATAATCTTTAGACAATTCGTAAGGCATTTAATAAGATCGCAAAGTTCACTAGCACTTTGATCAATAGTAAATAATAGGTTGGCATTCGTATCTCTAGATTTACGTAAAATGTCGATATGGATATTACTTAATACTTAACTGAAACTTTTCGTAAAAACATTTCCGGTAATTTAATAAAAGCGTTCAAACTATTATATGATTCTACCAACGATTTAATTAAAACACGATTATAGATATTTAATCGTGTTTAAAATAGTGTGAAAATGATTCAGGAATATTAAATAAATATTTTTTTATAATGCGATCTATGGTTACTGGAGGCTATGTTTGGAGCTAAACGATTTTCATTATCATGCAAACTACGGAACACCTCTTCAAATTGAGTAGGTAAATAAAAAGTACTAGACTGCCTTTTATGTAACAAAAGTGGAATGAAAATGATATTCCCTTTGCTTGAAACTTTTAAGCGTCTTTACCCATTGAGTTAAAGTAGGAAACTTTGAGTTGTATGGAACTAACTTTGAGAGCGAAGCCGGTCAACTTCTCAACGATCGTTTATAATCACGTGCAATCTCCACTTTATGAAGTAATTGTTTGGAGTAGCAATTGTAGATAGCTTTACGCTGTGCAACGTTTTGCGAAATTGCTTTCTTTTGAAAACACTGGCGAATGGCGACGTATAGTTGCAGCTGAAAAGTCTTAACATGAACTTTACGCTGCAACTGTTAGTTTGGAAATACTAACAGTTGCAACGTACAGCATGTTTATGGCATCGGTTCGGTACTTTGGCAGATAAAAGAACGTCCAGGAAACGTTCGGGAACCTCGTAGCTTTCTATCTTGTTACGGGCTGCAGTGACTGTCTCTAGCTAAGGTCCTAATGTTGAAATCAATAGAGCATGCTTTGACTTGGCTTGGACTTGAAACAAGATTAAAAAAATAAATTAGACACAAATCCCTGACGTAAAGTCCCCGATTGAGTTGCCAATCAAAATCGTATTCATTTAATGGCATTAGCGTTAAAGTAAAATAAACCATAACTGTATAAAATTAGAACTCAATTTCGTGTGTACATTTTTATACGTTTAGGTATGTACGATACGCTCCATAACGCTCCATGTTAAAATTGGTTGTACTGAATTTGTGACTTTAAATCAATACAATCAAGGAATATTTTACTTTGACGCTGATGCCACCAAATGAATACGATTTTGATTGATTGAATGATGAATACGATTCGACGGGTTGTCTCTGACTGGAGTGTGCGATCTCTATTTAAGTCTAAGGCCCTTCGTACACAAGGCTACGCAAATCTTCGATACTAGACGATTTTAGTCTCTAAGCGACTACCGCAATACAAATTCATAGAAGTTCGTACATAGGTACACGTCGCCGAGTGTACGAACCTGTCGGAACTCGGCTACGCCTCGTGTGATAATAGTATCACATGAGTGACTATAAGCGACGCATACTTGTGAGCGCGCGAAATTAACAATTAAAAAAAAGATATAAACAATGAAATATTTTAAATCTCTATTAACAATATTATTAACTACTAGCTGACACGGCGAACTTCGTACCGCCAACTTATCTATTGTAAATTTTTTTTTTGTTTTTTTTTTTTATTAAGTATTAAAACCTTCCGTGGACCTTAAGGAACATACAAAAAATAAATTAACCGAATTGGTCCATCCATTCTTGAGTTATGCGCTTACCAACATTCATTTTTAGGGTTCCATACCAAAATGGTAAAAATGGAACCCTTATGGTGAGACTTTCTCCGTCCGTCTGTCCGTCCGTCTGTCACAGTCGATTATTTCAGTAACTATTAAAGCTATCGACATGAAATTTGGCATAGTTGTGTATAATGGTGGCCCAAAATCATTGGAATAAAGAAAAATCAAAAATTATTTTTAGTTTTAATAAAAAAAGGGGGAAAATCGGGGGTTTGAAATTTCAAAGTAAAATAACTATATCGAGTTGGGTATCATATGAAAGGCCTTCACTTGGGCATTCTAAAACAGTTTTTTATTTATTTCTAGATATAATAGTTTCTGATTAATCGGCCAAAATGTCGAAAAAAATACCGTTCCCCCCCCCTTATCTCCCAAGTTTACCAATCGAAAAATCTGAAATAATTATGGTCAATAGAGGTTTATGTATATTTTACAGGAAAAATAAAACCAACGCTATAACTAGCATAGTTTTTTTTATATTAACAATAAACCTCTACAAACAAAGTTAACGATAAATAAGCAAATTAATATAATATTTTCGTTTTAGTTTTACTTTTGGAGTATGGAACCCTCGGTGCGCGAGTCCGACTCGCACTTGGCCGGCTTTTTATTATTTATATCAACTATTGTATAGAGAATTTAAAAAAAAATATTACTTAAACACTATGTTTTTTTTAAATATATTTTTCATGGGTCGAAAGTACCCAAATTTGAGATTTTTCGAACCTTTAAAAATTCATATCTTTAAAAATATTAACTTTATCGTGAAAAGTCATAGGACCTTTTTTATTGGTACATATTTCAATAAAGAATATTGTATAGAGAATTAAAAAAAAAATATTACTTAAACATTATGTTTTTTTTTTAAATATATTTTTCATGGGTCGAAAGTACCCAAATTTGAGATTTTTCGAACCTTTAAAAATTCATATCTTTAAAAATATTAATTTTATCGTGAAAAGTCCTATACCTTTTTTATTGGTATTTCAATCCTATTAATATTATAAATGCGAAAGTTTGTGAGGATGTTTGGATGGATGGATGGATGGATGGATGTATGTTTGTTACTCTTTAAAGCGACAACGAATGAACCGATTTTGCTGAAATTTGGCACAGACATAGATTATAGTCTGGAATAGCACATAGGCTACTTTTTGTCCCGGAAAAGCAAACAGTTCCTGCGGGATAGCATCGCTATTTTTTACGCATTTGTCCTTCAAAATACGCGCATTGGAGATTTAGATTAACGTGATTTTTTTGCACAGGTAAAGGTAAGAGCCTGAAAAATGACAAAGGCTACTTTTTATCTCAGGAAAACAAACGGTTCCTGCGGGATATTAGTATACTACTTTTCACACATTTATCTTTCAATTATGCGCCAACGGAGTTACAGATTGACGTGGTTTTTTGGAGAGGCATAGTTGATGACTTGAAAAGTGACAAAGGCTACTTTTTATCCTGGGAAAGCAAACAGTTCCCGCGGGATATTAGTGTTCTACTTTTCACATATTTATCCTTAAATAAGGCGCCAACGGAGTTACAGATTGACGTGGTTTATTGGATAGGCATAGTTGAGGACTTAAAAAGCCCAGGAAAACAAACAGTTCCCGCGGGATATTCATATGCTACTTTTCAGATATTAATCCTTCAATTATGCGCCAACGAAGTTACAGATTGAAGTGGTTTTTAATAGGCATAGTTGAGGACCTCAAAAGTGAAAAGGCTACTTTTTATCCCGGGAAAACAAACAGTTCCGGGATACAACAAACGGGATATTCGTATGTTACTTTTCACATACTTATCCATCAATTATGCGCCAACGGAGTTTTAGATTGAAGTTTTAGATTATTTTTAGCACAGGTAAAGTTAAGGGCCTGAAGAGTGACAAAGGCTACTTTTTATCCCTGGAAAACAAACGGTTCAAACATCCTACTTATTATTACTCATATTATCCCACTAATATTATTAATGTGAAAGTTTGTGAGGATGGATGTATACGGATGTATGTTTGTATAGATGTCGTATACGGATGGATGGATGTATGTTCTCTGAGATAGGGGTTGAACTATTTTGACTGTTATACTCCATAACTTCGTTAAATTTGAACTACTTTTTATTATTACTTTAACCAACTTCAAAAAAGGAGGAGGATCTCAATTCAACGAATCTTTTTTATGTATGTTCACCGATTACTCGAAGACGCCTGAACCGATTTGGAAAATTCTTTTTTTGTTTCAAAGGGTATACTTCCCAGGTGGCCCCATTTAAATTTTAAAGAAATCAGTCGAGCGTTTTTAAAAAAATCTACAATAAATTATATACTTTGTAGTGGTGCGGGCGTTTAAATGTATGCTCCCGGGACAAAAAGTAGCCTGTGTTATTTTCCAGGTCCTTAACTTTACCTGTGTAAAAAATCGGCCAAGTGCGAGTCGGTCCTCACTCTTTTAGGGTTTCGTTACAAAAAAATTAAATTAATTTTTATTATTTGTTGTTATAGCAGCAATAGAAATACAAAATATGTGAAAATTTCAACTGTCAATCTATTACGGTTTACGAGATACAGGCCGCTGACAGACGGACGGACGGACAGCGGAGGCTTAGTAATAGGGTCCCGTTGGCACCCTTTGGGTACGGAACCCTAAAAACCACGTTGACTATATTATGCACTTACACTTTATATGGTGAAATATTATAACTGCGAAAGTGCGTTGGTTTGTCCTTCAATCACGCCCTAACAGAGCTACAGATCGACGTGATTTTTTGCAGGGGTACCTATACTTGAGGACCTGGAGAGTGACAGGCTACATTTTCAGAGTTCCCAAGGCATTTTAAAGGCTAAGTTTACGCAGACGAAGTCGCGGGCATCAGCTAGTAAAGAATATAAAAAAAAATTGTCTAAAAAATGTAAAAAAATAGTTTTCGGTACTCATGCGCCGATTCCTCCTGGACTATATGGAAAGTGTAAAACAAATTATTGCATTATGATGTCATGCCATCACCGAGGCTTCATGCATAAACATATGAATTTATTTAAAAACTAGCTGATGCCCGCGACTTCGTCCGCGTGGATTTGGTTTTTAAAATCCCTCGTGAACACTTTGATTTTCCGGGATAAAAAGTAGCCCTTGTCCTCAACTATAGTACCCATGCAAAAAATCACGTCGATCCGTGGCTCTGTTGTGGCGTGATTGAAGGACAAACCAACAAACAAACACACTTTCGCATTTATAATATTCATCATTCATCATCATTAACAACCCATCAACGGCTCACTACTGAGCGCAGGTCTCCTTTCAGAGAAGGGTTATAGGCCATAGTCCACCACGTTGGCCCAATGCGAATTGGCGGACTATTCATAATATTACTATGATTAGAATATTAAATTGCATAGGAAAACACTGTAGCATTAAGTCTATATACGATGTATTACCTCCATATCTACTATGTAGTATGTAGGTATAATGTGTATATAAATATAAATCGTTTGGCAAAATCTGACGCCTTTGGAGTAGTTTGACTTTGACAAAATAGGGCTCTCCACGATGGCTATATACGATAAAGTACGCTTGCCAGTTTAAGATGAGCCGTTCATTCAAAGTATCTTGTAGATTCCGGGGTTCAAGTTATTTGGACCTTATACTGAAGATCGTGATGTCTATAATTTCTGAACTACGAAATTGACGACCTTGAAATAATTACAGGAAAATCTCTAAAGAACCTGCTTTCTAACAAAAAAAGAATGGATTAAATCGGAATACGCCTTAATGAATTACAGCGATATGCACATTTGGACTTTCATCCCCTCTCCCAAGGGAACCGTGCTGAATTTCGGGATAAAAAGTATCCTATATTATACCTCGTAGTATTAACTTAAATCGTGCCAAGTTTCATTTAAATCCGTCCATTAGTTTCGGCGTGATGCGCGGCCAAGATACAGACAGACAGACAGACAGACAGACAGACAGACAAAAAATTAAAAAAAAATTGTTTTGGCTTCAGTATCGATTATAGAGTGCCCTCAAACAAAAATTTTCAAAATATCTTCAATGTACAGAATTGGACCTGTTACAGTTTTATTATATTATAGATTATATTATAGATTACATTTTAAAAAAATAGGCTTAACTGAATTTTAACGAGTATTATTTGAACACTTTCCCTTCTCATAGCCTCTCAGATACGGACAAGCAATGCCACAGGCCTCAGCCCGATTATCTAAAAGCTCCATCAATCATTGCTAGTC
This sequence comes from Oeneis ivallda, assembly GCA_029955525.1. Lineage (NCBI taxonomy): Eukaryota > Metazoa > Arthropoda > Insecta > Lepidoptera > Nymphalidae > Oeneis > Oeneis ivallda. The sequence continues at coordinate 14,100,429 of JARPMR010000022.1, forward strand.
TCAAGTGTTTTGATTGGCTGATTAAATCGCATTCTCTCTGCAACAATGTATTTTGGCCAACAGCAAGTGAGTATCGGCCAATCAGAGGAGATTGCAATCGTCATGGTATAGCAAATGGTAGACTGATCGACGATTCAAAAGCACTTGTAAAAAAGTTTATTTGAATAAAAAACATTTCTATTCTATTCTATTCTATTCATACTATAGCAATCATTTTTAGAGAATCGCACAGACCAATAAGGACAGCGCATCGTGTACGCTAGTGATGTGCGAATATTAGCATTCGCAAGAAACGATGCGAATGTTTGATGAATGTAGGCTGATCATAAATATTTGATGGACCTAAGAATAGATATACGACCTTAACATGCCATAATTATATTTGAAATTCAAATATTCCGGGTATTTTTTATCAGTCCACGTACATTCACATTCGCATCACATACTTTCTTGCGAATGCGAAATTCGCAAGAAAGTATGCGAATGTTCGTGGGGTGGTCAAAAAAATAGCCAGAATATTTGAATTTCAAATCATCATCATCATGAGAAACCCATTAACGTCTCACGTAACGTCCAAGTCTCCTCTCAGAGAAGGGTTATAGGCCAATGCGAATTGGTAAACTTCGCACGCCTTTGAGAACATTATGGAGAGCTCTCAGGCGTGCAGGTTTCCTCACGATGTTTTCCTTCACCGTTGAAGGATTTGATATTTAATTGCTTAAACGCACTTAACTCCGAACAGAGGAGACGAGAATTTCAAATAAAATTATGGTAATGTAAGAATTAAGATCCTATATTTTCTTATTATGGATCAATTTAAATTTGCCAAATATTCGCATGGTTTCTTGCGAATGCGAACGCGAATATTCGTTACATGACTAGTGTACGCTATTTTTGACATTTATGTCGCTTTATAAAAACAAATAGTAAGACCATCTACAGAGGTAATGTAATGCCAGTTAATTACTTGAGGGGCAGACGGCGCCGGCGTCGCTTCCAATTAATGCCGCCACTCGGCCAAGCTCGTTTAAGGATCGCCGTGGAGGCTAAGTGAATCAACGGAGACTTTATCCCTTTAATGATAAAAATACACTCTCCAATTTTATTCAGTTAACCTTTTATCTGCATTATTGAATTTGTCTGTAAAACTCACCAATAATAAAAACGATGTTTAGTACCCGTAAATAAAGTCGATTTTAACATTAAGCTCCCATATCTCCTCTCCGCTCAACTTCAGTGGACACAGCAGAAGCTAAGAGAAAAGATGTCCAATTTTTACTGGTATCGGGATTCAAAGGGGATATCAGTTGTATGTCTAAAGAATATTAGGTCTGGTATTTAAAACATGAATATCGCTTTCCCTTCCAAATTAAGCGTATACCTAGCTTGTTTTAGGAATATAGGATTGAGCCATCGGGCTTACGGATTTCTTTTCATATTTAACTCTCACGATCTTACTCTATTGTCAACAGGGCTACCCTCCACCTCCTAGGCCAGCTCAGCCGTCCACACCAAATGCTCACGATCAAGATTCGGTAAGTGTGTACCTATGTATGTACCTACCTACAAATGTAAGCTTTAGAAAAGCAGCTTTGTGAAAAATTATAATTATCCAGTACAGCTTTTTGAAGCCTGAAATATACTACAAAATGATGTTAGTCATAATCGTTCGCCCAAAGTGAGGATAGGGCATTAAGAAAGATAACATTGGCTCCAACGTACGAGCCACAACATACAAAATATAAGCTTTAGACAAGCAGGAAGCTTTGTGAAAAATCATAATTATCCAGTACAGCTTTTTGAAGCCTGAAATATACTACAAATGATGTTAGTCATAATAGTGTTCGCCCCTAGTGAGGATAGGGCATTAAGAAAGATAACATTGGCTCCAACGTACGAGCCACAATGTTGGGAGTTCTGTTTTTTTTTAATCAAAATGAGCGCCTATCGGCGTCAATACTCTTGATGCATCAACACGTTGGAACTTCTTGGTCTTGGTGGCTCCAACAAGTTCCATCACCAAAAATATATAGAAGATGTTTTTTTCTTCGCTAGCTCTAGTTTCTTGCCGTACATTTCCCGTAGCACTGCGTTGCCCTGCTTTGTTTTCATAAGCCTTTTATTAAAGCCACAACTCAACTCGCAACTTCATAGCGTGTAACGTTACGACTTACGACGCGGACAAAAGCGACGTTAATTATACCGATGAATGTCGCGTCTTCATCATGCGGCTTACAAACAAGCGAGCGCTGTTTGTGAACTGGCACTCCGGCCTGCGTGTTGGCGCGTCCGAGCTGCGACACTTGACAATGAGCTTGTTTGCTAAATTGTACCGACTACCCGCTGTCAACTGGCTAGTGTCGCCAGGCCTTTTGGATTTTGACGGAAACTGTCCATGCAGAAATGCTCAGTTGATTATATAAGCCTAAAAGCCTATTAAATTATGGAAAATATGGTCTAGCAATTTAGTAATAGCAGTGATAGCCTAGGACTGTAGTCTCCTATTCGGAGGGTCGCAGGTTCGATACCTCTGAATAATTTTCGAAGAAATTAAATATCACATGCTTTAACGGTGAAGGAAAACATCGTGATGAAACCTACACAAGCAACCTAGGAGCAAGAAGGCGTTCTAGCGCCGGGACTGCGTCTGTGGTCATCGGGTTTTGTTGCAGCAAGTGCGGACGTGACTGCCGTTCACGGATCGGTCTCCACAGTCACCGGAGAAAATGCCTCCGAGACAATGTTTAAATCGTCTAGAACAGACGTAAAGGCCTGAATGATGATGATGAAACCTACACACCTTAGGTTTCTCCATAATATTGTCGCATTCGCATTGGGCTAGCGTGGTGGACTATGGCCTATAATAAGCCTTCTCTGAGAATAGAGACCTGCGCTCGGTAGTGAGCCGTTGATGGGTTGATGATGATGACATACTTATTTTTTTTAGCACTGCGTGACTTTGACTTGTCGCCGTGAATTTTTGTCGCTGTCACCTACTGACGCCCACGGTTATAATGTCACTGGGCGACAAAACGCACTCTTTCTTGAAAATATGGATTTCAAGAATCGTCAGTTGCTGGAACTATTTGTCGCCGTATTATCTCGTCTCTACAGTGAGCGCCCCTCCACATATCTTCATAGCACTCTACTTAGCGACAAAAAGATAAAAAATCACAATGAGCGGGTGGCCTCGATACCCTAACTACCCCAAGGCTTATATTCAGTAGTCACTTTGTTTCTGCGAACGTCAGTGGTATTATGAAAATACTTGACATGTTACGAGTTGAGACGGCTATGTCCGCCATAGAAATAGAAATTCCGTAAAACACCTTCCTAAGCTTCATGGCGACCCTACCCTCAGCGCGCTGCAAAAGCTAAACCTACTCCAATTTGTGTGGGCGTGAATAATTTTATTTACGGCCCACATTGTTTTCACGCTTAAAAATGAAAGCAATTTCCTATGCACGGTGGAAATCGAAGCGCTATGTCGTGTTATTATTTATAGTTGAACATATTTTTGCAATTGAATTCGATATACGCTTGCCGAGGAATTCTCTTTCTTGTATAAAATTCATTTTCCTGCGTATATTTTTATCTAAGGTAAGAAAATATGGCTAAACAGTTGTTTAGTTGCATTATTCAGGTAAATTTTCTTTTCTATAGAAAAATTGGAATAAATACAATTCTTCAGTCTTTTGGGTTCTTTTAGTGATCAAAGTTTAGGTTATAGAGACAGTTAAATAAATAATTTTGCAAAGATAAAATGTAGCCAATTGTAATTAATGGAGAACGAGAAACATTTAATTGATAGCGTATTTCAGATTAGAGATTCGACAGTAACTATACCTTCATAAACCTAATCAGATAAATCTAAACAATAGGCATGCTATGTCACTTACGAATAAGCTAATCACTTTAAACATACCTACTAAGCGCGCAGAATCAGCAATGTGAGTTTAACTTTTCCTATTATATGTATTGTAGAACTTAATATGTATCAGTAAGATGAGGCCACTGATGTAAGTATCTGCTTTTGAAGTGCATATCGTACCTACTATTTCATTACGCGCACATCAAAGCACGAGCCTCCATTATCCGGGAGACACACAGCCGGCGGCCATGCCCCGACGATAGCTACATCACGAATGCGGCGTTAAAAAGAATTGCAACTGACAGTCGCAACCCTAGAGCATAGGGTAGTCACATGACAGAGAAAATGAAATTCGGCACCTCCCCTTGAGAGGGAGGCGATATATATAACGTCTCTTACTAAACTCCCGTAACAAACAATAGGACCACTTGGTCGTCTATCGTACCCTGCGCCTATTATATCAAACAAGTGTAAATTAAAAAAAAATATTTTTAAATACAAGCTTTTAGTAGCTACATCATTAGACTCTAGATATCATCTAGGATCAGAGTTCTTCTCATGACGAATCAAACGAGCCCAAACTCGATGGGGTTACATCGTTTTATTACAGAGTTCCGATAGCCATCTTCCGTCTCCATCATCAGATCAACTCCATGTCACAATAATATTGCATTGTCATCCGATTTACACATACATGCAAAATTTCAGCTCAATCGGAAACCGGGATTTGACCCAAACAAACAAATAAATAAACTGGTCAAGCTAAATAAAAGCTTGAAAAAACACAGCCGACGGCCTTTGTCCAGCTGTGGGACAAGACTAAGCTTAAAGATGATTATGATTGTTATTAAACTTATGTCAGGCTAGAGCACTATGTCCTCGTCTAGATAGACGGCAGGCCAGCCTGGCGCACGCGGTCGCAATATAACATCTTTATTACTGTCGAGTAGTCCTTTGTAGGGAATAATTCTTTAGTTCGCAGTTGGCTGCATGCGGGTCGGCTGAATGGCGCACACCTCGGGCTTTTGTTGTTTTAGGTCTCGACTCTCGTCCCCTATCAGTCACGCTAAGGCCTTTTTTTTGGAACTGCTTAGATACAATGCAATATTTTTTTACATATTTGCTAAGAAAAAAAAAAACACAGAAATGTTTCATACTTAACAGGAAGGATGTATCGCTTACTTACGAAATAGACCTCGGCCCTAACACACATTTCTTAAATTTTTACTCTAAGTTAGTCCGCTTTTGATGGGATTTACGTAGACAGGTAGAGGATAATTAGGAGATACTTTGACTTCATTTTATTTCGGGCATATTTAGGGTTACTTCGCAAAAATATAAAAAAAACGCTTAATAGGAGGGAAAAATGGTCTAACCGCTGATGTTGGAGAAAAGCACAGAAATCCTAAGTGGTGCCGGCCTTCGCCGCGTACTACGTCAAACCGCTTCTACAAGAACGCTCCCATAGTCGATATGTTTGAGTTAACCGCGCGACGCTACACACCACGCACCGCGTCTTTAGAAACCCCTAAGACTGGGTTTCCACGGCGCGGTTCGCACCCGCGCCCGCAGCGGTTGCGGTACCGCTAGTACTGCGCCCGCCGCGGGCGCAAACCGCGCCGTGGAAATTGAAACTTCATTTTCCATACAAAACTGCATTCTACAGAGGCCGCGGGCCCGCAACCGCTGCGGGCGCGGGCCGCGAACCGCGCCGTGGAAACTCAGTCTTACACGGTTTTTCCTGGAAAATCAAAGTGTTTCCGCGGGCCTTTAAAACCTAATTATGAGCAAACGAAGTCGTGGGAACCGTCCCGGGTGAGACGGTCAATCAAGGCCAATCATCATCATAATCATCGATTAAAAATATTATAAATTTTATGCAATGTTAGAACAATTTTCTAGTTGAAGACAACTACTTGAAAACGAGATCCTAAATGTAAATGTAGCAAATTTTATTTATGAGATCGTTAAAAGTATTTATTGCTAAAATATTTCAACCCTAAAATTGTATTTAAAGAGATAGGCCGTTTGTTTGATGTTGATTGATAGAGTGAGCCGGGCGTAGTCTTACGACTCGACTCGTTCGGGGGAATCAAAGGAGAGGAATTATTAAACCGGGGCCCGGCGATGTGTCGCTTTTGTAATGAATGTGCCGAACTCCGTAGCCAAAAGCGAGGGGACCGGGCCTTTCTACCTACTACAGCTCCTCTAGTACAAGTTTGCCCATTTCGACAACGATCAATCCATCAAGGATTGAGGCCGGTACAGTTACCGGCATGGATGTTGAGCGCTGACCTTCACTTGCGCAGAAGTGAAATTTTTGGTCTATTTGGCGGTATGAGGTGAGGTGTGGGGACGGGGCGCTATTTCGATTACATGATTGGATCGTGAACGTCGTCGCGTGATCGTCGCTAGTCGTCATTCGCTCCGTGTTGTTCACGCGCATCTTACGAAGTGTACGATGTGCAAACCGACCCCCACTCTTTTATCGAGCGCTCAACATCCGTGCCGGCAACTGTATCACAACTGTGCGCATCGACTCCCATTTTGTCCATACAAAACTGTCATTTATCAGAGTCGTGTACGCATCGAAAAGCCGAATTTATGCGTACATGACTATGAAAAATGAAAAATGACAGTTTTGTTTGGACAAAAAACACTGTTTGTATGTAAAAAATGCGAATCGATGCGCACAGATGTAATTCCAGCTTTAGAGTGTCGATACACTATAACGCCAGATTAAATTGGACCTAAAAAAACTTTTTTTAAAGTCGTGCGTACTTTACCTACAATTTTTATTTCACAGTTTCGCCTGGGGCACCACTGGCCAGAAATTAGATAGGTATAAACTGTTACCATCAAAGTGCGAAGTGATTTATAAATCTTATAGAGGACTATAACGAGACGCATCCGCTACAATAGGTATGTGTATGTGTCTTATTCTGGACGTGTATAACGTCTAACTCTAAAACTAAGTTTAACTTTCGATACTCGATGTCCATAATCGTGTTCGAGATGTGAACTCGTACTTCGAGTGTACTGGCTTGTAACTGTAGAAGTGTAGAGTGTAGAGAGAGTGTAGACCGCGGCCCGCGAGTCGACGAACCCTCGGTCCCTCGCTTATTCTGTTTTGAACGAAATTTCGCCCAAGTATTTTATTAAGTTTTTATGCCCCTTCATAATTCCATCAAGATTTTACGCTTTATAAATTTTACGTTACAAGCAACGTAATTTAGTCGAAAAAGTCTCTGACGAATAATTAAACGTGAGTTAATTATTTAGCAAGTGATGAAGTAAGAGAAATATATAACATAGTAGCTTCTGTCTACAAAATTCGCCAGTTGAGCATATTTGGACATTATCATCCATTTGCTTCTTCTTCTTTAGAAGTTTCTTTCTTAAGTTTCTTTTTAACCGACTTCAAAAAAGGAGGAGGTTCTCAATTCGTCGGATTTTTTATGTATGTTCACCAATTACTCGAAGACGCCTGAACCGATTTGGAAAATTCTTTTTGTTTAAAAGGGTATACTTCCCAGGTGGTCCCATTCAAATTTTATCGAAATCTGTCAAGCGGTTTTTAAAAAAATCAACAATACATTTTTTTGAATTTGGAAGATGCAAGTTGCAACGTTGCATAGTTATCCAAATATCAATTTATTTCTTCCATCAATAATAATGTACTAGAAATGCTGTTTGTCGTCAAAAAGTTTTCGTGAAAAACAATTTCCCACTTACCATTGCGAACCGACATCTCACGATACCGCAGTGTGTTTTTAGAAGTTTTAAAAGTAACACATGTAGGTATGAGGTTTTAAGAAGTTTGATGGAAAATGTATTTTTGCATGATTCTCGTAGGGAGGTAAGTACTTATTTTTTAGGGGCACTTTTTCAATAAGATGTTATGATTGGTTATATTGTACATATCATATTCATCGAAGATTTATTTGTTAAAATTGTACCAAAAGCTATCCTAAAACTATAACAGGTTAACTAACTATTCATGCATAAGCGTGATAGGTACGCACCGCACGGACGCACGGAATACGCACGGAATTTCACGAATTTTTCCAGATCTAGTAGTTTTTATTACATAAACCTTTCAATACTCAATAAAAATAAATTCACGTATCGCAAAGTCATCGCATTGCCTCTACACTAGCGGCACGCTATGATGGCCGGTTTGACGTTTGTCCGCTCATGAAGTTCCGTATTAATTGATAACGACTTTGAAGGAAATAATTGTATTACTTTATTGACGATAGTGATGTGCAGAGATTCATAAATTTTATCGAATGTAGTTTTAGGTTTAGGACTCAAAATTTGTTTATTAAATTGATTTCTAAAATGTATACAAGTGTAGAAAAATCAGTTTGCACCATTTAAGGGGTGAATGTACTTGTGAATATGAACAATTTTCACTATGTGGACAAACCTCTGAAATCGCAAAAAAATATCAGCTGTTTCATACAAAAGGTAAATTTTTTATTTTTATATGATATATACCACAACTCGGCATTTGGTTTTCTAAATTGAAAATTTTTAAAAATGGAATCTAATACGATCGTCACATAGGATCGCTGGCTAGCACAACTACTACCTCCGGCAAACTCGCGTCAAAATGCAAAACAAAGCAGTTTCGAATTGACGTTGCTTCGAAAAGTATAAACTGTCAGTGCAATGCGATTGTGATATAGTTTTGACCTGGCTTTGGATTTCAAATATTGATACTGCATTACTGTTGACCCTTGCTCGTTAATTTGGACTCTGTTCAAGCCCTTTGTTGTGGATTTCGTCGATATGACCGAACGTACGCAGAGAACTGTTCTAAATAGTCAGACACGTGAGTTCGTAATACGCCTTCGTAACTATTTCGATCGTGAAGCTCAAAATGGAGGGCCAATTTTACCTATAACGTCAGTGGTTGAACGCGTAGCTGATGCGCTTAATATTGGACAACGAACTGTTAGACGGATAACTAAAAAAAAATATGGCGAGACTGGCACAGAAGAAAATAAACTTCACACACCAAAAAAGAGAAAACGAGCAAAACCAGTCGTAGGCATCGATAGCTTTGATGCCGATGCTATCCGAAGACATGTTTACGGCTACTATTTACAGAAGGAGTATCCAACAAGAAAAAAGTTGGTGCATTCACTGAAGGAAGCTGGATTATTCTTCGGTGGGGAAAGTTCTTTAACGAAGATTTTGAAGACCATTGGATTTCGATACAAAAAATGTAACAAACGCAAAATATTGATGGAAAGATTTGATATAGCGATGGCAAGGTATACTTTTTTACGGCAAGTGAAAGAAATCAAAAATTGGCAAAATGTTGTGTTCTTGGATGAAACATGGCTTAATGCTAACCATACTGTAGGCCGTTCTTGGAACGATGACACAGCAGCATCTACTTCCAAAGTTCCTGTAGGAAAAGGATCGCGACTTATAATTTGTCACGCCGGAACCATCAACGGGTTTGTCGAAGGTTCTCTCATGGCTTTTGCGTCAAAAACCACTGGAGACTATCATGAAGACATGAATGGAGAAAAGTTTACTGAATGGTTTACCTCAATGTTGTGTAGCCTCCCTGAACCATCTATTATAATTATGGACAACGCCCCATACCACTCGATGCAAATTGACAAGCCACCTGCCCAATCCCAAAAGAAAGCTGATATCGTCGCATGGCTTCGTAAAAATGGCGTAGATGCAAACATGAATATGTTAAAAGCGGAATTAGTACGTCTTTTAAAAGAAAACAAACCAACCAAGATCCGATACGTCATTGACGAAATAGCATTAGAACATGGGCACAGAGTTATACGGTTACCGCCTTACCATTGTGAGTATAATGCGATTGAGTTGGTGTGGGCTCAAATTAAGGGATATGCTGCAAGACACAATACAGAACCCCCATTTACCACAAAAAAAATGCTAAAATTATTAGAAGAAGCTTGTGAACATGTGACTAAAGGAGACTGGGAAAAGGTTGTGAATAGAACTGTTAAATTAATAAGGGAAGATTATGAAAGAGATGTGAAAATAGATAATATTATAGAAAACGAACATATAATTATTAATGTAGGTGATGATAGCAGTGACGACAGTGAAAATAGTAGTATGGACGAATCTGATTAATTATGGCCTTTTGTGGCACCTTTTTTGGTATCTTTTGTATTCATATGTTTCTTGTGTGCATATAAAGTATGTATATTCATTTTCATTCAAATATTCAGTTCGTTCAAATAAATTAAATAAACATATACATTTTTGTTTTATTAAACCTATTTAATCAGGTACAAAAACAAAACTTAATTGTTTTTTGTTCGAGAATAAATTGACATTCCACATCACTATTGTAATGTGTCAAACCGGCCATCATAGCGTGCCGCTTAGGTATAGGTATTTAATTATTTATTCGTTTTTAACTTTTTATTATTTAATTTTAACTATTAAAATGAAATTTTCTTGGACGTGAAGCTATACATTGCCACTCTGGCTCTGCAAACAGCAAGGCGATTAGGCAGCATCGATATGCCAGTACAAGTTAGTCGCACATCACTAGACAGGAGTGACACCAAAGTACAGCGTATTCAGACGACAGCTGACGGTCGTTTCGGCGAAAACAAAATAAATAGGATTTTTATTCTAAAAAAATTTACACAGTGTTTCAGGCTCTACATTTTTAATATTGTTCGTTGTTTTTGGCAATAAAATATTCTGTGATACCAATACATTTTATTCATATGCACGACAGGGCTTCCCTTTTCTTTTATTGAATTAGTTAAAATAAGGACAGAGAACTAATTGCTGCCACGAGATACATACTTGTAGGCAAAAGTCTGTAGGCAACTCAAGAATGCTGAAAGCACGTGGGCAATGTTAGAAATTGAAAACTCAGTTGCGGGACTGAGGAAAACAACCCTGCGAATCCCGCAGATTATAGATTATAGGGATTAGATTGCCTACAAGCGAGTGTCCACTATCCGCGGAAACTTACTGTCGCCAATTTGGCTTTTGAATTAGGTCGTCCTGAAAGATGTATTTTTATGTGTTTTCACTTAAATAATTCAAATCCCGCAGATGCGGGATTAGATTGCCTACTAGCGAGTGTCCACTATCCGCGGAAGATTAATGTCCCCAATTTGGCTTTTGAATTAGGTTGTTCTGAAAGATGTATTTTTATGTGTTTACACTTAAATAATTCAAATCCCGCAGATGCGGGATTAGATTGCCTACTAGCGAGTGTCCACTATCCGCGGAAGATTAATGTCCCCAATTTGGCTTTTGAATTAGGTGTTCTGAAAGAAGTATTTTTATGTGTTTACACCTAAATAATTCAAATCCCGCAGATGCGGGATTAGATTGCCTACAAGCGAGTGTCAACTATCCGCGGAAGCTTAATGTCCCCAATTTGGCTTTTGAATTAGGTTGTTCTGAAAGATGTATTTTTATGAGTTTACGCTTAAATAATTCAATGGATGGACTAAAAAAACTCGCTTCGCATTCCTGAAGAGGACAACCGCGGCATTTCAGCTTTGACGTTTTGATTAAGGACTGGCCCCAACTAGCAACCGGAGCAAGTTGAAGTATACAAGGAAAGAAGACCTTTGGTCCCGAAATTGTGATACATCGGGCTCACAATGTAAAGAAAACAACGCATTCGTAATTAAAGAACGACCCAATACGAAATTTTGGCAAAATGATTTTTTGTAAAATACCTACCTAAAGAACAAGCTTCATAATGTAGGTATAACAAAACACTTCTTTTTCTTATGTAATAAGGTATTATTAAATATTAGGTTCGATTCTACAGCAGCTTAAAAAAATATTAAGTGTCATAGTATAATAAATAAAGTTTTTCGTTGATTCCCGAAAGTAACGATTTTCGATTCGGTCGTTGTTTTTTTAGGGGACAAGAGTGCGTAAAACTGACACAATATTATATTGTGTCAGAAATGTTTATTATTTTTCTAATTCAATATCAAACAGAAATTATAAAATTACACATGTTGGAAACATTTAATTGTATAAACTATAAAGCATAATCCTCTCCCAACTGCCCGGAGCGACGGAAAACATCTCTGTGTGCAAAGCTGCTTGTTAGGCCCAAATTAGACGGAGCCTCGTTCATCGTTCATCGTTGCGAAAATTTTTACGAAAATGAACCGTCTTAATTCGCCCTAAGGGTGAATTTTGTACGGTTAATTTTTCGAGATTTTTGCTTTCATTTATGAAGGTCATCGACGAGCCATCCGTCTAAATTCGCCCTTAGGGCAAAGGGCCTTAGAGCTCATTTTCGCAAAAAATATTCGCAAAAATGAACGATGAACGAGGCATCGTCTAATTTTAGCCGTAGTTCGCGTTTTGAAATTCTTTTATTGAATTTTTTTGCCGCCATATGTTGGTTGGTTCCTGGCGCATATCTCTGTAATGTTTATTTAGTGGTTCCTCTATAAATTGAACATTAAAGGGTTAAGGTTGTAGATTAGTATGCCAAAACTAGCTTTGGTATAAATTCCAATTCAACATTTCATAATTTTGTTAAAAGTTGCCGCAAAAATTCGCCTCCTAACATTTAAAAAGAAGTCGTTTATTTTTTATCTTTATACAATTCCTATATTTTCTCTCAGAGACAAGAATAATCTTAGTAGGTAGGTATGTTGTGTGTTATTTGTGATTTAATTCAAAAAAATTTTAAAAATGAAAAGTGTTGAAACATTAATTGTACAACATAACCTAATCAGTTAAGTAGCCCATTTAATAATAATTTTAAAATAGCAATGGACTCCTTTGGGAAAGCATTTTAAATTATTATGTACATGTTAAGAGTTGGCACGCCGAGTCCTCCCGTAATAGCGCTTTTAAAAAGAGGTCATTTAAAAGAGGCGAATAATAATGAGTCCCCCGATGATAAAAGTTTATCGCGGGCGTGTATTTATTTGGTCAGTCAGTCGGACAGATGGATAGAGCGGCCGGACGGCGGCTCCGATGTAATTATTGCGGTCCGATTTCGATAATGCGCCGCGAGGCCGAGCGCGAACAAAATGTGGTCGGCTGTTCGTTAAGCCCTGGCCAGACTCTACGCGCGTAGCGAGCACACAGCGACGTGTCACTGAAGGCGGCAGCAGCTCGTTGAAAGTGTAATTCCTAATAATATAAACTAGATGATGTCTTCGCGACTTCGTCCGCGTGGATTTAGGCTTATGACTCCCGCGGGAACTCCTCAATTTTCCGAGATAAAATGTAGCATATGTGTTAATCCTGGGTATGAGCTATCACTATTCCAAATTTCAGCCAAATCGGTTCATTCGTTGCGGCATGAAAGAGTAACAAACATCCATCCATCCATACATCCATCCTCACCAACTTTCGCATTTATAATATAAGTAGGACTAACTTTTGTCCATGACTTCGTTCGTGTGGATAATTAAGAGTCCAATAAATAATTAATGAATCCCTTAATAGTGTGTATTTATTTTCTCAGTCAGTCGGACACTGGGTAGGGTGACCGGACCGTGGCCGCGTGGCTCCGATATAATTATTGCGTTCTAACTTCGATGATTCGCCGCGAGGTCGAGCGCGATCAAAATAAGCCCTGGCCAGACTCTACGCGCGCAGCGAGCACACAGCGACGTGTAACTGAAGACGGCAGCAACATCTTAAAATGTTATCCTTACTTATTAGTGAATATAACATTTTAAGAAGTTTCTTATAAGCTGCCTTTTGCCCGCGAATTCGTTCGTGTGGAGTTAGATTTAGATAACCCCTTGTTTTTAGGGTTACAAAGTAGCCTATGCCATTCAAGTCCGCAACTACATCCATACAAAAAATCAAATCGATTCATATCTGTTACGGCGTTATTGGAAGGCCACCATGGCCACCATTGAACCATCAAACAAACGCACTTTCTCACTTATCATATTAGTAAGGATGCGAAATCATATTCTGTTTTGGAAAAACAAAGGGTTCTCGTAGGCTTTTTAAAACCTTACTTCATACTGATGAATTCACGGGCAAAAGCTAGTGCTATTATAACAAGATAATATGTAGCACTCGATATCACTTACTTAGCGACACGATGTCACTTGCAACGCGGCTTCTTCGGCGGCGACTAACGCACCGCTTCGGCACCACGGCAGGCCGTCAAGAAACGCATAAATTGAAGGCGCCCTTAGTGTAATCTAAATACATTTTCTAAGGATGCACTTGCTCAACGGAGCCTGTAAAAAATAAATATACGTCTCGAACGTGTTCTAAGCGTGCTCGTTTGAGACTCAGACGTTTCGCAAATGTACGTTCGATCCGCCAAGCGTTGACGCGTTGTGTGGCCAGGGCTTTATACTTGCATTTTAATAATGATACAACTCCAACAAACATAAAGCATTTTCGTGTTTTGTGTCGAAAATAATATATAACACTCGAAAAGCGCTAGGTAATGTATTCATTACGAAAATTTTGCGAAACATTCCAAATGATGAATGCGCTCGTAATTATTTGTTGATAGATAACAGGCAATAATACGTTTGCAATTTTAAAATTGCAATTAATAATAACTATTCAGTGAAGCTCTGTGCGATTCGTTTTCATGCATTCGTTTTATATTTTATACAAAATGTACTTAAAACTTAATTTGCATGGAAGGTAGCGATTTTCTGAATTTAAAATGTATTCCATGCCCTTTTCCGAATTTCAAGCTAACTGTGCCCAATTCCGTAAAAATCGGTTCGGCAAACGTGATCTCGATCGATTGGCTCCGAACCGGTAATTTGGACACAAACCGCGCTCGTTCAACACACAAATAGGCACCTTGCTTAATATCTAGTTAAAGCCTACTACTATATTCAAAGTTTCCTTCCCTGATTTACATACAATACTGTACAGGTTAAAGTTCCTTAAAATTTACTGAACTAACTACACTAGCGGCACGCTATGATGGCCGGTTTGACACATTACAATAGTGATGTGGAATGTCAATTTATTCTCGAACAAAAAACAATTAAGTTTTGTTTTTGTACCTGATTAAATAGGTTTAATAAAACAAAATTGTATATGTTTATTTAATTTATTTGAACGAACTGAATATTTGAATGAAAATGAATATACATACTTTATATGCACACAAGAAACATATGAATACAAAAGATACCAAAAAAGGTGCCACAAAAGGCCATAATTAATCAGATTCGTCCATACTACTATTTTCACTGTCGTCACTGCTATCATCACCTACATTAATAATTATATGTTCGTTTTCTATAATATTATCTATTTTCACATCTCTTTCATAATCTTCCCTTATTAATTTAACAGTTCTATTCACAACCTTTTCCCAGTCTCCTTTAGTCACATGTTCACAAGCTTCTTCTAATAATTTTAGCATTTTTTTTGTGGTAAATGGGGGTTCTGTATTGTGTCTTGCAGCATATCCCTTAATTTGAGCCCACACCAACTCAATCGCATTATACTCACAATGGTAAGGCGGTAACCGTATAACTCTGTGCCCATGTTCTAATGCTATTTCGTCAATGACGTATCGGATCTTGGTTGGTTTGTTTTCTTTTAAAAGACGTACTAATTCCGCTTTTAACATATTCATGTTTGCATCTACGCCATTTTTACGAAGCCATGCGACGATATCAGCTTTCTTTTGGGATTGGGCAGGTGGCTTGTCAATTTGCATCGAGTGGTATGGGGCGTTGTCCATAATTATAATAGATGGTTCAGGGAGGCTACACAACATTGAGGTAAACCATTCAGTAAACTTTTCTCCATTCATGTCTTCATGATAGTCTCCAGTGGTTTTTGACGCAAAAGCCATGAGAGAACCTTCGACAAACCCGTTGATGGTTCCGGCGTGACAAATTATAAGTCGCGATCCTTTTCCTACAGGAACTTTGGAAGTAGATGCTGCTGTGTCATCGTTCCAAGAACGGCCTACAGTATGGTTAGCATTAAGCCATGTTTCATCCAAGAACACAACATTTTGCCAATTTTTGATTTCTTTCACTTGCCGTAAAAAAGTATACCTTGCCATCGCTTTATCAAATCTTTCCATCAATATTTTGCGTTTGTTACATTTTTTGTATCGAAATCCAATGGTCTTCAAAATCTTCGTTAAAGAACTTTCCCCACCGAAGAATAATCCAGCTTCCTTCAGTGAATGCACCAACTTTTTTCTTGTTGGATACTCCTTCTGTAAATAGTAGCCGTAAACATGTCTTCGGATAGCATCGGCATCAAAGCTATCGATGCCTACGACTGGTTTTGCTCGTTTTCTCTTTTTTGGTGTGTGAAGTTTATTTTCTTCTGTGCCAGTCTCGCCATATTTTTTTTTAGTTATCCGTCTAACAGTTCGTTGTCCAATATTAAGCGCATCAGCTACGCGTTCAACCACTGACGTTATAGGTAAAATTGGCCCTCCATTTTGAGCTTCACGATCGAAATAGTTACGAAGGCGTATTACGAACTCACGTGTCTGACTATTTAGAACAGTTCTCTGCGTACGTTCGGTCATATCGACGAAATCCACAACAAAGGGCTTGAACAGAGTCCAAATTAACGAGCAAGGGTCAACAGTAATGCAGTATCAATATTTGAAATCCAAAGCCAGGTCAAAACTATATCACAATCGCATTGCACTGACAGTTTATACTTTTCGAAGCAACGTCAATTCGAAACTGCTTTGTTTTGCATTGAGCATTGACGCGAGTTTGCCGGAGGTAGTAGTTGTGCTAGCCAGCGATCCTATGTGACGATCGTATTAGATTCCATTTTTAAAAATTTTCAATTTAGAAAACCAAATGCCGAGTTGTGGTATATATCATATAAAAATAAAAATTTTACCTTTTGTATGAAACAGCTGATATTTTTTTGCGATTTCAGAGGTTTGTCCACATAGTGAAAATTGTTCATATTCACAAGTACATTCACCCCTTAAAATGGTGCAAACTGATTTTTCTACACTTGTATACATTTTAGAAATCAATTTAATAAATAAATTTTGAGTCCTAAACCTAAAACTACATTCGATAAAATTTATGAATCTCTGCACATCACTATCGTCAATAAAGTAATACAATTATTTCCTTCAAAGTCGTTATCAATTAATACGGAACTTCATGAGCGGACAAACGTCAAACCGGCCATCATAGCGTGCCGCTAGTGTAAAGGGCGTGTTAGGTTATTTATATAATAATCGGGCTTGGACAGACGTAACGCGCAACGCAAGCGTTTCCAACGCGTAACAGAATTGTAGCGTGGCTTGTTTTATAGGGTTTCTTGTATTGCTAATCGTATACGAGGCGTAAGGAAGGGAGGGAAAGAAAGGTCAAAGCCAGTATTTTTGTCAATTTCAGATAAGGTGTACCTAGGTAACCATCAAATAAATTAATAAGTGGAACTTCTCATAAAAGCAGAAACTAGAAAAAGAGGTCACTGTCTACAGATATATTGTGAAAAAGCATGGAACTTTTGAGTTAAGCAGATTATTATAGACACTTTTGTTTCATTTCTCTTTTTTCTCGAAACTGGTATGGAATATGGATAATTAGATACTTATCTATATAACTATAATGTATGTTCACGTTTATAGCATTCATTAGGCCCACATTAGACAGTGCCTCGGCCTCGTTCATCGTTCTTTTTTGCGAATATTTTTTGCGAAAATGAACCTTAAGGCCCTCTGCCCTAAGGACGAATTTAGACGGATCGCTCACCGAAGACCTTCGAAAGTGAATGCGAAAATCTCGAACAATTAACCGTAGAAAATTCACCCTTAGGGCGAATTAAGACGGTTCATTTTCGCGGCGATGAACTATGCACTGTCTAATTTGGGCCTTACGCGTTCGGTGTAAAATATTGCAATGTGTGTTGTATGTGAACAGGCCTATATGAGTTGACTTTTAATAGATCACTAGTTCAAGCTCGCAGCTCGCATCGGTATAATTAGTACGCCTCCGCGCCCTTCCTACACTTGCAACTTCCGCTTTTAACTCGTAGAGTAGCTTTACCTACTTGCGATAAACAAGTTTATTTTTTTTTTGAAATTGTAGGTACATTGATACTATGGTATTTTTCATCTGAAAACATCAAATAAGTGTGATGGGATTTTTAATAAATAAAACTGTCTACCAACGATTGCTACAGTGTGACGATCGCTCAAAAACGAACGCGACATCGTTATTTTCAATTAGGTGATGCCCGCGACTTCGTCCGCGTGGATTTAGGTTTTTTAATTCCCGCGGGAACTCTGTAATTTTCCGGGACAAAAAGTAGCCTATGTGCTAATCCCGGCTATGAGCTATCTCCATTCCGAATTTCAGCCAAATCGGGTCATTTGTTGTGGCGTGAAAGAGTAACAAACATCCATCCATCCATCCTCAACTTTCGCATTTAGGTATAATACTAGATGATGCCCGCTACTTCGTCCGCGTGGATTAAGGTTTTTTAATTCTTGCGGGAACTGTAATTTTCCGGGATAAAAAGTAGCCTACGTGTTAATCCTGGGTATAAGCTATCTCCATTCCAAATTTTAGCCAAATCGGTTCATTCGTTGTGGAGTTAGGTAGGTATAGAGTAACAAACATCCATCCATCCATACATCCTCACAAACTTTCGCATTTATAATATTAGTAGAATTAGTAGGAAGAAGGATAATAGGATTCTATGGATATTATAGAAACTTTTTAGATAGACAAACGTGCCAATAGCAGTTGACTGATATTTTAACCATTATGATTACCATGCAGTGATAGTGACGTAATTTCCTCTTATCAACGTGAGGCATACGAAGGCTCAACTAAACACTAATAACATTCTTTACGACTAGCGATTATGGAAATCGTTCACAGAATTAAGGGTTATTAGCGTGGACTTATTAAAGCCGACTTGGACAGTGTTGCATGTAAATCGGGGTAGGCTCTGAATACGTATGGCCATTACTGCTATTAAGGAGCGATTGGTACGGTCGCGGGTCGGTCCGGTTATACACTATACAAGTATACAGCCTCGTTACCGGCAATCCGAGCTTTTTACAGCGCTATTATACCGCCCACTGTGTACCGTAGCTCGCAGTCCGGAGCGGCGAGCCTCCACTCTCGACCTACGCATCCCGTAATTGGGGCAAATCTTTTACAACTTTACGTTCGAAAATGCATTATTTTATTCGTGATTAGCTGATGCCCGCGACTTCGTCCGCGTGGATTTAGTTTTTAAAATCCCGCGGGAACTCTTTGATTTTCCGCCAGAAAATCAAACAGTTCCCGCCGTTTTCAGGTTTCCAGGTTCTCAACTATAAATATCCAGAAATCACGTCAATCCGTAGCTTTGTTGCAGCGGGACAAACCAACAAACAAACACACTTTCGCATTTATAATAAGTATTAACTATTAGTAAGGAAGAATTAATACTACGATAATAAAGGCGAACTAATTAAATTTTAGAACACAAAATCTATTATTGTGACTTAAATATGATACTTAGATGTATTCCTTCGGGGACTTTTTTGTAGAAAATAATGCGTAGGTACTTTAATCATGTAGTACATAATTTTTATGTATTATCAATAGTTTTCTCAGCACACGCCACATAATGCATTTTACAAGCAAAATTTTGCTACTTTTGGGTTACATTATTGCAATTTTCTTAAGGATCTCTAATTTTTTTGAAAATAAATTATAGCCTATGTTACTTCCTGATAACTTAGCTTTCTACTTAGTATAGACAAGCCCTTGACTGCAATATCACCTGATGGTAAGTGAGGAGATTGTAGGGCCAACTTGGAATGGAAGTATGATAATTTTAATTAACCATACCACTAATAAATTTTTTGCCCGTCTCTGTTGGAACGGCATTCCGAACCAGTGGTAGATTCATTTGACGATACAAAAGCACTTTTTAAAAGTTTATATTATGTTAGTTAACTATTTTATTCTAATTAGTTTCCACGCGCCATCGCGCGCGCTGGTTTTTTGCGCTAAATAGCTGTTTAGTAACATATACATCTTTCACTGAAGGGTGGTAAGACCAGGATGTCTACATTTCAGAAATTATAAATTTTGGAATTGTCCTCAACGGGAATCGAATCCGAAATCTTTCCATTTAAGATCACAGCACCCAACACTGCGCCATGGCATGATGTTATCTGGCAGTAAATATATCTGAAGCCTCAGAAAAAAACAATTGGCCAGCCTCAGATTCATAGAGCGTCTGCTCTGTCTCACCGTCCTTGTACATCCGACCTGTGAGGGGAATATAATACGTTTTACTTGTGGAATACATCAGGACACTGTCATTTGTAGACGATTTTTTTTAATTACCGCATTTAAAAAGAAACAATGAGAATAAAAAGAATAGCTAACTTGCCTTGTTCACTTTTACCACTCGTTATAATAGTTCATCTTACATTACTTCAATAAAATGTCATAATAACCGTACACGGTACGTTTTGCACGCTAACTGGCTGACCTATTACCTGCAGAGCTACAAATTGTGCAAGTTGTAGCTCTACGGATAGTTGTATTTAGAACGAAACGCTTTGAGTGCTTGCACTTCGCGGTTGACTGTGTGTCTGAACTACATATATAAAAGTTAACGTAGAATGTCTGCTAAGTGAGCGTATGTTTTAATGTAGGTATTTTAGAAAATAATCTGTAAGTAGCAACTTTTGTCGAACTCCTTGGTGCAATGGCGAGCGTTGACTTATAAGGCTTCGATTCCCGTTGGGGCAATTTGAAGTAGACTGCATCGTCACCTACCAGCAGGTGAGATCGTAGTCGAAGGGCTATTACCGTATTAAAATTCTAAATCTAAATGTTCAATTTCAGCTTCCTATGTACCTTTAACAGTTTCTGAATAAAACTACTTTTTGATAAACGTAGGAGGTGATTAAAGTGTTCCGTTTTTCTCTTTAGAGTTCGGAGTATTTAAATAAAATTGAGCCACACAAGAATCAATCTATCTTACAATATAAATTAATTAATCTCTGTAGTTACTGCGCCATCAAAAGGCTTGTGTGATAGAGCTCTGAATTTTTAGAGCTCAAGGATTCAACAAAAGTAAGCGTACGATGTTAGTTGTCACGCGATATGGTGATTACTACACGTCAAATTGTCTCGCAAACTCACGATTTGTTTAGACAGTCGCAAAGTCGTTTACTTTTAACGAAACATCAGAAAAACTTGTACTAACTAGTGCATAAGTAGCTCATAAACAGTGCCGTTTTTTACCGATTTGAAACTCTTGGGGCCTTATTTCCTTGTTTATTAGAACACCAAAAAAGCTGATAAGTATTAAATTATGGTTTTAGTCAGTAATTTTCGTTCGAAAAATAAATACAATATTTATTGGTAGAGGGCTCCATGGATCACAGGGCACTTGCTTTGAGTAGCCAATGGAAAAGAGGGGTCTTTCAATCGAACCTTTTGCTCATTTGTTGCATATATGTTGTTATTTTATGAAATACATTCTTGGCAGAAAAATAACAGGAAAATGATTTGCAACCGAGCTGATATTCAAGTGGCGCAAAAGTTGTGCAGGTGACATTTGGCATTAATTGCTGACCGCTTTCGTACAAGACAGTCAACCTCTGTATCCCGCGATTTCGATTCGCTCGTATTGAAAATACAGTAATTTTCTACAGAAGGCCTTCACCCATATCTAAAACTTTCTTCGTAAAGGTTTTTGCTATAAAAAACTTGAGGTATTTATTTATCTATTACTTTACTTCCTTACCTATAATTTTCTTAATTTGGCAAACAAATTCTTAACTATTTGGCGTCTTTATGTTGTATGATAAAAGCAACGCTTGACTCTAATCGCACCTTATAGAATGTAGTGATTAGTGTAAGCCAAAAATAGAATGCGCTTGCTTAAGCGACGTCTATTCAATTGTGAATAGCCCTTTGGGTATAGCTGCTCGAAAAGGGGTGATACTGATTAAGCCTAGCACACAAACTGAAATATGCGATATCTCTACTTTTGAGGATAAAGGTGAGCGCACACGCAAAAGCAAAAGGCGGCTTTGTGAGCTTTATTTTAGTCCGCATTTACCATATTTCGCTCATACACACACTAACGTTTATCCGTCAACATAAGCCAACTTACAGGTTATTACGGGCTTACAGTAAACTTCCATACATTGTAGGACATGGTTATAACGAGTGAGCGACGCGACGCGAGGTTTTATCAGTACACTCACGGAATGATATTAAGCCGTACATGACTTGTAGGGATTATGCATAAAACGATTGCGCGGGTGCTTACTTTAGGTTACACGATAATATCAGGCAACAAATGTAAGAACTATTTTTTTCTAAAGCCCCCTTGAATACGATAGCCTATACCTAATGCACTGCGGCTAACACTGAAGTGAGCGACTTTTGACTACGACCGATGTAGCCTGTAGGTTTCACGTACACACATCAAAGAATATTGGAACAATTCGAATAACATTAAATTTTTATTAAAATGTTTACCTACACTTGAAGGCCGAATGAAATCAGCTGGCTCCGTAGGTTTTGATATGATTTAAGAATATATTCACAAAATCTTCTTCACACGTTGGCCGACAAATTGCATGGGCCCATCGTGATGTGGAGTATAGTGCGACTTCGTCCTTCTGCCATAGCGTGTAGCTTTTGTTCATCTACTTACCTATGAAATAATATATATTTTTTAATTAATTATACCTAACCTACCTAATTGGAATGAGTAGCGCTTGCCCAGTTTGGAAATGAAGGAGTTTTGTTAGGGGTTAATGTAAGATATCGTTTTATTTTCCTGTAATACTGATTACAGGAAATAAAACGATATCTTTGAGAACTCAGCAATACTTATTTACAAACTAAGTTAGTTATGTGATCCTTGTGATAGTGTGTGCAGTGACAGCCTAGTGGTTAGGACGGTGGTCTCCTATTCGGGGGGTTGCAGGTTCGATCCAAGGTACGCACCTCTGAATTTTCGGAGTCAAGTGCGTTTAAGCAATTAAATATCACTTGCTTCAACGGTGAAGGAAAACATCGTGAGGAAAACATCGTGAGGAAACCTGCACATCTAAGAGTTCTTCATAATGTTCTCGAAGATGTGTGAAGTCCGCCAATTCGCATTGGGCCAGCGTGGTGGACTATGGCCTATAACCCTTCTCTGAGACCTGCGCTCAGTAGTGAGCCGTTGATGGATTGTTAATGATGTGATCCTTAAGCGATAGGCATTCGAAAATTTAACCATATAAATAATAATTTAAATACTTCGACGGAACCCTCGGTGCGGTCTTCTCTGATTCATACTTGGCTTTTTTTTGCATCAAGCTAAGCCGTTGACCAATAAAAAATCCGTTTATGCGCATAACTCGGCGAAATGGATTCTCATTAGATAGACGATGGGGCATCAGTTTTATGGAAGTTAATAACGTCAAGGTGCGAGCAGGTGAGGGTTAGGACCGCCGCACATTGTCAGACAAACCATGCGCCAAATTGTATTTTTTTAACCGACTTATGCAAAAGCCAAAAGGAGGGTTATGATGTTAGCAATGTATGTGACTATTTACGAATGTTCCACCATAGCGAATAAACTACTGAGCCCATTTTGATGAATGAGGTGTCCATCGATTCGCTAATATGGTCCGGGTGTTACCTATAGGCTACATTTTATACGTATAAAATCAATAGATATGACGGATGTATTCACTTAGTTTTCCGTAGTCAGATTACAGTTTTTAAACTTTATATTTGTTTAAATCGTCAAGTCTTGATAACCAAGCTCATCTCATTTGGCGGAAAAACCTCTAAATAAATCTAAGGTGAATTTGCAACACATCCTTGCACGTAGCTGGTCAAAGGGCAGCCTTAATTATTATTATTGATTAAGGTTTTCGGGAGGAGATCGCTTTAAACGTTATTGCTTTAAGCGATCCTTTGGCCGCCTTTGCGCAATTATTAAGTTATTCGAATAGCAATAAAGAATTTCCTATTTATCTACCCTATAATACTTTTCTTATGTCTCAAGTCCTAGCCAAGTTCTTGCTTTTTTTACTAACCTTATAAATTCTTTACGTTACAATGAACTTATCACTAACTTCGTAGAACTCATTCGAAATATATATGGATTCAAATGTTAAATGAGTGTTCCCAGATATGTACTATGAAGTCACAAATCGTATATGATAATTCTCTCAGTTACCTTGTTCACGAAAATAGCTAGTCACAGGGGGAAAAGGTCTACACGTAGACTCTACAGTGTGCGCTGGCCCTTAATAGGTATATTTGGTCGTTGTATTGTGTCGAGGAGGGCCGTTTATGACATCAAAGACAATCCTATCGGGCCCTCTGTATTGTTTTGGAATGCCTCCTCTTAATGTGAATGTGTACTGTTGCCGTTGTCGTAAAAGGGAACGTTTTATGACGTCCCCAGTCCCCACGTACGGGAAACCCGAAGTTCTCGTTCCGGGTGGTCGTAACACGATCCCTGCATCACTTGTTCATGAATTTTCATAAACCAAACAATAATGTACCTATATGTGGAAATCGAAATGGACTGACGTGTCCCACTCCTAGTAATGTGACGCTCGTATTCACAAACATTACATTTTGTTGACGTAGTGTCGCCCTTATTTTTAACCCCCGACGAAAAAAGAGGGGCTCGACTGATTCGGTTTTTTATTCGCAAATAGGATGGTTCTTAGTTAAGTTTGATGAAAATCTGTACAGCCTTTTAAGGAAATTTGGAAAACAAAATTCGTAGACCAATTGGTTAATGTATGATGAAATGATAGAGCAGGAAGGTGGTATTATATAGTACCGACATACATAGTATAGTTCAAAAATTTCCTAACTCGATATCAAAAAGCCATAATTAACCCCGCCTTAATGCCATAATTACACTGCATAAACACCCTTGACCCTACATAAGTGGAATATAAATCGATGTAACATGCGAGTGGTTTAGTTAGCGCATTACTCGCAGCTGTGAATTAGGTATGCTTAGGGACCATTATCCTGTACCGGCGATTCCGGCGGCAATGACCCCGCGACCTTATGACGCTGTGTGCCACGGCAACCATCAATCAAGCCCTGTTTGTGATCGCTGCACTAACCTGTCCCTACTGTGCAATATTTTATCGTATTCCTCTCAAATGATGGACGTCCACTGCTGGACATCGGTCTCTTAGGAAAAGATCGCCAGAAACTTGTAACCAGCGAGTGACAGCGACTCGCTTGAGATCGTCCGTCCACCTATGAGGGGTCTTTCAAAGCTGCGTTTCCCGGTGCGAGGTCGCAATTCAATTAGGGTCCTTAGAATCAATCGTTTCGTAGCGATAATCCGTCAAGCGTCTTCAAGCTGAAACCTATAAATCCCACCCTTACTCTGACTCAAGATTAGACAGATTTTTGTGTCCGGACATATTTTGTCTGTCTTTTTAACTCTGTCTCAAGTTCGAGCTAAGTCAGAGCACGTGCTAAAGATTGCAGCCTCAGTTTTGCAACCCAATGAACCATTCGGTAACTATGGCTCTCTACGGATCTAATTTCTGATTTGATCTCGCATCATAACACACGCACGATTTCATAAAATCACAGTCAGAACTTCTCAATTATTCTTACAGTGTCTCATTAGTGATAATACTAGTGGTTCGCCCCGAACTGAGACCTCGCGGTATCCCATAATTTCCATAAGGTAGTTTTAACTATATTATATTGTAATTAAAACGCGCCGAATCTGATGACGTCAATCGTCATCTGCTTTCGTGGATGGGATGCGTATTTACAATATTAAAGACAGCGCCATCTATTATCAGTATAGTGAAGTTTTGTTAAAAACATTGATGCCCATTAAAACTTAAATAATTTCGTTTCTTTATAATATTTATCTAATTTTAGTATTTGTTGTTCCAGTACAGGATACAAGTGAAGTAAGAAAATAAGTAGACCTTGAAAATATATAGCCAATTTTCTCAGAGAGCGTCTTCAAGCGAGCGTATTAAATCGCCACTTTGAAAGCCCCCCATTTCGTCAATTTTAGGAAAAAAAATAAAAAAAAAAACGTTTGTACTCTGTTACAAATTGTCTTTAAAATGATACACATAAAATCTATGAATAGCAAAAAAAAAATTTTTACTTTGCATTCGCTTCTATGAGAGCCCCCCTGAAATAAAGATTTTTATAACTTTTTAAGCCATTTTCGGCTGGAGGCCATCGGTTTACATATTATATCTAAATTTGAAGTAATTACGTTCAGTAATTCAAAAGTTATAAGGCTCTGACAGACGGACGGACGGACGGACGGACGGACGGACAAGTGCAAATCGCTCTAGTAAACTCAGAGACCTCGCTTCGCTCGGTCAATAATTAACACTATCCTACATGTTGCGATATCGGCGTCATTGACCTTGCGACCTTAAGCCGCTATGTGTCACAACAACCATCTATCAAGCTATGCTTGTGATCACTACACCGACCTGCCCCTACTGTGGGTCATTATATTATACTATGTCATAAAATCGTGATTTATACGAACTCCACCTTTATACTAACTGTTTCTTACATTACAAGTGATAGTATAATTATCACTATCCTGCACGTTGCGATACCGGCGGCATTGACCTCGCGACCTTATGACGCAATGTGTCACAGCAACCATCAATCAAGCCCTGCTTGTGTTCACTGCACCAATCTGCACCTACCACGTGCGTCATTATATTATACGATGTCATCAAATCGTGATTTATACGAACTTATCATTTATACTTAAGTCTGATATTATACTTAGTTACCACTATCCTACACGTTGCGATATCGGGTGCATTGACCCCGAGAAGCCGAATTTAGAGTCTCCTCCTCATGTCTATATCCTATCTGCGTCCGTATACCTATGCCATTTTGATATGTCAAAAAGATAAGTTCATATTATCTAAACGACGTGAAACCTTGAGTATTTCTTTTAAGAACATCATCAATTCATCACAGACGGATGGTTTATATTTGGATAAAAATATTTTTAATCATAACAATGAGTCAATGAAGCTTTTAATTTGATGCCGATACCAAACTCATCCGTTTATCACCAAGTTATTTTTTTCTAATATCACGTCGATTAGGCATGACGTCATACAGACACTCGCAATGTTGAGGCAAAGCTATTTAATAGCACCTTTTTTATCAAAATATAATAAATTAGCAACCGACAGACAAACATAAAACTGCAAAACGCGAATATCCTTCCGTTATCAGATAAAAAAAGTTTAGTGCCACACCATTCCATTAAAATAATAAAATATTTATTAACAACAGAAGCTATTAGTAGCTTCGGCTCGCGTTTAATCAATTTATATTTAGCAACATAGCACTCTGTAACCGTTTATCGGCTAAGTACCTCACGACCATTAACCTACCTTTATTCGTATTGTCTAATTTACGTCACGACGACGACGTAACGCTCGCTCTGCGATCCAAACAATGTAGCTTTGACCATTGCGGGAGGTTATGTCAAACAACTGATTCGTTATACAGATACTGTAAGTAGCAATCAGAGTTTGTTAACACGTTTTGTACAATGTATATGGACATGGGACAGTGTATGGAAGGTGTGACATTTCAGACTAGCATTATAAACGAGATTCTTGATTATTCCAAACCAGATTGTCTACTAGTTTTTACATTTGGCCGACCCGTAGAGTTTGTCGGAGTTAGAAGTAATGAATAGGTTAGATCTTTGAAACTATTACTATAAAATGTGGTGCTGAAAATGAGACCACTCAGAGCAGGCATGTGTTGTCTCAACCGATAGATGTTCAATGCTAGACATCATCATCTCCCTCTCCTTGTCCCACGCTATGTGGAGTCGGGACAACATGGCTTAGGGTCGTGTGTCCAATGACTGCAAGCGACTTTCTTGAGATCTAATCATAAATGAGGAGATCCGTGGACAACTTAGGAGTTAACAAATGTGCCGAAATTTCTTCAAAGAAGTAATCTCCATTTGGATTCCAATGCTATGTACTATGTACCTACTAAACGAGTTTCTCTAATAAAGCTTTCTTTTTTATTTTCTTTCATTCTTTGCACGATGTTCCTACTCCTAGCGGAAAAGGGCACCTGTGCCAACGTTTGTAAAGCTATGTTCAGGATTTGTGTTACTTCGATAAATACTGTCCGGCTGTGTTTAAATGTTATTATTATTAGTTAGTGATTTAATATTTTAGTCTTGCATGGTACATAGGTACCATCCAAGACTAAGTTCAGTGAATCCATAAAATTATCGGAAAATTTTGCATTTCTTAGAACTACTATGTTTCTAACAGGGATAACATCAACATAAGCTTTTACGATGATGTCATCGGATCGCGCCGAGCGGGCGCGCCTTGCTGGTTCCGTGACTGTTTGCAACTAGCTACATAACTAGCCGCACCTCATGCCGAACAAACGTGTGCATTCTTCGAGAGTTGCATCGGTACCGCTTTTTGTGATGCATAGACAGGTGACGGCCTGACTCCTGACAGGAGACAGGTGTTGTTTTGACGGTATTCGCTATTCCCCCATGCGATCAATGCCATTTGTTCTTATTGACTGAATTTATGGTAGCTTTACTTGCTGAAAGTTTACTAACGCTATATTGATTATTGGAAATCTCGATACACCTCAAACCATCGCCGCCGGCTCACTAATTGGCGCTTACCTCCGCTCAGAATGAGAGAAAGGTGTAAGCCATTGACCACCAGCTGGCTAAATGCGGCAGATTTTTCACATCATTGGAAATATTATGGAGAACTTTCAACCATTCAGGTTATCGCTCGATGTTTTCCTTCGTCATTTAAGCTACTTTATTGCTTAAAACGCACAAAACTCCGAAAAGTTCTAGGCGCGTGCCTGGATTTCGAATTCCAGACCCCTCGAAAAGGAGGCCGAAGTTACCGCTGTTAACTTACTACGAGTAAATTACTACATAATATAGCATAGCAATGAAATGAAATAAAAAGCGGCGGGCGGCGGCGTTTCTCTCTTAATCCCCCGAAAGTTCACGGTCAAGTGCTAACTTGTCGTGGAATATCATCATCTTAAGCGATGGGCATCTACTGCTTAACATAGGTCCTTTGAAATTATCGCCCAAGAGCACAATCCTGGTGCGCCTGTGTCCAGCGACTCGTCTGGGATCATCCGTCCATCTAGTGCGGGGGGGGGGGGCGATCATCTGTCATGGAATACCTATAGAAACGAAAATACTGACTACTTCTCCCCGTGTATCGTAAATCGTATAGGTGTAGCTCGATGTTACGTGGCAAAACCGCAATGCATCCACTCGTGCTTGTACCCGCGAAGTGTTGCGACAAAGCTGCTTTTTGCGGACTGACAGGTGAATGTTAATGAGACCTGTCTCTGTCCTGTTGCCTCACTGTTTTTGTTTGAATAAAAGCTTGGCGTAATAAAATGTCTGTAGTCACTTACAATCTACATAGATTATGTAGGTATGTTATGTTAATTAAAATTTTAATAGAATTTGCTGCGAAATAAGCACAATATTGTAATCTCGACATTGGTCATCGAGTGGAGATATATTTTGTGTAGGTAAATATTATTTTGAAGCATAACTCTGTACTAATGGTCTTGCGACGTACCTATCCTATTGCAGATTCAAGGGATAAAATTTTTTTTTTATTCCTTGGTCTATCCTAGTCTTGCAGATGGGAATCACTAAATAAACAGGATGTTCGTCCTCAAGCTCTCTGCTCTTCTCAAACAAAGGAGGCTCGCTGAAGCCTCATACAACAGGTTATTGAGGCTGTGGGTTATCCCACCATGTTTTCACATCTCTGGGTTCCTCGATTAACGAGTAATTTAATGAGTTGTGACAACAAATCTCACGTATTATGTAGTTAAATACACGGTTGCTCCTGCCAAACATAATCGCATTTTAATTTTATAATCTGTAATATATTTCGAGATGCCCCATACCTCTTGGCAGCTCTCCAACGGGGAAACCCCCAACAATTTAGCAGACGATTTGATAATTACGGTTAAAGAACTTTATTTCTCATCGAATCACAACAAATTCACTTACATGAGAAACTTATTAACAATCGGTAGGTATCTTATTCTTAAAGTTACTGCGATTTTTATATAAAACAAAGTGGGTAGAAATAAACGGTCGATTGCGCGGATGGCGCGGACATAACATAGATTCTAAGCGACTAGATACGGCTTGGCACTTCAGGGTAAGTAAGTATGGTATTCATTTATGTATACTTAAATATGTTTATAATATATACCTACTTTATTTTTATAGTCGCGTATATAAATGTATTACTTATATTTCTATAAAAATATTATATATAAATATAACTTTATTGGTGGTAGTGTTGTAGTATGATATTATTATTTTATATGTTAAAGTTATTTTTGTTAATTTGATTTATAGTTTGGTTCCAGAATAATTGTTCAGTATATAATGTTTTAAAAGTTTTTTATAGGTTTGTAAATATTGTGTGTTTTTTATGTAACTGGGGAGCTTATTATATAATTGCACACCTTCGAACAAAATATTTTTCTTACCGTATTTAGTTCTTGGTGCTCGACATATTAGATTATTTGCATTTCTTAAAACCATTTTTTGCACTTGCACTTTTTTTGTGAAAATTATTTGTGTATTTATATTTTTCGATAAAATTTTTCTTATTAATAGGCAAGTATTATATATGTATATTTGCGTAATATTTAATAATTTGGTTTTTTTGTAAAGTATTTCGGTGGGCGTTAGGTAATGATAGTTAAATAGTGCCTTTATATAATTATGGATTTTTGTGTGCGTGTGTGTGTATATTTGTAACTTCTAACATGTAACGTTTTAATTTGTAAACAAGCGATACTATTCTGTTTTCATAGAGATAACATCGTGGCAGACAAAACAGAACGTTGCCTACGTACGTATTAACAAAAAGTTTAAGCAAGGTAACCTTATAATCCGGTTTGGTCGCTGCAAACCTGTTTTAAATGATTTACCTTTTCCTGAATTTCCTGAAAAACAATTGAATCGATTTTGATGCAGGCCCATTACATAGGTAGAGCAGATTCTTATAGATATTGTACTTTGAGGTTTGGGCCACTATAGCGGCGCCATACAATAACATAACATAACATACAATAAATAACAATATCACGCCCTTTAAAGTTCCCTAAAAACATCAACATTGTATTCATATTGTGTACATTTCTCGACGGATGCATCAATCAGATCCAAAACGTTGTTCAAAGTAAACAATTACGTAGTAAATGGGTATCTGGGTGAATGTTACGCCGTAAAAGCGGGTTTTGTACTAGGTACGTACACAGCTAGTTGTGTACGAGTATTTGTAGGTTGTCAAGGCACCGAGCCTTCCTGCTCGAAAGTGAGAGTCCCAAGTTTGTCGGGAGGGCGCAGCGAGTCGCGACCGACGTTACGGATTTGTTTAGCTCCTTTATGTATAACTGTATAACTCTACTTATAACTAGAAAAGTCCCGATACAAGCGAAGGAACTTTCACACCCACTCAAGTATTACGAATATGTACCTACGTAATTTATATAAATAAAAAAAAGAGACGTGTCAAGGGACACCCGGATGGAACGTAGTACCTTATTAGTAGTATTTTAGTGAAGGAATTGTAATAAACTAGTGGTGTCATCTAGTATTAAATTGATTAACTGCGATGAATTATTTTTAGTTTATGTCTATTGCACTGATACAACACCAAAGAGTTACTCTGGTGGAGTTACTGTTTTTTCACAGATGGCGTTATCCAATTTATACAATAAAAAATTAGGGACAAATTCCACATTTAGAAATTATTTAAAATAAAATAGAAAATAGAAAATTCAGTCTGTCGAGCTGGGATTCGAACCATCGACGTTGAATTTATAGGCGAGACTCTCCTAACCACTAGGCCATGCAGACGCCGAGTTCTAAGGCGAAAATACCGAATACAATGCAAAATTCACATTCAATAAAAAATTACGTTTCAAAAATGTGTCGTGTCGGTTTCCTTAATTTTTTCCGTCTAGCCCCCTTCCGTACCGCGCGATAAGGAACTACGTTCCAAAAATTAGGGAAAAATTCCACATTTAGAAATTATTTAAAATAAAATAGAAAATAGAAAATTCAGTCTGTCGAGCTGGGATTCGAACCATCGACGTTGAATTTATAGGCGACTCTCCTAACCACTAGGCCATGCAGACGCCGAGTTCTAAGGCGAAAATACCGAATACAATGCAAAATTCACATTCAACAAAAAATGACGTTTCAAAAATGTGTCGTGTCGGTTTCCTTAATTTTTTCCGTCTAGCCCCCTTCCGTACCGCGCGATAAGGAACTACGTTCCAAAAACAATACAAAACAATGTTTGTGTGTTGAAACCATTGATCAGATTGTGATGAAACTTCGGTAGTGCTCTGGGGGCGCCCGCGAGGGTTCCTGGCCCAGAAAATCTATAATATTATAATTTTTTTATACTTGGCAATTGCAATTTGCGACGCATGTCAGGTACAGCTAGTATACGTGTATGAAAAAAGGGTAAAGGGATATAGGCTAAGGGCCTACTTTGCCATCGATAAGAAAACTATAACCGACGAATAAAGTTCACATTTAGACAGTTTTTGTATCGTCAATATGTCAAAACGCAAGTTATTTGTAGACAGGATTTTTTTTATATAAATTTCGTATTATTTCGTGAATAGGTCCAACTGAATAAAACCATCTTAAGCATCTCGATGTATCGGTACTGTATTCGGCTTTCAACTCAATACAATCGAATTAAAAAGCGATAAGTTTTACGTCTCTATTGCGTTCCTTGCCATGTTTTAAATTTTAAACAAGTATGTAGATTACTATGTGAAGTCGCTTTAAAACTAGTGAGCATTGGCACTATTAGCACTAGTACTGTCAGATATAAACCCTCACGTCATTAATGTTTCCTTATCTGGCAACCCTAATTACGACCCATATTATAATCAAGGCCTTGACAACAGAAAACAGCATTCAACTCGGCCTTTTACGTTTCACCGTATTCTGATAACGACCACGCCCACAATTTACATTTATCTACCTCGGAATGTAAGTATGTAAGTAATCATCCGGTACCTAGTTTCGTCACACACGCTCGTAGGTCAGGGATTTGTTTATCGCATCAGCTGTTACAGGCCCCTCTTGCTGTGGTGTACTCGTAGGTACCTACGTAATTATTGTATGATAAGGGTGACCTGTATTTTAATCGAAACTCGAGTCCATACTTCATAGTATTTTAAGTATATGGTTTTAGTTATGCTTAGGGTAAATTCTTCATCAATCGATAGACGTATTAATATAGCAGATATGTTTATTGTATGGAGAGTGGAGACTGCCCGTACAATAAAACTTTTGTTTTTGGTGTTGAATCTTGTACGATGACACGGAACCTTTCGAGTGCGGGTCCGACTCGCACTTGGCCGATTTTGTTTTCGCTCACCTGTATTTTTGTTATACAAAAGTAATTACTAATTATCCTTTACTCAGGTCTGAAGGCCGAGTTGAAGCATCTTAAGAGAGGGGTCTGCCTTTAGATAATAAATAACGAGTGCAACGATTGCGACCGCCGCCCGGGACGGGGATAAGGGGGTCTCAGGGAGGGGCCGACCATTTTAATGTCCCGACGCCAGACTTTATATTAAACATTCGACCTTGACAGTGGCCTACATTGACACCGGGACACGCACACACGGCCATTTCACACGAAAAGAAAAGTTCATTCAGTTCGACGCTACCTACTGTACTGTGCTATACCTACTATATACACTACTATAAATAATAGTCACGTGGACCGAGAGTCGCTACATGATGTGGCTACTTTTATTCTTATCTTGTGCAACCTTGTCAATGCCGCCGCGGCAGGCAGGTATTTGGAATTTTTTTTTTCTTTCAATGCATAGTTAACTCTCTTATCTTTTGCAACCTGTTTAAATTTAAATCAATATTGTTTTAAAGGTTGTGCTTATATTGGTTTTATGTATCGCTCTATCACTCAATCGCAAGTCATCAACTCAGAAGTTAGTTAGCAAATGACTCTTTTTAAAATCAGCGTATTCGAATCTTGCATGTTGGTAGGTTATTGTAGGCTTGCCTATCATCACCCTTCCGCAATTTTTTTCTTACTCGGTATAACATAATATGTAGAGTGTAGAGCCAGCTTTGCTACCAGTGGTCGTAGCACTGAAATCGTGAGCGTGACAAAGGATCGCGAAACCGCACAGACTCACAAAAATACACTACGCTTTTTTTTTTTAATTTCACTCTTCAGGAGATGTGTCTACAATGCACAAGCACAATCACAATGAGTTAACATGGCCTGGGTACCAACTGTCAAAAAGTTATTCCATTGATCGTATTTGATGATATTAACGTCCAAAGTAAAATAATCCTTGATTGTATTGATTTAAAGTCTCAAATTCAGTAGAACCGATTTTAATATATGCAGCGTTGTGGAGCACATCGCACATACGTAAAGGTATAAGAATGCATACACGAAATTGAGCTCTAATTCAATGCTGTTAGGATTTATTTTACTTTGACGCTAATGTCATCGAATACGATTACGATCAATGGAATAACTTTAGACAATCGCACCTCTGAAAGATAAAAAGTTAACCCCAGGTTCTCAATTACTGTGTCCATGGAAAAAATCGCGTCGATCCGTTGCACTGTGACGTGCATCACGCAGATTAAAAAATACACCAACAAATAAACACACTTACACATTTATATTGCTAGTAGGGATTTACTTCCTTCTTTTTCTGCAGATCTAACCTACATTTCAGTATTAAGAATTACTGAACCAAACGCAGATTCCTTGCGGTCTCTTTGTAACTATAATAGGTATTGTAAGGCTCTACGCACATCTCCGCTTCAAAGCAGCCGATCGCGCAAAGCCATCGTCAATAATGTAATTTCGGTACGGTACTTAGGGTACCTACGACTCTGTTTGAGAGCAGCATAACTACATGTTCTAAATTCTAATGCATATCAATCCTTACTTCCTTACTAATATTATAAATGCGAAGGTGTGTTTGTTTCTTGGTTTGTTCTTCAATCACGCTGAATCAGCGCTACGGATCGACGTAATTTTCTGCATGGGTATAGGGCCCTGTATAGTGACACAGTATACAGTTTTTATCCCGGAAAATCAAAGAGTTTCCGGGGATTTTAAAAACTAAATCCAGGCGGGCGAAGTCGCGTGTATTAGCTAGTTATTAAAAGCATACCTCAATAGCGCAACGATTCAATCCCAACCCGTTGCACTATTGTCGTTCCTACTCCTATCCCAAGCCTAACTTACAGCAAGTTGGAGGCGAAATGGGAATATTAATCATGGTCTAATTATAATGTATTATACGAGTACGTACCACGATAGTTGTTTTTATATAATGTCGATATTTCGATCCAGTTGCATGGACCGTGGTCACGAGTCACGACGGGACTGCTGTCATGGGTAGAATCTATCTACCGGCCTTCTTGGTCTTTTTGACGGAACGTTATTTAAGTTTTGGCAAAATACACACATCAGTTTTTAATTTTGGTGCTGCACGACGCTTTTCTGGCTTGCATAATTCTACCACTGGATCCCTCATGCTGGCTAGCTTGAAACCATCTTCACGATTGAAATTCCGGTGTTTACGAATTTCAATCCTTTCACGCACTATACTATATATATATATATATATATATATATATATATATATATATATATATATATACTATTATAGTGACGGACTATTACTAATTAATATACTAATTAATCATAGTCAGCATGGATCTTAAAAAAAACACACGTTTTCGTGTAGGATTATTAAAAATGTATGATTGCTACAGGTGTAACGATTGCGATCACCTCCGATTGCCTGAGTTTAGGGCGTTCTTTCTGCATAAATGCCCTTTAATCAATAGCGAGAGAGTACCAGTCAATCTGCGGTGATTGCGATCGTCACATTGTTGCAATCTTTTTTAGACAATCCCACAGCTCGGCCGGTGCTATGACGGCGGTGATATCGCAGGGAAGATGTGTGAACAGCCTAACTTAATGGCCGAGAAGCGGACGTTTTTTGCCGCCTTGTTATGATAGGCCACGTTTTCCATTATGTCTCTGACGTAAATTTTTCCGGTTCCGCGCACATTCACAGTGTCTCACTAATAAACAGGAACTTAAACAAACTAATTTAGAATTATTATTCTTGAATAATTAGAATTAACGTATAAATAGGTAAGCTTTTTAACATAAAAAAATTCGATTTTTCTCTTTTTACTTAGTTAAAGAACGAATTAGACTACTCGTATGTTTAAAATGACTCCTTTCATTCAGCGGGACGGATGAAATCGCGAGTAAGTTTTTGGATAAAAGGAAGGTATGTTTTTGATTTAAACTGCCTCCCCTTATACCTCACTCATCTAAGTTAGTCCACTACCATCTTAGAGTGTATTGTCACTTGCCATTAGGTGAGATTGAACCTTGTCATCAACACGAAGAACTAAAGAAGGTCCCATACCATCGTACAAGATTTAACACCAACTATTGTTTGGAGATTGGAGACCCTCTTTAATTTTTAACTTTATTTTTTTACTAGCTGATGCCCGCGCCTTCGTCTGCGTGGATTTAGTTTTTTAAAATCTCTCGGGAAATCTTTGATTTTCCGGGATAAAAAGTAGCCTATGTCATTCTTCAGGTCCCTTAACTATATCGATGCAAAAAATCACGTCGATCCGTAGCTCTGTTGCGGCGTAATTGAAGGACAAACCAACAAACACACTTTCCCATTTATAATATTAGTATGATTATTATTTTGTTGTTATAGCTGCAATAGAAATACACATTCTATGAGAATCTACCTATTACGGTTCATGAGATAGGTACAACCCGCTGACAGACGGACGGACGGACAGCGGAGGCTTACTAATAGGGTGAAGGGTCCCGTTAGCACCTTTTGGGCACGGAATCCTAAAATACTGGATAAACCATACAACCAAAGAGTAAAATATAATGACTACAGTTAATCGTGTAGCCGGAAGTTTGTAGAGCTGTATTGATAAGCTTTCGATGCGCAGCGACCAATTATGTAACGTTAAATGAACTTATTACGGCGAAATTGTGATTGTGTGCATCCGAGCAATGTGGGTCAGTGACGAGAACGGAGGCAGGGTCGAGATGCCATTGACGTTTTCTTGCGTAACTGCCTTATTGTCTCGCTGCCCGGGTGAATACAAAAGGAATACCCATCTCCTTGCATACGAGATTCCTTTTAATCTCTGAAAACAAAGATACATTGACATTTGATTTTATAGTTATAGATTTGAGAGTTAGTTAGCAGTAATAGCCTAGTGGTGAGGAATACGATCTTCTATTCGGAGGGTAGCTAGTTCGATCCCGGGCCGATCCAGACCTCTGATTTTTATAGTTATAGATTTGAGAGTTAGTTAGCAGTAATAGCCTAGTGGTGAGGAATACGATCTTCTATTCGGAGGGTAGCTAGTTCGATCCCGGGCCGATCCAGACCTCTGATTTTTATAGTTATAGATTTGAGAGTTAGTTAGCAGTAATAGCCTAGTGGTGAGGAATACGATCTTCTATTCGGAGGGTAGCTAGTTCGATCCCGGGCCGATCCAGACCTCTGATTTTTATAGTTATAGATTTGAGAGTTAGTTAGCAGTAATAGCCTAGTGGTGAGGAATACGATCTTCTATTCGGAGGGTAGCTAGTTCGATCCCGGGCCGATCCAGACCTCTGATTTTTATAGTTATAGATTTGAGAGTTAGTTAGCAGTAATAGCCTAGTGGTGAGGAATACGATCTTCTATTCGGAGGGTAGCTAGTTCGATCCCGGGCCGATCCAGACCTCTGATTTTTATAGTTATAGATTTGAGAGTTAGTTAGCAGTAATAGCCTAGTGGTGAGGAATACGATCTTCTATTCGGAGGGTAGCTAGTTCGATCCCGGGCCGATCCAGACCTCTGATTTTTATAGTTATAGATTTGAGAGTTAGTTAGCAGTAATAGCCTAGTGGTGAGGAATACGATCTTCTATTCGGAGGGTAGCTAGTTCGATCCCGGGCCGATCCAGACCTCTGATTTTTATAGTTATAGATTTGAGAGTTAGTTAGCAGTAATAGCCTAGTGGTGAGGAATACGATCTTCTATTCGGAGGGTAGCTAGTTCGATCCCGGGCCGATCCAGACCTCTGATTTTTATAGTTATAGATTTGAGAGTTAGTTAGCAGTAATAGCCTAGTGGTGAGGAATACGATCTTCTATTCGGAGGGTAGCTAGTTCGATCCCGGGCCGATCCAGACCTCTGATTTTTATAGTTATAGATTTGAGAGTTAGTTAGCAGTAATAGCCTAGTGGTGAGGAATACGATCTTCTATTCGGAGGGTAGCTAGTTCGATCCCGGGCCGATCCAGACCTCTGATTTTTATAGTTATAGATTTGAGAGTTAGTTAGCAGTAATAGCCTAGTGGTGAGGAATACGATCTTCTATTCGGAGGGTAGCTAGTTCGATCCCGGGCCGATCCAGACCTCTGATTTTTATAGTTATAGATTTGAGAGTTAGTTAGCAGTAATAGCCTAGTGGTGAGGAATACGATCTTCTATTCGGAGGGTAGCTAGTTCGATCCCGGGCCGATCCAGACCTCTGATTTTTATAGTTATAGATTTGAGAGTTAGTTAGCAGTAATAGCCTAGTGGTGAGGAATACGATCTTCTATTCGGAGGGTAGCTAGTTCGATCCCGGGCCGATCCAGACCTCTGATTTTTATAGTTATAGATTTGAGAGTTAGTTAGCAGTAATAGCCTAGTGGTGAGGAATACGATCTTCTATTCGGAGGGTAGCTAGTTCGATCCCGGGCCGATCCAGACCTCTGATTTTTATAGTTATAGATTTGAGAGTTAGTTAGCAGTAATAGCCTAGTGGTGAGGAATACGATCTTCTATTCGGAGGGTAGCTAGTTCGATCCCGGGCCGATCCAGACCTCTTATTTTTATAGTTATAGATTTGAGAGTTAGTTAGCAGTAATAGCCTAGTGGTGAGGAATACGATCTTCTATTCGGAGGGTAGCTAGTTCGATCCCGGGCCGATCCAGACCTCTGATTTTTATAGTTATAGATTTGAGAGTTAGTTAGCAGTAATAGCCTAGTGGTGAGGAATACGATCTTCTATTCGGAGGGTAGCTAGTTCGATCCCGGGCCGATCCAGACCTCTGATTTTTATAGTTATAGATTTGAGAGTTAGTTAGCAGTAATAGCCTAGTGGTGAGGAATACGATCTTCTATTCGGAGGGTAGCTAGTTCGATCCCGGGCCGATCCAGACCTCTGATTTTTATAGTTATAGATTTGAGAGTTAGTTAGCAGTAATAGCCTAGTGGTGAGGAATACGATCTTCTATTCGGAGGGTAGCTAGTTCGATCCCGGGCCGATCCAGACCTCTGATTTTTATAGTTATAGATTTGAGAGTTAGTTAGCAGTAATAGCCTAGTGGTGAGGAATACGATCTTCTATTCGGAGGGTAGCTAGTTCGATCCCGGGCCGATCCAGACCTCTGATTTTTATAGTTATAGATTTGAGAGTTAGTTAGCAGTAATAGCCTAGTGGTGAGGAATACGATCTTCTATTCGGAGGGTAGCTAGTTCGATCCCGGGCCGATCCAGACCTCTGATTTTTATAGTTATAGATTTGAGAGTTAGTTAGCAGTAATAGCCTAGTGGTGAGGAATACGATCTTCTATTCGGAGGGTAGCTAGTTCGATCCCGGGCCGATCCAGACCTCTGATTTTTATAGTTATAGATTTGAGAGTTAGTTAGCAGTAATAGCCTAGTGGTGAGGAATACGTTCTTCTATTCGGAGGGTAGCTAGTTCGATCCCGGGCCGATCCAGACCTCTGATTTTTCAGAGTTGAGTGCGTTAAAGCAATTAAATAAATTTTGCTTCAATGGTGATGGAAATTTTTTTTGAGGACCCCTGCACGCTTGAGAGTTCTCCATAATGTTCTTAAAGGTGTGAAAGCCAGTTTTCAATTGGCCAGCGTGGTGGATTATGGTCTATAACACTTACTGCCTTACCTAGGATCGAACCCTGGCTCTCGAATAAGGAGGCCGATCGGCCAAAGCCTTAACCACTAGGCTAACACCGCTTTCTATTCCTAAAGGTTTACATTCGCATATCTACCTATCATAATTCATATCCATTTTTGAGTATAAATTGCTCTTCTCTCGAAAGACGCGTTTCCAGTTACACAACCTAATTAAAGCATTTTTCATGAGTTTCTTCATTATGATGTCGAGAGTAAAATGCCCATAAACCTGTTTTACGAGTAAATTCATTTTGTCTAACGATTTTCATTTCACAAGGGGTTTTCTATTGACATTGGAATGTAGGTTTATCGAGGAACTGCACTATTAGGTGTACAGGCACCTGTATACATCCGACGACAATCATTGCAGGCTCTAAGGTCAAAGAAAAAGGGCCTTCCCCCGGTGGAGGCAATTCCATTTTATGGTTTGTCGTGTTGAAAAACCTGGCACTTGTAGCGTTTCGAATAACTATTGGGAAAGTCGAAAAATTTATTTAAGGAAATGAGTTCGGCATTTAGGTCACGGAGACGTAGTCGGCCATGAACTGAGTCAAGGCTGAGATGCCATTGACGTTTCTTGCTTTCTTGCGTAACCAGATTACGTTTCAGTTGATGTACTTGTTATGATTAATTTAGACCGTTATTTCTTTTTTAAAGTTTTTACATACACTTTTGAAGGACATTAAATTTAAATTCAAAATTATTTATTTCACGTAGGCCAACCTGTGGCTCTTATGACAAGTCATGAGTCATGACTCTACCATCGGTTCGGAAAGCGGATTTTTCCTAAATCATGGGCCAACGTGGCGGACTATGGCCTATAACCCTTCTCTGAGAGGAAACCTGCGCTCAGTAGTCAGCCGTTGATGGGTTGCTAATGATGATGATGATGAATCATCATCATTGATGATGATGAAGTACTACACATATTAGTGCGAAAGGGACTGGCAATAAACTCGTGCATAGTAAGCTCAAATGTTACGTTACATATTCATGTTACATCATGCATTTCTTCTACTTGATCACTGCCTTACTGCAGTATTGACTTCTTTTATTTTTCTGAGGTTGTAGCGTCTAGCAAGTAGCGATATGATTCTATACACTTACCTAATTTTGTATCTGCGTCTTTCAAGCCATCGCCGTACCTAGAAATTCAAGGCACGAATAAAAAGTATTTTCTGATAGCTATCTAGACTCACTTAGAGACTGCGGTTTCAGATACTTTTATATGCATTTTAACCTTATCTTTTTTTACCTAGATTTCTTGTGGAGATTTTGGTTTTAAGTGACAGGGAGCGTTGGTATTGTTTTTTAATAATGTAATTTTAGATTTCAGAGAGAATTTTAAAAACCAAAAAATAATTGCAATTTAAAAACAAGATCGCAACCCTGTTTCGCATTTACCGAATTTGCGGTTTCACGCGAAACTTTAAGGTTTTAATATAACACGCTTTATTGAGCGCCTTAAAAGATAAGTACAGTGCCAATTATTTTTTTCCTTTTCAAGTGATCCGAGGAATAAAAGCAAGGTTGGTGGTTGGTGTGCAATGTTAAAACTTGACCCAATAGCGGTTCGGTACAGTTAGGGCTACCAGATCCGAGTACTTACATACCTACATACCTGTTTAAAATTATTATTGACTAGAACGCTATTTAAAAAAAATTAAGTGGCACTCGGGGACTGCCGCGGTAAAACTATTGCATAGCATTTTTTATCAACTTATGCAATTATAATATTTATGCAATTTTTTTTGCATTATAAAAATTATGGAAAAAAAAATTAAAAAACACGCGGTAAAACTATTGCATAGCATTTTTTATCAACTTATGCAATTATAATATTTATGCAATTTTTTTTGCATTATAAAAATTATGGAAAAAAAAATTAAAAAACAAACAAACAAGAAAAGCGAACTGTCACTACTTCGCGAGTGAGATTCGAACCTGCGGCATCATACACCATACAGTAAAGAAAGCGGCCGCTCGCCCACTGCGCCAAATAGAGCTACTTGAGAACCTCTAAGACGGTGTTAGGTTTTTTCGTTACGTAATTTCTTGATTCGGTCGCCGCGCTCAAACTGTTTATCCTAGTTCAAAGCCCGCGATAAAAGCTATGCAATAGCTTAAAAATCTTGCCGGAATAGTGTAAAACCTTATGCAAAGGTTGCGAGATTTGATTCAAAGGCTCGTTTTATCACATTCCCAGTTTAATAAAAGGAACTTATCGTTTGAAGTATTTCACAAAACGGTTTTGAGAGCCCTGATTTTTAAAGCTTTCTACTCATCTGAATCGCTGGATTTAGTTGTTTTCGTAAGGTAGATATTTAAGTCACTAAAGCTACGAGTACGTATCTCAAAAAGTGAAATTAATTTTATGCAACCTCACCTTTTAAAATAATTTCTGAGAAATTGATAATATTCCGCTCAAATACCCACTTGACGTATGGTAAGAATTACTGTTCTTTGGTAACTGCTAGAGTGCTAACCCTGGGTAGGTACTGGGTACAGGCGGGTACACGGGCTATGCTTGCAGGTGTTCGGTGTCAGTACGAAACTGGTCGCGCATCCGGTCCGAGCCTTGCCGTGCACCCAACAGATGGCGTTGCCAGTCTTAAATTTATATTGCTTAGCTTTTATAACTCTGAATAGCTGAGTAATAGCGTCTTATACAGACTTTATCTCTACATCATTTCGAAATTAAACATTTTATTCTCATTAGGAGTAGGTATTAAAGACTAACGAACCTTAGATAAATGTTATAGAAACGCAACTTTCGAGATACAAAGGTCTCACGGTGTTGCTTTAGAAAAAACCCTTAATTACATTACATTCTCCGGTGCTTATGCAACTAATAGCAGTATAATCGGGCCCGGAATCCGCCCGTAAACACGCTCGCTAACCTACTAAAACATATTTCTTTTATTTTGAGCTCGCCCTCGCAACACCCCACTGCATGCTTGCCAGTCGACTCTACAGAACAGGTTTCTAATAGCCTCTACAGGCGTAACCAAGTTCCAGTTCCAACTCAGGTCCACAATAACTTATTTGAACCTTTTTATATTTTGTGGGTTCGATTTTGTGAAACAGTTTTTAAATACGTCCGTGTATGTGGCTAATTCGCTCTGAGTTAAGATTAGATCCATCATCCAATTATTTTTACTAATTACCGATTTCACCAACGTCTAGTAACGTTTAACCGCCCAACTTTTTGGGCGTTCTGACAGTTTTTGTATTGAATATATGCCAAAATATCTTTACTTTGATGAAATCGGCTCTAAATAGGTTAGAATATGACGGTAGATGTCATTTTTATCGGTCTGTAAATGCTCAGCTACCGGTTTATTTTTATTATTATTTACTTATTGAGCATAAAATAATCACAACACGACATCAAATGAGTCGCAGGGAACCGTTGCATACAAGCGTGGTGTGTTGAAGTCTCTACAAGAGTCTTTTAGTCAAACTGTCGATGAATGATAAAAGCTTTTTGCTTTTTTTGCAAAAGCTTAAAATTATTATTTTAAGAATGCTTCGGTTCGGATCGCCCGATACCGGCAGGGTATATATTTAACCCTTTTAATTTATAGATTGGGTGTTGGCATGTGTGAACAACCGACTTGTTGTCACATCTGTAGAGGCTTTAAATTGAAAATTACGATAAGTCCGCCGCCAGTGTGCCGACGCCGCTTCAAACCCTCCGCATATTTTCTTTAAAATCAACTTGAGCATGGGCGAAACGTCTGTTACCATTTTTATTGAATGTTAGTCTCGTTTTATGTATTCTCGGAATACCCATCTTAGATGGTTTCCTTGGAAAGTAGAGTTTATTTTGATTTCTTTCTGTTGCTTATAAGTTGAAGTCAACTCGTGAACTTCTAACTTCTGCAGCTTACGAATTTTCACTCTTTTCGTCTAAAATTTTAAAACGAATCGGTATTTTTAGATTTACTCTTTACGTCTATACATTTTACTGTAAATATTCAATGAGTGCAAAATGAACTTAAAAATACGATAAAAATCTGTATTAAAGAATATTTAGAAACTTGCAATGAAAAATGTTTCTGAAAACAGCGGAAATAAAAATATTTATTGTTTATTGCAGCTTAGCGATTGACTGAAAATAAACTGTAATTTTAGATCAATGACCTAACCAAATTACTTATTAATATTATCCCACCGAGAAAATAACATAAGGCAAATGCACGAAGAAAATGAAGATTGTCCTCCGTCAAACGTCATTAGTATGCCATTAATTTATCGATAAAATCGATTATGATAATGCTCTCGCGCAGACCGATGGGCGTCTTTTGTGCTTTGTCCTGCAGGCGCCGCCGTGGCGCCGGGGTGCGTACCGCATTACCTCCAGCATCGCATTATTTACATTTTTTATCATCTACGGCTCTATCGGCTGAGCGC
This sequence comes from Oeneis ivallda, assembly GCA_029955525.1. Classification (NCBI taxonomy): domain Eukaryota; kingdom Metazoa; phylum Arthropoda; class Insecta; order Lepidoptera; family Nymphalidae; genus Oeneis; species Oeneis ivallda. The sequence goes on from JARPMR010000022.1 coordinate 14,144,818, forward strand.
TTATCCGTTTAAGAGTGGGTGTACGTTCGTTAACAGTAAACAGATTTGATTTTTAAAGTAGTAGATCAAGTTTCAACTATCCGAAAAAAAACACGCAAAAATTACATCATACTGCCAAGGGACGTGCTTGGGCAAAAACATAAAATGATGAAATTTGTTCGATAATAAAAAATCGCGAAGTTAGGTCTAATTTTTAACCAATATTCATTTATTTTCAATGTGTTGCATATTACAGAGCCAAAATTTTTACACTAAATTCCGATTGATATTATCAAGAGAGTAGCCTAGTGAATTGAAAAGAAAATGAATATTTTACGAGTTACAAAGTATTTGGCGCTTACTACACTCCTATTCCGCGCAAAACGCTTTCATTTTTCGCGCCTCACATGAGGTTGTTTTATTTCATCCCGAAATCTGATTTTTTTTTGGTGTTATACGCGTTCTTAAGGCTTTATTTTACGACCGCTCTCCTTCCATCTATTCCTTTATAATAATTATGCTAATGAGGCTAATTGTATATTCAGTATTTACTTATTGAGTTTTTATTATGTACCTTAATTTATAGTTCCGACATTTATTGCCATTAATAATGACGATTTTACGTATGTCGTCGAGCTCATTACTTCATATTATGTATTCTTGATCAGTGAAAAACATCTGGTTATTTTATTCTTAAGCTGGTTTGCTATTAATTTCCTGCGAACACTTTAGCGAATTTCCTGACGACTTTTTAAAATATTCAAAATCGATTGATATCCTTTACTCTATAATTATTTTGAGTCTTCATCAGTATTTTGTCGTCTATGCTTTTGTCGATAGTTCATTATTGGTCCTATTATTTCTAACGTTTCGATAGCGATTCGGTAATGTTGTGCTAAGATTGTAAACTATAGTTTGACCTATATTTTAAATACAATAATATGTTTCGTAGAGATAAATACACAGCACGTACGTATATATTATGTACCTATATTATAAATGTTCAGCGCAAATACAAGTGACCCGCATTTCCAACAGGCCATTATTGTATCCACCGCAACCGTAATGAGATGCATAACATTATATCAATGTACGCATTTATATGACAATCGCACACAATCCGATCAATAATGCCTAATTAATTTGTTGCTGCGTGTTGTAGCGCCTATTGCTCTCTCGTGTTTGTATTGTTTGCTGTTTAGGTTCAGATCAAACACGGCGTAACGCCCCAATCTGCGGTTTTATTTCCGCTTCGTTTATCTAATTGTGACTAATACAAATTATTGATAAAGTTTATCGTTAACGTCATCGTTTGTTTTAAACTTATCAATTGATTGCTATGAATACGCGTAAATTACTATCGATAAAACTAAACGAGTTTGTACGATCGCTATAAATATAAATGCTAGAGAAGTTTAATCAGATGAATTGTGAACGTCTAAAGCAAACTGCAAAGCCATAGCAGAACTAAGCTGATTTGCCATGTACGTGGGTTTATACTGTGTGGCAGGCGTTATGCGAGCTGCGCTGCGAGTGGCGAGTGTGCGCGCGAACGAAACTGGTCGAGTGTTGGGTGCGTGCAGCGTTGGCATAGCGCGACCCCCCGCTCGACTCGGCGTGCCCTCGCTGGGTAGGTATCGCTATTGCTATACATATGGGTCGGAGCCGAGCAGCGGCGGCCGTCGCAATATCAGCCCGGTGAAATCGCTCGCCCGCCCGCCTCTCGCACCGCGCGCCTCGCCTGCGCCAGTCGCTGTGCGCCAACTGAAACGCGCGCACCGCTACAGCAATCGAGCGTACTCCCGTCGTATCCACTCCGCACGGCCACCCTACCCACCAGGCACCAGCGCTCCGCTCCGCTCCCCGTGCTCGAATTACGAGCCGGCTCATCTCCCCGGCCCTATACTGTCACATCACTCGCCGTGCCGTGGACCGTCAGTGTGTGTGTTCGTTACAGTGCTGTGTGCGACCGACTCTAATCTGTGTATCGGTGTCATTCCAAGAAGGATTCAAGACGGCCGTCATCATAAGGCTGCCCGCGAACACAGTGAGTATCGCGGCCGCATGACTCCTCCATGTAAAATGGGACGATTCTTATCTACTGTCGATTCGCGACTGTGTGCGCGCGTACGGACTGCGCGGTGCGGGTGTGTGCGTGACATCCGACCGCTGCCTCGCCTGTGTGCGTTGGCTCAATACTCCTGAATTCTATTTTGCGGCGGTGTGACTAGATGTTTGTTTTTATTATCATATGGCACCCCGCACACAGTCAATATTATTGTCAATATTTACGAATATTGACAATATTATTGACTGTGTGCGGGGTTTGATCAATATTATTGTCGAAGTCCGGAAATTTCGTCAATATCGGGGGGAGGCAGGGATATTGACAATAATATTGACAGTGTGCGGGCGCGCGTCAATATTTTAGTTGAAAAAAGATTTCAAGGCAGGAGGACGTGCGCTCGCAACCAAAAATGGAGGACATCCCCAGTGCAACAAGCAATGAAAAAGAATATTTAATAGAATTTATTAGAATGTGGGAGACGTAACGATTTTCGCATCAGTATATCTTGTTTTTTTAAGTAAGGGGTTACTAAAGATAGTATTTTTTGAAAGCTACTACCTTTTATTCTCATGTAATTTTTAAAATCATCTTTTTCTGTATTTCGAAGTTCTTTTATTAGATTTAAATGATTTAATTCCACTTTTCCACTTTGTCATCCAGTATTTAAGCCATCGTTTCTTTCTTTTTTAGGGTTCCGTACCAAAATGGTAAAAATGGAACCCTTATGGTGAGACTTTCTCCGTCCGTCCGTCCGTCCGTCCGTCTGTCACAGTCGATTATTTCAGTAACTATAGCTATCGACATGAAATTGGGCATTGTATATAATAATATATAATATAAAATATATAATATATTGGGCATTGTATATAATAATATATAATTTAAAATAATGTCTAATAGTCGCCCAACATCATTGGAATAAAGAAAAATCGAAAATTATTTTTAGGGTTCCGTACCCAAAGGGTACCAACGGAACCCTATTACTAAGCCTACGCTGTCCGTCCGTCCGTCCGTCCGTCCGTCCGTCTGTCAGCGGGCTGTATCTCGTAAACCGTAATAGATAGACAGATGAAATTTTCACATATTATGTATTTCTATTGCCGCTATAACAACAAATAATAAATATTAAATTAAATTAAAAAAATTAAATTAAAATATTTCCATGGGTACATGGAAATATAATAATTTAATTTTTTTTAACGGAACCCTAAAAGAGCGAGGCCCAACTCGCACTTGGCCAATTTTGGTTTTATTAAAAATTTTCAATTTTGGTTTTATTGTTTTGGTTTGGTTGGTTTTATTAAAAAAAAATCGGCCAAGTGCGAGTCGGGCCTCGCTCTTTTAGGGTTCCGTTAAAAAAAATTAAATAAAAATATTTCCATGTACCCATGGAAATATTTTAATTTAATTTTTTAATTTAATTTAATTTTTATTATTTGTTGTTATAGCGGCAATAGAAATACATAATATGTGAAAATTTCAGCTGTCTATCTATTACGGTTTACGAGATACAGCCCGCTGACAGACGGACGGACGGATGGACGGACGGACGGACGGACAGCGTAGGCTTAGTAATAGGGTCCCGTTGGTACCCTTTGGGTACGGAACCCTAAAAAGGGGGAAAATCGGGGGTTTGAAATTTCAAAGTAAGATAACTATACCGAGTGAGGTATCATATGAAAGGCCTTTACTTGTGCATTCTAAAACAGTTTTTTATTTATTTCTATATGTAATAGTTTTTGATAGATCGGCCAAAATGTCGAAAAAAATACCGTTCCGCCCCTTATCTCCGAAGTTTACCAATCGAAAAATCTGAAATAATTATGGTCAATAGAGGTTTATGTATATTTTACAGGAAAAATAAAATAAATGCGAAAATTTTTTTGTCATCCAGTATTTAAGCCATCGTTTCTTTCTTTTTTTATTCAATAAAGTTAATGCAATAACCAATGCAATGGTTTTTTTCTTTGTATCCATTTTAGCACACGTGCATGCAAATCAAGCTTCTACGTCTTACTGAATCACTTTTTGTTAGAAATATTGACAATATTATTTGCGTAGTGTGCGGGGTCTAAATATTGACGAAAATATTGTCAATATTTTCGTCAATATTTTCGTCAATATTATTGACTGTGTGCGGGCTGCCTATGACCGGTGACTGTTGGAAACTTTGACGAGGATGTCGCCTAAATTGTGAAACTATACAATGCACATTTCTCTTTTCGTTAACTTATTCAATCCGTATACTGCTAAGTACATATACCTACCTATATCACCTAGATTTTATTTATAAATTCGGTTTTTCTCTTCATCTAAAACGAACCTAACCGTTTTGGGTTAACTTAATATAGCTTTTATAACTTTGTTTTGCCTTTAAATTGGAAACATCTCTACCATATCCAACGCAAACCATATCATTTGCCGTCGGAAGCCGCTGTAGGCGTATTTCTGCAGCTTTTTAGCATTAACTACCTACCTTATTACTTCGATAACTGCAAAATTTGTCCATATTTTGTTTAAATGTGCTATCTTAATAATAATAATTATAGCAAAGACGTCATTCAGTTATTTCATGCGTAATCATTTTTTCACTCAAAGTGTGGGTCACTGACTTGTTTTCACATATTTCACTTTATTTTGTAGCTACAAGTATTTTATTCGTAAATGAGAATATTAAAGGTTTCCAATTTGTGCAGTTGTTAAAATATCTAATTGTGCTGATTAGTTTTCGTCTTTATGATAATTTACTCTTAGTAGAGTAGGTACTACGTAGTAAGTACTTTTGCTTTTAATATTATATCAGTTATAATTAACTGTAGTAATACAGTCAACTTAGTTAGGTTTATTCAAATTTAATTTTTATGTAAGTACCTACTTTTGCTTTAATATTTTTATTAACCCCCGACGCAAAAAGAGAGGGGTGTTATAAGTTTAACGTGTCTGTCTGTGTATCTGTGTATCTGTATGTGGTAGCGTAGCCGCCAAACGGATGAACCGATTTTCGTTTAGTTTTTCAGTACTGTAGTAAACAGTAATGCAGTCAACTTAGTTATGTTTATCTAAATTTAATTTTTATGTGAGTACTTTTGCTTTAATATTTTTATCAGTAGTACTTAACTGTAGTAATGCAGTCAACTTAGTCAGATTTATTCAAAAATTTTTATTTTTAATCTTCTAGCAAGTATTTATTACTACCATGCATCATCGCTCAGTTCAATATCGATTCAAGTTATCGATATTATAATTTTAAAATAAGTCACTACCTTAGAGGTGTTTTTGTGTAGCAATATAAACATAGATTTAGTATAGGTAGTCGGTACTCAGTACTCGCTAAGTCGCTACGTAGAGACTTCTATCCGATAAATAAATGAATTCTCATTGTTTCTTTCTACGTTCTAAATACCTACTAACTTAAACTGCAAGAGTTATACATTTATAATGTAAAGTACCTAGGTAGTTGGGAGGTTGGGATTAGTCAGCCTCCTGAAGCGATTGTAGTCTTGACTTTTCAGCAATGCCACAAGTAGATCTAAATGAAATAATTTTGATTGAAAGGTTCATTAGTCTCGTTGTAAAAGATAATTAAAATTTAATCAGAGGGTTATTTGAAAAAAAATTTGAAATTCTTTGAAGTTTGATCTATGACTATAATAGAAGGTAGGGGACAAGGTAACTCTGTATAAAGAGTTATACAGTACACACAGTATTATCAATAAGTCTAGTGTTAATTACTCCATAATGAGTAACATTCGAAACTGATTGTAGATTTATCTTCTTCACCTCGGTATAGCCATATTTTGACTATTCAACACAGTTTTCATTGTTCAATACTATACCACACTGCTATACTCTATCGCTGACTGAAAACACATCTTCACTGCAAGTAGAGTTTTCTCAATCAGATCAATAATTTTGCCGTATCAAATCTTGTGCAGTTAAACAAGGTTGACATTACATTTACAAGGCGTTCAGACCCAGTTGCATTTCAGTAGCTAGTTACCGTTAAAGTAAATCAGGGTGAAAGTGGCCAATACTAAATTTAATCTGACTATAACTTGGATACCTTTAAATCAAGAGTGAATAGGCATCTTCTAAGCAAGCGCGCACTATCTTAGGCTGCATCTTTACTTACCATCAGGTGAGATTGCAGTCAAGCGCTAGTCTATATAATATATTGAAAAAAAAAATCATGTCATACCTACTGCGAATATTGACTTATTAATTCCACTTTGCTTTTTTTTTGGGTTGGACATTTAGATAACTGCCTCGCGCGTTTTTTTTTTTTGGAGATACCATCAGCTGAACTAGACCCCACTTGCTGGTGGTGCCAGGGCCACCTTCTCTTACTGCACTGGTCTCCGCCACTAAGCATCTCATCAGGAAAAACCGCCTTATGCGTAACTACTAACTAGCCCTTCCTAGAACATAACTGGGTTCACTTTTTCCACGTAAAACTCAAAAGAAAAGTAACGCTTTCACTAATAGGAATGGTTCTGTTTTAGTAGCGCAGAATTTGCTGAGGCTAGAAGACACTTGAATGTAAAAAACAAAACAGTTTAATTTGACAGCTTTCTTTCTTAATGGCACATCACTAATAATAACACGGTGTGTGCGTGTTTATTGTGTTTATGAGAGTGATTATTTAATACGATCTCACGCTCGCCGTCCCAGCACTAACATAATGTCCTAAGTGCCTACAACAAATCGAACGGAGCGCTTTATATTCGTCGGCCGTACCGCGTTGGCCGCGGTGGAAAGCGGCGTATCGCACATTCTTCCGCCGGGCGGCCGTTTATACAAATTATACCGATGTTACGTATAGTGGTATAGCTATTTAGGTGGGCATTATTTATGTTCTCTCTAACAGTGGTGCGGTGGTGTGTGTGCAAGTTAAAATCGGAGCAGTCAGCTGATCGCGCGTGTGTGCGTTACGTTCTTCGGGAAACACCTTTCGATGACGTGAGCGAGCTTTGTTTAATTGGACACTCACATTGTTCCCTCGTTTTTTACTCCATATTTTATTCACTTGACGACGCTCGAGAGGAATGTCGTTTTATTTTATTTTTTTGATTGCGAATAATATGCTCCTCTCTCTTTCTTTATTTTTCGGACAAAGGGGTGATGGCGTGATTGTCTGCCGTTTTTCACTTTTACATACATACCTGTCTATTTGAACTGTATTTAAGACTGACTGCATGTTACAAGTGAAATAATTAATAGTATTCGGGTTACTACTATTCTTACTTTAAGGGCCGATTTCACTAACGTGAAATAAGTCTTATCCGAGCGTAAATTTTCATATTTTGACAGCATTTTCAATACAAAAACTGTCAGAACGCCCAATTTATTCCTCGATAAAACGTCACTCAACGTTGTTGAAATCGGCCAAGTAGGCTATATTTTGTAAAGGTGGCTTGACTTAACTTGAAAGGGACTTTTAATCGGTTTCTAATACGACATCGTATCTCTAAATCGCTGGGCAGCGCGTCTTTTGTAGGGCGGTAACTGACGACGGTCGTAGTTTCCCACCAGTCCAGACCACTAACTATAGATTTAGAAATTATAAATTACGGAAACGAATCTGGGACCACCCATTTACAACATGATAGCGCTCACCACTGGACTAGTGTGGTCGTTCAAAATTGATTAATCTAATAATAGTCAGATTTTCAATTTATTTTAAGCAACGAATGACAAGGTCCGCTTGGAGAATCATACTGATCTTAACCCGAATGTCAAAAAGTTTTACCAGACCGTGAGATAGGTACAGTCGCTCTTCGCAACTTCGCACCCATAAACATAAAGCAGTCTAAAGTTTCCAACTTCACACTTAGCGAGATAGAAATGCATGTTTTGATACTTCCAAAAACTTATAGAATCGATGCTACTGCCGATATTTTCTCTCATAACTTCCACGGTAGATCTCTTGAACATCCGTCTCGGTAAAAATGGAATAAAATTAAAAAGTTCAGAATAAAAACGTGAAAGTAGTATTGGGTTAGTTCATCACCATCTTAGGGCTAGCATGGGCAGGAGACAAAAATTATATCCCCCGACTTTATCCACTGACAAGAGATAAAATTATCTTCAGCATAATTTTTATAATGGCAATAATTGCGGGAATAAGTTTTTCTCCCATTTTATCCACTGTGGATATTATATCCACCCCTGTGCCCATGTTCGACGGGTGGATAAAACTGAGCGAGGAGAGTAACATTTTATTTTCTCTCCGTGGATATATATATGTCCCCTGCCCATGCCATGAAACCCTTGTTTCAAACCCTTGCGGTTACTTCTCCTTAGTACTTAGGTAAGTACGTATAGGCTTGCGCTTGACGACAATCAATCAATAACTAAAATCACCGATGAGGTCCTGGTTGGAGCGCACTTGCCTAGAAAATGCCTATTCACTCTTGACTTGAAGGTATAATATTTGCTCAAATAAAAGTGCCAGGGAACACGGACGCCGGAAGAGCGTTTGGTTAGCGGTTCGTTACAGAAACGTTGAAGCGTTTCGTACGAGTGTACCTACTGGATTTCAACTACTATGAATTGTATTCCAAGGTATGAGTAAGAATGTCAAGAACAATGTGAAAAGTAGGTAATATGCACAGGTAGGTATACTTTACTATACGCCGCGGCCGTGCTAACGAATCGGATAATGTGGAAACGCTGTTAGGAAAATATACAGACTTAAAGTTATACGAGTGTGTTTGTGAAATAACACCGTCCACAGCCGAGCGAGGCTAACATGTGATTTGTAGAAAAACCCACGGCCCGGTCGGTGATTACGCCGTACGCCGGTCCTTCTCCGCATTTTGCCGGCTTTATTTGCCTCCACTCATCATTCTGCCTCGGACTGAACTAAAAACGTGGACTGTAAATGGGGCGCCAGAATTAGAAGCCGCCTCGAAGAAACTTTTTTTTTTAAACTCAGTTGATGCGTGGCAGTGAACCTCTGTTCCTGTACGCAGAGCTCAATAGCTCGTTATTCTTAACATACACTTTATTCGTCATTTTTATCAATGATGTGCGTGATGACAGAATGTTTGTGTGATGACAAAGATGTGCGTAGTACAAGCGAGTTGAATGCGTGCTGTCAAGTATTTTATTATTGATCAATTACAAAAAGGCCGCATTCATTGAAAAAAGCCAGCTATGTGCTTCGCGCAAGCTGTGCGGCATTTAATGATTAATCCTTTCACAAATCTGGCTTCAGTTTAATATTACGTTTAATACATTTTTCTAGCAACGTCTGTCTATCTTTCTATTTAGTCTGTGCATCCTACGAAGCCAGTTTTTTCCACCATCAAATGACAACCAGGAGCCTTTGACATTATGCTCAGTTTGAGTTTTTTTTTTGTGTTTGCACCATCTACACAACTAACGTCATGATGATGTTTTTGTGTTAATATTGAATGCGACCTCATATTTGAAGTGAGGCTTAATGACGCATGTCTTTTACTGTAAATACCTTTGATAACAGATATAATGGAGCCTGCTAAGTAGGTTTTTTCTAAGGCAACCACCACCGAGACGTCAGGTATAGTAATTGAAAACTTGTGTTACTGACTTACAATGTACCTATAATCATTTTTCCTTAAGCGTAGGCCACATTGGGAGTGAAGTGAAACAAAACTAAGTTCGTTTCGCGTTGCTCCCAATGTGGCCTGTTGCGCTTTAGTTGTCTTAAAAAGTAAACAAGACGTGGTTTTTTGCAAAAAGGATAAAATAGGAAATTCTTACCGCACTGATGATGGAATCGGGCTACAAGTGAAAAATCAAACTTAACATCTTAAGCGCCCAGCTCCGTTCGTCGGTTACGCGTGTTTCCGAAACGTTTTCTTCTTTTTTTTACCTCTTAAGATAGCTAAGGAAAAAAAGATAATATCTAAGCTGTTTATTATATTGAATGGTCTAAGATCATAATACATAGCAGGTCGTTCAATGGTGCAAATTGTATTCTACACCATCTCTAAACTAATTATTGACATCTCTAATGCTATCCTTTTCCGGGAACATTTCAAAAAGCATAGCGCTATATCAGACCTGATAATAAATAATTTTGTTTAAGAGAATTATTAGGACCAACATCAAGAATTCTGTATGAGGGAGAATAAAAGTATCTATTGATAATATTAAGATTCTCTTTACTATTTTTTTTTAAAGAATATCAGCCAAGTTGAACTTGACTAATATTCTCCTCTCCCCTCCAAATAAGCGGAAAGCTTGTGTTAGGAGTGGGTACGACAATAGTGCAACGGGTGGGGTTCGAACCTGCGACCTTTCAGTTTTCAGTCCGCACCTTTAACCGTTGGGCTATTGTGTACTTAATACTCATGAGTACGTTTGACGTGTTTGCTGAAGCGTGAAATGTGGAGTTGCAAATTGCACGTCCCACGTAGTGTCTGAGAAGAATGAAAGTCAGGTTAAATAAGGAGCTGCTACTTACTCTGCATGCAGTATGTCGTCGCCAAATCTGAAATCGGCAGGCGAGGATTTAAATCGAAATATTTAGATTTGGAGTGAACATGTAAATTAATTGTTCACTAATCACTACGTTGGTTACCCATTAATTGGTTAGACGAGTGTCCAACCAATTAAAATTAAAAAACAGCTATCATTAAACTAGAAACTATTGGATAACCCGGGATATCAAGCAAAAGGTGACTTCATAAATCAGTATCCGATATATATCCGATATATATCAAACTGGGTTCGACGATATATATCAATGGATTTTTTTAATTTGTTTTGTTACATAAGTGTAGGTATGACCATTGACTAATTAGAATTTATAAAAAAAGGTTTAATGTTTTTGAGTTGCGTTTTTGATATCTATACATATAATAAAACTGTAACTGGAAGATTTCTGTACATTTAATATATTTTGAAAATTTTAATTGGGGGATGCTTTACTATCGATACTGAGCCCAAAACAGATTTTTATTTAATTTTTGTCTGTTTGTCTGTTTGTTTGTCCTTCTTTCACGTAAAAACTACCGCACAGATTTCTACAAAATTTTATACCGTGGTAGCTTATTACTCGGGTCAACATCTAGGCTACTTTTTATCCCGGAAAATCAAGGAGTTCCCGAGGGACTTTAAAAACTAAATCCACGCGGACAAAGTCGCGGGCATCAGCTAGTACATGTATAAGATTTTATGTTTTTAGTTGATTTTGCCTGATCTAAAATAAAATTTTATGTTTTGGTTTCATTTGTCTGATTTTAAGTACCTAAATAAATAAAACATTAAAACATTTTAGTTTTTTTGATAATTTTAGTGTTTATGCACATTTATGCAAATAGTATTCATAAATAATACAGTAAAATATTAATTAATATGGCTTTCATACAAAATTGACATAAATCAAAATTGATATATATCTGATATATCTATATATACTAGTGGTTCGCCCCGAACTGAGACCTCGCGGTAACGGTATCCCATGATTAGGTATTCATTCAATCGATACATGATAACCAAAACTGACATTATTATTATGCCCGTTTTCACCAAACATACCTAAATCATCCCCTAAGTAGGAGTCTCTTAACGTAGGTAGCTCCTAAATACAATCCTAAGTCCTAACATCCGTCCCAATATCCTTTTAGGTGTCCCGTACAGGATCGTGATAAATAAGTTGACAGAAAACATCAATCACCTAACTTATAGGTAGCCCGTAAAGGTTAGGGAACGTTAGTGAAAACATTGAATTATTTATCAAACATTGAATTTAACTCGTAGTTCCATGGGAATAGTTACTGACTGCGCCATCTATTAGCATTATTGTGAAGCTATGTTGATGCTATATGAATTACTGACGCCCATTAAAAATTAAATAATCTCGTTTCTTTATAATATTCATATAATTTTAGTATTTGTTGTTCAAGTACAGGATATAAGTGACCTAAAAACATAAAATCAGTTTGAAAATCCATAGCGGATTTTTCTAGAGAGCGTCTTCAAGCGAGCGTATAAAATCGCCACTTTGAAAGCCCCCCATTTCGTCAATTTTAAGGGAAAAATTAAAAAAAAATTATTTTTGTACTCAGTTCAAAATTATCTTTAAAATGATACGTAACAATTTTATGTAACGCGATATTTTTTTTTTTACTTCGCATTCGCTTCTATGAGAGCCCCCCTGAAATAAAGATTTTTATAACTTTTTAAGCCATTTTCGGCTGGAGGCCATCGGTTTACATATTATATCTAAATTTGAAGTAATTACGTTCAGTAATTCAAAAGTTATAAGGCTCTGACAGACGGACGGACGGACGGACGGACGGACGGACAAGTGCAAATCGCCCTAGTTAACTCAAAGACCTTCGCTTCGCTCGGTCGATAAAAGAAAGTGGTGTTAGTTACACTATTTATAACTCAAGAACGGATGAACCGATTTGGCTGAAAATTGGTGGAGAGGTAGCTTAGAACCAGGAGACGGACATAGGATACTTTTTATCCCGTTCGACCGCGCTTCCGTCAAGTCACTATAAAACGTGGTATAACAAAAACGCATCTGACATGGAATAACAAAATGCAAATGACAGTGGAATAACAAAACGTAAATGACAGCTAAACGTAATTTTGTCTTTGGTTAAGTAGGTATGGTAAAAAAATTTTACAATTATAAAAAGTGTTATAATAAAGCATTACTGATATTAAAAATGCGAAAGTGTGTTTGTTTGTTGGTTTGTCCTTCAATCACGTCGCAACAGAACAGCGGATTGATGCTATTTTTTGCATGGGTATAGTAATGGATGTAGTAGTGGTTCCTCAGACCGGGAGAGCTACTTTTTATCTCGGGGTATGAAAGTTCCCGCGGGGTTTTTAAAAACTAAATCCATGCGTACGAAGTCGCGGGCATCAGCTAGTATATCATAAATATCCGATATTTTGATATCTATACATATAATAAAACTGTAACTGGAAGATTTCTGTACATTTAATATATTTTGAAAATTTTAATTGGGGGATGCTTTACTATCGATACTGAGCCCAAAACAGATTTGTATTTAATTTTTGTCTGTTTGTTTGTCCTTCTTTCACGTAAAAACTACCGCACAGATTTCTACAAAATTTTATACCGTGGTAGCTTATTACTCGGGTCAACATCTAGGCTACTTTTTATCCTGGAAAATCAAGGAGTTCCCGAGGGACTTTAAAAACTAAATCCACGCGGACAAAGTCGCGGGCATCAGCTAGTTTATAATAAATATCGGATATTTTCGAACCCTGTCATAAATACTGCACAATGAAGCACTAAATCTCCGTGATTAATACCGATAGTGGTAGCATAGACACTGTAAAGTTCATCAACCCATCAACGGCTAGTCAATATCTACTAAGCACAGGTCTCCTTACAGAAAAGGCTAAATACTGTAATGCACAATCGAATTACAGGTCCACCGAATTAAGGAATAGAGTTGCAGATGGACGATTTTATTGCATAATTAAACAGAGTTAGGTTTTTAAAAATCCTTTGGAAGCTTTGGTTTTACCAGCATATAAAGTCGCTCCAAACAATGTCATCTCTTCAGGTTCTCAACTAAACCCGTGCAAAAAATCACGTCTTACCGTAGCTCCGTGCTGCGTGATTGTAAGACAAACCAAGAATTTATGAGCTAATTGCAACCATTACGCAACTATCAGCTTTGTGCTGGCTGTAAACGGTATTTCTTTTTTCAGCGAACCCCCATATTAATTTTTAAGGGTCATTGAATCAGGAAAATGGTACGTACATGACGTTTGACGTGGTTTTTCAACCGTGAAATGTCGTAAATGTCGTATTATGCAAAGTCAGGTTCATTAATTCTCCGTCCCACGTTGTCGTCTCATGAACCGGCTCAACTTGGTAAGATGACCTGTATATTTGACTTAGCGCAATATAATGTGGCCACAATTTAGATAGTTCAGAGTTGCCTTCGAAGTCTTCGAACAGTGCGTGTTGCCAGTGATGAGTGATGATTTACTGATCCGAGACATGGTCGCTACCTGTGGGTCTCATAAGTAGGTGCTGGACTGGCGACCCCGCACCGGGAAGCGCAGTGTTGGCATATCCCCCATGAGGTGGACCGACGACATCAAACGAGTCGCAGGGAGTCGCTGGATTCAGTCGGCGCATGGCCGAGACCTGTCATGGAAATCTATGCAAGAGACCTTTGTCCAGCAGTGGACGTCTGTCGGTTGACAAAGAAGAAGAAGTGTGGCCTTATCGACAAATTTGTTTGCGAGAATCATATTCACGAGCCAAGATTTGCCGGTCCTTTATAAGAATGGAGGTTGAGTTGAATTGAACAAAGTTGCGTCCCGTTCGCCCCGCCGCGCCGCAAATAAATAAGCAAGGGTCGGCTTTCGACTATAATAATAATTCGCTCGAGCCTTGATCAGCTGTTTTCCCCCACACCGACCCCGAGTAACAGGTGCCCTATAAACAGATTCAATAAAACGTCTGCCCACTCCTCAGTCCTTACCACTTCACTTGTCTTTCACTCTTCGACGTTTATTTTTAACAAACAAGGAAGGAAAAATCAAACATCACGTTTTTTATTTCACTTCTAATAAAGTGCGCTTTTCACAAATTGTTTGTTGTTTCCATAGACGAATTATATTTACTACCGTAATGTTGTTTCACAAGAAAACATAGAGCTATTGTAGCGTTTCTACGTAATAAAGTTAGTAGTTTGCTATTCTCTCAACGTGCAGTCTAGTTTTAAATGGCTGTTGCACTTTGTCCTGTGTGGACTCTTGTCCTGTGTTAAATTAAGCTGCATAATACCTGGACTGAAATTCTAGAGGTCCAAGGCTTGAACCCACCTGTTAGATCACTGGCCCACTGACTATTGTCTCGGACCTACAAACTTCATGTCTAGTTGGAGGGGAATGACTACTAAAATTAGTATAATTTTTGACATGGCATGTTTAAAATAAATAAAGTGTTCCGGTGTCGAACTTTTGTCAAGTGTTGTGGCCCTTGATTATAACGATAAGTACCATACAAGAGTCAAGATGTGCATAGTGAACTAAATAATTGAATTGAAAAAGTGTCAGTGAGTGAATCTTCATAAATTATAGCTAAGGTCCACCTTGATTACGTTAGCTTTCAAACAGGAAAAACTTCATCAAAAATCGGTCCATTGGGTAGGCTGCTACGAGGGAACAGACAGACACACAGATACACACATCAAACTTATATCACCCCTCTTTTTGTCCAGGGTTAAAAATATTATTGAAATCCTTACTGAAAATAGGTTCGCGTTGGGTGAAAATTAACTTTTCAGGAATAGTTTCACGACCGACGGGCATATAAAGTAAATATTGATCGAAGGTCCGGGCACATGCTCGTCTTTATCATTGTCAGCGACGACAAGCTTTATTCGGTAATTGTGCGTAACGGTGTAACGGTGGTAGCTCAGGGGTTAAAACTAACGTTCTCTTCGACGGGTCCGGGGTTGGATCCCCGGTCCGGATTTATAACTTTTCGGAGCTATGTGCGCAATGATGAAGGAAACATCTATGCCTGAGAGTTCTCCATAATTTTCTCAAAAGGTGTGTGCGAATCCGCACTAAGCCAGCGTAATGGACTAAGGCCTATAAACCCTCCTCATTCTAAGAAGAGACCTGTGCCTAGTTATAATGGGCCGGTGATAAATTGAGATGATGATGACGTAGTAATAGTAACAGTATGTCGTATCTGTCGAAGAACACGCATACAAGTCTGTTTTGATCTCGGTTGATTAACCTTGCAAATATCTTGTACTTGATTGTATTTAGCAACATATAATTGCGAACAGCTGATTTGTTAAATTACGTTTTGGTGTTGGTAATCGTTTGTTTAAATTACATTTAAATTAGTACGTTTACGAACTTTAATGTTCCCTTAACGACATAATTATAAATTGGTTTTCGGTTGGACGCATACTACCCACCTTCCACGTAATTTTTCATTTTGTGTCTGTATTTCGATTACAAGGGCATTGTTCAGAATTTTTTAAATTTATTCGACACTGTTACTCTAAGTGAAGCAGTGATAGCCTAGTTGTTACGACTGTGGTCTCCTATTCGGGAGGTCGCAGGTTCGATCCCGGGTTCACCTCTAACTTTTCGGAGTCAAGTGCGTTTAAGGAATTAAATATCACTTGCTTCAACGATGAAGGAAAACGTCGTGAGGAATCCTGCACATCTGAGAGTTCTTCATTATGTTCTCGAAGGTGTGTGAAGTCCGCCAATTCGCATTGGGCCAGCGTGGACTATGGCCTATAACCCTTTTCTGAGAGGAGACCTGCGGTCAGTAGTGAGCCGTTGATGGGTTGCTAATGATGATGATGACCCTAAGTAGTTTTGATCCAAATTAAGGCTTTATAAAAGTTTTATATGAAAGTACTCGTTGATACTTTAATGTCTCATTCTAAAGCTTTGCCTAGTAGAAAGTAATGATTACGTCAAAAAAAATCAAAAGAGCTGTTTTTTCGGTGTAGTAAAAATGTGGAGAGAAGTTTCACTTTCTTTGTGTTTAGACACAGAGTTTGTTCCCTTAGCTTTTTAACCGGAGTGTGTCAAATCTAATCCAGTTTCGCCTTTTATTGCCCGACCGAGAGTGAAAACAATTGGCTTCAGTGTGAGAGTTAACTGAGACTCGGTACAGTTGCGTACACCCGTGTAAATGGGACATACCTAGCTAGCGAAATTGTGGTGAGCACGTTCGCAATAATAGCGAGAGCACACAAGAGACATGTCGCGCAACTTATTGTCGTAAATTGTATACACTATACGGCAGTACATATTTTAGATTGAGCTTCGGAAAGGAATAGTCGGCTGGGTTCAATTTCGTAGATTGTCGTCTCTGTCGCAAGAAGCTTCAATTGTTTACTAAGGTATGAGTGACAGGAACCGCTCTACGATTACAGCGTGGATCCGATTGTCCATTTCTGGAGCTCGATGTGTCATTTTTACTGTCTGGTAGGTACTGCGTATTGAAAAGCAGCCGCTAAATGCCATAAACTAAGACCGGTTGTAATCAAGTTCGTTATGGAACGTTAGAAGTGCCTTTGGTAAGGTAAGGTGGCCTTGGTAATTAATCAGTTAAATTAGCAAAGTAAGTACCGTAAAATTAGGCCAACAAAAACGACTAGGAGTATGTATGCAATTTTGGACGGATGGATCTAACGCATCCATAATAATATTATGTTCATCAAATGTTATCACTTTGAAAAAAGTGCTCAAAATTATTGTGTTCACGCACTCATTTTGATTGCAGATACTTGGTTATAAAAAGTCCTCTAAAATGCTTCAGATAAGCGACAGTAAATAGGTAAATACAGTTGTGAGACAAAAAGTCTCCAAAGTGTCGGAGCACTGTTCTGCGCCGGTGGTCGCAGTCGGCCGTCGCGTCGGCCGGTTGCGTTTAGTTAAGTTTAGGGCTTGCGGCGCGCCTCGCAGAGCCGCTACTCGCTAGCCGAGGAGGGCGATTCGCAATAACCAGCATTTCGCTCTCGATACGCCGTTCGCCGATGACGAGCCGGTTATGTAATGTAAATGTTTACGTGAGCACCACTACACGTGCCCGCCGCCACGTGCTCGCGGAACACTAGCCTTGTGAATTATTTATTTACGAGGCAACATTTTCACACGCCGGTCGACGAACTCGAGGAGTGATCTTGGAACGCTTTTACGCGATTAATTTCATCGCGTCCTCGGATGATATCGCCGCTCGGTGCTCACCCCCTTTTGTGCGTCGCGTCGCTGTCTTTATACTATACGACTCGTGCACGGCCGCGACACCGAGTGATACTCAGCTGTGAGATTGTCTTAAAAGGATTGCTACAGCCTCATGATCGCAATCACCTCTGACTGACTGGCTATTGGTTAAAATGCATTGATGCAGCAAGAACACCATAAATTCAGCCAATAAGAAGTAAGCGATCGTAACACTGATGCAGTCAGCTTCGAGTTTTGACGTGATATAACGTCTTATAAATCGATGAACACCGGCTGCACGCACGAAAAAGTGTCACGGTCTGCCTGAGCCTGCGCGTGCAAGCGAGAGCGCGGAACAAGCGACAAAGAGGCACGATCGGTCCAAGCGTTGGCTTGTGACTTAGAGAAAATTGTAATTTTAATTCAATGATAATAATACAAATCAATTCATAAAAGTATGCAATTTTTCATCAATGTTTCTTTATGACGTTATCACGTAAAACTATCGTCCGTAAACCGACTTTACAGACAACCAACTTTTTTTTTTACTTAGCTCGTTAGTCTCGCATTTTAATTCCTAGGTCAGGTTCAGGCTATTAGTTATTGGGTTGGGTTACAGCAGCTTGGAGTTTAGAAGTTGGTGGTGCTAAATACCAAGCATCGACGAGCTAAGTAAGGTCGTTGGTTCTACACTTGATGTCGCCCGGTCGTGTCGGTTTACCTTCGGTTTATAAGAGTGGGGGAATAGAGAGTGCACCTGTGATTTTGCAGACTTCAGCACTAGTACCTGATATCTACAGACCAGTTGGCTAATCTCGATACTTGCCCTGTACCTTGCCTTGTGCCTTCCTATCGAAAACTGAAATTTGAATACTTTCGTGTTCATCATAACGATGATTGAATTTACATACTAATCGGTGATATCATAGATTGTTTGTGTCATTTATCTTGAAAGGTGCTAACAAAGATAGACTTCCGAAACGCTAACCAACCGACACAGAGAAAAGCTAAATCGGTAGCGTCTCCTTTGAATGGTATAATAATAGATATTATTTAGTCTGAAGTGCTTAAAGCTTGAAGGATCCATTTTATATAAAGGAAAGTCATGTTATTTTATCGTAAAAAGCAAATATTTATTTACTCTACTATCATTTTCCAAGACGTCGATGTCTATAAAGAAATGAAACATTAAAGAAACCATTAGTTATTAGTTTACATGGCATGCAAAGAGTATAAAGCGATTAAGTTTAAACCATCAGTGCATCCTAGAAACGAATATAAACTATAAAACATTCATAAAGTAACTAACTATTATATGGAGCTTACATTGCCGGCAGTAGAATGCTACTCGATGCAGAAGCGTCTATACGTCGTCATAGTTACGTAGTGGATCTAGGGTTGCCAACGTTTCTTCGATCATAGTATTTTTCAGAATAAGCTATAAAAAAATATACTACACATAAAATATAGTATTTTATGGAAAGAGTGAAAAATGGACAAAGATATAAATCTTAAGACGCGATCATTAATTTTAAATAGGACGAATTTGTTTGTTATTACTGTCATTGTTGCAAAATAAAACTTGATCCATCCCATTGAAATAGAATAATTTTGTCTGCACTATACTTCTTCTACAGTACCTACCATCCAGACCCGGAATATAGTAAAATACTACTTATATTATATTATAGTGCGGTAGGCAACCCTAAGTGGATCCTATGTCAAGCTTCGAATTTATAGCCTGTGCCTACATTATGTACCATGTACCTAGACTGTGCCACTGACCTAGCATCGGCAAACTACTATTAGTTAACGTTCCTGCTTGCTAGGAGCATACAATGATCCTGATTTTTAGCATAATTAATGTGAGAGGGATGGATATATTTATACACTGCTTACTACCGAGAAAGAGATAGCACTATAATATAAGTTGGCCGCGAAATGAGCAAAAATCAAATTTCATTATTTAATTTAACTTAAACTTAATTTAACTAGGTAATCATAAAAATAATATGTTGATTTTGAATTTTTTTATTAATTTATACAAATAAAGAAAATTTAAATATAAGTAAATGAATTAGGAAAGCCGTTTCCGAATACAATATATTACAACTAGGTACATAATTATTTTCTTTATCTTTGGTATACCAGAAGATAAAGCATAATATGTCCTTTTAATTTGGTGCTATAGCACAAAACTAAAAGGGCCCAACAATATTTATAAGCGATACTGCAAAATAGAACGCAATATCAGCGTCAGAACTAATCGAAGCACACTGCACAGAAGCATTAGACGCTTTAGTTATGCAGCTTAGCCGACCATCAAGCTTCCTATTTATAGCAGTTTGCTGTAGGTATAAGACGCATCCTTCAACGCCAAGTGCCATGGCCTAGCCCCATTGGATTGGATGTGCACCATTATAGACATTTAATCGAATCAGAGAAGCGTCGACCACCTTAGCTATGCAGTTTATGCCCATTTTCAGTAACGTTCCTCAACTTTTACTGCCTACCTAAGCTAAGTTAGGTTACACTTTTTGTCAATTTCGTTACACTAACCATTAGGGAACACCTAAGGGTGGAAATGACATTGTATAAGGGATTGTATTTAGTGGCTGCCTATGAAAGAGACTCCTGCCATCCCTATGGCTGGTGAAAACGGGAATTAGCTTCCAATTTATACTTGTTAGTGTATAGTTTGCTGTATTGTATAAGATGTACTCTGCAGCAAATAAGTTATTCAAAGTCTGTAGCTTTTTAATTATGTGTCGTTGATGAAGGGATATAGGTCGTAAAAGAAAAAGTTTATACAGATTCATCTGGATTTATTGGGAGCACAATTGTTAGACACAGGTTCGCCGGTGGTCAGTCGTAGTTAAAGAGAAAGGAAAACTTTGATGGACATACTATGACGACAAAAAAAATCAAGTAACCACAGACAAACCACCGTACTCTATAATGGTTCGTTTACACTTCCAACAGGTGCATCATTATTATATTATGTAGATATCGAAAGCTTAATCGTCGAATAGAGTAGTTATTGAAGTTTTTATAATGCTTCATAAATGCTCTACGGCGTAGCTCACTACCTAGTTAAGTTAGAAGAGATATTGAGTATCCGTTACATTCTGGTGTACCCGCAAAATATAGCGCACATTATCGGTGCACAAGCACTACGAAGCAGAGAAGCGTTAGCCACCTTAGCTATGCAACTTAGCCGACCATAGCGCCTCCTATTTATAGCCGGTTGCTATTAAGATGCATTCTGAAGCGTAGTATGTGCCAGTGACCTAGCCCCATTGGATGTGAACCATTATAGACATTTTCGCAAGCTCGATTAAGTTGAGTAGAGTAGTTTGCTTCTTAAATGCTCTACGGCGTAGCGTGCACTACGTTGTTAACCATTAAAATTTATAATTGTCGAGAATCCTGTATTGAAAGTTTTTATAATGCTTCATAAATGCTCTACGGCGTAGCTCACTACGTAGTACTAGTTAACCATCAAAATATTACTAGCTAGCTGACTAGCTGATGGCCACGACTTCGTCCGCGTGGATTTAGTTTTTAAAATCCCTCGGGAACTCTTTGTTTTTCCGGAATAAAAAGTAGCCTATGTCACTCTCCAGGTCCTCAACTATACCCATGTAAAAAATCACGTCGATCCGTAGCCCTGTTGCGGCGTGATTGAAGGGCAAACCAACAAACCAACAAACAAACACACTTTCGCATTTATAATATTAGTAAGGATATTAGTATGATTAGAATGTTAAATTGCATAGGAAAACACTGTAATATTACGTCCATACGATGTATTACATCCATACCTACTATTTAGGTATAATGAACGTTTGGCAATATCTGACTCCTTTGGAGTAGTTTGACAAAATAGGGCCATGTGGTGGCTATACGATAAAGTGTGCATGCCAGCTTAAGATGAGCCGTACATTCAAAGTATCCTTTACATTCCGGGGTTTAAGTTATTTGGACCTTATACTGAAGATTGTGATTTCTATAATTTCTGACAATCTTTAAAGTACCTGCTTTCTAACAAAAAAATAATGAATGAAATCGGAAAACGCCTTAATGAATAACAGCTAAATACTCATTTTGACTTTCATCCCCTCTCCCAAGGGAACCTTGCAGAATTTTGGGATAAAAAGAATCCTGTATCATGCCAAGTTTCATTTAAATCCGTTCAGTAGTTTCGGCGTGATGCGCGGCCAAGATAGACAGACAGACAGACAGACAGACAAAACATAAAAAAATTATATTAAAATTTATTATTAAATTATAGCATGCCCTCAAAAAATTTTTTTCAAAATATCTTAAATGTACAGAATTGGACCTGTTACAGTTTCATTATAAGTATAGATATCGAGAATCCTGTAACTGATGTACGTCCAAACGGAGCGCACATATTGTGCAAATGCTAATCGAAGCAGAGAAGCATGAAGCATCGGGCACCTGAGCCATACAGCTTAGCCGCCCATCAAGCCTCCTATTTATAGCCGTTAAGTTGCACCCTCCAGCGTAGTATGCGCCAGTGACCTAGCCCCTTTGGATGTGAACCATTATAGACGGATTCCAAGCTCGATTAACTTGAAAAGAGTAGGTATGTTTAAGGAAAAGTTTTTCTTGAAGTAAGAAGTAGGGTTCGTAAAATAATCTCTACCGATATTATAAATATGCGCGAATGTATTTGTTTGTTGGTTTGTTATTCCATTACGCAGCAATGGAACAACGGTTTGATGTGATTATTTGCAAAAGTACGAAGTTGAGGTAGACTATTTTTTATTCCGCAAAAACAAAGAGTTCCCGCGGGATTTTTAAAGAACCTAACTCCAAGCGAACGAAGTTGCGGGCAAAAGTCAAGAAATCCTTGCTAATATTATATATAAATACGAAAGTGTGGTTTTTTTTGTTGATTTGTCCTTCAATCACGCAGCAACGGAACAACGTTGCATGGGTATACATAGTTGAGCAGCTGGAGAGTGACATGGCTACTTTTTATCCCGGAAAGTCAAAGAGTTCCCGCAAGGTTTTTAAAACTAAATCGGACGAAGCCGCGGGCATCAGCTAGTCAATCAGCTGACATCTAGTCAGCCGATAAATGAATAGCAAATATCATTGAGAAAGAATTGAATGAAAAGAAAAGAAAAGCATATTTAGTTGCTAGTCCTTGCAGAAGCTTCTTTTCATCTAAAGGAATTGATGATCACGTTGTTACATCTGCGTCGATTAATTATCCGGCTGTCTTGCTCTCTATTTATAGACGCGGCCTTTGTGATTGCACGGACACATCACACACCCTCCCGTGGGCCGTGTGGTTTGCGCCACTGACCTATCCTCACTGGATAAATTATCTTTTAGACGCAAATAGCCACAGTCATCATGCGCTCAGTTTACGCTTTGATGACTATGAGTAGGGTTGCCATCCGTCCGGGTTTCCCCGGGTTGGTCCTAGTTTAGAGGGCATCCGGGGAGCGTCCGGGCGGGGTTTCATTTGTAGTCCGGGTTTAAAAATTTAAAGTCTTGGGCCGCCCGCGACTCAGTACTTTTAAGATTTTTGTTTAATAATTGAATTGAATTTTGTTAGGTTTTAATATTTTAATAAGGTTTTGTTTTCAAAATAGAGTATATTAATAATTTGTGTTTTATTATAAGAATAAAAAAATTCTAACTGATAATTAAAACAATTTGTAACAAACTGTAATAAATTTTTGTTTTGATATGTACCTACATTTAAAATGATGATAAAAGATGAATTTTTTTTATTAGACTCAGTTTTTTATTACACTGACTATGTTTTTAAAAAAAACCTGTTGATATGTTAGGGTTCTGGGCTCTAAAATCCGAGGTTTTTACGCGTCTTGTCCTGGTTGCCAAATTATAGAGATGGCAACCCTAACTATGAGTCGTGATGATTAGATGTAAACATCCGACCGCTGGATTGCTTAAAAATAATTGCTACAGAGTGTGACGAACGCCACCTCTGATTGGTCCGAAACTCATGTAGCAATGATTGATGCAGCAGTGTTACAACGAGACAAATATGTGCTGATATAAGTTTAACTTTGTCTTGAGTGTGGGGTGAGTAGAGTAAGGGTAAGATCCTATTTAATGGCACTTTCACTCAGCTCACACTCAAGACTGAGTTAAAACGAGACAGATTTATGTCGCAAGTCGCAACATATTTGTGTCTCGTTTTAACTCAATCTTAAGTCTTGAGTAGAGCCGGAGTACTGTCTATAGATCGACAATACCTTCAATAAAATGAAGTGTCTATCTGTGATTTTGAAATAATTAAATTAACATAAAGCTCCATAATATTATGATTATTTGAATGATAGTGAGATGGTCAGATCATCTGGTTTCTGATCACGTGGCAATCGAGACTACTCATTGTCGGAAACGTACAAATCAGCATCAGTTGCATTTGGTAGACGAACTACCTTTTACATATTGTTTGTAGGTACGTAGAGTAGGTACACGTGTACGTTATCTGCACCCTCTCGGATCTCGGTTTAACTTTAACTCAAATCAATTCTGTAGACTGTAATACAATGCAAATACGCTCGCTCCAGAGAGCAGTCAGCAGAACACATTCAGTACAGTATCCAGATAGAGCCGCCCAGCACGTTCCGACAGCTTCCAACAATAATAATTAATTGACTCGTCCGTTCGTTATCGTGCTTTTATATTGACGTTCCCGAGCGAGCGGGCGAGCGCGGCGCATTCGGAATGAAATTTCCATAAAAACTTTTGTGCTCCGGACGTTGCGAGCGCACGTTAAAATCGTCGGCTGGCAATAAAACAGCGGCCGGTGCGGCGAGGCGCGACGGCGCGGCCCCGAGTGCGAGCGGGACGGCGCTAGAGATAATGGACTCTGTACTAAATGAAGAACGCGCTGCGCCGCGTCGAGCGAGCGGGCTCCGAGGCAAAAACATCGTTCCCCTCCCCGCACGCTCCGCGCCGCACCCCTCCGTCATCCGCTGGACTAGCAGCCGAGCTAACCTCGACAGCGGGGGGTCGAGACTTGCCTCGCCAGTCGCCTTGCCCGACTCCTTCGTTCGTTCTCGCAACTAGTGTGAACGCGCTACTTTGCCAAGCCGTTCTCTTGGCTTGGCTTTCGTGTCGCTCGATTTCGACTCAACGGCATTTTACATTGCATTATCCGCGGTTCGCTTACGACTGTGAACTCTATCCAGTAGTAGTACCGACTACCGGTGGTACTGATTGAAAACGTCCCTCGATTGATTTACGATCGGACTACTGCACATCGGTCGCTTTGAAACGGTGAGTGGCCCAGCGGCTGGCGCACAATACGATTATCCAGTTGTAACTTTTGTCGTAAAAACAATACGCATAAGTTTGCTTATTCAATGTTGCATAAACTCTTTATCATTTCGTCGTTATTATTATTACTTAACGTTACGCGCTTCATTGTTGAACGCCATGATAATGAGATTGTTGTGATAATGGCCGCACGAGACCGCTTTGTTTTTGTTTTGGTGGGCAAGGAAGAGAAATTGTTTTGCGAGATGTTTGCGATTGAAGCGGCCGTGCTCTATTGACACAGTGCTATTGTTGCCTTCGTTTCCAACGCCCGGGCTATGGTGCAGAGGTTGCACTGTCAAGGTGTTCCATTTATACGCATAATCTTATTGTTCTTTGCATAGGCACTAATTGTGTTTGAACTCAAACGTTGCATTTATCAGCGCCATTAAATTTACATCTAATCCAAGGATTTCGATTTGTAATTTGTACACCTAATGACTGAACTTTTGAACTTGCCATCACATTGTGTTCCAAATGAATCACTCACTGGAAGATGACTGTTCTTATACAATTTTTGCTTTTGTTGTTAATTGTTTCAGTGATCAAGGTTACATTCATTTTTTATAACCAAACTTTTATCTCAAAATCTGGATCTCAAATCAAACCTAATACAATTTGGACTGTTCCGATTTCTGAGACTTATGAAACCTATGACTTATTACTTATTTTATATAAAATACTTTTGGATATTGGTGGCTGTGGAGTTTGGTGTCTTTGTTGGTGGATGACTTAAAGTTTTTGATCAAGTAAAATATTGCAGAATTTGCAGATTTAGGGTTACGAAAAAAACGGAACTCCTAGTGCCTAATAGGCTCGCTTCGTTGTTTTCATTTTTACTATGTCAGTTTTCGAATTTAATTTTAGGTGTAGTCTGTCAATTCTGTGTTTTCAGTTAGGTGCGTTATCTTCATAAGATACATGTCATACTAAGATCAAAGACCAAATTGAAATAAGCTTTTAAGGACACTGAAATCACTTAATTATTATCTTATGTGTGGATTGACTTATCTACTGTCATCGTCCGATTTTGACCTTTATCTAACACCTATAACTTTAGAGATTTCAGAACTTTTTGTTACTGTTTTGACGTGCAGTGGTTTTGTATTCTCCTCTACGCCTTTATCATCAATCATCATCCATTTAAGAGCCCCTAACACGTGTTCGTATCGTTGTTGTTTCGACTGACAATACGCCACCTCTTTTTAATCTTCCTTATGTGGCATTATAGTCTGATCTTGATCTTGCCTTTATTTTGTCCTTTTTAATATGTTTGACCCTAACATCTTTCCATCTATTTTCTATTGGTCTATCTGTATATTTTGTTCTATTATTGCTCGTCTATTCTACTTGAACGAGTCACGAGATTTTTGTAATACTTTCGGTTCCCACTCTTTTCATTCTCTTCCTCATTGTCGTCTCAACCCACTGCTGGACATAGGTATTTTGCAAAGATCGTCAAAGAGCACGAATCTGTGCCGCTTATATCCAGAGGCAGCAGTGATAGCCTAGTGGTTAGGACTGTGGTCTCCTATTCGGTGGGTCGCAGGTTCGATCCCGGGTACGCACGCACCTCTGACTTTTCGGAGTCAAGTGCGTTTAAGCAATTAAATATCACTTGCTTCAACGGTGAAGGAAAACATCGTGAGGAAACCTGCACACCTGAGAGTTTTTCCTAATGTTCTTGAAGGTGTGTGAAGTCCGCCAATTCGCATAGGGCCAGCGTGGTGGACTATGGCCTATAACCCTTCTCTGAGAGGAGACCTGCGCTCAGTAGTGAGCCGATGATGGGTTACTAATGATGATGATGATGATATCCAGAGGCTACCAGCGACTCGCTCTCCATTCTAAGACACCACAGTACTACGTCTATAACTCGTTTTGTTTTTGTTTCAGGATCTGACCGGTCAAAACAGCAATGACTCGGGCGGCAGCGGCGGCGCGGGGCGCGCTACCACGCCGCACTTGAGGCCCACGCCGAGCCCCACAGGCTCGAGTGGATCGCGATCCATGTCACCGGCTGTCGGTGAGTACCAGAAAATTTAGGTCCAAAACGCGACGACTCTAGCGTGGAAGAACAATTCCTCATGTAGGGAACACTGTATGCGTGAAGCCTTTCCTTGGATAATAACTTTTAGGGGCCACCTCACACGTGTAGGGAACCTGTTCGACCAAAACTTGCATCTTACACCTTTAAACTTCGACGCCGTTTTCGGCCACGGTAACTGTTTTTGAATTTATGTATGAAGGAGTAGTATGTTTAGTTCTACATTTTTTGGCTGGCGAAAAGAAACTTAGCTTCAGACGAACGTGATGATTGTATGTTTCAGGCTCGAGTATAAATGTTTGAATAAACAAAACTCTTCAATGGAAGTGGCGTTTATACTATCAATTCACATATTTATATTTAGACTAAAGAAGTCGCGGATGAATGTGTTAAATTTGTGACTGATGAAAAATAAACTAAATTGCATAAAATTTAGTCGAAATAGCTTATCGGGGCGGTCGTAGTTTCGCCACAGGCGTGTTGATCAGATTCATTGTGCATACTTCGTCGCTAGCAGACGCGGGCTTTCCCGACATTGACCCACATAGAGCGGGCGCCGGGTACACCGTATTTTGCCCCTTTTGCGGGCGCTAACCACCCCCGCCCACCTTATGTACGAGAGGGTGGTCGCGGTATATAGGGTCTCGTGAAAAACTTACCCCCACCGGCGGCGGGCACGCAAAACAGGACCTTCCACCCGCCGGGGTGGGTGTCGACGCGTCACTCTAATGTGCCCACTGCCTCAGCCGCCGGACAATCGGCCTATGTTTACAATCCTTCGTCTTACGAGCCTGCGCCAAT
Organism: Oeneis ivallda; assembly: GCA_029955525.1. NCBI lineage: Eukaryota > Metazoa > Arthropoda > Insecta > Lepidoptera > Nymphalidae > Oeneis > Oeneis ivallda. The sequence goes on from JARPMR010000022.1 coordinate 14,172,747, forward strand.
TAGCCCGGGACCCCCTTTCCATTCAACAACCTGTTAAACTTCCCAGCACTAGCAAAACAGCGATGCAATGCAATGTGAGTCGTCATGATCCAATGTTTTCTGCCAACTTAGTAGAACCTTTGTTATGTAAAAAAATAAAAATCTCAAAAAGTCTGTTTGTCCTAAGACAACATTTTGATCAGTCTGCAATTATATTTATCAAGGGTCTTTACAATACATTACACAATTACACTACACACACCAACCAAAATAACGAAACTGGCAATATAGGTACGAATTTGCGTACCGAGCAATCATATCTGGGCTATCAAGGCATATTCATAACAATCAGTGTTTGCGGTTACCACAATTTGTTACTTTGTAGTTTGTCACAACAGCTGATTATATGTATAATATAAATTATGTTATGTGCAAATGATATGAAGTAGCGATTAAACACACGTACGTTAGTTGGTTCGTGCTTCATTATGTGTGACGTGATTAGTCAAATGTCATGTCAATAGAGGAATGTATAAGAAGCAGAGAATGATGTACCTACGGTAGAGAAAAATCACGTGTCAAAACTCAAAGCAGATCTTGTGGCTTCACAAACCTTTATCGGAGCAGCGCATAACACCAGTTATTATTTCGTAGTCAGTTTTGACGATCTGATAAATACCAGGGAAGACGAGTTTCGAGTAAGTATAAAATTTATGTGTTTAGAAACCTGAGCTTAAGTTTAGAAACAATAGTAGAACTGTAAATTCATTATTATAACTATATTAATAATTATACCTATTAAGAAATTTTAAAAACACGCAGCTATCACAATAGGCGCAAGCCAAAGGCCCTTTTTATGAAAGGGGGACACCTGTAATATTAAAAAAAAAAAAGAATCAAAGATCGATATACATATGTGTTTTAATAAAGGATGTAATCCATCTTCAACATTAGTAAAAAATACAAAATACTAAGTCAAGGCTTAACTACCGCGCCAGTTCAAAAAGTAGATTCGAGACCAGAAGAAATCCGCGACTTAACCGTTGCGCTGTTGAGGAATGTACATAGTTACTTTTCCATTGTACTTGTTTGTTGTTTAAAGCCAACGACAATGCAACGTACCTATGTCGATTTAAAAAGTATTGAACCTCAGAGTATCAAGACAAAAACCATTTACCGCAAGCGTCAGCGAAAAGATCAAATTGGATGCAAACAATTCGAATCCAGCTGATGCAAACGCTGTTTTCAGAGAGACAATTGCATTTCAGATGTAGTTCAACTGCAGATGGCGCGCAGCAGTCGAATTGCTGGTTTTTGTTGTCATTGACAAGTTAGCCCTTGAATCACCTGATGATAAATGACGATGCAGTCTAAGATGGTAGCGGGCCAACTTGGAAGGGATATGACAGTGTAAATTAAACCCAACCCATGCCACTAATCGGTTTCTTCACGCCATTGTTAAATCGCTTGGTGGCAGTCTTTGACGTTAGGCTGATTAAACTACAACTAGCCACGATCGAGCTAGTCCAGATGGGGATCAAAAATATAATTATTCACAAGTACACATTATAAATAACCGTTTCATGGCAAAACAAGTGAATATCTTTTTACTCCCAACTTTATTTGATAGAAGACTTTGATTAATCTTTTGTTAGTCTGGTTTACTAAAACAAGTATGAGAAGTTTGATTCGTGAACGTGGGCGTTCAGTGTTCAATTCAGTTCGTCTGGGTCAGAAACTCTATGGAATTCACCAATCTCCTTTTAATTGCCTCTGCCGGGAACTGCTCCCCGAGACTACACATACACCACAGCGCTCAGTTTTGGTCTTCAGTATTCAGTTTTAGAACAATGCGTGTCAATGGATTTTGTATAAAAGGCCCGAATAAGAAAATTTTCAACGTTTCGTCAATAAAGATTTGCTTAGGTTTTTGTCGGCCTTCCCTCGGATTGTCCTTGACGAGTTTATTGCCCGGGGCGCTAGTATATTATACCCTTTACCTACTTAAGGATTGTTTGACAACTGTTTCTGTAGATAGTTATTTGATCTAGATTCTAGACTTTAGTTCATTCATGAATTCAAACAAGGTTAACAGCTGTATTTAATGAGGTTACGCAATTCAGGGCCTACCTTTACAACTTGTTATTATGAAACATCACATCAAAGGTAAAATGTTTGATATTTAGTACGAACGTGTTGTTTTTTAAAAACGACAACACTGTGTCAGTAATAGTCTTGTTATTATGGCAAAAATTATAACCTTGTAAAAAGTTAACATCTCTTTTTTTGGTTTTCAGCATGATAAACTGATTAACCTTTTCCTGTCTTTTCCTGTTATATTGATCTTAATTTTTCCTCCAATATCCGTTTATTAATTTAGTCCTTAAGAAAAGTAAATTTTATCAAGACTTTTTGTTAACTTTTCCTTGTTCAAATGAACTTGATATCGCTTAATACGACTATTTTATTCCCACAACCATTCCGAGAAATGCATATACTAAGAAAAAACAATTATTATGATTTCAACACATAAACCCTTTTACTTTCATTGCTCATTATATATCACTGCAAGTCGAGTGCGCCTTAAAAGTATTTCTTAGTTTATACCTCGCCTCTTACGAACAGCAGCAATCGTGTTTTGTTAACGTCAACGATTGCCGAACATGGCTTTCTCAAAACATCGGGCCTGGGGACTGGGCGTCGGGCGAATGGCGACTGCGCCGTGCTCGAATACCGGTTATGTGACCGCGATACTCCCGCACTCCGGCTCTTGTTTACAACGAACGACTCCGCAATGTACACGATACAACTCTGCTTCAACACCGACCGACAGAGTTCTACTTCAAACGAAACCAGCAATGTATAAAAAGATTGTAGGTTATTTGCTCACTTTGCCGTCAAGCTGGTAGGAGTTGAACATGATTACATGACGTCAACCGTTCGGCTCGTCGGGCTTCTCGACTCTCGACAAACACCCAGTGAATATAGTATGAAGTCTCTCATTGGAAAATTATACAAAGCGCTCGAGGAAAGAGCGCGCGGAATATGCAAAAAAATGTAAAGTATTAAAAATATTAAGTGACAAAATGGAAACTTATTTTTGTATCTACTCAGCGACGGCCTTATGCAAGGATCGTTTAGTTTTTATTACCGTGCAAGAATGTATGAATTGCTGTCTGCTGATGTCGTTTGTTGCTTGAAGCTACCTACTTAGTTTCAACCGTGTCACAATTCAATGTTAATTTTCCAAGTACCTAGCAAGAGTTGTCTCCTAGGTTTTTTCACGTAAGTTTCTTTTAGGGTTATCCATATCGCTGTCTGTATTTTTGTAAAGCTGTGTGCATCATTGTGTTGGGTACAGCGGTACCACTTACCAGTATGAGTTCCATCGTTATTTTAACACATTGAAGTGTCCGCAATACCGCAACCCGACGCGTTCGAAGGTGAATTGCGTATTGTTCGACGCCCGCATGCAACGTGACTTTCGAAAACAACTCTATTTTTGACGAATAAGGTTTCATTTCTACTGACTTTACCTTCTACACATTTATTTTAATTCTCGTCTTTATGGGCTAGGAATTAAGATTCCTTTTGCTTTGTTGCTAAGTTATTGTGTCGTATACGGGCGCTAAAAGCATTTCGCAGTCAGTCCAGCGCGCGTATCGGTGGTCTGGCAGTGGAATGTCATCAACAAAGATAAGTCAGGCTCGAACTCTACCAAAATCGAATGCCATTCTTTGCCTCTGTGGGTTTATAATTTACAAATAACACGATTTCTTATCATATTATATTCTTTATTGAGAATTTTAAAGGTCAGATGGCTTGGCGAAAAACCCAAATTATTCAATACAAAATATATAGGAATAGGAATTTTATTTGGGTCTAACTATAGATATCAATTTGTCGTCGTAACATTCCTACTCTGTGTATTTTTGTTTTTTATGGTTGCTATTTAGCTTGGGTGAATCATGAAAAATTTACCCAACCGGGAATCGAATTCGAGAGCTCTACGCTTCAAGATTTCTTATAACTGCGCTGGAACTATATTAAAATCGATTTCCTTTTAATTTTTAATTTAGACTTACTCGAACCTAGCTTTTGAGGTAAGAAGTAAGTAAGTATCCAATATAACTCTCGCATATACAAGGCGTCGTCTGTGTATAAATTGATTGAATTAGATTTCTGACATTCAATTAAGTTTTATAAATTTTGCGTAGGTTTTGAACGTTTTAAGTAATGAACGTTTTGTGTTTTGAACATTTTTGCAAAATTTAACATTTCGCGAATTCTGCGTAAAGACGTAAAATGGCCTTCATATATCGTAACAATTTGTTCAAAAGAAGTTATGAATGAGTCATATATGTACGTCGTTAACATACCTATTAATACTACCTACTAAAAATAAATGAAGTTGTAGTAAATCTAGGTGATGTGTTAACAGATAATAATTTTAAATACACCCACGTGTGTCGGTGTGACTAATCTTAATCTTATACATTTTATCTAGTGTTCATTGCCCTTACATACTTCAAGTAGCACGCGCTCAATATGATATTATATACATAATTGCGCATTTATTGTACTTATATATGTTGTGCTTGTGCACCTAGATATAGCATTAGTTATAGGTATATCTTTAATCCGCTTAGTTAAGTGCCGCTCAAAAGCCGATTATTTTAGAATCATCATGCGATGAGGGTATTTTACTGGAAATTCTATGGCATAAAACAAATCTACCAGTGAATGTATAGTATAAAGTACTTGCTTGTTTGTTTGTTTGCCTTGTGACAGTTGATGAAAAATCGACGGTCCACAAAACCAGCATTGCGCTATTTTCGTACCCGCTACTAACACAAGTTAAGCTACCGCCACCAACATAGAATCAGGGTACTAATTGTCTAAGTTATTCCATTGATCGTATTCGTATTCGATGACATTAGCGTCAAAGTAAAATAATCCTTGATTGTACTGATTTAAAGTCACAAATTAAGTACAACCGATTTTAACATGGAGCGTGATGGAGCGTATCGTACATACCTAAACGTATAAGAATGCATACACGAAATTGGACTCTAAGTCAATGCTGTTACAGTTTATTTTACTTTGACGCTAATGTTATCGAATACGATTACGATCAAGGTAATAACTTTAAACAATCGCACCTCTGGTGGACAAAATTGGAACTAAGGTCGCCATTTTAAAATGTCATTCCGCTGTCCAACTGTTCGTGGCATTTGCTGCTGTCAAACTACTAGGTAGGTACTAAACTCTCCACCAGCGACTCCATCAACTGAACAGATAAGTTGGTGGATCCATGGTGGAGGGGAGAGGAGAATATGAAACAAGTTCTTTTGTAAAAAAAATTTGATCACTCAGTATTTGACCTATATCACGTCTCGTCGGTACCTACCTTCGTGATTGCTTATTATTTTATCGGTATAGTGTAAAGGTCGCTTCGTTCCGATGGAACTTTATAGGGTTTCGTCCCGCGAAATTGATTTCGTAACCTTTGTCCAATACAAAATCATTACCGGGAAGTAGATGAATGACAGGTAGGGTTAGGTCAACTTCGAAACAGTGGTAGATTCACTTGATAATTCAAAAGCACTTTGTAAAAGTTCATTTGAATAAAAAAAGTTGGTTTACGGAGGATAGTTTTACGTGATAACATCATAAAGAAATATTGACGATGACTGGCGGGCAGTGGCGGGCGCTCTCCGCGCTCTCGCTTGCACGCTCAGGCTCAGGCGGAACGTGACACTTTTTCGTGCGTGCAGCCGGTGTTCATCGATTTATAAGACGTTATCACGTCAAAAACTACTCTGTTATATTCTACACAGGTATTTGAAGACCTCCCTGGTGCAGTGGCGAGCGCTGTAGTTTTATAAGCGGGAGGACTTAGCTTCAAGGCTGGGGCAATTCGCGATATTTCGATTTCTGTATTATCTCTGATGTAGTCAGCACCCTACCGGCATGGACGTGCCGACAAGCGATTTAGCGTTTCGGTACGATGCCGCATAGGAACACTAGCACTATTTGAATAGCACTTTTCAAATCCTGGCGCCATGTTACGCAAATGTTTAAACTCCGTTAAAATAAATATTAAGTCGCCATTCGTAAAAATAAAATAATAAAAAGAAGCCGCGATCCCTACTGCAGCGGCACCGGGAATAGGGACACTTATACGTATATGTACGTACGTAGGGACAGGGTATATATGGACACCTGCCTATGTTTGTCGCCACACGATGCCTGCCACGTGCACCGCGTCCTTGACAAGGCCGACGACCTCCTTTAAATGAGACTAAAAAAAAAGAAACAAAACGGTTTTTGCCCCGATCCCGGCCATGATGTTTGTTTTGATCGTTTTCACGTAAACGATCCGTAGAGGTTGTTTTGATTTTTTGTTGTTAACGTATCGCCGAGATTGATGAACGGCTATTATTATTCATGACTTCTCACGATTCCGCCGATGAAATAAAGGCATGAGCACACACGAAGCGAGACGACAGCAGCACGGCGGAATGTCACAGTGGGAGCAATTTGTTCTTATACAAGGATCCGTATTTATTTAAATCACTTCATGCTGCTAATCACGAGTAACCAAAATATTAGGGGAATGTGACTTTTCAAGTAGGTATGTACATTCAAATTAACGTTCATAATCATAACCTTTATCACTGAAGTAGAAGAATAAATGTTTACAATATTGGTTTTCTTGTCCTTGTCCCTTAGTAATCTCCAATTTCTCTTGCGACATAAGCCTCCAACAGAGACTTCTAAATCGCCTCTCCTATATCGAAGCCGACGATATGTCCTATCTTCCCACCTTTTCTTTGCCTCTGTTAACATCTCTTACCAAGTTACGAAAAGCTTCCGAAAAAAAATAATTATGGAATTTTCAGTTTTAAGATAGCGTCTTGATATTTTTGACAAATTAACGCCTATGCGTTAATAGGTTCTAAAGTCAGTTTTCTAATTAAAGTCTATACTTTAATTAGAAAACTGACTTTAGAACCTCTTTACACGCTCTGTCCTTTCTAGGCGTCGTCCACCTAGAACTAGAACAAGATTCCTCCGCGCTTCTTGGTTTGTTCAGGGCTTTAAGGATTGTGTTGAATCATTGTACCAATCTAATAATTCTGAGACGACGAGTCGGGCATATTATACAAAGAGAGGAGGAAAACGCTGCACGATTGGCTTGGTAGCAGTAGACCTGGTCGACCTACCCTTGGAAACCTATTGAGATATTGGGGCAGGCCTTAAAGAAGAGGGACTCTTGTGGAACCATGTTGACGTAGAGCAGCCAAATATAAATGGACACGGAAAAATAACGCTTTTATCTACGGAGGAATATAAGAATTTAATTGTCATCTTTGTAGTCTAGGCAATGAAGCTAGTGGACCCCAACATCAATTCCTCAGGCGACGAAACTTTACAGAATGATAAAGTATCAGTAGTTAAACGTATTTTATAAATATCCAAAAAAAAATTTGAACGGAAGTTAGGTATTTTTACCTAAACTCTTTTATGCTTAATATCTCAGTTCGACAAAATGCTCGGTCAAAACTTTCTTCACCTGAAACATTCATGTAAAGTCTAGAAACAAAATATAAAATATCCAAAATATACTCCTAGTCGAAACCACCAAATTTTGAAAAATACGTTTTTTCAATGTAACTTGCAGCGAAAAATTGCTCTGTGAATTTTTTTCACTGGAATGTCCTTTTATAGCCGTTTTGTACCTACAACTTGAAAATCCAAACAATATACCAAGAGACTATATTTTTTTTCAAAAACTACCCTTTTACTCACAGTGCATAATTTCTCCATCCATTTTTTTTATTGATATGATTACAATTATTTTTTTTGTATCAAGTATCAAAATATCCAAAAAAATAATCAAGCGCATTAAAAACTATAAACATTTTAGAAAGAAATATTTTATATTTAATCCATCAAGGGAAGCAGGAGCGTGGTGACGTCACGAGACCCGACATATTATCTGCCTATTATATCGACATATTTTTTCTACGGTGACGCGAGCCTGCACTCGATAATCGACTGTATTTCGTTGAATCGACAGTGCAATTGTCAATCAAAAACTGTTGCCAACGACGGTGACTATGACGATCAATTATTCGTTATGATTTATGAACTATACCGAAGATGTCCCAGGTGTTAGTCAGCCTATACGAGATTAGTATGGCTCTCAAACAGCTCAAGAACAATAAAGCGCTTGGTGATGACGGAATCATTGCGGAACTCCTGAAAGCGGGTGGACGTTTATAGGTTGATAAAGAAGAAATAGATATGAATATTTTTTACTTTTTAAAATTAAAAAATAATAATTTTGATGATATTATGTTAAAGCTCAAGCTTTACGACCATTAGAATAGAATAGAATAGAAATGTTTTTTTATTCAAATAAACTTTTACAAGTTTTTTTACAATCGTCAATGAGTCTACCACTGGTTCGGAATGCCGTTCCTGCCGAGAAGAACCAGCAAGAAACTCGGCAGTTGCTCTTTTCAAAATACTTTTACAATATACTTAATAGATATTATGCTATGTATGCATTACATAGTGTAGTACCATTAGTAGTGACCTATTTATTCGAAAATTCATGTTTAAGAACACCAAAAATCTAGATCGTTAACGACATTTTTAGCGAATATTGAGACGTAAATAAGACAGATGGAAAGAGCATTAAAAACTGAGTATGATACCATTAAAAAGTTCCAGTTTTGGCCAAAATGTCCTTTACGCCCTTTGTAATCCGAGGTCAGTGTGTAATCCGATACATCGATGCTGGATATTTCAAATTTTGTAAGCGACAAACCCCTAATTTTCAGGAGGACCAAACAAAACTTTACCTTTTAAACTGTCATAACTCTCATTTTTAGGGTTCCGTACTTCGTACTAAAAACGGAACCATTCTAGAATCACTTCGTTGTCCGTCTGTCTGTCCGTCTGTCAATACCCTTTTTCTCAGGAACACATGGAGGGTATCAAGTTGAAAATAGTATCAAATACTCAGGTCTGCAATCCCTTGTAGCTGTGACAAAGTCTAAGTCGACGCAATCAAAAAATACGGCCTTTTATGGTCCATCTATGCCGCATAATATTTTAACACTCGCAAGTTTTTAGTTTGAAAGTTTAGTCAAGTTCCAGTTGACCTAGAATCATGAAATTTGGCATGAAGCAATGTCAATTGTCATGTAGCACAAGTAAAGGAAAAAAGTCCGAAAATCGTAAATTTGTAGTTGCATCACAAAAAAAAATATTTTTTTTTGTGATGCCCGGAAAATTAGAGTTCCCGTGGGAATCAAAAAACCTTAAATCATGCGGACGAAGTCGCGGGCATCATCTTGTAATAGTATAACAAAAAAATATGAATAATCAATTTAATATAATAATATCGAAAAATTTTGGAATAAAATAAAAAAAATTGGTTGTCTGTAAAGTCGGTTTACGGACCATAGTTTTACGTGATAACGTCACGTCATAAAGAAACATCGATGAATAAATGTGTCACAAGCCAACGCTTGGGCCGATCATGCCTCTCTATTGCTTGTTCCGCGCTCTCGCTTTCACCCTCAGGCTCAGGTGGAACGTGACACTTTGTCGTGCGTGCAGCTGGTGTTCATTGATTTATAAGACGTTATCACGTAAAAAGAATCTTACACCTTAAGCCTAATAGTATAATAGAAGTAATTTTGTCGTAACTGCCTGAAAAGTCTTGCTCACTCAGCTAATAAAATAAGCTTAATAATAAGCTTATAAAATTATCAGATTAATGACGTCGCTTGTCAAAATTGGTTCGATGACAATAAATAGAAAATAGTAGTACTCTTAAATAGAAGACAACTCATTGCTTGATAATTTTAGAGTTTTTTTTTAGAACATTTGAAGTATAAAACCGTATTGATATTGTTCTATATTTGCATTAAACTTTTCAGATCATTGCATTTTGCTACAGATATTTCAGGTTCCAATTCAATTCTTACATCTTTAGAAGATTTTTGGTGCATTTGAAATGTTGGACTCTTCTTCCATTGATTTTTAACAATCATTAATTTTCATTGAGACACTTCTTTCATGCATTTTTTCTAAATTGACTTACTTTATTAACAAAGAGCTTTTGCTATTTGTAAATAAACTAAGCTAACGCCTTTTGCTGTTTGTGTCGTTTAGGCTAAGGTCGATTCTTAAATATTTACAACTTATTATTTCAAGACATTACCAAGTATGTTAAAAACAATATACTTTGTAATGTCTTTGAATGTTATCTAGCACATTCGATTGGAATCAGACCATTGCATAGACAAGGTCGTCTTAACCACACTGGACGCCGGGGTGCGAAAATCCGCCTGCGCCCCCCTTGCCAACAAAAAAAAATTAATTAATTTTCCATTTTTGTATTTCATTTACTCTAAAATAAAGTTAGATACTTTATAATTGACTTCAAAAAAAGGAAGTTTATATCGGCGCGCAATCGGCTCATATTTTTTTCCATGCAGGTATATACACCAATTTCTTCGAGATTTCAGACCGTATCGCATTTTTTTTTATTTGAAAGAGAATGTTTGCTATTAACTATGAAGATTTAGAAAATATCGATTGTGTATTAATAATGTAAGTAATAGGTATCAAGCATAGACTACATCGTTAAGCTCGAGGCCCCAACTCCTCAATTCTGATGCTGCAGGGTGCTGCACTCTTAAGCTGTGAGAATTTAGGAATTTTTGATTGTGAATTCATATTGTAAAGACCAATTACCTTTAGTTAGACTACACCACGAACTCCAGATTCTATCACCTGACCTGAAAATCAGACCTGATGCTGCAGAATATTGCACTCCTAGGCCACTAAAAATAATAACGATTTTCAAAAAACTAACTTCAAACGCCTCCATAAATTACATATATAATCTTTGTTTCTACACGTATGTTGAAGTCGGATGGGCATATAAGAAACGTCGAAACAAACGGAGGCGCAACGCACACCAGATTTACACATTTGCCGCCAGTAGGCTATTCAAATTTTGCCGCCCCTACAAATCTCTACAATATTGTGTCAGTTCCTAGATTATTTTAACGACCCAATGATTTAATTAAGGCTAGCTGAGTCTGGTGGGCCGAAGCCCAGCAGCATCAGGATTGAGGAGTTGGTACCTTGAGCTCAATGATATAGGCCAGTGATTAACGGCCGTACTACGCAGCTATGTATTCCATATTTGATACCTAAAATATCAATCTGTAATGGAAATTTTCGCGAGCGAAGCGATCGTGAAAATATTTACTAAGTCAGAATCTAAAATTTGATCTATACGATCTAAAATTTTACTTTTTTATTATTTACTACAAATATTACATCTCGTATCTCCAGTCCTTATTTATAAGAGATATCAAAATTTAAAATATACAGATCGATAGAGATAAAAATTTCGAGTTCAATGGTGTATCAAGTGTACTTAGGACAAAATGTCCCTTACGACATTTGAAATTTCCAGGGTCGATATCAATTCGTCGCTACTTACGTCAATGTTAATTCAAAATTTTTAAATACCAAAATAGATTTTAGATCGTAAAGAATTTTTAATTTTTGTAGACGCGTTACAGCATAGAAACCAGACAATTTGAAATGAATTACGACATTACAAAAAGCTACAGTACCCGGCCATAAGGCCGATGTGCAATATATATCGCCGGGTACTGTATGTACTACTACTATATACTATATATATATATATATATATATTGCACCGGCGATATATATCTCACATCGGCTTAATGGCCGATGTGCAATATATATCGCCGGGTACTGTATGTACTACTACTATATACTATATATATATATATTGCACCGGCGATATATATCTCACATCGGCTTAGTGGCCGATGTGCAATATATATCGCCGGGTACTGTACAAGAAAGTTAGAATCTAAAATTTGATCTATACTAACTAAAATTTTACTTTTTTGTTACTTACTACAAAGTATTACATTTCGTATCTCCAGTCCTTATTTATAATTATAAGAGATATCAAAATTTTAAATAAATATACAGATCGATAGAAAGAAAAATTTCAAGTTCGATGGTGAATCAAGTGTACTTACGACAGAATGTCCCTTACGACATTTGAAATTTCCAGCGTCGATATCAGTTGCATAAACTGTCTAGCATTTTGCTTTAAACAGTTTGCAAATTTCTGGCGTGCCAAATACGTACTTAAACAAAATATATTTAATACATTTCCTCCTTTATTTCCACAAATCCAAGTAATGAAAAAAAATTGAATTTTAAGCTATTGCATAGCTTTTATCGCGGGCTTTGAACTAGGACAAACAGTTTGAGCGCGGCGACCGAATCAAGAAATTCCGTAACGAAAAAAAACCTAACACCGTCGTTCAGTAAGCGTTCAACATTTTAGAGGTTCACAAGTAGCTCTGTTCGGCGCAGTGGGCGAGCGGCCGCTTTCTTTACCGTATGGTGTATGATGTCGCAGGTTCGAATCTCACTCGCGAAGAATTGACAGTACGCTTTTCTTGTTTGTTTGTTTTTTAATTATTTTTTTGCATAATTTTTATTATGCAAAAAAAAAATATTGCATAAATATTATAATTGCATAAGTTGATAAAAAATGCTATGCAATAGCTTTACTGCGGCAGTCCCCGAGTGCCACTTAATTTTTTATTTTAATTTACTTACCTAGACATAAGCTTACAAAAAAAATAATTTATGAGCCCTTATTTAAGCTCATTTATCTTGTACAAATAAATTAATGTTCTGTTACACGTTTATGTTCAATATTTAGCATTATAGAAGGCATGTAGTAACATGTATATTATTTTGTGAAGTCGCTTCGCTCGCGCACGCTAAACTATACCCAATGTTTCATGAATTAAGGTGCATTATCGCGAAACCGCAGTTTAGATTTCAAAAAATCTGTTTCAATATCAATGTTCTTCGTGATATTTTTTTTGGATATTTAGGATAAGAGTGTAAATGTGACTACCTACTATGATAAAAAAAAGAAATTGGATTGAGAAATTTTTCATACCGAGTTATAAACAATTTTCAGTTGAAGTAAGATAAATAGATTTTGGTATGGATATTTTTTTGGATTTTCTTACACGTTATGCTAAATTACATTTTAAGGACATTTAAAAATGAAAAATTGACTGAGCAATTTTGTGGTCGAAATTACGGACAAAAAAGGAAACCTCTTTAAAAAGTGACAGTTCCGTTTGAAAAAAGTTTTGGATTTTTATCAAGTACCTCTTATTAAGGCTAATAATTAGTTTGGTAAAAAAAAATTGGACGGAGAAATTATTTATTTCAAAATATTGAGCTATTTGTACTTTTAGGTATAAATACCTAACTTCCGCATGGATTTTTTTTTGGATATTTTTGTGTAAATTTTGGGTCATCCCATACTACAACCCCGCCAAATTTCATCGACTGAGGATTTGATGTGGGGGTCTCCATACAACAGACCGCCCCATTGCCTAGGCTATTTGTATCTAATTCGATTTTCCTGGCCAATAGTAATTTATTGCATGAACTTAAAGCTTTTTGTTTACACACTTTACAAAATGAATAGGTAAACTAAAAAATTGCAAAACATATTTTAGGGAGAGATGGAATAGGATGTTGAAATTAATAAAATGGGAGACAAAGTTGCTAGAAACGCTTAACGCGCTAGCGATATATTTTTTAATATAAATCATAAATCAATAATAATGATTTATTACCGACTTTTATGATGGTTACAAATATTATCTATTAAAAAGATACAAATTAATGATTATCGTGCTAACCTTAGAATCATTCAGGACGCTGAAGAGTTTCTCGCCGGCTCAGCAGAATCTGCTTTCCGAACCGGTGTGGTACAGTCTTGACGTGTCAAGAACCACAGGTTCACACAAGAAACCACACACACACATACATACACACACACCCAGGTTGACCTAGGTCATCATAATCATCATCATTAGCAATCCATCAACGGCTCACTACTGAGCGCAGGTCTCCTCTCAGAGAAGGGTTATTGGCCATAGTCCACAACGCTGGCCCAATGCAAATTGGCGGACTTCACACACCTTCAAGAACATTATGAAGAACTCTCAGGTGTGCAGGTTTCCTCACGATGTTTTCCTTCACCGTTGAAGCAAGTGATATTTACTTGCTTAAACGCACTTGACTCCGAAAAGTCAGAGGTGCGTACCCGGGAATCGAAACTGCGAACCCCCAAATAGGAGACCACAGTCCTAACCACTAGGCTATCACTGCTTCACTAGGTACATGAATAAATCATTTTGAATTATGTCAAAAAAAAAAATTATGACCGTTTCATAACAAATTCTGCGCGCCACGCCCTTTCGATTTGCGGTGCCGGCTTGCCCACCACCTAATCGTATTCATTTAATGGGCGAAAAGTGATAAATTTGTAAGTCAAGGTCACCCGAGGGTTCAACATCTCATTCACCCCGTTCCACCCCCTGCTAATGGTGCGGGACATTCTTTCAACTCCGCCCGCCTCTCCTCGTCTGGTAAAAATATTTACCTACCGATTCTTACCCCATATTCCGGTAAATAGGCGTCCGCAAATGTATTACAGGATTAGGTACCTACTCTAACACACTTCCCTCTTGCCCTATTTATCTTACTTTTGCTCGATCGAAGCCTGTATTCGAAGGGCGTCGAAATTTGACTGAAGAGGGATGTAAAGTTTGCCTAACTTGTTCTTTAAAGTTTTACTATTCCATTCAGTCTTTTAGATGTGTTCACGAACCGTTTATTACTATTGATATTGCAATATTTGGTTTTTAGTACATTTTGTATGAGGACCATGATTAGGACGCACGATGATGAAACTGCATTGCTCCGTTACTAGCGCAGTGATTGAAGTATGAACAGGTTTCGTGTAAAAGAACTGCGATCGACCGATAAAAAAGGCACGTGTTTCAATATAAAAAAATAATTTAAAAGCCCTTTCGTTTAACTTTGATGATATTGAAAATGAAAGTACTAATATTATCTTTGTTTGTTGTGTGACTTTCAACTTAGCACACTTAGCAACGAATTAACGGATCAACATTTTTTTTTTGTGAGTAGGTATACTTGTAGTTATTATCTTGGAGAGTGATAGATATAGGCTACGTTTTATGCCGGAAAAACAAAGTGTCGATCAAAACGAAGTCTCTTTTTCTTTGTTTATCTCCAATTATGTAAGTTGATACTGACTTGCCAAATACTTTCGACAATTATGTTGGGAGAAAGGTGCGAAAAGTTTGTTTCGGACAACTTATAAATCGGAACGAATAGTAAAATAGCAAAGCAATCAAACAGTACATAGCTATAGGTACGTCATACGTTTGCAGTCTGCTGTATCAGTATAACGTATCAATTCGGCGCTGAAAGCTGGTAGAATTGATTAGACTGTGGCGTCGGGCAGCTTGCTATCAATTTAAATGGGCCGCAAACGTGACGGCCGTGACGACACCCGGATTTGTCTCTACTCTCTAGTTTAATGTTTACCACGTGCGATTGAGTAAGTCAGTGATAAAATTAAACTTGCTATCTATACTTTATTATGACTTTTTCATCCATCTTAACCCATTGCCGGCCAGCTTAGAAATGGTAAAGAAATAACTGACAAAGTACAAGAGGTTTCGCTCACGTTAAGTTCGATTTTTCAAACCCTATTTTATCCCCTTAGGGGTTAAATTTTCTAAAATCTTTTCTTAGGGGATGCCTACGTCATAATAACTGTCTGTATGCCTTTCAGCCCGATCTGTCCAGTGCGTGGTTTGAGCTGTGCGTTGATAGATTAGTTAGTCAGTCAGATGAAAATGTTTGGTTGGTGGTTTGTTAGTTTGTCCTTCAACCTGGGAGCTGAACAGGTAGACGCCATTTTTTGCGTCATATACTTAGTTGAGGAAGAGTGACAAAAGATTCTAAGTTAGGGTTTCCGAGGGACTTAAAAAAACCAAACTCCACTCTACCGAAGTCGAGGGCAATAACTGTTTTTTTTTATAGCGCAATAATATACTGCGAATAAAGCTAATTTCTCAATTTGAATACAAACTAAAAGTAAGCTATGTTAGCTTAGTTGGCAGTGTGGCTTGCGCTTAACAATGCAATATTATTTTGGTACAACAAAAATTACAGCTTGCGGCCGGCGATCATTTTAAATGGGCTCCGTCTGCCTCATCTAAACTAGCGGCACGCTATGATGGCCGGTTTGACACATTACAATAGTGATGTGGAATGTCAATTTATTCTCGAACAAAAAACAATTAAGTTTTGTTTTTGTACCTGATTAAATAGGTTTAATAAAACAAAAATGTATATGTTTATTTAATTTATTTGAACGAACTGAATATTTGAATGAAAATGAATATACATACTTTATATGCACACAAGAAACATATGAATACAAAAGATACCAAAAAAGGTGCCACAAAAGGCCATAATTAATCAGATTCGTCCATACTACTATTTTCACTGTCGTCACTGCTATCATCACCTACATTAATAATTATATGTTCGTTTTCTATAATATTATCTATTTTCACATCTCTTTCATAATCTTCCCTTATTAATTTAACAGTTCTATTCACAACCTTTTCCCAGTCTCCTTTAGTCACATGTTCACAAGCTTCTTCTAATAATTTTAGCATTTTTTTTGTGGTAAATGGGGGTTCTGTATTGTGTCTTGCAGCATATCCCTTAATTTGAGCCCACACCAACTCAATCGCATTATACTCACAATGGTAAGGCGGTAACCGTATAACTCTGTGCCCATGTTCTAATGCTATTTCGTCAATGACGTATCGGATCTTGGTTGGTTTGTTTTCTTTTAAAAGACGTACTAATTCCGCTTTTAACATATTCATGTTTGCATCTACGCCATTTTTACGAAGCCATGCGACGATATCAGCTTTCTTTTGGGATTGGGCAGGTGGCTTGTCAATTTGCATCGAGTGGTATGGGGCGTTGTCCATAATTATAATAGATGGTTCAGGGAGGCTACACAACATTGAGGTAAACCATTCAGTAAACTTTTCTCCATTCATGTCTTCATGATAGTCTCCAGTGGTTTTTGACGCAAAAGCCATGAGAGAACCTTCGACAAACCCGTTGATGGTTCCGGCGTGACAAATTATAAGTCGCGATCCTTTTCCTACAGGAACTTTGGAAGTAGATGCTGCTGTGTCATCGTTCCAAGAACGGCCTACAGTATGGTTAGCATTAAGCCATGTTTCATCCAAGAACACAACATTTTGCCAATTTTTGATTTCTTTCACTTGCCGTAAAAAAGTATACCTTGCCATCGCTATATCAAATCTTTCCATCAATATTTTGCGTTTGTTACATTTTTTGTATCGAAATCCAATGGTCTTCAAAATCTTCGTTAAAGAACTTTCCCCACCGAAGAATAATCCAGCTTCCTTCAGTGAATGCACCAACTTTTTTCTTGTTGGATACTCCTTCTGTAAATAGTAGCCGTAAACATGTCTTCGGATAGCATCGGCATCAAAGCTATCGATGCCTACGACTGGTTTTGCTCGTTTTCTCTTTTTTGGTGTGTGAAGTTTATTTTCTTCTGTGCCAGTCTCGCCATATTTTTTTTTAGTTATCCGTCTAACAGTTCGTTGTCCAATATTAAGCGCATCAGCTACGCGTTCAACCACTGACGTTATAGGTAAAATTGGCCCTCCATTTTGAGCTTCACGATCGAAATAGTTACGAAGGCGTATTACGAACTCACGTGTCTGACTATTTAGAACAGTTCTCTGCGTACGTTCGGTCATATCGACGAAATCCACAACAAAGGGCTTGAACAGAGTCCAAATTAACGAGCAAGGGTCAACAGTAATGCAGTATCAATATTTGAAATCCAAAGCCAGGTCAAAACTATATCACAATCGCATTGCACTGACAGTTTATACTTTTCGAAGCAACGTCAATTCGAAACTGCTTTGTTTTGCATTGAGCATTGACGCGAGTTTGCCGGAGGTAGTAGTTGTGCTAGCCAGCGATCCTATGTGACGATCGTATTAGATTCCATTTTTAAAAATTTTCAATTTAGAAAACCAAATGCCGAGTTGTGGTATATATCATATAAAAATAAAAATTTTACCTTTTGTATGAAACAGCTGATATTTTTTTGCGATTTCAGAGGTTTGTCCACATAGTGAAAATTGTTCATATTCACAAGTACATTCACCCCTTAAATGGTGCAAACTGATTTTTCTACACTTGTATACATTTTAGAAATCAATTTAATAAATAAATTTTGAGTCCTAAACCTAAAACTACATTCGATAAAATTTATGAATCTCTGCACATCACTATCGTCAATAAAGTAATACAATTATTTCCTTCAAAGTCGTTATCAATTAATACGGAACTTCATGAGCGGACAAACGTCAAACCGGCCATCATAGCGTGCCGCTAGTGTAGGCCATTCTTGTTAGTACTGTGTCTGTGTACCATTAGAATACATTGTATTGGAGATGTAAACACTTTGCGTCTATTGACAGTCGGCACTTATGGTCGTTGAGCGCATATTTTTATGGTTAGCTTGACATTTTTTCAGTAAACATTTCATCAAATAACGGGACCAGTTGAGTACGTGGAAAAACACCATGTTCCTCTCACTTTTATTCCTCTTTATAGATGGAATATCGGAAATCTGCGCAAAAGTGTTATGCAAGTGCAATTAGGTGTACCTATATGGATCGAGTTAAAAAAAACCAAGGACTAATATGGAAACGTGCGGAAGGATCCATTTAATAATATTATACCTAGAAAACTCCTACCATTATACGAATAATGTAAAGCCGTCACGACCCTCAGCAATGAGAGAATAATGGAAAAGTCAAGTCATAAGGTCAAGGATATAATGTTGTAAAGAAAGCTTTAGGTACTGCTTTGCAGACAAGAGCCTGGTTCTTAATAAATTATGAATCATGATTAACTTATGGAAAGTTTCACGTAAAAAGAGGCTTCGGTTACAGGAAAAACTCATAGTAGACTTGTCCAACCTTATGTAGTCGGAAATGAACGTAAATGACTGACTCGCGTCAATCTGACTTTTTATTTTCACGCTAGAGAAGTATAATACTATTTCTGGGGATTCTATTTTTGGGCAAATAACAAATATGTTACATAAATCAAACTAACATCTTAACTCTTGTCCAGTTTCCGTCTATAAATATGTATTATACAACGAGCTTCGGAAAGGAATTGTCAGCTGGCTCCGGCTTCATAGAGCGTGGTCTCTATCGCATGAAGCTATCAAACGATTTGTCTGCGAAGCCGAAGCTGGCCGATCGTCGCTTTTTGGGGCTTGATGTATAATCACGATTATAATCACGGCCGAGTTTTGTAAAAATATTAATTTTTTTCTCTTCCGATTCCGTTTTTGGCTTTTCCTGGCTAATTGGTTACACTCGAGTCTTGAACCTTCCTGGTTTTAATCCACCGTTTAAACCGTTAAGCAAGAACCTACTTATATTGAAAATTGAGATCTATTTTAAAACCCTCCTCAGCATGCAGACTTTGCAGATAAGAAATACACAACTATTTATTCTTTCTAATTGCTTAATCGAAGCGACTACCGTGACCAATTTGCATTAAAAATGAAGATCAAATATATCATTGGCTCATCTTTTTCCATGTTGTTTACACAAACATTGCGGTTCACGTTCTGGCTAAACTTTGTTTTTCTACTGTTTAGTATTTACGCAATTAGTTTAATGGGTCAATGCGATACATAACTTATTGAACCAGTTACGGGTATATTGCGATTCAAGTTTACTTGGAACACAACAAGCACTACACAATATTGTCAGAATGGTTTCGTATCATTGACGATCTTTCGGATTTCAGATGAGTCGGTAAACTGTTGAATTGCATAATTAGGTTCCATGGCTCTGAATTATACACCCAAAGATCGACTAAATCCCGGTTTATTAATTAGCTCGCGCGGTTTCAGCGGTACCTCACTACTTACCTATTGGTTGCTAGTGCGGGTCACGTGATCATTTTCACGGAATGTCGGCCCATCACCGTTGGCGGCTCGATACGTGGCCCGCCGCACATGCCGCCCGCTACACCGCATTCTGTACACAGCACGCAACACGCACGATATCGATACAATGTGGGTAGCGTTGGCGTATATGTGCAGTGTGCACATACTAATTATCTCACTCACATCTCACATCACGGATCACTTCCCTCCGCAGCGTGACGGAGTGCGCATGCGCCTCGCGTTTTTATTGTGTCGCTCCATAGACTATTTCGTCAAGTGGTTTTGGACAGCCATTTAGACTTTAAATATTCTAAAGCTAAAAGAGTACATAAGTTGTGTTCATCTTGGAAGGTTTAAAACGTTTATATCAATACCAAGACAGTGTTTTAAACAGTGCCTATTATTTGTGAAGATGAGTTGTTCCAATATGGCGACTAACCTGTCAGAGTCTATGTCGGAAAATGATATCTCAAGTTTGTTGGACAATGAGCGCTTACATCACCGAAAATCACAACGGCAGAAGAGACCTAGGGTTTCGGTTGAGGGTGATTTGGACAGCCTGGCCGACTTTAAAAGCGAAATAGTGGGCATGATAAAGTCACTTTTTTCCAAGCAGAGTAACAGGCTTGATAACATTGAATCCTACCTAAAAGAAGTCATGGACCAGAACCAGGGAATCCGAAGCTCCAACACCGACATTGAAGCATCTATTAAATCGTTTCATACGGATTTAAATGATTTACAGGTGAAAATCTCGTCCATGGAAAGTGAAAGAAAAGATTTCTACTCAAATATCCCAATTTTTGAGCAAAAATTAGAAAGAATAGAAAAAAGGTCATTAATTACGTCCGTTGAGTTAAGAAACGTTCCACTTAAACACCGAGAAACAAAACAAGACCTATTCAATTATGTACAAAGTCTATGTGATAATCTGAAATGTGAATTGCAACAATCTGACATTCGAGATGTTTATCGCATCCCCAGTAAACGTGATAAAGGCAAAAAAAGTTCGTCAAGCTCCATAGTAATTGAGTGTAATAATACTATCAGAAAACAACAACTTCTAAGCTGTATTCATAAGTTCACTCGGGAGCGGAAAACAAACTTGTCCTCAGCATGCCTTGGATTCAGTGGTCTAACTGTACAACCTATATTTGGATCAGAATTACTAACTTCAAAAACCAAGCGCCTATTGTTTCTTGCTAAGGACTTTGCAAAGACCAACGATTATAGGTACTGCTGGACCTCAAATGGGAGTGTTTTTATTAGAAAGCGGGATGGAGATGAAAAATATATACTGATAAAAAATGAAGAAGACCTCAAGAAAATCAGTGGTATAAAGTGACTACCAATGTTTTATCTTTTGGTGTCCAGTTACTTTTTACTTAATGTCCTAATCAGAATGTATACTAACATACTCATTCTTACACTAAAAAAGATATTATACTCTACTCATACAATACACACTATACACTTTACACTTACACTATCTTATTTACAATATTATATACTGACTAGATTATCCCATACTATTGAATGTTTCAAGCATAATAACTATGTTAGACTTATTATAAATGAAAATATATTGAACTTAGTACTACAGAACTTGCTTACTTATACTCATATCTTTTATTACAGTAATATTTGCAATAAAGAACATGAACATTATTTAGTATTACTAAGGTACTTCATTTTTTGTTTTGTAGAGATTAGGAATACATTAATTAAATACATTTTGTTTCAATATTTTTGCCCATTTTTGGATATTTATTACACAACTTATGGTTAGTACAACCAACATCTGTGACTTTATGAAAACCTTAGATGCTGTGGAAGCATCCTTCTCTACTGAATGCGCCCCAGAGGATTGCAATGTATATGTAAGTACCTCAACTAATTCATTAAATATATTAACTCAAAATATTAGGAGTATAAATTGTAATTTTGACGGTTTTCTTGTATTTCTAAAAAGATTAAAAGTCATGCCAGATATTATAATTCTAACAGAATGCTGGCTAACCCCTAAAACTTTTATTCCAACTATTGATAGCTACTTTAGCTACCCAAATAAAAAACTGTTTAATCAAAATGATGGGATTGTTTTATATATTAAGCATAATCTTGTTTGCCATTCATATGAACCAGCTTTTAATGAAGCAAACTGTATTGTGTCAACACTTGATAATAATATTGCTATTGTATCAATTTATAGACCCCCCTCATTTACTAATACAGATGAATTTCTGGATTCACTTGACATACTTCTTAACTCCTTGAGTTCATATAGAAACTTAATTTTAATAGGTGATATAAATATTAATATTATTAAACAGATACCTGATACAAAAACCTTGGACTATCTTAATCTATTAGCAACACATGGCTTACTGCCTGCGCATACCCTTGCCACAAGAGAAACTGCTTGCTTAGATCATGCATTTATTAAAACCAATTTCAAATCCAATACTTTAGTTTTAAAGCATTCATTAACTGATCATGATAGTGTTCTTGTATCATTTGAAACTAGTATTCCGCGGACTCAACCTTCAAGTATACTCAATAAAATTAATTACACAAAAGTTAGCTCTGACTTAAAAAGCTGTGATTTCACGGCAGTTTTAAACATCTATGACTGTAACAAAGCTACAGAACTTTTTGTGGAACTTGTTTCTTCAGTGGTCAAGAAAAATTCTATTGAAAAAAAACTATCGCGGCGCTATTTACCATTAAAACCCTGGATTACTCCAGGTCTAGTAAAATGTATGAGGAATAGAGACAAGTTATATAAAAAATATGAAAAAGAACCTGAAAATCTTATGCATAAAGTAACTTATACGCGCTATCGTAATTTTTGTAACAATTTACTTAAAAAAATTAAAAGGCAGTATGAGAGATCTGAACTGGAAAAAGCAAGTTCTAAAGGGATTAAACAAACTTGGAAAGTTATTAACTCAATTGTAAATTTTAAAAAAGAATTAACGTCTTCAATTAATCTTTTAAATTTAAACGAGAACCCTAAGGAAACTGTAAATAGTATTAACGAATATTTTGTATCTACGGGTGCTTGCATACTCTTAACTAACCAAAGTCAGGACAGTACCCTTCTACCGCTTAATTTACCATCTCCATCCTACTCTTTTGTTTTAAATGAGACTGATCTTACTGAAATAGTAGGAATTATAAATTCACTCAAATCTGATTCAGCCCCAGGCATCGACCAAATTTCAAACAAAATACTTAAAGGTAACGTAGAACTTCTTAGCGGGCCTATCCTTCATATTTGCAATCTAGCAATTAGCACAGGAGTTTTTCCGAAAATCCTTAAACATTCTATTGTGACACCTATTCATAAAGAAGGCCCTAAAAATCTTGTTACCAATTATAGACCCATATCAATTCTTTCTTCATTATCCAAAGTACTAGAAAAAATTATGAACAGAAGACTCATGAATTTTTTAGAGTCCAAACAATTGTTATCCTGTAATCAATTTGGTTTTCGTAAATCTAAAAGTACTGGTGATGCTGTAGCGGCTCTTACAGATGAAATAGTCAAAAGCCTCGATAATGGTGACAAATGTCTTGGAATATTCTTAGATTTAACCAAAGCTTTCGACACGGTATCTATACCTCTTTTGTTGCGTAAGCTGGATAACATAGGAGTTCGTGGCATTCAGCACCAGTTGTTTAAAGATTATCTCAGTGATAGATATCAAAGTATCAAATTAGGTAAATATATTAGTGATCCATTACCTATTAAACATGGAGTTCCCCAGGGAAGTGTTCTTGGACCAACCCTCTTCCTTGTGTTTATAAACGACATATGTAATATGAACCTAAAAAATGGTAAAGTCTACTCATTTGCTGATGATACAGCATTGGTGTTTAGGGGAGAGGGTTGGGCCCAGACATTCTACTATGCACAGCAGGGATTAAACCTAGTTGCACGGGCATTAAGACAGAATCGTCTTAGCCTGAATGCGGATAAAACAAAATATGTTCCCTTTTCGATGTTAAAAAATTCGCAACCCCCGAATGACCTATATAAAATTACATCACATACCTATGACTGCTTAAATCTAAATACTACTGACTCTTGCTCTTGCCCAGCACTCAATAGACAAATAGAAATTAAATACCTTGGTGTCTTGATAGATAATCAACTGTCCTTTGCATCACATATTAATCTGATAGTAAACCGTGTTAGAAAGCTGATTGCTATTATTAAATATGTTTGTCACATAGCTAATCTCAAAATCATGAAAGTCATGTACATGGCACTCTGTCAGTCTATATTATTATACTGTATTGATACATGGGGAGGAATTCCTAAATCAAATCTTTTGCCATTAGAAAGGGCCCAACGTGCAGTTTTGAAAGTCATGTTAAAACTACCTAAGCGATTTCCTACTTCGGATTTATATGCTGATGCCCAAGTTCTAACGGTACGACAGCTGTTCATTTTACGTATAATTCTAAATCAACATGGCTCACTAGATCAACTAGTAGCAGACCGAAGTATTAAGCGGCGTAAATTTAAAATTTTTAATATTCCGCGTTTTCGCTCTCGTTTTACACAACGTTTCCAATGCTATTTAGGTAAGACGTTATATAACAAACTAAATAAAACACTTTCAATATATGAAATGAATAGATTTAATTGTAAAAATACTGTCACTCAATTCTTACAAAGTCTTAGTTATGATGAGACAGAAAACATAATAAAATGTATATAAATTGAACTTTAAAAGAAACATAATTCTATTTTTTTATATTTAACCTAAGATATATATTGTCTACATATTACAAAAACAATCTAGCACACACACACACACCCACACACAATCACACACACCCACACACTCACATACACTACAACTTACTTAAGCTCACGTTATTTTTCATATGGGCACCCTTGTAAACCTTTCTGTATTGAAATATTGTGTAGTAGTTTCTAATGGAGGGAAGGCCACTGCTGCCTAAAGCACAGGGCAACCTAAATTAGGCAGCAGAGACCGACCATAATTTGTTTGCTCATTAAGTTATACTTATTGTAAACTATTTGGAAAATAAATAAACTATTATTATTATTATTATTATCTTCAATCACGTCGTATCTAACGCGCAATGGATACTATACCTTATCTTGGTTGTTTAAAGGTACATTTTGTGTTTGGTATGTCTCATTCAGGTTTGCATGCTTACTCTTGAAAATGAATTCTGTCGGTTGTGTGTACTAACTATCCTATTCGGCTATCCGATCCATCAAAAAATCCTACAGATTGTAGTCAAATTCTTTAAAATGTTCTTTAATATTTTTGGTGTATTGATTTTGTAGCGTAATAATATCAATCTTCATCGTATGCCATCCAAGATGTCCAATCGGACACTTATGCAAAAATTCGAAAAGCTTGAAAAATTAAAAAAATATAGTTATTAACCATAATGACGATTTTGATTTTGAGTAGTTCCACCATTTTCAATCCCTCGCATGTCATATCCATGAAAATTGTATTTTATTGTACGTATTTTATCGTAACAAAAACACAGTAAAAGAGCAAATTAGGTGGGGCTACACACAATAACACAACAGGCACAATTTGGTGAGTGGTGCAAAAACTAGGGGCAGCCTACCACAGCGATTCTCGGCAATGAGGAAAATAATTGTCAGGTTTTCGATTTCCATTCGTAACCACGAATGCAAATCGAGAATAAATCGAAATCGATTTCAATAGTAAGCCTCCAGCAAATTATAATTATGTTGGTAGGCATGAGTAAGGCGCGAAATTCAGAAAATTACAATCGAATCACCTGTTGCGAGAGTCGAAACAACCTACAGATGCGAGTAAGTAGCGATTCGTGGAAGCGTGATTCATCTCGTTGGGTCTTCCGGTTCAGCGATTTTATTATACATCTACCTACATTATTATTATATCGGGTTTGATAAAATTAGTGGGTCACTGTTTCTCAATCCAATATAATTGAGATTTGAGAAACAGTGACCCCACTGTTTTGAGACACCTCGGTATCGATGTATGGGTTGTAGAATCGTAGTATTTTTCGACCGAGCGAAGCGAAGGTCTTTGAGTTAACTAGGGCGATTTGCACTTGTCCGTCCGTCCGTCCGTCCGTCCGTCCGTCTGTCAGAGCCTTATAACTTTTGAATTACTGAACGTAATTACTTCAAATTTAGATATAATATGTAAACCGATGGCCTCCAGCCGAAAATGGCTTAAAAAGTTATAAAAATCTTTATTTCAGGGGGGCTCTCATAGAAGCGAATGCGAAGTAAAAAAAAAAAATCGCGTTACATAAAATTGTTACGTATCATTTTAAAGATAATTTTGAACTGAGTACAAAAATATTTTTTTTTTAATTTTTCCCTTAAAATTGACGAAATGGGGGGCTTTCAAAGTGGCGATTTTATACGCTCGCTTGAAGACGCTCTCTAGAAAAATCCGCTATGGATTTTCAAACTGATTTTATGTTTTTAGGTCACTTATATCCTGTACTTGAACAACAAATACTAAAATTATATGAAACGAGATTATTTAATTTTTAATGGGCGTCAGTAATTCATATAGCATCAACATAGCTTCACAATAATGCTAATAGATGGCGCAGTCAGTAACTATTCCCATGGAACTACGAGTTAAATTCAATGTTTGATAAATAATTCAATGTTTTCACTAACGTTCCCTAACCTTTACGGGCTACCTATAAGTTAGGTGATTGATGTTTTCTGTCAACTTATTTATCACGATCCTGTACGGGACACCTAAAAGGATATTGGGACGGATGTTAGGACTTAGGATTGTATTTAGGAGCTACCTACGTTAAGAGACTCCTACTTAGGGGATGATTTAGGTATGTTTGGTGAAAACGGGCATAATAATAATGTCAGTTTTGGTTATCATGTATCGATTGAATGAATAATCATGGGATACCGTTACCGCGAGGTCTCAGTTCGGGGCGAACCACTAGTTTATATAAAATTAATGAGTAGATATATTTTACAGGATTAGGTAGATATCGTGATATAATATATCGTAATGTAGTTTACTCGTAAATTCAATTGGTATGAACATTTTGACGAGTACTGAACAGTTGAGGTTTTTGTAGCTTTGGAAAGCTAGAGGTTCAAAGTTCGATTATTTTTAAAATTTAATATTGTAGTAGCTTAAATCTTTTGGAGGAGGGTTGAGGCATGGCTAGTCATGTACACAATCATCTTGACGCTAAAATCTTATTCTAAACTGGACCGCAAAGAAAAAGCGTCGGTTAGAAAATCTTCAATATCTTCAAAAGTACCTGAAAATAATATTTTAATGTGCTTAAATGAAAATAAAAAAAACATGAATTCAAGCTTTTTATTTTTTATAAATGTAAAATAAATGAAAATGCGTAGTTTTAATTTTGCTTCATTTGTGCTATTCTCCCGTGCCAAAATAGACCTATAGAAGCTTTGAATCTGTCCGGTTATTTACTCATGTGGCTTTGTTTGTCATGATCACGATCACGAGTCGGTCGCGCCGCGAGGGGGAAAGTAAAGACCTCGGCGTGGACTGCGGCTGCCCTTGACAGAGCTGGTTGTGCGGCCGAGTGGTGCCGAACTGCTTTACAACGATCGTTTCGATATTATTTGTTTTTGTACGGTTATATACCTACACAGTATACATGAAGGCGAACTAATAAAAAAATTCTTCGGACTTTGTTTGAACCATATAGGTTCAAAAATAGGTGCAGTTTTTATAATAACTAACTTAAATCTGGAATAACGTTTAACCATACTAATATTATTGCAAAAGTTCTATGTCTATTTCCTTTTCTCGCCTCCACCGTAAAACCAATTCCTACACAATTTGGCAAGGAGCTGGGATACATTTTATCCCGGAAACGATCCTGCGAGATTCCTAAAAACCAAATCCACGCGGATGAAGTCAGCTTGGCTTCTATAGTTTGTCACGCGACGCTAGGTCGTTCATATAGGACGACTGAAATATAAATGATTTAACACCGATGTAATATTTGTTTTACGAGGTACTGTCTCGGGGTATAAAAAATACCTCACTAGAGGAAGCGGCCATTATGTATAGTTCGATTATAGATATCATCATAATTTTTTCTACAATGGTGAGTCGTTGAGTAAGTTGTATGAAAGAAGAGGCCCGTGATGGAAATAACAAACATATTATTATGGTCAAAATCTCTAACTAAGTACTGCAGTACAAAGTACACACATCAAAAGTGTCTAGGGATCAAGCATTTTTATGCGGATTTCTTGAGATTGAGACGTGGCTTTGTAATAAATTTATGATTTTATAAATTTATATGGATCCTTTTTGGTGCATTTCATAATTTGAATCAGGAACTGTCAATCAAATTCGAGTAAAAGATGAAAATCAGCTGTCAATATTTTCCCTATAAAAACATACAACGCATTGAAGACATTATTAGTGCTACTGTTTCCCTACTACTGATTAAAACCAACGTTATTATGGAGCGGCGACGTCATTTAAGCAGGGAAGAAATGCTCAGAGCCGTGGGAATGATAGAAGCTGGTTCCCGGCAACGTACTGTGGCTTTAGCTCTGAATACAAGTCAGAGTGTTATCAGTCGACTTTGGACACGTTACCGAAGCACTGGTACCGTGGCTGAGCGCCATGGAGGACGGTATCGCTGCACCACACGGAGACAAGACCGATACATTCAAATCTTAACTCGAAGAGCTCCAACAATAACCGCCATGATGTTAGCCGTGAGGCTTCATCACTCTTCAGGGAACTTAATTAGCGACCAAGCAGTCAGAAACCGCTTGCATGAAGTGAACCTTCATTCCCGAAGACCGCTACGGGTACCACCTATAGCAATGCACAATCGTAGGATTCGATATCAATGGGCTCTTGAACACAGAAATTGGGCAGAAGAACAATGGCGTTTCGTGTGCTTTTCTGATGAGTCTCGTTTTGGTATGAGACCGGATACAAGACGTATACGACACTGGAGAACCCCTGGACGCCAACAGCGATTAAAATCCTGCCAGGAAGTCCATCCTTATAGTGGTGGAACCATCATGGTATGGGCGGGTATTTGGATCGGCGGAAGAACTGAGTTGATTTGGATCAGAGGCAACCTCAACGCTCAAATTTATGCTGAGACGATTGTATCAGACGTCATCGTTCCTCTACAAGTGCAAATCGGTCCCATATTTCAGTTAATGCATGATAATGCACGACCGCACACCGCAAGAGTTGTAAGACAGACTCTCGCCGCAGCTAACATCAATGTCCTGCCCTGGCCTGCTCAGTCGCCAGACTTGAACCCGATTGAGCATGCATGGGATATGCTACAGAGAAGAGCTCTGCCGAATATGGAGGGTATCCAGTGGCAAGAAGACCTTTTTTTGTTGTTGCAACGAACATGGGCGGCCATTCCACAGCGTGATTTGGATGAACTCATTTTGAGTATGCCAAACCGATGTTCTTGTGTTGTTAGTGTTCGCGGTAGAAACACGGATTATTAATTGTTTAAGTTACCCAATAAAATTTTAAAGAAAACTGTTATTTCAGTCTTTTTTTCGAACTTTAAGAGTTCATAGTATGCCAGCGTGTCAAAAAAACTGCTCCACCTCTCAGGTTTGATGCTGCATATTAATAAAAGTATTGAATCAATATTATTCAAAAAAATATATAGTAAAGTTGAGGATATACACTGAGTATTTTATGATGTGAAAACACGATTACTAAAAATTTTCTCGATAGAAAATATTCACAAACTTTCCTCTGAAGTTTACAAATAAACCGTAGTAGTCAATGAATACTGTGCCTATAATAATTAAACTTTGAATATAAACTTTACTTAGTATAATACGTGTATTTTATGATCTGAATTTAAAATTAAATTTTCTTTTTCGTTGTTAGAAGTTATATTCTGAAATAATGCGTGTTGGCCGACGGGCGACTCGCGTCCGCCATACGAATTCAGTCGCACTCTGGCATTCGAACGGGGAACCCGCGTCGCTTGCGATCAAGCGTACCTTACCAGAATAGGTACCTAAGAAATTATAAGTATATTGAAATCGGAACAAGAAAAAATATTCAAAAATAATATTGTCGTCTTTAGGTAAAACCATAAAACTATTTGTAAGCATCGGAACTTTTCTACAATATTCATTTCATTTTATTTCCATACCTATGTACTAGATGTACAATAAGGGAGAGAGCAGACTGGCTACTTTTGGCGACAGCATTAGGTGTTTTGGAACGTAGTTCCTTATCGCGCGGTGCGGAAGGGGGCTAGACGGAAAAAATTAAGGAACCGACACTTTTTTGTTGAATAGGAATTTTGCATTGTGTTCGGTATTTTCGCGGTACAATATTGGGTCTCCGTAGCCTTGTGGCTCCGGCAGTCGCTTAACAGTTCAAAGTCGATGGTTCGAATCCCACCTCAACAGACTGAATTTTCTATTTTCAATTTTATTTTAAATAATTTCTACATGTGGAATTTTTGTTTAAAGGTTCCAGATGCAGAAATTGTTTAAAATAAAATTGAAAATGGAAAATTCGGTCTGTCGAGCTGGGATTCGAACCATCGACCTTTGGCTGTAAGGCCACTGCAGAAGCCACAAGGCTACGGAGACCCATTATTGTACCGCGAAAATACCGAACACAATGTAATCGAAAGGAACTACGTTCCGTCCGGGTGTCCCTTGACACCTCTCAAGTTTTTATATTTTTTTAGCGATTTTATGGCTTTTAGTGACTGTATAACGTTGAAGCGATTTTTGATCGCAAAATCGCCAAATCGCGCGATTAAGCGTTTCTGCGATTTTCAATCGCTGATCTCTTTGATGTGCGATCCGATCCATAGTTTTTGAAACGGGAAAAAATTGGGTTTAGCTTTCCCTCCGAATAAATAAAGGAAATGGTAGCCAATATTTTAAAAAGTCAGCGCCATTTTGAAAGTCTTTGTTATTGAACCGATGTTCAAAATCGATATTTAGGGATCCCTAGCGTTGAAAAAGAAGAAATGGTTACTGTGGTGTGTATAAAAATATATATTTTATAAAAAAGTCAGCGCCATGTTGAAATTCTTTGTTTATAGATTAAATTTCGATTTTGAACGACATCGGTTCAATAAAAAAGAATTTCAATATGGCGCTGACTTTTAAAGATTTTGGTTACCATTTTCTTTTTTGATCGGTGAGACTGAGAACCCAAAACCCTATTCCTTTTCCCGTTGAAAAATTGCGTTTTTTAATAGTTGCGATTTGGCGTTTTTGCGATCAATCGCTGAAACTCCAGCTGAAACGTAGCCAGTCTGCCCCCTCCCTAACTATGTCTAAGGCCGCGTCCGCATTTGTAAGGCGACTGGATGGCGATGCGATAAACCGTGTGTCCGCATTGCAGCGGCGATAAGCTAGCGAATTGCGCTTACATCGCGTAATAACTGGCCGTACTCAGTGCGGTGACATTAATTGGTTTTAGTACTATTGAAAATTACGCGTGACAAACAAATAAATTTCGCACGTCGCATAACTGATGCGGCCGCCCTCATTTGTATAAAGGAGTTTGTTTCAACGAAATCACCGTCGCCTCGCATTCGCTTTACCAGTGCGGCCGCGGCCTAATACCCTAATCGTACGGCGCGTAAACCCTGCCGCGTGATGAACTCGCGCGAGTGAGATAGCTGTGACTACGCGGCCGCATGGCGGGGCGGTGAGGCGGGGGCAAAATTTGGATTCGAGCTGGGGTACTGAAGGCTCTTAATGTTAGTGGTTCAAATGTCAAAAATCCCTTTATTAGGAAAATGGCAAATTTCTTTATTAATGCAAAGGTGACTTGGTTTATCGTTACTGTGACAAACGAAAACACTTTATTTGATGAATCCTTAAAGAAAATTTTAATTAATATCAATCAGGAGAAAAGTTATTGCAAAAATATATGTTGATCCCTAGACACTTGATGTGTGTAGCTATTCGCGCCTATCCGTTTTTGCACTCAATTTTTCTAAACTAAGCAAGGGATTTCAGTATCATTTAGAGAATTTCTTCCGCTAGGTTATACTCTACGAGTACAATGTATGTAAATAATATTTAACGAAAGAAGAGAAAAGTCCATGATTTGTTATCAAGTCGTAAAAAATATTTTCGGGCGCTTATATTGCTAACGCTGGCTGAACCTTATGTTATAACTTAAGGAAAAACTTAGGCAATATCCTGGGAAGAATTAAGGTTCTTTCGTTATCAAAATAATAACTTTTGATATTAGGAACACCACACTAGATACTACCCGCCGAAATGATCTTTCGCTTGCATTCCGGAAATGGACAGAGGATACTTTTCATTCCGGGTATTAAAGTACTTCCAGGCACCATCCTTAGTTTTCCATAATTCATAAGGTAATTAATAATAATATAATCTCGTTTTGTCTGATTTTTTAGACATGTTTTTACGAGTTTTCAGTTTCACGATTTAGTAACTTTCCATTAGGGCATTTGATTACAACAGGTTTTTGTTAAAGCTCGTTGTTAGTGGGGCTGGGGTCTAATTTTAGGTACAATTTAAACAAAAGTATACCTACCTCTAAGGGCCGATTTCAACAATGTAACATAATTCTTAGCTGATCGTAAAAATTTGATATTTTGGCAGATTTTCAATACATAAACTGTCAGAACGCGCAATTTATTCCTCGGTTAAATATCTATCACTCGACTCGACGTTGGGAAATCGGTACTAAGTCTCAGTTAGGCAGTGCTAAAATGTAATTTGATCAAACATCAGACGTTGAATAGGATTATACAAACGCGATCATAGTTATGAATCAATTGATTTTAATTCGATCTCTTACATTGATCACGTTTATATGAGTCATCAGTTTTGGCGCCTTGAGTAGGTATGCGATGACAATGAAATACTGATCGTACAGTTAGGTATCTTTACAAGTAGGTATGTACCTATTATAGTTAGTGAAATTGTAACTAAGCAAAGAAACGAATGTGTCCAAACATCAGCAAAGTTAACGTTTAAGAGATTTTGTATTTTTTTGCTATCGCAAAGGTGTAGTAGCATTTTTAAATTATTAATATCTGGGTGACCGGGTATGTTTTTTTTTTGGTAAATCGTGTTTTTTGGAAATTATATATTAAAATTAAAATAATATATAAAAAATCTTTTTAAAAAAACCGATTTCAAACGCCACTGAAAAGTATAAAATAATTTCAGTTTGTACACGTATGTTGAAGTCGGGCGGGCCTAAACAGAAACGATGAAACGAATGCGCTACGCTAGCCAGAATATTGATTTGTAGGTCGTCACAGAATATGTACCTACTTGGTACAGGTACCTACTTACATTGAAGTCGGGCGAGCGTTGCAGTTTCATAGTTCTATTGAGGCCCGCCCGACTTCAACATACGTGGACAAACTGAAATTATTTTATACTTTTCAGTGGCGTTTGAAGTCGGTTTTTTTTAAAAGATTTTTTATATTCTATTTTAAGCTTTTTAGTGTAGCTTCATAGGATAAATCTACACATTCTCTGATCGCGAGCGATTTGTTTCTATTTATTGATCAAAACTAATCCAAACACTTCATAGCTGCTATTATTATTTTAAGAGTGAACTAGTGTGCAAGATATCCTGGCTGCACCATCAGCTTATCGTGTTGCCACCATTGCATTCTATGTAGAATCAAGTACTGATTAAAACTAATCCAAACACGACATATGTGCTATTTTTTTAAAGACTGTACTAATGTGTTGCATATCCTGGCTGCAGTTTCAGCTCCATCATCAGAGCCATTCCATTTATATCATTTAAGACTACTTATCAATACAATTGAAACGAGCCCAAACTAAATATGGTTACGTAGTTTCATTACAGAGTGCTCATAACCATCGTTCAGCTTCATCATCAGACCCTGGATATTATCTAGGACCAGAGTACTTCTTAACACGAATTAAACGAGTCTGAACTCCATGGTGTTACATCGTTTTACTACAGAATTTCCATAGCCATCTTCCACCTCCATCATCAGATCAGCGCCATGTTAAAATAATATTGCATTGTAATCCGATTTGAATGTACATGCAGATTTTCTGCTCAATCGGAAACCGGGAAAGGTTCTAATACACCTTGCAAGAGTTGACCTAAACATACATTGCAAGATAAATAAAAGCTTGTAAAAGTAAGATAATAATAAATAGAAAATTAGCTTATGTATGCATGTTATGTAATGTACTAGGCATGGTTAAAAGTCTACACATACTCTGATCGCGAGCGATTTCCTCTCCTCCTCCTCGGAGATGGAGGACGGAACTCCTCATTCATTGAGGAGTTCCGTCCTCCATCTCCGAAGATATTCAGCAGATCTTTACCAAATTTAAATAGGGCCTACCTGCAGATAAGAACTTTCAAATAAAAAAAAAGATTGAAATCGGTTAAGATTTGAGGGAGATATGGAGTAACATCGACAAAAAAAGAAATAAAAAAAAAATACGCGTCGAATTGAGAACCTCCTCTTTTTGTATTTTTTGAAGTCGGTTAAAAAAAAAAAAAAGATTAGCATAATAGCTGAACTTGACTAATATTCTCCTCTCCAAATAAGCGGAAAGCTTGTGTTAGGAGTGGGTACGACAATAATGCAACGGGTGGGATTCGAACCTGCGACCTTTCAGTTTTCAATCTGCACCTTTAACAGTTGCGCTATTGAGGCTATTGCTGAATGACTGCTGACTGGCGTGGTCGCCGGGCAGTCATCAAGGGTCGCCTTAACAAATCATTATTTAATCATCATACTAATATTATAAATTCGAAAGTGTGTTTGTTGGTTTGTTGGTTTGTCCTTCAATTACGCCGCAACTGAGCTACGAATCGACGTGATATTTAGCATGGGTATAGTTGAGGCCCTAGAGAGTGACATAGGCTACTTTTTATCCCGGAAAATAAAAGCTCCCGAGGGATTTTAAAAACTAAATCCACGCGGACGAAGTCGCGGGCATCAGCTAGTGGGTACTACAAATGCAAAAGTGTATTTCTTTGTTCGTTGGTTTGTATTTCAATCACAGCAACATAGTAAGGTCAGTTACACAAGAAGAGTTCTCGAATGCTAGCGGTAAGAATTCGTTTGTGATTAGCCTATGGGTAACTTTCCATACAATTCTCGCCTGCGATTATACATTATATTACATTTGATTATTATAAATTATGACAAAAACTCGTATCAGTTAAGCGATGCTCGAATATACGTGTCGATGCTCGCTTTCGAGAAACTCTCCTGTGTAACTGAGCCTTAACGGATCGACGTAATATTTGCATATATTTGAAGACCAGCAGGCCTAGCATGCACGTCGTAGTGATATCTCGCGAAGAGAGAGAGAGATATTGTCGATGTGGACTGATTTCGCGACTTCAAAATTCGAGTTAATGACGTCACCACTCGCCATGTTAGGAGTTCGTAGAGAAAATTAGAGAAAATAACTTTGTTCCACGAGACGAATCATGGTGTGCAACCATGTTAGTTTCGATACAGATATAGAGATAATACGAGAAAAGGAGTAGACAAGATTTTCTCGCGCGTGCATGCTAGGCCTGCTGGAGAATGACATAGACTAACTACCCTTTATCCTGGAAAATCGAAGAGTTCGTACGGAATTTGAAAAAATTTGTATAAATCCACGCGAACGAAGACGCGGTCATTAGCTAGTAGATAAATTATAATGTAAATAGGTGAGGTGGGCGCATATTCTTCATTCGGCATGATTCACTGGCGCCCCGCTGTCTGCCCCTAGTCGATGACGTCGACATTATTATAATGCGCCGATAATACTCTTAATTGCTCGCCGAGATTAAAGTGTCGTCCCTTGACTTGCGTGTGATAAACTGATAACGCATCGCTATGTATCGTTGACCATATTGTTTCGTCCAACTTTCGCAAGTTTATGATTTACCTCCTTGCTTTTGTCCGCGAGCGCAGAGGTTTTTAAATGGCACTGATTTAAAGAGGCAGTTGTAAATAGCAGTTTTGGTAAGTTAAAAATTATAAATGGCACGTTTAATAACTAGTTCAGCAGTTAAAACTAAGCAGTAAAGTAAACAAAAATGAATAATAAAAAATAATGAAATGTATCAGTGAATATATACTTGAGCAGGAAAATAATTAATTGGGCGGTAAAAATTATTGAACGAGCGGTTACGTGTGGGCAGTAATAAATCGGAATTTGTCGGTAAGAAAAGTGTAAGTTCGGTACTTTTGTTTCGCTCACACGCTCCTCCCGTACCCCTCACGTTTTTTAAACTTAAGTTAGGTATATTGACCCAATACAACCTAAGTGGGTGTTCATGTAGGTATAACCCTAACCTAACCTAACTTTAGATTTTGCCAAAATCGAACCGCTCATTCCATCATTTTTACCGCTCATTCAGTTATTGGACTGCTCAATTATTTTTAGAATTGACATTGTATGATAAAATAACGGACTAATTGATTTTTTATTACTGTCCATGTTTTTCTGTCGCAATAATTAATCAACCGCCATTAAATTAAATAACTGCTCAATATGTTTTTGAACTGATCATAATAGCATCTCGAATATTTTAATAACAGCTCAAAAAATTAGTTCCCTATTTAAATATCCCTCGAGAAACTTTTTTGGTCTTTAACATACAGTTTAAAGTTAAGTCGATCCGTCGCGCCATCACTTCGTGATTGTAATGATCAAACCAGCAAGGGTACTTTGTAATTATTCATCAAGGACTGTTCAAGTCCATTATATGACTAGTCTGACAATTCTCACCTTGGCGTGGTCTTACTTAAAGTTTAATTCTGTGTCAGACTTTGAGTTTAGAACTTTTCTTCACATAAGTGAAAGACTAACTCGAAAGTAACACATACACAACTACACTAGCGGCACGCTATGATGGCCGGTTTGACGTTTGTCCGCTCATGAAGTTCCGTATTAATTGATAACGACTTTGAAGGAAATAATTGTATTACTTTATTGACGATAGTGATGTGCAGAGATTCATAAATTTTATCGAATGTAGTTTTAGGTTTAGGACTCAAAATTTATTTATTAAATTGATTTCTAAAATGTATACAAGTGTAGAAAAATCAGTTTGCACCATTTAAGGGGTGAATGTACTTGTGAATATGAACAATTTTCACTATGTGGACAAACCTCTGAAATCGCAAAAAAATATCAGTTGTTTCATACAAAAGGTAAAATTTTTATTTTTATATGATATATACCACAACTCGGCATTTGGTTTTCTAAATTGAAAATTTTTAAAAATGGAATCTAATACGATCGTCACATAGGATCGCTGGCTAGCACAACTACTACCTCCGGCAAACTCGCGTCAATGCTCAATGCAAAACAAAGCAGTTTCGAATTGACGTTGCTTCGAAAAGTATAAACTGTCAGTGCAATGCGATTGTGATATAGTTTTGACCTGGCTTTGGATTTCAAATATTGATACTGCATTACTGTTGACCCTTGCTCGTTAATTTGGACTCTGTTCAAGCCCTTTGTTGTGGATTTCGTCGATATGACCGAACGTACGCAGAGAACTGTTCTAAATAGTCAGACACGTGAGTTCGTAATACGCCTTCGTAACTATTTCGATCGTGAAGCTCAAAATGGAGGGCCAATTTTACCTATAACGTCAGTGGTTGAACGCGTAGCTGATGCGCTTAATATTGGACAACGAACTGTTAGACGGATAACTAAAAAAAAATATGGCGAGACTGGCACAGAAGAAAATAAACTTCACACACCAAAAAAGAGAAAACGAGCAAAACCAGTCGTAGGCATCGATAGCTTTGATGCCGATGCTATCCGAAGACATGTTTACGGCTACTATTTACAGAAGGAGTATCCAACAAGAAAAAAGTTGGTGCATTCACTGAAGGAAGCTGGATTATTCTTCGGTGGGGACAGTTCTTTAACGAAGATTTTGAAGACCATTGGATTTCGATACAAAAAATGTAACAAACGCAAAATATTGATGGAAAGATTTGATATAGCGATGGCAAGGTATACTTTTTTACGGCAAGTGAAAGAAATCAAAAATTGGCAAAATGTTGTGTTCTTGGATGAAACATGGCTTAATGCTAACCATACTGTAGGCCGTTCTTGGAACGATGACACAGCAGCATCTACTTCCAAAGTTCCTGTAGGAAAAGGATCGCGACTTATAATTTGTCACGCCGGAACCATCAACGGGTTTGTCGAAGGTTCTCTCATGGCTTTTGCGTCAAAAACCACTGGAGACTATCATGAAGACATGAATGGAGAAAAGTTTACTGAATGGTTTACCTCAATGTTGTGTAGCCTCCCTGAACCATCTATTATAATTATGGACAACGCCCCATACCACTCGATGCAAATTGACAAGCCACCTGCCCAATCCCAAAAGAAAGCTGATATCGTCGCATGGCTTCGTAAAAATGGCGTAGATGCAAACATGAATATGTTAAAAGCGGAATTAGTACGTCTTTTAAAAGAAAACAAACCAACCAAGATCCGATACGTCATTGACGAAATAGCATTAGAACATGGGCACAGAGTTATACGGTTACCGCCTTACCATTGTGAGTATAATGCGATTGAGTTGGTGTGGGCTCAAATTAAGGGATATGCTGCAAGACACAATACAGAACCCCCATTTACCACAAAAAAAATGCTAAAATTATTAGAAGAAGCTTGTGAACATGTGACTAAAGGAGACTGGGAAAAGGTTGTGAATAGAACTGTTAAATTAATAAGGGAAGATTATGAAAGATATGTGAAAATAGATAATATTATAGAAAACGAACATATAATTATTAATGTAGGTGATGATAGCAGTGACGACAGTGAAAATAGTAGTATGGACGAATCTGATTAATTATGGCCTTTTGTGGCACCTTTTTTGGTATCTTTTGTATTCATATGTTTCTTGTGTGCATATAAAGTATGTATATTCATTTTCATTCAAATATTCAGTTCGTTCAAATAAATTAAATAAACATATACATTTTTGTTTTATTAAACCTATTTAATCAGGTACAAAAACAAAACTTAATTGTTTTTTGTTCGAGAATAAATTGACATTCCACATCACTATTGTAATGTGTCAAACCGGCCATCATAGCGTGCCGCTAGTGTAGGTGGAATACTTGCCCTTGCTCGTGTCTGGAGACGCGGCGTGTTGCGCGGCGCGTGGTGCGTCGCGTCGCGCGGGCCGTCGCCGCGTCACGCCAGAACACTTCTGCAAGAATGCTCTCGTACTTTACTATAGGTATGCGCGATGCACCACGCGCCGCGTCTCCAGAAACGAGCCCTAATAGT
The DNA here is from genome assembly GCA_029955525.1 of Oeneis ivallda. NCBI lineage: Eukaryota > Metazoa > Arthropoda > Insecta > Lepidoptera > Nymphalidae > Oeneis > Oeneis ivallda. The sequence goes on from JARPMR010000022.1 coordinate 14,212,103, forward strand.
CGGACGTAGGGTTGCCATATTTTCCAGAACCTCTTCCCTCCACCCAAGTGTCGAGGCAATTGGATGAAGGGAAATGTTTATAGGTGAAATAAACCCAACATTGCAGATGGGAGTTTATTTTGATCTACACTATACATCCGTAACGTTTAAGTACCCCGTTAAACGTCGATGAAAAATTATTAAGTTATTAGTAAGTGATGCAAAACTTTTGGGCTTTGGTGCGCCCTAAAAGATTGTCAGTGTACCAGGCATACTAAATAAATCATTCTTTGGATTGACTGCGTATCGGCAATTGACATACTTGGATATGCTACATTTATGTAAGAGGATAACGAATTGATTAGCGCCAAGGGGGCGAGTTATGTCACGCAACGCTGACATAAGTACATAAGTTCAAATCGACCTACATAAAAGCTGCAATACCACTTTCGTCGTCGCAAATCACCGGCGTCAGTATCTCGGCCTCGGTCAATGTGCGTCGTGTATGTCGTATGCACATATACGGAGTGCGCTCGCCGATTCTCGTTGCATCGAGTGCAACGAGAATTCGCAGGCAGTGTGTATGCGGCTCACGTGCCGGAAAACGAAAGTGATCTGATGCGTTTCTCTTCCCTCGATTGATGCACGCCCGCCTAACCTAAGCCGAGCCCTCGTTAACTGTATTATTCAAATTGTGTTTGCGAAGTGCGCCCGCCCGGGCACGGATCGATCACACACGGAAACATTCGTCGCTTGCACTCTCGAATACAATTTAATTCAAGTGCGCCCATCCCATCCCACGGCACGGCGTGGTTTGTTTGCGTCCCGTCGAAAGGCGAACGCACCCCGTCTACCTAGTACATACCTAGCACTTACCGTGTTACTGCTTAGTGCTCAACCCAGGTGCGAGCGGGTGCGGGCAGCGGAGCGAGTAGTGGGCGCGTCCTCCTAGCATTCATGCCGCTCTGCACCCGCCTTTGATTAGGACACGTCCGCGCGTTTTCCTTCCAATTTCTTATAAATCTTAAGCGTTTGTCCTACACGTTCGCTCCGCTGCCCGCATCCGCTCGCACCTGGGCCGCAGACTTAAGCGGATGCTGCATTAGGTCGCGACGCGATGTGCTTCTCGCTAAACTAACAAACACAATAATGCGGATCATTCATTTGCTAGATTATTACAAGCTGGCTTATATTTCGGCCTAATATTACTAGATATGTGACTAAATTGATAGCCTAGTGGTTAGGACTGCGTTCTGCTATTCGGGCGGTCGCAGGTGTGATCCCGGGCATGGTTTAATACTCAAAGCCCGGGCACACTCTTCTGACGAGTTATGTTTGTTTATGTAATTAAATATCATATGCTTCAACCTAAAGGAAATCTGCACGCCTAAGAGTTCTCCAATGATGAACTATGGTCTATATACCTAACCCATCTCTGAGTGGAGACCTACGCTAAGTAGTGAGCCGCTTATGGGTTGCCGTCCTGACTATATTTTTTAAATTTCTTCCCCACATAGTTGCGAATTGTGATCTAATGTAGCCTCGGCTTTAGACGGCGTTTTACGACCCAATAAAAGTATCCTTCAATTGTTTGTTATCTGTTTTGTAAAGCTATTCAGTTTAATGTGGACCGATTACCGTAACACTGGCTCTTATCATTGTTATTATGTTTTTGAAACGATAACTAATTTGTTAATGGGTTCTATCAACAATTAGAATGAATCTTGTTTGGATATTTTCGGAGAGAAAACATTGTTTGAGCTTTTAAGATAACTTTGATGATGTTTTCTTGCGTTTATGAACTGCACTCTCTTTACAATGAAGGTGAAATCTTTCTGGTAGTAGATAAAATAAAATTTTGTTTGTGAGGTATCCAGGTATGGAAATGTCTAATAATGTCGGTAACAAAGTTGTATTTAACAAGCAAATTATTATTTAAAAAGAAAACAAAAGCCCGTAGTATTCCGTGCCTATTTATTATAATTTTAATTTGATGTTTGCACTACCGCGTAGTAATCTTGTTATAAGCTTATCAGTAGGGATACTACTACTGATAAGCCTACTGATAGAGATAGTCTTCTCAATCTGTCACTCTTAACGGAGTGTGTCAGGATGTATTGTGACGTCAGTCGTCGGCGGTCTCCTTGGTTTTGGGTCACACCGCCTCCCGCGCGCGGCGCGATGCTCCTCCACTTGTGACGGTTGGCAGCGTCGCGGGTGCGCTCCACCACACTTGTCTGAGTCACTGCTTTGACCAAACCCGCGAGTGGATGAGCATCCTCTCGCTCTTCACTCCACCTGACGTCCCTCAGCAGTATGGTGATGGTGAACGTGCGTTGTTCCAGGTACTCAGAACGTACCAATGCCACCGCGGCCATCGTCGTCGCTGTCGGACGGCAGCGGGCCCACGGTGCCGGGCCGGCCGGGCGCCGGCGCGACGGGCGGCGCCGGGCCTCCGCCGGCGGGCGCGCCCCCGCCCGGCGCCATGCTGCCGCAGCCCTACCCGCACCACGGCCCCTACAAGCCGGCGCCCTACCCGCCGCAGCCGCCCTACGCCTACCCGCCGCGGAACCACCACCCCTACCCCTACGGCGGCTACCGGCCGACGCCGCCGCCGCATCCCTCGCATCCCTCGCAGCACTACCAGCCTCTCAAGGTATACATCACAACACCAGACCTCTCTATATTGAGCGGGGTACAGGCCTCGAGGTATGGCCTCCATACCTGAATTAGGCACGAGGACGAACACTTCCCCGGTGGATGTACTTTGTCAGGTGTCATGTCTGTCCTCTATGTATTGAGAAGTGTCTTTAGTTCTCGGTAAAACTCAGTGGCCGCCTTTGCGCACTTTCTATCTATTTTTGTCTATTATAATAAAGTAAACATTAATTTATATGTGTAGCAATAAAGAATTTTCTATCTCTCTATTTATCTACTGCCTCGTGTGAAAGGCGCATTACTTCATAAGTATTGTATTGAGTTAACGTGTGTGATGCTGGTGTTACAGCAAGCCGGTCGGCACATGGGCCCGCCAGGCGAGGCGATGCCGCCGCCCACGGCGCCGGGCGAGGCGCACGACAACGGGCCCGCGGCGCCCGCCACCGCGCTCGTCACCACCGGGCCCGACGGCGCGCCGCTGGACGAGGGCAGCCAGCAGAGCACGCTCAGCAACGCGTCGGCAGGTGCGTGACGGCCCAACTCTAGTCGCTGAAGTAAAGGGCTTGCAGTAACTGTTCAGTGGTCATCAAACTGTTTGGTGATAGAATGGTATCTTCCTTTCGATAAGCGAAAGATTACGGAGTGCAAGATGTAGGTACGTATTTATACAAAGACGTCGTCGTTGTCGTTATAGGTATCGACGTCAATCGTCAACTGCTGTGCATATTATGTGAGTATCCTGTAGGAACTTCCACACGTCACGGTCTTTTGCCGCCCTTATGAAGTGGAAAAAGTGCTTTCCTGCGACTCTTCAAACGTCGCCGGTCCGCTTAGTGGGGAGTCTGCCAACGCGCTTTTCAAAGCGAGGTCGCTTTATCTAAAACTAGCCGATGCGCACGACTCTTTGGTTTTTAAAATCCCCTTTGATAATATGGGATAGTAAATAGTAGCCTATGTCACTGTTCAGTTCCTTAACTATACCCATCCAAAAAATCACGTCAGCCCGTAGCTCTATTGCGGCGTGATTGAAGGACAAACCAACAAACAAACCCATTTCGCATATTAGTATGATTTCGCCGGAATCATACAGTCAACGACAAAAGATTTCCATAGCGACGACGACATGTCAGTGTTACCAAATAACGGTTTCTAGTAAACTGTGTATGCAGCACAGTTGTTTAATGGCACGTGGTTGTGGTGTTTCCAGCGTCGGGCGAGGAGCCGTGCGGCACGCCGAAGAGCTCGCGCAAGGAGTACGGCGCGGGCAGCGCGGCGCCGTCGCCGTCGCCGGGCGGCGCGTCGCACTCGTCCGCGCACGACGACTACGACGCCGCGCCCTCGCCCTGGCCGCGCCCGCCCTCTAGTCCCGTGAGTCGCGAGGGAGCTTTCACACAATCACCTCTCTCTGAAGCGTGCTGCACACTCAGGTCGGCACGTTCGATTCGGCAGCGTTTGTTGAACAACAAAGCCTGAATAGTCCAACGGTTAGAGGTGTGGACTGGAAACTGAAACGTTGAACCCGCTGAATTGGCATGTTCGAGTCGGCTCGGTATAATTCAGCTTTCGTTCGGGTTGTTGTCTCTAGTTTTACAACTGAAGAAATGTTGATCGGTTAGCAAATCCCGAAGTGGGATTTTAGCGCCTGGCTCAAACGCATGTAGAGTCTGTTCAATAAATCAGTTGCTATGTATGCACAAAATTGAAAAAAGTGACCCATGTAAGTAAACTGACTTATTGAAAAGACTGTGCAGCATGTGGCTGCAGACTTTGCCCAAACATATATCTACACTAGCTGACCCAGCAATCTTTGTACCGCCACTACTTATAAATGAAAAATGAGTTCAATAAACATTTTCCAGTGGACCAAATTGTGAATCTAAACCATCCTCGAATCCCCATGAACTCACACAAAAAATTTCATCAAAATCGGTCCAGCCGTCTAGGAGGAGTTCAGTGACATACACACGCACACAAGAAATATATATATTAAGATTTTATTCTATTTTACCGCCCTGGTGTTGCCGACCTGCCTATGCGTGTAGCACGCCTAACTCAATGTATTACATGTCGCTTAAGTTCGTCCGGCACCAACCCGGCGGCGTCCGGTCTTGGACGTAGGCTTGTATGAATTAGAACGCGTCGTTTGATACGTGCCGGATAACTCTATCCAATATCCGGCCCCTAACGAATTCATACGGCACATGGCACCTACACTCAGACTGAGATCTATAGAGCGTACGTTGAATTAGATCTGACTTAGGACAGTGTTAAAAGTCAGAGAAATTCAAAGTGCACTGTAGATCTCTGCCTTAATCTTTAGCCTGAGTACATTCAGTGCGCATATCTTTCTTTTATACAACATCTGTGAAAAGTCTTCACTCTTGTCACCCTAATTGTACTTGCTCTGCAATCTGACTTTTATCCTCTAATCTTTTCTACAGAATTTGATATTACCTAGCCGCTAGCGATCTTTATTCCCGTAACTTTTAAGAGCACTTGACTCCAGAGTCATCTATATATCCATTAGTATAAACTGGACCGCAAAGAAAAAGGGTCGGTTAGAAGATCTTCAATATCTTCAAAAGTACCTGACTTAATGAAATAATGACTAAATTAAAGAATATTTTAATGTGCTTAATTGAAAATAAAGAAAACATGAATTCAAGATTTTAATTTTTAATATAAATAAAAATGAATGTTGGTAAGCGCATAACTCAAGAATGGATGGACCAATTCGGTTAATTTATTTTTTTGTATGTTCCTTAAGGTCCACGGAAGGTTTTAATAAAAAAAAAACAAAAAAAAAATTCACGCGGACGAAGTCGCGGGCATCAGCTAGTTTTTAATAAATGTAAAATATTTTTTTCATTTTGAAGATTTTCTAACCGACCTTGTTTCTTTGATTTTGACCATCAGTCAGGTCAGTTTATTCAAGTTGCAAGTCTTGTCCTCGCGAGAAGTATACGAGGCCGCTTATCCTCTCTCTAATACCATGAGTCATATTGAAACATCAAAAGGCTCAATCTCCTCAACTCTCCCTGAGTCAATTGTCACCCAGACCACACGCTTCTATTAGCTACTGTTTCCCAAACAACTTCTTTGGGTCACTCTATTCGCGTGAATCGCATTGAACCATCTATATGGCCCCTTAAGTAGTCCTTGTCTTGACCTCTAATTTTGACGTTATATAGTCAAGTTAATTTTATTCCGAAACGATTTTACTGCTTGTATTAAAAAAAAAATTTGAATCCCTGATTTTTATGTAAATATGCATAATTATATAAAGTTGTGTATTATGTTATATGTATGTACAAATTAAAACATTGGTGTCAATAATTCTGTTGTACATAATCTCTAAGCTAAATTAGCTTGACAGCTCTAAATCTCTCTATTTTTATACCAGTCCATTTAGTTAAGAGATTTAACAGAATTAGTGACAATGTTTATGGTTAATATCAAAAATGTTACTAAATGGAATCTTAGTTAAATAGGCATGATGACAGTAAACATGAATCAATGAAATTATGAATTTACCTAATGAAATAGGATTCAAGGATTATAAAAAACGGATTTATTTTTCTGTTTTGAGCGAGATTGATATTTATTTTGATAAAATAAAACTATAAAATACAGGAATCCGCTATATTGGATTGAACACCAATTAGAGTGATAAAAAAATTATCATATACAAACTATACAAACTATCTCCAAACTTTGTCAAACTTCTATGAAAAAAAATAGAGATGACGTCACTAAGGACGCCATGACACCGTCGAGCGTGTTTGCGTAAATTTTAAAACTTAAAATTAAAATTGGCATTTTTATCTACCAAACTTTTTTTTTTGCTGAAATAAGATATTTTTTCGAAGCTTTTGAACACCACCCAACAGTTTTTCAAAATATGTCAACTCATCATGCCTATTGTAATTTCACTTCTCGTGCACAATTAATAAAGTGCACAAGAATGGGTATTATATTGTGTATTTCTTTAGATTGTCACCTCCATCAAACGGGATACACGTTGTTTTGTCAATAATATCTTACACATATTATTTCATACTGGGCGTATCAAAATTAATAATTCCATTGTTAATAATTAAACTACCGGTTGCCCGCGATTTTGGCGAATTTTCCAATGTAATTTTTCAAGTTAACATTAACAAAGCGTAAATCTGTCCTTTTACCTTCACTACAGATATAATAACTAAGCGTCATGTATTCCCATAAATTATTTTCCATCCAAATGACAGAGTTACTCACAGTTTAGAAAAGACATACTTGGCCTTTTATTCGGTTAAATTAATCTGTATTAATTTTGGTACGCCCGAAATGATTGAAATGTTAATTTTGGTTTTACTTTTAATACCGCTCCGTACCCCGTACCGCTAACATATCTGTGTAGGAAGGGAAGCATTGCATCATGTCATGTATGTGTATTTCAGGTGTTTAACAGTCACATACCGCCGGAGTCCTACAGATCAAAGGTTTATAATTTATATCCACATTAAAGCTGACTAAGCATGTTGTAGTGCTCGAAGTTAAACCTAACGCGTGGTATGCATGGCGATCTCTTTCTTGCTCCTGCTCCATCAGTGCTAGGATCTAGACGGCAGACTGCATTTGAACTGCAGGCCGACTGCAAAATTGCAGTTTGGAAGCAGTGAAGCGCAGTTCAGACTAAGCTACCATTCCGCTATAGCATACTGTGTGGGGCTGCGCAAACATGGACAGTACACACTTTTGTTTCACTTATTTTCATGCAATAAATATGGAGCCGCTTGATCCAGGCGGCGCAAGACCGAGGCCTTTGGTAGTCCATGCAAGAGACCTTTGTCCAGCAGTGGACGTCTATCGGTTGATGAAGAAGAAGAAGAAGAAATATGGAGTGGAAGCAATTGGACACAAAAAGTGTCTAGGTACATTTGCGCTGTTGCTGGTTGATTTCATATTTATTGTATAAAAAAAAATATTCAATTATTTGGCTTGTATCCGACAAGGGACTAAAAAGGCTACACGTTTGCGCAGCGTCTATCTTACTCATAACCGTAACAAGCATAGAATGTCATAGCTAGTATAGCCAGGGTTACCTTACTATGAACGTGCGCCATATTATTCAACCGAGTGATCGAAGGCACTAAAGTAGTCTGTATCCTGGCCTAGCATGCACGCTCGAGCAAATTTTGTCTACCCCTTTTCTCGTATTATTTTATCTCTATATCTCTCTCTCTTCTCTATCGAAACTAACATCGTTGCACACCATAATTCGTCTCGTTACGTCAAAAGTAGTGATAAAATTATTTTCTCTATTTTTCTCTACGAACTCCAACATGGTGAGTGGCGATGTAATTTTCTAGAATTTTGAAGTTAAAAAAAGAGTAAGTGAGAAATCAGTCTACATCGACAATATCTCTCTCTCTTCGCGAGATATCACTTCAACGTGCATGCTAGGCCTGCTGGAGACTGGCCGAAGTATCCCGGGAAATCAAATAATTTTAAAAGAAATTGGAGTCCGAATTTTTTTAAGGCAAGACCTCAGTTGGACTACTCCATTGACCCCTATAATTAATCTATGATTAAAACTGGACTGGCTGTCCCTTTACAAATGACAGCTTAAGTTATGGATCAATTTGAAGCGCCGCATTTCACATACGAGCGTCTCTGGAACTAATAATATAGGGATGCAGGAAGTGCCAAAAAGTATCAACTATCAGTTGTCAACTAGTGCCATCGCTAATTTTAGTTCCTTGGACAATCGTTACTGTCTACAGCGCCAAAATGGCGTCAATCAAGTAGGTCCAAAACAATATGACGGGCAAGCTGTCCAGTGTAAATCATAGATTAATTTAAGAGGTCAGTGGACCACCCAGACTATTGAGAAAGTCGTTCAATCACGGTGGAGCAGTAGACTTGTAAATGTTTTTATTTCTTTTACTTTATTAACCATGCATCGATCTAACGCTCTGTAGAAATATTTTTTGTTAATTATAAAAAGCTTAGCTTAGTTAATATTTAATGCAGTTTTATTTCCTTTTTTTGGTGTTGGGTCTCTTCTAGTTTAGATTTAATACAAAATATGCTATGTTTGGTCCTTACCATCACGGTATAGTGCATTTTCGAGCAAATGTTACCTTTAACATTTGCTCGAAAATGCTTTATGCCGTGATGGTAAACATTGTCTTGATATTTTACCATACTAATGCAGTAAGTCGCAAACAATATAGTTTTTAGATTTCATCATTTGCATCAGTTTGTACGATTAATGCTAATTTTATTTTAGCATAATAAATAATTTACTCTTGATTAGCTAAGTACTCGTATACCTTGTATTTATGAATGTTGCTGAGAGTTATTATGTTGTGTATGAAACTATGAACTAATTTTTAATAATGCTACCCAGTATTTCGTTCATGAGCATGTTCTCACACAGAGGGATGAACATAAAATCAGTTTTCAACCGCGCCGATGCAATCAATCACATCAGCAGATACATTTTTAAGGGAGATCGCCCACGGCGACAGTAGCGATACAATACAATCGCAAAAAGACCGCGATTCTGTCGCAAGTCGTATACCTTCGCCCACGTAACAACGATTCTGCATCGCTACTATCGCGATACAACGTCGGAACAGACGCGATGCAGCATCGATTCAATCGTGCGCCGCGCTGTAGTTAACGCCTGTGGCCCCCCGCTCTTCTTTTATCCGATGTCGTGCGAAACAGTCGCGCGTTAGTACGATACAGAAGCGATGCTGAATAGATAGTAGATATGCGATTGTATCTACTCAAGGATGATTATACGAGTCTGCCCGCGAAATTCAAATTTTATTTGGTTTTTCGCAATTTGTAAACTAACACGACAAACTAGGCTAATGGCATTCTAATTGCGCCAGTAGAATTATCATCTTCACAGTTTTACATAAAAATCTTTACTTGAAAGTGACCAGTTTAAGAAATTAATCAAAATACTGAGTTGGACGTGAGTTACTCACAAATTAGTCGATATTTTCATTAATTTCAAGTAAAGATTTTTATATAAACCTGTGAAGATGATACTGCCATTGTCGCAATTAGAATGCCATAAGCCTACTTTGTCGTATTAGTTTACAAATTGCGAAAAACCAAATTAAATTTGAATTTCGCGGGCAGAAATGTGTCTTCCACCTTAATTGCTACCATCGCGCTATGCAAATGTGACGAACCGCCAAAAGTAGCGATGCAGACGCGCGTTAACGAAACGCGCTACAGATTCGCTGCAAAAAGTCGCCGTGGGCGATCTCTCTAACTCAATGAGTAACTTGTCGAAAACTAGTTCCTGGAATAGTTAACTCGTGTTGGTGTTGAAAACTGATCTTCCCATACGTGAACAGTCTGAACTCTTAAGTGAACATATTACAATCATTTGAATTTATTTTTTAAGTGCGACTAAAACCCACGAATGATTGTTAACAATATAAGAGAATATTTTTAAAATTCATTTATTGAAATTAAAACTTCCACTGATACCCTCGGCGTTTGACGTACTTTATGTTCTACCTGGCAATTAATAGTATTACATTAAGCTTCTTCGGTTTCGCAGAGCGTCAGCTTTATTACAACAGCTTAGGTTTAGGTATACATTAGCTGACTCAAAAGGTGACGCTCCATTCATTATATTTAGCAGGGCTAACTTTGTCTTACACAATCTCTAAACTTAATTGACAGGTCTAAGGCTGAGATCTATAGATCGTACTCTGGTTCTACTCAGGACTCAAGATAGAGTTAAAGTGAGACACAAATATGTTCTGACATAAATCTGTCTCGTTTTAACTCAGTCTTGAGCCTGAGTTGAGCAAGAGTGCCATCTATAGATCTCATCCTAAGTATCGTGCTATCCCTTTAATAATAATGTGGGAAAGGAAAAGGATAGTCTGCAGGTCGATTACGTAAAAGCTGCATCAATCATTGCTACAGTATCTTGGCTGAGTTTATCGCGTCCTTTCTGCAACAATGCAGTGTAGCTAATAGCGTTGAGTATCTGCCAATCAGAGGCGATTACAATCGTCACACTGTAGCTCATTTTTAGAGAATCGCACAGCTGAGATTCAGACCTGTCAGTTTAGTTATGAGATTGTGTAGGACGAGATAAGCCAGTATGCGTAGTTGCGTGTGGTCCGTTAGCGGATGTATGATGTGCGTTGTTGTGCCAGAAGTCGGACTCGCTGGGCAAGCTGTACGAGATGGACGACGCGCCCGAGCGGCGCGGCTGGGTGGAGCGGCTGCTGGCCTTCATGGAGGACCGCCGCACGCCCATCGCCGCCTGCCCCACCATCTCCAAGCAGCCGCTCGACCTCTACCGGCTCTACCTGCTGGTGCGCGAGCGCGGCGGGTTCGTCGAGGTGAGTACACCCATCACTAAAAATAGTGGAGGTTCCCCTGACGCCACTTTTTCTCCCATTATTTTTCCCCCATTATTTTTCCCCCATTATTTTAAAATAGTGGAGGTTCCCCTAACACCACTATTTTCCCCCCATTATTTTAAAATAGTGGAGGTTCCCCTAACACCACTATTTTCCCCCCATTATTTTAAAATAGTGGAGGTTCCCCTAACACCACTATTTTCCCCCCATTATTTTAAAATAGTGGGGGTTCCCCTAACACCACTATTTTCCCCCATTATTTTAAAATAGTGGAGGTTCTCCTAACACCACTATTTTCCCCCATTATTTTAAAATAGTGGAGGTTCCCCTAACACGACTATTTTCCCCCCATTATTTTAAAATAGTGAAGGTTCCCCTAACACCACTATTTTCCCCCCATTATTTGAACCCCCATTCGCGGATACGATAGCTTGAAAGCTGTTTCGCCCATTTTGTTATTGTTGTTCTAGCTAAGTTATCAAGCGCGTAAATATGTTTCTTACCTAAATATTCTTTATTTATGAGGCAGTGCAGTGATAAAAAAAAATGCGGTATTACAACTACTTTATAAATCTCAGATATTTATAGCGGAATTATATCCGTACCGTACCCAAGTTGGCAGTAAAACCCAGAGCTATGCAAGTGACTAATAGACTTCAGTTTGAATTTATGTTAGCGCAGGCAACTAGCTTTATGTGCATAGTCATAAACCCCCACAGCACTTTACGATACTGAATAATAATTATCATTCTACCGTTTAGCGTTCAGTACGCTTTCAATATACGGACCATGTTGTTAGAGTATACTTGAAATTGTATGTCTGCGGTCGCTCTAGACAGCAAAAAAAAAATCAGTAGAACTACGAACGTCGTTATACTGAGACGTGGTGCGTTGCGCGTTTTCCTCTTAGAATATAAATCCCGCTTTTTTATCGTCAGTATGGTGAGGTTCGTTCATTATTAATATATTTAATTACCAACTTTATCCCATAACTTTTTACACAACAAACAAAGTTATGGGATAAAGTTGGTAATTAAATCAATCGCGGAACTTATTTCCTAAACCTAACTAGGTTTAGGAAATAAATTCCGCGCCAACCCTCGGTTTTTCGGGATTAAAGGCAGCTTATGTCATTCTCCAAGTCCTGAAGTATACCCATGAAAGAAATCACGTCGGTCCGTTGCTCTGTTGCTGCGTGATTGAAGGACAAACTAATAAACACGTACACCATTGCATTTTATAATATTAGTAAGGATTGCTCAGCTCACACTAAACCTTGGTACTTTATGTACACGTTAATGTGACTTCGTGTTCATTGCAAACAGTAATATCTTGGGTGCTTTAAAACCTTTACATTAAAACTTGTGATGGTTCGTAGAATACGGAAAATCTAACTTGTGTTGTGTTGTGCTGGCTGATTGAATGTTTTTTTTTTTTACTACTGGGATTTTCTAGATTATTTTTGCACTCTTTACAATATATTCCCCTTTTTTTACGTAAGGGAAATAAGAGTATTGCTATTCGATGATAAATTACTACATATAGATATTGCTCGATTCGATCGAATCGATTAGTGTGACCGAGTTGAATTCAACCTACCTAGCTATAAGTAATATTCGTACGCGATAAATTATTGAGAATGTGTTGAATATGAAAATGGAAAATTTGATAAAGATCTTCGGTTTGATATTTCCGTTTGCTTAGGGAATGAAAATCTTGAAAGGATCACCACGGAATGGAATACGTTCTTGGGCCGCCTATATCCTACGGCTGCCAACGAGAACGCACATGTTTTTGCGCACGTTGTGCACTATAGTATCTCTAGCTCAGTTGGCTAGATTCCGGGTTCTCGCTAGTTTTAATTCGGTAGGAAGGACAATAATAATATTCCTGTTATCCATAACATTATCAATGGGAAAGTGTGTGTTTTTTGTTGATTTTATTGGTGTATCCCACAATCACTCGGCAACGAAGTAAAGAATCGACATAGGTGAATGACATAGGATACCTTAAAAAAACAGAGTGTTAAGGATTTTTACAAGCTTTTATTAAAAATCAAACTACAGGTACGGTACGGTTTTAAAATCCCGCCGGGATTCTTTGATTTTCCGGGGTAAAGGGTAGCATATTAAGTCACTCTCAGGTCCTCAAGTCTTAAAAAAAATGCAAAAAAATCACGTCGATCCGTAGCTCCGTTGCAGCGGGATTGAACGATAAAGCAATAAAAAAACTTACTTTCGCATTTATAATGTCAGATAAAATAGTTGTCATATAAGTAAGATTATTATTATTAGAGTTCTAGCTACAAAATACAATGTTAAGCTTGCCTGCTTTGGTTAATACATTGAAGTAAATTCTTCTTCGCTGACTTATATTAACTCGCTGTTCCATTCGAAGGTGACGAAAAACAAAACGTGGAAGGACATTGCGGGTCTACTCGGCATCGGCGCGTCGTCGTCAGCGGCGTACACGCTACGGAAGCACTACACCAAGAACCTGCTCGCGTACGAGTGCCACTTCGACCGCGGCGGCATCGACCCGCAGCCCATCATCAACCAGGTGGAGGCATCCACCAAGAAGAAGAGCGGGAAGTCTAATAGCACGTCTAATGCAGGTGAAAATAATACCCATACATTTCTCTTTTAAGCTATTGCATAGCTTTTATCGCGGGCTTTGAGCGCGGCGACCGAATCAAGAAATTCCGTAACGAAAATAAACCGTAATGAAAAATAGATGTTGGCCGATTCTCAGACCTACCCGATATGTACACAAAATTTCATAAAAATCGGTCCACCCGTTTCGGAGGAGTAAGGTAACAAACATTGTGACACGAGAATTTTATATATTAGATCTTGTTTAGCCGAAAATGTGAGCTAAATGGTGACATTAAAACTCTACTAACAATATTTTGAAAGCAGATCTTGCTAAATCCTCCCTCCTGCTAGATATGCAGCAGTTGCTGTTTTCAAAACACCAAATATGTTAAGTCCATCTTACCACACCATCTTATGCACACCTGAATGCAAAGCGGATTGCTTCCATGTTACTGTGTAATAACCTCGAGTTATCGATATGCTTTTTGCGTTGTATAAATGTATTATTGATGATGAATATTTGTATTTGTGTCAGGGTCATCAAATTCGCAAGAACAGTTCGGGGCGGGCGGCGCGGGGCAGGGCGGCGCGCCCATGGACGGCTACCCCGCGCACTACGCGCCCTACCCGCCGCAGCCTAACCAGCCGCAAGGTATACCCCGCACAACCCACACGACGCCACATACTTATCCACACAACACACACTACCCCACACACCACACTACCCCCACACTATCCCAAACACCACACACTTCCCCACACACTACCTCATCCACCACCAACCCGCACACACCCTACACACCACACTACCCCTACACACCACACTACCCCCACTCACAGCACACCACATACTACCCCCACACACCGCACAAAACCCTACTCACCGCACACCACATACTACCCCACACACCACACACTACCCCACACACCACACACTACCCCACACACCACACACTACCCCACACACCACACACTACCCCACACACCACACACTACCCCACACACCACACACTACCCCACACACCACACACTACCCCACACACCACACACTACCCCACACACCACACACTACCCCACACACCAACCACTACCCCACACACCACACACTACCCCACACACCACACACTACCCCACACACCACACACTACCCCACACACCACACACTACCCCACACACCACACACTACCCCACACACCACACACTACCCTACACACCACATTCTACCCCACATACCACACTGCACCACGCACTACCTACTCCACGCAGCACACTCCACAATTAAACGTATGTACTAAGTTATGTACAAGCATCAAGTTAGGCACTCAGCCAAACACTTGATTTGAGCCGTGAAGATAGGCTTATTTGTTAACATACATAAGGTTATTTTCCATGACATTATTCTTATGGTCCAAGATCCCAGTGCCGCCAGACCTAAGTTATTTTCTCAGCAATTATTTGTGTACGATAGAGTACTGTTCGAATGTCCTTTCAGTATATGCGTACTAGCTAGATTGTGCTGACGGCCAATTTCCAGATACCAGGTGCTAAAGGTAGGTAAAAACTAGAATAACTTATCTTAAATTCTCAGGGCTGATTTTCATATATGTTTTAAAGAATATTGTAAAAATTAATAAATTAATACTGCCAGACGCTTTGAAGCTCCCAAAAATATATATAATTTAAGTTAACTTATATTCTCAGTTCTGATTTTTATACATGATACTCAGGGAACTATTGCGATATTATCTGTAAGCTGCCAGACCTATTGGAAGGGTCAAACATCCCCCCAGACACACATTATGCGTCCCCATATGTATGAGCGCTAGAACATGATTCACTTGTTTAAGTGTGTGAGAGATAATATCATCATACTATAATATTATAAATGCGAAAGTGTGTTTGTTGGTTTGTCCTTCAATCACTCTGCAACAGAGCTATGGATCGACGTGATTTTTTGCCTGGGAGCTTAGGATCTAGAGAGAGAGAACTATTGCAATATCTTCTGCAAGCTATACCCAGGCAAAAAATCACGTCGATCCATAGCTCTGTTGCAGAGTGATTGAAGGACAAACCAACAAACACACTTTCGCATTTATAATATTATAGTATGATGATATTATCTCTCACACACTTAAACAAGTGAATCATGTTCTAGCGCTCATACATATGGGGACGCATAATGTGTGTCTGGGGGGATGTTTGACCCTTCCAATAGGTCTGGCAGCTTACAGATAATATCGCAATAGTTCCCTGAGTATCATGTATAAAAATCAGAACTGAGAATATAAGTTAACTTAAATTATATATATTTTTGGGAGCTTCAAAGCGTCTGGCTAAAGTAACCGCCGGCGGTAAGTGTCTGGCAGTATTAATTTATTAATTTTTACAATATTCTTTAAAACATATATGAAAATCAGCCCTGAGAATTTAAGATAAGTTATTCTAGTTTTTACCTACCTTTAGCACCTGGTATCTGGAAATTGGCCGTCGGCACAATCTAGCTAGTACGCATATACTGAAAGGACATTCGAACAGTACTCTATCGCACACAAATAATTGCTGAGAAAATAACTTAGGTCTGGCGGCACTGGGATCTTGCTCTATTAGGGTTCTGTACCAAAATTGTAAGAAAGGAACCCTACTTCTATTATCCGTCTGTCTGTTTATCACATCTGATCATCAATATGATGCATAGCCAAATTTTTTCGTTTGAAAATTCAAGTTTTATGTGGTAACAGTCTGAATAGTGCCAAAAATCTCATCAATGCATTGCCAATTTTCAGTATCTTCCAAAAATAAAAATACAATACCTTACATTCTACAGATACCCTACATAAATACAGTACCAAAAATACTAACCAAAATTCTCTACAACTATACTTATTATGTCGTACACATTCTCTAAACTAAAATGAAAGCTCTCAGTATATTATAGCTATGCCTTTCAAAATACTCCTTGGTGTAAAGGATAGCACTATAGATTTTGACTTGACAACTTAGTTTAGTTTATAGATTGTGTACAACTGAATGGGTACTTTGATGGTTGTACATACATAGCTTTAAACTTATACAATATAGTGCCAATAGATGGGTTACTGAACTTAAAGCACTAGAGTCTAGACTAGTGTTAAAGCGTGCACGTACCGCGTACTACCGCTGTAAATGTGCTAACTAGATCTAGCGTTAGGAAACTGCTTCCGTGTGGTTGACGATACATCAACGCTCGGTGCTTGTTTTAAAAAGTTTACTCAGTCCGAACTAACTTGTATAACAAATTCAGAATCATCAGCTGGTTTAACTTCGAAATCGGAGCAAAATGGAAGTATTTATTCATATTATTTTAGGGTGCTAATTGGATTGTACACGAGTTGAATTTATTGTCACAGGAGTATTATGTTTTTATTAACTTTCCTTTCTTATGTGTTACTAGTGTATGATACTAGTAATAGGTGTTTCCTTACGGAAACCATCATAAACTGGTATCACCGTCGTTTTCATCTGCGCAAAGTACAGAAATCCTTTGTGGGGTTGAGTATAAGCGTTTTTAATATTATGATTCTGAAAGAGCAATAGCTGAGTTATGCTTGTTCTTTTCGGTATAATCATTTTTCCGAACCGATGATAGTCTCGACTTGTCATCAAGTATGCAATTATGATTTTAAATTTGAAAGGATGCTTGAATGAATTTACTATCAATTTAGTTTATGATTGTGTGCAACCGTTTATGCACAACTTTTATTTATGTGGTTAAACCACACCATACGTCTTCCACTATTTTGCTCTGATGACGAAGGCTAACAGATTATATTGCTTTGTTTCGCTTGTCACTAACTCCCTAAATTAAAAAAGCACTAGATTCAACCATTGAAACATCGCCTTGAAAAGCTGCTTTACGCATACGCTTTGTGAAGAAATAAATTATAATAATCTGGTCTTGCTTGGTATAAATATAAAAAAAAATCTTAGTAGAAATATTGGAAATAAATATTTAGCTATGGCGTTCTTCATGGCGATTGTTAAATTGATGAGAATGTTACATTTAAAGGAAATCTTCTGACAATTATTGTGCATTGAGATCTCCTCTAAAATTTTTATGATTGAGTGCATCAAAATTTTATTATAAGGCTCAAGACATATTGGCGCAGAGTCGAAGCGAAGCGGCGCGGTTTTATAATGTTACAAAGTATACTGAACTTTTTTCGCCATGAACCATTGTGCTCAGCAAATACTTCATGTCACTGGGATTGTATACGCGTCTTTTTATATTGTTTGCACAGAAGAAGATTCAAAAGTAATGCAAGTAGTGCAATGCACTGGAGAGGAATATAGTTGCAAAAAATTCACTCTTGGCATCCTTAGAAAATTCTGCTCGATGCCAAGGCCGATTAAGGGTTTTACATCATCGATACGATTTCATTGAAGATAAAGTTTCATTTTCCCCCGCTTCGTCGCTTCGACCCTGCTTTGAGCCTAAAATTGGGTCAAATCAATCTTGGTTGGAATGGCATTCCGAACCAGTGGTAGATTCACTTGACGATTCGAAAGCACTCTGTAAAAGTTTATATTTGAATAAAAAACTATTCTATCCTACTGTAAAAATGCTGGAAGTGTGAAGTGGTCAGTAGATTTCCACCGTGCACGTAACGGGTGGTCTAACCTGTGACCGTGTGGTTGTAGGCGGCGGGCCCGGCGGCGACAACCTCGCCGCCTCCAACCCTTTCGACGAGCCGCCGGGGCCCAGGCGACCCCCAGGTACTCACCGCGCTTGCGTCACTACATAACAACAACATTATTCATGCTGCACACTCATTCGGGACGGTAGTATATTTTGTTGAAGAAAAAAGCCGACTCGAAGCAATGAGGGCTACCGTTTTTATGCTCACTAGTTGGCGCCACTGGCGAGTAAGGTCCTCTGTCAAAATTCATTACTGCTCGCGTGCGAACAGAGTTTAGTTCAACAGACAAGCACGCCTAGCATGTACGCGCGAGTAAGTTTTGTCGACGCCTTTTCTCGTATTATCTCTATATCTCTATCGACACTAACATGGTTGCATACGTGGATTCGTCGAACGAGAAATTAGTCTACGTCGACAATATCTCTCTCTCTCTTCGCGCGAGATATCACTTCAACGTGCATGCTAGGCGGGCAGGAATAATAGTTGTGTTAAAACTCATTTATATACCGTAAGAGTACAATAAATAAAATATCCAGCATGCCGCAGTGTTACGCAGTGCTATTTTGTTACGAATAAAAAGAAGGACATAAGTTTCCGAAAGACAAACCACGCTCAAAGCAGTGCTTAGAAGCGATTCGCAGGGACAACCAACCAACAAGGGGTGAATACCCCTTGTTGGTTGGTTGGTGGTTGGTCTTCAAAACTTCACAACATTTATCAATTAAATAGTTCCGCGATAAAAGCAGTGACATACATTTCGGAGACTTCACCAGTCACCACAGACCAGTACCTCACTCTACAACAGTGCCTCTAGCGGCGAATTCAAACGCGATAGCCCTCATTAGGTACATATATTCGTTCATCTACATAAATATTCGATTTTACCGCCCGGCTGTGCCAATTAATGCCGACTCGAATAAGTGTGTAACTCGCTTTACTGTCATGTCTGTTGTGATACTATAAATGACGATCTGGGGGCCTACCTACCACTGACGCTTTGAGCAGTATTATTTCAATGTTTTGACATGTCATACAATGTCAATCTTAAAGTAAGTAACATAAGAGCGTCATTGGGCGTTTCTTCACTGCACGGCACGGCCCCGACACGACACCGACAATCGCACGCACACATGGAAGTTTTGCATGCGCAACACAAAACATGCATTACGATGGCGTAACCACACCAATGGGTGCCTTGTTACCGACGACATGCCGGCGCCGACATGTTGTCGGGTCGGGTATTTGACTGATATTTTTTATTTATTTAGAATTACGTTTTTAAATATTATAACAAAATGCCATTCCTCTTTTTTAAATATCTTTACTGGTCTCGAAATAATAAGCTGTTTTACTGTGACTGTATCTGTTTCTTTCTAAAACGAATACATATTTCTATGGAGCGTGTATGGTTCTGGTGAATTGTGATATCACACTTTTCTAGCGCTATCTCTGTCTAATAGGAATACTTTAAAGCTCTATAATTTATTTTGTTTTTGGACCAATTTATTTTCTGTTTTTTTAAGTTTTTCTTACATGTTACATTTTCGATTATAAATAATGAATATTAATTAACCAATTATGCGTCCGCTAATGTCGGTATCGGTGCCGTGCCGGGGCTGTGCAAACAATATTGAAATAATACTATTAACGTTGGCGGTAGGCCCCCTGTAACCTTATTCAATTGATAACAGGTATGGTTTTGCACCTCTTGCTCACATCACTCACAATTTCGTAATGTAAGCAACATTTGTGAGTGAAGTTAGCGCGAGGTGGTTTCAAGCCATGCCTGATGATTATACTTTATAATATGGAGACTTCAACGCGAGTCAGTCAAGTCAGAGGTACATCCAACACATAATGACACATTGGCATGTTGTTTAGTCTTCCAGTGGAGTGCTGTATGATGCCTTCACAATACAACCCAAAAAAAAAAAGTATTTTTGCAAGAATATTACTTGAATAATTTAGTTATTTTTATAAATATTTTTGCTAGGTACTCATTTTATTGGATACCGATTTTTATATGATTAAGTTTAAGGGCATCGTATTGTCACGTCACTGTGCGAAGTCACACGTAAAATTCTTTAAAAAAATTGCAGATTATCCGTTTATATTTTTTTTATCATCTAATACTTATTATAAGTTGCAATTGCTGAAGTAGACTTAATATTTTCAATTATTTATATCTGTAGATTTACTATGATATAACCATAGCTTTACCTTTAATTTTACTTTGTTTAAAAACCATATCAATTTTATACTTGCTGGCGCTAGCAGATTACAAGTACAGATAAGAAAGAATAAATAGATTGCTAACTCTGCATAAACGAGTATCAAATTACGCAAAAAATTATCCTAGATGACGTTAATAGAATTTAAAGTTATATTTTATTTTTGACATTGACGAAATATCGTATTTAATTGTTCTGGTTCTTCATATTTGTTTCTAAGATTAAAATACAATTTTTTTCATGATATCGTACAAAAATAGCGAGATTTTAGAGTTTTTTAAGTGTTCTTCGCATAGTTGCATTGATCTTCGGTGGATGGCGTAACATCTGAAAGACGTACACTAACTTACATTTAAGCGAGTTTGTTCTATTGTATGCCGTAAACAATCTATACTTCTTTAACTAATCACACGTTAAACTAATAAACTGTCTACCTTTCTTTAATATTGCAATAAACGTGTTACTCATTCATAACATTGTCACCTTTTATTCTGCAAGACTAGTTTTGTTTCTAAGTGAATCCTTATATTTTTCTATTAATAATACTTCTAAAGCGTGTGGCTGCTTTCTTGCTGGTTTTGATGCTTACTATTAATAAATAATCTGGATTATTGCAGACATATTTTGATATTCTGGAAAAGAAATATTAATCCTTTTTGATATTACGCATATGACGCAGGGCATAGTGCTGAGCTGTACACCCTTTCTGGGTGGTGTCACAGACGAAATTATACTTTTGTATCTAGTTTTGTCTGTGTCACCATTAGTGAATAAAGATATTTACTTTCTTTCTATATTATAAATTCGAAATTGTGTGTTGGTTTGTTCTTCAATCACGCAGCAACAGAGCAGCAGATCGATGTGATTTTTTGCAAGGTTTTCGTGAGATTTTTCTAACTTTACGCTACTGAAGTCACGGGCAAAAGTTAATAATAAAATTTGCATGTTAAATATCTGCTATTTCTAGTGTAGAGGTAGGTTTTTATTGATCCAGTGAATATGTACAATAACACTCATTGGATCAATGAAAACCCCTGTCGTTATGCATGTACTCTTATTTTTTAGTTATTACAATTTCATCACTTAACGGAGAACGGAGAGAATGGGCCCAATGTTGTTGCACTTACTTGCCTGCCATAAAATAAAGATACGAATAATGTCAACATTTTAGGAATAACTCTAATAGCTATTTTAATCGATATCTAATACCTACTTGAAGGAGAGAGCAGCATATATAGTTGTTATTAAGTCCAAGGAGACAAATAAATTATATGCATTTTGACTGACAGATACAATTTTTATTATTATGTATGGGCAACATTACGTGCCAATTTCAATAACTGAGGCATAATACAATTAATACAAAAACTGTCAGAAAGTCCAATTTATTCGTCGATTCAAAGTTAACGCGTTGGTAAAATTGGCACTAGGTTAAAATACGAGCATGGGTAAGAAAGCGCTACTACACTGAGCCCGTAGTCCATATAAAGTTGCCCATTGTTGTTTGGTAACGCGAAGTATGTTTGTTGCGTTACAGGCTACCAGCAAGGTTACGGGTACGAATACGGTCCCTCCTACCCCGCGAACAGGCCGGTGTATCCGCCCTACGGTCCTGAAGGAGAAAGGTTAGTTGCACGGTGATAGTAAATTGATTTCAATATTTGGTCCCTTTTCCACATCAAGTTGCCAAAATATATAGTATATGCAAGCAGTGATAGCCTAGTGGTTAGTACTGTGGTCTCCTATTCGGGCGGTTGCAGGTTCGATCCCGGGCACGCACCTCTGGCTTTTCTAAGTTAAGTGCGTTTAAGAAATTAAATATCACGAGCTTCAATGGTGAAGGAAAACATCGTGGGGAAACCTGCACACCTGAGAGTTCTTCATAATGTTTTCAAAGGTGTGTGAAGTCTGCCAATTCGCATTGGGCCAGCGTGGTGGACTATGGCCTATAACCATAGTACAAACAGAATAGTAGGCTAACTTCATACAAAGTGGCCGCTGCCGGTTTGAATGTATGCGTGAGCAGCGGGCGCCGTGTACGCACGGAAGTTTCACGCACACATTCGCAAAATCTCAACCGGCTCAATCGGCCGGCAGTACGGGCCGCGCGGCGCGCCACAGAGTACTTTTGTATATATCGCGCCGCTGTGCTAATCGCGCGCAATTGCGTATTACGTCGCACGCTCGCTCTTTTTTGTTTGTTTAATTTTTCAATAAAAGTAGTAACCTACCTATTAATAATCGCGGGCATCAGCTAGTCAAAAATAAAAGTGACAACCCTAGGCGTCAACGCAAGAGTAGGTAATTAACTCGCCGATCGGCCTTAGTTAGCCTACTATTCTGTTTGTACTATGCTATAACCCTTCTCTTAGAGGAGACCTGCGCTCAGTAGTGAGCCATTGATGGGTTGCTGATGATGATTAATTTAACTTATTTATGATATAAGAGAGGAATTTAGGACGCTTAAGGCCCGTTTCACCACCTTCTGATAAGTGTCCGATAGCCTAATCATAAATTTTGTCACTTTCTTACTTTATGTCAAGTGATAAAGACAAAATATGCGAATAAGCTATCTGACACTTATCAGAAGATGGTGAAACAGGCCCTTAGAATACTACTCGCCGATCGGCCTTAGTTAGCCTACTATTCTGTTTGTACTATGCTATAACCCTTCTCTTAGAGGAGACCTGCGCTCAGTAGTGAGCCATTGATGGGTTGCTGATGATGATTAATTTAACTTATTTATGATATAAGAGAGGAATTTAGGACGCTTAAGGCCCGTTTCACCACCTTCTGATAAGTGTCTGATAGCCTAATCATAAATTTTGTCACTTTCTTACTTTATGTCAAGTGATAAAGACAAAATATGCGAATAAGCTATCTGACACTTATCAGAAGATGGTGAAACAGGCCCTTAGAATACTATAAGAAAACAGTTACAATCAAAATTCTTCTAGTGTCAGAAGTAAATTCAAAGACAGTCAGAAGATAAAAATTGTGCTAAGAAGTGAGTACAATGAGGGCCTTATTTCAGCGATATATCAAAACATCATTTTTATTCAGTGGCGATGGTGAAAGAGACCTTGAGGGTTATATAAAAGTCTTAATGCCGGTATAGGTTACAGAAATGTAAGTAAATTAATTCCCATTCTGTGTGTATTGCAGGGGTTACGGGTCGGGCGGCGAGTACCGGTACGGCGGGTACGGCGGGTACCGCGCGGGCGCGCCCCCCGCTCCCCCCGGCGGCGCGCAGTCCCCCGCCGCAGCACCCGCGCCGCCCGCCTCCCCCGCGCAGCCCTACCCCGACTACTACCGCGCGCCGCACCCGCACCACCCGCACCCGCACCCGCAGCACCCGCCGCCGCACCCGCCGCATCCGCCGCACTCGCCGCACCCTCCGCAGCAGCCGCACGAGGTGACTATCCCGTGTTCTTTATTTGCATTACTGAGCGGTTGATGGATGGATAGTGCGTTTTGTGGGTAAATGTGCTTTACAGATTCCTGTCACAAACCAGAACATAATATTATATGATATTATCAGATGTCACAGTTTTTTCTTTTGTTAGTCTAATTATTTATTGAGATGACCCTAATGGTTATGTTTCACTTGTGGTCTATTAAATATATATTTTTTATTTGATTATTATTCGGATAACTGAAGTAATTTTTTTTATGTATCTATGCTGTATATAACATACTGTGAGTTTATCAAAAAAATAAAATATGACACTTTATCTCATCAAAGAAAGAACAACCTAATATTAAAAATTTCGTTAAATATAATGAACCTGTAATGCGCGTTCAGCCTGCAAACATAACTGAAAATTAGTCTCCCAAGATAATTATTATAATGTTTTGTTCAGTCAAAAATTTATAAGAAATACAGTGTGTTAATTCATTTATGACTGTAGTACATGATTTAGTTCTTGCATGATTAGCATGTAAGAAGAATTTTTTATTGTTTGTTATAGTTTAATTGTTTCTGTTTCATTTAAGAGCGTCGTTCAATTTCCTATTTAACCAAAAAAGGGTGCCTATAGTTTTGAAGAAAATTTAACGACGTTAATTGCCTGCTAGAATATAAATAAATACTTTTTTTATTATACTTGATATAAAGTTTTCAAAGATTTTTGTGTAATAAGAACTATAATGTTAGGAGGAAGTAAACAATGCAATTTATTAGTGACGCTGTGACAACTTTGATCCTTCTGTTATAGATTTATAGAAAAATGAAATACCTAATGTTAAAAAAAGCTCAAAGAAATTAGTCATTCTCAGCTACCTAGCACATTTGTATATTTAAACAGCTAGGCCTATGAAAAGCTGGTTTACTGTGTTCTCTTTGTTAGGAGCAATGCTACGATACAACAGGGGTATTTGAAGAGTAATCAGGTGAAAACATAATCAAAATTTACAGTAGTAAAACTGCAAAGACAAAATGTATAAAATGTGTCTAGTAGACTTAAATCATACCCTGCGCTGACGACGGTCATTGTGCGGAGAGTCTGTGGCGCACAAAAAGTTTGTGTGCTGCGGTACGAAAGTTTCAAGCTTTTAGTGTATCATGTATTATAGGGATTTTGCCATAAAAACAAATAAGAAACTTTTTATTAAACGTCAAAACGCGCACGTCTTAAAGAAATTTGTATGCGTGTGTGTTTAGTGAAAAGTAATTTAAATTTAAATTTTGGAGGAACCTCTATTTACAATCTATAAATAGAGGTTCCTCCAAAATATCTAAATTTTTTCAAAATTCTAAATGTTGTTAGTTATCAATAAGAAATAATTAATTTTTTACATGGGCAACATTCCTATTCTAATATATTTACGTTCGCCACGGATTGTCTGTTGTCTGTGCAGGGCATAAACGTGATCGTTTGAAGCGGGTTTAAAGCCGGCCGTATTCTATTAGAAAGACTGTCGAGAAACTTTCTGTTGTACTTGCATTCGCTGTGGGATGATCTTAAAATAATTGCTACAGTGTGACCATCACATTCAACTCTGATTGGCTGAATTTATGACGTTCTTGCTTCATCAATGCATTTTAACCAATAGAGAGAGAACACCAGCCTGACGTGATCGTTTCGTCACACTGTAGGAATCATTTTCAGACAGTCACACGGCCGATTATTGTTTCTAGAGGGCGTACGATCCTCTAAGCGCCCATCCCACCCCGACTAGTACAAAATGTATGAGCAGCGTGGTGGATTTTCTGAGGATTTTTTTCTGACAGTTTATGCTCCCATATTTTCTACTTTTGACAGTCCCAGTGGCTATGAAAAAAAAAACAGAAAGTTGTTAACCCGTCAAACCCGCATTTTGTCATACAAAATGAGGCCAATTCTGTAAAAGCTGCTACAGTCTCGATTGGCTGAATTTATCACGTTCTTTCTGCACCAATGCATTTTAACCAATAGCGTTGAGTATCGGCCAATCAGAGTCGATTGCAATCGTGGTAACACTGTAGCAATCATGTTTAGAGAATCGCACAGCTGAACGATAGCCATTAGCTACTGACATAGGGAATAGATACGGCCGCGCTCAGTGTGATCGTAAGCGTCAGTTGCGCGGCGTCGTGTCGCGCGTCGTGTCGCGCGTGCTGTCGCGCGTCGTGTCGCGCGTGTTGTCGCGCGTGTGTGACCGCGTGTCTTGGTGCGTAGATGTCCGGCGGGGCCGCGTGCGGCGCGGGCATTATGGGGTCGCAGCTCGCGCGGCAGCTGGTCGCGCCGCTGCCGTCGCCCGTCCGCCCCTACGTACGGACGCCCCGTTTGTACCACGCACTCAACACCGCTTCCCATATTGGCGTCGCCCTTCGGTTCATCGCTCGCACCACCGACCGCGACCCCGCTCACGACACGCCACTCATCATAATTGGGCACGTCCCCCTCCCCCCCCCCCTCCCCCCCCCCCCTCCCCCCCCCCCCCCTAGCCACACACACACCCCAACACACACACACACACAAACACATACTCTTGATACCTTAGATTTAGTGCGCGTATTTTTTTATTCATTCGTCTATGGATTTAATTTTTAAAAACTCTTCCTTTTCCGGGATAAAAGTAGTCTATGTTACTGTTTAGGTCCTCGACTATACTCATGAAAAAAACTTATGTCGACCCTTAGCTCTGTTGCTGCGTGGTTGTACTACATAAGTTATTATATACATGTTAATATCAAGAAATGAGTAATAATGTAGTCCCATTTTTAAGTTGCTGCAACTTGTAACATAGTGAAGCACTACTTTTGAGAGTAAGAGAATCACTTTTTATTTTTAACCGACTGCTAAAAACCTCGTCCTCGTGGATTGGGTTTTTCTAAACATCATCATCATCATTAGCAACCCATCAACGGCTTACTACTGAGCGCAGGTCTCCTCTCAGAGAAGGGTTATAGGCCATAGTCCACCACGCTGGCCCAATGCGAATTGGCGGACTTCACACACCTTCGAGAACATTATGAAGTACTCTCGGATGTGCAGGTTTCCTCACGATGTTTTCCTTCACCGTTGAAGCAAGTGATATTTAATTGGTGAAACGCACTTGACTCCGAAAAGTCCACAGGTGCGTACCCGGGATCGAACCTGCGACCCCCGAATAGGAGACCACAGTCCTAGCCACTAGGCTATCACTGTTTTTATAATATCCCAGCAATACTTTTGAATTGATTCAAAATTCAAGGATTATTCACAGTCTTACCAAATTATTTATATTTTTGCGCGCCTTCTATTAAAAAGCATTTATGTGTTTTAGACTTTATCAAAATTTATTGCACATTTAGAAAATTCACTGTCAATTTCACATGTTTTATCATATTTTTTTGAGTAAACTTTACACTAAGTTTCACTAAATCGTAGCAAAGTTAGCATTATACTGTGACACTCGTATTTACCACCAACTTTGTATATAAAGCAACATAAAACCAATCTTAAAACCCAATTATGATGTGGTGTCATCTGTACTGCTCTTTAGGATGCCTGTCCACTGAAGGGGAGCTGTGTTTGGGCGGACCAATAACTTTATGAGCGATGACATGATAAAATTAACGCGTCATCGATTAATAAGCTAGCTTGACGGTATCGCTCCCGCCATCTATTAAAAGTAATCCGAAGTGTGATTCTTATACAAAATTACCAAGCAGGATATTTGGGGTTTTCAGATTTTTTTCCCCATTTTTTTTTGTTTTTGAACCACCCCTGTAGGATTAAGGTGAACAGACAAAAAAAAAATTATTTATATAGGTCAAGTAGTTTTTTGAGTTTTAGCCAGACTAGACTAATGAACACATTTTTATATATTTAGATGTCGCAGTAAGATAGTCGAAGCCGTAAACTAGCTATAATCCTAGGGATATAGCTATATACCGGAATAAAGTTATACAGAAGCAGTACTTAGCTATCTTACTTGTGTAAATCAAAGAAAATTTATACTTTAATCATTTCACTAGATTAGTCTAGCCATATAGTTATACACATTACTAGATCGTGCTTGTATTATAGCTATATTATTTGTAAGATTCGTAGCTAACGAACCGCTTCTATATTACTATATTTCGGTATATAGCTAAATCCCTAGGGTTATAGCTATACCAAGGCTTCAACTATCTTACTGGGACATATATATACATGTAGATAATATGATTGGTCTGCCCCGATCCGTTTTAGTGGACTGGCACGTTTACGATGCGATCGCGCGAGAAGTACAGATGTTCGGAGCAGGGGGCAAACTCATCCGTGGTTTTGGCTTCATTTAATTTATACGAATAATACCACTGGCTTAACGAAATTTCAAGCTGTCACTGTTAATTTTTCTTCAGTTTTCGTTTTAACTAAATTTTGGCTTGCGGTGTGATTAATTGGCTTTCCGTTTGTCTGAAAAAACCAACGGAACAAAAAACAACAACCCGACTCTTTCAAAATTTAACCAAACAAAACAGAACATGGAAGTTGAGGTTTAGAGTGTGTGGTGGTGGCTTTACGTGATGATTACGTCACTGATTCATTTGCATGCATTCACAGATATCATGTAAGCTTAGCTGTAAGTGGTCCTGCGTCGTCGTAGCTTTGTACAATGCGGCCTAGCGGGGCGTGTCTCGACGAGTCGCTGCCAATAATCCATTAACCTAAAAATTAAAGCAGTTTGTCACTGATCCAGTGACGGTCGACAGTACAGTCGCCAGTAGACGCTTTTCAATCCAGTGCTGGCAGACGGCATTTCTATGCCGTGGTAAGCAAGAAAGCAGGTGGAATTGGTTTAATTTCATTCCTAAAAACATATTTATATTTTTCGATTGATTCATGCAATACGAAAATCAAGTTTATAGTGCTTACACAAAAAAGAAAAGACTTTAAGAAGTCATTTTCGAAACTTAATATCCTGAGTTATTGTGCTCTTGATTAACTACAGCAGCTTTGACTTACTGGAAAAGTGTTAAGAATTATGTCAGTACTGGCATGCAGCCTCTCTGTCGATAGTCAGTGTATCAATGAAAACCTGCCAATAAGCTGTTGATCCATTGTAGGACGACTGTATTAATTTCGTTAAAAGCCTTGAAAATGTGCTTACTATTATTTCACATTGAGTAAAAAAATAAACTAGTGCTATTATATTTTATAGGTTGATTGTGTTTGATTCGCCGCGGTATTTTCTATTCAGTAGAGGTCAAAGCAGTGGATCATAAGTTCGATGGACTCGTTGAGATCTGTCCTATACATATTATTACCTCGTTAAATCATCATTAGTTTTTATGGACGCATACTGGGCTCATGGCTAGTTTAATGGATAATTCAGTCTAAAAAGTTGGAAAGGAAGTATGATTTTAAATAAATGTGCATTGATTTCCATTAAACTTCCTTTCTATATATCTGTACTTTATTTACGTTAACGTAACGTCACTCTACCACGTTATTTTCCAACTTTTTTTTCTGTTCATCTATTGCAATTTATTTTGAAATGTTTGCTCTCCAAGGTTTGGATTAGAAACTGCAGCAACTTTAAATTGGTTTTCTTGATGCAATCAACAATTTCAATTTCGCTCAAATGGGAGCTATTTGATAAAGAAATATGGCGTCGTGACATCCGTAATTAATGTCAAAGCTAGTCGAAACTTTAGGGGAGCAAAGGATGTAATTGGTAAAAATGATATGCATATACATAACACTGTCAGTACGACGCGAAGGGAGGCGCGGGGGCCGGCGCAGCCAACGCCGCGGCGGCGGCGGGCGTCCCGCGGCGGCACCCCGACTTCGCGAAGGCCGAGGGCGGGTTCCCTCCCAGCGCGGGCGCGGCGGGCGGCGCGGCCACGCGGTTCGCGGGCGGCGCGTGGGGCGGCGCCTTCCCGCGCGCCGCGCCCGCGCCCGCGTGGCGCCCGCCCGCGCCGCTGCCGCACCCGCCGCTGCACCACGCGCCGCCCTGGCCGCAGCCGCACCCGCACCAGCAGCAGCCCTACCACGCGCCGGTGAGCCGCACGCACATCGCACCTTGCTGCGTTTGCACTATACCCCTTCTTTATGGGCTGGAATAATTGTTGCAGAAAGACATAGATCGAAAAAAAATTGTCTCAAAAAACTGCCCTGCATTCATGCACATTGCAGGAGAACCTCAAAATCTGGCTAAAATATTTGCATATCTGGCCACTGTTTTGAGACATGTTGCTTTTTGTTTTCTAAACCATAGCATGATTTTATACTTAAATATATTTTATTAGTTTCATCTCAATTTTATAATTTTTTCAACAGGGAGCAACGCCGGGCGTGGGTCAGATTAAGCGAGAATTAACGTTTCCTCCGGAATGCGTAGAATCTACGGTTCCCGCCACCGAGAAGCGAAGGCGGCTGACGAAAGCTGACGTGGCGCCCGTCGACGCGTGGCGGATAATGATGGCGCTCAAGTCTGGCCTGCTGGCCGAGACCTGCTGGGCGTTGGACATCCTCAACATACTTCTGTTCGACGACAACTGCATAGGATACTTCGGCCTGCAGCACATGCCGGGCCTGCTCGACCTCCTGCTGGAACATTTCCACAAGAGCCTCAGCGACGTGTTCGACGCGCCCGCGACCGAGAGCGAGCCCTGGTACGCGCCGCCCTCCAGCCCCGAGCCCGTCGCGAAAGCGAAGCGGAGAGTGGAGCCGCCCGACCCCGCCGAGCGGGTGCGCCTGCTGTCCTGCGAGAACTTCACGCTGGAGTCGCGGCGCCGCTTGCCGGTCACGCTGGCGGCGCGGCCCGATGACGAGCTGTTCGCGCCCGACGACGACGAGCCCGACCGCGACGTGGACGACGTGACGGAGCCGTGGCAGCTGAGCGGCGACGCGGCCGCGCACGTCGTGCCCGGCCCGCGCGGCGAGCTCGTACACCTGCCCTTCGCGCGCGTGCTGCCCGGCGCGCGCGCGCCCTCGCCCGCGCCGCCCTCGCCCGCGCCCGCGCCCGCGCCCGCGCCGCGCACGCCCTCGGGCGACAACCTGGAGGCCGAGCCCATGGAGCTGGAGCCGGAGCGGCGGCCCGCGCTGCAGGTGCGCGACCCCGCCGGCGTGCTCAAGCGGCGCCGCCTCGAGGACTACGAGGACGAGTGCTACACGCGCGACGAGCCCAGCCTCAACGTGGTGAGCGAGACGCGCGACGCGCTCGCCAAGCGCTGCATCGCGCTCTCCAACATCCTGCGCGGGCTGACGTTCGTGCCCGGCAACGAGGCGGAGTTCTCGCGCTCGGGCGCGTTCCTGGCGCTGGCCGGCAAGCTGCTGCTGCTGCACCACGAGCACGCGCCGCGCGCCGCCCGCGCGCGCGCCTACGAGCGCGCCGCGCGCGACGAGGGCGACGCGGACGCGTGCTGCAGCAGCCTGCGCGGCGCGGGCGAGTGGTGGTGGGACGCGCTGGCGGCGCTGCGCGAGGACGCGCTGGTGGCGTGCGCCAACATCGCGGGCAGCGTGGAGCTGGCGGCGCAGCCCGAGGCGGTGGCGCGGCCGCTGCTGGACGGGCTGCTGCACTGGAGCGTGTGCCCGGCGGCCGTGGCGGGCGACGCGCCGCCGGGCGCGGGCGCCGCCTCGCCGCTGTCGCCGCGCCGCCTGGCGCTGGAGGCGCTGTGCAAGCTGTGCGTGACGGACGCCAACGTGGACCTGGTGCTGGCGACGCCGCCGCGCGGCCGGCTGGCGGCGCTGTGCGCGGGGCTGGCGCGCGACCTGTGCCGGCCCGAGCGGCCCGTGGTGCGCGAGTTCGCCGTCAACCTGCTGCACTACCTGGCGGGTGCGGGCGGGTGCGCGGCGCGCGAGGTGGCGCTGCACGCGCCCGCCGTGGCGCAGCTGGTGGCGTTCATCGAGCGCGCCGAGCAGACGGCGCTGGGCGTGGCCAACCAGCACGGCGTGGCGGCGCTGCGCGACAACCCCGACGCGATGGGCACGTCGCTGGACATGCTGCGGCGCGCGGCCGCCACGCTGCTGCGGCTGGCCGAGCGCGCCGAGAACCGGCCGCTGCTGCGGCGCCACGAGCGGCGCCTGCTGTCGCTCGTCATGTCGCAGATCCTGGACCAGAAGGTGGCGCACGAGCTGGCCGACGTGCTGTGGCACTGCAGCCAGGCGCCGTGACCGCGCCACGACCACAACCCGCAACTGTACATATAGTGATACGGCGACACCTGTACAATCACACTTCTGTTATTTATGTCCACGACGATTTGTTTACGAGAATGTCAATGTGCTATAATCGATTTCTATTGTTCGATTGATGAAACAGATGTATTATAACTCGTAATTTTGATTTTTATAATAAAATGGGACTTGAATCTGTTTATTGGTTTTATGATGGAGGTTCGATACCGAGTACCTTAGCCTCGCCGTAGCCTCGGCGACGACGGATACTGAATAGTGACGTAGTGACGCGCGAGGACCGAGGAGCTTATGTGGGCTATAAGTTTTAATTAAGTTTAATGTGAATTATTACAATAATCTATAATATATTGAAATTGAATCTGATTTCATTATTTTTTTTTCTAATTGGCATTTTTATATTCCATACCTGACTCCGATTCACCGATTTGAGATTTTTTGTTTTAAAATTATATTTTACATTTAGACACATTCTGTAAATAGAAAAAATACCAAATATGGGTATCCATATTTTTGTCAATATTAGAATTTAACGATTATACTTAGCCAAATAAAATTACAATTTTGTAATTTGCGAAACTTTTTTTTATTTGTTTTAAATTGCGTTTATTTCTGAAAAGTAACTGTTCCGAATATATATATATATATATATATATATATATATATATATATATATATATATATATATATATATATATATATATATATATATATATATAGTTAATATGTATGTTTACAAACCTACAAGATCTGATAATACTTGCAATGATTTACTTGTTTTCAACGAAGATCTATTTCAAAATTACATTGCTATACAAACCACCAGTAAAGTAAACCTTCAGTAGAGAAAGAAAAAAAACAGCTTTTCTTTAAATTGGCTCAGGTCAAGACCCAGAAAAAAGACAACAAATATCATGATTCTTCTGCTAGCTACTGGAATTCCAGAAAAACTACAAGATATTAACCATAAAGGACCTGTGGTCCCACCAATTTGACCTACTGGCAGGACCAAGGTTTACCATGTACCTGTAAATGTACCATTTATGTACCTATCCGTGGTACTACTTGGGTTAGGGGCAATGCTTAGTGTAGTATATCCGTAAGGCCAACTTGCACCAAACTGCTTAAACTAGCGGCACGCTATGATGGCCGGTTTGACACATTACAATAGTGATGTGGAATGTCAATTTATTCTCGAACAAAAAACAATTAAGTTTTGTTTTTGTACCTGATTAAATAGGTTTAATAAAACAAAAATGTATATGTTTATTTAATTTATTTGAACGAACTGAATATTTGAATGAAAATGAATATACATACTTTATATGCACACAAGAAACATATGAATACAAAAGATACCAAAAAAGGTGCCACAAAAGGCCATAATTAATCAGATTCGTCCATACTACTATTTTCACTGTCGTCACTGCTATCATCACCTACATTAATAATTATATGTTCGTTTTCTATAATATTATCTATTTTCACATCTCTTTCATAATCTTCCCTTATTAATTTAACAGTTCTATTCACAACCTTTTCCCAGTCTCCTTTAGTCACATGTTCACAAGCTTCTTCTAATAATTTTAGCATTTTTTTGTGGTAAATGGGGGTTCTGTATTGTGTCTTGCAGCATATCCCTTAATTTGAGCCCACACCAACTCAATCGCATTATACTCACAATGGTAAGGCGGTAACCGTATAACTCTGTGCCCATGTTCTAATGCTATTTCGTCAATGACGTATCGGATCTTTGTTGGTTTGTTTTCTTTTAAAAGACGTACTAATTCCGCTTTTAACATATTCATGTTTGCATCTACGCCATTTTTACGAAGCCATGCGACGATATCAGCTTTCTTTTGGGATTGGGCAGGTGGCTTGTCAATTTGCATCGAGTGGTATGGGGCGTTGTCCATAATTATAATAGATGGTTCAGGGAGGCTACACAACATTGAGGTAAACCATTCAGTAAACTTTTCTCCATTCATGTCTTCATGATAGTCTCCAGTGGTTTTTGACGCAAAAGCCATGAGAGAACCTTCGACAAACCCGTTGATGGTTCCGGCGTGACAAATTATAAGTCGCGATCCTTTTCCTACAGGAACTTTGGAAGTAGATGCTGCTGTGTCATCGTTCCAAGAACGGCCTACAGTATGGTTAGCATTAAGCCATGTTTCATCCAAGAACACAACATTTTGCCAATTTTTGATTTCTTTCACTTGCCGTAAAAAAGTATACCTTGCCATCGCTATATCAAATCTTTCCATCAATATTTTGCGTTTGTTACATTTTTTGTATCGAAATCCAATGGTCTTCAAAATCTTCGTTAAAGAACTTTCCCCACCGAAGAATAATCCAGCTTCCTTCAGTGAATGCACCAACTTTTTTCTTGTTGGATACTCCTTCTGTAAATAGTAGCCGTAAACATGTCTTCGGATAGCATCGGCATCAAAGCTATCGATGCCTACTACTGGTTTTGCTCGTTTTCTCTTTTTTGATGTGTGAAGTTTATTTTCTTCTGTGCCAGTCTCGCCATATTTTTTTTTAGTTATCCGTCTAACAGTTCGTTGTCCAATATTAAGCGCATCAGCTACGCGTTCAACCACTGACGTTATAGGTAAAATTGGCCCTCCATTTTGAGCTTCACGATCGAAATAGTTACGAAGGCGTATTACGAACTCACGTGTCTGACTATTTAGAACAGTTCTCTGCGTACGTTCGGTCATATCGACGAAATCCACAACAAAGGGCTTGAACAGAGTCCAAATTAACGAGCAAGGGTCAACAGTAATGCAGTATCAATATTTGAAATCCAAAGCCAGGTCAAAACTATATCACAATCGCATTGCACTGACAGTTTATACTTTTCGAAGCAACGTCAATTCGAAACTGCTTTGTTTTGCATTGAGCATTGACGCGAGTTTGCCGGAGGTAGTAGTTGTGCTAGCCAGCGATCCTATGTGACGATCGTATTAGATTCCATTTTTAAAAATTTTCAATTTAGAAAACCAAATGCCGAGTTGTGGTATATATCATATAAAAATAAAAATTTTACCTTTTGTATGAAACAGCTGATATTTTTTTGCGATTTCAGAGGTTTGTCCACATAGTGAAAATTGTTCATATTCACAAGTACATTCACCCCTTAAATGGTGCAAACTGATTTTTCTACACTTGTATACATTTTAGAAATCAATTTAATAAATAAATTTTGAGTCCTAAACCTAAAACTACATTCGATAAAATTTATGAATCTCTGCACATCACTATCGTCAATAAAGTAATACAATTATTTCCTTCAAAGTCGTTATCAATTAATACGGAACTTCATGAGCGGACAAACGTCAAACCGGCCATCATAGCGTGCCGCTAGTGTAGTTAAATTTTGAAATGCTGTCACTTTTTGACAATCCTTTTTCAGAGTTGACATCTGCCACTGTATTTTCCACTACATGGCATTACTTCCTGTCAAGAAGCGCTTGATTACCTACTTTGAATAGTCGACCGAGCGAAGCGAAGGTCTCTAGAGTTTACTAGAGCGATTTGCACTTGTCCGTCCGTCCGTCTGTCACAGCCTTATAACTTCTGAATTACTGAACGTAATTACTTCAATTTTAGATATGATATGTAAACCGATGGCCTCCAGCCGAAAATGGCTTAAAAAGTTATAAAAATCTTTATTTCAGGGGGGCTCCCATACGAAATGGGGGGCTTTCAAAGTGGAGATTGTATTCGAGGCTAGATTTCTAAAACCACTTTGTTTTAAAACTTGAAACTTACACATAATTTGAGTTATATTCTGTACTTGAACAACAAATACTAAGATCAGATAAATATTATAAAGAAACGAAATAATTTGAGTTTTAATGGGCATCAATGTTTTTAACAAACTTCACTATACTGTTACTAGATGGCGCTGTCTTTAATATTGTAAATATACATCCCATCCACGAAAGCAGAATATGACGATTGACGTCATCAGATTCGGCGCGTTTTAATTACAATATAATATAGTTAAAACTACCTTATGGGAATTATGGGATACCGCGAGGTCTCAGTTCGGGGCGAACCACTAGTAACTAAACGATGTTAACAAAATAAATAAAAGCTAAAAATGTTACTTTTTTTAAATAGTCATAATATATTAAAGTATAGAATAAATTAGTAAATAGTAACTGAGCTGCAGAATGACTAAGTGACATAATTCAAGTTAGCCAACCATAAGAGGTAAAATACATGTGAAGCATAGAAATAGGAAGACTACGTCTTAATAAGTCGTAATTCCTAATTCCATGATGTGAACAGACTGTATAGAAAATTAAACTAAATATGATTAATTCGTCTATGGATTAAGCAGTTTGGTGTAAGTCAGCCTAAATTATACTTTAACCGACGAAAAAAAGATCTATTGACAGTCTTTGTATTGGCAATTTACCAACTACCAGATTTAAATATAGCAATGAGAACGATTCCTTTATTCTTCGGTTAAAGTTAACTTGGAGAGGATGAAATAAGCCCTGAGACTACAATCACAATCATAATAATATGATGATGTGAGACTCGTTGGTTTCTTTTCGGGTCTGAGAGGCAAGAGGAAAGGCCTATCTGGCTGCATTTCCGCCTTGAATATCCTGGATTTGTGCAATAATGAACCCTATCAACGAACGAAGAAATTTTGTATTAACTTGCTGAGACTAGCATGCCTCAGCTATCAGACGTGTTCCGCCAGAACTTTGTTTATATCACATACCTCCATGCACTATCGAAAAACATTCAGCCAAGGGTCCCGCCATACCTCCATGGCATATCCCCAAATATGATTCTGGCACACAAGAACTGTTACTGCCAGAAAGTCAGCAGAATTCTATTTTCAATTATTCCAACATAGTGTCAAATTAACTTCTATCCGTGTTTATTTGGATAACAAATTTGTATAAATTCCGAATTTTATATTTAACTTTTAAATGATACTTTAAATATTTTTTAACAAGTGATAGAATGGAAATAGTTTAAGTAATTATCAGCTGATGTTTAGAG
Organism: Oeneis ivallda; assembly: GCA_029955525.1. Taxonomy (NCBI): domain Eukaryota; kingdom Metazoa; phylum Arthropoda; class Insecta; order Lepidoptera; family Nymphalidae; genus Oeneis; species Oeneis ivallda. The sequence goes on from JARPMR010000022.1 coordinate 14,249,265, forward strand.
ACCCATTTGAGGATATCCGATGGAGTGTAAGCCGAGCGATAGTAAGAAATTATTTAAAGTTTTCGACGCATCCAAACGGAAGCGGACGAGGAAAAAGCGCGAGGGTGTCGACGACAGCAACTCGGTAGCTACGGACGAATCTAACGGTGTAAGTTTCAAAAAAAGATTAGCAAAGCTGAACTTGACTAGTAATCTCTCCCCTCCAAATAATCGGAAAGCTTGTGTTAAAAGGGGGGTATGATAATAGTGCAACGGGTGGGGTTCGAACTTATGATCTTTCAATCTTCAGTCCGCACCTCTATACAATTGGGCTTTATGAGGCGTTAAAGTTAAGGTGGAAGACGCGGGTCTGCCCGCGAAATTCAAATTTAATTTGGTTTTTCGCAATTTGTAAACTAATACGACAAAGTAGGCTTATGGCCTTCTAATTGCGCCAGTGGAATTATCATCTTCACAGGTTTATATAAAAATCTTTACTTGAAAGTGTCTAGTTTAAGAAATTAGTCAGAATATCGACTTATTTGTGAGTAACTCACGTCCAACTCAGTATTTTGATTATTTTCTTAAACTGGTCACTTTCAAGTAAAGATTTTTATATTAACCTGTGAAGATGATAATTCCACTGGCGCAATTAGAAGGCCATGGCTCATGGCCTTCTAATTGCGCCAGTGGAATTATCATCTTCACAGGTTAATATAAAAATCTTTACTTGAAAGTGTCTAGTTTAAGAAATTAGTCAGAATATCGACTTATTTGTGAGTAACTCACGTCCAACTCAGTATTTTGATTATTTTCTTAAACTGGTCACTTTCAAGTAAAGATTTTTATATTAACCTGTGAAGATGATAATTCCACTGGCGCAATTAGAAGGCCATGAGCCTACTTTGTCGTATAAGTTTACAAATTGCGGAAAACCAAATTAAATTTGAATTTTGCGGGCAGAACCGTGTCTTCCACCTTAAATGCCTATTCCCAGATAGATCAGCTGCTGCAATGCGGAAAAGCTGCATCAATCATTGTTAGTGGTGATTGGCTGAATTTATAGCGATCTTGCTGCAACAACACATTTTAGCCAATAGCAAGAGAGAGACAAAGGTGATTGCGATGGTCACGCTGTAGCAATCATTTCTAGACAATTCAGAAGAAGTAGGTATCAAACCTCAAACTGTAATAAATTCCTAGAAAGACAGATTTAGAGTAAGTAAGACGATTCTAATGTCTCTTATAGTTTTGACATACTTTTATGGAACCACTTTGATAGATGTCCCTGACTCTTTGGAATTCGCTAGGGTGTGCATTTACGAATTCTACAACTTCTGCAGGTTTGTCAGGGGAACGGGCGCCGAATATCGTCTGCTAAAGCGAGTCTGCAAGATATTCCGCCCGCTGCAGACGTTGACTGCAATCAAGATAATGCCAAAAGGTCATTATCGAAATTTTATTCTATACTTATTTCTATTATGATCATTATTTGGACACCGAACACAATGTTCTCAGATGTAGGTAAGGATGCGCGAGAAACCAATCTTCGCCAAAAAGTTCAATTTCGCTGTGGTCGTCAGTGGCCTTGACATTATAGTTTCACGGTATTTAATCTTCTTCAAGGTGCTGGAGTGGCAACCACGCACCGGGAAGCGCAGTGTTGGCAGACCCCCCACTAGCTGGACCGACGACATCAAACGAGTCGCAGGGAGCCGCTGGATTCAGGCGGCGCAAGACCGAAGCCTGTGGAAGTCCATGCAGGAGACCTTTGAACAGCAGTGGACGTCTATATCGGTTGATAAAGAAGAAGAAATTATAATATCACAGCTCTTACAATAACCCTGCGATATAAGTAGATACTTACACCTACCTAACTTACTAGGTACCTATTTAGTTTATACCTGAGTTGCATACCCATAAGAGCAAGAACCAGGGTCACAGACATATTGACACGAATTTTATTGACCAGCACAAGCGGAGATGGACTGGTCACATGTTAAGAGGGAAGGTAGAAAAGTGGAGCAACACATTGGTACCCCAGAGATAGTAAAATGAAAAAGATCGCCAAGCTAGACGCTGGGAGAATGACCTCAGACTGACTCTGGGGCCACATTGGACTAGGGTGGCACTAGACAGACGACAGTGGAGAGAGTTTGAGGAGGCCTATGCCAACATGCACTCCATTTTAAGAGACATTTTCATAAGAAGAGAAGACAAAAGAATATTCTTCAAAAATTTACTTTTTAAGTATTTTATTTCACAACGAAAACTTACAGCGAATTAAACAGAAGAATATATATAGCCAATTGCAAGTTTTCACAGATAAAATAATTTACATAGCTAAGGAGCTATAATAATGTATATAATTATTATTAAGGTATTAATTTCACAAAATGTTTAAAATGGAATAGCGGCTTTATTAATTATTATTATACCCATAGAGAACGAGACAGCAGCCCGTCGCTGCCCCGCTCGCCGGTCGCCGCGCACCGCTCCACGCGCTCGCCGCGCCGCGCTCGACGCGTTGCGTATGTGATTTCAATATATATTTTTTTAAACGATGACAAGCTAGTCCTTGACTGCGATCTCGCCTGATGGTAAGTGACGATGCAGTCTAAGATGGTAGCGGGCTAACTTGGAAGGGGTATGGCAGTGAACATTCAACCTATACCCCTAATTGGTTTCTACACGCCATCGTGCCGGAACGCTAAATCGCTTGGCGGCACGTCCTTGACAGTAGGGTGGTAACGAGCCACGGCCAAAGCCTCCCACCAGACTAGACCAGAGACAATTCAGAAATTATAAATTCCCAAATTGACCCCGCCGGGAATCAAACCCGAGACCTCCAAGTTATAAGACCACAGCGCTCAACACTGAGCCAGGGAGGTCGTCATTTCTTTTTTGAGATATGACGAGAACAATATCAGGCATAGGATGCACTAGGAAGGCGATTGCGATGCGACGGCTAAAAAACTACTTACTTTTTAAATATTTTAGCTATAAACACGGGGAACCACGATTTATCGCCTTTCCCGACTTCTTTTCAGTGCAACCTTGGCCTGTGGGAGAGGTAGTTATCAAGTCCTTTGCGATAGACGTTGAGGTTGCAAGGTGTAGGAATGGTAGCCCAACATTGGCGTTGGAAGATCTCTCAATAGGTGGACGGATGATCTCAGTGGACTTGGGTGCAGCTCCTGGATATATAACTAAGCCCCGATTTCACCAACGTCGAGTGACGTTTTACCGAGGAATAAATTGGGCAATTCTGACGGTTCTTGTATTGAAAATACTGTCAAAACATCAAATTTACTCTCGGATAAGACTTTTTTACGTTGGTGAAATCGGCCCTAAGCGTGTCGATCCTTGCAAGAGACCTTTGTCTGGAAGTGGATCTATGTACCTGGAAGGTACCTTACCTATCTATACCTTATATACCTAACAAAAGGAATACGTTGTCCTTCATCTATCTTCATCTTAGTATTTCTATTAATTTTTGGAAATAAATACATTACAGGCGTGAAGGAATATCACTGGCTCTCAAAGCCGGGCTGGTATCGACACCTCGGTCTATTTCACCAGCTGCACAGGTACTTAAATTTTTAAATGTCCAAAGATTTTTTTAAATAAAAAATTACTAATTAGTACCTATAGGTCGACCGTTTAACTCGCGTATCGCCTGCGCGGTAAGAAGGGAGCGGAGGGAGATGTTAGAGATGTTAAAACTTAAAAATAAATACTTAATTCTTTACCAACAATGTCTATCTCGAGATAAATGTTTGGATTATTGACTCCGTGTGTAGCGTTACCCGCCCCCGCTCCCTTCTTACCGCGCAGGCGATACGCGAGTTAAGCGGTCGACCTATAGGTAGAATTTTCGAATTTTTTTTAAATATGGCGCTAAAACAAAAACCTACCTTCACATCGCCTCGCACAGACTGTTTGTTCACCAGTGTACGGGAACCCTTTTTGTCTAGAAAGTTATAATTTAATATAAAAAATTCTTTTTAAAAACAGACTTCAAACGTCCGCGCCACTACTTAGTATATAATTTATAGTTAATATTTTAAAACCTCTGATCCGATTTTGATAAAATTTGAATGGGACCACCTGGGAAGTATACCCATTAAAACAAAAAAGATTTAAAACCGCTGATCCGATTTTGATAAAAATTTGAATGGGACTACCTGGGAAGTATACCCATTCAAACAAAAAAGAATTTTCCAAATCGGTTCAGGCGTCTTTGAGTAATCGTCCCCATTAAAAATACATAAAAACAGATAAGTACCGACGAATTGGGAACCTCCTCCTTTTTGAAGTCGGTTAAAAATGAAACGCAGATAAATTGTCCTGTCTCGTGTTTCAACTGTCTAGTTTGCGCAGAGTAGGTCTATAGTTATTAGCATTGCTCAATCTATCAAAACAAGGTTGCTTGAAGCTTTTTCTACGAGTAGGCGGTACAGATACAAAGATTCTTACTGAGAACTATTTTCAACAGGATGGTGAAGATGCGATCGAATCTATTCCTCAGGATAAAGACTCCTTTATTTACGCCTTTTTGGAAGAAGCCATAAAGAGGGACAAAAAGAAGTAAGTTCAATTATATCCTATAATATTTCCTATACCCAGTCCATCAACATGATGTCGGACTTATTCGCCAAGATTTCGTCTTCTTTATCAAGCGATAGTCGTTCATGGCCGAGCAAAGGTCTCTTGCATAGACTTCCACATGCCTCGGTCTTACGCCGCCTGTATCCAGCGGTCTTCGTTCAACGTTGTCGGTCCACCTACCTTAGAAGTTGGAACCCCAACGACCACCAGTGCTTCGAACTATGTGCTGCGCTAAGATTTATCCATGTAATATTTTAAAGTTTTCATAATTATTTTTTTTGAATTAAAACTTCTTTACGCACGCTTGACTTGGGGAGTAAGCGGGTGAATACGTTACGAAAAATGTGATCGGGCGAGGCGAACGGAAGTTGAGAGGGAAATATAAGTAAGTGAAGATAGAAAGAGAGAGAATTACGTTTTGTGTATTAGTGTAGGTGCAAGAGAGAGAGGTGCGAGCATACATTTTCTTTCTCTCTTTCTCTCATAGCCAGTTGCGTTTCGTAAGTTTTACTTCAGTCGTGTGGTCTAAAGCACCAACAGGCTATAAATATAATTAATTATAACTATTACATACAATGCTAAACTGCTATAATATTATTTATAGACATAAACACGCGCGGCGACACGAGGAAAGCCACGCCAGTCGCAACCGCGACGCGTCTGTCGCACGAGACTCCCACAAACACCACCGAAGACATCGAGACGAGCAACGCGACTGCGAAAAGTACATGTTAACAATCTTCAATAATTTCATCATCATCATCTTAACCTATAGACTTCCATTGCTGGACATGTCTTTTGTTATGTATAATTGCCACAGAACACGATCCTCCCAACGACTCGCCTGAGATCTCGATCCACCTAGTGGGGTATCTATCTACTAGTTCTCCTAGTGGGGGTCAACCAACGCTGCGTCTATCCGTGTGTGGGGTCGTCATTATTTGTAGCCAGACTCAATAAGCTATACCTATCGGAAACTCTGGTTCTCCTAATCTCTGGATCTGATTCCTGATTTGACCCCGCAGGATACACCCATACACGTTTTCAGTAAAAACACTTCAGAACAATAATTTTGCTCAGGTAAACTTGTTTTCTGTGATGAGACAAAATTCGTTAATTCTTAATCTTGTCGAATGTTTAGGGTGGCGAAGGAGGAACACCATGCGATAGACCAAACAGCTCTCTTCGAGACATTCGCGAAGCTGTGCGCGCAGATGAATGAGAAGGCTGCACACCATCCGAATGTTAATCAAGTTGTAAGACCGTTGTCTATTTTTGTTTGTCGTACAAAATTAAGTTTTGTCCCATAAGGCCTGCGACAAATAACTCCAGTGAAATTCTCCGCGCAGAAATTCAGTCTAGCTAGCTTAAGTCTAGCCTTAGGTTGGCCTATTGATGACCCGAATCAGTACCTGAATTACGTATAAGTATACAGTTCCATGTATCAGTGACAATATGCCAATTGGGTTTTTAAGGACCCAAAAATATTCTTTAAAGCACCATAAAAACAAAACCAAAGACAAGTCAACATAACGGTAGTAGAGCACAATTGCGGCATCATAAAGAAGTGATCTCTTCCAGGCAACCACCCTGATAAAAGTTGTTAAATATACATAGAGTAAGTTTTGTTTGTAGTAAGTAGAGTAACTTCAGGTTACGGAACTTTATCTGGCTCACCGCTCAGTATTTGTTCTTTTATTCTAGCCGCGTTCACACAGTCACAAATCACTACAATGTGAAGTGGCTACAAGACGCGATTCCTTCGACGTGGACCAGCAGCCAGTACGTCTCAAAAGTCGCGATCATTCCAAAGAACATCATACGCCAACGAAAATACGCAGCTACGAGAACTTTCGCGACAGGCTTCACAGTCGTGAGAATGTTGGCGTCCAAAACGACGATCGAAAGGAAAAGTTTGTATGTGGCCCTTACGACAAAGAACGGCAAAGGTATGCAAGCAATGTAAACGTGATGAGAACCCACGAAGAGGAGAGATATCGTGACTATCCCCCCGAGATAAGTGCCACTAGAAGTTGTATTAACGGCTACTATAGACCCCGTGAACCGGACCAAAGGCTTGATAGAGATTACGATGAAAGAAGGGATCACCGAAAGTACGAAGATAGAAGAATTTGCGAACAGAAAACTAGTAGAAGCTTTGATATGCGTAGAGATGGATATGTGGAAGATGAAGGGTATTATCGCAGGACGGCTAGAAGCGATGGAATAAAGGATAAAACCTTGGACGATAGAGATTACAGGGATCGAAGATATTACGATAGAAGTAGTAGAGAAAAATATTATGACGCCAAGGAACGTCACAGGAATTTTACCGCTTTGCCTAAGGATCGTTGTTCTAAGCGGAATCTAGACCGCTTAGATAGAATGAATGAAAGAGACAGAATGTCGGTAGTATCAAGAGACGACGATTACAAAGAACGGGAGAGGTACTCTGAAAGGGAAAGGGATTCGGGCCTCAGCGTAGCAGACGGTGAAACTAGTACCATAAGCGAAAGAAGCAACTACTTGAAAGTGGTTAAGGTCAGTAAGTCTCTTTATCAGTTAGTGCATGACGATTATTTCGTCAGTAAGTGAGCCTCAGATGGATTGCATGAAACTGGTAACTCGAAACCCTAATGGCCGATTTACACGTGTAAACGACCAAATTTTTTTTTAAAGAATATTCAACCAAGTTGAACTTGGCATTTTTTGTTTGTTGTTGTGCTTGTTTGTGCATTATATTAAATAATATTTTTTGCATTTTTGATAATAACATAGTTTTGAAATCAGATATTGAAACGCGAAATCTGATTTAAATACGTTTTTCAGAGAAAGCTATACGACCGAGGCCATCATAGGATGGGATACTAAAGAGCTTTACTAAATAGTATCTACGTGTAAACGGCCACTAAACAATTAAGTCACTAAAGATTAAGTAAAGGTTTACTAAGGTACTAAACCCGTGTAAATCATACTTAAAATCAGTTTCTACTTGGATTGTAAGGGAACGCTAAATTCTTTGGCGGTCGGGCTGTAAGGCGGTAGGGCAGTCGGTACAGCTTCGTCAGTTGCCGTTATCAAACTTCAAGCAAAGTCTTCTAACAGCTGACAAAGACCAACTTTTTTCCTTCAAGTAATATTATTTTGCTTTTGATTTTTAGCAAGAAATATCAGAACAGCGCGAGGAGATGGACAAGATGATGAAGCTGTGGAAGGAGTTGATGCGCTGTTTCAAACATATATCCCAATCTCCTGGGAAAGACAAAGTTATTAATGTTAGTATTATGATCCTTACTGGTAAGATTTAAACTGCAAGATGAGAAGAACAACAATGAAAACAATCCCTTTTATTATGGGATATTATTAGGTTTGCGAAAATTACGGCTAGGTTTAGTGAAGTCAGATGCAAACTCATTGACGATCGTTACACGCTAAAATTTTCGATTTTCGGAACTTCTTTCAGAAGAAGAAAGACGCCGTTCGAGAAGTAGGTAGGCATTATTATTACTCTCAAACCTACCAAGCCTTAGGATAATGCATTTTTTGAGTACCTAAGCTGTTAAAATAAAGATTAAAAAAATTGGTGGTCTGTAAAGTCGGTTTATGGACGATAGTTTTACGTGCAAACGTCATAAAGAAACATTAATGAAAAATTGCATACTTTTATGAATTGAATTGAATTATTAGGTATCACTGAATTATCATTATTTTGTATAATACAAAGAAGGAGTTGATTGAAAATTACAATTTTCTCTAGTCACAAGTCAACGCTTGGGCCGATCGTGCCTCTCTGTCGGTTTTTCCGCACTCTCGCTTGCACGCGCAGGCTCAGGCGGAACGTGAACACTATGAAACTGGTCCATCGTTGTGACTTGCAGGAGTCAGCGAACAACGCGAGGGAGTCAGCCGAGGCGCAGCTCCGCCTGTGGCGCGAGTGCATGCGGCGCTACGAGACCGTGGCCAGGGACGTGGGCGACACGGACGCCAGACTCATGGTATTCTATTTTACCTCCGGTGGCTTTATACGGTGGGGTAGCTTATTCGGCATTGAATCAGGAACTTGCACGTTATGTTTGGTTGGTCACATAAAGGGTTTAAGTTCAGTCCCATAGTAAAAACAGTGTGCTTAAGACCGCACGGTAGAAGTGAAAACTTCATTGACAACCGCAATCAATTTATACACTCTAATTAATCTAATCAATATACTCTTAATCAATTTATATATGACAGATCAGTCTCAAAGAGCAAGAGTCTCAAAGAGGAAGAGCAGCTGACCGTATCTTGTTCGCTCGGATACAATCGACGGTCCCGAGTTCACCCGATCGAGCCTTTCACCTCAGAGCGTGACGGATCAGCCTAACTTACTACCCACGTAAAAATGTGTGTGCGGTGCGCCAAAAGAAGTTCTCACTTCAAAAAGTTTAGAATGTTGTCACGAAATTCCTAGTAGCAGATCAGAGTTGGCCATGTGTTGGCCTGTTATCAATGAAAGTTCTAGGCATCTCGCCACTCCGTTGGTTTGGCTTTTGCGACTTAGCGTGGACAGTGTAAGGTACCAACTAGGCCTTCTTCAAGCAACTCGCAACACAGGAGCTCATGCTCGAGGCCACCAATAAAAAGGTAGCCCTGGCCTTGGTCCAGGAGCCTTATGTTGGAGGATCGGGTTCGATGCGAGATTACAGGGGCGCGCGCGTCTTCCAATGCGCCAACCGGAGTAGCGGTCATGTCAAGGCCGCAATCGTGGTGTTTGACAGTGACATGACCGTAACTCTGGACTCCAAACTTACCACCAACAACATTGTAGTGGTGAGAATTGGAAAGGGTGCCTGGGAGATGTGCGTCGTCTCATTCTACTTCGAGCCAGATCAACCGATAGAGCCATACCTGGATCAGCTAGTGGCGGCGGTCACGAGCATGGGCTCCCGCTACGTTGTAGTGGGAGGTGACGCGAACGCCTGGAATACCTGGTGGGGCAGCACAAAAACGGACAGAAGCGGGGAGGAGTTCTTTGGGGCTCTTGAAGAGCTTGACTTGCAGATACTCAACCGGGGGAACGTCCCTACCTTCGACACAATTAGAGGCACCAAAAGGTACTCTAGTTGTGTCGATGTTACGGCGTGCTCCCCGGACGCGCTCTTGTTGGTGGCGGACTGGATGGTGGATGACGGCGTGACGAGCTCGGATCACAACACTATTACGTTCCGTATAAACCTGAAAAAAGAAGACCATGTGATAATAACTAGGACCACGCGGCGATTCAACACAAAAAAGGCAAACTGGGACGAGTTTCGATCGAAGCTCACCCAGTTGCAAGCAGAAAATTTCATCAAAATCGGAGACATAGGGAAGATCGACAACATAGTCGATCTTGATAAATGTGTTGAATCTTATACAAAGACAATAGTGGCGGCCTGCGAAGCAAGCATGCCAATCAGGAAAAGTACGGAACGCCTTAGTCTACCCTGGTGGAATGATGAGCTCGCCGCGATGAAACGCGAAGTCAACACCAAGAGGCGGCGCATCCGCTGCGCCGCCCCGGTCCGTCGAAACAGAGTCGTGCGTGAGTATCTGCAAGCCAAGGAAAACTATGAATCGCATGCTAAAAGAGCACAGATAGCCAGCTGGAAGGTTTTCTGTGAGCGTCAGGACAGGGAGGGACTATGGGATGGGATATACAGGGTCATAGGTAGAACCGCAGTGAGGAGAGAGGATCTCCCACTCGTACAAAACGGTAAAACCTATGGCCCTAGCGAATCGGCAGCATTGCTGGCGGGGATATTCTACCCGGGGGATCTTGGTGCTGAGGACAACGCGGACCATCAGCGTACGAGGCGCGCCGCTGAACAAGTGAACGAGTGGACACCAAATGAAAATTTGGATCCACCGTTTACCGCTGTCGAATTGAGCGACGCTGCCTCGAGCTTCGGCCCCAAGAAAGCCCCCGGGTCGGATGGTCTCACCGCCGACATATGCCAGCACGCTATATCGCGAAATCCCGACGCGTTCCTCACTCTGGCCAACAAATGTCTGGAACTGGGTCACTTACCGATTTTATGGAAGGAGGCCACCGTGATAGTCCTCCGAAAACCAGCCAAGGAGGACTACACCAACCCCAAGGCCTATCGTCCAATCGGACTGTTACCCGTTCTAGGCAATATTCTCGAAAAGATGGTTGTCAATCGAATTAAATGGCACATCCTGCCCGGGATTAGTACTTGCCAGTATGGCTTCATGCCCCAGAGAAGCACGGAAGATGCCCTCTATGTCCTAATGGACCGCATTTACAGGAAGCTCAAAGAGAAGCGACTTATAACTGTGGTCTCGTTGGACATAGAGGGGGCCTTCGATAGCGCCTGGTGGCCAGCTATTAGAGTCAGACTGGCTGAGGAAAACTGTCCTGTTAACATCCGCAGGGTGATCGACAGCTATCTTCGAGATCGGAAGGTCAGAGTGAGGTACGCGGGAGCCGAGCACACGCGCAATACCACCAAAGGCTGTGTTCAGGGCTCCATCGGGGGTCCCGTCCTGTGGAACCTCTTATTGGATCCACTACTGCAGGGCCTGGGAAGGCGGGGAGAATATTGTCAGGCTTTTGCCGACGATGTTGTCCTCGTCTTCGACGGCGACACGGGGCTGAAGGTCTCGCGAAGGGCCAATGCCGCTCTCGCTTATGTTCAGGAGTGGGGAGTAAGAAACAAGCTGAGGTTTGCACCTCACAAAACAAAGGCGATGGTGCTAACCAATAAGCTGAAGTACGACTCCCCGCAACTGACCATGGGTGGGACCAGCATTGGTCTGTCCAGCGAAATCAAGATCCTTGGGCTCACGATCGACAGCAAGCTGACCTTCAACTCTCATGTAAGTAACACTTGCATGAGAGTTCACGGACTCTACAAGCAGCTGTCGAGAGCCGCCAAGGTGAGCTGGGGCCTCCATCCCCAAGTCATAAAAACGATTTATACTGCGGTGGTGGAGCCAATAGTCCTGTACGCTGCCTGTGCCTGGGCACCTGCCGCTTCAAAGCTCGGAGTGCGGAAGCGTTTGGGTGCACTCCAAAGGGGCTTCGCGCTGAAGATGACCAAGTCCTACCGAACCGTCTCCCTAAACTCGGCATTGATACTGGCTGGGATACTCCCCTTGGATCTTAGGATCCGAGAGGCCTCGGCATTGTACGAGGCCAAAAGGGGAGTGTCTCAGCGAGTACTCCTTGATAGGGAGATGGAGGGGAAGGTACCATATTGTGGGCGACCACACCCGGCGGAACAGACGTGCCTGCGGTTTACCAGCCTGGTGGACCGAGAAGACCTTGAGAACAACAACACTCAAGCAGTGCGCATCTTTACTGATGGCAGTAAAATTGACGGCAAGGTGGGGGCCTCGCTTTCCATATGGAATCACGAGGCCGAAACCAAAGCCGTCAAGCTAAAGTTAAGTGCGCACTGCTCGGTCTACCAGGCTGAGCTCCTTGCCCTGGATAGAGCTGCCTCTCTCGCGACGAAGCGCTCGGAAGCTTCCATCGGCATATACACCGACTCAAGATCATCTCTTGAGTCGGTGGTCGGGCGCAAATCCCTCCACCCATTAGTCGCACGCATTGTCGACAATTTAAAAATATGTCGCACTCAGAACAAGGAAGTTTCCTTGTTCTGGGTGAAAGCGCATGCGGGGTTGGAGGGAAATGAAAGAGCCGATGAGCTCGCGAAAGAGGCGGCTCTAGGCTTAAGGAGGAAACCAGACTATGACCGGTGCCCGGTTTCGTTCGTCAAGCGACTGCTCCGTGAGGAGTCGCTTGAAGAGTGGAACCGGAGGTATACGTCCGAAGAAACCGCGGGCACCACAAAGGTCTTTCTGCCGGATGTGCTTTTTGCACATCGCGTGGTCAAAAAGATCGACCACAATATGGTGCTTTCCCAGGTGTTGACTGGTCATGGAGGGTTTGCGGAGTACCTGCATAGGTTCAAACGCAAGGACCACCCGGGTTGCGTGTGCGACGACAGTGTATCAGAATCGATTATACATCTTCTGATGGACTGTCCTCAACACGAAGCGGCCCGGGAGGACCTACAGCAAGAATTGCGGATGAAACTGTGCAGAGACTCCGTGCCCACCATACTGGGCGAGGCCTCTGGCAGAGATGCGTTCCTGGAGTACGCAAGCAAAATAGTGAGAGTAGCTATTGCCAGGAACAGAGCGACCGATAGAGATGCATAGTGCCTCTTATATCGTGAGCATATATAGATGGCACTTGCAGATAAATCGCGTCGCTCTGCTCCTGGCAAAAGCCGGAATGATTCTCCTATTTTGCGCACTCCGGACTCCGAGCTTTGAAGCATGACCACACCTTTCTTAGATTAAGTAGTACGGATGAAAACCAGAATTTTAAAAATAATTATAATAGGAATAGCAAAAGAGGACCCTTTCTATGAAAGGGGACACCCTGTATATTAAAAAAAAAAAAACTAAACTAGCGGCACGCTATGATGGCCGGTTTGACACATTACAATAGTGATGTGGAATGTCAATTTATTCTCGAACAAAAAACAATTAAGTTTTGTTTTTGTACCTGATTAAATAGGTTTAATAAAACAAAAATGTATATGTTTATTTAATTTATTTGAACGAACTGAATATTTGAATGAAAATGAATATACATACTTTATATGCACACAAGAAACATATGAATACAAAAGATACCAAAAAAGGTGCCACAAAAGGCCATAATTAATCAGATTCGTCCATACTACTATTTTCACTGTCGTCACTGCTATCATCACCTACATTAATAATTATATGTTCGTTTTCTATAATATTATCTATTTTCACATCTCTTTCATAATCTTCCCTTATTAATTTAACAGTTCTATTCACAACCTTTTCCCAGTCTCCTTTAGTCACATGTTCACAAGCTTCTTCTAATAATTTTAGCATTTTTTTTTGTGGTAAATGGGGGTTCTGTATTGTGTCTTGCAGCATATCCCTTAATTTGAGCCCACACCAACTCAATCGCATTATACTCACAATGGTAAGGCGGTAACCGTATAACTCTGTGCCCATGTTCTAATGCTATTTCGTCAATGACGTATCGGATCTTGGTTGGTTTGTTTTCTTTTAAAAGACGTACTAATTCCGCTTTTAACATATTCATGTTTGCATCTACGCCATTTTTACGAAGCCATGCGACGATATCAGCTTTCTTTTGGGATTGGGCAGGTGGCTTGTCAATTTGCATCGAGTGGTATGGGGCGTTGTCCATAATTATAATAGATGGTTCAGGGAGGCTACACAACATTGAGGTAAACCATTCAGTAAACTTTTCTCCATTCATGTCTTCATGATAGTCTCCAGTGGTTTTTGACGCAAAAGCCATGAGAGAACCTTCGACAAACCCGTTGATGGTTCCGGCGTGACAAATTATAAGTCGCGATCCTTTTCCTACAGGAACTTTGGAAGTAGATGCTGCTGTGTCATCGTTCCAAGAACGGCCTACAGTATGGTTAGCATTAAGCCATGTTTCATCCAAGAACACAACATTTTGCCAATTTTTGATTTCTTTCACTTGCCGTAAAAAAGTATACCTTGCCATCGCTATATCAAATCTTTCCATCAATATTTTGCGTTTGTTACATTTTTTGTATCGAAATCCAATGGTCTTCAAAATCTTCGTTAAAGAACTTTCCCCACCGAAGAATAATCCAGCTTCCTTCAGTGAATGCACCAACTTTTTTCTTGTTGGATACTCCTTCTGTAAATAGTAGCCGTAAACATGTCTTCGGATAGCATCGGCATCAAAGCTATCGATGCCTACGACTGGTATTGCTCGTTTTCTCTTTTTTGGTGTGTGAAGTTTATTTTCTTCTGTGCCAGTCTCGCCATATTTTTTTTAGTTATCCGTCTAACAGTTCGTTGTCCAATATTAAGCGCATCAGCTACGCGTTCAACCACTGACGTTATAGGTAAAATTGGCCCTCCATTTTGAGCTTCACGATCGAAATAGTTACGAAGGCGTATTACGAACTCACGTGTCTGACTATTTAGAACAGTTCTCTGCGTACGTTCGGTCATATCGACGAAATCCACAACAAAGGGCTTGAACAGAGTCCAAATTAACGAGCAAGGGTCAACAGTAATGCAGTATCAATATTTGAAATCCAAAGCCAGGTCAAAACTATATCACAATCGCATTGCACTGACAGTTTATACTTTTCGAAGCAACGTCAATTCGAAACTGCTTTGTTTTGCATTGAGCATTGACGCGAGTTTGCCGGAGGTAGTAGTTGTGCTAGCCAGCGATCCTATGTGACGATCGTATTAGATTCCATTTTTAAAAATTTTCAATTTAGAAAACCAAATGCCGAGTTGTGGTATATATCATATAAAAATAAAAATTTTACCTTTTGTATGAAACAGCTGATATTTTTTTGCGATTTCAGAGGTTTGTCCACATAGTGAAAATTGTTCATATTCACAAGTACATTCACCCCTTAAATGGTGCAAACTGATTTTTCTACACTTGTATACATTTTAGAAATCAATTTAATAAATAAATTTTGAGTCCTAAACCTAAAACTACATTCGATAAAATTTATGAATCTCTGCACATCACTATCGTCAATAAAGTAATACAATTATTTCCTTCAAAGTCGTTATCAATTAATACGGAACTTCATGAGCGGACAAACGTCAAACCGGCCATCATAACGTGCCGGTAGGCCTTCTTTTCGGCATGTACTGCACAATGTTTTTGATTATGCGTGTTTGTCAGGAGGAGATCAACAAGCAGCGCACGGAGATGTCGGAGATGGCGAGCATGTGGCAGGAGTGTCTGCAGCGCTACCGCGACATGAGCACCGACTTCAACAGCCTCAAGCAGAAGGTGACCTGCCTCATTGTGTCTTCTTCTTCATCAACCAACAGACGTCCACACACAGCTGTACAAGTCTGTTGAATGGGCTTCCACACCCACCCGCTTGAGTGCAGGAGGGGGTTTCCCTGCCAACACTGAGCTTCCCACTCCAGCACCTTGGGACGCCAACGACCAGCAGTACTTCGGGTGATTGCCCGGCGCTCTAGAAGGCCGACCACTTTTTACTTCCGAAACTTCAAATTCAGTAGTTCTAAGGATAAAGTATTTGCTACCGAACCGGTAGTTCTACGGGTACTAAAATAATAGTTCTACTGGTTAATTAAAAAAAAAAATTACCCGTGATACTAGCAGTAGATCCAAGCGGTAGGAATAGGACCACGGGCAGTCAATCATTTCTTCGAAATGTGATGAATAAAGTAGATAACTATATTATGCCCTCTTGGCCACAAAAAGGCGTCTAGCTTTATCCAGAACGAAGTGACAGATGGGTCGAAAATGTCCTGAATGGCTTCGAGAAAAGGATGGTACAGCTGTGTCTTTTGCGCTACCGTGCCCCCACTTATAAAGTTTGCTTATTATGACGTATTCTTTTGTCAGTTGGCGACGTCGGAGAGTCCGACGCGGCCGGCGCCGGCGCCCTCGCCGCTGGCGTGCGCGGAGGGCGAGGGGCCGCCCGTAGCGCCCTACCGCATGCCGCACTACCCACCCGTACGTTGCCTACTATTCCTTCACTACACAGCATAATATTATGCCAAGAGACATTTTGGGGATCTTCAACTGTCACATAAGTGTAAATTAAAAATTTAAAACACCTCCGATATGTGAATCTATAGCCGGACTATGTACGATATCGTGACATCATGTGACCCAGTATTCTGGTCTATCATCACACCCTCCTCCCCGACCCCTGATCATCGCCTATTGAGAACATTCTTATGATGAGTTTGACGACCTCCCTGGCTCAGTGGTGTGCGCTGTTGTCCCGAGTGGTGTACTGATTCCCGGCGGGGTCTATTTGGGAATTTATAATTTCTGAATTGTCTCTGGTCTGGTCTGGTGGGAGGCTTTGGCCGTGGCTAGTTCCCTACCGTCAAAGACGTGCCGCCAAACGATTTAGCGTTCCGGCACGATGGCGAGTAGAAACCAATTAGGGGTATGAGTTGAATGTTCACTACCATACCCCTTCCAAGTTAGCCCGCTACCATTTAAGACTGTATTGTCACTTACCACCATAAGATCGCAGTCAAGGACTGGCGTGTCGTCGAATAAAAAAAAAAGCCCAAACACACTATAATAATTTATGTTGTCCCCCCAGATGCCTCCAATGCCCCCCGGCTACGTGGGCGGCGGGTCCCCGCTGCGCGGGCGCGCGTCCGCGCCGCCGGCCTGGTGGTGGGCGGGCGAGGGCGGCGCCCAGCACGCGCGGCGACGCTCCTCGCCCGAGTCGCAGGCCTCCCGCGAGCGGCGGCGGCGGCACAAGGATCGAGGTGACTTTTGTTATGTACCCGACTACGCCAAAGGAAGGGTTTTTAGCAGTTTATGTATGTGTCACCGTAAAATTGTGAAAATTGTTAGTTTATAAACAAACAAGCAACAAGCTTGTCAGATTGTAAACTGGCGCAAGATTGTGAGCTGTATCTAAGCTCGGGTGACCATGAGTTCTGGACTGCGGTGATATTGCCCGAGCATCAGGTATACATAATGTCTGTCACCCATTGGATAGAATAATAATAAGATATATGTTTTACTAATAAAAATCATAATTTCGAATATTACCTAAAAACGAATTCCACGCAGTCTTGTCTGCTCTACCTCTGGAATGGTTTTTTAAAGCGCGGAGCCAGAAGATCGCGAAGGAGGTCCTGAATGAAGCGAGCCTACGAGGTCGAGTAGAGCGAAGAAGAGCGTAGCAAAACGAAGGTCGAGTAGGTGAAGCTAAATGAAGGGGTGACGGAGCGAGTCTTCTGGCGCAGCCCATTTGATTTGTACTGACACTACTAGTACTGTGTTACATTAAAAATACAGTTATTTACAAATCAAATCGGCTACGCCAGAAAACTCGCTCCGTCGCCCCTTCATTCAGCTTCACCTACTCGACCTTCCTTCAGGACCTCCTTCGCGAAATTCTGGCTCCGCGCTTTAAATAAAACACTCCAGGGGTAGGGCAGACAAGACTGCGTGGAGTCGGGGCGCTAAGCATTTCGTTTTTAGGGATCAAACACGTGATTACCAAGTAACAATAATAATGTTATATTTTAAATTAGATACAATTTTAAATTTCTAATGTCATTTATTTCGACTTTTTGTCACATGATCAGTGGTCACCCTATTGTAGTTTACAATTTTACGTACCTACGCTAAATTATAAACTAACCGATACTGTTCGGCGAGTTCATAATCTTGCGCCAGTTTATAATTTGACTAGTTCGTTTATGAACTACTATTTTTACAATCTTACGGTGACTTATTGCACTGAATTTTATTCAGTGTATGTACAATGTGAATATTTACGAATGTTATTTACGAATGTTGCACCCACCGCAGCGAATAAACTACTGAACCGCTGAATGAGGTGTCAATCGATTCGTTATGATGGCCCTGATGACATACGCTATATTTTATACGAACAAAATTAATATGCGAGTTGCAACCATAAGTTTTTGCCAATTTTAAGACTTGTTACGATTTGCAGATGATTCGAGATATAAAGAGAAGTCGTCAAAATCGAACGGGGTGCGATCTGAACATCGTCACAGGAAAAGATAAAAAGAAAATGTCCTTTGCAACATGACGTCTACCTTCGTAAAATCTTGCGTGCTTTATCGAAAACGAAATCTTTGTCTATTTAAATAAAATTGTATAAGTTTTATCGTGTTTGTTAACTGTTTATATGTACTTATTTACATCGTTTTTTTTGTATGTTAATTTTTGTCTGTGCAATAAATTAATTTAAATGTAATAAACGTGCTTTTTATTGCGATAAAATTTTGTCTTTGAGAATAAAACAAAAAAATATGTTTCTATAATTCATGTTTTTCAAATAGAATATTACAATTGTTTTACAATGTATAAATCTATTATTTGTAGGATTACACACAACTTTGTCGTTTCAACGATAAAAGGACAAAATTATTTCAACAGATTTGCTAAGTTGGGGTATAAATAAATACAAAACTCTACTTGATCTAATTAAGGCTATACATAATTCTTTATAATTTTGATGACACGGTATAAGTAGGTACGATGCTTATTAAATTACAAGAGTAGTGACACTTCTATCATATAAATAATATAATCGAATAATTTTTCATTCTTCAGTTTTTATAATAAGGATATATGGTCAGGTAAGTATAACAAAGGTCTAGATAGATTGATGAATGTTTAGAAAATTAGAAGTGAGCAGTTGAAAGACTGACTCTCAGATGCTTTTAGTACCTATATTTACCTACACTTCAAATCACCTTCATGCACATTTAGATGTAGATGTGACCGATTAAATTGCAATAAAACTTTAAAGATCGAAATTAAAATTACGTTGGGGAAGGCGGATTACCAAAAACTTCCTCTGACTTTAGACTTCCTGAGCGAAGAAAAAGCGAGGAAACTTGCGTAATACCCTTATAGAAAGTGTGTAGATGTTGAAAGATTTTAGAAATCTAAGGCTGAGATCTATAGATCTACTGTCTTTGCTCAAGACTCAAGATAGAGTTTAACAAGTTTTAACTCTCTCTTGACTCTGAACTGAGTGAGACTGCCATCTATAGATCTTAGAGAGAGGGCAGATTAGATACTTTTAGCTGTAGCTATCGGCATTTTTAGCGATTCTGCGACTGCATCGCGTTTCAGCGATCGATCGCAAAAACGCCGAATCGTGCAATTTAGTGTTTCTGCGATTTGGGGCAGATTTCACCAACGTAAAATAAGTCTCATCTGAGCTTAAATTTGATATTTTGACAGTATTTTCAAAACAAAAACTATCAGAACGCCCAATTTATTCTTCGGATAAATGTCACGCGACGCTGATGAAATCGGCACTTAGTGTTTTTAAATTTTGGATTTTTTTTATGAGGGAACCCTAAATCTGAGGGAATCTAAATCGCGCGATTTGGCGTTTAAGTGATCGATCGCCGAAACGTGATGCAGTCGCTATAGGCCATAAACACGCCGATCGCTGCCGCTAAAAGTAGCCATTCTTCTCCCCTACCCTTAAACACAGGAAACCTACATTTGAACCGACGTTATGCGAACTTGTGAGAAAGCAAAAAAAAAAGAGAGCAGAAAAATTGCAAAAATCTTTTTCAATTAATTTCTCTCTATAAAAATATTTGGGTCTGCTTTTAATTGATCAAAAGTCAAAACCTACCTTTATAGTTACAGCATATCAACACACACCGTGTCAACGTATCAGGATAAATCCGCTGGTCTAGCAGTCATTCGTATGCCCAAAAAGATTCGGGCATGAAGACTTAGGTATGTATTAAAGAACAGTATAATAGAGGTACAAACACTTACTCTAAACATGAGAATAGTCCAACTTACAAACTTTGAACACACACAAGTTTACAATTTTCATGCTAAAATAGACAATATAACGTTAGCTAAATCGGAACCATAATATTTTGGTATTTCGACTTTTGTCCAACAATTTTACATGTAACGATGCTTCCATACAGCAGCTATAAAATAATAAATAGTGATATTGTAACATTCTCTAATGTAAATTAAATTTTGCTACAATTTGTAAGATATTATTTTACACTCCTGCGCCTGTAAAACATTCTAACATGTTGTATAACATCATAAACATTTTGCAAAGATTCTAGTTTCTTTTACAAATTATGGAAATAAATATTTTAAAAACTATAGTTATTAGAAATTATTTAACAAAAGTTGTAAATTGCTATCGTATTAAGATTTACCTACTATAAAACATGTCACTTGGTTTGTCACATTTTATAACTTTGCAATATTTTTTATTAAAATGGAATATTACAACAAATTTTAACGATATAAATGTATAACAATTTTAACTGCTGTTTGGAAGCACTTTGGCAGTCTAGGATGTTAACACGTTCAGTTCAGAAACACCGCGTGTTTCTGACATACTATTTCATAGCTTTGCCATGGCTATTAGACGGCCGTCCTGTGATACGAGGACAATAATTGTTATTCCAGTTTACACTAGCTGAATCGCTCACTCAGATATTGTCATAAACTTATAAAGCACCGCAGGTAGTCGTACAATTAAATTAGATAACTTATAAGTAAAACAAACATTTTAAACTTATTATCAAATAGTTTATATAGTTTCTCATGGTTGGTCAAAGGCTATTCTCACTGTCATACCTATTTACTTTTATTTCGGCACACCCACTACATTTATGGCCGGCCGAAAATGCCGCAATGATTCGAATATTAAATTTTGTGATTTTAGGCTGGAGTAACTTCGAATGCAAAGCACGGGTTTTAAGTTAACTGCGTAGCCGTCGACGTAACCACAAGGTAATACTGGTCACATGAAAGTAAGTACGCTGCTGACAAAATTTTCCCGTGATATCAATGGTCCAAGTTTGACCAATTTATTATTGTAGCACGTAACAAAAACAGAAATATTATCATAGCAGGTCAACTTAAGAGCAGGTACCTACCCACTATCATTTACACTTACCTACTGTTATTTGTTTTTTGTATTATTACACCTTTCTGCAATCTTGTTTATTAAGGAAAAAGATTATAGATCAGCGCTTTGACGCACCATGAATCACCACTTTACATTTCATATAGGCACTAACACGAAACAATTTTCTGTGCGTCCATCTTGCGCCGTGGGTAACTCAGGTTTTTAACGTTTTATAACTGACTCCGATGTGACTCCCTGTACAAAACATAACTAAACTTACACTAGTCTTCTTTAATAAATACATGTCAAGATCATATTTAAAACATTTTCACTCTGTTTTTGTCACTAGTGTCTCTGTTAGCGTCGCTCTTCAGTAAACCTGGAAAAGAGAGAAAATGAAATTTAAACTTCCTATACATATTGTGAAAACGCTCATAATATAATATCTTATATAATTGCAATAGGTTTTCCTCATTGTTGCAGCAAAAGCAAGACCAAGAATGATCTTGCAAGATTTAAGCAAGATCAAGACTGAGGGTAAGGTCTATAGAATATAGATGGCAATCTCACTCAGCTCATACTTCAGACTGAGTTAAAAAGAGACAGATTTATGTCGGAACATATTTGTGTCTCATTTTAACTCTATCTTGAGTCTCGAGCAGGGCCAGAGTACGATCTATAGATCTCAGCCTGAGATTGCGAGACTCTTGCGTCTCATCGGTCATTCAAACTGGGAACATATTATTATAATGATCCGCGATACGAAACAAGTCCACTAGTAGGTACAGTTTTTGCAATTCACGAAGGCGAGTGTGCTTTACTTGTGGTTACTTCGTGTACATGCACATTGCATAAGTGTGCGTGCCTGTCAAAACCTAGGTGGGAGCGGGCAGGCGCGAGCATTGCGCTCGCTCACACATACAGATACGACACACACACAACCATAAGTCAGTCGCCCTCGTGAATTGCAAGAACTATACACACAGAACATTTATATCGGTGGCGCTAGTAGTGTCACATATTTATGCAATTTTATTGCATTGTAAAATACATTAGTTCCAATAATTGCCGCGAGACTTGTTTGTTGGCGCGAACTCTTCAATCACATTATTGGCGTACGATTGATCGTACATCTAAAGGCAAGGTTTCATTGAGCCAATCCAAACTGTCGACAGCGACGCCGAAATTAATAATGTTTCAGATAGACATAACTTAACGATAGATGTTCATCATCATCATCATCATCATCAACAACCGATCAAACTGAGCACAGGTCTCCCCTCAGAGGGTTATATAGGCCATAGTCCACCATGCTGGCCTAATGCAAATCGGCAGACTTCACGCACCTTTGAGAACATTATGGAGAACTCTCAGGTGTGCAGGTTTCCTCACGATGTTTTCCTTCACAGTTGTAGCATGTGATATTTAATTGCTGTTACAGCTCTTTAAGATTATTGTTTGCATCGTCAGTGATAGTCTAGCACTAGTGGTTAGTACTGCAGTCTCCTGTTCGGGGAGTCGCAGGTTCGATCCCGGGCACTTTTTTGCACACACACGGGAAATTAAAGCTTGTGATAACAAGCTTCAACGGTGAAGGAAAACATCGTAAGGAAACCTGCACACCTGATAGTTGTTCATTATGTTCTCAAAGGTGTGTGAATTCTGTCAATTTGCATTGGGCCAGCATGGTAGACTATGGCCTAGAACCCTTCTCTGAGAGACCTGTGCTCAGTAGTGAGACATTGATGGGTTGCTCATGAAGATGATGACATTGCTTTAACGTTAGGATAGACTTTATTCGCCTATTCTATAGGTCAAGGTGGACTTGGACGCTTTATCGCAAGCATATTCGTACTTTGGATAGATTCCACCTCAAGTGTCTACGTGAAATACAGAACATCAGGTAGTCCGACCGCATTAGAAACAGACGTGTTGCGGCGGGCAAAAGTCAGTGGCATTGAGGCATATCTTATGCGGCGGCAATTGCGTTGGTGCGGACATATTGTTAGAATGCCCAACGAAAGGATAGCCAAGCGCATCTTTTATTCTGAGCCTAAGGACGGAAAGCGGAAACAAGGCGGTCAGTTCCTTAGGTATAAAGATGTGCTAAAGAGGCATATGACCAATTGTAACATCGACTCCTTTCGTTGGGAAAGTCTCGCTGAGAACCGGGGGGAGTGGAGGCACTTGGTTCAGCAGGCTGTCACGGATTTTGAAGATAAAAGGAGGTGTTTACCGAGTTCGACTGAAAAGTAGACCACCCTCCAGTATAACCTATAATTACGTCGATGGTGCCCTATCATGTCCTCACTGCGCGCGGCTATTTCGTGCAATAATAGGGTACATCAGCCACATCAGGGCACACGAGCGAAGCCCTTATTGAACTTTTCAAAGTTAACAGAGATCCAGTCGCTGTTGCCGAAATCGGCAGTGAAGTAGTATAAAACAGAAGATAATAGATAAGTCGCGCGGTACCTTAACACTGTAAGCCATCTCGTAGCCGCCCTTGCTCTGCATCTGGTTCTGTATGGAGTGCAGCAGCGACGACGGCATGTCCACGTCCGTTGACCCTGGAACGTGATAAACACATATTGAATCACCATGGTCACGGTCACGGTTGAACTTGTGGTGAATTTGTTCGGCTGCGGATGATGAAATCCTGAGTTCGATTTCCCATGGAAATAGGAATTACGACTACGTTTCCTGATCGGGACCAAAAAAAGTCACTGAATTTTTCTGACAAGAAATTCTCAGACAGCTCGGCTATAATGTTAGCCTCTGGGTAACAATTGTTTAAAAGTTTTTCCATTGATCGTATTCGCATTCGATTAGCGTGAAAGTAAAACAATCCTTTACTGTATATTGATTTAAAGTCACAAATTCAGTACAACCGATTTTAATATTAAGTGTATCGTACATACGTCAACGTATAAGAATGCATACACGACATTGAGCTCTAATTCAATGATGTTATGGTTTATTTTAGTATGACGCTAATGTCATTGAATACGATTACGATCAATGGAATAACTTTAGACAATCGCACCTCTGATTGGCTGAATAGTTTTATGGAGTTCTTGTTGCATCAATGTATTTCAACCAATAGCGAGAGAGTACCAGCCAATCAGAGGTAATTGCAATTGTCACACACTACATCAATTTAAGACAATCCCATAGTTGTCTTCGTGTTCTAAAAATAACTAACGAGTAAGAACCTAAATCCTATATTAGTTATCAATAGCGGCAATAACCTCATCATTGGCAACCCATCAACGGCTCACTACTGAGGGCAGGTCTCCTCACAGAGAAGGGTTATAGGCCATAGTCCACCACGCTGGCTCAATACGAATTGGCAGACTTCACACACCTTTGAGAACATTATGAAAATTCTCAGACGTGCAGGTTTCCTCACGATGTTTTCCTTCACTGTTGAAGCCTGTGATATTTTATTTCTTAAACGCACATAACTTTGAAAAGCCAGTGGTGCGTAACCGGGATCGAACCTGCGATCCCTCGAGTAGGAGACCGCACTAACCACTAGGCTATCACTGCTGCTAGGCAATAACCTATCTATGATGTGTTCAAGGTAATGGCACGGACTACTTAATAGCATGTAATGGAATAAAAGCAACCAAAAGTCGTGACTGGGGCTGCGTTTGAGTCGTGTTGCAACGGCCTTGAAAGGTCTCGCGAAAGGTGGATAGATATTAGAATTTCTCAAGCCGACAAACAGTATTCCTGTACTTCTCTGTTCTTACTTAAACCCGAAGATTTTAAGTGTATAATCTAGGTACTGTAAAAAAAAAAGCCGGCCAAGTGCGAGTCGGACTCGCGCACCGAGGGTTCCATACTACAAAAGTAAAAGTAAAACGATAATATATTAATTTGCTTATTTATCGTTAACTTTGTTTGTAGAGGTTTATTGTTAATGTAAAAAAACTATGCTAGTTAGAGCGTTGGTTTTATTTTTCCTGTAAAATATACATAAACCTCTATAGAACATAATTATTTCAGATTTTTCGATAGGTAAACTTCGGAGATAAGGGGGGGGGGGCGGTATTTTTTTCAACATTTTGGCCGATTACTCAAAAACTATAATATATAGAAATAAATAAAAAACTGTTTTAGAATGCACAAGTAAAGGCCTTTCATATGATACCCCACTCGGTATAATTATCTTAATTTTTTCCTGTAAAATATACATAAACCTCTATTGACCATAATTATTTCAGATTTTTCGATTGGTAAACTTCGGAGATAAGGGGGGGAACGGTATTTTTTTCGACATTTTGGCCGATTACTCAAAAACTATTATATATAGAAATAAATAAAAAACTGTTTTAGAATGCACAAGTAAAGGCCTTTCATATGATACCCCACTTGGTATAGTTATCTTACTTTGAAATTTCAAACCCCCGATTTCCCCCCTTTTTAATCAAACTAAAATAATTTTCGCGTTGCTTTTATTTTTCCTGTAAAATATACATAAACCTCTATTGACCATAATTATTTCAGATTTTTCGATTGCTAAACTTCGGAGATAAGGGGGGGGGGGGACGGTATTTTTTTCAACATTTTGGCCGATTAATCAAAAACTATTATATATAGAAATAAATAAAAAACTGTTTTAGAATGCACAAGTAAAGACCTGTCATATGATACCCCACTCGATATAGTTATTTTACTTTGAAATTTCAAACCCCCGATTGTCCCCCTTTTTTTAATAAAACTAAAAATAATTTTCGATTTTTCTTTATTCCAATGATGTTGGGCCACTATTATACACAACTATGCCAAATTTCATGTCGATAGCTTTAATAGTTACTGAAATAATCGACTGTGACAGACGGACGGACAGACGGACGGAGAAAGTCTCACCATAAGGGTTCCATTTTTACCATTTTGGTATGGAACCCTAAAAAGCATGACTAAAATACATGATATAGGTATAGATTCATCATCAGCAATTCATCAACAGCTCACTACTGAGCGCAGGTCTCCTCTCAGAGAATGGTTGCATAAAGGCCATAGTCCACCACGCTGGCCCAATGCGAATTAACAGACTTCACACGCCTTTGAGAACTCTCATCAGACGTTAGTATTTTTTATTATTTAACAAAATATGATCATTTTCCATTCGACATTCCAAACCAATTAGATACCAATTGGAACGATTGAGTTTAGAAATTCCGGTTCTTTCGTGTTTCTAAATAAAGTTTTTGTCAAAGCCATTCACGGTAATTAGTTTTAACGAAAAATTGTACCTAGGTACGAGTATGTGGAAGTTTTATCGGTGCATTGCCGTTTCACTAACGTCGTGTGACGTTTTACAGAGGAATAAATTGGGCGTTCTGACAGTTTTTGTATTGAAAATATTAGCAAAATATCAACGCTCGATGTGCGCTCGGGTAAGACCTATTTTACGTTTGTGAAATCGGCCCGAAACATTAGACTTTTTTAACCGATTTATCGTGAAAGGTGAAAGATCTCAATTCGAGGAGTACCTACCTATTTTTTGTTATCTATAATATAGCTATCCAACCCTTTTCCACAGCAGATAGTACCTATTAAAAAATAATGTAAGCAGTTATAAGACATTTTTACCCATTAAACCTTGCAGAGGCAAAAGGATCCGAGTTCCAGGTCGTGCCTCCCTTCCTTCATAAGCAGCAATAAACCCTCCGAGTTGTCCCGTGGGAACTGTCCGGAGCTACAAACTCCAATTCCCGCAAAGAAACATGTAACCTGCTTAGTACGAGTAGGTAGGTAGTATCGTAGGTATCTACCTACCTTATTTATTCTTCTTTTTTCTTTTGTTTTTATTTTTTAGGAAGTACCTAAAGAAATTGTTCCGTCAAAATATTATAAAGGTTTATATCGAATCCCAGTACAGAATTCCTGATTTTAGCGAATACCGAATCTGGTTTTATGCTTCGGATATTACGATTGTAACAAAAAAAAAAGAAAAAAATATTAATTTTATAAAATAAATTAATTCAAATCGTAATTCTCGCGAAATACGTTTATGATTTTTACTCTTTGGAGTGAGAATGGAAACCCAAACATTTTAATCAAAAACTTTTATAGGCAATTTATAAAAAATACAACTATCATAAACACATTCTCTACTAAAAAATATTGAGAAAAGATTTAATACAATATAAGTAAATTGAATATTCATAAAAAATTTACACGATATTGCAAATAATAAGCATTACAATAGCAGGTATTCTTCAAAATAATCGCAATTTCAGGTAATAAAAAATAAGGTGTAATAGTTCAGTAGTGAATACTGAACTATTACACCTTATTTTTTTAAAATATATATGAGCTTTAAAAAAACCAGTTCTATTTATTGAATTTTATACCTAAATAAATTATCAAAAGTATCCCCAAATTCACGCTTGAATCGGTACAGCTCTTAACCGAGAAATTGGGCTTTCTGACTTATTTTTCGTTGGTGGAATCGACCCTAGTCGGCAAGAATTATCCACAATTTCCGGGTGAATAATTAATAAAATACATAGTGAAGGTCCAAAATAAGTAATAAGTACCTTGAAGGTCAACATTTTTTTCTCTATAGGTACAGGTAGGTTATCTTGATGTCTTTGTCTATCTCAAACCTATCAAGGTTCTTATTACGGAAGTCTGCATTCTGCAGAGCTGCATGCAACGTAGGACCTACGGATAGGAAAACAAAACAAACAAAAACACGATCGCGTCACGATTTCTGTTTGTAGTTTGTTCCTGTGTTTATCGCTAAAACATTGTTATGCAGCTCTTTGTATAAATGAATAAGATTACTCACTTACAATTTTGTTTGTAATTTCTTAATGTCTCTTATGATTATTTAAACGATAGCACACGTTTAGGTAAGTATAAAATTTTTGTCTGTTTGTCCGGGCTGATCACAGAAACGGCTAAAGCGATTTGATCTGACTTTAACAGTCCTGAATGTTACGAATTAGTGCGAGGTAATTTTTATTCTGGGAATATTTAGGATTTCTGCCCAAAAAATATTTAGTTTTTTGTTTATGGGTAAAAAAGTAAAATTAAAAATTTTAAAAACCCCCCGACACAAAAAATAATCTCTAAAAACTAACAAATAATATTTTATACCTATATATAATTATTATCGTCACATATATTATGTAAGTTCAAATATTTTTATTTTCCAAGTGTCGTCGTCGCGTCGCGGGACCGCTAAAGTTTATAAAGTATTTTTCCAACAGCTAATTAATTATTACGAATTACAGAGTGATCTTAAGTTTCATGCATACAGTCTACGCTCTACGTAATGCCGCGCGCGACACGTGAGGGCAGACGACGTTGACGGTTGTGTCAATTTTGAGTAAATTCTTTTGTTGCAATCTGCGAGTACACCTGTTTTTCTCACTTAGCGGTCCCCGACGCGACGACGACACTTGGAAAATAAAAATATTTGAACTTACATAATATATGTGATGATAATAATTATATATAGGTATAAAATATTATTTATTTGTTAGTTTTTAGAGATTATTTTTTGTGTCGGGGGGTTTTTAAAATTTTTAATTTTACTTTTATTTAGTCCTTTTTAAAGTAGGTATAAATATTAGGAAGGTATTTATAGTGATTTGTTAGCGCAGTGGTAATTGAGCCTAATTGATCCCATTTAATTACCCACCTTCGAAATCTAAACCTTACTCTAACATGTCATATTTAAAGTCATGGTTACCTTACCATGTTCTTTCAATATCATTGAAGTAATACGGTACCTTTCGAATCGATAGCACATATGGAAGGTAGTCAGATCCCCTCATCAACTATTAAAGAGTTGATGATCTTCAAACGGCTGATCAGGTCATGGTTATCTTACCATATACTTTCAATATCATTGAAGTAACAAGGTACCAAATTTCGAATCGACAGGACATAAGGAAGGTAGTCAGATCCCCTCATCAACTATTAAAGAGTTGATGATCTTCAAACGGCTGATCAGGTCATGGTTACCTTACCATATACTTTCAATATCATTGAAGTAACACGGTACCAAATTTTGAATCGATCGGACATAAGGAAGTTAGTCAGATCCCCTAATCAACTAGAAAAGAGCTGATAATCTTCAAACGGCTGAACAGATTTTCATGAAACATAGCTAAGAACACTCGGGATAAAATTATCTATGATACAAAAAAAACTAAATGAAAATCGGTTCATCCGTTTGGCGGCTACGCTGCCACAGACAGATACACAGATACACAGATACACAGACAGACACGTTAAACTTATAACACCCCTCTCTTTTTGCGTCGGGGGTTAAAAATAATGACTATCGAATAAGTATATCTGAATTTTCAACCAACGGAAAAAGAAGGTTATCAAAATCAATTCATCACGTAGGTAGTAAGTGGGTGCGGTCTATCTATATATATTTTTTCAGTAGTTGGGTTTTTGTTGCATTTTTTTATAATTTGCAAAAAGTAAAATAATAAAACATAATTATTTTGGGTTATAAGTATGTACTTAACCTTAATACTAACCTAACCCATATTATGTTAGATTACAAGCGCTAACTGTAATTGGCACAAACTACTCGTATATAGTTAACATGCTATCCGACTAATTACATAGCATCAGCCAACACGCAATGTCAGATCTGCGGAACCTTTGCCAACTTTCTCAGTTTGCCTACCTTTCGAAGAGTTAGTACAATCATTCCCATTTTGGGTAATTTTTCATATATTCATACTAGTAGTTACCATGTCGCCAACTTTCTCAGTTTGCCAACTTTTTTACTTTTTCATGTTAATACCTTCATTTTGCCAACAAATATATTTATTCCTAAAAAGTGTCTCATATTGCCATCCTTTTCCACAATCGATAACAGAAGTGGTGTCACTTTGATATAAGATCTGTTTTCATAATAATATTATGTATGTTTAGTTTGGTATTTAATTAAATCATCATCATCTTGTCCTTGTTGTCCTTATATGGGGTCGGCACAACATGGCTTAAGCCATGTTGTAAGTGAGTCGGCATGAAATTTTAGGACCGGCCGACTTCTTTATCAACTGGTAGACGTCCACTGCTGGACAAAGGTCTCTTGCATGGACTTCCACAGGCCTCGGTCTTGCGCCGCCTGAATCCAGCGGCTCCCTGCGACTCGTTTGATGTCGTCGGTCCACCTGGTGGGGGGTCTGCCAACACTGCGCTTCCCGGTGCGGGGTCGCCACTCCAGCACCTTGGGACCCCCAACGACCATCAGCTCTTCGAACTATGTGCCCCGCCCATTTCCACTTCAGTCTCGCGACTCGCTTAGCTATGTCAGTGACTCTGGTTCTCCTACGGATCTTTTCATTTCTGATTCGATCCCGCAGGGACACTACGAGCATAGCTCTCTCCATCGCCCGCTGAGCGGTCCTGAATACTTATGAGGCCCTTAGTTAGCCGACTACCTGACGTCAACCCTCTTTGGAAATGCTTTTGTTGGTGGAAAGGATAGAACCGCCACCTTTCGGTTCATTACGGTAGTGCTGGAATCCCCTTTTTTTAAAATCTCCAGACTCGAGCGCCAGGCCTCGAACTGTGGACTGTACGCTGGCACTATGTATGTGGCGTTTGTGTATGTCACGCATTGGAGAGCTTCTAGTTATTTTTTATACGTGGATAGCAATGTGGTGTCCCCTGAAGACAGAATAACTTCATTATCATCTTCATCATCAGGTTCTGGGTTCAAAACTGTGATCACCTGACCTATAAAGGTGCTGAATTTTTTCTTCATAACATTAGCAGTTGATTCCAAACTGTCCAACTTCAGCGTTTTTTCAATGACATTAGAAGTAGAGCTGAAATCCTGACTGGCTTCGCTCTTTACAGCGGCGACACCTATTTCATCAAGATCCTTCTTCACCATTGTACACACTTCTGCTGACTTTGTTTTGCGGGATGGGCAACTGGCTCCATCACTGGTATTTAATTCGCAATTTCTCTGCCATCGTGGTATTTTTAGGGTTCCGTACCCAAAGAGTACCAACGGGACCCTATTACTAAGCCTACGCTCTCCGTCCGTCCGTCCGTCTGTCAGCGGGCTGTATCTCGTAAACCGTAATAGATAGACAGATGAAATGTTCACATATTATGTATTTCTATTGCCGCTATAACAACAAATAATAAAAATTAAATTAAATTAAAAAAAAAAATTAAAATATTTCCATGGGTACATGGAAATATTTTTATTTAATTTTTTTAACGGAACCCTAAAAGAGCGAGGCCCGACTCGCACTTGGCCTATTTTTTTATTATGCGTCTAGATAAAAACACAAGAAATTTAGAATAGAAAAGAAATACTAATATAAAATTTACACATATTTCATTTGATGTTTAATTAAATAAAGTTCTTTTTAATTACATTTCTTTATTTAGCAAAAAATATAGGTAGTTCACATTCATGTTATTTTTTTTTTCGGTAAATGATATTCTGAATTTTTATTTCACTTTTGTTTGTTAATGTCCCATCGTTTTCATTTCATGTTCAATTAAATAAAGTTCTTTTTAATTATATTTCTTTATTTAGCCAATAAAATAGGCAGTTCACATTCATGTCTTTTTTTTCGGTAAATACTTAATATTATGAATTTTTATTTCACTTTTGTTTGTTAATGTCCCATAGTTGGCAAAGTGAGAAGTTTGATGCGTTGTTTAAAAGAAGTGGGCAAAAAATGAATGATACTAGAAAAATATGTCAAAGTTGGCGACATGGTAACTACTAGTATGAATATATGAAAAATTACCCAAAATGGGAATGATTGTACTAACTTTTCGAAAGGTAGGCAAACTGAGAAAGTTGGCAAAGGACCCGCAGATCAATGTCATATGAAACCATTCCTGTTGAAATTGCGGGCGTGCTCAAGTCATTAACAAACTAGCCGACCCACCCCGGTTTCGCTCGTATGCTTTTCTGGAAACACCTAAAACTCCGCAAATGTTAGGAATAGAATAGAATAGAAATATTTTTTATTCAAATAAACTTTTACAAGTGCTTTTGAATAGTCAATGAATCTACCACTGCATCTGCCGTTCATGCCGAGAAGAACTAGTAAGAAACTCGGCGGTTGCTCTTTTCAAAATAGTTTACAATAGGTACTATGCTATGTATGTAGTAGGGGGAAAACATTTTTTTTAAAGAATATATATACATAATTTTGAAGCCTCAAAAGCCTCCGATTAAAGTTGCGGACTGAAAAAGTAACTGAAAGTTTATGGTTTGGTGGTCCGATTCCCACCCCTTGAAGTTAGAACTATATTGTAGTATACCCAAGCTTTCCGTTTATTCAGAGGGGCCGGGCGGGGAGAATATTACCTAGTCAAGATCAGCATGGCTTAAAAAATTAATTTAAGGGTTAAAAAATACACATTTATGGAAAGAAAAGATGTCAGATTTTTGTAATGTAATGAATGAGTTAAAGCGAATACAGCGCCACCTGCGCATAGCTTGAGACTTCTTCCCCATTCCTCTGATATTCTAAAGGAGATTGGCCAATTCCATAGAGTTTCTGACCCAGACGAACTGAACTGAACACTGAACTCCCACGAATCAAACTTCCCATACTTGTTCTAGTAAACCAGACTAACAAAAAAAAGCCGGCCAAGTGCGAGTCGGACTCGCGCACCGAGGGTTCCATACTCCAAAAGTAAAAGTAAAACGATAATATTATATTAATTTGCTTATTTATCGTTAACTTTGTTTGTAGAGGTTTAGTGTTAATATAAAAAAAACTATGCTAGTTAGAGCGTTGGTTTTATTTTTCCTGTAAAATATACATAAACCTCTATTGACCATAATTATTTCAGATTTTTCGATTGGTAAACTTCGGAGATAAGGGGGGGGGGGGGGAACGGTATTTTTTTCGATATTTTGGCCGATTAATCAGAAACTATTATATCTAGAAATAAATAAAAAACTGTTTTAGAATGCACAAGTAAAGGCCTTTCATATGATACCCCACTCGGTATAATTATCTTACTTTGAAATTTCAAACCCCTGATTTTCCCCCTTTTTTTATTAAACTAAAATAATTTTCGCGTTGATTTTATTTTTCCTGTAAAATATACATAAACCTCTATTGACCATAATTATTTCAGATTTTTCAATTTGTAAACTTCGGAGTTAAGGGGGGGGGGAACGGTATTTTTTTCAACATTTTGCCCGATTACTCAAAAACTATTATATATAGAAATAAATAAAAAACTGTTTTAGAATGCACAAGTGAAGGCCTTTCATATGATACCCCACTTGGTATAGTTATCTTACTTTTAAATTTCAAACCCCCGATTTTCCCCCTTTTTTAATCAAACTAAAATAATTTTCGCGTTGCTTTATTTTTCCTGTAAAATATACATAAACCTCTATTGACCATAATTATTTCAGATTTTTCGATTATTAAACTTCGGAGATAAGGGGGGGGGGGGGGGGGGGGGGGGGACGGTATTTTTTTCAACATTTTGGCCGATTAATCAAGAAATAAATAAAAAACTGTTTTAGAATGCACAAGTAAAGGCCTTTCATATGATACCCCACTCGATATATTTATTTTACTTTGAAATTTCAAACCCCCATTTTTCCCCTTTTTTTAATAAAACTAAAAATAATTTTCGATTTTTCTTTATTCCAATGATTTTGGGCCACTATTTTACACAACTATGCCAAATTTCATGTCGATAGCTTTAATAGTTACTGAAATAATCGACTGTGACAGACGGACGGAGAAAGTCTCACCATAAGGGTTCCATTTTTACCATTTTGGTATGGAACCCTAATTAATCAGTCTATCAAATAAATTTGGGAGAAAAAAGCCATTCACTTGTATTGCCATGTAACGGTTATTTATAACGTGTACTTGTGAATAATTATATTTTTGATCCCCATCTTCTAAAAATATGGGGGTTTACACAGAAAAATACTCTGAAAAATATTAATTAAAATTAAATGCTTTCTGAATCTGAACGGTTTTTAAAAATTGCGGGTTAAAATTAGCCAACCTCCTTTATATTCCCATCTCTATATTTTCTTTACAACGAATAAAATTAATGTATTGATCACGTGCCAAAGAATAAAAACGCAATTGGAGGGTGAGCGACTGCTCACCCTCCAATTGTGTAAAAACTCAAAATAGCTGCACTATTTATCAACCTTTATATTATACCTCATATATACTTACCTAGTAGTTGTATATTTATAGTGTAGTGTAAATAAAATACACTTACGTTAATTCAGCATGTTAGATACTTAACAAAGATAATATGGCTTCAGTACTCTAGGTAGGTTTAACTAAACTATAAAACTAATACCTACTTTAATTAGTGTTTGCAAGGTGTTTGTTTATCACTCAAAGCCCTGTTGATGTGAAAATATAAATACTATAATCATATTATCGTCCTTTATGTTTATATACAGAATTACAGACTGTCTATGTACTGAATGGATAGACCGTAGCCCTTATCAAGTGAAGTCATTATCAAGAACTTCACAGCGTGCCCCATAAAAACAAAAGGTTTTAGAATTTTAGATGGTGTCGCTACTTCAGCTGCCCTTAGGTTTTTAAAAATCCCGCGGAAACTCTTTTATTTACCTAGATAAAAGTAAACGATGCCTAAGATATATATACCTGTTTGGTACACTTACCAATTACCATTGACACATAGAACAAGACATCAGTCTTTATTAGTGAGTAACAAAAGATAAAATACATAATACCTTATATGGAAAATACACTGTTTGTTGCTTAACAGACATGTATTTTCCTTGAGCAATTCTCAAAATTGACATGTTTCTCATTTAAGGCTTTAAGATGCGTGAAATAACCTTGAGAAACGGAGCCAACCTAGACTTATTTCAACGTCACCGCCATCTAGCGGCTACGCTCGGTACTTGCTCGAGAACTCAGCAAGTACATGAGAGTACCTCGAAATATATCAACGATAAAATAAACGTGCAGAGGAACAGTGTTTTATGTTATCCTACCTAGTATGTTTGGGCCTCACTGAGATTGATGTCACGTGCAGGTGTTAAGAGTCTCCATTGCTTTAGCTTCACCTAGTAGGCGCCATGTACCATAACGAGCTTGCAAGTAGTTTATAAGTTCGAGGTAATTAATTCTTTTTGTTGTTATTCTTACCTTAATTATTTTTAATAGGTCTTTTAAAATCATTGTATTCTTCGATAGTTTTTAGGGTTTCGTACCCAAAAGGTGCCAACCCTGTTTTATCAAAAATATTTATTTAGGTAATAAACAAAAAATCGGCCAAGTGCGAGTCAGGCCTCGCTCTTTTAGGGTTCCGTACATAATATGACCAAATCACTTTTTTAAAACTAGATACACATTTAGATAACTTAGTTCTGAGTTAGTATTAAATTAGGAAGCAGTGTTAGCCTAGTGGTTAGGACTGTGGTCTCCTATTCGGGGGGGTCGCAGGTTCGATCCCGGGTACGCACCTCTGACTTTTCGGAGTCAAGTGCGTTAAAGCAATTAACTATCACTTGCTTCAACGGTGAAGGAAAACATCGTGAGGAAACCTGCACATCTGAGAGTTCTTCATAATGTTCTCGAAGGTGTGTGAAGTCCACCAATTCGCATTGGGCCGGCGTGGTAGACTATGGCCTATAACCCTTCTCTGAGAGGAGACCTGCGCTCAGTAGTGAGCCGTTGATGGGTTGCTAATGATGAAATGATGATGATGATTAAATTAGGATATGGGGAAAGAATGCTCGTTTGTTTTGGTCACAACTTTGAAGGCCCCTATTTCTTCATTTTTGAAGCTTTTCCATGCATGGGAGCCCCCTTTATTTTTTAATTTAATTTTATTTTTATTATTTGTTGTTATAGCGGAAATAAAAATACACACTGTGAAAATTTCAACTATGTATTACTGTTTACGAGATATTATAGTCCAGTAAAAAGTTAAATGAAACCATGATCTGACCAGTTTTGGCGCAATGAGTAAAAATGTGTTCATTAATACTTAAATAAAGATATTATGAAAGAAATTTTGATTTAAATTTAGGGGAAAGGGATGAAAAAAATAAAAAAGGGGTTGAAAAATGCCTTTTTTTTAAATAACTTAATAACGGTAGGAAATAGAAAAAAAGGTTTCAAGTAAAAGTTGTAGAGAAAAAAATTCTACACAAAAAAGTTCCTTTTCATTTTTTTGTTATCTGCTTTAGTTTAGCTGCAAAAAATAAAAATTTAATTTGCTTTGTAATTAATTATAAAGATGTATAAAGGCGGGAAACATAGTGCCTATCTCAATTAATTAAGCTTTGAATAACGGTAGTACAGTCAAATTAATAAGGTATTTTTTCGAAATAGAAGATACTTCCGAACATTATCCAACAGTTTTCAAAATCGGTCATCGTAGCTATTAAAACTCTAACCTGCGTGATGTCAGATTTCAGATTGAAACTTTTTCGCTTTCTATATTAAAAAGTTAGACTTTAGACTGTTTGACTTTAATTTGTTTTTAACCAATTTAAAAAAAAGAGGAGGTTCTCAATTCGCTCGCTGAGTCTTCTATTGCAAACTTCAAAAATCTAGATACTCTGATACAAAAATATAGGCCAATTATTTATACCTTTCATCCCATTGTTTATGACAATGGAGATTGGGAAATAATTTGTTAGTTAACAATTGAATAACATTTTGAAAAATGGTGGTTAAACTTTTGTTTCTCCAGGGCTCGATTCTTTCAAGTGTTAAGAAGATACTAGAAGTTTTTCAAATTTTTAAAATCACATCTTATGTTATAAAAAAAATATTTTTATTGCTGAACTCTCTTTAGCGGGGGCGCGCGCATGCTGTAACAGCCGCGTGGAGCCCTATTTTCAACGTCAAATTAAAATTATAAATAATGGAGATAGAATCCCGGGACTTGGGACTTTTTTATTGGAAATTTCCTCCTCTTAACGAGCTTTTTTCAAAATTGCTTAAATGTCAATATTTTTCGAGTTATTAACAAAAAACGAAATATCATTTTTTTTTATTTTCTTTATTATAACATATTTTTTTATTATGACATTTTGACTTTATACAGTATACTACATTAAACCAATTTTTTATTAAATTTTTTTTCATCTTATTTTGTTAATAACAATTGCAATTTTTTACCTGCACCAAAATCCTTCAAAAACATTTTTCTAAAGGTGATTCCGACTCGAATGAGCCATCGCTCATATTTTTAGGACCTTTATCTCTATTTTTCACGTTTTTGAACTTGTTGACTAGACTAATACGTAGGTATGTATTTACGAATTCAAATAAATATTGACGAATTTCAAAACATAACATTGACATAACATTTGACGACCTCCCTGGCTCAGTGGTGAGCTGTGTTGTCTTATAACTGGGAGGTCTCGGGTTCGATTCCCGGCGGGGTCAATTTTGGAATTTATAATTTCTGAATTGTCTCTGGTCTGGTCTGGCGGGAGGCTTTGGCCGTGGCTAGTTACCACCCTACTGTCAAAGACGTGCCGCCAAGCGATTTAGCGTTCCGGCACGATGGCGTGTAGAAACCAATTAGGGGTATGGGTTGAATATTCACTGCCATACCCCTTCGAAGTTAGCCCGCTACCATCTTAGACTGCATCGTCACTTACCATCAGGTGAGATCGCAGTCAAGGACTAGCTTGTCATCGAATAAAAAAAACACTTCGGCGATGAAACTTGACAACATAATAGTGCTGTCAATAAAGAGAACAATTAGTTCAGTTTCTACACTTTTTTGCCAAGTTGTACGAAATTAAAAATCACATCAATGTGAATTTGCAGTACGCATGAGGCGTAATATAAAATAAAGAGAACAATTAGTTCAGTTTCTACACTTTTTTGCCAAGTTGTACGAAATTAAAAATCACAGCAGTGTGAATTTGCAGTACACATGAGGCGTAATATAAAATTCGATCCGTAGTCAACCCAAGTCAGTTGACTTGGGTTGACTACGGATAGAAAAATACCTGAAAAATACGGAGGTATGACAAAATACGAATTTCATACCATATCAAAATACTTTAAGTATATGAGACGTGTCCATGCTTAAAACTAAGTATACAAAAGTCATGGGTTTCATCAAACTATTGTCAGGTTTTGTGCTGTGCAACTCAATCATATTTTTGTAT
Organism: Oeneis ivallda; assembly: GCA_029955525.1. Classification (NCBI taxonomy): domain Eukaryota; kingdom Metazoa; phylum Arthropoda; class Insecta; order Lepidoptera; family Nymphalidae; genus Oeneis; species Oeneis ivallda. Next base: position 14,287,488 of record JARPMR010000022.1, read on the forward strand.
CAGAGTATCTAGATTTTTGAAGTTTGCAATAGAAGACTCAGCGAGCGAGCCCAACACAAATGAAGTTTGATTCTTATTTGATTATGAATTTTGTTTGTATGCTCTGGAAACTAGTATGTTTGTAGTTTTATTTGTAAAGTATAATAAATGGCCAATTGCGTGTCGGGCCACGCGCAGTGTAGGGTTCCGTAGTTGCCAGTCACAATATTATGCGTATAATTTTAGGCCTATATTGTACACACTTCTAAGTAGAAGTGTGTAAAATATAGGCCTAAAATTAGGCCGATCACTGCCGCTATAATCTATACTAAAAAATACTTTTTAAAAAACCGACTTCAGACGCTCGCGCCACTACAAAGTATATAATTTATTGTTGTTATTGTAAAAAGCGCTCGACCGATTTCGATAAAATTTAAATGGGACCACCTGGGAAGTATACCCTTTGAAACAAAGAAAAGAATTTTGCAAATCGGTTCAGGTGTCTTCGAGTAATCGGTGAACATACACAAAAAAAAGGATTCCAACGAATTGAGAACCTCCTCCTTTTTTTAAATTGGCTAAAAACAAATTAAAGTCAAACAGTCTAAAGTCTAACTTTTTAATATAGAAAGCGAAAAAGTTTCAATCTGAAATCTGACATCACGCAGGTTAGAGTTTTAATAGCTACGATGACCGATTTTGAAAACTGTTGGATGATGTTCGGAAGTATCTTCTATTTCGAAAAAATCGGCCAAGTGCGAGTCGGGCCTCGCTCTTTTAGGGTTCCGTTAAAAAAAAATTACATAAAAATATTTCCATGTACCCATGGAAATATTTTATTTAATTTTTTTAATTTAATTTAATTTTTATTATTTGTTGTTGTAGCGGCAATAGAAATACACAATCTGTGAAAATTTCAACTGTCTACCTATTACGGTTACCGAGATACAGCCCGCTGACAGACGGACGGACGGACGGACGGACGGACGGACAGCGTAGGCTTAGTAATAGGGTCCCGTTGGTACTCTTTGGGTACGGAACCCTAAAATACCTTATTAATTTGACTGTACGTTATTCAAAGCTTAATTAATTGAGATAGGCAATATGTTTCCCGCCTTTATACATCTTTATAATTAATTACAAAGCAAATTTAATTTTTATTATTTGCAGCTAAACTAAAGCAGATAACAAAAAAAAAATCGGCCAAGTGCGAGTCGGGCCTCGCTCTTTTAGGGTTCCGTTAAAAAAAATTAAATAAAAATATTTCCATGTACCCATGGAAATATTTTAATTAAATTTTTTTAATTTAATTTAATTTTTATAGAAATACATAATATGTGAAAATTTCATCTGTCTATCTATTACGGTTTACGAGATACAGCCCGCTAACAGACGGACGGACGGACGGACGGATGGACGGACGGACGGACGGACGGACGGACGGACGTACGGACGGACGGACGGACGGACGGACGTACGGACGGACGGACGGACAGCGTAGGCATAGTAATAGGGTCCCGTTGGTACCCTTTGGGTACGGAACCCTAAAAATGAAGTGGAACTTTTTTGTGTAAAATTTTTTTCTCTACTACTTTTACTTGAAACTGTTTTTTCTTTTTCCTACCGTTATTAAGTTATTTAAAAAAAAGGCATTTTTCAACCCTTTTTTTATTTTTTTCATCCCTTTCCCCTAAATTTAAATCAAAATTTCTTTTATAATATCATTATTTAAGTATTAATGCGCATTTTTACTCATTGCGCCAAAGCTGGTCAGATCATGGTTTCATTTAACTTTTTACTGGACTAAATAGCACAATTTTATTTATTTACCTTATTTAAGGTTAGTGCCAATTAAGATAGACCTCTAAATTGTATGAGCGCCCATACAACTCGGAGGACTATCTTAATTGGCTTTTATTATTTATGTATGGGGACACCCTTTAAAATTCAACTTTTTTATTTTTTGAAATTTTTCCTTTATTTGTGCTGGTAGACCTTGCATTTTGTCAAATTTTGTGATTCTAGGTCAACGAAAACTACCATATAGGTTTTCGACCCAAAACCTATAGAGTAGGTACTTCCGGTTGACCAAGAATTGTCAATTTTGGTTAAAAGCAAGGTAAGACCTATGGTATGGGTATAGTTGAGGACCTGGAGGGTGACATAGGCTACTTTTTATCCCAGAAAATCAAAGAGTTCCCAAGGGAGTTCAAAAACTAAATCCACGCGGACGAAGTCGCGGGCATCAGCTAGTTAAATAATAATTATATATATATACTTCTAATAATCCATTTAGTGTCAAAGTCAAATAATCCTTGATTGTATTGATAAAAAGTCACAAATTCAGTAAGTACAACCGATTATGGAGAGTTATGGAGCGTATCATACATAGGTAAATGTATAAGAATGCATACACGAAATTGAGCTCTAATTCAATGCTGTTATGGTTTATTTTACTTTGACGCTAATGACATCGAATACGATTACGATCAATCGCTTAACTATAGACAATTGGACCTGTTACAGTTTTATTATAAGTAGGTATAGATAATACTAGCTGATGCCCGCGACTTTGTCCGCGTGGATTTAGTTTTTAAAGTCCCTCGGGAACTCCTTGATTTTCCGGGATAAAAAGTAGCCTAGATGTTGACCCAATTAATAAGTTACCACGGTATAAAATTTTGTAGAAATCTGTGCGGTAGTTTTTACGTGAAAGAAGGACAAACAAACAGACAAAAATTAAATACAAATCTGTTTTGGGCTCAGTATCGATAGTAAAGCATCCCCCAATTAAAATTTTCAAAATATATTAAATGTACAGAAATCTTCCAGTTACAGTTTTATTATATGTATAGATTAATTTATAAAAACTAGTTATTTTATGTTAATAAGAGTGAATTGCGAATGTCAACCCCTATCTATATTAAAAATCTCGAGTCACGAAGTATGTTCGGGATAAACTTGAAAACTACTACGCCGATTTTGATCAAACTTCGTAACTATCTGTAATTTGGTCCAACTTCTCGGACGAAGTCGCGAACATATAAGCTAGTTATTAGTTATTACATGATGTCCTCCCGACCGAATCCGATCACGGCGGCCAACCTCCTATGCTAAAACGTCGCCTTAGAGGTCAGCCATCTGCGCGGGAGATATTATAGTGCAGAAGTGTGTGCGCAACCACAGGTGCACTCTCTATTCCCTCACTCTCATAGTCCGATGGTACGGAAATCCGACCACGACCGGAGAGAGATCAGGCGCAGGACCGACGGTTTTACGTGCTCTCCGAGGCACGGGGGTGACTAACCAGTAACCACCAACTTCCTAACTCCGGGCCAGTACTGAGAATTTCTTTGGCAGAAAAACGCAATACTTTTTTTTAACGGCCGCAGCCCGACCCGGGAATCGAAGCCGGGACCTCGTCATCCGCAGTCGAACAAGCTGACCACTAGACCAACGAGGCAGTTAGTTATTACATGACGTGTTGTCCACAGTAGGTACCTACGCATATCATCTATACTTACCTCAAGCAATTTTTATCAACATGCCTATGTAATCGAAAAATAACAAATATAAAATATAGGTACTAAATATAAAGTGTAAGTAAATACTCACATATACATTTTTAATCCTCTTGCTCTTTTAACAAGATATTTTTTCTTATGTTTTGGCATTTTTGACCTGCACTATTCACTATTTACAGTGTAAATATTTATAGTGTATTATACACTATTCTTTGACCGATTAAAAAGTTAACTTATTTACAAAACACACACACACACCACACAATTTTTAACCGACTTCCAAAAAGGAGGAGGTTCTCAATTCGGCCGGTATTTTTTTTTTTTTTTCTATGTATGTCCACCGATTTCTCCGGGATTACTGGACCGATTCGCGTGATTTTTTTTTAATCGACAGAGGATGTTTGCGAAATGGTCCCATAAAAATATTCACCTTCAACTCCTCAAGCCTGATGCTGCATAGATATTACTCACCTAAAACTATGGTGATTTAGGAAATTTCGATTACGAATTGATATTGTAGGTAACAAGTATGGCCTACATCATGGAGCTCCAGGTCCTAGCTCCTCAATCATAGGATACTACACTTAAAAGCTTAAAATAAAAATTCTTTTCAAAAAACCGACTTCTAACGCCACTACAAAGTATAAAAATAATTTTAGTTTGTCCACGTTTGTTGAAGTCGGGCGGGCCTAAAATACAAACTATGAAACCGACTCGCGATGCTCGCTCGACTTCTACAAACGAGTCTCTCATATTGTATAGCGTCGCGCATCGGTTTCATAGTTTGTATTTTAGGCCCGCCCGACTTCAACAAACGTGGACAAACTAAAATTATTTTTATACTTTGTAGTGGCGTTAGAAGTCGGTTTTTTGAAAAGAATTTTTAAAGATAAAACTAAACATATTAAATCTATCAATATAAAAATATGTACACATTAGTATAATCCCGGGAATCGAATCAGGGACCTCGTCATCTGTAGTCGAATTTGCTAACCACTAGACCACGTCTTGTATAATACCTATACAACCACTAAATCACAAGATCTACGGTACCTACAGTCGACAGCTGTTCAATGGTACGAGTGAATTGCGAATGTCAACCCTATTGTTATAGGAATAAGGCACGTTGAAAGTCATACTGTCAGGCTTGACTTGATGTTTTGCTGTTATCCACTGTAGGTATCTACCTCAAACTTAGACCATTCAAAAAATATGGTCTAAGACCTCAAGCAATTTTTATCAACATGCATATCATCATCATCATCATCATCATCAGCAACCCATCAACGACTCACTACTGAGCGCAGGTCTCCTTTTAGATAAGGGTTAAATAATAGAATAGAAATGCTTTTTATTCAAATAAACTTTTTTACAAGTATTTTTGAATCGTCCGCTGGTTCGAAATTCCCTTCCTGCCGAGAAGAACCAGCAAGAAACTCGGCAGTTGCTCTTTTCAAAACAAGTTTACAATATAATAGATATTATGCTATGTTTGCACTGTTTCCACAATGAGGGGAAGTTCCACAAAAGCATTCCTATAATTCAACACATGTAAAGACGGGCAGACAGAAAGTAGTCCCGCCGGTGCCACCCGTTCACGGGCATGACGCATGACCCAGGCATTGCTTCAGGCCATAATCCACCCAATGCGAATTGGTGGATTACACATACCTTCGAGAACATTATGGAGAACTCTCAGGTGTGCAGGAGTGCAGGATTCCTCACGATGATTTTAATTGCTTAAATGCACATTACTCCGAAAAATCAATGGTGCCCGGGATCGAACCTGCGACCTCCCGAATAGGAGACCACAGTTCTAACCGCTAGGCTATCACTGCTTACATTATTATGCATAGCATAGGTAATAATCGAAAAAATAACATATTACACTAACTAAAAATTGTAGGTAAATATTCACCAATACATTTTTAATTGTCCACCTGTTTGGCATTTTCGAATTCACTATTCTTTGATTATTTAAGAAGTTTATAAAAGTTTATGTATTTACAAAAAAATATTTACAGTTACTGACTTAAAGATTTTATCTAAACTAAGTAAATCTATTAATATAAATATTTAGAAATTGGTATAAACTCCTTAAAAGCTAAAATTAATTTCAACGAAGTCGCTGCAAAACCGATGTGCGGTCTTCCCTCCGCAACGTCCCGGCAGGGACTGTGGATGGGGCTCGCGAGTGTTTATCAGCTCGGATTTAGTTGAATTTCAGGTTAATATTACTATACACGATTGTAATGCGGCGTAAAAATAAAGTTAAATAGCGAAAAGATTCATATTTTTAATACCTTTTTTTGTGTGCAAGAACGAATTAAAAAGCTAGCGCGCTTTTGGAGAAGTTATGCAAATTATGTCAAAAATAGGTACTCTTTGGGGTTTTTTTTACAAGAGGGGGTTGACAAAAATAAACATTTTTAATAGCCAAAACAGTTATTGAATCTTTATCTTTCATTCTTTATTTTTTATTTACGTCTTAAATCAACAATTATGTTGATTTGTTGAATTAAACAACCATGGAATTTAGACATTCACGCTTCTTAAGGCCTTAATGTCCTTATGTATAAAGGCATTACCTACTTAGTATCGTCTTTGACATCGCGGAAGACAGAGTACTTAAAGGAAGTGATGTCAGCCTAGCGACGAAACTTATCTAATAGACATCATAAATCATAATCCACTACACATTAAATATCTATTAAGTGTAATGTAGTAATTAGGAAATAAGTTCTTACAGCATCAGCAAAAAACATAATATGTAAAGCAACCACAATCGTTCGATTCTGATAAAAATGTCAATTCTAAATAATTATTGTTGTATGAGTGATGGTACATTTATATTTTTTTCTATGCTATGGAATACAATGCATGAAACCTACGAGTACCTACTAAAGATTTTGGATATTAACTCTTATCAGGAAATACCTACTCAGAAATTAACGCTTGCGCACCATAGGTAAGATTTCTTATTTCTTAAAAAAAATGCGAAAGTGTGTTTGTTAGAGTGTTCTTCAATCACGCCGCAACAGAGCTACAGATCGACTTGATTTTTACATGGTTATAGACTATAGTTGAGGACCTGGACGGTGATTTAAATTATGCTACTTTTTATCTCCAAAAAACCAAAAGGGTCCCTGCGTTACTTTTAAGAAACCTAACTCAAGGCGGGCAAAAGGGTCCTATTATTTCTGCCGCATTAATCGCATGACAACGTTCGTAATTATTCACAAGGGGAATCGTCGTGTATGCCTACTGTATACAATTTGTGTGAATTCTACTTACAGTCCATCCACAGCGACAATTCGTTGCCATTTACGGAGGCAGCCGGACCCCGGCCACTTCGAGACCGAATTTGGAACGCACGTGTGTACATGGCATACTAATTAGACCATCTTTATATTATTATAATTACAAACGTTTACCCGCGACTTCGCGTGTAGTTAGGTTTTAATATCCCTCGGTAGCCCTTTTTTGTTTTTGCGGTATGAAAAGTAGCATACGTCACTCTCGGACCTCAACTGTACCCAATTACGCATGCAAATCACGTCGATCCGTTGTACGATAATTTTATTGACGCTGTGTGATTGAAGGATAAACCAACAAACAAACACGCTTTCTTATTTATAAAATTAGTAAGGACTAGTGGACCCGCCCCGGCTTCGCACGGGTAGGCTACAAAACAAACACAATGGTATAATCATCTAGGGCCTGGGGTTAATGATAAAGTCTATGTCTATGGCTAAAACCCTCATATAAATATGGAATGCCTGTATTCGATCGTTGTCCTTTACGTTAGTGACTTTTGCTGCTACCCGTGAAGCATTATGTCCTCTATCTCCTATAATATTTATTAGATCTTCATCAAAATTAGACAAACTATGTCTGATATTATACACTGTTAAATAAAGAAAGAATTATTAAAATCGGTTCATATTTGACTGAGTTATGGAGTAAAATCAACAGTAAATTTCATCCCCTATCCTGGAGTAACCTTATATTTTATCGGGATAAAAACTATCCTATATGTTGACCCGAAGTATCAGCTAAAGATATACCAAATTTCATTTAAATCCGTTCAGTAGTTTTCGCGTGATGCGCGAACAGACAGACAGACAGACGGACAGACAGACAGACAAAAATTAAATAAAAATCTGTTTTGGGATCAGTATTGATAATAAAGCATCCCCCGGTTAAAATTTTCAAAATAGATTAAATGTACAGAAATCGTCCAGTTACAGTTTTATTATAAGTATAGATGATATAATACCTAGTACCTATAATTATACATATTATTATGTATATTAAGTATGTGTTCCAAATACGACGACTTAATTAAGAACCATGGTGTTCCATAGCGTGTGCAATACGTGATTGATGATGTCAATAACTTTGTGACGTCAGTTTTAGTCTGGCTATAAAATAAATGTGTCATTGCGGAAAAGGGTTCCAAAGATATCTATCTTGTTTGTAATAGTTGAAAATATAGTTGCACAACGTGTTTTGATCCCGTAGGTAGCAAGGGGACAACGGAATTTTGTATGGAAGCACATTTTCACTACCCTAAACAAACTGTTTTTTTTTTAAGTAAAATAATACGTACAGCTGTAATGATGCTTTTAAAGTTAAAAGATATTATATATAAGAGACCCAGATTAACATTCAAATCATACATAATTCGTGACAGAAACTATTTCTTTGCTTTTACGTTTTTCATGAGGGGACCTTAATTTTATAAAAGTGGACAACAATAATTAGACATAAATGTAGACGTTTGTAAAGTTTTGGCATCTAAAAAATCTTCTCAAGGAAAAATTTTATAAATAGGTAAACTCTGACTACCTAATCAAAATAAAGTATTTTAGAAGCATTTAAGAGAAAACTCAAACATGTTTGAGAAACCTTTATTTACTGAGAGATTTCATAATATGATTTAAATATTTTAAACGTGTATTTGTGATTTAACTTAGTGACGCATAGCATACAAATCATACAATACACCATACGTCATAACATATTAACATAATATAATACAATATAAGTTTGCTGAGCAGTGAGCAGTTGAGAACCCACTTACCGCAAACCAGAAAGGCGTTTTTGTTGGACGCTGTCCAACAAACTCATTAACTTAAAACTACTTATGTAAAACGATTACTTAGGCAGATTTTATTTAGGCTAATATTGATTTATAGTATGTCCGACATTACTTTGTCGATTAAAGATTAGGCAATCTTATTTTGCTTAATAAGTAGTATATCACTAGCTTTGTTTTCATTAACCTACGTCAGTGAAAATTGGGGATCATTGGTCAACATATATTTTGCAACAGTCGTATATTATTGCGTATTTATCCGTTGCTGCGTGCTTGAAGAGCAAACAAACACACTTTCGCATTTTTAATTATTTTTTTTGCGTTTCTAATTTAATTTAGTCAAGACATCTAGTAGGTATTTAATACATATTTTCAAACTAGATAATGCCCGCGACTTCGTCCGCGTTGATTAAAGTTTTTGGATTCCCGCTGGAACCCTTCAACCTTTTCCGGGATAAAATGTAGCCTATGTGTTAATCCAGGGTATAATCTATCTCCATTTCAAATTTCAGCCAAATCCGTCCAGTAGTTTTGGCCTGAAAGAGTAACAAACATACACACAAACTTTCGCCTTTATAATATTATATATAGTGTAATGTAATACTTATCATGTGTACTCGCATTTATAACCTATGGCATAACTCGCTATTCAATGACTATTGGCTGGCAATCAGATCTTTATCCAACAATATGCGTCTAGAACTTGTCTAAAAAAGGCAATCTTAGGAAAAAGCTCACGCCAGTTTTTTTTACATTATTAATGACGAGTGGAAGTAGTATGACTAAAGACAGTGACTTTTTAAAAGGAAAACCACTTGAAACTGCCGCTAAAGGCTTGGACAGACGAAACTTGACGCGTGACTAAAAATGCAACGCAATACATTACACTATGATGGTAAAATATCATTTTAGACGATATAAATAATGCGAGGAGCTCTACGATGCATCACGCACCGTACAACAAAGTACGACTGCAATACTAATAGAAAGAATTAGCTCCGAGTATCCCAGCAAGAGAAAAAGTAATAAGATCCATAAGAGAAACAGTCATACTGATATATAGCTCATCGACTCATCGAATCGCGACATTGAAATGACAATAGGCAGGGCACATATTTCAAAGAATTGATGTTTGTCAGAGTCCCAAGGAGTGGCGGCCTCGCTCCTGAAAGCTTAGTGTTGATAGACTCCGCACTACGTGCACCAAAAACATAAGACGAGTCACAGGGAGACACCGGATAAAGGAGGCACAAGACCGACGAATGTGGAAGTCATCATCATCATCATCATCTCAGCCTGCGGACGTCCACTGCTGAACATAGGCCTTTCCCAAAGAAGAATGTGGAAGTCCCTACAAGTATTCTATGTCCCGGCATTGACGTGTATCGTTTGATAAAGATGAGGTCCCCTCTAACGAATTTTCATCAAAAAGTAGCCAACTACGTAGAAGATATCACAAGTTTGTGTGTAAAGAAAGAAGAAAGAAAGAAAGAAAGAAAGAAAACTATTTTATTTGATCAACAAAATTAAACAAATGAAAAGAAAAAGAAATAAAAAGCATAACTAAATATACTAAAATAAAAATAAAAAATAACAATTTAGAATGATCAAATAGGTCTCCCACTCAGCATTGTGCTGCAGCAAGCTGCAGCGCTGGTTTTCAGTGGGAGCCTTATTTGAGTGCAATCACGGACACGTTATTCAATTATTTATAAAAACAAATTAAAATTAAGTGAACAGAAAAATTAATTAAAATAAACGAAATACAAATTTAAAAGAAACTATTAAAAGGTAAAAGAAAAACAATAGAATAAAACACAAAACAAAAACAAAAGCACAAAACACAATACAGGTGGCAAGCAATACCGTAAGCACATAAATGCTGGAATGATTCGTTTTAAGAACTCGATATTCATAATAATAAATTTAAGTTTATTATAATTTTTGTTCTGTTAAAAGATAAGTTTTTAATTTAGTTTTAAATGTTGAAAATGATTTTAGCGATCTTACTGGTGGTGGTAAATCATTCCAGCACTTAGTCGCCGCGAACTTAAAGCTACCCTTAAATGCCGCTGTTTTGTGCCTTGGCGTAGCCAATAAAAATAGATAAGAATCTCTCTTGATGCGTGCTGACTTATCAGTCAACCACATAAGTTTCTCACGTAAGTATTTTGGAATTCCACTTTTAAGCACCCCAAAGAGTAGAGTGGCAAGATGTAATCTTCTGCGTGATTCCATCTTTAGAAGGTTTGCTTCATTAATGTAAGGAGTGACATGTGAGCGAGGAGGGATGTTGAAGCAGAACCTAGCACAGGCATTTTGAACGCGCTGAATAATTCTTATGGTCCTGCTCAAGAGGCGAGGCCCATATACAGCGTCAGCATAATTCAGTCTTGATAACACAAGTGATTCGCATAGACGTATTCTTAGCTTTACACTAATATATGGTCTCAACTTATAAAGCAGCTTTAAACGATATAAGCTGCTGCGGACGGAATTAAGGGCGTGAGTTTCAAAGCGCAGTGCTGTGTCAAAAACTACTCTCAAATTTCGAGCCTCCTTGACCTGTTCAATTATATTAGTATCTATTTTTACTATAGGATTAAGCAAGTTTATTTTATTAACAACAGTTTTAGAGCCCAATACCATACACTGAGACTTAATGGGATTTAACACTAAGCAATTCCTTTTTGCCCATAAACTTATTTGCTCTAAGTCAGAATTAAGTTTAAGTGCAGCAGCCACTGTGTCTACAGGATCAAAAGAAATATAAAGTTGCGTATCATCAGCATAAAGATGATATAAGCAATGCTTGATGCACTTTGTAATATCTGCTGTATAAATCGCAAACAACAAGGGGCCAAGGATAGATCCCTGGGGAACGCCCCTAGTTACCGGAGATAGATCGGAGGTTGAGAGTGTGCCATCGTTGTTCCTGACTTCAACAAACTGCGCTCTATTACTCAGATAGCTGTCAAACCATTTTACAGTTGAGATATCGAACCCGTAATATGACATTTTAGAAAGAAGAAAAGTCGTGTTTATGCAATCAAATGCTCTTGAAAAGTCCAGAAGTACCAGCAAGGTACCCTTACCCTGATCCTGTGCAGTCAGGATATCATCTACTACGGTTGAAGTTGCAGTTGTTGTGCTATGTCCTTTCCTAAATCCTGATTGGAAAGTTGGTAAGATCTTATTTTCTTCAACGTATTTAGTTGTCTGAGTAGCCACAACCTTTTCAAGAATTTTTGATATGCAGGGCAGAAGACTGATTGGTCGAAGGTCTTTAAAACTAGTGGGGTTATTGCACTTAGGTAGAGGCTTAACTTTGGCCACCTTCCATGCATCAGGAAATGTAGATGTAGTTAAAGACTTATTGACTATAGAAGTAATTACATGCAAAGTTTGAGGCAATGTCAATAACAACATCTGAAGAGATATTTCATCCACACCTTGAGCATTAGACTTCAAATTCTGAATAATATTAGCAACTTTGATTTCGTCAACTGGTTGCAAAACAAACTGGGAATTTCCATGTCGGTGAAACTCAAAATAAGTAAGATCCGATAAAGATACTACGCTATTGCCGGGTATATCAAGAAAATGTTTATTAATTATATATGGATCACTTAACATAGCTGGAAGTTCTCTAACTTTTTTCTTATCTATTATAAGAGATGATTTCTTTAAATTACGCCACAATAAATTTGGAGAATTAATATATGAATTGATATAAGTTTCATAAAAAGCTTTCTTTTCCGATTCCAAAGCGTGTGCAACTAAAGCTTTCATATCTTTATACTGCCTTTTATGAGATTCGAGCCCAGTTAATTTTGACCGTTTTTGACTTTCATTTCTAAGTTTTATCATTAGTTTTACAACGTCAGTTATCCATGGATGGCGCTCTTTTAACATAACTTTCTGTAAAGGTGCATGTAAATTGAATAAATCTAAAATTAATCTATTAAATTGATGCACAATTTCATTCACATTATTTATACTATTCAAAGAATTCCAAGGTATATTATTGAGGTCATTATTAAAACTTTCGATGTTAATGTTTTTTAAAGGTCTAATATTGATCCAGTTTGGCAAGGAATTGTCTTTTTTTAGATTCATGGTTGCTGAAACTATTGCATGATTACCAAGTTCTGGTATATAAGTCACTTTAACCTCCTGAATGTGTGAGTCTGAACAGATCACATCAATGAGTGTACTGCTTTGGTCTGTAAAATGCGTTGGTTCAGTAACTAGTTGCTTTAAATTTGTATAGTGTAAGAACTCGCAAAAAAGTTTTGTTTTATTATCATCTTTCAATAAATTAATGTTAAAATCTCCTAACAAAACTACATAGTCTGCATTTCCAAACGACGACACTGATTGTGTGATTGCGTCAAAGAAATCACTTACATCAAGCCAGGGGGGTCTATAAGCGGTTCCAATAATTAAACGGCGTTTATTGATGGTTGTCCCTAGCCACATCTGTTCGACATTGTTTGAAACAGGATGCTGATACGTTCGCACGCTGAGACCCTGTCTTATATAAAAACCCACCCCACCGCCTCTACCTCCACGTATACTCACAGGTCGGGGTATATGCCTCAATCTATAACCTGGTACGACAGGAGCTCGGTCATCTTGCCCTTTTCGTATCCATGTTTCATTAATGGCTAAAATGTCAATATTTAAGCTTTCCAGAGCCGCCACAAACTCATCATGTCGTGTTCCTAGCGATCCAGCGTTGAAAAGTCCAACTTTAAACCATTTTTTATCTTTGCCCGTGCTTGTATAGAGTCATCTCTATCATATTGTGTAACGAAATATGATTAATCTTATAAAGTACATATGCTGCATCTCCTGGAACACGACATGACCTTACAAAACAAAATGGCTGTAAACAACAACTGTTAAGATTCTGAAAAATAAATATGTAGCGGCAAAATGATAACATGTTTTGTATTTTTAAAAATAAACATAAGAAAGCACATGACATGACATAAACGTGAAAGTTTAATCTTAAAAGAATTCTCATTAATATCGGCCATAATAGAATACTACTATAATATAGTAGGCCAACCCATTCTTTTTTTGATAATATTAAAAACAATACTTTTAGTCGGGAATCAGCTCTAGCAATATATAGCACTCGTAGCGTTATACAGCACAGTAAAAACCAATAAAACGAGCCATAGTATCTAGGGCACACGTGTGTCGCGCGTCTATTAGTCTCTATCCTCGCTGGCATACCCAACGAAACCAGAGCCAAAAACACGCGCCAGATCGCCATCAGAGCGGATGGTATGGACCGGTTTTCCTTCTCCTTGCCGGGTATAAATTCTGCCTCTCTTTGTCCACGTAAACTTCCACTGTAAACTTCTAGCGGCTTCGCGTGCGGAATAAAAGAGTTTCCTGTTTACCGGAGTGAGTCGTTCATTGACGTAAAATCGTCGTGGCGGCAGGTCTATGCCAAGGTCAGCCGATGTAGCCCCACGCCTCACTCTAGCGCTCTGGATCAATTCGTCCCGCAACTGACGCCTTGACAGCCGCACAACTAATCTTCGACTTCTTTTTATTTCGCCTTTGTTTGCTTCGACAATTTTGCCAACCCTTTCAGCAAACACCACTTCTTCATGTTTAAGTGGCACACCTAGCTTTGTCGCCAAAACCATAAATGTTTGGGTTGGATTTTCGCCTACTGACTCAGGCAGATTGGATATCTCAATATCATTCTGTAACATATCCTGCTCTCGATCATTGATATCCAGCTTGAGTTGGACGATAGTCTGTTCCAAAGCGCTAACTTTGGATGCAGAATAGTTCGTTTCCTTTTGACTTTCAAGCACGTTCATTCTTTTCTCTAGGCTATCGAGCCTTTCGTTCGATGTGGACAGTAAGCTGCGCAAATCAGAAATTTCTTGACGAAGCTCTTTAAATTCCTGCCTAACTTCGCGAAGTTCATCCCGAAATAAACGTATTTCTAGTCCTAGTTCCACACTAAACGGTTGAGTAGTATCGTGTGCAGTGTCTTTGAGATTTTGAGTCTCTGGGCTCATGGAGATCAAAGGAACAGTGGTCTGACTAGCAATATTATCCGTAGTAATGTTTGTACCTAAGGAAAATGGTATATTCGTTGCCATGCCTTTCACAGGGGTTGCCGTATTATCCGTTTTTGGAAGTTTGCATTTACACTCTGGGCATATCCAACCTGATGGAATTTCTTTATCATCCGCAAGTGCGACACACGCCTTATGATAAATCGCGGTACACCCGCATAGGGCGGCACCTACCGGTGACAGGAATTTTCCACATCCGCGACACTTCGCCATACTGGACCTTCGTATTGATTACCAAAACGAAGTTCGTGCAAACGCCGCCAGGTGGCTTCCAAGTATTTGTTTACAGGCCAACCGCCAGATGCCGTTGCAAGCAACTTGCAAAAGCAACTATTAACAAATTAATAGTGTGGGTACTTAAGTTATGTACGTCTCAATACATACGAGTCAACGATCCATTTCTTGAACGACCCACTTTTTTTTAAATATTTGCATTTGTGAATTGAATTAATCGCCGTTTACGCCAATTTTCGCTCAAATCTAAGCACCAAAATACTATTACTGCTCCACCAAAGTTTATCCTGCACTCACAACACAGTAGAACACTTGGAATTGTAATATTTTATTTTATTTCAATTAAAATAGGTAACAGGTGAAACTGTCGCAGACGTATCCGTGACGTCACTCCGATTTTTCGGACTAAAGACAGGTGCACTCTCTATTCCCCCACTCTCAGTCTGATAATATCGCAATCCGATACTATTGGAGAGAGATCAGCTGCAGGGTAAAGCTCTCTGAAGTACAGGGGGTAACACCAGCAACGCCCCAACTCCGAGTTACTACTGAGCATTTCTTGACTGAAAATATTTACCACTAAGTATACCAACAAGGCACAGTTCCTTAAATTACATTTCTAGGAGTCGCGATATATTGGTAGACGCTACGCGTTGTATGTGTCCAAGCCTTTAAACGTTCATTAATAATTCAGATGTAAAGAGAAGGTAAAAAGTCGATTATGAGATGCGTCTAAAAAATACCAACAGTACCCGGCGATATATATTGCACATCGGCCTTTGGAATAAAACGCTATTCTATTCTATTCACAGTTCGACTGCATTTTTTTTTATATAATATGTTACGTGATGTGCTCGCCGATTGTGAAGAGATTTCAGTAATTCTACGTGAATTTCTGGCTAGCTTTTTTTTTTTTAATCTTATTTATTTTAAGGAGCTTTTATAGGTGACCTACATGTCAGCCCCAGGTACACACAAATTACATAAAAAAATCATTCATTGATTCAATTATAATTAAATCTAAAACTATATCAGTTTGAGTGGCTATAGCTTTCCTTGCAATAGAATAGAAATATCGTTTTATTCCAAAGGCCGATGTGCAATATATATCGCCGGGTACTGTACCTCTAACAAGGACTATAAAATTGTTATTATAGGTGTGCTGGATACCTACAATGTTGTCCTAGAAATACCATAAGAGAAAATAATATGTACCTACATGTTCCTCACCTACCTAAGAACTCGGTAAGAATATAGATACATACTTGATTTCTACTTTTTTTTTGTGTTTTTGTTTCCTGTACCTATTTAAAATAACCTCCCCTAACATTTTGAGCTTGCTCTCCTACATCCTAAATATAATACATAGACGTACAATACATGTAATAATACAATATAGTACATACTTATTATATTTAGTGATCAGCTTATTAGATAACTGTAAATTCATAATAATTTGTACTTACCTATTTTTAAATTGATTAGCGGTAAACCGTAACACGTCCAAATCTTTACTAAGGGCGTGTTCACATTACGCTTATACATTTTGCGACTCACTGAAGCTTGAGCCATCAGTCATCACATCAGCTAAAGTCCAATAGAGTTTAACTACATGGCGCGCCCCTCCATACTAATAATAATGGAATAGAATAGAATAGAATATAATAGAATAGAAATGTTTTTTATTCAAATAAACATTTTTACAAGTGCTTTTGAATCGTCGATGAGTCTACCACTGGTTCGGAATGCCCTTCCTGCCGAGAAGAACCAGCAAGAAACTCGGCGGTTGCTCTTTTCAAAACAAGTTTACAATTCAATAGAATAGTTAATACAGTTTAATTACTACAGTCTACTGTCTCATGAATCGCTGGAACGAATTATATCCACGCTTTTTTATCATTTATATAGTCTTCAATTGCATAATACACTTTTTTCATGAGATTAGTTTTAACTGATTTCTTAAACTTGTGTAAAGGCAAGTCTAAGATCGACTGTGGAATTTTATTATAAAACGTCACGCCCATTCCCACAAATGTCTTTCGGGCCCTCTTGAGGCGCAATCGAGGAATCACGAGCCTGTTTGGATCTCTAACCTGCCTATCGTGTAAATCAAATGAACTAAATAATATTAATGACGCCGCTATAGTAGAGCAACAAATCCTTGGATTTATTTTTGTATGACGGCCGTCTCAGCACGCACACACGCGTTGAGTCTTGGTGGCAATTTGTAAATACTTTCACAAATATCAAATACTTTCAAACGTTTTGAATTTTGGAGAGGCGCGCCATGTTAATCTTTTAAACGAAATTAAGCTCGTAAATGCATCAAGTCAGCTGCGTGCACGAGCTAACTTGAACGACACTTCAGAAGATACTCGTATTATTGTCATCATTTTGTTTAGTTACAGTCAGTCGCCGCTTTGTAACAGGTCGCTGACGAGCGTGATTTGCAGCTCAAACTCGACCGGCAAACAATACGCAGCTAAACACAAGCTTAGTGTGAATACGCGCTTATGCCGGTTTATAAGTACATTGGCCTGAGTTCACATCTTTTTGTAATCTTCGTTTTGTCTTAGTGTCTACGTGACTCGATATAGCTCTATCGAGTCACGTAGACACTAAGACGTAATGTCTCGTAAATAACTCTCGTTATCCCACATCTCTTCGCCTTCTTCTTCCTATCACCATCTTCATCAACTAGGAGGCTAGCTTCAATGGATATAGTTCAAGCTAACCGGAGAGGAAGTATCTTATTTTTGCAACAGAGACGAGAGGAGACGATGATGTGAGAATTTAAAGAACGAGACTTGTAGGAAGATTTTTATTTGATGCAAGATAGCCTTTTACTGAGATTTCGCTTGATGACGATGCAGTGTAAAATGGCCGCGAGATAACTTGGATAGGTTATGGTCGTTTTATCTACGAGTATATCCCTAATTGATTTCTACACGCTATCATGCCGGTACACTCAAGACAGGCGGGTACAATTTGGTACCGCAGCCGCTGCGGGCGCGGGTGCAGTACCGCTAGTTCTGCGCCCGCCGCGGGCGCAAACCGCACCGTAGAAATTGAAACTTCATTTTTCATACAAATCTGCATTCTACGGAGGCGGCCGGCGGGCCCGCAACCGCTGCAGGCGCGGGCCGCGAACCGCGCCGTGGAAACTCAGTCTAAATCGTTTGTGCGGCACGTCTTTAACGGTAGGGTGGTAATTACTAATTAGCCACGACCAGTCTTACATTGAGCAGTGATAGCCTAGTGGTTAGGGCTGCGGTTTTCTGTTCGGGGGGTCGCAGGTACATCCGGGCACACCTGATTTTTTGGAGTTATGTGCGTTTAAGCAATTAAATAACATAATATGCTTCACCGGTGAAGGAAAACATCGTGAAGAAACCTGCACGCCTGAGAGTTTTCCATAATGTTCTCAATGTTGTGTGATAAGTCTACCAATACGCATTGGGCTAACGTGGTGGACTATCACCAGTATAGGTAACCCTTCGCTGAGAGGAGACCTGTTATCAGTTGTGAAACGTTAGTGAGTTGCTCATGATGATGATGGTGAATGTCTACCATCAGACAAATGTAATATTAAAATTCTTTTTGCTGTATCTGCAAGTTTACAGACTAATCCACAGTTTACAAAAACCCTTACATTGTATAGCCATGCAATTGCGTCGTGTGTCGATAATATCTAGAATTGATCGGTCGTTAACTCGCACCTATTCGAAGGTTGCCCAAAATCGAATGACACATTATCGTTTTATTTCATCTATTGCGCACGATTACAATGATCGCTTTGAAGTGGCCACTCGAAGATAAAAGAAAATAAAAATTTCAAAATATTGTAAGTATGAAAACGACGTACCTAATATTATCTAGATGAAAATATTATTATGACGATATTTCCATCTCAACCTATCTAACCTATTCTATGCACAAGTCTTTCGAATGAGACTTATACTATACTTTAGAGCAGGGATTCCCAAACTATTTTGGGCTAGAGACCCCTTATCCTTGAACTGATACCTCAGACAGGTACCTCAGATAGCCAAATTACTTTAAAAATCCTATCTCTAGTTTTTTTCCTATTGATACGAATAAATACTTACCCATTTAAAAATGCGGTTGGTTAAGTGAGTATAAACTTGATATCATTTTCTCATCAAAATTTAACAATATAAATATGTAGATGTAAAATTCAGTAAATATCAAGTGTATTATTAATAATTATTAATACAAATTACGTAAAAATACTTAAGTAGGTAAAAAAACATTAAAATTGCAAAAAAAAAAACTTGAGACGTGTCAAGGGACACCCGGATGGAAAGAAGTTCCTTTCGATTAATTAGTGAAGGAATTGAATTTGGCATTGTGTTCAATATTTTCACACTACAATATTAGATCTCCGGAGCCTTGTGGTTTCTACAGTCGCTAAACAGTTAAAGGTCGATGGTTCGAATCCCAGCTCGACAGACTGAATTTTCTATTTTCTATTTTATTTTAAATAATTTCTACATGTGGAATTTTTCCCTAATTTATTATAACTTATAAAAAATTAAGTTATAAAAAATTAGGGAAAAATTCCACATGTAGAAATTATTTAAGATAAAATTGAAAATAGAAAATTCAGTCTGTCGAGCTGGGATTCGAACCATCGACCTTTAACTGTTTAGCGACTGAAGAAACCACAAGGCTCCGGAGATCAAATATTGTAGTGTGAAAATATTGAACACAATGCCAAATTCACATTCAAAAAAGTGTCTTAATTTTTTCCGTCTAGCCCCCTTTCGCACCGCGCGATAAGGAACTACGTTCCAAAAAAAGAAAAAAAAAATTCAGTGTTATGGATGATCCTATGGTGACTTTCTAACAAACTAGCTATATCGGGTTCATTATCGGTGATTATTATCTATACAGTATCTTTAAAGTTTCAAATAAGAAGTTGTGTTAATTAATAGGGCTTTTAGACCTCGTCGACCCCCAAAATCAGTTTTCGTTTATGTCGACCCCTCGGAAACTGATTTCGACCCCAAAGGATCGATATGGACCACTTTGGGAATCCCTGCTTTAGAGTTTAGGCTATGGCCTAAAGTATAGTATATGTCTCATAAAATGTGTGAAGACATAGTCATCACACATTTTGATCATTGAGAACAATATGAGAACTCACAAGTAGGGCTTTCGAATACCGGACTTTTTCAATACCGGTATTAATACCGGAAATATTTTTTTCAATACCGGGATCCCGGGATCCCGGTATTGAAATGGGATTTAATTGGGGTTATGTGAAAGTCCTATCTTTTGAAGTAAGAGACATGAAAAATCGGCATTAAATTAATTAATTTTAGGTATTAAAGACTTGTATAAGCTAATTCAAAAAATCAACCTTTCAGAGTACAATAGGGGGTGAAAATTTGTATGGGAATATTTTGATTTTATAGATTATTTATTTGTTTGGGTGGTAGGTTATTTCTAGGGATCAGCTCAGAAAAGATTTTACGAAAATCTCCCTCAAAAGGGGTAAAGTGAGGGTTGGAATGTTGGATGAGTCTTATGAATACTAAACATCTGATAGTTGAGGACCTGAACAGTGATATAGGCTACTTTTATTCCGAAAAAAATGGGTGCCGCAGGATTTTTAGAAAACTTACTACACGCGTATGAAGTCATGAGAAACCGTTAGTTTCTTAATAAAACAAATCAACGATAGGAAACTTTTTTATTCTTAAATCACTTATTGATACCTACTGCTGCTTCAGGGCTCTTTCTTCAATAAGTTATGATTTTTTCGAGAGTGATTTTATTAACACACAATGACTGTAATAGACTTAATAGGTTTTTTTTTTGTTCTGAGCAGACTTACGAGAACAACAAGAATTCGCACGGCTCTTAATGCGTACCATGGTTATGTCTCTGCAGTACTCCGTTATGGCCTTGTAATTTGTTAAAAAAAATGCCTTAGAGCTTTCCTTCTCACGGCACTATATGATTCGTGTAGGCCGGCTTTCACAAAGCTCAAGATCTTGCCACTTCCATCCATGTACATTTTGGAAATATTGAAATTTGTGAAAATGAATGTGCATAAGGCCAAGCCTGACAAAAATTTAAATACGAGATCGCGATAAACTTATTTTTACCATAGCACCTTTGTGGTGCTATTATTAGTTTAAATACTATTTTATAGTTTTAGCCTCCATTTCTGCTTCCAGTTGTTTTTCAGTTCAAATCAACTCAATATTGGGCTGCAGGCATGTCTGCAGATATTAATAAAAATGTAAAATGGCCTAGGATCCTGGTATTAGCCAATACCGGTATCCCGGTATTGGAAGTCCTCAATACCGGTATTGAAAAAGTCCGGGATCCCGGTATTAGCCAATACCGGGATCCCGGTATTGGAAGCCCTACTCACAAGCTGTCAGGCACGCAGGTTATCTCTGGAAGATACGTCGAGCAGAGGAAAATGCTTTTAAGGCAATGAAGCTGATACCGATTTTTCTTACCTTAGGTATTAAGTATTAAAGAATTTGTTGAACTGGTACGCACATATGACTAAGTATACGGAGTTAGGTGCATTAAGGCAACAACATAATATTAATGATTATTATGCTTCAACGGCAAGGGAAAAGAACGCGAGGAAATAGGCCCCAAGCCATATTACATATCTATTGTCGTATTTATTCTCTTTCTATCATCGTTAACGCTTTAGAGCAGGGGTTCCCAAAGTTTTTTAGCACGCCTCCTTTCTGAAATGATAGGAGGCGTGATAAAAAACTTTGGGGACCCCTGCTCGGGCAGTGCAATTTGGCTAGGGGGCCACTACGCCTGAGAGTTCTCCATAATGTTCTCTATAATGTTCTCAAAGGTGTGTTACAGCGGATCTCACACTGCGACGCTCCCCCGCTCCCGGACGCCGCTCGGGCCTACGTTTTTAAAGGTTGTTCACTCGTAAGTACCTCAGTTTGTACAGAAAACACGCACGGTGTCTCACACACAACGCATCCCCGCGCGTGGAATCGCTCAGATTGATTGATTGATTCTGCGCGATTCGCCAAGTCTGCCCATTTTGCATTTGGGCCAGCGTGCAATGTGCACTACATTGCATGCTGGCCCAAATGCAAAATGGACTATGGCCTATATAACCCTTCTCTGCAAGGAGACATGGCACTCAGTAGTGAGCAGTTGATGGGTTGCTGATGATAATGATGATGATTTAGAATTTTTTGGTGCCCAGTTAATGCAGTTTGCGTTTTGAACCTTACCTATGTGTCCTGTGTGTTGAAAATTGGTTGGCGCACCAATCATGGATCTGTCTATTCTCCGCCGCGCGGTCCTCTGCGCTTGCGCGGCCGGCTGGTAGCAGCACGCGAACCACTGCAGCCACATCTCACTACCCGTAGTTGCCATCTCTGATAGTCTACTAGCACCACACTTGTACGAGTCACGAACGCGTTTAAACGCGCCACCAGATCCCCAACAAGTTTATCCTGATTTCAGTTTAAAAATCCTATAAATAGCTTTACACTTACACGAGTTACTGGAGTTTAAATGCAGCACGGAAAATTATTTGTTTAAATCTAAAACAGTCCACAAGCACTTCACTTTTACTAAATAAAAACGCGTTCAAACTGCCACCAACTTATATGCTTTTGTATTCAGAAACAACCGTCAACTCGATCTATACCTCGTACAATCACATACGATTTTAAATGCAGCACTTTTATTTACCACAAAGTCTATTAAATTTTGATAAAATAAAAACAACTTTTCTTTAACGATTCCTGATTAGAAATGGCTGAATTATGTGCAGGTTTTTTCTTTACAGTTAAGATAACTTAGATTTATGTTTTTATTATCAATTGTATGATAATATTATCTATTTATTGGACGAGATGCGTCCACTTCGCAGGTCTGGCGTGGAGTGATAGACGGTCACATGGCGCGGCGGTGAAATCTGTGAAGAAGAAAAATATTATTTAGCAGTAGCACCGTTCTCGGAATCGATAGCTAATGACCTTGTTTTATATCTAGTGTATAATAAATAATGGGAGGGTCAAGTTTGTACATTGTTGGGAGTTATAATTAAGAAGAATAAGAATTTATTTATTTCAATATTATGTATAATAATATGTGTTTTCATATTTTATCGTACCCTCTCTCCTTTCATACCAAGCGCTTGGAAAACCTGTGTTACGGAAAGTAGTTCCTTCCAGGAATATAAGTAGGTACATACATATATCAAGGTGTTCCCAGGGGATTTTTGCAAAAGCCTAAAATATGAAATCGTGAGCATCGGCTAGTATCCATAGAAATACCTAGTTAAATAATAATATATATTACCGCTTGACAATATTTGATGTAAGTATTGGATTTTGTTTTTGATTTTTCAGCGAGGAAAATATAAAAAATAAATTCCTATCGACCTAACTGAAAATCCAACCTAGGACTGAATTATACGGTAGGGTCCATAAACAGGACGGTATTCAAGTGTTGTAATTTATGAGCGAAGTCAGGGACATAGTTA
The DNA here is from genome assembly GCA_029955525.1 of Oeneis ivallda. Lineage (NCBI taxonomy): Eukaryota > Metazoa > Arthropoda > Insecta > Lepidoptera > Nymphalidae > Oeneis > Oeneis ivallda. Next base: position 14,310,960 of record JARPMR010000022.1, read on the forward strand.
TTAACAATGATATTAGAAGGAAAAAAACCATTAGATAGGTAGGTAGGTACGTATTATGTAGGTACCTCATTAAGAGCCAGAAATTAACGAACTATTAAGCTAATTGTAGACTAATGGATAACTATTGCTTACAGGCCTAGGGTTGCCATCCGTCCGGGTTTCCCCGGATTGGTCCTAGTTTAGAGGGCATCCGGGGAGCGTCCGGGCAGGGCTTCATTTGTAGTCCGGGTTTAAAAATTTAAAGTCTTGGGCCGCCCGCGACTCAGTACTTTTAAGATTTTTGTTTAAAAATTTAATTGAATTTTGTTAGATTTAATATTTTAATAAGGTTTTGTGTTCAAAATAGAGTACTTATATTAATAATTTGTGGTTTATTTTAAGAATAAAAAAATTCTAACTGATAATTAAAACACTTTGTAACAAACTGTAATAAGATTTTGTTTTGTTACGTACTTTTAAAATAATGATAAAACATGACAAAATTTTTTATTAGACTAAGTTTTTTATTACACTGACTATGTTTAAAAAAAACCTGTTGATATGTCCGGGTTCTGGGCTCTAAAATCCGGGGTTTTCACGCGTCTTGTCCTGGTTGCCAAATTTAAGAGATGGCAACCCTACACAGGCCTAATGTGCCTACCTACCATAATAAATTGTTTAGTATAATAAAGCACCTAAATCTTTTTCCTTTCCTAAATTATTCAATAAATATTTGTATTCTTTCAATAAATATTACCACGATAAGCCTGCAGCAAGGAACATACTACACTCTACCGAGAGAGGCGTTGATAGATCAGTCAGTCAGTCTGTCAGTCACCTTTTCCTTTTATATATTAAGATAAGTTGTGAGTTAAGTCAGCAGCATGATAATCACGCTTGTCAGTATTTGAATATGGTATTAGTAGATAATATGCATAAAGATCATGGCCCATAACTAAAGCCAATCTTTGCAGCATCCCTGTCAAATGGCTATCAGGCGTTCTTGAGAAAACCTTCACTTATCTCTCGTCTTATCCAGCCTCTCAATACTGACACGTGGAGACACATAAGATAAGATTATTCCGGCGAAGTTGGGGGTCACGCTATTGTATATCAGGTTTTAAAAACATTTGAGTTATGGAATCTTCTGAATGATAGACAAATAAACAAAGCGACGCAAGCCCGAGAGGCGTGGAAGTTTCTATTTCCAGCAATGTTCCTATTTCTAATTCTATTGGTTGACGGAGAAGTGAAGAAAACCATTCTCAACAGTATTTTTTTTTCATACATTAAGTAGGTACTTTATGTTACTGTACAAAATGAAGAATCGCTAGAGGTCGGTGTCCCTAGGTAAGGTAACTGAAGTGGCACCATAAAGACCTACTGCTATCTGAGGTCATCACGAGTAGATGAGTACCTAGCTTTGTAAATATATTATAATATTATAGAGCTGATGTTCGTTGGGGTTCCAAGATGCTTGAGTGGCGACCCCGCACCGGGAAGCGCAGTGTTGGCAGACCCCCCACTAGGTGGACTGACGACATCAAACGAGTCGCAGAGAGCCGCTGGATTCAGGCGGCGCAAGACCGAGACCTGTGGAAGACCTTTCTCCAGCAGTGGACGTCTGTCAACGAATAGACAGACAAAGAAGAAGTTATTGCAAAATTCTTTTTTTTTCCGTATAGAAACATTGGCATTTTTCCATCAAGTAAGTACCTACCTAAGAAAGAAATGAATAAAATTGGTACATTTCTCTCGTTCAGCATTCTACAAATGGTCCCGGAGCCGGTGACACAAAAATTGCACTTACACGGATTTTCAAATTTTGTGGCAAAATGTCTGTTAAACCTATTTTTTGTATGTTTTTTAAATAGGTGTGACAGACTTTGTGCCACTATGGCAGTTGTCACACCAATTTTTCTTAAATAGATATATTTGCAATAAAATGGTCTACTTACAATTAATATTTCTGTGTAAGTGCAAAAACTGATTGCTTATTAATAATATAAAAAAATTGGCAGTCATAGTCATAGGTACTGCCGATAGAAGTGAAAACTAGATTTGCTAATAATTAAAACAAATAAGAAAAGCGCACTGTCACGATTTCGTGAGTGAGATTCGAACCTGCGACATCATACATTAAACGGTAAGGAAGGCGGCTGCTTGCACGCTGCGCTGTACAAGGTTGCTTGGGAACTTCTAAAATGTTGAACGCTTACTGAAATCTCCAGGTGACGATTGTGAAAGTGACGATGACGCGAAATCCATGTTTTTTGCTCACCCAAAGAAGTGCTCAAAGAAGAAATAAAGAAGTTTCAATTCAAATATACTGTTGCCGGGATACATCCTATCACACCGAGCTTATGTTGTACCTATGGCTATGGCTAATGACTATACACTATCAATAATTTATAAACAAAATTTGAAAATCCGTGTAAGTGCAATTTTAGTGTCATCGGCTCCCCGCCTAAAAGTAAGCGAGGAAAAGGAAAGGATTTTATTAAGAAACGCTGACAGTTGGAATGTTGCCAGCCACTTAGCTTAGCTTTGCTATAGTGCAAGTGCTTTATAAGTTGTCTGTCTGTCTCGGATACTCTCTTAGTTTTATTTTTATTTTTCTAATACTTATCCTTTGATTGCGATCTATTTAGCATTAAAAAAAATACACGTCGATTTGATGACCTCTTCTTTTTGAATTCGGTTAAGAATACGATGCAGTCTCAGATGGAAGTGGGCTTGGGTGCAGCAGCTTATACTAAACCCATACCCCTAATGATTTCTATATCCTTATGGGTAAATCGCTTGGTGGCTGGGCTTTGCTGATATTTGCTGGGGATGGTAAGTGGTAACTAGCCACGGCTGCAGCCACCGGTCAAACCAAACCAGACACAAACTCCCAACTTGTCGAACCCGGGACTTTCCCTCTTATAGGTAAGACCTCATCGATCATCGCTGCATGGAAGGTCGTCATAATTCGATATCTATTATTTGTTTAGGCAAAAGCCTATTATCTTTAAGAGACGTGTCAAAGATATTGCCATGCAATTTGTAAAGAACATAATTTTGCCCGCGGCTTCGCTCACGTGAATCCCTATTTTACCCCCTAGGGGTTGAATATTCAAAAAATCCTTTCTATCTGTATGCCTTTCAGCCCGATTCGTCCAGTGATTTGAGATGTGCGTTGATTTGATAGATCAGTCTGTCAGTCATCAGTCAGTCAGTCAGTCAGTCAGTCGATCACCTGTTCCCTTTATATACCCATTTAGATTATAACACGTGTATTTTAACAATTTTTCTTTTTTTCTAGTGAAAATCAATCAAAAATCTTAATCTCCATACTTGTTATTTGAAAAAAATCTGAACCTATGTTGAAGTTTAATATACCAAATATAATTATTTATAAAAGTAGAATTAACAATATCTTACATACATTAAATAAAAATTCTTTTCAAAAAACCGACTTCTAACGCCACTACAAAGTATAAAAATAATTTTAGTTTGTCCACGTTTGTTGAAGTCGGGCGGGCCTAAATACAAACTATGAAACCGATGCGTATCCGAACCGTACCGAATATTTTTATACTTTGTAGTGGCGTTAGAAGTCGGTTTTTTGAAAAGAATTTTTGTTTTAAGCTTTTAAGTGTAGTATCCTATGATTGAGGAGCTAGGACCTGGAGCTCCATGATGTAGTCCATACTTGTTACCTACAATATCAATTCGTAATCGAAAGTTCCTAAATCCCCATAGTTTTAGGTAGGCAGTGCTGCAGGCAGCATCAGGATTGAGGAGCTAGGACCTGGAGCTCCATGATGTAGTCCATACTTGTCACCTACAATAATAATTCGTAATCGACATTTCCTAAATCTCTTTATTTTAGGTGAGCAATATCCCTGCAGCATCAGGCTTGAGGAGTTGAAGGTGAACATTTTTATGGGACCATTTCGCAAACATCCTCTGTCGATTAAAGAAAAAATCACGCGAATCGGTCCAGTAATCCCGGAGAAATCGGTGGACATACATAGAAAAAAAAAAAAAAAGATACCGGCCGAATTGAGAACCTCCTCCTTTTTGGAAGTCGGTTAAAAAGTTAAAGTTAGGCATATTATTTATAACAAAACTGTAATTCAAACCGAACGAGATGGAACGAGAAAATATGCCCAGAACGCCTGCGTTGCCCCGCTGAATGGTCAAACTTATATTTTGGCCAAAAAATACCTAGCCAAAATTAATTAATTATTTACGAGCCATCTGATTACAAAAAACAAGCTGCAAATGTAGTCACCAACTCATCAATCATCATAATAGCACAGCTACAGCAATACAGGTAACAGACTGGAGAACTAGACCCTATAGCGCAGACAATTTTATAGTGTCTGGCGTCTGCAAAGTGTCTGCCTTGCCTTAGCCCTTAGCTATTGTCATTTGTCTGAGACAACTTCAGGACCGCAGAGAAGTGAGTGCGTGTGCAAATAACAACGCTTTTTATTTTTTCTTTGTCTTATGCAAAGTATAGTGCCCGTGCACGATAACTTGACAGTTAAGTGTGACGTGGTTGGACGTAGTGAGTGGTGACATAACAGCCGCGTAGGTACTAGTACATTGCCAACATAATCAAAGTAAGTATTCCATAAACATAGTATTATTCTTTTAGTATACGGTACTGAAGAATACTATGTTTATGGAATACTCGAGATCACGAAATAAAAATACACATTTCGAAAGAATATTCAAATAGAATATATAATATAATATAGAAAAGAATATAGAATATAGAATTTCAGCAAAAAAGGTTTGGTGAATGAAATTGCCATTTCAATTTTAAGTTTAACAATTGGAGCCAAAACGGTCGCCGGTGTCATGGCTTCGTTCGTGACGTCACATCTATGTTTTGTCCTAGTAGTTTGTCAAAGTTTGAAGATAGATGTGACGTATCGCTCTGAGTGGTGTTCAATCCAATATGGCGGATTGCTGTATTTTATAGTAACGAAGTGTATACTTCCCAAGTGGTCCATTTAAATTATATCGAAATCGGTCGAGCGGTTTTTTAAAAATCAACAATAAATGATATATAACAAGTGGCGCGGGTGTTTGAAGTCGGTATTTAAAAATATTTTTTTATATATTGAATTATAGGCTCGGCAGCGGTCGGCGTTTTTGCGACTGTATCGCGTTTTGGTGACTCAAAAGCATTCGATACGAACAAAAAAAGAATTTTCCAAATCAGTTCAGGCCTCTTCGAGTAATCGGTGAGCATACATAAAAAATAAAACGACGAATAGATAACCTCCTCCTTTTTTGAAGTCGGTTAAAATAGCCAGTCTGCCCTCTCCCTTACCGAGAGTATCACCACTGACCAGTGAAAGTTAACGACCGATCCGATCTCTGTGACACAGTCGAAAGTGACATGGATCAACTCAGATTTGTACATAATCTTAGATAAATTGCAATGTCAGTCTTTGATTGCGAAATAAATGCTTCTCATAAAGTTCATATGATAGTAAGTTAATTTGATGATTTTTAACGATATCACAGTCAAAACACACGTTTTTAACATTTTTGTCTGTCTGTTTGTAAGGGCTAATTACTTTAGAAACGGTTGAACCGATTTTGACGGGATTTTCATACGTAGGTAGAGGATTATAAAAGGAGTAACTTAGGTTACATTTAATTCTGAAATGCATATTGGCATGGAATTGAAATTGGGCATAGAGATAGTATGTTTTCCGGAGACAGATAATATAAGATACACTTTATCCGGGAAAACTACGCGCGGACATGGTAGCGGCCTAGCGGGACTATCTAGTATTAAATATAATACCAACAGTAAATAATATTATAGGTACATATATTATTAGATAATACACTTACATAACGTCGGTTGGCCCTTTCTGCCGGTATCGACTATCGCTGTTTATGTTCACGACTCAATGACTCGTTTGATCAATGATTGATGAGTTGTTGACTAATTTTATAGACGTGGGCTATAATAGTTCCGCTTCATACCGACACTATACTTTCTTAACGTGTAGGTTTTTATAGGTACAAAAAGCTTTATACCAAGAAAGATCATCCATTATCTTTCTTCTTTTCTATATTTCTTTATTTATTTTCTATATATTTTCTTTTTTATATTTGTCTTCTTTGCTGCAGGAATGAAGACTTTATTGCGATAAGTAAGAAAAAAAATTACTTAACATAACAAAATATAATTATAGTTTAGTTAATTTTAGTTTTAATAATTTATTAATTTAGATTTAAGATTGTTTATGTAACAAAATATCATACAACAGAAAATGCGCAAATGCAGCCTAATTGCTTGTCAAGATGTTCTCTAGCCAGGCCACCTTATGGCTTTCAGAGAAGAATGTTAAATGATTGGTTCCTTCATAATATAAATATGTACCTAAAACATGATTTCATTTGTATTCAACCTCTATAAAAAAGTACATAAAAGACTATTAGGTATTAAAAAAGTAAACGTATACATAGAAGTACTATAAATATGTACTTATGCGAACGCTGCTTTGTAAATATACCTATGTAAATAAATAAATATAAGAAAATGCACGTTTTTTAATTTTCCGAATTAAGAAATAAGATAGTGACTGGCAAGTGGCAACCCTGCAGCATTCTTTTGCTAACCAGGCATATTACGATTTTCCGCATAAGTGTGCTTAATTCGACGTGAATGTGTCGCAACTCGCAACGCTCCGCACAAATCGCTTAGTTGACTTTTTGTATTGTTTACACGACATGCACTTTCGATTAACACTGACTAAGGCACTGACACAGTTTGGTTGCACAACAGTGCACGATTAAACTTTATTTTCGTGCCGTTCAAATGACAACCTTAGTGATTAGTTCGGCTTTTTTATCTTGTTTCATTGAAATAGATATTTGGCTACTGACTTGGTCAGTAGGTAGGTAATTCGAGGACAGAATGAACGTTTAAATTAGGTTCAAGGAGCATACGTAGTAATTTGAGTAACATACTTAAAGTACCTACTCTTTTTATCTACAAGAAAAAAGTTTAAAAAACTAACCCTACTATGGAAAATTGGGTGTACAGTGATTCGTCATAATATTGAATTTGTAATATAAAATCACAGAGTAAGGATAAGTCATAATAAAATGCCACCTGGATCATAATAACGAACCGATGGACACCTCAATCTTCATCAAAATCTGCCCATTAGTTTAAACGGAGGAAAAAATTTTTTCTAGTTTCTTCTTGTTTTATTTTACTTCAAAATTGTCGATTTGGGAGGGTATAAAACTCGCCGTTTTTAGACCTCTTTTAAATCTGACTGGTTTAAGTTGTTGTACCCGCGATCATGAATAAACAGAAATAAAGAATAAACAAAATAGTTTAGGTTATTAATAGACTTTTTTATCTCCCGCGTCGCGCGACTTGTGGACTCATTTGATCCCGGGCATTTATTAGTATTCATTCTCTAATGTAGATGTATATATATTGTACGTATATGTATGTATTTAGGTAGTTTAATGCCCCAAAAGATTTATTAATTGAAATAAAATCCCACAAAAGAATTCAAACAATTCACCTAAAAGATTTGTTTGTTTAGATGTTTATAATAGGAAATGATTAAAAACAACTGAACAGAATGAAACAGTTGTATTGAGTGATGAGTGATGACTGATACCCTGATACCTAATAGTGATAATATATAAGTCGCTAGTGATGGAACATTTAATTAGGCAGTAGGTACACTACATACATATTACATAATATTTAAACTAACTGTGAAACATGTGTTTTGTTTTGTGCTGCTTAAAATTCAATTTGTGATATTACCACACAGTAGACATTCCGTCATCCGTATGACAACAGCAGTGATAGCCTAGTCTAGACTCTAGACCTAGGTTAGACTTCGACCTCCTTTTCGGGGAGTCCGGGGATCGAATCCAAGACACGCCTAGTCACTTAGAGGCAAAAAAACCAGCTATTCAAAAAAAAATCAAAATTCAAAATTATTTATTTCATGTAGGCCAACCTGTGGCTCTTATTCTTATGACACGTCAAGATTCTACCACCGGTTCGGAAAGCGGATTCTGCTGAGAAGAGCCGGCAAGAAACTCAGCAGTTGCTCTTTTCAAAATAATCATTTTACAATATTAATAAGTAGCTATTATATTACATTGTAAAGTTTTTATGCTATCTTGTGGGCAGCTGGATGCCAAGCTGATTTAACCCGTGCATCTTTGTTAGAATAGAATATGACATTTCTTCAAAACGTACTACAATTCAATTCATGACAAAGACGGGCAGACAGAAAGTAGCCCCATTCCCGCCGGCGGAACCCGTTCACGAGCATGACGCATGATTGCTTCGCTCGACCATATTTGAGGGAACGTAACAACCCGCAACACACGACACCACCACAGAAATGTTTAAAGAGAGCAGCAGCAGCTATCTGTTTTTTGAACAATTAAATATCATTTGCTCTATATTGTAATGGTGAGGGAAATCATCGTGAGGACACCTGCACACCAGAGAGTTCTCCATAATGTTCTTAAAGGTGTGTGAAGTTTGCAAGTCCACACTCGGCCAGGGTGGATTATTGGAATTAACCTTTCTCATTCTGACAGGAGAAACTAAATCATTCCCAGTAGAAGATCGGGGATGGGTTAATGATGAGACGTTGAAGTTTTTAACAGTGCTTAGTTACTAAGTATCAATTTCACCATCGCGGAGTAATGGACGATTAAACGTTAGATTTTCATTACGTAAACTTTCAGAACGTCTAGCTCGGTTGAAAATTACTCGGTGTTGGTGATTTGGCACTTAGTAAATACCTACTTAGCAACATAGATTAGTCGCTTCGCACCTACGACTAAGCTACCAATTGTGTTTTCAAATCGTAACTTTGAAACTATACCTTGTTTGAAATAAACATTTTGTATGTTTTTTCAAACAAGGAATAGTTTGCCAACTTAGTTATTGAATTAGTTGGATTGTGGACAAATAACAGCCCATGCATAATCCATAGCAACGTGATAAGAGACGAAATGGCTTGTTAGTAGAAAGTTGCAAGTGCAACGTTCACAGTGAAAAAGATGTTTTATTTTTTGTAAGCAATTACAGCAAGCAAGACAGCGAAGGACGTGCTCAAGGTAGACTCTCCTCTTGATAAAAAAAATCGGCCAAGTGCGACTCGGGCCTCGCTCTTTTAGGGTTCCGTACATATGACCAAATCACATTTTTAAAACTAGATACATATTTAGATATCTTAGTTCTTAGAAAGTACTAAATTAGCATATGGGGAAAAAATGCTCGTTTGTTTTGGTCACAACTTTGAAGGCCCCCCATTTCTTCATTTTTGAAGCTAAAAAATAATAAAAAATATTTTTGAACTCCACTTAATGAGCTCTAGACGATGAAAAAATAAAATTTAAATTAAATAATAATTAAAATTAGGCGTGCATTAGGATGTACATCGCGAGGAAACCTGCACGCCTAAGAGTTCTCCGTGATGTTCTCAAAGGTGTGTGAAGTCTGCCAATTTGCATAGGCCAGCTTGACAGACTGTATTGCCTATTACACTTCTCTGAGAGGATTAAAATTTATTTCGACTCCTATTTCATGTTTCCGACTATGTGTGAGACGTACCCGCGCACGAAGGGTTCCGTACCATTTTACAAGATTTAACACCAGCTATTATAAAGATTGAGCAAAAACAAAAGTTTTATGTGTGGAGAGTGGAGAGCCTCTATAATTTTTAACTTTTTTAAATTATTTATTTGTTGTTATAGTGGCAATAGAAATACCTACACATACTGTGAAAATTTCAAATATCCGCCTATTAAGGTTCATGAGATACATCCCGCTGACAGGCAGACGAATGGACAGCGAAGGCTTAGTAATTATGGTCCCATCGCGTTTGCACCCTTTGGCTACGGAACCCTAAAAAGCTTAGTCGTATACTGGTAATGCAGGTTGCAACAACAAATCATAACTTTCTAAGTAATTCATTAGGTATAAAACACATCTTCGCGGCAAATACGCATTCGCGCGTGTTGAAAGTTGAAACCCGCAATCGCTCTAAACCAGTTATCGAGTGTAACACTGATCCACTTCTATGTAAACTTTATACTGAACAATATCATCTACCAAAAGCATTGATATATGAAAGTGTAGATAACACAGATCGCTGCAAAAAGACCGCGATGAAGTCGCGATGCTGTCGCAGGTTGTACACCTTCCCCCACGTAACAACGATTCTGCATCACTGCTATCACGATACAGCATCGATACAGAGACTCGTTGTGAATGCCTGTGGCTCCCCTTTTACCCAATGTGATGGGATGCAGAAGCGGTGCTGAATCGATTCTATGCGATTGTATCGCTACTGAATCGCTTCTGTCACGCGTTGCAAATGTGACGAACCGCCAAAAGTAGCGATGCAGACGCGCGTTAACGAAACGCGTTACTGAATCGCTGCAAAAAATCGCCGTGGGCGCTCCTAGTCTCTAGCACATTCGAATCATATCTTTCTAGTTGTGACGCAGACTCCGTTGTTTTTATCTCGAAAAACAAAGGGTTTATTATCTAAATCTACGCGGACGAAGTCGCAGGCAAAAGCTAGTATCGACTATCGAGTAAATAACAAGCTAGTAAGTTTTCGACTATCGAGTAAATATGTAATACATAATTGCGTGCGATTTAAAAAATTAAACATACCTCTATCTACTTCTAGATCAACCGCTGAAAGATTAATCACTGAAAGTACTTTTGTAAACTACAAATTTCCATTGCAATAAAAATATTTTAACGACAAACGGAAGTGAAATGACTTTTCATTGTGATTTAAACGTGACTTGATACAATTTCTAATCAATTTTTCACGCCTTAACATAATTTATCGAGGTAGAAAAAGTACAAGTAACAGCGGTCTATTAACTTCCTTTTTAGGGCTTTTTTTTAAATAAAAATATAGCTCATCTATATCATGAACTAATTTTCAAGCGCTCTTTTTGTCAAGCATACACCTACATGTTTCGATATCTATATACATATTATTATATTATATCGACATATCTACTCACGATAGAACGTATACGGGGTATATATTATGCGTTTACCCTAAGTTGTGTGTTTGATTTTATTATTTTAGTACGAATGATGGAAAGCACTGATGAGATGTAGGTTGGAGTGCTCTTGCCTAGAAAATGCCTATTCACTCTTGCCTTGAAGGTATTCAAATTATAGGTGGCAGGAAATAGACGTTTCACACCTTAGCGGTTCGTATCAGAAACGTTTGGGTGCCTTTCTTTGTTATCTATGTAATGAAAACTATTAAGCTGATTTTTATGCGATTTTTCTGGGCAGGTGCTTACTTTAGTTTCGATGCGTTCGACTCTAATCGTGTTTAAATATTACAGAATTTTATCTGAAAAACCATTAGGTTAAGTATAGAGTTTTTACTCAGGTATCATGAAAGCAGGTTTTAAATTTTATGTCTAGTATTATTAGTATCTAGGATGTTGTATATTAATGGCTGACATGGAATGAGAACGAACTATCTGTTACACAATGTGTATTATAAACAGCATCTAAAAACAGCGCCAAATGGGCCTCCTGACCTAAAAAATATAGGTCGGTGTATGCAGTATGTACTTTGTACTACTGTGCTCTGGCAGCGAGTAACGTGGACTACGTAGAGGCATGAAGACATTGCACAAGGCAGTAAATTCGGTAATTACAGAAATAACGCAATATTTAAACTAGACTCTAGTGCAACTTGTCAAAGGAGAGTGGCGAATTCCATAGAGTTTCCGACCCAGACGAACTGAAGCGTGGGCCTCAAGCCCACGTTCACGAATCAAAATTCTCATGCTTGTTCTAGTAAACCAGTCTAACAAAAAAGTTCATCAAAGTCTATCAAATAAAGTTGGGAGAAAAAAAGATTCACTTGTATTGCCATGTAACGGTTTTTTATAATGTGTACTTGTGAATAATTATATTTTTGATCCCCATCTTCTAAAAATATCAGGTTTACACAGAAAAATACTTTGAAAAAATATTAATTAAAATTAAATGATTTCTGAATCTGAACGGTTTTTAAAAATGCTGGGTCAAAATTCGACAACCTCCTTTACCTAAAGTCAATAGTATGGACGGAAAAGGGGACAAACTTTTTCGGCCCTTCCCACGATCAGAGACAAATATCAGAAATCAAAAACTTCTAAATTGCCCCTGCGGGGAATTAAACCGCAGACCTCTCTTTTTAAGACCACAGCGACAGGAAGATCGTTATCGCCTGATGAGTTTTTTTACATTTGCAAATGCCAACGAAAATGTTTGTCATTTTTAATGCAACAACTGGAATTCGGTACCTACGTGATAACGTTTTCGTAAGATAAACCAAAACAAAAGCACCTTCGTGTTCACGTTTACAGCTTATCTTGCTGCCTCATCTCAGATGTTTAGACATGATATACGACAAGTACTGTGGTATCAGACACTATTATGGAGTATCCAGACTTATAATATAAATACGATAGTAGGTAACATTGACTTTCTGTCTGTTTGCTTTTCCCGCATCCTCTGAACTGATTTCGACGGGTATTTTCTATACAGGAAAATCAAACGTTTCCAAATCGATGTTTAAAATCTTGTGAGGAATTTAAAAAAATGTCCTGCGGACTAAAGTCAAAGGCAAGAAATATTGTATACAACAGAATTAGTGCCAATACGAGGCTATCCTTTATCCAAGCAGTGGATCATTAGGCTGTGTATCCACCAGAGGTGTGCGATGTAGCGAGGTGTTTTCTCCCGCTCCGCTTCCCGTTCCGCGTTAAAAATGAACGAATTTTAATCTACTTTGCAAATTCATATCCACTGAAGCTGAGGGGAGCGAAGTTTATGTTCTATGCCATTCTATTGGTCAAAAGCACAACTGCTCTCTTCTCCTCATTTCTCCGCACCAGTGGACACTGGACAGCTCAGGCTTCGCACTTGCTCCGCATAATTCTCTCGCACCGCTCCGACTCCTAGCCGTCTCAACGGACAGAGAGCCTTATGGTTTATGCAGACCGGGGACTTGTCCGCAAAGTCCATCTTGATTATCCCATTGCTACTATTATACTATTTGACTGTCGACGTACTATTATTAGATTAGTCCCTCGTGTGCGCTCGTTGCAGTGTTGTAAGTTTGGACGAGAAAGAGAAGAACTTGCCAAGCGCACCCATTTCCCTCTGCCGAAGTACATAAACGACGTATGGGTCACTACTAATTATTTGCTTGTGTGCTCATTTTCTGTAAGTGTGACAGCTTTTAACTTAGTGTGCGCTCATGGAGACGTAGAGAGTAAATGTGTGCTGTTGTATGTGTTTACCTCACCTCCCGCTGAAAGTGGCAGAATTTATTTAGTACTTAATCTGCTTTGAGGCATGCCCTGCTTTAATTTGACGAAGGTTGCAAGCGATCTAAAAAATTACGCCGAGGACTGTCCCTCATCTGCGCAGGCCCTTATTTTGAACAGGTATGCCGAAGGCAGCCGATGTTTAGCGACAAGGCCCGATGGCGCTCGTGAGTCATCAGGTGTTTCACCTCACTATTTACATTGGGGTGCGAATATTTACGATCCCCTCCTGTTATGGTTATTTTTTTCTATTCTGCTGTCTACGTAAAAATATACGAGTAACTCTTGATCGAAGTATACCTATCTAGTAGATTACCTTTGAACATTGGCTATGGAAATAGATTGCAACAAAAAAGAAAAATTCAATAATAATACATAGTTCCAACTTCCAAGAACTGATGGACGTTGGGGTCCTAAGGTGCTGAAGTTGCGATCCCGCATCGGAAAGCGCAGAAAGACCCCCCACTAGGTGGACTGACGACATCAGACGAGTCGCAGGGAGCCACTGAATACAGTGAAGAGTAGAAGTCCATGCAAGAGACTTTTGTCTAGCAATGGATTTCTATCGGTTGAAAAAGAACAAGAAGATTAATGTTCTAAATATGCTTGCTGCAGAAGTATCCGTGAAAAAAGTTCTCACCAGTGAGTTAAAAATATATAAATATATAATGTGAAATCATGCCACGATGCCGCAGCAGTTTATAAACGTTACCAAAATAAAAACACATTTAAAGAAGTTTCAAGGAATATGCCCTTTTGCTTTTTTAACGGAGCGGACTGAAAATTGAATGCATTTGAACCTTAAGGTGGAAGACACGGTTATGCCCGCGAAATTCAAATTTAATTTGGTTTACTTTAATTGAAATTGACCAGTTTAAGAAATTAATCAAAATACTGAGTTGGACGTGAGTTACTCACAAATTAGTCGATATTTTGATTAATTTCTTAAACTGGTCACTTTCAAGTAAAAATTTTTATATAAACCTGTGAAGATGATAATTCCACTGGCGTAATTAGAAGGCCATAAGCCTACTTTGTCGTATTAGTTTACAAATTGCGAAAAACCAAATTAAATTTGAATTTCGCGGGCAGACCCTAGTTCAACCTTAATGGAATCTTATTTCTAATGCCATCTCGTAGTGAAGATTGGCATTAAGGCTAGTTGAGCTTTATTCACTGCTGCCTTGAACAGTGCAAATCAATATATGTTTTTATCGTGCCAATGTAAGTCGTGCAGGGATGACGTCACATGCAGGTATTCGATAAACTTGAACTTCTGATGCGGGTGATTTTAGTGCTTTTTATTCAGTACTGCCGACCTTGGCAACATCAGGAAATGAAACAACCATTGTTAAAGGTAAGGTTAAATTATTCTTACTTTGGCTATCGACGGCAAATTATGTCCAAAAGCTCAACTAAAAGAATACCTAAGTATGTACTTGAAATCTTGTATGTACTTAGTGATTTTTTTTAAGTATAACATTAAGATTATAATGGTTAAAAGTTTTATTTTTTTTATTTAAAAATACAGTCATTCTGGGTGAAATTCTGTAAAATTGGACCAGCGGCGGCAGCGCGGCGGTACAACATTGGACCACACCCTAAACAAACACTTTTCATTACATACTTACAACAGTTAATTTCAAAAAGTTTAAGGTACCTAAGGTCTGATAGCCTATCCACAACTTATCTGACGGATTGCGAATAAAATTCTGTATCATAAGTTTATGTCAATCTGGCAGTTAAACTCAAAGAGAAATCACCCAGATTTATCCAGCAGATATTTTAACTGTTAGATATTTATCAGGCACTTTATCATCAAGTGGTGAAACATGCCAGAAGAATATTAAAAAGTAATTTTTTTTTGTGGATAGTTAAACTTGGACGGTAACTTTAAGCAATCACGTTAAACCAGCCTTGTTAAGACGTGTTAAGACTGCTTCATCATCATCATCATCATCTCAGCCTGCAGACGTCCACTGCTGAGCATAGGCCTTTCCCAGAGAATGCAACCACACCTGGTCCTCAGCCTTCCTCATCCAGCCACTTCCCGCCACCCGCTTTATATCGTCAGTCCAACGTGCTGGAGGGCGCCCCACACTATGCTTACTTGATCGTGGTCTCTACTCTAGAACTTTTCGGCCCCAACGGCCATCGCTTCCGCGACAAGCATGGCCTGCCCACTGCCATTTCAGCTTGCTAATGGTTTGGGTTATAGTCCAGTCATTATAGTAAGTTCACCTCGGAATTCGAGATACCCAGCTGTAATTCTGTAAATACTTGTATATTGACACCCTAAAAGTTGTCTCAAAACCTACATATGGTAGGGTGTGCGCAACTATTAAATTTCAAGGTCAAAGGTCACAAAAATCGGTCTTTTGCGCTTTTTTTGTAAATATATCTCATTTCCTATGGGTTTTTTGCTATTTGTATTTATTATCAATATTGTAGAATACAAAATTCTCTACAAATTTCACACGGTCAGCTTTATGTACACGTACTGGCGGAAAATAATAAATCGTACAATGTCGTATATAGGAGTATATTAATTTAAATTATGTGCGTCAAACAAAAATATAAATGCGACTCGACCATATTAAATTTACGTAACAGCTGAAACGCAAAACTGCAGCTATTTTTTCTATTACAGCGCAAGCGATAGCATGGGTGTAAATTTTATTCCATTTTTTATTACTTTCACATTTATCATTTTTTTTTCGATCCAATTCTGAAGTCCACGCAGACGAAGTCGCGGGCAGAAGCTAGAATATTACAAAGGTGAAAGTTTGTATATTTGTTACTCAATCATGTCGCAACGATTGAACCGATTTGGCTGACATTTGTTACAGATAGATTGTAGTCTGGAATAGCACATAGGCTACTTTTTATCCCGGGAAATAAGAGAGTTCCCGCGGGAGTACAAAATCTTAATCCACGCGAACGAAGTCGCGGGTATCAGCTAGTAGTTAATAAAAATTGACAAATATTTATAATCATTGATTTATCGATAGTTCATCAACTATATATGGCGCGTTTTCGACCGGAGGCACCGGTTGACCTGAAGTGATGCTGTGACCTCACGCTCTCCGCCCTCTATCTCGAAAACGGTTCACCGTATAAAAAAATTTTTTTAACAAAATTTGTGAGAATTTTGTATTCTACAATATTGATAATAAATACAAATAGCAAAAAACCCATAGGAAATGAGATATTTACAAAAAAAGCGCAAAAGACCGATTTTTGTGACCTTTGACCTTGAAATTTAATAGTTGCGCACACCCTACCATATGTAGGTTTTGAGACCACTTTTAGGGTGTCAATATACAAGTATTTACAGACTTACAGCTGGTTATCTCGAATTCCGAGATTTTTACCAAATTTAAGCTTATTTGACTGGACTATTATGTCGGCGACCTTGGTTCTCTTACGGATCTCTTCATTCCGAATCCTGTCCTTAAGAGAAACTCCTAACATAGCCCTCTCCATAGCTCTCTGAGTGACTTTAAATTTGTGGATCAAGCTTTTTGTTAGTGTCCACGTTTCAGCGCAATAAGTGAGGACGGGAAGGACACATTGATTGAAGACTTTCGTCTTCAGGCATTGAGGTATTGACGATGAGAAGACCTGACTTAATTTTTCAAATGCCGCACAGCCCAGCCGTATCCTTCTGCTTCAATTTGCCGAAAAAATATCCATTTGAACCCGAGAATTTAATCTAAAATCTTTATAAATTTTAGATTAAATTGCTATTTTATTTAAAACCGTAGTGAACCTACTTTCAAGGTCGTTTGCTGTTCGAAACCTATTATATATATCAAGTTAACCCCAATACATCCAAGATATAACACAAACATCGTGAATGTTGGAGAATTTATGGTTATTGCAAAAAATCTTTTTTTCGCAACGCCATAGAAAAACATAATGCAATAGTTGCCTCATGATCATTATACATAAAATATATATTGCAGTAATAATTTATTATAGCTTTAAAAATTGCAAAAGACTTACCTGCTCTTCAATTAAATACCTATTTCTAGTTTCCAATTAAAATTCAATTTTTTATTTATGTCCTATCAGGCCAACTTCAAGCTCAACCACTTGTTTGGAAAGCAGATTCACGTAAAACGAGTTTACGCCGACCTAATTTGGAAGGGAAAGGTAAATATTAATAACTAAGAATATACATAAATATCCTTGCGGGATATGTCCCTGTGTGATCGAATCAGAAATGAGGAGATCGCGACTCAGTGAGTCGCGAAACTGAAGTGAAAATGGGCGGGCACATAGTTCGAAGAGCTGATGGTCGTTGGGGTCCCAACCCAAGGTGCTGGAGTGGCGACCCCGCATCGGGAAGCGCAGTGTTGGCAGACCCGTGGGGGGTCAGGTGGACAGACATCAAACGAGTCGCAGGAAGCCGCTGCATTCAGGCGGCGCAAGACCGAGACCTGCGGAAGTCCATGCAAGAGACCTTTGTCCAGCAGTGCACGTCTATCGGTTGATAAAGAAGAGGAAAAAATATACATAATATTATATTATTAGTCCGAACATCGACTAATTTGTGAGTAACTCACGTCAAAATCGATACTCGGACTCATTTCTTAAACTGGACACTTTCAAATAAATATTTTTATATAAACCTGTGAAGATGATACTGACATTTGCGCAATTAGAATGCCATAAGCCTGCTTTGTCGTATTAGTTTACAAATTGCGAAAAACCAAGTTAAATTTGAATTTCGCGGGCAGACCCGTTTAGTTCGCCTTAAATACGCAATATTCGACGCGGTGCGCGGTGCGGTGATAAGCCATTTTTATTTTAGTAAGCCTATGTATCCTCGCGTTAGTACGACGAACTCGAAAAAATATTGAAAAAATGCCTGAGTGTCGAGGAACACTCGGTTGGAACGAAGTTCCTTTTAATAATAAATTAATAATAAAAATAAAAAAAATTAGGGAAAAATTCCACATGTAGAAATTATTTAAAATAAAATTGAAAATAAAAAATTCAGACTGTCGAGCTGGGATTCGAACCATCGACCTTTATGCGACTGTAGAAACCACAAGGCTACGGAGATCTTATATTGTAGTGTGAAAATATTGAACACAATGCCAAATTCACATTCAAAAAAGTGTCGGTTCAATTTAGTCTTAATTTTTTCCGTCTCTAGCCCCCTTTCGCATCGCTCGATAAGGAACTACGTTCCAAAATGATGTACTGTGCTGTGAAAGGGTGACATAATTCATCACAATAACCATCTCCGTTTCTTAGCGTTAATTTCGATAGTCGTAGTACATCACCAAAAATTTGACATTTTTGATGACATTTTTGATGACATTTTTGATGAGTACCTAATAAAATCTTTGATATGCGAGAATCAAACCCGGAACTTTTCAATATTCAATGATGGCCACAGTGTATAGATAATATAGATTACAGCTACAAGCCGATTCGTAATATCGATAAATCAAAGTTTATGCTTTCCGTAACCCGTCTTATAATCTGTTCAAGGAAGAGATAAAGATGGCCGCTTGACGCCTGTATTTGCCTGTATCGCATAGATTAAACTACCTACCTACTTGTAAGTTGTAGTGTAGCAGTCGTTTTGACGAGTTTATCGGTGACACTAACTAGTTTAGCAAAATGCTTAACAGCCAAGTTGCCTTCTGAGTAGATAGGTGTTTAAATGATGCCTTTTAGTCATTTGTAGGACTAGGTACCTACATTTTTGCAGCGAAAAATATGAAATGCTTCAACGGCGCAGGAAAACATCGTGAGGGACCCTGCACGACAGAATTTCCTTAATGCTGTCAAAGGTGTGTGAAGTCTACCAATTCACATTGGGCCATAGCGGTGGACTATAATATAGTCTATAATGAGTTGAGATGATGATGATGATGATGACGAATTAAATTGAGACATAGCAATCAATGAGCTTGGAGTGTCTATTTATTCTATATCCAACATGCTTAATTAAAGTCATTTACATATTATAGCAATAACATTTTATACATTTATTTCATTCAAATTTATAAAAACATGTCGACGTAACTCTCAGTTACGTAACTTCTACGAAACTTCTACGGTTTAGAAATTTCTAAAAAAATCATATAAATTACTTATAGTAAATATTTTCCTCGATTATGTTAATATAATTTTATTATATGTATTATTGAGTTATACATAAATAAATAACTATCGATTAACTTAAATAGCAACATTAATATAATTAATAAAATCATTTTTTACTACATACTAATTTTTTTTAAGTTATTCTGAAAAATATGATTAAAGAAAATATGTAAGCAATTAGCATCCCTACTTTGTGTAGCGCCAAATAAGTACGATTTCTTGAAAGTAGGTATTCTAAGAAAACCGGCCAAGTGCGAGTCGGATTCGCACAAGAAGGGTTCCGTACCATCGTACAAGATTTAAGTTTTAACACTATTAAGTGCGACTTAAAGCGACTCCTACTTAGGGGATGATTTAGGCATGGTTGGTGAAAACGGGCATACGTTTTAATCTAACCTAAAAGTAGCGTAAAACTCACTTAGTACTTATTTTAAAACATCAAGTTACGGCGCTAAAAACTTAATATCTATTATTTATTATACGTATTTTCAAGTTCTTTTATTCACGTAAACAATGTTACTATTGTTTTGACGGCAATTAATGTACCTTTCAAAGGTAAGTCTCACACCCACGGGTTGCGGCCTGCGGGCCACGAAAGTAAAGTGAGCCTTGTATTAATTAATAGAATAGAATTACTTTATTGTTCCATGCGATACAGACTGTGGTTACTGTGGGAGGTGAATTATTCATACAATAAACTGTTAGATAGGCGTAAAAAATATGTAAATAATTTTTTTAGACACAAAAACGTACACACACACACACACACACACAATTGCATGGATTTTAAGGAGTTAAATTAAACTAGGATTTGTGAAGGTATTAATATACTACTAGGTATTATTTGATAACTGATAAGTGATAGGTCAGAGAGAGCACTGACAAATAACAATATCATACGAGTATGCACTCAGTTTTCAGTCTCAAATAACTTTCATTTTACCTTGATTGAACTTTGAGTTCAACAAAATAATATACTATACCTACATTTATTATTGGCTTTAAATAATTTTTATTAAAGAATTATTAAACTATTGCATAGCTTTTATCGGGGGCTTTAAACTAGGACAAACAGTTTGAGCGCGGCGACCGAATCAAGAAATTCCGTAAAGAAAATAAACCTAACACCGTCGTTCAGTTAGCGTTCAACATTTTAGAGGTTCTTAAGTAGCTCTGTTTAGCGCAGTGGGCGAGCGACCGCTTTCTTTAACGTATGATGTATGATGTCGCAGGTTCGAATCTCACTCGCGAAGTAGTGACAGTGCGCTTTTCTTGTTTGTTTGTTTTTTTAATTTTTTTTTGCATAATTTTTATTATGCAAAAAAAAATATTGCATAAATATTATAATTGCATAAGTTGATAAAAAATTTTATGCAATAGCTTTGTATTGTATTACATGACTAGCTTTGATTCGCAACTTCGTATGCGTGTTGCGTTGTGCGAGGTTGTCTGAAAATCGCTCGGGAACTCTGGGATAAATATAATCTATTTCGAACAAGACACTTCGCAAGTTCGCAACTAACAAGATGCCTTCTATCTATATAGGAGTAGGCGGATAGCTACAAATAGTTTTCTATTTTTAGCCCCAACATAGCGCATAAATTTCTCAAGTCACAGTATCCTACATGATACAAGTTAGCTTGCAAAATTCAGTCAACACCCAGTTGCCCGCATTCTTGGTGCTAAAATAGAACCTCGGTACATACGTGGGGTTTGTTTACGCTTTGAGGAATAATGTACCAATAACAATTTTATTAGGTACTTAGTAATAATAAATAAGGCCCCTAGCCCCTAGGTATATCATTTAAATATCGACCCCGCGGACGAATAACGAGCCTAGGGCACTCTCCAAGTCCTCAACAGTAGGTATACCTAATTACCTACTCATACAAACCAACAAACAAACACATTTTCACATTTTAAAATATGTATTAGTAACGATATATAAATCAGACTTCTTACAACAGCGCCGACTTCTTCAATGTCGGAGTACGTTTATCCTTTGAATAAATTGGGCGTTCTGACAGTTTTTGTATTGAATATCTGCCAAACTGCCAAAATATCTTTACGCTCGGATAAGACTTAATTAACGTTCGTGAAATCGGCCCATAGAATAGAATAGAATAGAATAGAAATGTTTTTTATTCAAATAAACTTTTTTACAAGTGCTTTCGAATCGTCGATGAGTCTACCACTTTCATAAACGTTTGATATTATGTATTATTATAAATTCAGTTCACTTGAATAAATAAATAGCTCTCTTTTAAAGTACAGAGTTAGGTGTAACATATCAATGGTAATCATGATAGTAATATATTATCTAAAACCTAGTCTCGCTATTTAAGTCTGTCTCCGTTTACGTCTAGCAGATAAGGCCAGTCATCACTACTAAAAGCAGTTGCACACGTAACGTCTATTAACAGAGTTTACCGGAACGGCCTGCCAGCGGAAACCGGTTATGGAATCATTGATGAAACAATGATTTCATTGATACGCGATTATTATTCGGGCGAATTTCTTATTTCTAAATTAATTTGATTTTTATAAAAATAAGCAAATGACCCGATCCATTCCCATGCACACACTACAGCACTGAGTATTTATATCATTCCGTTTACACTATAGACAAGAGTAACCTTTCAAAAGCATTCTTAATTTTTTTTAATATAAAATCCCTCAATAGCTCTACCGGAAAGGTGGATCCGAGAGATTTAATTGGTATATCCAGAGGTCGCAACAATGCAACGCGGGTTGGAATTTGAACCAATTTACTATTAGGTAAATTGATTTACCCTACATTATTATTGTTGTTATTTATTCACTCCTAAAGTGAAGTGATGATTAATTTCCACAATTTCTTGCAGAAGTCAAAATCAGACTAGCTAATATTATGAACTTGCAAAAATTTATTTATTGCGAGTGTTTACCTATCAAGTGCATGTGCAGGTGGCTTACTCAAGCAGACTTTTGCAAATTGTATTGCTGGTGGGCACTTTGTGCTACAAAAAGGGAATTATTTATGCTTAACATGGAAAGATAATAATAGATAATATTCATAAAAAATCATTCAAGAAAGGGTTGACCCGTTTAAGTGCACCTAGTCACGTAGTCGATCTCTACGTATCGCTACCGGCAGATCTTCGTCGGGGTAGACCGGTACGTGTGAAGCTGCCTTAAATATGCCATGCTATGGATCCGGTAGACTACAATCACTGTGACGTGCGCTATCTTGTTGACTCGTTGGTTCTAATGAGTGACTCAAGTGTGCGCTTTGTTTGAGGTGATGGGGAAGAGGGCAAATTATAACTATTAATAGGGGAAGTTATCACTAGTCTTGAAGGGGGGTTGACCGACTAGACAGCTATTCTTTAAGTGCCGATTTCACCAACGTTTAGTAACGTTTTAAATACAAAAACTGTTAGAACGTCCAATTTACTCCTCGGATAAACGTCACTCGACTTTGGTGATATCCACACTTAAGACTGGGTTTCCACGGCGCGGTTCGCACCCGCGCCCGCAGCGGTTGCGGTACCGCTAGTACTGCGCCCGCCCCGGGCGCAAACCGCGCCGTGGAAATTGAAACTTCATTTTCCATACAAATCTGCATTCTACGGAGGCCGCGGGCCCGCAACCGCTGCGGGCGCGGGCCGCGAACCGCGCCGTGGAAACTCAGTCTTAGCGGTCCTTTCCCGCAACCGCGGCGGCTGCGGGACCGCATAAACCTGCGGTGTCGTGAGTATTGAAATAAAACAGCGGTACCAAACAGCAACCGCTGCGGGCGCGGGTGAGAACCGCGCCGTGAAACTCATTCTAACTATTCGTGTCCTAAAATCTATTCGTAGAAGGGGTAGTGACAATATCTATACAAATAAATAAAATTAAAGTGTCTGTAATGTAAACACTAAACAGATGCATATGGAAGGAAATTCGGTACTTAAAACAAAACATCCATTTTAAAATTTTTTGTCAGTCTGTCGGTCTGTCTGTCTGTTTGTTTAGGCTAATCTTGGAAACGGCTGGACCTATTTCAACGGAACTTTCCCTGAAATGGCTGATGTTATAAGGAGGATTTTTTTTAACCGACTTTCAAAAAAGAAGTTGTGTTTTTCTGATATTGACACTAAATAACTGCTATATAATATCTATAACAGTTATTGATACATATACTACTTAATTATATTCACTGTGCAATGTGTATGTTGCACCAACTCTACTGTAGGTCGAAACGTGGCTAATGCAGGAGGAATTTCGTGCGAGATCAAGACGAAAATAGCGATCCCAGCCGGGTTGTCATGGCGACCGCCTCCCGCTTGCAAGATGCTGCGCAAGTACTAATATTACTGCGAGAACTTTCAAATTATGAACACTGTCAAAAACGCTAAATGTGAACACGAAATACAAAGCAACAAAGAAAAGCTTAAAACTGTAACCACCCGACTATGGAAAATTTGGCCAAACAGAATAAATCTTTTAACCCTCGACGTAGGTACGTTTCGCTCCGTTACCAGAGCTTCATCAGGAGATTTTGACTCCACAATGTACAGTTGCAAAAAATATTCCTGATGATGCTCCGGTATTGGACTATTGAGTATTGGAGCGAAACGTTACGTCGAGTGTATTCTGTTTGGCGGATTATAGCAAAGGAATATTATTTTTTCTTTAAATATCATGGAATTCAGCAATGTAACGCCTGATTCTATCCAATATCCGTTTTATCTCATGAAACGCAATAGGTAGATGATTGCAGAATGTGTATTTCTATTGCCGCTATAATTGACCGAGCGAAACGAGGTCTCTGAGTTTACTAGAGCGATTTGCACTGGTCCGTCCGTCCGTCTGTCCGTCCGTCTGTCAGAGCCTTATAACTTTTGAATTACTGAACGTAATTACTTCAAATTTAGATATAATATGTAAACCGATGGCCTCCAGCCGAAAATGGCTTAAAAAGTTATAAAAATCTTTATTTCAGGGGGGCTCTCATAGAAGCGAATGCGAAGTAAATTTTATTTTTTTGCGATTCATAGGTTTTCTGTATATCATTTTAAAGACAATTTGAAACAGAGTACAAACGTATTTTTTTTTAAATTTTTTTCCTAAAATTGACGAAATGGGGGGCTTTCAAAGTGGCGATTTAATACGCTCGCTTGAAGACGCTCTCTGGGAAAATCGGCTTTATATTTTCAAGCTGTACTGTATATTTTTATTTCACTTGTATCCTGTACTTGAACAACAAATACTAAAATTATATTAATATTATAAAGAAACGAGATTATTTAATTTTTAATGAGCAGATGGCGCAGTCATTAACTATTCCATGGAACTAGCAGTTACGACTACGGTCTATCCCAAAAACATTTTTGCGTCGACTATTATTATTTAGTATAAAATTATTCTTTAGTTAAATATCAAACTTCAATAAACTTTTAATTGCTGCATTTTGTATATTTTCTATTCGCGTCGATAGATGACAATTTGTACAGATGCCCCTAACCCGTTTTCACTCGTTAGTACCTACATAATAATTCAATGTTTACACTGACGTTCCCTAACCTTTACGGGCTACCTATGATAAGTTAGTTGATGATTACTGTCAACTTCTTTATCACGATCCTGTACGGGACACCTAAAAGGACATTGGGACGGATGTTAGGACTTAGGATTGTGTTTTGGAGCTACCTACGTAAAGAGATTCCTACATAGGGGATGATTTAGGTATGTTTAGTGAAAACGGGCATAATAATAATGTCAGTTTTGGTCGTCATGTATCGATTGAATGAATAATCATGGGATACCGTTACCGCGAGGTCTCAGTTCGGGGCGAACCACTAGTAATAAATAATTAAAAAATTACAATAAACTTTTTTTGTGCTCTATCATAAAAGCTGGTGTTAAATCTTGTATGATGGTGCGGAACCCTTCGTGCGAGGGTCCGACTCGCACTTGGCTGTTTTTTTTAAGATTAGTTAGATTTGTTATAGGTTCTACATATACATAATTACATAGTATGTATGAGTGGTATACAGTCGTAGGTATCACTCTCCAAAGATTGGTTTATCTCGCTGTTGACGACTCCGAGTTCCGACCGTTAGCTTGGATACAGCAATTTAATTATACGACTATCTTTCCCAGCCCTTTGTCTTATTACAATTGTATAAGATTCAAATTCGAGTAGCAAGTGCTTTAACGTCGGTATATAAAGCCTGTTATTTATAACAATGGTTCTACGCACGTCACTAGATAAATATGGATTCATGTCTATTGTTGCGAAGCTACAATGGTCTCATCGTCGCAGTTGTAGTATTGTCGTAAAGCAAAGTAAGTGAAGGTAAAGAAATTGGATGAATTATTAATGTGGACACGACCTTATTTTGTAAGGACGCTTCTCTTGAAGCCATTTAGGGCAGATTTTACCAACGTAAAATAAGTCCTGATATTTTGGCAGATTTTCAATACAATAACCGTCAAAATATCTTTATGCTCGGAGGACTTATTTTACGTTGGTGAAATCGGCCCTTATTCCAGTAACTAGCTTTTGCTCCCGATTCCGTCTGCGTGGAGATAGGTTTTAAAATCTCGCGGGTCATTCTACTTTCCCGGGGTAAAAAGTAGCCCATGTCATTCTCAAGTCCTCAACTGTACCCACAGATTGTACCCATGCAAAAATCACTTTGATTCGTTGTTCAGTTATTGGTGTTTGATTGAAGGACAAACCAACAAAAATATACACTTTCGCATTTATACCTATCTGTTTGTACTACCTAAGGATTTTTATAGCTTGTGAACTTTACATTTAGTTCCTTCTTACATAATACAATAAAAATATAATTTTGTGATTTAGGAGCTGTCTGCTGTAATCAGAGTAAATACATACTTACCTACTTATTAATATTTTATTACTTTCGATAAAAAGCTTTAAAAACATAAAAAGAAATATATTATATTATGATATTATAGGTGTGTGGTGTGGTGTGTATTAATATTTATTAGAAAGGCTTGTGTAGTTAACATTAAAATTTATAATTAGGTGAAAAAAATGATAGAAATGACATATATAAATAAATATATTTATGTATACAATAAAATATAACAAAAATAGTCAATATTATTTACTGGAGAATTTTTTTACCTACATACATCGCAAAAACGCAATAACTTTCAGCTTCAATACCTATAAATACCAATTCCTTACCATCACGTTAACATTAAATAAGCTTAAATATTTTATAGCTAAGAAACATAGCTATAAGAAATATTTTGCGATTACCTATACATTAAATGACTTATAAGCAAAAAAGACGATTTCGCAACGGACACAAATACATTTCCTTCTGTTTAGCAAAGAACATGATTCAGTTGTTGGAAATAGACATACGTGTATGGCTGAGTAACGTCGGTCGATGACCTTCGAGGATGCTCGTGACAGACGGACATAAATTTAGACAGTTTTTCAGCAAAACAGAAGTAGTTGGCACACGCAAGACATTATTCCGTAAACTGGATTCATTTGCGATCATCTCTATATGGAAATGCAGACACGATTTTGTGGAATGTTTTTTTTTAATTAAGTAATAATTAATCTAGAAGTAGACTTGACGTTATCACGTAGGTACCTGATAATAAGTTAAGATGCAGCCTAAGAGGGTTCCCCCTTGCCTAGAAGATTCAATCTTGACTTAAAGGTACCCAAGTCAATCTTTAGATTTACCTTATTGTGCAGCCTACTTACTGCTTACCTAGACTTAACTTCTTCGTATACCTACATTGTCAAAACAAATTAGTAATTCTCAATCAATGTCAAGTTTTAGGTAACTTGTATGTACCGTTTTTCCTTTTAGATTGTCATTACTAATTTATTAGTCATCCGTACCGTGGTAACTGGTACCATACTATTCTTTTGACTAAAACTGTTACCTACACACTACAGAATAACAGAACATACAAAATATGAGTGGCTATATTTTCTATGGCTACATGCGTTCAGAGAGTTAAGACTAGACTAGAGATTACTATAATAGATAATGTGGGTAATTCTATTGTACACAATCTTTAAACTAAACTAAATTGGCAGATCTATCATTTTGTGCTATCCTAATCCTTTTATGCAAGTTGGCCTCGAAAGAAATAATTTTGAATTTTATCCTTTTCCACAGGGACCATTATGGAAGGGATGACCTGTAAATTTAGTTTAGTTTAGAGAATGTGCAAAGTCACAGGTGTCTCCCAAAAAGATCTAAGCCTGACTGGCACAGGGTTCGAAGCTAGGGTTTGCAGTGTTTGAATATTACTGGAGTCTACTGTCTAATGGCTAAGGCCCGCTTGCAGAAACGTCGGGTTATCCTTTTAACCCAGAGTTAGCTGCTGCTTCGACAGATTTCGTATGAAGCTTCTGTCAAAATTACAAAATTCCTGGGTTAAACCTAACCCGGTGTCTCTGCAAGCGGGTTTTAGAGACTAAAGTAAAAAAAGTAAAATTAAAAATTTTAAAAACCCCCCGACACAAAAAATAATCTCTAAAAACTAACAAATAATATTTTATAATTATATATAATTATTATCGTCACATATATTATGTAAGTTCAAATATTTTTATTTTCCAAGTGTCGTCGTCGCGTCGCGGGACCGCTAAAGTTTATAAAGTATTTTTCCAACAGCTAATTAATTATTACGAATTACATTTAGGTACGAGCGATCTTAAGTTTCATGCATGTATAGTCTACGCTCTACGTAATGCCGCGCGCGACACGTGAGGGCAGACGACGTTGACGGTTGTGTCGATTTTGAGTAAATTCTTTTGTTGCAATCTACGAGTACACCTGTTTTTCTCACTTAGCGGTCCCCCGACGCGCGACGACGACACTTGGAAAATAAAAATATTTGAACTTACATAATATATGTGACGATAATAATTATATATAGGTATAAAATATTATTTGTTAGTTTTTAGAGATTATTTTTTGTGTCGGGGGGTTTTTAAAATTTTTAATTTTACTTTTATTTAGTCCTTTTTAAAGTAGGTATAAATATTAGGAAGGTATTTATAGTGATTTGTTAGCGCAGTGGTAATTGAGCCTAATTGATCCCATTTAATTACCCACCTTCGAAATCTAAACCTTACTCTAACATGTCATATTTAAAGTCATGGTTACCTACCTTACCATGTTCTTTCAATATCATTGAAGTAATACGGTACCTTTCGAATCGATAGGACATATGGAAGGTAGACAGATCACCTCATCAACTATTAAAGAGCTGATGATCTTCAAACGGCTGATCAGGTCATGGTTACCTTACCATATACTTTCAATATCATTGAAGTAACACGGTACCAAATTTCGAATCGATAGGACATATTATGGAAGGTAGTCAGATCCCCTTATCAACTATTAAAGAGCTGATGTTCAAAGGGCTGATCAGGTCATGGTTACCTTACCATATACTTTCAATATCATTGAAGTAACAAGGTACCAAAATTCGAATCGACAGGACATATGGAAGGTAGTCAGATCCCCTCATCAACTATTAAAGAGTTGATGATCTTCAAACGGCTGATCAGGTCATGGTTACCTTACCATATACTTTCAATGTCATTGAAGTAACACGGTACCAAATTTCGAATAGATCGGACATAAGGAAGTTAGTCAGATCCCCTAATCAACTAGAAAAGAGCTGATAATCTTCAAACGGCTGAACAGATTTTCATGAAACATGGCTAAGAACACACACACACAAGGATAAAATTATCTATGACACAAAAAAAACTAAACGAAAATCGGTTCATCCGTTTGGCGGCTACGCCACCACAGACAGATACACAGATACACAGACACGTTAAACTTATAACACCCCTCTCTTTTTGCGTCGGGGGTTAAAAAACCTAATTTTGAGTTTTAAGATAAGAAAAAAAACATAAACATGATATAATGGCTGTAGGATGGGTAGATGAAACTAATTCAGATCATTGCAATCGATTTATTGCCTGAATTTATAAAATTTAGGCTTGCTGCCACTTTTAAAAGTCCACATTTTTGAGCGTTTACAAGTTTAGGTATGCTATATTGTCAGTAAAAGTGTAGCCGCGGGATTATCTAAAAATGATCGCTACAGTATGACGCAATCACCTCTGATTGGCCGATCCTCTCTCCAATGGATTCTTGCAGCAAGAATACCATAAATTCAGCCAATCACCAACAACGATCAACAATGATCGATGCAGCTGTTCCGAAATCGACCAGATATGCTTATCGAACGTTTTAGTTGCAATGACTGAAGCAAACTTAACTTTGAAGAGACTTATAACAATACAAAATTGCATTATACCTAAAGAGGGTGGATATGGACACCATTGATAAGTGTTTGTCGAACACTTTACTAGACATTAAAACGACATTGAAGCAAACAAAATTTTATGAGAATCTATAGAAAACTCTATGATAATGTTGAAGTTATCCCCCTCGATCTTTACTCTACGATTACCTAACGATATTACGGAAAAATAAACTTTTGAAGAGTTAGTCAAATGTGATTCAAAAAAATTAGGGTCAACTCTATTGTTAAATCTAGTGGTGAAAACTGCAATTTATAGCGTAACTAGCTGATGCCCGCGACTTCGTCCGCATGGATTTAGTTTTTAAAAATCCCGCGGGAACTCTTTCATTATCCGAGATAAAAAGTAGCTCTCCCGGTCTGAGGAATCACAACTACATCCATTACTATACCCATGCAAAAAATCGCATCAATCCGCTGTTCTGTTGCGACGTGATTGAAGGACAAACCAACAAACAAACACATTTTCGCATTTATAATATCAGTAATGCTTTATTATAACATTTTTTATAATTGTCAAATTTTTGACCATACTTAACCAAAGACAAAATTACGTTTAGCTGTCATTTACGTTTTGTTATTCGACTGTCATATTTTGCGTTTTGTTATTCCATGTCAGATGCATTTTTCTTATACCACGTTTTATAGTGACTTGACGGAAACGCGGTCGAACGGGATAAAAAGTATCCTATGTCCGTCTCCTGGTTCTAAGCTACCTCTCCACCAATTTTCAGCCAAATCGGTTCATCCGTTCTTGAGTTATAAATAGTGTAACTAACACCACTTTCTTTTATATATATATAGATGAAAACCAAAATGTGAAAAAGAATGGAACCAATCATGACAATAGTGGTTATAATAACAAATGTGTGGAAAACTGAGTACAAACAATTACTGAAAAAGAAGTTAAAATGGTTGACTGCGGCAAAGAACAATAAAAGAAGATGGAGAAAAATCAAGAAGATGGAGACAAAAAGGGGCGGTGAAAACTGAAAACAGACCATGGTGACGTACCTACCAAGGCTGTAACATGCAAGGCGGATACAAGATAAACAAGAAACACTCTATGAATAAAACTCTCAGTGTTGATTAGAAATTTTAAAGAGTAGGTTGATGCATAAGATAAGTAGAGAGAAAAGTAGCGTAAGTAAACATTTTAGTTTACGAATCTTTAATAACTCAATGGTTCTCAGTTCTCAGAAATACGAAAATTTTTAAACGTTATTAAAATATTTTGTCAGAGGACATGAATAAGTATAACGTTTTAGAGCCGGCGTTGTTCCTTGGACGTTTAACGTTAGGTGATAACTAAATAAACAAGCCACTTATTAATATTTCATAAACACAGCCAACCACAGATTAGTCATAGCGGCTTCCAGATAACTTTACTATAATTAACACTTGTATGATATATCTACTTACCATGAATTGAATATTCATGACATTAGAAAATAAGCTCTCACAACACTTTAACATAATGCAGAAGCAGATTACCTAGTAGTCAGACAAGTTCAAAAGACGATACCAGTAACGGATCGCGGACGTAACAGCCCATCCATTCAATTGGATATAATTAATTGAACAGCATTGTGTATACCTAATTATTTTTATTTTGAAAAGAACTTTCCAAAACTTGCTACAAAAGTCGTCAGTACTCACTTTGTGAAAGAAATCCGTGTTGCTTGCGTTGACGGTTGGCACAGAAACAATGTAGGCGGTTGAGGAGACGCACAGATAACTCCGCGACTTTAAGTGAATTGGTAATTAATTGAACTTTTTGATACTGTGTTACAAACAAGGCAGCAAAAAATGCGTGCTCTCCACACGCGGATCTGTACTTGACTGATGACGTGAATCGAGATTCGAGCATGGAAGTTGGAACTTGGAACTGCCGCGCCGGTCGAGTTCCCCTCAAGTGCCTTAAAGGTCTTAAGAATGTCATATCCTGCTCGGATTATTCACCTCTATATTTTTAATAAATAAGGGAGTAAGTCGCTTGAAGTTCAGCTGTTTTGTATTGCTTTGGTTTCGCTCCACATACAAAATTGTGTATGCCACGGCCGTTTACACATTTCTTTTATGCGGAGAGAAAAGGCGAAAGGATATCGCGACTTCAATGTTTGTCTGGCATAATGTTATCATATAGCTTGAAGTCATAAAGTGAAATGTTAAATAACTTAGCTGTAGACTTATTTAACTACGGGAAACTTTACTTACTTTACTTAAATACGGGAGGGTGTTGTTGTGACAACACCCTCCCCTATGTATTTTGATAAATGAGGAAAAATGGAGGTATCAGGTAGTATCTATAAAATTATCTAACTTGAGGATTTAAGGTAGTTCCCCTCCAGGGCCCATAATTTTTTTCCACCCTGTATAGTGTATTTAAACAACAAACACTGAAAATACCGATTTATAATGCGGTTTGTAAGCTGTGACCAAAACAAACGAGTATTTTTTCCCCATATGCTAATTTAGTACTTTCTAAGAACTATGATATCTAAATATGTATCTAGTTTAAAAAAAATGATTTGGTCATATGTACGGAACCCTAAAAGAGCGAGGCCCGACTCGCACTTGGCTGATTTTTTATTATTAGGGTTAAGTTGCTTATGCTCCTTGAATAAACCGTGTTCAACTCTGACCTTCAATCTTCTTTAAATTATATGTTATTTAAAAAAAACTAATATTTGACTATAGGTCATCGTGTCTGCCACACCAAATTTATTAATTTTATTGGTGAAAGCAAGAATAGAGAAAGACGTAAAAATATTGTAAACACGGTGTTAGCATGTTATTGAACTAAAAAATTAATAAATTTAGAACTTACTCAAAATTTGTTTTGGTTTACTACCCCTGACTTGGCGACTATGTTTCACTTACCCCATTTTCAGTTTTTTCCAATTATTTAAGAAATTAGACCTAGCCATGCACTGAGCCTCGTTATCGATTGAGGCAATTAAAGATGCCATTTTAGTTGTTGAAATAGTTCTATAGGCCTCATATTTATAGAGTTCTGATCATAGTTTCACTTACCCCATTTCGGGGGTAAGTGAAACAAAACCATAGTCTACTTTTAATGAATAATTTCGTCGTTTTTTGCACGACTAGAGGGCTTGAAGATCATGTCATAAGAAAGCCGATTTAATGAAGAGTATATATAGCATTTATTGTTATTCAAATTGACAATCTTTTTACTGGCTTACAGGTCATTTTCTAGAAAAAACAGTAAAGTATGTTTCACTTACTCCCCCTGACCTTATTTCAATTCAATTCAATTAGGTATTCCTCGGAATTTTTCAAAAACCTCTACAAGGACCTATTGATGCCTATCTATGATAACTATCAATGTTGTAGGCATCAATAGGTCCTTGAAAGGATATTAATTATGATTTATGTTTTGTTTTTTAATATTTGGATTCAAATTACATACTCACTTTTCAGTGACCAAAACCGATAGCTTTCGATTAACGCCTGCTTTTTAAAATAATGACTATTGGATGATAGACATTGCTAACTGAATTATTAAAGGCTGCATAGACAATAATATTATATTTACGAAGGTGGAGGAAGACGAACGATCAAAGTCAGTATTTTTGTCAATTTCAGATAAGTAAGCCATCATGTAAATAATTTTAAGGCAAAAACAGAAATTAATAAAAAAAATATCGAGCAAAATTATTTGTAAAAACATGTCAACTTTAACTTTAAAAAAAGGTATGCTGCCTACTTAAAAAGAGCATACTTTAGACCTATTTTACCCCTTACCATTCATTTGTAACAAAACCTTAATATATTATGTGTCTTAAGTGCAAGGTGTGGTCGTTCTACAAAGATTCTAGGAGGTCCTTCGAGTATAGGCAGGGTGTATTAATTTAAGACCCCTCAATTATAATTAATTCACAGTCTTGTCTCTCATTGCTGAGGGTCTTTCCCACTAAACGACGCTACGTCTAAGTATGTAGTCTTTGTTCCGATTAATCAAATAATGGTAGGAGCTTTTTTTGAAATAATAATACGATGGGTTTCCAACTCCTTCCGCATACGATTCAACTAAGAGTACGAGGTTTAGGTTTTAACTATTCTTATAAGATGTTGTCTTTCAAAATCCCGTTGGAAATCTTTGATTTTCTATTTCTGTTGTTGTTGATTTTGATTTTCTATGTTCTGAAATCTGATTGGTGTTGCTAGTCTACGAACATCGATGTATGTTTATCATCTCTTTGTTTATAACAAAGGTTCAAGATAAAAGATGAATATTTTGTTTTACAAATACCAAATAAAATAGATGCTAGTCGATAATATTAATTAAGCACTTACCTACAAGGAAAACACGTTGAGCGAGTGAATATCTGACTAACTATAGGTACATTATAACTACAGAAGGTATTTCCTTAACTCGTTAACCTCTAAAACACAGAGTCGTTTAAAAATAAATTAAAATTCATTGCGCTAAAGAGTTCCATAATACACACATCAAAAGTGTCTAGGGATCAAGCATTTTTATGCGGATTTCTTGAGATTGAGATGTGGCTTTGTAATAAATTTATGATTTTATAAATTTATATGGATCCTTTTTGGTACATTTCATAATTTGAATCAGGAACTGTCAATCAAATTCGAGTAAAAGATGAAAATCAGCTGTCAATATTTTCCCTATAAAAACATACAACGCATTGAAGACATTATTAGTGCTACTGTTTCCCTACTACTGATTAAAACCAACGTTATTATGGAGCGGCGACGTCATTTAAGCAGGGAAGAAATGCTCAGAGCCGTGGGAATGATAGAAGCTGGTTCCCGGCAACGTACTGTGGCTTTAGCTCTGAATACAAGTCAGAGTGTTATCAGTCGACTTTGGACACGTTACCGAAGCACTGGTACCGTGGCTGAGCGCCATGGAGGACGGTATCGCTGCACCACACGGAGACAAGACCGATACATTCAAATCTTAACTCGAAGAGCTCCAACAATAACCGCCATGATGTTAGCCGTGAGGCTTCATCACTCTTCAGGGAACTTAATTAGCGACCAAACAGTCAGAAACCGCTTGCATGAAGTGAACCTTCATTCCCGAAGACCACTACGGGTACCACCTATAGCAATGCACAATCGTAGGATTCGATATCAATGGGCTCTTGAACACAGAAATTGGGCAGAAGAACAATGGCGTTTCGTGTGCTTTTCTGATGAGTCTCGTTTTGGTATGAGACCGGATACAAGACGTATACGACACTGGAGAACCCCTGGACGCCAACAGCGATTAAAATCCTGCCAGGAAGTCCATCCTTATAGTGGTGGAACCATCATGGTATGGGCGGGTATTTGGATCGGCGGAAGAACTGAGTTGATTTGGATCAGAGGCAACCTCAACGCTCAAATTTATGCTGAGACGATTGTATCAGACGTCATCGTTCCTCTACAAGTGCAAATCGGTCCCTTATTTCAGTTAATGCATGATAATGCACGACCGCACACCGCAAGAGTTGTAAGACAGACTCTCGCCGCAGCTAACATCAATGTCCTGCCCTGGCCTGCTCAGTCGCCAGACTTGAACCCGATTGAGCATGCATGGGATATGCTACAGAGAAGAGCTCTGCCGAATATGGAGGGTGTCCAGTGGCAAGAAGACCTTTTTTTGTTGTTGCAACGAACATGGGCGGCCATTCCACAGCGTGATTTGGATGAACTCATTTTGAGTATGCCAAACCGATGTTCTTGTGTTGTTAGTGTTCGCGGTAGAAACACGGATTATTAATTGTTTAAGTTACCCAATAAAATTTTAAAGAAAACTGTTATTTCAGTCTTTTTTTCGAACTTTAATGTTAGTGGTTCAAATGTCAAAAATCCCTTTATTAGGAAAATGGCAAATTTCTTTATTAATGCAAAGGTGACTTGGTTTATCGTTACTGTGACAAACGAAAACACTTTATTTGATGAATCCTTAAAGAAAATTTTAATTAATATCAATCAGGAGAAAAGTTATTGCAAAAATATATGTTGATCCCTAGACACTTTTGATGTGTGTATATTAAAACCATATTTGTGGATTTGTGTGAACAAATAATAATAGTGAGGTGTGATAAATTTTATCTGTATCTCGCACATAAAAAGTGGAAACTATTTTAAGATATTATACACTACTTGATATTTCATAAGCGAGCAGCAAGAGTTAACGTAAAGTCATTCATAACACCGGTCGTTATTTATTCTAAATTATAATATTAAAACTAAGGAACCCTAAAAAGTGGCACTAACAGTGAAGTGTTTTGAAATAATCGAAGAAGTGAAAAAGTCGAATTTTTCACTGTATTAGATCATATTTTATTTTAGTGAATGGGAAAAATATGTAATAATAGAATAACTTAATTATGCAGACGTACAAATAACGTTATCGTATGTTGGAAAACATGTGGAAAACCCATAACTCCAATAGCCTTTTTGCATCATCCAAACTAAACTTATACAAATAAGCTAATTACCTAAGTATTCACCTTAGTTAAAAGTGTAGAATAAAGATTAATTTTAATCTTAAAGTCACTAAACATAGCCAAGTTTTTCATCGATGTCGACGGATTTTTTATATTTGCCATTGTTCCCATAAAAAGTGCCAAAGAGTACATTACAAGATAATAAGTGCTAAAGTGTACCTGCTATAAGATAAACAAGTTCAGTGCAAAAGTAGTATTACCAGCACCAAACATCGCTTTCATTAACAAGCAATTCATCAATCATACATATACCTAATGAATTATCCACGGAGTGTAATCGAGGGATAAAATGTATCACGTTGACGATTAGATAGGCGAATTCGGATCAGATATAGTCGATCGGTTATTGATTAATTACAACGATATAAGGGTTGACAGACATTGCTTCGCGAGGTCACTTTTCCGTTAGTTCGGCGTCAGCGCAGTATCGTGTGTGTAGCGAAATAATGCGGCCGTACCTGAAGATAGTGTGTGCTATATTATTAACAGGTGTGTTTTGTTTAAGTGATTATATGTTTTTGTATACCGTCAAGGCCTTTTAAAGCCTCATTTCAAGCCTTGTTCACGACGAAGAAAACTATTCTCTGGTATAACTTTGTAACTGACCAACTGTTTATTTGTGGGCAGTTTGGCATGTTTATAATAATTCGTGCTTTGCAATGAAAGCCTTTCCTGTTAACTTGCTTTGAAACCGGTCGAAGATCGTCATTATACCTAATATTTGATGACTCTTTGTTGACCTTGAAACGTAAACAATATCTACGTCTTATTTACTTTAATCTATTTACCAAGTATACACCTGCTTGCAAAATACATTTCTGACACTATAGGTACCTAAAGAAATCACGTAGAAGGTAGGTATATTATTATCAAATTATTATAATATTGTAAATAGATAAGTAATAAAATAATTAGTCTAAAGTCTTATATTAATACAGATGATATTATCTACCATTGTGAGTACCTACAACAACATAATATTGTATTGATAATAAAAAATTATGATTCGAATCGCTTCATTATAATATACCTAGGTAGGTACTACGGTACGTTAATAACGGGAAAATAATATGAAAAATGCGTAGATTGTATTTTTGTGAGTTTGTGTGGTGTTTCGTTTTCCTTGCTTGGTCCCATTGGTCGAAACTCGAGCGGTCGGTTCGTGTGTGCGTGCTCCTGACGTTGCACCTACAGACTGTAACATCTACAGATCGGAATAAATCAAAATATAAAGGACTATGTAAAAAATTGTACGGGCACTGTCCCCACCCAGCACTATTTTCAATATTATTAAGGTGTCCCATAAAAAGATTAATAGCCATTTTCAATCCGAAAATGATTGGGGTTAAAAAAAAATGCAAAAGAATGTATACACGCTGAAATACGCGCGCGCATGCACGGGCGCGGCGGGAGGTGGTCAGAGGGAGTTTTCTCCGCAGTTTTCTCTCTGCGTCTCAGAAACGCGTCTAAGTCTTACAATAGCTTTTTTTTAGTTGGTTAATGCTCCTGTATGTTCGTTTTATAATTGTAAACTACTAAACTGGTATCCAAAACAATTCACTAAAAAATAAATAAATAAGTTATTATAACTCGATTTGCATGAAAACCCCAAACCTTCGGCGGATGTCGTCATAGTAAAAAATCAAATCATCAGGCTGTCATGATGTATGTTGGTGGGTAGGACTCTCTTTTGTATGGTCATTTATTGTACCTACCCTGTAAGTTGTGTATCACAGTTAATATGTATGCTCAATATAACGCCTGCCTCTATATTATAATTACATACTACTAAAGTTGGAAAATGCTATTTTTAGGGTTCCGTACCAAAATGGTAAAAATGGAACCCTGGTGAGACTTTCTCCGTCCGTCCGTCCGTCCGTCTGTCACAGTCGATTATTTTAGTAACTATTAAAGCTATCGACATGAAATTTGGAATAGTTGTGTAATATTATAATAGTGGCCCAACATCATTGGAATAAAAAAAAATCGAAAATAATTATTATTATATTAATCGAAAATATTTGTAGTTTAGTTTTATTAAAAAAGGGGGAAAATCGGGGGTTTGAAATTTCAAAGTAAGATAACTATACCGAGTGGGGTAGGTATCAATAATATGAAAGGGACATTTACCTGGACATTGTAAAACAGATTTTTATTTATTTTTGTGCATAATAGTTTTTGATTAATCATGCAAAATGTCGAAAAGAATACCGCCCCCCCTTATCTCCGAAGTTTACCAATGAAAAATCAGAAATAATTATGGTCAATAGAGGTTTATGTATATTTTACAGTACAGGAAAAATAAAACTAACGCTCTAACTATTTTTAGTTTAATTTAAAACAGGGGGAAAGACGGAGGTTTGCAAAGTAAGATAATTATAGCGAGTGGGGTATCATATAAGAAAGGGTTTTACCTGTACATTCTGAAACAGATTTTTATTTATTTTTATACATAATAGATTTTGAGTAATCATGCAAAATGTCGAAAAATACCGTTCCGTTTTACGAAAATACCGAATTCCCCTTGCACCCATTGGTTGGGGTTGTTGTCCTCAAGCTCAAATGCTTTTTTTTTTCCTACCATAAGGCACCATTACGTAATGGTAGCCTTATTTTTTACTGCAATCTAGCCTAAGGGCTAATTAGCAATATTATTGTTACTTAAACTTCTACTTATAAATAAATTCTATATCTAATTTACAGTCCAATAACTGTCCTTAGTTTATTCTAATATATAAGTTCACTATGTTTTTGTGACCTAGTCAAATAACACAAACACTGCACTTATGCACTTTTAAACACTAGTTCGAACGGTTTTGTTCTTTTAAGTCTTCTTTTAATTTTCGTGTTATCGAGAAGCTTTACAGCTTCCAGATTCACATGCTGACGAAGTCGATGTTGGTGAGCTTCTGCGTAGTTTTGAATAATCTTGTTCACGAACTCCATCTTAAGGTCCCTGTGGAGATCGTGATTTCTGACGTACCAGGGTGCATTGGATATTTCCCTGAGTACCTTGTTCTGGAATCTCTGTATTATTTGGATATTGCTTGGTTTAGTACACCCCAGAGTTGTATACCATACGTCCATACAGGCATCAGAACTTGCTTATATAGCATAAGCTTATTATGTAATGAGAGCGTAGAATGCCTTCCAAGCAGCCAATGCATTTTTTTATATCGTGATTCCTCGCGTTTCTTTTTAACATGAGCTTTCCATCGAAGCTTTGTATCTAGCGTCATACCCAGGTACTTCGCTGTATTTACGTAGGGGATAAGTCGCCGATTTAGGTAAATCGGGTGATATTGTGGTAGCTTATTGGTGAAATCTATATGCATTGATTTAGACTCGTTAACTTTAATTCGCCACTTTATAGCCCATTCATTGACTTTGTTTATGGCAACTTGTACTTTTTCCACTGCTTCTGCGTGACTTTCTCCAGTTCCTATTATGGCAGTATCATCAGCAAATGTTGCAATGGTATTATTTTCTAGTGCTGGAATATCACAGGTGTATAATAAGTACAGGACCGGACCTAAAACACTTCCTTGCAGTACCCCAGCTTTAATTTCCTTGAGTTCAGAATATGCATCTTCTTGACGAACTCTAAACCATCTGTTCGAAATATATGATTCAAGAATATCGGCAAATGACTTTGGTAGCATAATTCTGAGTTTATAGATAAGCCCTTCGTGCCACACTTTATCGAAAGCTTGCGCTACGTCTAAAAATACAGTAGAACACACTTTCTTATCTTCTAATGTTTTCTCTATTATATCAGTAATTCTGTGGACTTGGTCTATTGTTGAGTGTTTTTCTCGGAATCCAAATTGGTGATCTGGTATTAATTTTCAGTCTTCTAGTAGGGGTTTTAGTCTCTTAAGTAACAGTTTTTCAAATAATTTTGAAATTACTGGTAATAAAGAGATCGGTCTATATGAGGTTGTTTCATGAGGTGGTTTCCCGGGTTTAGCAATCAAGATAACTTCAGCGACTTTCCATAGCTCAGGTACGTGTTTCAGTCGAAATGACGCATTTATGAGATTGGTAAGTTTCACTAAAGCTTTCCGAGGTAAATTTTTTAAGATTTCTCCGGTAATAAGATCGTATCCCGGAGATTTCTTTTTGCTTAAGTTGTACATTATTTCTTTAGCTACTTCCTTTGGTGTCGCAAGTCTAATCTTTTGCAGATCATCTTGATTTTCTTCATTCTCACAGAAATCAATTGGATGACCTTCATTTGGTTGGAATATATCTTCCAGGTGTTGAGCAAATCTATTAGCTTTTTGAATGTTGTTGATGGCCCATGTTCCATTTTGCTCTTTAATAGGTGGTATATGTGTGATGGGTCTTTTTAGATTTCCAGTTACTTTCCAAAGAGAATAGTCCGTTTCTCTATCACCAGTCAAGTTTCTTCTTCTTCTTCATCTTTATCAACCGATAGACGTCCACTGCTGGACAAAGGTCTCTTGCATGGACTTCCACAGGCCTCGGTCTTGCGCCGCCTGAATCCTGCGGCTCCCTGCGACTCGTTTGATGTCGTCGGTCCACCTCGTGGGGGGTCTGCCAACACTGCGCTTCCCGGTGCGGGGTCGCCACTCCAGCACCTTGGGACCCCAACGACCATCAGCTCTTCGAACTATGTGCCCCGCCCATTTCCACTTCAGTATCGCGACTCGCTTAGCTATGTCGGTGACTCTGGTTCTCCTACGGATCTCCTCATTTCTGATTCGATCCCGCAGGGACACTCCGAGCATAGCTCTCTCCATCGCCCGCTGAGCGGTCCTGAGCCTACTTATGAGGCCCTTAGTTAGCGACCATGTCTCGGATCCGTAAGTCATCACTGGCAACACGCACTGTTCGAAGACTTGAGTCTTCAGGCATTGAGGAATTTTGGACGAGAAGACATCTCGGAGCTTCCCGAACGCTGCCCAGCCGAGTTGGATTCGGCAGCTGATCTCTTTCTCGAAATTGGACCTACCTAGCTGGACTGTGTGTCCCAGGTAAATATACTCGTCGACAATTTCGAGTGCAGAGTTCTCAACAATTACTGGGTGGAGCGGTGCATGAGCATTGGACATGATTTTCGTCTTGATCATGTTCATTTTCAGGCCCACCTGTTGAGAAACCCTGCTGAGATCGTTGAGCATTGTATTGAGGTCTCTCAGAGTCTCTGCCATGACTACTATGTCATCGGCAAATCGCAGGTGAGTGCTGTACTCGCCGTTTATGTTGATGCCAAGCCCGTTCCAATCCAGAAGCTTAAAGACGTCCTCCAACGCAGCAGTAAAGAGCTTCGGGGAGATAACGTCTCCCTGTCGTACTCCACGCTGCAAGTGGATTGGCCTCGTAGTCTGGTCCTGTATACGTACTGACATTGTGGCGTTTTCATACAAGCACTTCAACACTTGGATATACCGGTAGTCAATCCGGCATCTCTGCAGCGACCTCAACACAGCCCAAGTTTCCACCGAATCGAAGGCTTTCTCATAGTCCACAAACGCTAAGCAAAGTGGCCGGTTATACTCTTCCGTCTTTTGTACAACCTGCCGCAGCGTATGAATGTGATCTATGGTACCAAAGCCTTTTCGGAATCCGGCTTGTTCGGGAGGCTGGAAGTCGTCGAACCTACGAGCGAGACGATTCGTAATGACCAGAGGTCGGAATTAGGTAGAGTTATTTATGTACTCGCATCGAAATGTTGATATTAATGTGGACCTTCCCGGGATTTCTAATGGACAATCCCGTGAGGCCAACAATATTACAACTAAATAATAATAAGAACGTCAGAGATAGACAAATAAAACAAAGATAATTAACATACAATTTTTATTAGTTTACATTAATTCACAATACAAATTATTGATAGTCTTAAGCAAATTCTCATACGCATATTTCGCCTTTTTTATAAATACGAGTGAATACTTTTGCTTCTAGCCTAGACTCGTGAGGTTTTGCTTATTCAAACGGCCCATCTGAATAATTTTCCTTGTCCGATTGATTACCAGTAAGATTTGAAGTGTTCGCTTCCGACATTACTGTATAACTTTTGTGAGAATTAAAATATATAACCATAAGCATTTCAATATTTTTTGGCTTCAATGGATTTCTCCGAACGTCTAAAATCCATTTGTAGATTGAAAAAGATCGCTCTACGTCAACTGAGGTGAGGTTAGCAAATTTATACACTTCCTCCTCCTCGTCATTAGTGCAGGGAGAAATTTTTTCTGTTATATTTCTGATAGTGTCCAAATCAGGATTTCTATCCATGACTTTTTCCATTTTATCTTCTAAGCTCTCGCAATTGGCCCATCTCAAAGCTAATCTCACTGCATAAAATATTTCAAATGATTCCATTAGAGAAAGATCGGGTTTCTGAAGTGATGTCAAAGCTGTTGGTATAATTGAAAAATTTTCGTAAATACG
The DNA here is from genome assembly GCA_029955525.1 of Oeneis ivallda. NCBI lineage: Eukaryota > Metazoa > Arthropoda > Insecta > Lepidoptera > Nymphalidae > Oeneis > Oeneis ivallda. The sequence goes on from JARPMR010000022.1 coordinate 14,353,691, forward strand.
AGACAAATTATCCTTAATGTTGTCATTATTATTAAAAATGTTTAAAGCATTCTCTATTGATTTTGCCTCTTTACTGTTCAGCACAGACAATACAGATTTAATTTCATCGAAATGCTTAGCGTAATAGAATGCTGCATCAAGCCAAGTACCCCATCTGGTAATTACAGGTGCAGGAGGTAAAGGTAAATCCGGACACATTTCTTTAAAGATTTTAATTCTTTTTGGTGCCTTCAAAAAAACTTTTTTCATATTTGAAATTAAACTGTCAACATTAGGGTTCTCTTTTCTAATCTGCCCCGCAACAAGATTCAGAGCATGGGCTAAACATGTGAAATGCAACATTTTTGGAAAAGTTGATTTTAAAATTCTACCAGCTGATATCATGTATGCCACACTGTCTGTACATAACATTCTAACTTTATATAATTTGCTCTCAAATGAACTTCCCCACATATTGTTTAAAGAATCTTGAACAAATTGTGATATCGTTGTTCCATTTACAGTATCTAGCATTTTACATGCCACTAAGTAAGGCTGATGGCACCTACTAGGTTCTAATGGTCTAACCAACAAATGTACGACAGCTCTTCCTAAGAAATCCGTAGTTTCGTCTACTGCAAGCCATAGCTTTTTATCTACAATCTTACTTTGCATCTCTTGTGCTTTGATTTTAAAAAGCTGATCCAGGTAAACTTTTCTCAATAAGGATTCACTAGGTAGTTCAATATTTTTGCAATTGCAAAACAATATGTACTTTTGAAAAAATGTTTTAAATGCATTGTTGCTCAGTTGGGACCATAGTATGTTACACAGAATCATAAATTCGATTAAGTCGAAGTAAAATTCTAAAGGAGTATGGCACTCTTTCTTCGTGCCTTTATGTACTGCTCCTTCTACATGTCTTTTGACGTTACTCTGACGAGTTGCATTCAAATGTGCTTCGCATTTAGAGCAGTAAATTAATCCACTTGCATGGTCGTAAAATAGCTCCGGATTATCTTTGATCCACTTGTTGACGGTGGCTTCTTTGATTGAACTCTGCGCCATGATAATACTTTTAATCTGGAGCAAAAAAATTATAAATTTTAGAAAATCGTATGAATGTGTTTGTAAGTATGTGAGAGATAGGGCACAACAGTTGCGAAGTTTAAAAGATCTAAGCGTGCATAAATTCATACAGATAGACAGACGGCGGGAAGCGAACTTTGTTTTATACTAAAGTTTAAAGCTAAAAAAGAAAATCAATAAAAGATTACCAGAAAATCTAACTCCAATCGTTAACTATATAGTCCATCAATTAAAAAAACGAGTCCCGTATGTTAAGCTTCTTCAGTAGCATTTGAAATCATTGTTACTTTATTGTGATTGTATCAAAGAACATCTTAAGTTAAACAATACCGATTTTGATAACAATACAAAAAAACGTTCTACATAGGGAAAATCTATTTTAAAGGAAATTTAATAAAAATATGAACAAGAAACTTACCAAGTATATCACCAATTTCAAATATCCAATCATCCAATACAGTAAGGCCAAATCAAAGTCCGTTAATGCGTGCCGAAATAGTCGTATTAAGTAGAGTCCAGAATCCAGTAAACGAGCCAGGGTCAAACAGGATTCACCACATAAAGCACAATAGGAAACAAGTGAGCGCATTCGACGAACCGAGGTAAGCGAATGAGTAAACCGATTCATTGCTAATAGATAGTTTGAATACGGTAGAAAGAGACACAATCTAGTACATTACGTTAAGCGGGGAGTGCTCCGCATAGGTCCATAATTAAAAAAATATGGTTTTATTTTAAAATCTACTTACTACACTTCTTTTGTTATTTAAAGTTTCATTTGTTTTACTTAAAATGAGATCACATTAAGAACAGATTTTGCGAGTAAAGGCTATTTGTGAAAAATTGTACATTTTTTGAACTTTTCATGTAACCGGGAAAAGTGAAATTTAATATTAAAATAACAATTAATTAAATTAGAAAAATGGTGATTAATATCGCGTATTTCCTCCACGTGGTCTTATTAAAGTTTCTACCCGTCTAGGCATACTGAGAATGATTTTATCGATGGTTTCCTGGGATAGTCTCCGCCATTCCGATTCGCAGTTCTCCCACGTTGGCAGGAGCTGGAATTCTGGACTTAACTTTTCTTTTCAGCAAGTCCCAAACGTGCTCTATTGGGTTCATATCCGGTGATCTCGCCGGCCACTCCATAACAGTGATATTCATATCATTAAGATAAGCTTGAGTTACCCGAGCGGTATGCGGCCGAGCATTATCCTGCATAAAAACAAAATCGTCACCGATATATGGGGCAAACGGTACGACATTTTCTTCTAAAACTTCTCTGATATAGCGGTCTACAGTCAGACTCCCTCTGTCAATCACTATCAAGTCTGTGCGAGCTCCCAAACAAATGCCCGCCCAAACCATTATTGATCCACCACCGTATGCAACTGTAGTTTCTTTGTCTGAATGTATCGTTCTCCTTTGCGTCTGTTTATTCTTTGCCTGCCGTCAATTTGATTTAAGAGAATTCTGCACTCATCACTAAACAATACCTTACTCTATTGGTCCGCGTTCCAAAGTCGATGTTCCTGAGCAAAAGTTAACCTGTTTCTACGATGATTTACCTCGAGCCTTGGAGCCTTGGCGGGCACAAATGAACCCATACCAGCTTCTTCGAGCCTTCTTCGTACCGTACGCTCACTTACGGTTACACCCCGCACTGCTTCTAACTCATGTCGGGATTGGACGGCCGTCAAACGGGGGTTCCTACGTACACGAAGCCGAATGAAACGATCATCCCTACTCGAAGTGCGTCTTTTTCTGCCTTGTCCTGCTCTTCTCACATAAGTACCGGTCTCCCTGAACCGTTGGATACTGCGATGGATCGTTGAAACTGGTCGACGAAGATCTCTGGATATCACTCTGTAGGTTTGACCATTTCTTCGCATTTCGAGTGCCCTGGCAATCTCCGTTGGGGCTAAGTCAGGCATAATTCAGTCATCAACTCCAGAAAGATACGCGATTAAAAAAAACTAACAAAAAACAGTATTTCAATGAAATTTTAAATCAAACTCAGAAGGAAGAAATACTCGAAGTTCGCTCCAGATAAGGTGTATTTGAATAAAATTAAAACAATTGCATAAAATGTGATGTTCAGTTGTTTTCTTAGTTTGAAAATATTTCTTTTTAAATTAAATGACGTATAAACCAGCCAGCAACCTTATATGATACTGATATCAAACCTTTTTTTTTATGTTCCGCTAAATATGCCGGCGAGTTTATATATATATACTAGTAGGGCGCGTGGGTGCGCGGCCCGCAAGCGGACCGCGGTTTTTCTATCGCCAAGTGGACTTTCAGGTCCTGATCATTTTCTATCAAACAACCACTCTTCCATCTTTTATACTCTCCGAGATAGATGCCTATGAAATTGGTATGGCCGCCATCTTGAATCCGCCATTTTGAATTTTTTTTCAGCTCATAGCCAATTGGATGAAGTTTCGAGTATTTTTTGTTTGAGCACCTCCCACCTATCTTCAATACCCTGCCCGTGCTCCTCACCCACCTTCCAAACCCTCGATCATCATATCTCATCATGTGAATGTGTGTCAGAATGAGAATTATTTTATGAAAACAAATTTTGAAAAGGAACCTTATCAGTCTTGCGTAGTTCTCAGCTTCTAGTCTATTCAATATTCGCCATATATTTTGTATGGAGAAAAAATATTCCGCCATCTTGGATTTTTTTCTATTCATCAAATAGACCTTTGGGTCCTGATCATCTTTTGCCAAGAAACCACTCTTCCATCTTTTATACTCCCCGAGATAGACACCGACGAAATTTGTATGGCGGCCATCTTTTTTCCGCCATTTTGAATTTTTTTTCAGCTCACTGCGAATTGGATGAGGTTTCGAGTGAGATTTGTTCGAGCACCCGCCACCTATCTTCGATACCCTGGCCATGCTCTTCACCCGTCTCCGAAATCCTCAATCATCAGCTCTCTCCATATTTTTCCTCCGAATGAATTTTTTTCCTCTATACGAAACCATCAGTTATATATATATATAACTGTATAGTATATATATATATATATATATATATATATATATATATATATATATAGCTAGTAGGGCGCGTGGGTGCGCGGCCCGCAAGCGGACCGCGGTTTTTCTATCGTCAAGTGGACTTTCAGGTCTTGATCATTTTCTATCAAAAAACCACTCTTCTATCTTTTATACTCTCCGAGATAGACACCGTTGAAGTTTGTATGGCCGCCATCTTGAATCCGCCATTTAGGATTTTTTTCAGCTCACTGCCAATTGGATGAGGTTTCGAGTGACTTTTGTTCGAGCACCCCCACCTATCGTCATTACCATGGCCGTGCTCCTCACCCACCTTCCAAACCCTCGATCATCATATCTCATCATTTGTCAGAATGAGAATTCTTTTTTAAAAACAAATTTTGAAAAGAAACCGTATCAAAGTCTTGCATAGTTCTCAGCTTCAAGTCTATTCAATATTCGCCATATATTTTGTATGGAGAAAAAAAAATTCCGCCATGTTGGATTTTTTTCTATTCATCAAATAGATCTTTGGGTCCTGATCATCTTTTGCCAAGAAACCACTCTTCCATCTTTTATACTCGCCGAGATAGATACTGACGAAATTTGTATGGCGGCCATCTTTTTTCCGCCATTTTGAATTTTTTTTCAGCTCATTGCGAATTGGATGAGGTTTCGAGTGACATTTGTTCGAGCACCCTCCACCTATCTTCGATACCCTGACCGTGCTCTTCACCCGTCTCCGAAATCCTCAATCATCAGCTCTCTCCATAATTTTCCTCCGAATGAATTTTTGTCTTCTATACGAAACCATAAGTGAAAAAAAAATTTTTCATACAAAATTTTACAGGAGAGGTGATCAATCAGTCAGTGAATCAGTGAATCAGCACGAACAGCTATATATATATTAATACTTCAAATTCCAACAGGTTATTCCAATATTGCTTAAAAATCTTAATTAGTTCAGAGGGGCTCTCATAGAAGCGAATGCGAAGTAAAATATTTTTATGGCGTTCATAGGCGTGTGGGATAGGTATCTTATTCAAAGATAATAATTCGGAACACAGTACAAAAATTGAAATTCCATTTTTCCACAGTGATTGGCGCGATTCGCTCGCGTTCAATTGAGTAGTTATCACTACTATTATAATATATTCTGTGCTATAACTAACTAACTAACTAACTATATCTTGTGTACCTAAATTACTATTATCTCATGATTATCTCTCACGTTTTCGAGTTGATGAATATTTTTAATTATTTCAAAACAATTTTATTATTCGAATTTAAGTTTATGTTTCGATATTACTACTGATAAATCGATACCGATGCTACTAGACAATCGGTTTCAACGCGGCATCGTACAGGAAAGCTGTGGCTAGCCAAGGTCCAAGATACAAGGACCAAGGACAAGGTCCAAGGACCAAGTCCTAACTAACATAAATCGCATATTATAGCATCCAAAGCGCTCGAAATTCGAAACACTGCACGGGGAGTCTTTTATAAGGGCAAAATTTTCATTTAACATACATTGCATTACTTCCATTGCTATGAAAATTAAATGATTGGAACTATAAAAATGGTTGGAGTTATAAACGTATTTTATAACTAGCTGATGCCCGCGTGGATTTAGTTTTTAAAGTCCCTCGGGAACTCCTTGATTTTCCTTGATAAAAAGTAGCCTAGATGTTGACCCGAGTAATAAGCTACCACGGTATAAAATTTTGTAGAAATCTGTGCGGTAGTTTTTACGTGAAAGAAGGACAAACAAACAGACAAACAGACAAAAATTAAATAAAAATCTGTTTTCGGCTCAGTATCGATAGTAAAGCATCCCCCAATAAAAATTTTCAAAATATATTAAATGTACAGAAATCTTCCAGTTACAGTTTTATTATATGTATAGATTTCAACGAACAACATTCTTGCGGTCAATTAATTTCCTAGAACACATAATATTATTAGCATAGATAGGAGCTTATATACTATCGCAATCACAACTTCACCGATAATAATCATAGCTGATTAGCAATCAGGGTATTAAGACTCTTGCGAAACTTGCTCATTCATAAAGGTACCTAAGTATTATCGTTGCGAAGAATTTTAAATGTCCCGATCAGTTGATTCTTTATTCATTTATTTCAAACCTTTAGATTCTATACAAAGGATTATTAAAAACAAATCAAACCGGCCATGCGCAAGTGAGCCTCGCTCACCGAAGGTTCTGTATACCTAGGCCCCTAGGGCTAGATATCTAGGTTTCATTAAATTACTCGTCCACCACTTAACATTAAAGTAGGTAAGTTTATACACAAAAATACATATAAAAACCGACCAAGTGCGTGTCGGGCCACGCGCAGTGTAGGGTTCCGTAGTTGCAAGTCACAAATATTATTGCTGACCTAGGATAGTGATTTTATTTTATTAAGGAATATTGAATATATTTTGAGTTCCATGGTTTAAATACTATATTAAACTAAAAAAACCGCGAACGGACAGAGAGACAGATAGACAAACAGACAGACAGACAGACATACAGACGGACGGGCATGGCGAAACTATAAGGGTTCCTTGTTTACTACGGAACCCTAAAAACACGTAAATTTTAATGTTGATAAAATAAAATAAGATAAAAAATAATTCACTTTGACAAACCGGAATCATGTGTGTTTGTTACCGAGTAATAATAAACAAGAACAAAAACATAAACCTATTCGCTAGTAAAACTTTTTAAAACTTAACCTAAGACGGGGCCGATTACTCAACACGTGAACAATATTAAGTACAGTGATTCTATTAGGTACTGACAATCGATCCTGTCAGCAAGTGCCCTCAGGACGCTATTGGCCGCAACATCTCTGATGTGCTGCAGTTTGCAGACTCAGAGCAGCCCCAACATTATTATATTGTACACGCAGGGCGTTTTATAATGCTTTTGCGCGTAATCGACCCACAGTAGCATGCTCGTGTAAAATAGGTGCAGTATGCTCTGAAGAGAGTGACTTCGGCTGGCACTTAAGGTGACGCATTGATAAACTATTGTTTCAAAAATCGAGTAGGTACCCTGATAAATTTTACGCGTCGCACTGATAATAAAGTTGATAATCGCCTGGCACAACTGATGATGATAGCAGTAAGCTCCAGGCGTTATTTTTGACTGGGTTTTTATAATTACTAATAACATAAGCATAAAATAAAATAACTTCTCGGTCTATGAAACAGAATAGCGGTCTGGCTATTTTATTTGTAAAAAGTAATAGGATGTTGTCCCTGATAATTCCAAGCATTTGAACTTTTTGGTGTGAGGTTTGTACTTTTTTTTAAAAATAAGTCAGACTATTTTTAAAAAGTGTGTCCGATTTAAGAAATTATACAGGTTTTCCCCTTTTTTACGATATTTTTAAAATTCTAATTATATCATTCGTTGCACTCACACTACGCATTCAAAAGTACTCGTTTTCCTGTTTTTTGGTCCAAGGCTTCATCTTAACAAGGAGAAAACTTGCAGACGATCATGTTCGCCAGTTTGCAGTTTGCACTGACAGACAACGCCCTGCGATCTCTCTCTGTCTGAATCGACATACTCATCTTTAAAATTAATGTGTTTTTGTTGCGTGCAGCAGTCTACGAAGCTTACGACATATAAATCTATGCCTATAAAACAGTACCGCGATTAACTAGCTGACTGAATATTCTTTGACAGTAGAAAGGGAAATTTTTAAGCCCCACCCCTAAACAGGTCAAAAGGGTGGCAAAATTAAAACAAAATTGTTGAAAACACCTTAAATTCAGAACGAATTTTATAAAATTTCCACCAATTAAATAAAAACATAGACGTACCTACCTATATTATATTTAATAAATATTTATAGCTATATGCACATATCATCATCATCATCAGCAATCCTTCAACGGCACACTACTGAGCGCAGGTCTCCTCTGAGAGAAGGGTTTTATTCCATAGTTCTCCACGCTGGCCCAATGAGAATTGGCGGACTTTACACACCATCTAGAATTTCTAGAACATTATGGAGAACTCTCAGGTATGCAGGTTTCCTCATAATGTTTTTCTTCATCGTTGTAGCATGTGATTTTTAATTGCTTAAAAGCACATAGCCCCGAAAAGTCCGGGATCGAACCTGCGACCCCCCTTATAGGAGACCACAGACTATTACTGCTTGCACAGTCCTAACCACTAGGCTATACTTGTCTATTATATATTTATATGCTTAATATGCTTATGCACATAATATACATATTATATTACAACGGTGGCCACGTTTCTCCAAACTTCTCCGACTAGATACCTACGTAGACTACACTACTAGATATATAAGTATTATTTTGTAGACGGCTTTTGCACAAAACCACGTGGAACTAGAAAAAGGTAGAAAAAACAGTAATAATGTACCAAAATCTTTTTCAGGTTTTATTTCTGGAAGTTCTGGATCAAAACATCTACCAATACAAGCACATTTAAACGCAGGGGATCGCTTGACTGTCGAGGTTATTACTTTTGATGATGATGTAAGAAAATGCTATTTGGAATCCCCCTATGGAATAAAAACTGAGTTCAAACCTAGTGATGACTCTTTTGGTAAAATAAACAAAATACAAGATACGCATTTATCACAATGTCGTGCAACAATAAATATTGAAGAAAATGATGATGGTTTGTGGTCGCTGAAGTCGGAAGCTGAAGATGGAAGAGAAAGAATTCAGGTTTATAATATTACAGTAAGCTCTGATGAAGGTAAGGGGAAAAATCAAAATGCTTCAACTTATTACACAAAATATAGAAATGTTCTTTTCATTTTAAAATGTTATATGAGATTTGTGTCAAACAATTCTCAGTAGCGTAGCAACCTGGTGTTGGGAAGTCAGTGGTTTAATATCACTTGCGTGCTTGAACAGCTCCGTTTCTTATCTCTCCGGTGCGGTGGTCGTATCGGATTGCCGTCATATCGGACTATGGCCTATGTACTATCTTCTACATTGCCGTCTATCTCCTGTATTGTCTGTTAAACGTGGCCAGGAGAAGTGAGAACATTATTTATTTTAAAGAGATACGCATACTTACAGTGGCTTCACAGAATATTAGTCGAGGTTATTACAAGTTAGTTTTCTTATTGACAAAGTTGCATGGAAACAATCAGCTTGGCATCCCACTGATCACAAGATAGTGTAACTTTTGTACATCAATATTGTACTGTTTTGCAAAGAGCAACTGCTGAGTTTCTTGCCTGCTCTGCTCAGCAGAATCTGCTCTCCAAACCAGTGGTAGGTAGAATCGAGACGTATCATAAGATCTACACGTTAACCTACATGAAATAAATAATTCAAATTCAAAATTCCATCTAAATCATATGTATCATATCTACCTATTCAAATTAAAAATGATTTTATTTTTACAACAACAGATTTTTAACCATTTCATCTCTCCGTGTTTTAGTTTGCCGTCCTTTTCCCAATTTCCTTGTCTGGGTTACCAGCCACCAGGAGAAAATTGTACTTTAAATAATTCAAAATGTTTCGAAATTTCAGACGTGGAAGAAAACCAACATGTTGAATTTTTAGAAAAAGTTTTTAAAAACACCACGTTTGGTGCAACACATACATTTGTTATACCTGACATTCAATTTGGTGATACTTTGAGTTGTCACATCATTGAGCCCAACGGGAAAAAGGTCGATGTCTTGGCATTAGATGGCATAGGCATCAAGGGTGAATTTAATGTCTCCCATCACAGCAAATGTGCCGTTTCTGTTACTGTATCATCGGATGATGTTCTTGGTGACTGGATGTTAATATCTACGGGATATAGATACTCCGAGAAAATTGAAAGAAGATTGCCATTTACGATTCACATTGAATGTATGTATTTTATTCCTTATAATTTACCTATTCTTCATTATTCAGCTGTGTCCAGTAGCGGACCGGCGATGGATTAAGATTATGATGTTGATAATGATGATGATGATCAATTATCTCATCATGATCTCAGATGAATATATCTCACACGTGAATAGATTTAGTATAGAAACAAACATGTCTATCAGGTAGTTGTTAAAATAATTAATCTGAGTTTTGCTGATTACTTTTTAATTATTATTTTAAAAGAAATGTGCGCAGTAGAAACGATATCAAGTCTCGTCGAAGTGATAACATTAATTAATAATGATAATGTGAAATACCGGAATATCTATGTAGACCTATGTAAAATGAAGCTCCAAGATTTTGTTTAAATTATTTTAAAAATAGGTATTCATTTTTTAAATAATATTTATCATTTAGTAGCCCGCAACTTCGTTTGCAAGTTTATCAAAACTCCACGGATTTAATACCGATTTATATTTTTGATATTTTCGAAGCTATGTGGGTTTTAGCAATTAGGAAACCTGCACGCCTGAGAGTCCTCCATAGTGTTCTCAAAGGTGAGTGAAGTCTGCACATTCGCATTGGTCTAGCGTGGAGGACTATGGCCTATAACCCTCTCGTGAGAGGAGACCTGCACTCAGTAGTTTGTTCATAGCACCTTTGATGAGTTGCTGATGATCACGATGTTTATTTAATTATATAAATTCCAGACGTTTTTGACGCTGTTTCGACTACAGTGGATGTAAGGGAAGGAAATAGCTTTTACATTGCTGCGAAGAACGTTAGATACGAGTACATTGACACTTGCAGACTTCTGGGGCCAAATGGAGAACCGCCAACAAACTACTACACTCGATCCAGATTCGGTGAATGCAGTTACAGGGTCTATAATGTGACAATGAATGATAGTGGAGATTGGGAAATAAATTATGGCGATAAAATTTTATATAGAGCCATTACTCGGCTTACTGTTCTTGGTAATTATTATTAATACTAGCTGATTTATTTTTTAAAACCCACGGGAATTCTTTGATTTTCCGGGTCGAAAAGTAGCCTCTATCCAAGTCCTCAACCCATGCAGAAAATCACGTCGTTCACTTCTAAATGCCTGAAAAGATTTGGATGTATGGGGTATCGCTAGAATCCCATCATCCCGAGCGACACATTTTCGAGACACGAGAGGTTACAAATTTTTTGAATAATTTCAATATGGCGGCTGTACTTAGGGCGCCATTTTCAATTGGCAGGGAAGTCGTGTTTGTCCCGAATCTCGGCTTACTCCAGAGTCAAAGTTAAGTCAGAGTCAGAGCTAAATATGAAACAGTTCTATATGTTTTCATCGTCACTTGATATTTTATTAAGCCAGTCGTGTCCCAAACGACACATCGAAAAATCATTCCATTCGTTAGGGACCTACGAGGGAACAGACAGACACACACATATACACGCCAGTATAACACCCCTCTTTTTTAAAAAAAAAGGGTAAAAAAATGTGTCGTAATTACCTTTTAATTATGTTATTGAGCTTCTTGCGCCGCTTCTCCTCTAGCGCAACAACACATTGCGAAGTGGTGGTAGGTTATTTATTTACACTAACGTAACAGTCAATAATAAATAATTTCCATTTCTTTTTTTTATTGTTTATTATAAACTAGCTGATGCCCGCGGCTTCGTCCGTGTGGATTTAGTTTTAAAATCCCTCGGGAACTCTTTGATTTTCGGGGATAAAAAGCAGCCACAAGTATGTCACTCTCCAGGTCCTCGGTCTTGTGCTTCCTGAATCCAGCGGCTCCCTACGACTCTTTTGATGTCGTCGGTCTACCTGGTGGGGGGTCTGCCAACACTGTGTTTCCCGGTGTGGGGTCGCCACTCCAGCACCTTGGGACCCCAACGACCATCAGCTCTTCGAACGATGTGCCCATTTCCACTTCAGTTTCGCGACTCGCTGAGCTATGTCGGTGACTTTAGTTCTCCTACGGTTCTCCTCATTTCTGATTCGATCCCGCAGGGACACTCCGAGCATAGCTCTCTCCATCGCCCGCTGAGCGATCCTGAGCCTACTTAAATATGAGGCCCTTAGTTAGCGCCCATGTCTCGGATCCTCCTCAACTATACCCATGCAAAAAAATCACGTCGATCCGTAGCTCTGTTGCGGCGTGATTAAAGTACAAACCAACAAACGAACAAACAAACACACTTTCGCATTTATAATCGACCGAGCGAAGCGAAGGTCTCTGAGTTTACTAGAGCGATTTGCCCTTGTCCGTCCGTCCGTCTGTCACAGCCTTATAACTTCTGAATTACTGAACGTAATTACTTCAATTTTATATATGATATGTAAAAAGTTATAAAAATCTTTATTCCCATACGAAATGGGGGGCTTTCAAAGTGGAGATTGTATTCGAGGCTAGATTTCTAAAACCACTTTGTTTTAAAACTTGAAACTTACACATAATTTGAGTTATATTCTGTACTTGAACAACAAATACTAAGATTAAATAAATATTATAAAGAAACGAAATTATTTGAGTTTTAATGGGCATCAATGTTTTTAACAAAACTTCACTATACTGTTACTAGATGGCGCCGCTGTCTTTAATATTGTAAATATGCATCCCATCCACGAAAGCAGATGACGATTGACGTCATCAGATTCGGCGCGTTTTAATTACAATATAATATAGTTAAAACTACCTTAGGGGAATTATGGGATACCGCGAGGTTTCAGTTCGGGGCGAACCACTAGTATTAGTATGATTCGATTATTTGAACTTTCGATTTCTTAAGTTTTCGATGTCATTCCGGATTCGATTGATGAAAGGTCGATATCATAACATATCGATGTAAAGTGTTCGATCTCATGAGCTTCGATGTTGTCTATTTCGATGTGGCGTATGGGCCGGTATTTAGGGGTCCGAAAAAAAAAAACATAACCCTTATAATTTTTAATAATATATTGCTCACAAGGTTCGGAACCCTCAGAGCGCGAATGTGACTCGCACTTGGCTGGATATTCAAATAATTTGCTGCTTTTGTTTTTCATGTCATAGGAGCTCCTACAATATCACAAACTGACCTCTCCTGGACCAAAGACATGCCAGTTAACGAGACTCTTGGACCAGACAACGCTGTCTACTGTAGACTTAGAAGTCCAGAAGGCTTTGTAGTTTATAATGGATTCGGAAGGTGTAAGGTTACTCTGGACAGAGCTATGGAGTCCCATGAAGGTGTGTGGAAGATGGAGGTTGGAATGCCGGGCCAAGTCATCACTGATACCTACAATATTACGGTTGTAGTACAAGGACCTGGTAAGTACCTAGTACCTACCTATTATTTATTGATAACGTCCGTCCTCCCGACCAAATCTGGCCAAGGCGTGGCCTATTTCCACAGAGATTAGCCATCTGCGCGGGAGATATTAAAGCACACAAGTGTGCACAGATTAGGGTTTGGGTCCCTGGACGTCTCGTGTCTCGAAGTCCCGGGACTTTTTCGTAATTTTAGTTGTCTCGAGTCCCGGGACTTTTGAGTTGTCGGGAATTCCCAAACCATAGCACAGATGCACTCTCTATTTCCTCACTCTCATATTCCGGTGGGAAGGATATTCGACACGACCGGAGAGAAATCGGGCGCAGGACCGACGGCTTTAGGTCTCTCTGAGGCGCGGGGGTGACATACCGACTACTTCCTAACTCCAGGCAAGTAGGTACTGAGAATTTCTTGACAGAAAAACCCATTACTCTTTTTGGTCAGACCTGGGAGTCGAACCTCGTCATCTGCAGTCGAACATGCTAATCATTAGACCAACAAGGTAGTTAGATAAGCGTTAAGTAGGTATAGGTGTTAGAACCATGCTAACGAAAACTAAAAAAATTAGATTCAGTAAATCATGTTCTAAACCCCTGGTAGTTTCTGAATCACACACAGTACCTATAGTATAGCAGCAAGTAGTGGGTAGAAGAGGGTAGAAGCGAAAGTCGAAACACATAAATACTTTGTAGTTGCAGTCAGTCGTGTACCGACCGCGGACAGAGCGGCACGTGAGTGAAATGTAGTGCGAGTAGTGTGTCTGTGTGTTATCTACATGTAGAATGCATGAGCATTCTACACCACCGAAGCGCCTAAACAATTGAGCCGATTTTGATAAATGAGGTGTCATTGGACTCGTTATTATGGTCCAGGTGACTTAGAGGCTACAATGTATACGAACAAAATGACGGATGCTACAATTTTTCTGTAGTCGGATTAAATACTAACTATACTAAATTGGTATATTATACTTACTGTATGTATATTGCATTTGCGGCCTTTGAAAACTAGCAAAAGGGCATCGACTCGTTGCGTGAACTTCTTAAAGCTCCGAAACGACGCGGTTACAAGAACAAAAGTACGGCCTATGTTACATAGGAAATTGCCTAGGAACAATAAATCGTTTTTAAAGGAGGTTGCTTGAACCGTGAACATTTTTGTTGGGACGACCTTTTCTACCCAGCCTTTTATTTCAATGCCTTTATATCTTTTAGCTCCCAAGCCGACTGTCAGGACACGGGTCATTGGGGAATCGCCTGATGATATTTACATGAAAAACATGACCCTGTCCTGTTATTTGGAGAGCCCGGATCCGATACGGTTCTGCAAGTTCCGTGACCCATCGGGCCGGATCCTGATCGCAGCCGAAGCAGTTGGGGAAAGCAGATACAGCTGGCACGGCACTAGGACCAAGTACTTTATTTTTTTTATTTATCTCTCAGATAAAATTTATCTCTCTCTTATCGTTAAAAGGCGACAGTTACAAATACAATAATTTAATAGAAAAAATTATTTTTAAAAACCGACTCCAAACTCCCGCGCCACTGTACAAAGTATATGATTTATTGCTGATATTTTAAAAACCGCTCGACCGATTTCGATAAAAAATATATGGGACCACCTGGAAAGTATACTCTTTCAAACAAAAAAGAATTTTCCAAATCGGTTAAGGCGTCTTCGAGTGATCGGTGAACATACATTAAAAAAAAAGATTCCGACGAATTGATAGCCGCCTCCTTTTTTGAAGTCGTTTAAAAAAAGTACGAGTCGGGTCCGCACACGATATGTTTCCGACTTCCGTACCAGCTATTAATAAGATCCAGAAAAAACGCCAGTATTGCACTCTCTATTCCCTCACTCACATAAACCGATGGGATGGAAATCCGACACGACCGGTGAGAGATCAGGCACAGAGCCAACGACTTCACATGCTCTCCGAGGCACGGGGGTGACACACCGCCAACTTCCTAACTCCGGGCTAGTACCTACCTACTTAGAAATTCAGCTTGTCAGAAAAACCCAATAGATTAATCGGCCCGACCCGGGTATCGAACCTGGGATGTCGTCATCCGTAATGGAACATGCTCAGTTGCCGAGGTAGAGAGTACTATAAGATCAACGAGGTAGTTAGAAGAGTAAAGAGCAAGAGAGTAGATATATACTTGAATGTTGGATAGAAGCAGGCGTTACTTTGCGGAAGTCCATGATTAGCAAGAAAAGGTTAGAATTATTTTGCTATAATCCGCCAACAGAAAAATCTGTATGGTCAAACATGCAATTAAAAGCTAAGCACCACTCACCTACCCAGCCAAGCAAGAAATCCAAGTTCCCAAGCAAGCAATGCCACCACCACTCACATGCACCACCACACAAGACTTACACTACTCTCGACGCACGTTTCGCCCCGACACCGGAGCATCCTCAGGAGATGTCGACTTTACAATGATGTATTGTCTAGACAATTGTCTTGGCTTTCTTGCTTGGCTGGGTAGGTGAGTGGTGCTTAGCTTTTAATTGCATGTTTGACCATACAGATTTTTCTGTTGGCGGATTATAGCAAAATAATTCTAACCTTTTCTTGCTATATACTTGAATGTATTTCGAACATAAATTAGAACATATATATAAGAGAATATACAACCAGAGGTGCGATTGTCTAAAGTTATTTCATTGATCGTATTCGTATTCGATGACATTAGCTCCAAAGTAAAATAATCCTTGATTGTATTGATTTAGTCACTAATTCAGTACAACTGATTTTAATATGGAGCGTTATGGAGCGTATCGTATCGTAAACGTATAAGTATGCATACACGAAATTGAGATCTAATTCAATGATGTTATGGTTTATTTTACTTTGACGCTAATGTCATCGAATATGACAGCGATAAATGGAATAACCTTAAACAATCGCAGGGCAGATATAGATAGGACAGGACCAATGACAGTAGATCAAAATAAACGTAGGTAGAAGTAGATTCCGAAATTAAAACATTTTAAAAATTCAGACTGAATACGAAGTGGGAATGGGCGCGACACATAGGTACATAGTTCGAAGAGCTGATGGTCTCGTTAGTCCCAAGGTGCTGGAGTGGCGACCCCGCATCGGGAAACGCAGTGTTGGCTGAATCCCCACTAGGTGGACCGACGACATCAAACGAGTCGCAAGGAGCAGCTGTATTCAGTAGAAGTCCATGCAAGAGACCTTTGTCCAGCAGTGGACGTCTATCGCTTGTTAGACTAAACCCGTTTTGTCTGACTTCCAGCTACACGGCAGGTATTCACGCCCACGAGTGCGGTATCCGTATAACGAACACTACCATTGGTGACTTTGGCATCTGGCGGTGTGAGATCGACACGGAAGGCGGCGTTTACTACGGCTTCCTTACCGCCAAGGCTTTGTGGATCAGAGATCCTGAAATCGCCGCTTCGATAATGACAGGTAAATTAATTGAAATATATATTTCATGGATAAAGTCGCAGAAAGTCATTGTCATCATGATCAGCAACTCATCAATGGCTCACTACTGAGCATAAGTCAGAGAATAAGACTTGATATACATAGATGGATTATAATTTTTATAAGCCATTGGTCTACCACGCTGGTTTTAGGTTTAATTCAAATTGGCAGATTACACACACCATTGAGAACAATGAAGAATTCTCAGCAGTCTACCACACTGGCCTAAAGCAAATTGGCAGACTACATTTAGATTATGGAGAACTCTCAGGTTTGATCATGATGTTTTCCTTAACCGTTGAGGCATGTGGTACCTATTTAATTGCATAAACGCACTTGCTTCAACGGTGAAGGTAAACACCGTGAGGAAACCTGCATGCCTGAGGGTACGTTTATATGAACGTACCCTGAGAGTTCTCCATAATGTTCTCAAGAGTGTGTGAAGTCTACCAATTCACATTGGGCCAGCGTGGTGGACTATGACCTAGGTTATAACCCTTCTCTAAGAGGAGACCTGCGCTCAGTAGTGAGCCATTGATGGGTTGCTGATGATAATAGCATAAGTATGTCACGCACTCTTTAAACATTTCTGTGGTGGTGTCGTGTGATGCGGGTTGTTACGTTCCCTCAAATATGGTTGAGCGAAGCAATGGCTGGGTCATGCGTCATGCTCGTGAACGGGTGCCACCGGCGGGAATGGGGCTACTTTATGTCTGCCCATCTTAAGATAGAAGTTAGTCTGTATGCATTTTTGGAACTTTCCTCATTGTGGAAACACTGCATATATAGCATAGTATTTACTGTATTGTAAATCTGTTTTGAAAAGAGCAACCGCCGAGTTTCTTGCTGGTTCTTCTCGGCAGGAAAGGCATTCCGAACCAGTGGTAGATTCATTGACTATTCAAAAGCACTTGTAAAAGTTTATTTGAATAAAAAATATTTCTATTCTATTCTATTCTATTCTAATGATCCTTAAGTGTTCCATGTCGTAAAAGACTCGGATTTTTGATAAAATCGCCATTTTTTATTCCAGTGCCAACGCTGACGGCTGACCGCAGCTCGCTCAGCAGCGTGGCCGGCGACAGCGTGACCATGACGTGCTACATACAGGCGCCCATCCGCTACTGCTACTTCCGCGCCAGGAACGGCACGGTGTTCAATGTTGCACCCTGTGAGTCCATTAGCTATTCCAGAGCCAGCGCTGACGGCTGACCGCAGCTCGCTCAGCAGCGTGGCCGGCGACAGCGTGACCATGACGTGCTACATACAGGCGCCCATCCGCTACTGCTACTTCCGCGCCAGGAACGGCACGGTGTTCAATGTTGCACCCTGTGAGTCCATTAGCTATTCCAGAGCCAACGCTGACGGCTGACCGCAGCTCGCTCAGCAGCGTGGCCGGCGACAGCGTGACCATGACGTGCTACATACAGGCGCCCATCCGCTTCTGCTACTTCCGCGCCAGGAACGGCACGGTGTTCAATGTTGCACCCTGTGAGTCCATTAGCTATTCCAGAGCCAACGCTGACGGCTGACCGCAGCTCGCTCAGCAGCGTGGCCGGCGACAGCGTGACCATGACGTGCTACATACAGGCGCCCATCCGCTACTGCTACTTCCGCGCCAGGAACGGCACGGTGTTCAATGTTGCACCCTGTGAGTCCATTAGCTATTCCAGAGCCAACGCTGACGGCTGACCGCAGCTCGCTCAGCAGCGTGGCCGGCGACAGCGTGACCATGACGTGCTACATACAGGCGCCCATCCGCTTCTGCTACTTCCGCGCCAGGAACGGCACGGTGTTCAATGTTGCACCCTGTGAGTCCATTAGCTATTCCAGAGCCAACGCTGACGGCTGACCGCAGCTCGCTCAGCAGCGTGGCCGGCGACAGCGTGACCATGACGTGCTACATACAGGCGCCCATCCGCTACTGCTACTTCCGCGCCAGGAACGGCACGGTGTTCAATGTTGCACCCTGTGAGTCCATTAGCTATTCCAGAGCCAACGCTGACGGCTGACCGCAGCTCGCTCAGCAGCGTGGCCGGCGACAGCGTGACCATGACGTGCTACATACAGGCGCCCATCCGCTACTGCTACTTCCGCGCCAGGAACGGCACGGTGTTCAATGTTGCACCCTGTGAGTCCATTCGCTATTCCAGAGCCAACGCTGACGGCTGACCGCAGCTCGCTCAGCAGCGTGGCCGGCGACAGCGTGACCATGACGTGCTAGTCCCATCCACTAGCCCATCCACTACTTGTACCGATAACTTTAAAAGGGATTAGAAGTGGAAAGTCGTTTAATTTACACTTGTATCGTTTACCCCTGTGTTTGCAGCGGCCTCGCACGACTTGGCGACGTACGTGGGCGCCGGTTTCGAGGCAGGCGAGTGCGGCATCCGGTTCCCGAGCCTCGCCGCGACCGACTCCGGCTACTGGAGTTGCCACGTCGGCCTGCCGCTGGACCCGCTGGGACTGCCTGAGCCGGAACAACGAGCGAGAATTGAACTCAATATTAACGGTACCTACTCCTTCTTCCCGCGCCTTTGAGAGCAGTTAAAGCCGTCAGCCCTGCTTCTGCCCCCGTTTCTCTATAAGTTGCCGATCAAAATCGTATTAATTTGATGGCATTAGCGTCAAAGTAAAATAAACCATAACAACATTGAATTAGAGCTCAATTTCGTGTATGCTTTCTTATACGTTTACATATGTACGATACGCTCCATAACGCTCCATGTTAAAATCGGTTGTACTGAATTTGGGACTTTAAATCAATACAGTCAAGGAATATTTTACTTTGAATAATATTTTATTCTGGATTGGCTTACCCTACAGCATAATTATTTTGAATCAATTTGAAACGTTTGACATACGAGTGTGTCTGGAACTGATAACATCAACCGACCTCTAAAATTAATCTATGATTTCATATGAAATCA
Organism: Oeneis ivallda; assembly: GCA_029955525.1. Lineage (NCBI taxonomy): Eukaryota > Metazoa > Arthropoda > Insecta > Lepidoptera > Nymphalidae > Oeneis > Oeneis ivallda. The sequence continues at coordinate 14,373,344 of JARPMR010000022.1, forward strand.
TATAATTAAAGAGGTCAGTTATAAATTATAGAGGTTGGTGCGCCATTTATAATATTAGTAGTTCCAGAGACACTCGTTTATCTAGTTACAGCGCCAAAATGGCGACAATCAAGTCCAAGATGGCGTCAATCCAACCGAGAAGAGTATTCCAATATTATCGTCCGATGTGTTCACTTTTCAGATACTATGTTGATCAGTACCTACTTAACTAATGCAGCTATTGAAATACTGTATATAGAAGCGCAAGTTAACAATAAGAGACCACTCGACTACTGCCGATTTGTTCGCATCGATGGATTTGGTAATTTTATTTTATTTAATACATATAAAGCGGTACCAGTTATGGATAGTATAAGGTTGAAAAGTCACTATTTTAATTCTAAAAAAAAATTGTTATCATTATAACGAAGCTAAGGGCTATTTCTACTGAATAAGAGGGTTATTTCTATCTGTCTGTACAAACTGTCTGATGTGCAAACTTAAGTTGCTTCTAGAAGGGCTAAACTGCTTCGCATAGTACATCCTATTATTCTACTTAATATTATTAATACGAAGGTTTGTGAGGATGGATGTATGATGCCACAACGAATGAACCGATTTGGCTGAAATTTGGAATGGAGATAGCTCATACGGAGGATTAACTTAACACATATGCTACTTTTATACCGGAATATAAAGAGTTCCCGTTGGAAATTAAAAACCTTAACTCCTTAACCTTAATAGAACGCGGGCATCATTTAGTAATCACTAATGCAGATTAGCCTTTACATCATTCACTGCCGGCGGACAGCGGTAGATCTTGATTGCCGTTCATACCACAGATCATAATAATGACACTTTCCGTGGTTCACACACACATAATATCATATGCCGTTGAAGGCGAAGAAAAACATCGCGAGGAATCCGTCACGCCCGAAAGTTCTCCATAATGTTCTCAAAGATGTGTAAAGTCTGCCAATTTGCATTGAGCCAGCGCAGCGTGGTGGATTACGGCCTAATCGACCTTTCTCTGAGAGGAGACCTGCGCTCAGTAGTGAGTTTTTTGAATAGGTTGCTGATGATGATAACGAATTTGCTAGGTAATTTCGGCAACATCTTCGTCATTTATTGTTTTCAGGTTTCACCAATGCAAACACGCCTCCCAACATAGACGACTGGTCACATCTCGAGAGGGGTCAATGTCACATCGAGATCAGGTACCCTTCAGATTTGGACAAGCATCCGTGGGCCGTAGTGGCGAGGGTGACGGGGCAAGACTCCGAGGTGACGGGGGTGTCAGCCATCGCCTTCCCTCCTAATCCCCCAGGAGGTGGAGGCAGTATGCGTAAGTTTTTTTTTTAAATTAACCATAGATAGCTTTGCGCTCGAAGACAACCAACGCTAGGAAACATTGATGAGGTCTATCTAGGTTGGAGCGCGCTTGCCTAGAAGATGCCTATTTACTCTTGCCACAGAATAGAATAGATTTATTCAAATAAACTTAAATAAAGTGCTTTTGATCGTCAAGTGGATCTATCACTGGAGCCTTTTTTGCTATATTCAGCACGTTCATGCTGTATCAAAGAATTTGATTCAATAGCGAGAGACTACCAGCCTTATACTATAGCCGGAAGTAGGTTGTGAAGGTGTATTTGTTTGTCGGTTTGTCCTTCAATCACACAGCAATGGAGCAACGTATCGACGTGAATTTCTCGCATGGGTATAGTGAGGACTCGGAGAATTACAAGGACTACCTCTTATCTCGGAAAAACACAGAGGCTTTGCGCGGGAATTTAATATCACACGCTTGAACGGTGAAGAAAAACATCGTGAGGAAACCTGCACGCCTGAGAGTTTCCCATAATGTTTCCAAAGGTGTGTGAAGTCTGACCAGCGTGGTGGACTATGGCATGTAACACTTTTCTGAAATTAGACCTGCGCTCAGTAGTGAGCCGTCGGTGGTTGATGATGATAGATATTGTCCTAGAAAATGTCTTTAGTTGGCGCGACGCTTTTTAATCGGCACAGGAACCGGCTGGAACCCTCTCACTATTGTTTAAAATCAGTAATCTCTATAACTAATCTATGATTAAAACTGGATTGGCTTTGGATTGGCTATATAAAATATGACAGCTTTATTATGGATCAATTTGAAGCACCACATTTGTCATACGAGTGTCTCTTGAAGTAATAGATAATATTGCAAATGGCGCATCGACCTCTATACTAAAATTAATCTACGAAATCAATTGATTTTATATGAAATCATAGATTAATTATAGAGGTCGGTGCGCCATTTGCAATATTATTAGTTCCAAACACATTCATACCTATCTATGCTTACAACGCCAAAATGGCGTCAATCAAGTCCAAAATGGTGTCAATCAAGTAGGACCAAAATGATATGATGTCGTCGATGAATATGACGACAGCCCCTCCAGTGTTAATCACAGATTAATTATAATCTCAGTGGTTAAATGCATTGATGAATAATGCAGCAAGAATGCCATAAAATTAAGCTGATCAGAGGTGATTGCGATCGTAACTCTGTAACATTGATTTTGTTACCCAGGTTTCCGTCTACCTGGAGCATGGATAGTCGTAATGTCCATCGGCATGTGCATGATCCTGCTGGCGAGCTTCATCGGGCCTAAGAAGAACCGCGAGTGGACGTACGCGCGGGCCAGCGCGCTCCGGAACAGCTTCGTGGCCAAGAAGGTGCAGCAAGGCGCTCCCGAAGCCGGCAACAACACCGCCATGGCTGCGTAGTTGCATTCACTAGACAGTGTCGGCTGCTATTATCAGAAAGAACAATGGCAAGATTGGGCTAAGAAAAAAAAGAAATTGTTACGGAGATGAGACTGTGGTGTACATTTTAATGTCAGGGGTTTATTTTTAATCGTCTTTTAAAAAATAACTGTTATTTACAGTGAAGGCGGGTAGATACAATGGGGATTTTTAGCATGCCATTTTAAAAGGTTTGCGACTTGCGTAAATATAGTTTATGTTTTGTTTATTATTGTGTTAAAGTTCCGAAATGATACCGAGATAAAAAGACGTAGATTAAGACTTTTGTTACCACCGATTTGTGGGTAACATTGTAATATAAATAATTTACTCTAATTAGATAAGCAAATACTGGTCCAAGCAATGTACTTGTTGTTGTAGCAAGTAAAGTTGCCATTGTTCTTTCTGTCATAAAAAGGTGAAATTATGGGTTTAATTTACCACTGCCGTACCCCTTCCAAATTAGCCCGTCATCATCAGAATGTATCGTAACTTATCATTGAGAAAGCAGTTAAAGGCTATCTTGTCATCGAAAAAAGTGCAAAATTTATTGACTGACAATATTTCTGGTAATAAATAGGCTACCCCAAGACAAATACGACTTAAACGAGTAAGCAATAAGGCGTCCATAATTATCTAAAGTTAGGCTGACGGACTGCAAGCCCATCACAAAATTGCAATCTGGATGCAGTTCTATATCAGCTGGCATAACTGCAAGCGGACTGTGCAGTCGGTCGGCAGCGCTGGGACGTGCTTTTGGATGTGGCTAGTTACCACACTACCGTCAAAGACGTGCCGCCAAGCAATTCATCGTTCCAGTGCGATTTCGTGTAGAAGCCGATTAGGGATATGGTAATTTACACTTATACCCCTTCCTTCTACTATCTTAGACTGCATTATTATTTTGTATCAGATGTCAAAAAAAAAAACAAAATTCTAAATTATTTATTTCACATAGGCCAACCTGTGGCTCTTATGACACGTCATGACTCTACCACCGGTTCAGATATCGGTTCAGATATGACCGGTCAGATTCAGTAAGGTCAACTGCATCTATGTTGCAATTATGCAGTCAATTTGCATCCGTCTCACTGGTGAAGGTCCCTTGGTCGTACCGATATCACCTACTGGTAGGACCACGTGGTACGACCACCACTATATACCCGTTACTTCACTTAGGTTCTATTGGGTTGAAATGAAGACCATAAATGAGAACAATTTACACATCTCATTATAAAAATAATCATTCGCTTCTGGCCCAGTAGGACCACGGGTATTAGAGTGGTATACCGTAGTCCTACCATTAGGTGAAATCGGTGGGGCCACGGGCCCTTAATGGTCTTACTAGACTCTTAGCGAAAGGTTTTGCTGAAAATGGAGAAGTTCACAAATTTATTTTTATAGCGTGACGTCACATGCCTCGCCCAGCGGCTATGGATCGGATCGGTCCGTTTTATTTAATTCAATATAGCATGCGCATACCATGAAACTTCTCCATTTCGTCACAATCATTGCTATTGACAAAGGTATTTATTTATGCTTCTGGCTATGATTGACGGATAACCTACCGTCTAATGCGATGACTGATGTTTGCATGACAAATATCTGGATAATTGCTTGACCCATCACCTTTGAGTAATAAACCAACCCCATCACTCATCACCTTCATCACTGATGGAATTGTCAGATGCAGAATGGTTAAGTTAACTTTCGACCTTGTTGTCAAAAGGTACTTTAATAATTACTTATTGAAATTTTATTAGACAAAGAAATATTACTGTGTACCTACTTAATGACGTTAGTGAATTTTTGTATTGTTAACTTATGACATAAAAAATGTACCTACACCTACTTATACTTATGTTAATTTTGGTTTGCTCCTTAAAATGCACTATTTAATACTTTTTTTTATGGAAAGGTAAATCTTTAAAAGTTATCCTGTGTCGTTTACTTACATATATGGTTTCTATTTATAAAACATTGTTGATAAAAATGTGCTTTTATTTCTCCTTAATGTCCTCCCGACCGAATTTCAATTAAAGCGGAGACCAGTCAATTACACGGGAGATATTATAGTGTCAAATGTGTACGCAAACACATAACTATACTCTATACTGCCTCAATCTCAGAGATCAGGTGAGACGCAGCGCCGGGCCGAGGAATTTACGTGCTCTCCGAGGCACGGGGTTGGCTTGTCAGTTATAGCAATTCCGAATTCGTACTAGTATTAAAAGTTGGCACAATCGGGCATCGGCCCAAGATGTAGGTAGTGAAAATTCGTACAGAAAAGTCCAGTAGAACAGGATTTGTAGAATTTCAACCGATGGTGATTAAAATAACAACGGTGAATTAGATATAATATTTACTTGTAAGTAGGTAGATACCTACCAATCAAACAATTGGGAACAAAAAAATAATTAATACCTACTATGATAAAACAATATGATAAACGAGTAATTATGAGATATCTAATGATTAATATCATCTATAATTCTATACCTAGATTTTGTAATTAGTATTTGGTACCAATTTGACCTCAAAATAATTACAATGAAGTTGTTAATTGGTTTTTCAGTGGTGTATTTAATTTCACATATTAGAGGTATGTACCTAGGTAGTAGGTACTAACTTACTATGATAGAATCATCAGAATAAACTTTATCTTTGTATTTCTTCCAAAAAAGGAGGAAGATCTCAGTTTGGCTGGTATCTTTTTTCCAAGTAAGTAAGTCCACTGATTTCTCCAAGATTTCTAAACCGATTCACGTGGTTTTTTTGTATTTCAGAATATATTTTGTAGTATTCAATATTCATCTTCTGTAAATAATAAATATTTAAAGTAGTCTTTATAAATATCTATTTCTTAAGATCAAGAGATATTATTTTATAATATATTACAGAATCTCTTTTCTCATGAGGAGGGTATAATAAATTAGAATAAATTAATAAACCCTGAACCTCAACTAACTAGGTTTTTCCTACCTAAGCTATTCCGAAGAAGGTTATGGTTAGGTGAAAATATTACGAATATGTTAGGTTCTTCTTCTTCTTCTTTATCAACCGATAGACGTCCACTGCTGGACAAAGGTCTCTTGCATGGACTTCCACAGGCCTCGGTCTTGCGCCGCCTGAATCCAGCGGCTCCCTGCGACTCTCTTGATGTCGTCGGTCCACCTGGTGGGGGGTCTGCCAACACTGCGCTTCCCGGTGCGGGGTCGCCACTCCAGCAACCTATGTACTAGGTTACCTATATATTTTTATGTAGATTAGACAATAATATGATGATTAGTAGGTACTATTGTGATTTATTTACATTAAACAGCACAATCACGAATAGCCGGTGGCGGAGTAGCAGATATAACCCAATACCCGTTCGCGTCGGCTCTCCTCAACAACATCGGCTCAGCGTCGTTCCGCCAAGTCTGCGGCGGCACCGTACTGACCAGCACAGCTATACTCTCCGCTGCTTCATGTTTTGTTATTGAAAACCAGTGAGTATAACACAATAGGGTATTTGACTATATTAAAAATATCGTTTCATTTGGTGTCATCCTAAAAGATTATTATCTAAAAACATTATTCCATACGACAAAACTAAAAAATAAAGTTTTATTTAATTAGAAAACATTAAATAAAATTGCTATAATTCCGGCTATGGTCACGTGATCGAAGTTCCGTGATCTCGAATGACGTCACAGTCCACACCACCTATGGGCTGTGGAATTGTCATTGTTTGAAATGTAAACTGTTACGTCATGAGAGCAAATGGAACGTTTCGGCGGCAATTTATTTTTTTGAATTTATTTCTCGATTTTTATGAAAAATAATGAAAATTATGTCGAAATATATACGTTTTGTTAGCTTCAGCATAGCATTATTAACAATTTAAGGTGATTTTCTAAAAGTAGTCAAATACCCTATTGCACATTTTCTGAGTGATTTTACTGATCAATTTTGCCAATCAGGGTATAAGCCATAGTCTCCTATGCGACTCGCGAATCCCCAAATACGAGACCGCTTTCCTAATCACTCTATCAAAGCTAGTTTGACATTAAAGATTTTAATATCTAAGATTTTCTAATTAATAGGAGTAATTTGACTTCTTTGAAATAATTTTAAATGTGGCAGCGCATAATTGTGTTTATGCCTTACCCCAAAAGGCAAAAATAAAGAAGCAAGAAACATCTCCCGGCGGGTTTGCTGCAAGGCCTGCAGTCTGCAAGAAAAACCCGCACTTCCACGCAGCACTATAGCCTTCGCTTTTGCCCCTATTTATTGTTTTCTTTTCTGTGTTTTAGTGTAATATCGTACTTGGTAATACCTAGTACTGACCAAGGACTTCTTCCTACTACTAATCCCAAAACTAATTTCAGGATCACCCCAGCCTCAGCATGGCGTGCGCGAGTCGGTTCAACGTCCTCAGAAACCCGTGGACTGTTGTACATCATCTCTCGTATAACCCCTCACACGCTGTTCGCGTCAGCTACCAGAGCGAACGACTTGGCAGTCATTCGCACTGTCGCCAGTATAGCGTTCAGTGCGGCGGTACAACCTGCGTACATAGCCGGTGGCGCGTACAGGACCAACCCGAACGACCGGGTCGTGGCGATTGGCTGGGGAGCTATCAGTGTAAGTAGTCTTTGGTGTAAGTACGTCATCTTTGGTACAACCGGGTGTACGTGATACAAGAGTGAACGACTTGGCAGTCATTCGCACTGTCGCCAGTATAGCGTTCAGTGCGGCGGTACAACCTGCGTACATAGCCGGTGGCGCGTACAGGACCAACCCGAACGACCGCGTCGTGGCGATTGGCTGGGGGGCTATCAGTGTAAGTAGTCTTTGGTGTAAGTACGTCATCTTTGGTACAACCGGGTGTACGTGATACAAGAGTGAACGACTTGGCAGTCATTCGCACTGTCGCCAGTATAGCGTTCAGTGCGGCGGTACAACCTGCGTACATAGCCGGTGGCGCGTACAGGACCGACCCGAACGACCGGGTCGTGGCGATTGGCTGGGGGGCTATCAGTGTAAGTAGTCTTTGGTGTAAGTACGTCATCTTGGGTACAACCGGATGTACGTGATACAAGAGTGAACGACTTGGCAGTCATTCGCACTGTCGCCAGTATAGCGTTCAGTGCGGCGGTACAACCTGCGTACATAGCCGGTGGCGCGTACAGGACCAACCCGAACGACCGGGTCGTGGCGATTGGCTGGGGGGCTATCAGTGTAAGTAGTCTTTGGTGTAAGTACGTCATCTTTGGTACAACCGGATGTACGTGATACAAGAGTGAACGACTTGGCAGTCATTCGCACTGTCGCCAGTATATACAGCGTTCAGTGCGGCGGTGCAACCTGCGTACATAGCCGGTGGCGCGTACAGGACCAACCTGAACGACCGGGTCGTGGCGATTGGCTGGGGGGCTATCAGTGTAAGTAGTCTTTGGTGTAAGTACGTCATCTTTGGTACAACCGGATGTACGTGATACAAGAGTGAACGACTTGGCAGTCGTGGCGATTGGCTGGGGGGCTATCAGTGTAAGTAGTCTTTGGTGTAAGTACGTCATCTTTGGTACAACCGGATGTACGTGATACAAGAGTGAACGACTTGGCAGTCATTCGCACTGTCGCCAGTATAGCGTTCAGTGCGGCGGTGCAACCTGCGTACATAGCCGGTGGCGCGTACAGGACCAACCCGAACGACCGGGTCGTGGCGATTGGCTGGGGGGCTATCAGTGTAAGTAGTCTTTGGTGTAAGTACGTCATCTTTGGTACAACCGGATGTACGCGATACAAGAGTGAACGACTTGGCAGTCATTCGCACTGTCGCCAGTATAGCGTTCAGTGCGGCGGTACAACCTGCGTACATAGCCGGTGGCGCGTACAGGACCAACCCGAACGACCGGGTCGTGGCGATTGGCTGGGGGCCTATCAGTGTAAGTAGTCTTTGGTGTAAGTACGTCATCTTTGGTACAACCGGATGTACGTGATACAAGAGTGAACGACTTGGCAGTCATTCGCACTGTCGCCAGTATAGCGTTCAGTGCGGCGGTACAACCTGCGTACATAGCCGGTGGCGCGTACAGGACCAACCCGAACGACCGGGTCGTGGCGATTGGCTGGGGAGCTATCAGTGTAAGTAGTCTTTGGTGTAAGTACGTCATCTTTGGTACAACCAGATGTACGTGATACAAGAGTGAACGACTTGGCAGTCATTCGCACTGTCGCCAGTATAGCGTTCAGTGCGGCGGTACAACCTGCGTACATAGCCGGTGGCGCGTACAGGACCAACCCGAACGACCGGGTCGTGGCGATTGGCTGGGGGTCTATCAGTGTAAGTAGTCTTTGGTGTAAGTACGTCATCTTTGGTACAACCGGATGTACGTGATACAAGAGTGAACGACTTGGCAGTCATTCGCACTGTCGCCAGTATAGCGTTCAGTGCGGCGGTACAACCTGCGTACATAGCCGGTGGCGCGTACAGGACCAACCCGAACGACCGGGTCGTGGCGATTGGCTGGGGGGCTATCAGTGTAAGTAGTCTTTGGTGTAAGTACGTCATCTTTGGTACAACCGGATGTACGTGATACAAGAGTGAACGACTTGGCAGTCATTCGCACTGTCGCCAGTATAGCGTTCAGTGCGGCGGTACAACCTGCGTACATAGCCGGTGGCGCGTACAGGACCAACCCGAACGACCGGGTCGTGGCGATTGGCTGGGGGGCTATCAGTGTAAGTAGTCTTTGGTGTAAGTACGTCATCTTTGGTACAACCGGGTGAACGTGATACAAGAGTGAACGACTTGGCAGTCATTCGCACTGTCGCCAGTATAGCGTTCAGTGCGGCGTTAAAACCTGCGTACATAGCCGGTGGCGCGTACATAACCGAATCGAACGACCGGGTCGTGGCGATTGGCTGGGGACCTATCAGTGTAAGTAGTCTTTGGTGTAAGTACGTCATCTTTGGTACAACCGGGTGAACGTGATACAAGAGTGAACGACTTGGCAGTCATTCGCACTGTCGCCAGTATAGCGTTCAGTGCGGCGTTAAAACCTGCGTACATAGCCGGTGGCGCGTACATAACCGAATCGAACGACCGGGTCGTGGCGATTGGCTGGGGAGCTATCAGTGTAAGTAGTCTTTGGTGTAAGTACGTCATCTTTGGTACAACCGGGTGTACGTGATACAAGAGTGAACGACTTGGCAGTCATTCGCACTGTCGCCAGTATAGCGTTCAGTGCGGCGGTACAACCTGCGTACATAGCCGGTGGCGCGTACAGGACCAACCCGAACGACCGGGTCGTGGCGATTGGCAGGGGGGCTATCAGTGTAAGTAGTCTTTGGTGTAAGTACGTCATCTTTGGTAAAACAGCTCACCCGGTTGTACGTGATATAAGAGTGAACGGCTTGGCACTTGGTAGTCATTCGCACTCATCGATGTACGCACTGTACGAGTATGTCGCCAATATAGCGTTCAGTGCGGTGGTACAACCTGCCACATTGTTCACTAGAGTGAACAATGTAGCTGTCATATAGTTCTTGTTAGATCTCTTAGGCTTCGAAGTTTGTATTTCGATGTGGCGGACCGGACCCCTGTCGCCAGTACGTATACATTTTATAAATAAATTGATCGAGTTGAGTACTCTCTCGCTATTGTATAAAATGCATTAATGCAGCAAGAACACTAGTTATAGTCTATTATATATTCTGTGGTTATAGGTATACTAGATGATGCCCACGACTTCGACCTCGTGGATTAAGGATTTTTAATTTTCCGGGATATAAAGTTGCCTATGTTTCAAGCATAATAATAATATGTTATCTCCATTCCTTTCAGCCAAATCAGTTCATTCATTGTGGCGTGAAAGAGTAACATTAAACATCCATCCATCCCCATAAACTATAGTTACTAGTCAATATTAATAGGATTCAGTCAATCAGATGGACTTAATAATTTTTAGAAAAGTTTTTAGACAATCGCACAGCTGGTAATTTTCCGAGTATGGGTTCAGTCGCTCAATCGCAGTATAGCTCTGTTCATGCACATGACGTTGCAGATTATGAGTTTCTTGCTGGTTCTTCTCGGCAGCAAGGGCATTCCGAACCACTGGTAGAGTCAGACGATTCAAAAGCACTTGTAAAAAAATTGGTTGTCTGTAAAGTCGGTTTACGGATGATAGTTTTACGTGATAACGTCATAAAGAAACATTGACGATGACTGGCGGGCAGCACAAGCCAACGCTTGGGCCGATCGTGCCTCTCTATAGCTTGTTCCGCGCTCTCGCTTGCACGCTCAGGCGCAGGCGGAACGTGACACTTTTTCGTGCGTGCAGCCGGTGTTCATCGATTTATAAGACGTTATTAGGGTAGCAAGGAAAACTCTCGAAGAACTTTTCTTCTTTATTGGGTACCGCTACCGCTTGCCGGCCAATATCCCTATTTACTTATGAGTTAATACATGAAACTTATGTACTTAAAACTATAAACAGTCGCTATACTATACATGACAAAATAATTACAAATAACTATGCTATTTGATCAGTCCACTATTGTGCTGTCTCTTTCTTACACATGCACTTTTACTTTATCGCACTATATCGTCCCGCACAGTTATCACGTCAAAAGTTTATTTGAATAAAAAATATTTCTATTCTATTCTATTCTATTGTATGTTTCAGGAGCAGGGTCCGCCATCTCCACAGCTCCGTCAGGTGCAGATCTGGCTGAGCAGCCCGCGAGCGTGCGCTGAGCGGTACGAGACGCTGAACGTCACTGTCACTGACACGATGCTGTGCGCCGGGTGGCTGGATGTCGGCATTCGAGGACAGTGCGCCGTGAGTATCGTCCTCGTATATTAGATTCGTCACTCGTAACTAGCTCTACTAAAAGTTGCCGGTAGGTATGTCAGTATTTAGTTGTAGTTTTTAGAAGCAGTGATAGCCTAGTGGTTAGGACTGTGGTCTCCTATTCGGGAGGTCGCAGGTTCGATCCCGGGTAGAGTAAGTTCTCTAAATATGGACTACCGTAATGATTTTTTTAATAAAACACAAAATAATGAAGCTAAATCAGTCACTTTCAATTCAATCTGTACAGGAACTATTACAGAATTATAAACTATACTTAAAATGTCTTAAAAAAAATAATTATTTGACAAAATATTTTTTTATAAAATATTACAAATTTAAACATTTTAAATTAGGCAGCTCAATATGGACCACTAGGTTTTTAATATGGACTTAGGGTGTCTAGTCAATTTTTAATTAACAATAATAATTATATCCGACAGTGTAGTACAATCAGTAAGTATTAATGGATATTGTAAAAATGGTCTTAAACTATCAATTATTTTATGATATTTACATTAAGTATAATAAGTCATATTGCAAAATTCACATATAAAGGCAACACCTTCTACACCTGCATATTCTTCGTGTGCCCATAGCCGACAAGAAGAACATTGTACCCATTGTTCTCCACGAACGTCTTCGGAAATCTCGTCGACGACGCCATAACTAAAAGAAAAAGTGAACAACGTTTACAATATGGACTATGGATCATAAAATGAACCACTAGACCATTTTTAAAACCATTCATAGGTCCATATTACAAAATGATGCAATATCAACGTTATAATTTCGTAAAAAAATAATATTATGAGATACAGGCACGGGTTACTTGACGAATAATACGTAACACTAAAACGTTTCCAGAATGGGAACAGTCAAAATATAATGATTATAATTGTAGCAGTAATAATGTTACAAAACTTACCGAAAAATTACATCAAATAACGCTATAATCTCAAAATGGCTGCCGCCGACACGTACGCCCATGTAGCTCCGCTAGAATTCACAGGCGGGACGCAGCGAGGAAAGGCCATCGATTGCAGCTAACTTCGCTTCGATAGCAGCGTAATCTTGCAGAATGTTACTATAGTCCATATTATATGACTAGTCCATATTTAGAGAACTTACTCTACGCCTCTGACTTTTCGGAGTCAAGTGTGTTTAAGCAATTAAATATCACTTGCTTCAACGGTGAAGGAAAACATCGTGAGGAAACCTGCACACTTGAGAGCTCTTCATAATGTTCTTGGAGGTGTGTGAAGTCCGCCAATTCGCATTGGGCCAGCGTGGTAGACTCTGGCCTATAACCACAGAGTAGGTAATAATAGTAATTTACTCGTGTGCTTTAACCCTTCTTTGAGAGGAGACCTGCGCTCAGTAGTGAGACGTTGATGGGTTGTTAATAATGATGATGTCAGTATTTCTATATTTACATAACTAGCTAACCCAGCGAACTTCGTACCGCCAACAAAAATATTTAGGGGTGGGTCACCCTTATCATTTAGGAGTATGAAAAATAGATGTTGGCCGATTATCAGACCAAGGTACCCGATATGCACACAAAATTTCATAAAAATCGGTCCAGCCGTTTCGGAGGAGTTTGGTAACAAACACCGCGACATAAGAATTTTATATATTACGTGTCCTACTTATAGCCAATTGCACCAATGTAAAATGACTCTTAACCGAGCAGATTTTCAATAGAAAAACTGTCAGAACTCAGAACGTCCATTATTCCTCGATTGCGTCACTCGACGTAGGTGAAATCAAATTGATTAATTATTGTTTTAAAAGGTAAGCATGAAACGTGTAACCGACGTTCGTAGCCAGGTACTTACCACGTTCTTAAGTTTATTTTTCATACGGAGCATGCATGAAAGTCCTATGAGTTATGCTTAGCTCGACCTACGCCATTCTACGCCATGCGGAATACACTTAAGGCCATTTTCACATGCGGAAAATGTATTATCCGCGTGTTTTAATATTTTGCCAGATTTTAAATACAAAAACTGTCAGAAAGCCCAATTTTTTTCCTTGGTTAAACGTCACTCGACGTTGGTGAAATTGGCATTTAGACGGAGCCATGGACCTAGGTAGTCTTCCTATTTCTATGGACGGAGCCTAGCCTATAAGGAAAAAATAGATTATGTATAACAATTATATATCTTATCATGTATACAATATATAAAAATCTCGTGTCACGATGTAGGTACCTACCTATGTTCGGGATAAACTCTGAAACTACTGAACCGATTTTTATCAAACTTCGTAACTATCTGTAAATTTGGTCCAACTTGAAAGATAGTTTTTAATTTTTATCTTAAAAATTGACATCAATATTTGTTATTGCAAATTATTATTAAATGTTTATTACACGACAGTCAGTACTTAGTGTGTATTTATTGTTCGACGAATTGTTAATAGATGGCTGTGGTTACGTTCACTACCTACCTACTGAGTCACAGCATCGCGTGGCTGGGTCAGGTCTGGTGTCATATAATTCTATCTTCCCTTGTAACTGTCTAGGGCGACACGGGCGGGCCACTGCTGCACAACGACGTGGTGGTTGGCGTGTTCTCGTGGGCGCAGGGCTGCGGCGGCGCCTTCCCCGGCCTCAACACGCGCGTGGCGCCCTACGCGCGCTGGGTCGAAGCCGTAGCTACCGCCTAACACGATCACAATACACTACGTACAAAATACTCGACGCGTTTCATTAACCGACTTCAAAAAAGGAGGAGGTTCTCAATTCGTCGGAATCTTGTTTTTTATGTATGTTCACCGATTACTCGAAGACGCCTGAACGAACCGATTTGGAAAATTCTTTGTTTTAAAGGGTGTACTTCCCAGGTGGTCCCATTTGAATTTTATCGAAATCAGTTGAGAAGTTTTTAAAAAATCTACAATAAATTATATATACTTTGTAGTGGTGCGGGCGTTTGAAGTCGGGTTTTCTAAAAATAATTTTTTATATTAAATTATTTTATTACTCAACGCGGAAATAATTCACAGGAAGAAGAAAGAAGACGGCAAAGCCAAAAGGAAGGGATAATATTATTATTATTTTAGCAGTCTATATAGGTATGTTTGTGTCTATTTACGTACAATCTATTTTTCTTCTTTATCTGTCTTATATAGTAAACAAGTAGGTACGTTTTCTCGCAGAAATGCCTAAGCGACACGCAAAGCACTGCGCATAGGAATTCCTACCCGCCGCCTTACCGCACACTGACGATGAAACCGTGCTGCAAGTGAAAAAGAACATCGCAAGCGCCCAGCTAGAAGTAAACGTTTTCTGCGATTCGTTTACCATTTAAGACAGCCTAAGGAAAAAAAGACTAATAAGTTCCACCGTAGCGCATAAACTACTATTAAAAAATATTTTTTGTACCATTTCAAAATCGCCACAACCGTAACCGCCCCGAAGAATTCAAGTGTTGCTGATTAAATAAATAAGATGTATAATTTTAAAATGTTAAACGTTAAATAAAATAATTACACGCTTTCGTCACGATTCAGGGTGAGTCGTGTAGTTGATAACGTTATTTACTGACCTTTTAGAATTAGAACTGAAAAATATTTTACGTGAGGCTATTGCGACTATACTATTGTGCTATTAATTTATGTAGGTATAATATATTCTGTGTTCATACTTAGGTAAGTATACCACAGAGTAAGGACAGTAATACCACAGGTAATACCCGTCCAAGGGTAGGTAACCTTATCTATACTAATATTATAAAGTGGAAAGATTTTTTTGTTTGTTTGTACCGAATATGCTCTGTAACTACTGGACCGATTTTAACAGTTTTTTCACCAATAGAAAGCTAAGTTATCAGGAAGTAACATAGGCTATAATTTATTTTCAAAAAATTAGAGATCCTTAAGAAAATTGCAATAATGCAACCCAAGGTAGCAAAATTTTGCCTATAAAATACAATAATTATAAAGGCGTGTACTGAGAAAACTATTGATGATACTTATAAATGATGTACTACCGTGATTAAAGTACTCATTATTTTCTACAAAAAAGTGCCCGAGGGAATATATCTAACTATCATATTTAAGTCACAATAAGTAAGTAAGTAGGTAGCTTTTGTGTTCTAAAATTTAATTAGATTGCCTTTAATATGGTTATAATTATGGTATATAATGGTTTGTCCGTCAATCACGCTACGCGCAACAAAGCTACGGATTGACATAATTTTTGGATAGGTATAGTTGAGAACCTGGAGGGTGACATAGGCATCCCGGAAAATCAATGAGTTCACGCGAGATTTTAAAAACCAAATCCACGCGGACGAAGTCGCGGGCATCAGCTAGTACTTAATACACCGTAAGTAGGTACCTATATGAGCTGCAAGAAAATTTATTTACTTATTTTAAATTACCCATTATAAAAAAAAACTGAAACAGTTCGTGACGTCACTTTGGGATTATGCCTGAAAACCAGCGCTATATGGTCTATCTCGACTGTAGCATCAAGCTGAGGCTGCCTCAGCTTGATGCTACAGTCGAGATAGACCATATAGCCTATAAAAAATCCTGCTATAGCTATATAAAAATCCTGAATAGGGGGCTGCCTCAGTGAGGCAGCCCCTATTCAGGATTTTTGATGGGCGCCTAGTTTCCCAGAGAACCGATGTTTGTGTTATGTCTTCCTCGGTTCTTTGGAAATCTTTAGGGGGCCTATTTTGATTTGTTTTATAACAAGTTTTTGATTTGTATTGTTTATTAATTATGATTATTTATTGGGGGACCATCTCTCATTATTTCAACCAGTCACCACTATATAGGAAATGATTGATGTAACTTTTCCGCATTCAGCTAGCTGAAATGTCTGCCTCATAGTATATAACGAAATTCAACCAACCTTTGGATACATATTTACACTAGATTGCAGTATCGGCCAATTTTCGATAAGATTATCGTCTAAAAAGTTGATTCGATATATCTCGACATTCGATATATTGATATTTGATAGAGCTGGTGGACAGTTCTTAGAGGGTGCTATTATATATTATAGCCTTGCATCCTTGCTTCTAAGAATTATGACACAAATAAGTTCTAACAAAACTCTATCTTGAGTTGAGTGATTTACAGCTAATAGTTGGTACCTAGTTATGTTTATTTCGACTCCTATTTTAACGTTTATTTACAGACTAGCCCAAGATTTCGTCTACGTGGAATTGGAGTTTTTAAAGATCCCGCGGGACCCTTAATTTTCGGGGATCAAAGTGTTTGTAAAAATGCCTACATTTAATTTAAAGTGTCCGGGTGAATTTGGAAGTAAAATCGCACGGAAACCTCCTGCTTTTCCGGGATAAAAAGTTTATGCAAAGAATCACGTACCGTTGCTTCGTTACTGCGTGATTGAAGGACAAACCAACAAACAAATACACTTTCGCTTTCGCAGGATGTGGCTGGTAGCAATGAAGCTGTAATTATAGGTAGGTAAGTACCTAAAACTGAAAATGTTTCCAACGCGATAGCCAACGGTAGGAAGCTGTGCGCAAATAGACATCAAGTCACACTGATTGCGCGCGTCATCATCATCATCATCATTATCAACCCATCATCGGCTCACTACTGAGCGATAGGTCTCCTCTCAGAGAAGGGTTATAGTCCACCACGCTGGCCCAATGCGAATTGGCTTACTTCACACACCTTCGAGAACATTATGGAGAACTCTCAGGTGTGCAGGTTTCGTCACGATGTTTTCCTTCACCGTTAAAGCATGTGATATTTAATTTCTTAAACGCACTTAACTTCGAAAAGTCAGAGGTGCGTACCCGGGATCGAACCTGCGACCCCCGAATAGGAGACCACAGTCGTAACCACTAGGCTATCACTGCTTCATTTCATTGATTGCGCGCGTACGTGTGTCATACTATTCATATACGCCATTCTCATACGCCATTCTATTCAGTCCAATGCTGGCTGACAGCTTTGAGCTAGCTGGAGTGCTTACCCGGCACCCGGTGTATGTACCAGTGTTGGTCAATGAAAGACTGCCTTCAGTTTTTCTTTAAATCTTCTTCATTCCAAAACGTATCTAGGTACGACCTAATAGGTACTACTTACTCAATAAAACCTGTTATTGATAGCTACTGATAGTGATGTCTTGTCAATGTCAGTTTGTATAGAACGCTGAAGCTATGAAGGCGTCTGATATTTCTATTGCATTTTTCATACATTCGTTATTTTCAGTATGTGCGACAGTTAGTTATAAACCAAGTGATACGCCGGACGCTATGGGTATCTACCTAATTTATAATATTACGAGTATAATGTACATAATGTAATGTAAGCAGTGATAGTTTAGTTAGGTCTGTGGTCTCCTATTCGGGGGTCGCAGGTTCGATCCCGGGCACCGCTGGCTTTTCGGTGTTAAGTGCGGTTAAGCAATTAAATATCACATGCTTCAAGGGTGAGGGAAAACATCGTGAGGAAACCTGCACACCTGATAGTTCTTCATAATGTTCTCAAAGGTGTGTGAAGTCTGCCAATTCGCATTGAGCGTGGCCGACTATGGCCTCCCTTCTCTCAAAGAAAACCTGTGCTTAGTAGTTAGTTAGCCGTTGATGGGTTGCTGGTGAATGTATGTTATAACAGCGCGCGGGGCACGTAGTTCGAAGAACTGGATGGGGTCACAAGGTGCTGGAGTGGCGACCCCGACGATGACTGCAATATATTAATTGTTAAAAACCTTCATTGATTGATTGATTCATTGATTTTCTTACTGCTCGCGTTTCGTCTTATGTGAATTTTAACGCCTGCAAGGCCAACCCGCATCTGTGACTAAATCCGTTTTTCTCCGAAAAGGCTTTTACTTTGAACAGAATCAAATTTATGTCAGGGCCTGACCCATGTAGCGTACACAACATTTAGTAGATTTGTGAAGTAAGAAGCTGTCAGCGAGAACTATTCAGTTTCGGAACTAAACGTCAGTCCAGAGTCCAGACCTTATTCTCCACCACGAAGTTAGGGCCTTCACCCATCACCGGTCCACTACTCTGAGCACAAGTTTCCTCTCAGAATGAAAAGGGTTTAGGGCACAGTCCACATGCTGACCTAGTGCAGATTGGCAGACTTAATCATACACCTCTAACAATATTATGGAGAACTCAAGCTTGCTTACCTCGCGATGTTTTCTTTCACCGATTAAAAGCAAGTGAAAATTAATTGCATTAAGCTCAGTGATTTAGTTAGTACTGCGGTCCCTATTCGGGGGGTCGCAGGTTCGATCCCGGGCACGCACCTCTTTTTTTCACGAAATTAAACATCACAAGCTTCAACGGTGAAGGAAAATATCGCGAGGAAACCTGCACACCTGAGAGTTCTTCATAATGTTCTCAAAGGTGTATGAAGTCTGCCAATTTGCATTGGGCCAGCATGGTGGACTATGGCCTATTGCCCTTCTTTGAGAGGAGACCTGTGCTCTAGTAAGCCGTTAATGGGTTGCTGATGTTGATGATGATGAATTAATTGCATAAAATACATAATATAACTTCGAAAATTTAGAGGTAGGTATGCCTGGGTTTTGAACTCCTGAGCACCAGAAAATGAGGCCGAAGTAGTAACTTAAACTTAGTTAGTTACTTAGTTAGACCTCATGGCTCATGTCAGCTGGTCTGACCTCGTTATTTTACTCAAAGCAAACAATCAGCCCAATATTTATATCATATCAGTCGATAAACTATTTTATCAGTCAGTACGAAGTTAGTACTTAGGTACTATACATACTCGTAATCCAACAAAATTAATTTCACGCCAATTTTAATTTTGAATTCGTTTCATATTTTCTCGTCTGCTTGAATATTGTTAAATTCACTTGTTTACAAATTATAACGGAACGATATTTCTCAGATTAAGTTTAAACAGCTGCTTATTCTTATATACCTATAGGTACCTAAGTATATTTTATTTTAAAAATGTTTACAAAGTAAAGTATTCACAATATAAGAATAATGTATGTGCAGCCTGCCGTAGACGGATAAAAATATAGACAAGAAATTCGGAATAAGAACTGTGTCACAGTTTTGATTACGGGGGCTGAGGCAGAGAGGGGAGCCGGCATTGGAATAGGGTTGCAAATCGTGCGCAACTGCGGTCGCAGAGACGTGCCGCACCCCGAACCCCGCACACCGTTGTGTGCGGCGTGCAGTCGTTCGTAATAAAAAAGTATTTGAAAAAATAATTTTTATTTCGTATCTAGTGTTACGAATTTCGATGTTGTTATCTAATTAATTATTATTCACTATAACAACTATACTTACTGTTACTTACTTGAATTTAAGCATTGTTGGCTTTTCAATTCACAATTAGGTACCTAGAAAGTTTTATCGAATAAATATAGCGCCCGCGTCCGAACGTCGCGAATGCCATGTCATACTTTCAACTAGTGTTCGGACATCAGTGCAACTCAGTTGAACATGGTAAGTGTTCGTAACCGCGTATCTAGTAGATACTACATTTATATCAGTGCAGCCTGCAATTTCTTTCGCGCGGATTCTCGACGAAACTACTTGGTACCTACAGGAAATAAAGGTATCCTACGTCTTTTCTCAGGAAGCAACATCGAAATCGGTACTCCGGTTTAGGTAGGTAACAAACAAACTGCAAAAGACAGAGTTACTTTCGCATTAAATGATATATTATTAATTCGACTAGATTTCTAAAAAACAATAAGTATCTATAATTTCCAACAGTAGGTATGATGATTTGAAATGACTCAACATACCTACTTTTACGTTGTGGAGTACACCACGTTTACGTGGTATACTCCACAGTATAAAAGGTATGTTGCGTGGTTAATCCCACCAAGAGGACTCAACACACTTAGGTGGGGAGAAAATAAGTCCAGAGAGACATTGAGTAACATTTGAGAGCCCTATCTAGGATCCAGTGAAGTATTTTTTTTTTTTTTGGAATTCGAAAAGTTCGAAAAGAAAAATACTAAGTTGAAAATCTTAAAACGTCTACAGCTTTGAAAGTAATAGTTTCACCCCCTCCTTGTCTGGACCAAATTGGTACTTAATTAACCCTTAAATAAACCTTTTATTTCCTCATAGAACTATGATAGGTACCTAGTTATTTATAATACATATTAAGATTTGAACATTTCGTTCGTGGTAATATTTTTAAGGAGTGTTTCTAATTCTTTTTTTAGAGGAGACCCGTCCGCTGGAGATAAGTTGATGATGATGATTAGTCGGGTTTTAACTTTGAACTTTAATTTGTTAAAGGTAAAACTGAACTGACGCCACTCTTTATACCGGCAGGATTGGGCGACATTATCGTTATATCAGCACCCGTTATTAATAACACCGACACCATTTACTACCTAAGCGATCCCAACGGAGATAGTATGAAGCTTAATATAAACACGACTAAAGTTGCAACCGATTATAAAGAAACATCACGAAGAAAAAATACTTCCGATTATTATATTCATAATCCAAAAGAAGCAAAAGTGAAAACTGTTATAGGCAGGATGAAAAAACGCAAGATAGTCAGTTTGAATTATGAAAATTATGACAGTAATTGTTTCACTTCGTACGATGATTTTGATAAGGAACCTAATGATTTTAAAATAGGTCCTCTAAGTGAAGACGACCATGGAAATTGGGTCCTAAGTTTGTATTATAAAGGAATTAATGATGGCGTTTGGAGAGAATTATTTCAAGTTATTACCATACAGTTAGTCGGTAAGCATCGCACAGTCGTTAGTATAAAAAGAGTTACAGTAAGGCGTGTAATAAGTATGGCTTTGCACGCGACTTCGCCTAAGTTGCAAGTTGCAACGAGTTGTGTTTTTATTAATACGGGGAGTTCCCCATCGGGGCCTTTTGTTTTCAGGGGATAAAAAGTATCCTGTCACTATGTCTATATCCCTGCAAAAGATCCAAGTCTATGCTTAGTGAATGAAGGACGAGGCACAACAAATAAGTATTTTTATTAAAATTGCGGAACCGGCTGGATTTGAACCCATGTCTCTCCGGAATATAGAGCCCTGTGAGGATGTTTACGACTGTCCACTACACCATGGTTCTCTGTCCCTCGATACCAAAATCACTTCTGGGTAGATACTTAGATATGTATTGTGTTTTATGGCCACTAGGGGGCACTGCAATTTCGTTTTTAATTCTTTAGTGTTGCTATTATCTTGAAAATTTAAGGCTAATTTTTTAAATGTAGAATTTTGATTAGGTACACACTAAAACAGATTATCTATCGTCAATTTAAATCTCTGATTATCACCTCAGACGCTCAGAACTAGGTTTTTAGATATGTTTTTGGTATAGAAACACTGCTGAGAAATTCTTATTTGGATTGTCTATTTTCCGCAGTGTAAAGCGGTTCGTTGTAAGTTTAAAAAAATCGTTTTGTCTTGTTTTTCAGAAACTTTAGCGACACACGCACCAAAAACCAAATTGATTCCTGGGCAAACATTCGAACCACGCTTTTTATACCCAATAAACAACCTCCAAAGCTGTGAAATACGTGCACCAAGGACAACTTTTGACAGATTTTACGATAGAGACAGATTCAACATGGATTCCTGCGGATTTCGGATACCCAATGTAACGAAAGACGATGAAGGAGTATGGACGATTTTAGGTTTAAGCAAGTTAGTGTTTAAGGGAGAGGTGTACTTAAAAATAGATGAAGATTTATGATAAAAAATTTACTAGTAAGGATGATGTATGTTTTATTATAGTGCACATGTTCAACTGCACAAACAAATCTTGTGCAGATAAGTCTTCAGGTAAGATGGAGCATGTAGCCCAGGGTTTCCCAAAGTGGTAATAACGACCCCTTGGGGTCGAAATCGGTTTCCCAGGGGTCGACATCAACGAAAACTGATTTTGGGGGTCGACGAGGTCTAAAAATCGACCGCTATTAATGAACACAAGTTATTATTTGAAACTTTCAAGACACTGTATAAGTTGTGTCACGTGTACCAACTTGTTAAAAGAATGACTAATGTTTTAGTGAGAAGTATCACTGTTGTACTTTTAAAAAACTTAACGTGTCAATAAGCGTGCACGTTAAAGTAATTTGGCTATGTGGTCTGAGGTAACAGTTCATTTTTGAAAAGGGGTTTCTTGCCCAAAATAGTTTGAGATTGCGACCCGATGTCGGACTGTGTCGGATGTGATATTATAATCCACGCTATAGTCTGGTAGGAATCTATGAAAATAAGGTTATTTAGTATTACAACTATGTATTTTGGACTGCATTTTTTAAAGAATACTAGTTTTAACCCGCGGCTTCGCTCTCGCCATCTATTAAAAGTAATCCGAAATGGAGATTCCTATACAAAATACGAATTTTTATTTTTCGATAGCTGCAAGTGGCAACTGTTCTTTTGGATATAACCTAGTTATATTCACCTCAGTTGCCTCTCTTTCTAACGCGTATCCCTTCATACTATGTTCGCCCATTGTCTTTTGGCATGACGGGCCGGGACGAAGCCGGCTACTTGTAGCTTTATAGGTACCTAAAATGCGGAGTGTGCCTGGCCTGGTTTAATATTTTAACTTTCTGAGTGCCGATTACACCAACGTCAAGTGACGTTTATCCTAGAAATAAATTGGGCGTTCGGACAGTTCTTGTATTGAAAATACTGTCAAAATATCAAATATACGCTAAGATAAGACTAATTTTATGTTGGTGAAATCGGGCCTAAATATTATTTGGGTCATAATAAAAACGTCATTAATATTTTTATATCTATTTATTTTTACTTCAATAATTATTATTTACACGTCTTAATAATAATTGATATTTATTAATATTATACATTTAAAAGGAGATTGTCTCGCAAAATACATCATTCGGTTTTGTCACCCGGCTTGTCTTACTTTTGGCGAACACCACAAAAACAAGTTTGAACTTATGCCTCGCCGACTGTACATTACACTGTGCAGTAATGTTCAGATTTATGTTTTTATATTTTTCTCACACATGAGTAGCTAAAACTATTGCCACAGTGTCTCTGATTATAGGTTTATTCCTTAAAACATTTTCAACATAATCCATAATTTCTTTGATAGATAACAATAACGCTAAGGGCCGATTTCACTAATGTAATAATTATAATAATAAGTCTTATCCGAGCGTTTTGATATTTTGTCAGATTTTTAATACAAAGACTTTTAGTACGCCCATTTTATTACTCAGTTAAACGTCACTTGATATAATGGTGAAATCGGCACTTTTCTCACACGAGTTACAGTTTTTGCAATTCACGAAGGCGAGTGAGCTTTACTCGTGGTTACTTCGTGTACATGCACATTGCAAAAGTGTGCGTGCCTGTCAAAGCCTAGGTGGGAGCGGGTAGGCGCGAGCATTGCGCTCGCTCACACTTATACAGATACGACACACACACAACCATAAGTCAGTCGCCCTCGTGAATTGCAAGAACTATAAGCAAAATAAAATCAGTTTCAAACACCACCAATCGCCGTTGGCACATGCCCTATTCTGTTACAATCAGTCATCAAAAAATAATAATTGCGTGAGTGTCGCGGAATATCGGTTGGAACGAAGTTCCTTTTAATAATGAAAACCACATTACCTTTTGAAATCAGAAATGAAGAGATCCGCAGGAGAATCAAAGTCACCGACATACCTCAGCGAGTCGCGAAACTGAAGTGGAAATGGGAGGATCACATAGTTCGAAGAGCTGATGGTCGTTGGGGTCCCAAGGTGATGGAGTGGCGACCCCGCACCGGGAAGCGTATTGTTGGCAGACCCCGGACTAGTGGACCGACGACATCAAACGAGTCGCAGGGAGCCGCTGGATTCAGGCGGCGCAAGACCGAAGCTTGTGGAGGTCCATGCAGGAAACCTATGTCCAGCAGTGGACGTCTAAAGGTTGATAAAGAAGAAGAAGACATTACCTTTTAGAATCAACGCCATGTGTTAGACCCATCTCGTAATAAACAAGCGCGCACCTATGACTGGGCACAGCCAATAGCATACGCGCTACGGATAACCATCTACACTAGTCGGGAAAATTCTCATTAGATTCAACGCCATCTCGAGCCACATGTTAGAACCATCTCTCAATATAGCATACGCGCTATGGCTAACCGTCTACACTACTCGTGACGGAAAATTCTTACACTTTCTAGCCCCAATCCGCCAAGTCCGTACCGTCCGATAAGGAACTTCGTTCCAAAAAAAATAGAATACTCTATGTTTATTCACTGCCGCTGCCCGACGCTGAGTCGCTCTGGCTCTTCTGGGGAGTGTTTCCCTCCCCCGCGTCGCTACCCTCGTCGTCCGAGTCCTTGAGAGCCTTGGCGCGGTCCAGGCGCCGCGCGCGCCGCGTCTCCACGTCCGAACCTTCAGACTCTGACGAATAGATGGCAGCACCAGCACTCGCTGGGGGGGAAACAGGGAAAATATATTGTTGTTGAAATGAAAAACTAAAAATACACAATTTTATCAGTAACTACTTAGTACTAATCAGGGCCCCTTGTTTTTTCAGCCTATATCACCCTTCAGCTACGCTACCGTATTCCCTTTTTTTAGCTCCGGACAAAAAAGAGGGGGTATATCTGTCTGTTCCCCCTAGCTCCCTAACAAATGGACAGATTTTTATGGGGTATTTCCTGTTTGAAAGCTAATGTAATCAAGGTGGATCTTAGCTATAATTTATGACGATCTGCTCAGGCGTTTGGTGATCATCAGCTCATTTCCTACTTGATTGGTCTTACAAAATTTCACTAGTGGTTTGAAATTTGATTTTGCTGCTGTTACAGCATCAAGTAGTCTGCGGGATACCCACTTCCTCAGCAATTTACAGCAGTATGATGATGATGAAGTATGATGCATACCTGTTTGCGTATTGCGTACGTGTTTACGTGTGCGTGCGTGTGCAAGTACTAGCATGAGTGACACTCACCCTTCTGGCCAGCTTTGTATTAATTGTTTTTAATGGCGACAAGGTAGACTCCGCCCGCCCTCAGAGTTGTCGTGTCGAACGGAGTAGTGAGCCGTTGATGGATTGATGATATTAGTGAGGAAGTATAATGGATACATGTTCGTGTATGCGTACGTGTTTACGTGTGCGTGCGTTGTTACGTATGCGTGCGTATGCAAGTATTAGCGTGCGTGTCACTCACCCTTCTGGCCGGCCTTGTGTTCCTAACTAATGGCGGCAAGTGAGACTCCGCCCGTCCTCGGAGTAGTGATCCGTTGATGGGTTGTGATGGATTGATGATGATGATGTTGATGATATTAGTGAGAAAGTAGGATGCATATCTGCGTATGCGTGCGTGTTAACGTGTGTGTGCGTATTTACGTGTGCGTGCGTTGTTACGTATGCGTGCGTGTGCAAGTATTAGTGTGCGTGTCACTCACCCTTCTGGCCGGCCTTGTATTTATTCTTGATGGCGGCGAGCGAGACTCCGCCCTCGTCCTCGGAGTCGTCGTGGCGGGCGGCGCCCCGGCCCCCGCCCGCGGCCCCGGCGCGGCGCTTGGGCCGAGTCGAGGCTCGGGAACGCATCGCGGCTCGGAGCTCCATTTCCTCTTTCTAGAATAGAATAGAATAGAATAGAAATATTTTTTATTCAAATAAACTTTTTTACAAGTGCTTTTGAATCATCGATGAGTCTACCACTGGTTCGGAATGCCCTTCCTGCCGAGAAGAACCGGCAAGAAACTCAGCGGTTGCTCTTTTCAAAACAAGTTTACAATACAATATAGATACTATGCTATGTATGCAGTGTCTCCATAATGAGGGGAAGTCCAAAAAGGCATATACTATTATACTTACAATCATTCAATACATTTTAAGATGGGCAGACAGAAAGTAGCCCCATTCCCGCCGGAGCCACCCGTTTACGAGCACGACGCAAGACCCAGCCGATGCTTTGCTGAACCATATTTGAGGGAACGCAACAACCCGCATTTCACCACCACCACAGATATTTTTAAAAAGTGTGTGACATACTTATTACTTAGGCTACGGCATCGAATTGAATAATAATATTCAATTAATACTCATTTTAAGACATGACTTAAACACAAATAAAGTGGAAACACTGAAGACTTTCTGAGAAGAACATTGAAGGAGATTTTACGACACCTACTACTTCGTTCGTGTGAATTTAGGTTTAAAATCTTTATAGTACGCAGCACTGTATTTGCGTATACTGCGTGGACGCCATTTCAGCGCGTTCGTTTTGTAACAAAGCATTGTAGCCAATAGCGAGTGAATATCGGACAATCAGAGGTACGATTGTCTGAAAATTGCCGATCAAAATTTTATTCATTTCATGGCGTAAGCGTCAAAGTATGACTGTACTGATTTAAAGTCACAAATTCAGTACAACCGATTCTAACATGGAGCGCTATCGTACATACCTAAACGTATGAGAATGCATACACGAAATTGAGCTCTAATTCAATGCTGTTATGGTTTATTTTACTTTGACGCTAATGCCATTAATAATAATAATATTTTGATCGGCAACTTTTAGATAATCGGGGGGGCAGAGGCGATTGCAATCTACACACTGTTGCGATCATTTTTAAAGGATTATAATATTGTTATTGGTACCCACGGGATGGAAAAAGAACTAGAGGTAGACCGTACAGAAGGTGGGAGGATGAAATAAAACAGACCGCGGGACCGAACTGGCGTCGAGTAGCACACGACAGACAACAGTGGCATCAGCTAGAGGAGGCCTTTGCCAACAGGCAATTCGAAACGCGCGACATCCTTATAAGATTAATTTTTAATTTTTGACGTTTTAATAATAATAATTCAATGTAATGTGATAAATGAAAAAAAAAATCTGACTAATTTTATGTAATGAATTGTTTCGAAAATAAAGGCTATTTTTATTTTTTATTTTATTTTATTTCATTTATTTTATAATATTGTTATTATTTTTCCATGACTGACCTTAAGCTGGTACTTCCTGTCCGCGTCCGGGTCGCTGCCGACCTGCGACAGGATCTTGATGGCCGAGGTCTTGGTGGAGCGGTCCGCGGCCGACAGCGTCATCTTCCTGTGCGTGAACGAGTCCGTCGAGTGCGGCCTGAAGGAGAGTTTCGTGCGGAACACCGCCTGCCCCTGCAGACCTGTGCCCTGGCGCACGAACAGGTGGTTGTGGTCTCCCTTTGAACAGAGAAACTAACTTATTAACCGACCTCAAAAAAGGTATAGAATAGAATAGAATAGAATAGAATATTATTTATTCATTGACATGAAAACAAAATATAACAAACAAAATGGAAATACTTACACATGAAAATGGAAAAACAGAAAGTAATTACAATCTAACTTAACTAGTGTCTACTATGTGTCATGCCAATGAAAGGGTTCTAGCTCAGCTAAATGCTGTGGATACATATGTAACCACAGCGCTGATATTCTGCTAGGGCCCGAAAATCTACAGTACCCGGCGATATATATTGCACATCGGCCTTTGGAATAAAACGCTTTTTCTATTCTATTGCAAGGAAAGCTAGCCAGAAATTCACGTAGTATTTACTGAAATCTCTTCACAATCGGCGAGCACATCACGTAACATATATAAAAAAAATGCAGTCGAACTGTGAATAGAATAGAATAGCGTTTTATTCCAAAGGCCGATGTGCAATATATATCGCCGGGTACTGTAAGTACCTATTTATTATATTATGCTCTATCATCATCATCATAAGCAACCCATCAACGGCTTACTACTGAACGCAGGTCTCTCAGAGAAGGGTTATAGGCCATAGTCCACCATGCTGACCCAATGCGAATTGGCGGACTTCACACACCTTCAAGAACATTATGAGGAACTCTGAGGTGTGCAGGTTTCCTCGCGATGTTTTCTTTCACCGTTGAAGCAAGTGATATTTAATTGCTCAAACGCACTTGACTCCGAAAAGTCAGAGGTCGAACTCGAACTTGTTGTTACTTTGTTGAGGAACATCTCACTCACATGCAGGGGCTGCTTGTACATGTCGAATATCTCGGAGCCGAGGTGCAGCGACATGCTGCCGTCGGACCACTTCACCATGCGCGCGTTGGACTCTTTGATGGCGTTGCCCTCCTTGTCGAACGACGTGCGCCAACGCATCGTGTTCTCCACTTTCAGTTTTAATCTGCGAATAATCATTCAAAATCCTAAGTAGCTATTAATGACTGAGTATCTTACTTCTTACTAATATTATAAACTAGCGACCCGCCCCGGCTTCGCACGGGTAGTAGAGCATATTACGCCTATGCTTTGCAAACTCATTGGAATGTTCCATAAGTTATACCTTGAACAGCATATTCATCAGTACGTAGGCTTATTTAAAAGAATTAGTATCGCTCGGAAGCGCTCGGCTTACAATATAGCGACCCGCGGAGCGCGCTTGAAATTATTTTGGCGCGCGATCGTTTTTATTTTGCGATAACTCCTAAGATATTCATTTAAACTGTATGGTGTAAAGGACTTCAAAATGTGCATGAAATACGTAAGGTAACTAACGTATTTAAGTTGATAAGGATTAATACTGTATCTGTCTAAATAGATTTCCAATTACCGCATAGTATGTGACCATTTTTTTAGAAGTTAATATGGGTATATTCAGCTATACATAAAAGATAGATATATTTTTGTAAAGAATTATCCCACCATACTTTTTTTTGTTACATCTCAAAGGGAATTAGCCAGCGTTTTCGATGAAAGCTCCCAGGCGGCTTAAATTTTGCCGACATCGTCAACAATTATCGTCATATTTCAACCAATTTACACAAAATCTTAACAAATTATACACTAAAACCTTCGTCATGAATCACCCTATCTATTGGTGAAAACCGCATTAAAATCCGTTCAGTAGATTTTGAGTTTATCGCGAACAGACAGACAGACGCGTCGGGGAACTTTGTTTTATAATATGTAGTGATGTGAATGTGTTTTGTCCTTCAATCACGCTGCATTAGAGTATTGAATCGATGTGATTTTTTGCATGGGTATAGTTGAGGACACGGAGAGTGACTACATCTATAGGCTACCTTTTATCCCGCAAAAACAAAGTTTCCAAAGGATTTTCAAAAACCTCCACGCGGATAAAGTCGCAAAACTAATTAAAAGAATTATTGCGTCAAAATATTCTAAAAGCTAGCTGATGCCCGCAACTTCGTCCGCGTGGATTAAATTGAATTGAACTGTCCCAAGTCCTCAATTATACCCATACAATCAATCACATCAATCTGTTGCTCTTTTGCAAGCTCTATTCCTGGGCAAACTTGACCAATCATCATCAATCATCATCAGTAACCCATCAACGGCTCACTACTGAGCGCAGGTCTCCTCGCAGAGAAGGGTTATAGGCCATAGTCCACGCTGGCCCAATGCGAATTGGCGGACTTCACACACCTTCGAGAACATTATGGTGAACTCTCAGGCGTGCAAGTTTCCTCACGATGTTTTCCTTCACCGTTGAAGCATGTGATATTTAATTGTTTAAACGCACATAACTCCGAAAAGTCAGAGATATAGAGGCTCAGGATTGAACCTGCGACCCCCTGAAAATGAGACAGCAGACCTAACCACTAGGCTTTTACTGCTTCCTTAACTAATTTGACCTATTGGTCAAAAGATCAAGAGTTTCTCACCTGGCTCGGCCTTCCTCGTCCAAAGTTTCCTCTTCGTCAATCTCGTCCTCATATGTGTTGGGGTCGTAAGGCCTCGTCTCCACTGACAGGAAGTTGGGCAACTTAACGAAGTGCAACTCCTTGCCCAGCTCCGTCCATATCTTTGGCATGTCCACGTCTATACGAGTCTCGGGGATTTCCACTTCCTCCTCCTCGTCAGCTTTGTCTCTGGCTTCTTGCTAAAATATATTTAACACAAAATGTTAATATCTCTATTTATTTACTAGATGATGCCCGCGACTTTGTCCGTGTGGATTTAGGATTAGTCCGAAATTAGACGGTGCCTTGTTCATCGTTCATTTTTGCGAACATTTTGTGCGAAAATGCACCCTAAGGCCCTTTGCCCTAAGGGCCAATTTAGACGGTTCATTTTCGATGACTCGTTGAAGCCTCGAAAATGAAAGCAAAAATCTCGAAAGCTAAATTCGCCCTGGAAAATTAAGACGGTTTATTTTCGCAAAAATTTTCGCAATGATGAACGAGGCACCGTCTAAATTGCGCCTTAAGGTTTTTGATTCCCGATTGTCTTCAATTTTCCGGGATAAAATGTAACCTATGTATTAATCCTGGTTATGAGCTGTCTCCATTCAAAATTTCAGCCAAATCGGTTCATTCGTTGTGGCGTGACAGAGTAACAAACATCCATTCATACATCCATCCTCACAAACTTTTGCATTTATACTATAAGTAGGATTGTTACCTATTACACAAACTTATTTGAAAGCACTTTGTAAAAGTTTATTGTACTTATAATTAAAATACTTTTTGATTTCAAATTAAGATGGTAAGTGAGAAGTGAGAAGAAGAGAAGAAGAATCTAAGTCAACTTCGTCTGTCTTGACTTAGATGATTCTTTAATTACCTCATCACCGCTACCTTTCGCTTCATCACCAGAGCGCCTCTCATCATCAGACCGCGCGCGGCTGCGACTCCTCGACCGCGACCGCAACCTGGACCGTGACCTCTATGAACCCTTACCTCATCACCACTACCTTTCGCTTCATCACCAGAGCGCCTCTCATCATCAGACCGCGCGCGGCTGCGACTCCTCGACCGCGACCGCGACCTGGACCGTGACCTCTCTGAACCCTTATCTCATCACCACTACCTGTCGCTTCATCACCAGAGCGCCTCTCAACATCAGACCGCGCGCGGCTGCGACTCATCGACCGCGACCGCAACCTGGACCGTGACCGTGACCTCTCTGAGCCCTTACCTCATCACCGCTACCTTTCGCTTCATCACCAGAGCGCCTCTCATCATCAGACCGCGCGCGGCTTCGACTCCTCGACCGCGACCGCGACCTGGACCGTGACCTCTCTGAACCCTTATCTCATCACCACTACCTGTCGCTTCATCACCAGAGCGCCTCTCAACATCAGACCGCGCGCGGCTGCGACTCATCGACCGCGACCGCGACCTGGACCGTGACCGTGACCTCTCTGAACCCTTACCTCATCACCACTACCTTTCGCTTCATCACCAGAGCACCTCTCATCATCAGAACGCGCGCGGCTGCGACTCCTCGACCGCGACCTGGACCGTGACCGTGACCTCTCTGAACCCTTACCTCATCACCACTACCTTTCGCTTCATCACCAGAGCGCCTCTCATCATCAGACCACGCGCGGCTGCGACTCCTCGACTGCAACCGCGACCTGGACCTTGACCGTGACCTCTCTGAGCCCTTACCTCATCACCGCTACCTTTCGCTTCATCACCAGAGCGCCTCTCATCATCAGACCGCGCGCGGCTGCGACTCCTCGACCGCGACTGCTACCTGGACCAAGACCGTGACCTCTCTGAACCCTTACCTCATCACCACTACCTTTCGCTTCATCACCAGAGCGCCTCTCATCATCAGACCGCGCGCGGCTGCGACTCCTCGACCGCGACCGCGACCTGGACCGAGACCGTGACCTCTCTGAACTCTTGTCCTTTTCTGCCTCGTTGTCTGTGCTGATGTCTGACGCGTCGCCGAATAAAGCGTCGGCAGTCACTGCGAATGGTGAGACAAGGTCTTTTAATTTTAGAATTATTAATTTAATTAATTAATTTCAGATTTGTATAACGTATAATATTATGTATCGTGAAATAGTATTGGAAGTGGCGCATCTATAATTTAATCTATGAAACCATAAATTAATTATAGAGGTCGGTGCGCCATTTGTAATATTATTAGTTCCAGAGACACTTGTATCTGCTTTGTCAGCGCCAAAATGGCGTCAATCGAGTGCAAAATGGCGTCAATCGAGTGCAAAATGGCGTCAATCAAGTAGGTCCACATAATAATGACGGCAGCCTCTCCAGTGAGTAATCATAGACTAATTAATTAATTTTAGAGCTCAGTGGTATACTGAGTATGAAGTGACCCTTCCATACTAGGAAAATGGCTACACTAATTGGTGAAAATTCTTAAAAGCACAGTCTTACCTAAAGTCTGGGTCACGAAAGAACAGCGTTAGTGGAACTAATACATTTTACTTTGTACGCATATTATATTCTTATGAATTTTAATCGGTAATGCCGTCAATATTAACATAAAAAGAAAATATATAACATAATTATAACACTTATAATATTATTTATTCTAGATTGTTAGGTAGTTAAAAATAGACATCGTAAACAGGAGATACTATAAAGCTTGTCTTTTTGCATTACTGAAAAATAAACCATAATTACCAGTGTCAGGTTTTTCTTGATTTTCGTCATCAGAATCAACAATCTGCTTAGACTTCTTCTTGTTGGGCTTGCTGCTCGTATCGGACCCACTGTCGGACCCCTTCTTACGCTTAGCACTTTTGGACCCCTCGCCGCCGCTATCCGAGTCCGATAGAACTGCCCGTTTTTTCTTGTCCGCTAAAATCAATTTAATAAAGGACATTTAAACATTTTAAGTTAACAAGAAATATTGTCCTTATTCAATTGTAATAGAGCTGTTAACAGTATGCGAGTCTGACACCGCTTTTGTCGTAGTTCCTCAGAAACATCACAGTTAGCGTTATTCTAAACTAGATGATGCCTGCGACTTCGCGTGGATTAAGGTTTTTTAATTCCCGCGGGAACTCTGTAATTTACGGGGATAAAAAGTAGCCTATGTTTTAATCTTGGGTAAAGCTATCTCCATTCTAAATTTCAGGCAAATCGGTTCATTCGTTGTGGCGTGAAAAAGTAACAAACATCCATCCATACATCCATCCTCACAAACTTTGACATCCTCAATTATTTTCATTATCATTTCGTTTTGAAGTCGAAAAGACTACGAACTATGACAGAGAGAAAGAGTTGCGCACTCATTTGTGCAATATAATATCTCCCGCGCAGATATTTCAGAAATAAGCCGCCTGGGCCAGATTCGGTCGAAAGGACAGTTTGACCAACAGTCGAAGTCTATTGATTGATACTTTCTTATGAAATATAGTATTATATATAAATTGATCAAAATTACTTTACCTTCGCCCGCGTCAGAAGCGTTGGAACTTTTTGAGCGTGACCTTGAACGACTTTTTGACTTTGATTTACTTCTTGATCTAGACTTTGAGTGTCTGGAGCCTGATCTGAAAATACAGTATCTGTATAAATATTAAATATTTAATTAATTTCATGACTAATTTAAATAAAATCTTTATCTCAAGGTTGATTATACGGCGAAATTCAAATTTAATATGGTTTTTCGCAATTTGTAAACTAATATGACAAAGTAGGCTTATGGCATTCTAACTGCGACGATGGCAGAATCATCGTCACAGGTTTATATTAAAATCTTTACTTGAATGTCTCCAGTTTAAGAAATTAGTCAGAATATCGAGTTGGACGTGAATAACTCACAAATTAGTCGATATTCTGACTAATTTCTACATGCATTGCCATGTACTTCAAACACATTCGAGAACATTATGGAGTGCTCTCAGATGTGCAGGTTACCTCGTGATGTATTCCTTCACCCTACAAGCATGTGATATTTAATTGCTTAAATGTATAACTCCAAAACGTCAGAGATGCAATCCCAGGATCGAACCCGCAACCTCTGAATAGAAGACCACAGCCCTAGCCCCTAACCACTAGCTAGGCTATCGCTAAGGCTAATGACCTGTTTCTCCAGTTGTTGATAGCCTGTTATATATCTGCTGGATAAATCTGTGTAATATCTTTTTGAGCTTAACTGCCAGATTGACAACAGATACTTATGAAACAGAAGTTTTAATGCTATCCATCAGATAAGTTCTGGATAGGCAATCAGATCTTTATCAGCAAGTGGTGAAACAGGCCCTTAGGCTCATTAAAAAAAATTATTAAAAAAATACCTTGATCTGCTCCGAGACTTCTTAGCCTCTCCATCATCAATCATAAGGTTTGGAGAGTTGGATCGACTATCAGCGACGTCTGGTCTAGCAGGACTCTTAGACCTGGATGAGGCACTTCCAGACCTGGATCTGGATTTCCTGCTTTTAGGGCTCCCGCTACGGGATCGGCTTTTCGCGCTTTGCGATTTTGGGCTGGGCGAACGAGACTGCGATCGAGATTTCGGACTCTGCGATCTGGATTTAGGGCTTTGCGACCGTGATTTTGGACTGTGCGACCTGGATTTAGGGCTTTGTGACCGTGACTTTGGACTTTGTGGTCCGGATTTCGGACTTCCCGAACGGGATCTAGCACTAGCGGAGCCACTTCTAGACCGCGACCTAGATTTTGGCGATTTTGAAGCGTTTGACTTTGGGCTGGCGTTGGATTTAGGGCTGGCGTTGGACTTGGGACTGGACGAGCCAGACTTGTTGCTGTGTGCGGAGCCAGATCTCTGTGATCCTGCTGGCGAGTTTGACTTGCTTCGTGAAGCATTGGAAACATTAGACGATTTTCTTGAACGGCCAGATCTTCCAGACTTGTTTGATTTTGGAGACTCGCTTCCAGATTTTTGTGGGCTTCTTGAGGGTGACCTAAAAGCATAATACCTAAATTATTATACATAATATAACATTTTATGTATTGGAGCTAATTTTGTACTTAAAAATTTGAAAATGTAAATTAAGTAATCATTTTAATCACTTTGAATGGAATTTCTTTGGATAATTAAACCGTTGGCTTCAGCTTTGGCAATAAATGGTCATGGCTACAACCAATTAATCAGCTTCAACTATGAATGCCGGCCATGAATCTACCTTCAGTTGGATAATATAGAATATCTTGTACGGTGGTAGAAAAAAGATCATAATTATGGTCATGACAAAAGATCAAATTGCTTTGTGTAGTTTTAAATAAAAAGATCAAATTGCTTTGTGTAGTTACTATAAGTGTTCTAATTATCTTAAAGATATGGTTTTTGACAATGATCTTTAGTTCCCTGTACCCTTCATGTGTTATTGTATGATGATGATGATGATGATGTCCTCCAGGCCATTTTCGGCCATGAGCTTTCGAGGACTTCTATGTATTGGGTCTCTGATCCTTCATGTGTTATTGTATACAAGAGGCCGGATGCCTCAATAGCCCAACAGTTAAAAGGAAAACCAAATCAACACCCCCTTACAAATGTTTTAAGTCTCCTTCTATAAGTAACGTTGGAAAGTAAGATGTATGCATTTTCCGCATTTGAGTGAAGTGTAGACACAATAATAAATTAAAAAAGTCTGTAATTAACTATTACTTTATAATCCCATAAGTTACACTTGTGGAAAAATGTTCCTAAGATATTTCCAGCAATATCTTTTTTCATAAATTTCAGTCTTCGGAAAAAATTTGACCCCAAAGACTTGAAGCAATAAAAAATTAGCTTTCATTTGATGTATCATATAAGTATACCTGAATATGCTAAATGGTTCCAAAGTTAGAGTACAAAAACGCTGAATATACTTTATATTGTATAAAAGCCCTTTACAATAAATAAAGATTTAAAAAAAAAACAGTAACAAATTTCTCCTGTAAAATTTAGATTTTACAATTACTGGTTTATTGGCCAGGGGCGTCGAAATGGTCAACGGTCTAATTCCTACCTTTTACACTAGTGTTGTACCCACTCTTAACATAAAATTTACACTTACATATTTGGAGGAGCGAGGGGAATATTAGTCATGTTCAACATATTATTCTTTTATTTAAAGTGGCTTAACCCTCACTAATGTTATAATTGCGAAAGTGTGTATTTTGGTTTGTCCTTCAATTACGCAGCAACAAAGCCACAGATTGATGTGATATTTTGCATGGGTATAGTTGAGGACATGGAGAGTGACATAGGCTCCTTTTTATCGTGGAAAATCAAAGAGTTCACACATGGATGAAGTCACAGGAATCAGCTAGTAAATAATATTTCTTACCGAGACTGACTACCCTCTTTCCCAGAGGGGGCAGGACTGGGGCTTTTGCTGCGACTTCCACTAGATGCACTGTCTGAATCTGAGCCTGAATCTGTATCTGAAAAGAATAACAATATAACCTCAGAGTAACTATTAGTAGGTATAGAGTGCTAATATCGCACTGTTCGCCCAATACGCAGTGTGGACAGGTGAACTATAGTTACCTATATTGATAGATACGTGTTGAATAGGGATGGGTAATAATGCGCCGCAAGCGCAATTGTCGATGAATACAGCTGAATGGCACAATACTTACCTTACTTATGTAATGATCTGTTTTTTTAGTAAATCAATATTGTTTTTTAATTTGAAAGTATGAATGTGCTTAGATTTGTATATTATATAAAAAGAAAGTTAAAAATAAAACGAGCTACATATTTTATCTTCATATTTATTTTTGAGTTATTATTGACCCATAACCGCCGACTTATCATATTAAGCGACATTTTTACCTAAATTGAGCTTTTATTACAAAACGATATTTTAAACTAAAAAACCGGCCAAGTGCGTGTCGGGCCACGCGCAGTGTAGGGTTCCGTAGTTGAAAGTCTCAACATACATTTTCAGTTCCATGGTTTAAATACTATAATATACTACAAAATATGCAACTTACACTACGCGTAATATCTATCTTAGAAAAACCGATATAACTCCTTCACTAATGAACCCTACTTAGCCGTGATAGTTTTCCTTTAAAATTCATTATATATACTACTGCTGTGAATTTTTTCTTGTATCCTTTATACAACCATTTAGCTGGCAGAGGGGGGGGACACTTGACTCTAATAAAATTTAGCACTTTAAAATATCATATTTCACAAACTGATCCCTGAATTGAAAAATGGTGTTCCCACACCCACAACGTTTTTGAAAGACCTATTCAAAGACAACCCACACTATGGGATAAATGAGAAAAAAAAAATTCACCCCCACTTTAAATGTAGGGGAGGTACCCTAAAAAAAAATATTTTTCACAATTTTATTTCACCACTTTGTCGGCGTGATTAATATTTATACCCTTGTCAAATTACAGATTTCTAGTACCAATAGTCTCTGAGCTAAACCGCGGACAGACAGACAGACAGACAGACGGACGGACATGGCGAAACTATAAGGGTTCCTTGTTTACTACGGAACCCTAATAAAGGACTATAAACTATGATGGGCACGTCAACATTTCCTATTAAAATAACTGAAACATATTTGAAGTTAATATTTTATGTTCCCGGGAAATAAATTTGTAAAAACAGAAAATAAATCGGCCAAAAAACAAATAAGTTATAAGCGTTTTTATTATAACTACTAAATCTATCTCTTTCTAAAATGAAATTTTCTATAGAGCATGTATGAAGCTGCTGACTTGTGACATCACACTTCTATAGCACTTTATCTGTCTAACAGGAAACTTTAGAGGTTTATATTTCCGAGACTAGTTAAGATATTTAAAAAAAAAACGGCATAGTGTTATAATATTTAAAAACATTATTTTAAAGAAATAAGAAAATATCAGTCAAATACAAAATTCGCTAGTTTATCGTCACTGTAATGTTAGACACACGGTTTATCGCGTCGCGACGCCGCGCCGTCGCGCGTCGCCAGTCCTTACCAGTGCGGCCGCGGCCTAAGCGTTCCGACTTGATAATACATATGAAAAAATGATTAGGAGTATGGGCTTAATTAAAAACTGCCTTAGCTTCTCTTCCAAGTTAGACTGCATAGTCGATCGCAATCAAGGATTTACTTGTATTGTAACTTGATAACAAATAAAAATAAAATCGCAAGTGCAAGAGTGCTGCGGAGTATAACTTTATTGCTCGCAGTACCAACGATAAATAATCAACCGGCAGTCGGCATCGAACGCGTCACATCACTATCCGAGTTTGCAATCGAAGCGGGGTTGCGGGGCAGTGCGGGCGGTGCGTGTCGCCTCCCGTCCCACGTCTCTTTCAACCCCGCGAAGCGTAATTTCTATTTTACTTAAAATTATAAAAACTTGACCAACCGGTGAAATGTGATACTGGAATTTTGTTTAGTTTTTTTTCTTGTATCATTCTTACAAGTTTTTACGGCACATTTAACCATTTTTTAAATTTAATTCTGCTAAAAGCTCGCAACAGTCATTTACACCGCTAGTACTCGTATGACTACCAGCGCTTGCGAACGGACCGATCCAATGTTCTCACCGGTGTCCACAGTTCCCAGTTAGAAACGAGCGCTCTATACCTACTAATACTTACTCTGAGAATATAACTCATTATTAAATACTATTACAATTATTTATGTAACATTTTTTTTTCTTGGGCAATATCATGAGATCATCCTTCCGACAATGAGCAGATGTGTTGATTTGAAAATTTGTCTTTACCACTATTCTCATTGGAATAGTCATGATCTTATTTCCAAAGATTCTGGATTAATGTCTATCTATATCTATAGATCTAAAATGTTTTTCCTTTTCAGACTCATACAGTCGGG
This sequence comes from Oeneis ivallda, assembly GCA_029955525.1. NCBI lineage: Eukaryota > Metazoa > Arthropoda > Insecta > Lepidoptera > Nymphalidae > Oeneis > Oeneis ivallda. Next base: position 14,412,433 of record JARPMR010000022.1, read on the forward strand.
AACAGTGAGTTGAACTGCCACGGACGGTTTTTCAGTCTGTGCTTGTACTTGGCATTATAGAGTTGTATATCTTTCTTCACTGTTGTTATGGCAAGTTGTTCATGGAGTTCACTGTTCTTTATAAACTGTGGGATGTTTGCTATTTGTTTGAGCATGGTGTCTTCTGCTCGTTGTATTATCTTTATGTTGGAGTCACTAGCAGAGCCCCAGAATAAAAGATCACAGTCCTAACCACTAGGCTATCACACCTGAGAGTTATTCATAATGTTCTTGAAGGTGTGTGAAGTCCGCCAATTCGCATTGGGCCAGCGTGGTGGACTATGGCCTATAACCCTTCTCTGGGAGGAGACCTGCCTGATGAATTAAGCAAATTACAGTTAGGAGTATGACTAGTGGTTCGCCCCGAACTGAGACCTCGCGGTAACGGTATCCCATGATTATTCATTCAATCGATACATGATAACCAAAACTGACATTATTATTATGCCCGTTTTCACCAAACATACCTAAATCATCCCCTAAGTAGGAGTCTCTTAACGTAGGTAGCTCCTAAATACAATCCTAAGTCCTAACATCCGTCCCAATATCCTTTTAGGTGTCCCGTACAGGATCGTGATAAATAAGTTGACAGAAAACATCAATCACCTAACTTATAGGTAGCCCGTAAAGGTTAGGGAACGTTAGTGAAAACATTGAATTATTTATCAAACATTGAATTTAACTCGTAGTTCCATGGGAATAGTTACTGACTGCGCCATCTATTAGCATTATTGTGAAGCTATGTTGATGCTATATGAATTACTGACGCCCATTAAAAATTAAATAATCTCGTTTCTTTATAATATTCATATAATTTTAGTATTTGTTGTTCAAGTACAGGATATAAGTGACCTAAAAACATAAAATCAGTTTGAAAATCCATAGCGGATTTTTCTAGAGAGCGTCTTCAAGCGAGCGTATAAAATCGCCACTTTGAAAGCCCCCCATTTCGTCAATTTTAAGGGAAAAATTAAAAAAAAATTATTTTTGTACTCAGTTCAAAATTATCTTTAAAATGATACGTAACAATTTTATGTAACGCGATATTTTTTTTTTTACTTCGCATTCGCTTCTATGAGAGCCCCCCTGAAATAAAGATTTTTATAACTTTTTAAGCCATTTTCGGCTGGAGGCCATCGGTTTACATATTATATCTAAATTTGAAGTAATTACGTTCAGTAATTCAAAAGTTATAAGGCTCTGACAGACGGACGGACGGACGGACGGACGGACGGACAAGTGCAAATCGCCCTAGTTAACTCAAAGACCTTCGCTTCGCTCGGTCGATAATGATGAATGAACTAAAGCCTAATAGCAGTAATAAACGTTTAATACAGAGAAACAGATTGAAAACAAAATAGACTCACCATCAGAAACATTCGTCTTTACTGGTGCCATTTTAACGGGTGCACTCTTTTATGATGAATAAATTATCATTTAACCTTATTCCTTAATACAATACACAAACATTCAACAATAATTATAATTTATCGAATTTACAATAATGTATTACTGAATTTAGGTTATTTTGTTGATCTTGACTTTTGTTTTAGTCAAGTTAGCGACGTTCCAGTCGACTCGAGTAAATCGAATCAAATCTTAAACGAGTCAACTCGAGTTCAGTTTTTAACAATTCGGATCAACTTGGTTCGAGATCTAAAGCGATAATCACGTCACGTCGTGACTCGCATCGACTTATTCCGTATTCGCCATTCGACACCGAGACCCGAGTCAACTCGAGGTGCGACGAGTCGCAAGTCGCAACTCACACCTCGAGTTGACTCGGTAGCGGTGCTTTGCCTTGCCTTGTAGTATCCTCTAATCTGTGCCTTGCTCGATTGCATTGGTGGCTGGTGCGCCGCGTTATGCTACTTAGGCACCAAGACTCAAGTTAACTCGGGCTGCATCTCGAGTCAGTAGCCATAACAACTCGAGTAGCTCGAGTCAAAGAATCCACCTCGTCACATCGCTATAGCAAGTACAAAATCTACTTACCACTACCAGAGTAAAGATAGATAGAGTATGGAAACAACCTATAAACGTTCGAAACGGCTCACTCACACAAACATGCGCATCGACGAGACCAAATACCGGTCCTCAGTACTGACAGCACTGCGAGGTCCGCTAATTGTCTCGTCGATGTGCATGTTTGTGTGAGTGAGGCCGTTTCGAGCGTTTGTAGGTAGTTTCAGTACTGGTTATAATTCTACTGTGCCACTACTTACCTTCGAAGCAGATATACCTAGGTATTTACCTCAGATAAAGTATTTACTTAGCTTGTAGAATGTAGATGTAGCAAAATATCGATGTATCGATACATCGATTTATATGATATATTTCCAACTCACTCATTATAATAGAATAAGAATATTTTTTTATTCAGGGAGAGGGCAGATTATAGCTACTTTTAGTGGCAGCGATCGCCAAGAAGAACCTGCAGCCCTAGACAAACAGCATTCGATTCGGAGCGATTCGATACCTTGATTCGCCATCGCTTTATCGAAAGCGAAGTTGGACAGCTAGACAAAGTTACCTGCGATTAGCGATCGCCTAGTCCATTAATCTTTTCGATAAAAATTAACTTTTGTCTATGGTCTGAGCGTTATGAAACGTCAAATTCCTAAGAGTAATTTTTTATTTTATTCGTTTTGAGTTGTTTTTCACGGATATTCAGTGTGAATGTAAAGTTTATGTAAATTAATTTATAACTACTTACTCGTAATATTCAGAGGTAAGTAACAAAGTGATTTTGTGTGTTTTAAAAACAATTAAGTTAACCTAACCTAGATTTCAGCTAGGCAAGTAAAGATTTCGAGTTTCCATAAATACAACTAAATAACGTACTAATCTTGTAAAATGTTTGTTTTCTGAGCAATTTTCGGCTCTTTTAGAGTTTATGGAAAGGTTAAATATGAATAATTGTTCAATACATATTAAGTTTACGAAAGTTTAAACGCTATAGGTACAGTCGACGGAATGGTACTCGTAATGTAAGCAATGACGTGAATGAACAATAATAACATTTTAACGTAATTAAAGAGCTCTTTGTTAACTCATATTTCAGCCACGGTGACTTGTTTGAGCATCAGCCCTCAGTCTGGTGCAGGTGGAATTAGAGCCGATCGTTTGTGGCAGGAGTTATCAAACAAATCTCCTTAATTCAGTTGGCGGTGGGGTACATAAGACTCCACACAAAGCGAAAAAGGTGTGTATTGGTGTACTTTGAGCTTGATACATATTTTATAGGTTAAATTCCAAATAATTATTACAATTGAAACTGCTAATAGAGGACAGGCTCTAAAAGCTTTAGGGACAAGGCTGTTAGGAATTATTGGTGTATTGGCGGTGAAGGGATATGAGGAGACAGAAGAGAAAGGTTTAGATGGTATTAAATACCATATAGTAAGTAATATAAAAAAATAATGGATGGATGTTGAATGGAGACCAACGCAACTCAACTCTGTAAGAGAATAACTCACTCTCATAATAGTACAAATGATTATTTATTACCTCTAATATTATAAAACTAGTAGGTACATAACTTATAATATTATTAGCTTATTATCTTTATATTTTTCAGCGACCCCCAGCTGCATGTAGAACCAATGATGGTGTTGAAGATGGTAGGTAGGTATGTGTTATGTATAGCATAATGTTAGTTTTATAATTTAACAAAATAAGTTAATGGACACTGTTTCCACTTTCCTGTTAGTGTTCTTAGGTGTTCACTCTAATATTTCAAAGATAAAAAAAAACACTTAACTATAGTGGTATTAATATAATCTGTACATTATACATTAACAGCTACATTTTGAAACATTTTTGCTTTGAACTGCTGAGTTGCTTGCCGGCTCTTTCTTCTCAAAAGAATTAGCTTTCCGAAGTGGTGGTATATTCTTGACTTAAATAAATAATTTGAACTTCTTTGTCTACTGATAGACATACACTGCTGGACAAAGGTCTGGTCAAAGGGAATTTTGTACAGACAACAAAAAATTTGTAAAAAATACAAAATTCTATTTAAGGTTTCTGAATTTTCATTGATTTCAAATCTCAAAAATTCATTGATTTTTTATAACTGTGTATTGATGAAAGATATTTTGCTTTGCAGGAAGGGATGTCATCTCACCGCAATCGCCTTCATTATGAGTCACCACCACTTCACACACTCTAAATGTGTTGAATAACTTAGCAGATATTGCTGGATGATTCCTTCTGCACTATCTGCAAAGTAGAGGTCGCCCTGAATAGTTGTAAGGATGCAGTCTAAGGTGAAAGTTGACTAACTTGGAAGAGGATGGTAATTTAATCCTCAAAAAAATTACCGGAATTCTAAATCGCTTGGCAGAACGCCTTTGTTGGTCGGGCGGTAAGTGGTAACCAGCCACGGCCGAAGCCTCCCAACGGCCAAAAGTGATAGAGCTGATTTATTTACTATTTCAATAAATTACGTGTCACGTTGTTTGTCCGCGATGGACTCCTAAACTACTTAACCGATTTTGATCAAACTTCGTAACTATCTGTAATTTGGTCCAACTTGAAAGATAAGATAGTTTTTTTTATTAAGATAATTTATTCGTTTTATTTATATAGGTAAGTTGGTGGTACGAAAATCGCCGGGTCAGCTAGTTTACTATATAAGTTGATTTTGGACCAATCATTGTAATATTCTTATTACTTCATGAAAGTGATAACATTATTTCTGTTTATTATTATTATAGTTTAAAGGATTTATGTTGATAATAATTGTCTGCCTAAGGATAATGTTATATTTACTGAAAAGTCATTTTTAGCTTTTAGAAACAAACTTAGATTTTTTTAAATACCTGAGCTAATCTACAAATCATTGTAATTTTCTTATTACTTCATGAAAGTGATAACATTATTTCTGTTTATTATTATTATAGTTTAAAGGATTTATGTAGATATAATTGTCTTCTTCTTCTTCTTTATCAACCGATAGACGTCCACTGCTGGACAAAGGTCTCTTGCATGGACTTCCACAGGCTTCGGTCTTGCACCGCCTGAATCCAGCGGCTCCCTGCGACTCGTTTGATGTTGTCGGTCCACCTGGTGGAGGGGTCTGCCAACACTGTGCTTCCCGGCGCGGGGTCGCCACTCCAGCACCTTGGGACCTCAACGACCATCAGCTCTTCGAACTATGTGCCTCGCCCATTTCCACTTCAGTATCGCGACTCGCTGAGCTATTTCGGTGACTCTGGTTCTCCTACGTATCTCCTCCTTTCTGATTCGATCCCGCAGGGATAATTGTCTGCCTAAGGATAATGTTATATTTACTGAAAAGTCATTTTTAGCTTTTAGAAACAAACTTAGATTTTTTTAAATACCTGAGCTAATCTACAACTAGTTAGTCTATAAAGTTTTATTAAGAGTCACCATTTTTGTTTTTTATGTATGTATGTTTTATTAGTGTTATAGTTTTAAGCTCTCTATAAGTGAGCACTGAGCAATGTTTTCCTTAGAAAATAAATTCTTTAAACCTAAGCGTAGATATTAAGGCGAACTCTGGTAAACATAATCCCTAAAGTTAAGTAAATTGACAAATCTAAATAAACGGCGCACTATCCTTAAAGCATTGAAAGGGTTAAAGCATTGTATTTATATTTTTTACTGACAGATGAAATTTTCACATATTATGTATTTGTATTGCCGCTATAACAACAAATAATAAAAAAAAATTAAATTAAAAAAATTAAATTAAAATATTTCCATGGGTACTCGGAAATATTTTTTAACGGAACCCTAAAAGAGCGAGACCCGACTCGCACTTGGCCGATTTTTTACTTCAGAGATTGTTTGCCAGAATAAACCCCACTGTACAAAAATTTTATGTAAATTCCTTGCTTACTTATTATTATTATTTTTTGATAGGTACTTTAATTATTGCTGAGTTTAGGACAAAAGTAATATTTTTCCACTGTAAAAGTTATACTTTTTTTAATAATTTGATTTAATTTCTGTGTTTTTTATAGCTTATAACAAATTTTTTTTTCAAGAAATAAAAGTATTGAAAACTATATAAAATGTCTTCCAATTTCTATACCCATTACACCCATGCCGTATACAAAAATTAGAAAATGCATTTAAAATCCCAGAAATGTTAATTTAATTAATTTGAAAAATTACAATTTTTATTTTTGTAAGCAATTTAGTTTTCAGTGATTATCTGGTTTGTCCTAAATTACTCTTATACATAATAAAGTGCAAGCATTTTTTCACAAAGCTGCAAACTCATCTGCACAAAAAAGTTAAGATTTATATCTTTACTTTTTTATGTACTTTTAGTTTTTTGTTTAATGTTTTATAGTGAAAAATTAGTTAATAATAGCAGCTCTAGTCAATCAAAATTCAAAATAATATAAGTAGGTACCTTATATTGTTTTATATATTATCTGTGGTAGCCTAAGTATGTCACACTCTCTTTAAACATTTCTGTGGTGGTGTTGTGTGATGTGGGTTGTTACATTCCATCAAATATGGTTGAGCGAAGCAATGGCTGGATCATGCGACATGCTCATGAACAGGTGCCACCAGCGGGAATGGGACTACTTAGTACTTTCTGTCTGCCCGTCTTAACATGTGTTGAATTATAATTAGGTATCATCATCATCATTAGCAACCCATCAGCGGCTCACTACTGAGCGCAGGTCTCCCTCTCAGAGAAGGGTTATAGGCCGTAGTCCACCACGCTGACCCAATGCGAATTGGCGGACTTCACACACCTTCGAGAACATTATGAAGAACTCTCAGGTGTGCAGGTTTCCTCACGATGTTCTCCTTCACCGTTGAAGCTAGTGATATTTAATTGCTTAAACGCACTTGACTCCGAAAAGTCAGAGGTGCGTACCCGGGATCGAACCTGTGACCTCCCGAATAGGAGATCACAGTCCTAGCCTATCACTGCTTATTAGGTATGCTTTTGTGGGACTCATTGTGGAAACACTGCATAAATAGCATAGTATCTATTGAATTGTAAACTTGTTTTGAAAAAAGCAACCGCTGAGTTTCTTGCTGTTCTTCTCGGCAGGAATGGCATTCCGAACCAGTGGTATCGACGATTCAAAAGCACTTGTAAAAAATTGGTTGCCTGTAAAGTCGGTATACGGGCGAAAGTTTTACGTGACAACCGAAATAGAAGCGCAAGACATGAACCGGTGTGTATGCCTATCTCTCTCACTCTCTCTCTCTCGCTCTGTCTCTCTCGCTCTTAGGCGGGCTAACTGTGCTCGAGTGGAAGGGACGCGTGCCTTTCACTTTTTATGTCTGTCTCTCTCGCTCTTAGGCGGGCTAACCATGCCCGAGTGGCTCTCACTCGCTCTCATTGTGAGCGCATAACGTGAGCGGAGCGTAACGCAGTTTCTTGAAGTGTCACCCGGCAAACCAATTTATAAGACGTTGTCACGTCAAAAAGTTTATTTGAATAAAAAACATTTCTATTCTATTCTATATCATAAATGCAAAGTGTGTTTTTGTTGGTTTGTCCTTCAATCACGCCATAACGGAGCTACGTAATGACATGATTTTTTGCCTGGGTAGTATAGTTGAGGACTTGGAGAGTGTCATAGGCTACTTTTTATCCAGGAAAATCAAAGTTCCCGACGGATTTTAAAAACTGAATCCATGCGGACGAATTCGCGGGCATCAACTAGTATTATGTATCTTAATGTTATGAATGTAAAGAAAATAGTTTATTTGATAATTATATGCCTAAATCTATGATAGATTCATAGATTTAGGTATACATATATTTATCAACTGTTAAAACTATTTTAAACAAAATATAATGCTACACATTTTATAATCTACTAATTAAATGATTGAGATTGATCTTCCTTAAACAAACGAAAACAACCGACAAAGTTAAAAAATAAATAATAGGTAATGCAAAAGCTAACAAAAATTACAAAATTCGTAAAAACACGACTAAAATAAACAAAAGAATCCACTAATCAATGCTATTTCTTTCGCTTTCTACAGGGTCTTGGCGCTCGCTAGAGTTTCCATTGTATTATTCGACAACTATCGATGACGCTTGTCAAAAATGTCACTTTGTCTAGCAATTGTCGACACATCCTATGGAATTAGTCTTTCGACAGATGTCGATTCTTTTGATGGAATCGATTAAATTAACATTGTCTAGCAAATTTCGATTCGATTCTATTAGACCACGTGACATATCGATAGCTAATGTCAATCCCATACATTTTTGGACTTTTCTACTAGCGACACCGCTAATAGAATGTCCCCTTGTCTAGAGCAGCAGCAAAACTCGGCGGTTGCTCTTTTCGAAACAAGTTTACAATAGGTGTATGCAGTGTTTCCACCATGAGGGGAAGTTCCACAAAATGAAAATAACAATTCAATACATGTTAAGACGGGCAGGCAGAAAGTAGACCCATTCCCGCTGGTGGAACCCGTTCACGAGCATGACGCATGAATATGATCCAGCCGTTGCTTCGCTCAATCATATTTGAGAAAACGTAACAACCCGCACCACACGACACCACCACAGAAATGTTTAAAGAGAGTATGACATAAGTACCAAGTTTTATAGGCTAGCCAAATAATTGATGATTAAACGAACTTACCTGTAAGTGAAGTTCGATCATAATCATACTAAGATTCGTACGAAGCGATTAGCATGATATATTTGTAGTGTCGTGTAGGTACGGCCACTTTCACACGTTAGTTGAGGGTAGCTGAAAATAAAAATAAAATCGCCCACCCTCACGGCTGATAGCAGGCCAGCCCCGCTCCTAGTCTACTCGTCATTTAGTTCCAAGCTCGAACCTTTCATTACACTGGGGTAACCTTTGGGAGGGTGGGTTGCTAATCTCTTCGGACAAATCCTCGTATAATTATGATCGAACTACACATATAGGTAAGTTCGTTTAATCATCTATATATATAAAAGAAAGTGGTGTTAGTTACACTATTTATAACTCAAGAACGGATGAACTGATTTGGCTTAAAATTGGTGGAGAGGTAGCTTAGAACCAGGAGACGGACATAGGATACTTTTTATCCCGTTCGACCGCGTTTCCGTCAAGTCACTATAAAACGTGGTATAACAAAAACGCATCTGACATGGAATAACAAAACGCAAATGACAGTGGAATAACAAAACGTAAATGACAGCTAACCGTAATTTTGTCTTTGGTTAAGTATGGTAAAAAATTTGACAATTATAAAAAGTGTTATAATAAAGCATCTGTTATTATAAATGCGAAAGTGTGGTTGTTTGTTGGTTTGTCCTTCAATCACGTCGCAACAGAACAGCGGATTGATGCGATTTTTTGCATGTGTATAGTTATGGATGTAGTAGTGGTTCCTGAGACCGGGAGAGCTACTTTTTATCTCGGATAATGAAAGAGTTCCCGCGGGATTTTTAAAAACTAAATCCATGCGGACGAAGTCGCGGGCATCAGCTAGTTATTATTATAATTCGTATTCGTCCTCAAAACGTTCAATGTATTTCAAAAGCGGGCGTTGGCGGATGATGGATGGAGATGGAGAGCTATGCTCGGAGTATCCCTGCGATTGCAAAGTCACCGACATAGCTCAGCGAGTCGCGAAACTGAAGAGGAAATGGGCGGGCATATATGCAATGGGTCGTTGGGGTCCCAAGGTGCTCGAGTGGCGAGTGGCGACCCCGCACCGGGAAGCGCAGTGTTGGCAGATTCCCCCACTAGGTGGACCGATGACATCAAGCGAGTCGCTGGGAGCCGCTGGATTCAGGCGGCGCAAGACCGAGGCCTGTGAACATGATCTACTGATATTATTGAAGAAATGTCATGTAATGGAAATTAAAATTGGACAAAGAAATGGTACTGAAATTAATTGTAATAATGATAATTTCTAAAATTAACAATACTGTTTTATTTTTACTACACCAATATATACTTACATACATAGTTACCTTCATTCATACATCCATACATACCTCCTACCTACTTACCTAAATAATTACTAAGACGTATCGATGTTAGGCCCAAATTAACGTGATAACTTGATAGGTATCCTTCTAATGTTAAGTTGATAACATGTCCTTGTGAAAGCGTAGACCCTAGCTGCTTGCATCTGTTCCTTCCGAATTATATACAAACAAAGTAGGTACCTACCTACCTATTCTGTGTTCCGAATGGACAGCTATTCAATTGAGACCCCGGAACATTTTTCTTCTTTACCAATTTACCGTCAAGTCAACCGTTTCGGTTGCTGACCAGTGACCGTCGACGCCTCTCGTCGACGAGTATCGCTTTCGAGTCTTTCGACTGTCGATTTGTCGAAAGTTTCGAGTTTTCGTTCGACAGTCAGTCGAACGTCGTCAGCCGTGATGGACGTATGCGCCAGCCTGGCGTTACACAAGGCGGTCCTGCTCCGCGAACTATGCGACACAAACGTGCTAGACGTGTTAGTTAAGAAGGGGATTTTCAACGTGAACGATTTGGAAGTGATTACCAGTGCAGTGGAGAGTGAAAAGTGCAACTACTTCATTGAAGTTGTTGGTAAACAAAGCGCCGGCAAGCTGCGGGAACTTTGCGCGGTCCTCTACAACGAATGCCCGAAATTGGCTAAGGAACTTATGGATGATAGGCGTTATGTTATAAATGGTAAGCCTGAAGCCTGAACTATCAGTTAAAACCACAAAACTGTCAGAATCTCAGCTGTTATTCCTAACTGCAATTGTGAGTAGTCAGTCGTCTTTGGAGAAGCTACCCACCTTCAATAATTGGGTATTTACTATTTGACTGTATTCAAAATGTTGATATTCATTATTTAGAATCGAAAATGTAACATGTAAGAAGAATATTTTGTAAAAACACTAAATAAATCGGTCCAAAAACAAATAAGTTATAGAGCTTTAGAGTATCTGTAGGTTACTCTGTCCTGTTAGACAGAGAGAGCGCTAGTAAATTGTGATGTCACAATTCAGCAGCTCCGTACACGCTCCATAGAAAATTTCGTTTTCAGAAAGACAGCTAGATACAGCCACAGTAACAGCATAAAATTCCCGAGACAAGTAAAGATATTTAAAAAGAGAAATGACATTTGTATTATAATATTATTTAAAAACGTTATTTTAATTTTAAATACCTCAATAAAAAATATCAGTCAAATACCCAATTCGATGTCTTTAGTCTTTTGATAGTATGTAAAGACTTCTAAGTTACATAGAAGTCTTTGTTTAAATAACTACCTAAAAGGTAATGGGCACTTTCTTGTAGTTGAACAAAAAAAGAACTTCTTTTATCTATAAAAGAAAGTGGTGTTAGTTACACTATTTATAACTCAAGAACGGATGAACCGATTTGGCTCAAAATTGGTGGAGAGGTAGCTTAGAACCAGGAGACGGACATAGGATACTTTTTATCCCGTTCGACCGCGTTTCCGTCAAGTCACTATAAAACGTGGTATAACAAAAATGCATCTGACATGGAATAACAAAACGCAAATGACAGTGGAATAACAAAACGTAAATAACAGCTAAACGTAATTTTGTCTTTGGTTAAGTATGGTAAAAAATTTGACAATTATAAAAATGATAGTTTAACGTAATTGATAATATCATCAGTAATATGTTTTTTCTTTGAATCATCATCAACAATGCCGCGAGCAAAACGATCAAATGTTTCCTGCTACAAAGCTACGGATTGACGTGATTTATTGGATGGGTATAGTTGAGAACCTGGAGAGTGACAAAGATTTCCCGCGGAATGTTATGAACTAAATCCACGCAGACGAAGTCGCGGGCATCAGCTAGTCTTGTTATATTTTCTTCTTTATCAACCGAGATAGACGTAGAATTCCACATGCTCCAGCCTCCACATGTGCCTGCCGCCTGTATCCAACGACTTTCTATGGCTAATGACGTTGCCAATCCACCTAGTGGAGGGTCGGTTACACTTACCTTACACAGTACACTACGCTTTTCGGTGCGATGCTCAAATTATGAACGATAAAAAATTTAAGTGTTTTATTGATTAATGGTTTAATACCTAATCAAAGTTGATTTTTTGTCCATTAATTGTTTGGAGGATCTGTTTCTGTGTTCGAAAATTAGGTATGTACCTACCTAATTTTCGAACACAGAAACAGATCCTACCTACCTGTAAGAGGTACATTTGAAATCGATTTCAGTCGAGCTTTTCAGAATACCTACCTTCCTAAGTTCCTACAGCTTACCTACTCGATTTCCGGATATCTAGTCAAGTAATTTGAATTTTGAATCCTTTACCCCGGTTATACTCTTGAATAGCTCGTGAAGAATAAAAACAAAAAATCTGTCGTGGTCGCAATGTTAAAAATAACGTTCGGAAATAGGGATGAAAGTTAAAACTCAAATGGAAGAAAAACATAAAGCTGCGTTTCATTTAAGTTGTCGTTAACAGACTAAAATAAATAAAAAATAATTATTATCAATACTAAAATATTTTTTCTAGATAGGTAAGTAGGTACACCGTTTTATACAGGTTTATTAGAACACTAGCTGATGCCCGCGACTTTGTCCGCGTGGATTTAGTTTTTAAAGTCCCTCGGGAACTCCTTGATTTTCCGGGATAAAAGGTAGCCTAGATGTTGACCAGAGTAATAAGCTACCACGGTATAAAATTTTGTAGAAATCTGTGCGGTAGTTTTTACGTGAAAGAAGGACAAACAAACAGACAAACAGACAAAAATTAAATAAAAATCTGTTTTGGGCTCAGTATCGATAGTAAAGCATCCCCCAATTAAAATTTTCAAAATATATTAAATGTACAGAAATCTTCCAGTTACAGTTTTATTATATACAGATAAAGTACCTACCTAGATATCAAAGTATTCTATGCTGTGTGCTTCATCTAGATTCTAGTGAATGACCCGCTACAATCTAATTGCACGAGACACGAAACTTCGCCCAAACACAAGTGTGATTGAAAAATTGCATGTCGATTGTCCAAAAGAAGGGGAGAGTCCGAGATATAAACCACCTGCTTTACACAAATAGACTTTATTAGAGAAGTTTTAGGTTTAGATTTAAATAAACAATCGTTTGTAATGACCGCAAAATCGTAAGTTTATTGTAGTCAATGCGCCATGCGGGTGCGTTCGGAAATTGACCTCGCCTTCATATGCTGAACCAATCACCTATTATGTGGTTCTATGTGATTTTATTTCTAACAGTGTATATAGGCACTATTGGATTGAACTGCCTACCTAAACGGTCACACAGCGAAAATATCAAGACTTACCTTAGTAACAAGTTAAAGTACCTAATTAAAAAAAAACACAGACCCAAGTGCAGAAAAACTAACAATTTCTTGTTAGATTTTCAGAGATTTTTTTGCAGAGATTCTACATACCTATTCACAACTTACATTATGATGATGATACTTCAAGATCTTGATTTAAGTGAGGACTTTTATTCGTCTCTATTCTCTAATAATTTATAAAAGAGCTATAATTGCCATCGCAAGGTTTAGACGAATTGATGGACACCTTATTAATTGAAATCTATCCATCAATGGGGATGCTCCGGCTCTTCTCAGCAGAATCAGCTTTCCGAACCGATGGTAGATTGTTGACTTGTAATAAAGTCCAATTTAGACGTTGCCTCGTTCATCGTTCATTTTTGCGAACATTTATTGCGAAAATGAACCTTTAGGCCCTTTGCCTTAAGGGCGAATTTAGACGGTTTAGACAAAAATCTCGAAAATGAACCGTCTAAATTCGCCCTTAGAGCAAAAGGGCCGGGTGCATTTTCACAAAAAATGTTCGCAATAAATGACGATGACAATGAACGAGCCACCGTCTTAATTGGGCTTTAGAGTCACAAGTTGGCCTACATGAAATAAATGATTTTGAATTTGAATTCAGCTTTTACAAATCCCTGAAAAACAAAAGGTTCCTGCAGGCTTTTCAGAAACCTATAATAAGTAATAACTCCACACGAATTAGTCGCAGGCATATGCTAGTAGTTAGTAAATTAGTTACTTACCTAGTACCTACCTATTAAATTACTGAGTCACCTACGTTATAAATTGCCTGCTCACGTATAAGCTAGCTAACAGGTATATTATGTACAAGTACATGCTTCCAAAGTTCAACAAAAGTTTGTTTACACCAGCTAGCCCAAAAAACGAAATATTTTACCCTGTGTTTGACCGTCTTTGTCTACACTGTACCGATACAAAAAGTTTGTCGAACCGAACCCGCTACTCGCTACTCGCTTCACGATCATTGTCTCGCGATGTCCCCTTCCCAGAACTCAAATCATAACTGAACTTGACTTCTCGGAAAGCCTAGATAATAATAGCACAGAGTAAGGAAGGTTCATATCTCCTCCACTGTTATACTGTGATAGCGAGCACATCCGCATCCATGCTCTGATTCTAATCCTATCCTACTAAACCTACTAATTCCTACTTCCTACTAATCTAAATATATACATATACATTTACATACTAGCTGATGCCCGCGACTTCGTCCGCGTGGATTTAGTTTTTAAAATCCCGCGGGAACTCTTTGATTTTCCGGGATGCCTATTAATATCACCCTCCAGGTTCTGAACTATATCAATCCATCTAACCTATCTAAAAAATCACGTTAATCCGTAGCTTTGTTGCAGCGTGGTTGACGGACAAACCAGCCAACCAACAAACAAACACACTTTCACATTTATTATTGTAAGGAAGAATTAAGACCACTATAATAAAGGCGATCTAACTAAATTTTAGAACACAAAAGCTACTATTGTGACTTAAATATGATGGTTAGATATATTTCCTCGTGGACTTCTTTGTAGAGAATAATGAGTGCTTTAATCATGTAGTAGGTACATAATTTTTATGTATCATTAGTTTTCTCAGCACACGCCAAATAATGCATTTTATAGGCAAAATTTTGCTACTTTGGGTTACGTTATTGCAATTTTCTTAAAGATCTCTAATTCCTCGGAAAAACAGAGGGTTTCCGCAGTTTACTAGATATCACTTGCTTTAACGGGGAAAAAAACATCGTGAGGAAACCTGCACACCTGAGAGTTCATCATTACGTTCTTGAAGGTGTGTCTGCTAATTTATCTATTTATTATTATATTAATTCGCACTCGACCAGCAGCGTGGTGGACTCATAAACGTAGTGTAACTTACATTCGAGAGGAGCCCTGTTCGCAGTATTGGGCCGGCGATGGTTTGAGAAGACTATATCAGGCGTATCATTCAACAGTATCCCTTTGCAAGCTGCTTGTTCTGTATCTATGTAGCGGAATGACGTAACGTCTAATATTATAAAGACAATATTTGTTTATTCAGTCATGATTCAGTAACTTGAGCCCGACTTGGAATGTGTGAATGCTATACGTTGATGATGCTATATTATAGGCAGAATTCTTGAACTACACTAGCGGCACGCTATGATGGCCGGTTTGACGTTTGTCCGCTCATGAAGTTCCGTATTAATTGATAACGACTTTGAAGGAAATAATTGTATTACTTTATTGACGATAGTGATGTGCAGAGATTCATAAATTTTATCGAATGTAGTTTTAGGTTTAGGACTCAAAATTTATTTATTAAATTGATTTCTAAAATGTATACAAGTGTAGAAAAATCAGTTTGCACCATTTAAGGGGTGAATGTACTTGTGAATATGAACAATTTTCACTATGTGGACAAACCTCTGAAATCGCAAAAAAATATCAGCTGTTTCATACAAAAGGTAAAATTTTTATTTTTATATGATATATACCACAACTCGGCATTTGGTTTTCTAAATTGAAAATTTTTAAAAATGGAATCTAATACGATCGTCACATAGGATCGCTGGCTAGCACAACTACTACCTCCGGCAAACTCGCGTCAATGCTCAATGCAAAACAAAGCAGTTTCGAATTGACGTTGCTTCGAAAAGTATAAACTGTCAGTGCAATGCGATTGTGATATAGTTTTGACCTGGCTTTGGATTTCAAATATTGATACTGCATTACTGTTGACCCTTGCTCGTTAATTTGGACTCTGTTCAAGCCCTTTGTTGTGGATTTCGTCGATATGACCGAACGTACGCAGAGAACTGTTCTAAATAGTCAGACACGTGAGTTCGTAATACGCCTTCGTAACTATTTCGATCGTGAAGCTCAAAATGGAGGGCCAATTTTACCTATAACGTCAGTGGTTGAACGCGTAGCTGATGCGCTTAATATTGGACAACGAACTGTTAGACGGATAACTAAAAAAAAATATGGCGAGACTGGCACAGAAGAAAATAAACTTCACACACCAAAAAAGAGAAAACGAGCAAAACCAGTCGTAGGCATCGATAGCTTTGATGCCGATGCTATCCGAAGACATGTTTACGGCTACTATTTACAGAAGGAGTATCCAACAAGAAAAAAGTTGGTGCATTCACTGAAGGAAGCTGGATTATTCTTCGGTGGGGAAAGTTCTTTAACGAAGATTTTGAAGACCATTGGATTTCGATACAAAAAATGTAACAAACGCAAAATATTGATGGAAAGATTTGATATAGCGATGGCAAGGTATACTTTTTTACGGCAAGTGAAAGAAATCAAAAATTGGCAAAATGTTGTGTTCTTGGATGAAACATGGCTTAATGCTAACCATACTGTAGGCCGTTCTTGGAACGATGACACAGCAGCATCTACTTCCAAAGTTCCTGTAGGAAAAGGATCGCGACTTATAATTTGTCACGCCGGAACCATCAACGGGTTTGTCGAAGGTTCTCTCATGGCTTTTGCGTCAAAAACCACTGGAGACTATCATGAAGACATGAATGGAGAAAAGTTTACTGAATGGTTTACCTCAATGTTGTGTAGCCTCCCTGAACCATCTATTATAATTATGGACAACGCCCCATACCACTCGATGCAAATTGACAAGCCACCTGCCCAATCCCAAAAGAAAGCTGATATCGTCGCATGGCTTCGTAAAAATGGCGTAGATGCAAACATGAATATGTTAAAAGCGGAATTAGTACGTCTTTTAAAAGAAAACAAACCAACCAAGATCCGATACGTCATTGACGAAATAGCATTAGAACATGGGCACAGAGTTATACGGTTACCGCCTTACCATTGTGAGTATAATGCGATTGAGTTGGTGTGGGCTCAAATTAAGGGATATGCTGCAAGACACAATACAGAACCCCCATTTACCACAAAAAAAATGCTAAAATTATTAGAAGAAGCTTGTGAACATGTGACTAAAGGAGACTGGGAAAAGGTTGTAAATAGAACTGTTAAATTAATAAGGGAAGATTATGAAAGAGATGTGAAAATAGATAATATTATAGAAAACGAACATATAATTATTAATGTAGGTGATGATAGCAGTGACGACAGTGAAAATAGTAGTATGGACGAATCTGATTAATTATGGCCTTTTGTGGCACCTTTTTTGGTATCTTTTGTATTCATATGTTTCTTGTGTGCATATAAAGTATGTATATTCATTTTCATTCAAATATTCAGTTCGTTCAAATAAATTAAATAAACATATACATTTTTGTTTTATTAAACCTATTTAATCAGGTACAAAAACAAAACTTAATTGTTTTTTGTTCGAGAATAAATTGACATTCCACATCACTATTGTAATGTGTCAAACCGGCCATCATAGCGTGCCGCTAGTTTAGCGGCACGCTATGATGGCCGGTTTGACGTTTGTCCGCTCATGAAGTTCCGTATTAATTGATAACGACTTTGAAGGAAATAATTGTATTACTTTATTGACGATAGTGATGTGCAGAGATTCATAAATTTTATCGAATGTAGTTTTAGGTTTAGGACTCAAAATTTATTTATTAAATTGATTTCTAAAATGTATACAAGTGTAGAAAAATCAGTTTGCACCATTTAAGGGGTGAATGTACTTGTGAATATGAACAATTTTCACTATGTGGACAAACCTCTGAAATCGCAAAAAAATATCAGCTGTTTCATACAAAAGGTAAAATTTTTATTTTTATATGATATATACCACAACTCGGCATTTGGTTTTCTAAATTGAAAATTTTTAAAAATGGAATCTAATACGATCGTCACATAGGATCGCTGGCTAGCACAACTACTACCTCCGGCAAACTCGCGTCAATGCTCAATGCAAAACAAAGCAGTTTCGAATTGACGTTGCTTCGAAAAGTATAAACTGTCAGTGCAATGCGATTGTGATATAGTTTTGACCTGGCTTTGGATTTCAAATATTGATACTGCATTACTGTTGACCCTTGCTCGTTAATTTGGACTCTGTTCAAGCCCTTTGTTGTGGATTTCGTCGATATGACCGAACGTACGCAGAGAACTGTTCTAAATAGTCAGACACGTGAGTTCGTAATACGCCTTCGTAACTATTTCGATCGTGAAGCTCAAAATGGAGGGCCAATTTTACCTATAACGTCAGTGGTTGAACGCGTAGCTGATGCGCTTAATATTGGACAACGAACTGTTAGACGGATAACTAAAAAAAAATATGGCGAGACTGGCACAGAAGAAAATAAACTTCACACACCAAAAAAGAGAAAACGAGCAAAACCAGTCGTAGGCATCGATAGCTTTGATGCCGATGCTATCCGAAGACATGTTTACGGCTACTATTTACAGAAGGAGTATCCAACAAGAAAAAAGTTGGTGCATTCACTGAAGGAAGCTGGATTATTCTTCGGTGGGGAAAGTTCTTTAACGAAGATTTTGAAGACCATTGGATTTCGATACAAAAAATGTAACAAACGCAAAATATTGATGGAAAGATTTGATATAGCGATGGCAAGGTATACTTTTTTACGGCAAGTGAAAGAAATCAAAAATTGGCAAAATGTTGTGTTCTTGGATGAAACATGGCTTAATGCTAACCATACTGTAGGCCGTTCTTGGAACGATGACACAGCAGCATCTACTTCCAAAGTTCCTGTAGGAAAAGGATCGCGACTTATAATTTGTCACGCCGGAACCATCAACGGGTTTGTCGAAGGTTCTCTCATGGCTTTTGCGTCAAAAACCACTGGAGACTATCATGAAGACATGAATGGAGAAAAGTTTACTGAATGGTTTACCTCAATGTTGTGTAGCCTCCCTGAACCATCTATTATAATTATGGACAACGCCCCATACCACTCGATGCAAATTGACAAGCCACCTGCCCAATCCCAAAAGAAAGCTGATATCGTCGCATGGCTTCGTAAAAATGGCGTAGATGCAAACATGAATATGTTAAAAGCGGAATTAGTACGTCTTTTAAAAGAAAACAAACCAACCAAGATCCGATACGTCATTGACGAAATAGCATTAGAACATGGGCACAGAGTTATACGGTTACCGCCTTACCATTGTGAGTATAATGCGATTGAGTTGGTGTGGGCTCAAATTAAGGGATATGCTGCAAGACACAATACAGAACCCCCATTTACCACAAAAAAAATGCTAAAATTATTAGAAGAAGCTTGTGAACATGTGACTAAAGGAGACTGGGAAAAGGTTGTGAATAGAACTGTTAAATTAATAAGGGAAGATTATGAAAGAGATGTGAAAATAGATAATATTATAGAAAACGAACATATAATTATTAATGTAGGTGATGATAGCAGTGACGACAGTGAAAATAGTAGTATGGACGAATCTGATTAATTATGGCCTTTTGTGGCACCTTTTTTGGTATCTTTTGTATTCATATGTTTCTTGTGTGCATATAAAGTATGTATATTCATTTTCATTCAAATATTCAGTTCGTTCAAATAAATTAAATAAACATATACATTTTTGTTTTATTAAACCTATTTAATCAGGTACAAAAACAAAACTTAATTGTTTTTTGTTCGAGAATAAATTGACATTCCACATCACTATTGTAATGTGTCAAACCGGCCATCATAGCGTGCCGCTAGTTTAGTCATAAGAGCTACAAGTTGATCTACATAATAATATGAAGAATAAGAGGTGCGATTGTCTTAAGTTATTCCATCGATCGTAATCGTATTCGATGAAATTAGCGTCAAAGTAATAAACCATAACAACATTGAATTAGAGCTCAATTTCGTGTATGCATTCTTATACGTTTAGGTATTGTACGATACGCTCCATAACGCTCCATGTTAAAATCGGTTGTACTGAATTTGTGACTTTAAATTAATACACAGAAGGATTATTTTACTTTGACGCTAATGTCATCGAATGCGAATACGCTCAATGGAATAACTTTTAGACAATTGGTACTTACCCAGTTTAAACTACGACCACGGTCGAACCGTTACCAGAATAAGAATTAGTGATAATTATGTACCTACTTAAGTATAATCTACTCTCAATTATTAATCTTCAAGCCATGTTTAAGCAACTTTTAGTGATCCGAATAAATATTATATTGCGGTAGTAAGTAATACTTACTTACTATGTTTATGTTATAATATTGTATGTCCAACATTTAGTTATTAGTATTTATCTATTCTGTGGTTAATGTCCATAATGTTGCGAATCATACACAGGTTAGATTATGATGGCAATCGTGAATCGTGATCCAATTCGTCACAGACGCGTGTCTAGTTTTTGCCCACTCTTCGTAGGTAAGTTGTCGTGTACGAAGTGTACGCTACATCTAACTTGAGTATCGCGAGATTGATGCATTTCATCTGACGATGATTTCACGGTAACTAAATTGATCACTGATCAGGTACAGTAGATAATACACTGACCGGCCGAGTTTTTATGCATTTTACGGTACAAGTCATATTTACAGCGAATGCTGTGTAGTTCAGTAATTCTTAGACGCTCCGAATCGTTAGTTCTATTTTCATAAATCATCCTAATCGACCCAGGGTGCCAATTGTCTAAAAGTTATTCCATTTATCGTGTTCGTATTCGATGACATTAGCGTCAAAGTAAAATACTCCTTGATTGTATTGATTTAAAGTCACAAATTCAGTACAACCGATTTTTATACTTATAGAGCGTTATGGAGCGCATCGTACATACGTAAACGTATAAGAAAGCATACATGGAATTGAGCTCTAATTCAATGGTGTTATGGTTTATTTTACTTTGACGCTCATTAGAAATGTCTCAATGAGTAGATGTTAGATAGATGACTATCTACCATCGAGGATCGAGGAGGAAGATCTGATGATGGAGCAGAAATTGGGTAACAGGATGTCAGTTATATCGTACATTTAGCCCGGCCGTTGATTCACATGTCAGGGGTGTTTTAAATTTTCAATTTACACTTGTTGAATGGTCTAAGATCTAGAACTATACTTACTTGACGATCAACTTTATTATACAAAGCACGTTTTGTTTGAAAATAATATCATAACGACTGTTGAGGTCTTTACTCTTTACATAGCCTATAAGGAGCCTTTAGCGTCGACGTGTCATAATTAACTTCATTTGAAGTTTCAAGATACTCTATCAAAGAAGTTACTTTATCAAAGGGAAACGAGCTTAGAACTAGTACTTCAGGGTCCCTCCGGTCTCCCGTAAGTGCCTCCATAGCTCGAGTTCCCATACAAACGTAGTTTCATAGACCCTTCAAAAATCAATGCGATCCGCACTAGGTTGCTAAGTTGCTGCTTTTTTGAACTTACTATATTTTATTAGTATTTAATAGGTACCTATAATAGATTTTTAGATGAGTTTTTAAAATCCTTCAGGAACCCTTGGTTATTTCGAGATAAAAATTCACACTAAGTCCTCAACAGCTTCCATTATCATCCATACAAAAAATCACGCCTATCCGTTGTTCCGTTGATTGTAGGACAAACAAACAAACACAATTTCTCATTTATAATATTAGTATTTAAGTAAGTATGAATACATAATAGTACAGGTAAATACATGTAGGTGTATGTACGAATACTCGTACAGACACAATATTATATTGTATACGTTGTATGACTTTTAAAAATTCCCTTATGCAGCTGCCTCCCAAATAAAAAAAACCGGCCAAGTGCGAGTCGGACTCGCGAACCGAGGGTTCCGTACTCCAAAAGTAAAAGTAAAACGATAATATTATATTAATTTGCTTATTTATCGTTAATTTTGTTTGTAGAGGTTTATTGTTAATATAAAAAAACTATGCTAGTTGGAGCGTTGGTTTTATTTTTCCTGTAAAATATATATAAACCTCTATTGACCATAATTATTTCAGATTTTTCGATTGGTAAACTTCGGAGATAAGGGGGGGGGAACGGTATTTTTTTCGATATTTTGGCCGATTACTCAAAAACTATTATATATAGAAATAAATAAAAAACTGTTTTAGAATGCACAAGTAAAGGCCTTTCATATGATACCCCCCTCGGTATAATTATCTTACTTTGAAATTTCAAACCCCTGATTTTTCCCCTTTTTTAATTAAACTAAAATAATTTTCGCGTTGATTATATTTTTCCTGTAAAATATACATAAACCTCTATTGACCATAATTATTTCAGATTTTTCGATTGGTAAACTTCGGAGATAAGGGGGCGGAACGGTATTTTTTTCGACATTTTGGCCGATTACTCAAAAACTATTATATATAGGAATAAATAAAAAACTGTTTTAGAATGCACAAGTAAAGGCCTTTCATATGATACCCCACTCGGTATAATTATCTTACTTTGGAATTTCAAATCCCCGATTTTCCCCCTTTTTTAATCAAACTAAAATAATTTTCGCGTTGATTTTATTTTTCCTGTAAAATATACATAAACTTCTATTGACCATAATTATTTCAGATTTTTCGATTGGTAAACTTCGGAGATAAGGGGGGCGGAACGGTATTTTTTTCGACATTTTGGCCGATTACTCAAAAACTATTATATCTAGAAATAAATAAAAAACTGTATTAGAATGCACAAGTAAAGGCCTTTCATATGATACCCCACTCGGTATAGTTATTTTACTTTGAAATTTCAAACCCCTGATTTTCCCCCTTTTTTAATAAAACTAAAAATAATATTCGATTTTTCTTTATTCCAATGATGTTGGACCATTAATATACACAACTATGCCAAATTTCATGTCGATAGCTTTAATAGTTACTGAAATAATCGACTGTGACAGACGGACGGACGGACGGACGGAGAAAGTCTCACCATAAGGGTTCCATTTTTACCATTTTGGTACGGAACTCTAAAAACGTCGTCTGATATATGCCAAAACTGCCATAATTAACTCCTTTATATAATACCTGTAGTTACACGAAGTTGGATTCATCATGAGTCATGACTCAGTCATGAGTCGAGTCATTTGACGGTCAAACGTTTATTGAGACGGTTTGACCCATTAAAACGACACTTTTTCAAATTGATACCGTTACAATGATCACAACTCACAAAGATGACATTTATAACAAGCACAGAAAAGGTAAAAAGTAATTACGTTTACAAAAAGTCAGTCAAGTGTGAGTCTGATCACGCTCTATTAGGGTTCCTTTAATTTAGTTAGTTATCCGTAACCTTATACTACCGTAATGTAAATGTATAACACCTATTACTAAGCCGATTTTGATGAATGAGGTGTCAATCGATTCGTTATTATGGTCCGGATGACATAGACTATATTGTATGTACGAACAAAATCAATATTATTAGGATAGAATAGAATAAACCTTTATTCAAATGATACTTTTACAAAGTGCTTTCGAATCTCGAATCCATTGGGATAAGTATAACATCGAACTCGATATTAAATTTGGACATATCCAAATATTATTACAACAATCAAATATATTCCCATTAGATATCCAAGGGTTCCAGTTTACAACTTTCCCGACGCAAAAAGAGTCTGCCTGTCTGTCTGTGTGTGTGTCTGTCTGTGGCATCGTAGCGCTCAAACGGATGGACCGATTTCGATGCGGTATTTTTTCATTTGAAAGCCAATTTCCTTGCGGTGGTTCTTAGCTATGATTGGTTAATATCGGTCCAGCAGTGTAAGAGTATCAGCTCTTTTCCAAAATGATGTAAGTAAGGCTTTTTTGGCGTACCTATGATTACTCGACTAAGTGCTTATATGCGTATAATCGTTAAATGACAATTAATTGATAACTTCGACCTGATGCTGCAACCAGAATCATACATAGTCCGGCCATAGATTCACATTTCGGGGGTGTTTTAAATTTTTTATTTACGCTTGTTAGTGACCACTAGTTTGTCACGTTTGATCTTTAAAATGAATTTGGAGTTAAAAAGAGAGCGGGATAAACAGTTAGTTTTAAAATGCGTTGGTTTTGCACAAAAAAGCGTTTTGGTTAAGGGCATGTGCTTCACAACATCTGCTCGTAACTTTATCGGTGCTATTTTGTGCAGCTGCCACGAGATCCTAAGACGAGATCTTTATTTTTATTTAAGTCAAATAGGTGGGTTGTTTATCTTTAAAGTGATTTGGAAAATTCATATTTAAACTACATAGTTAGTTTACCTTAAGTAAACATAGATCTATACTATATTTATGTTTATTTAAGGTAAATGTAACTTTTTTATTCGATGACAATGGCAAGATATTGGATAAAAGCATTGCGGCGTTACTTTGCGGAATTGCATGATATTATTTAAAGAAAAAATATTAACAAAGAAACTAAGATGGTAGCGGGCTAACTTGGAAGGGTTATGGCAGTGTACATTCAACCCGTACCACAGAATATATAATAGTACTACGTACCCGTACCTCTAATCTGTTTAATCTGTACTACAAGTCATCTTGCCGGAACGCTCAATTGCTTTGCGGCACGTCTTTCATGGTAGGGTGGTAACTAGCCACGCACAAAGCCTTCCACCAGCCCAGAGCAGAGACAATACAGAAATTAAAAATTCCCAAATTGCCTCCGCCGGGAATCGAACCCGAGACCTCCCAGTTATAAGACCACAGCGCTCACCACTGCGCCAGGGAGGTCGACAACTCGCGAGATTCTTCTGAATAACATATCATATTCATAAGAAACAGATTGTGTGCCTATCACACGAAATTATAGGCCTTAAGAGTAGTGTCTAGTGACGAAACGCGACGCGAGTAGGTATTTTCCAAAATGCTATCTGTTTCACAACGCTTCGCTGCCCGACCCGCATCGTGCGATAGAGAGAGTTGCAAGTCCAGGAGTTATTTGCCTAAATTTTATTCTTGAAATATTGTTTCGGGTCATAACGTTTTTACCCCCCTAAACGTTTACAAAATTAGACAATTTTGGTCTCATTAGATTCAGTACACCTTAATCTAGGCTCGTACGTTTCATTTTTTTAGTATTTCAGTTTAGTTAAATTTAAAAAAATAAAATTAGTCGAGGAAGTTTTTTAGTCAAAAATATGGATATTTAGTCACTAATAACTTTTAACTTAAGCAATATTTCTTTAAAATTAAAACGTACGGGCATAGTTTTTCATTGTATCTGCAACATTTCAAAAAATTATGAACATTGGACAACATTTACGGGTAGCAAAACGTTATCGCTTTTTGTCACTTTTTGTATGAAAATTTTCAACTAGACAATCCTCTTAACTACCGGGGTCAAAGGCCGGTCAACCCGGCTCGTTTAGACTATTACCACACTTTACCACGGCGCTCACGGGGTGTGACGACCCGTGAGAATCCGACATGGGAATCTGTTCTATCGAACCCGCCTATTTGTAAGGCCTGGTATCGCGTGTTTTGTCTTTGAGCATTTTGCGCGGCTTGGCGGTCTGGCAGATATTAAATCCAATAAAATCCAAGATTATGTAATGAATATGATGAAAAATCGACTCCTCTCAGCATAGGATAATTTAATAATCTTGTCATGAATTGAATACAAAGTGCACACCACATTAAAAATAAAAAAAAATATATTAACTTAAAATAAACAACAAAAGGGTGCAACTGGCGGTCTATCGCATTATGAAGCGTAATCTTCCTAAAATATTAAAAGAAAACAAGAACGAAAAGAATTATAATATTATATTATAAATTCAAATATACTTCTTGAATCAGCCTATTTACCTACTAGTACCTATTTATTCGTAAATCAATGACTAGATTTTAATAAAATAATTATTGAGTTTTAATGACGCGATGTACAATATGTTAATCCACAAAATTTAAATATGAATGTAACCTTTTACTTTTTTCTATCACCAGATGGGCTCGATTATTTTTTTGCGAAAAGGATCAGCCTGGTTGTTCAGTTCAGCGCAGAAATACTCCAGTATTTTTGGCACTATTCCGCGCGGGCATGATTTGCATAGTAATTTTATTTAAAGAGATATTATTTTAAGTTTTACTGTAACATTTGAATCAAAAAAGTGATATAATTAGATCGTCTTGGATGATTCAGTAATTAGAATCTTGTTTAGATTTAATTAATCTTGTTTAATTTAATGAATTCAAATTCACGAATTCAAGGACTTCACCTAATTGAGATTGAGACAGTTAATTGAGTGGAATTATGACTTTTTGTAACGCAATGACCGAGTTATACCTTAATAGAATACTCAATACATAGCATGTAGGTAACTTATTCGATAATTATTCATACATGGGTATTCTTATTACTACTTGAGTAATATTTTTTTCAATATACAGCAGTCTAGTAGATTAAAATCAATAAGAGATGAGAGGAATTTTCTCACGATTATAAAAATGATAAATTGTTCCAGTTAATCTATAAAATTATTTATTGATAAGTACATACTAATTATTTTTTCTTTATTTAAAAATGGCTGATCATTAATTAGCTGATGATTAAAATCTTCCAATTCGCATTGGGCTGTGGGCCAGCGCAGCATGGTGGCCTATAATCCTTCTCTGAAAGGAGACCTGCGCTCAATAGAAAGACGTAATGCCAAAGATGCATTGCTCATGATGATGATGATGATTGGCTCAATTTCGTGTATGCATCATTATACGTTTACGTATGTACGATAGGTTCCATAACGCTCCATATTAAAACCGGTTGTATTGAATCTGTCACTAAATCAAGGATTATTTGATTGTATTGATTTAGTGATTTACTTTGACGCTAATTGCATTGAATACGAATCAATGGTATTACTTTTAGATAATTGGTACGCAGCAGGGTAAATATCTACGTAAACGTATAAGAATGCATACACGAAATTGAGAGCTCTAATTCAATGCTGTTATGATTTATTTTACTTTGACGGTAATGTCATCGAATACGATTACGATCAATGGAATAACTTTAGACAATCGCATCTCTAGCTGGTATTCAAAATTTTGACGCCTTTTCTTCTTTCCTACAAGAATTTCGATACAAAATTTCAATTCTCGTATAAACGAGGCTGTATGGTCTTTGACCTTTGCCTGTAAAAAATACTTTTTCATCATACCTATTCGAAAAACGAATATTGGCTTCAGAGGACAGCGGGAGCAAAATTTCATTTTAACCCCATGGGACTTTTCATTTCTCTCTCCTGATTGGTCCGCGTTATAGTGCTTTAGCATACTTAAGCACTAACGCGGACCAATCAGAAGAGAGAATTCAAAAATGTGTCGAAATTCAAAAATGTTTGAGAAGCTGTTGTCTACGATACCTAAGTCACGTGATCAAATTTGTCGATTAGACATATACGCCCATACTTCCAACATAAATATTAATGTTTAATTATTTCATAAAAATTTATTTGTGTTTTATTTAAACTTTCAATATACGTATTGGGCTCATAATATAGGCTCAGGGTCACCCAGCGAGCGATGGAGAGAGCAATTCTCGGTATATCTCTGCGAGATCAAATCAGAAATGAGGAGATTCGTAGGAGAACCAAAGTCACCGACATAGCTCAGCGTGTCGCGAAACTGAAGTGGAACTGGGCGGAGCACATAGTTCGAAGAACTGATGGTCGTTGGGGTCCCAAGGTGTTGGAGTGGCGACCCCGCACCGGGAAACGCAGTGTTGGCAGACCCCCCACCAGGTGGACCGACGACATCAAACGAGTCGCAGGGAGCCGCTGGATTCAAGCGGCGCAAGACCGAAGCCTGTGGAAGTCCATGCAGGAGACCTTTGTGCAGCAGTGGACGTCTATAGGTTGATAAAGAAAGAAGAAGAAGATACGTATTGGTAATGTCTATACTCTATACAGTATACATAGTAGGTTGATACCCCTAGCTTTTTCTCATAGGTAATGATGAAAAATGGTGTGTGTCATTCGGGGCCAAAATATTTTGTTCTCGGGCGGCGTATATTGAATTCCTCGCTACGCTCTGAATTCAAAATAACGCCCTCGGGGAACAAAAAATTCCTTTGGCCCCATATAACACAAATAACTATTGTATTGAAGTCACTGAATCAA
The DNA here is from genome assembly GCA_029955525.1 of Oeneis ivallda. Classification (NCBI taxonomy): domain Eukaryota; kingdom Metazoa; phylum Arthropoda; class Insecta; order Lepidoptera; family Nymphalidae; genus Oeneis; species Oeneis ivallda. The sequence continues at coordinate 14,440,732 of JARPMR010000022.1, forward strand.
TGTTATTTTACAAAAACAGTAAAGCGTACTCAATCTGTTTGGCCACGGTAGCGATCGAACCTGGTTCAATGATTCCGAAGCTTTTCTGTGTAAATTTTAATTACACGCCAGTGTTTAGTTAAGCCTAACTCTTGAGAATTGGTTCTAAATTAAGCTTGTTGCTTAGGCAGATGTTGTGATAGGTATACAGTAATTACAGTTATGTCATGTAATTTTAAAAGTAATTTACTAGCATAACCTAAGCAGCAGGTCTAGCATGCACGTCGAAGTGATATCTCGCGAAGAGAGAGAGAGATATATATATTATCGATGTAGACTGATTTCTCGTTTACTCTTCTAAACTTCAAAATTCGAGAAAATCGCCCGGCCAATGTTAGAGTTCGTAGAGAAAAATAGAGAAAATAATTTTATTTCTACTTTTGACGTAACGAGACGAATCATGGTGTGCAATCATGTAAGTTTCGATAGAGATAATATTATATAGATAATACGAGAAAAGGGGTACACAAAATTTACTCGCGCGTGCAAGCTAGGCCTGCAGTAAAGCTAACATGCGCGCCACGAGAAAATTTTGTCCACACATCTACTCGTGAATCTCTAAGGGATATCACGAGAAAACAGGCAAACAAAATTTTCTCGTGGCGTGCATGTTAGCCCTACAGGTCAGGAGAGCGAAACATTTTCAGAATATTAAAAAAATAATACTATGCAAACCGAGTAGAGCTATTTACTCCTTGGCTTTTTGTGAAGATATTTTTATGAGTTAAAATTTTGGATTAATTTAATTATTTGTAGTTTAACCACGTTTGTCTAGTCTCGCCGAAACAGTAATAACAGAAGACACGATTTTATCGTCACGTAGCTACCGTCTGTGGGAACTCTTCACTCTGTTTCGCCGATAACTTGCTCTGATTTATTATTTACTCACAATTTATCACAAAATAAATCCCACTATCTCATTGTAAGTTTGCTAACAAGTCACGCAAAAGTCCTACCGACAGTCCCATTGCGTATTTTATCGACGAAACTTTGGTGAAATATGTTTTCTGAAGGCACTGTTGAAACATTCATTCGCCGAAGAGATTATATTCTGCTTTTCTATTTGTCGAGTTCGAGCGAGCTCCTATTGATATGAAAAACTTTTCTTATCTGCTGTACCTACCTACTTATAACATAAACATAGTATGTACTTAGATTGGTACATAGTATGTTTATTATACATCATATTTTGACGTTAATCCGTAATCGTTCTTACATACAATTTATTAATTACATATATTAATTATTTTATTTTAATATTGCGAGACTATTTAACGGCGCGGGCTGCTTTTAGTAGCTGCGATCGGCGTTTGGCGTTCGAACGCGGCATCAAGCTTCCAACTAAAAATCTCAACGGATGGATTTTAACGGCTTTTATATTGGCAATCTGTCAAAATTTCAAATTAATTCATCGGTCAACGTTAACTGAAAGATGGTGAAAGAGGCGCTGAAGATAAGTACTTACTACTTATGGCTGCCCCATTTCAAAAAATTGTATTTGCCAAAAATGTAAATTGGAGTTTTTTTTAGCTACAACGTATTTCCTATGTCCCCAAAAATAAGAATTTGAGTTTTTTTAGCTTAGCTTAGCCAATTCTCATTTTTGGGGACATACTTACTAGGTTTTGAAATGGGGCAGCCGCTTACCTCTGCTTATTGTCAAAAGTTAAATTCCGAACCTAAACTAAACCATGAATAAACATAAAAACAGAGAAATTCTTGAATACGTAATGGCTAGTAGATACGTTTACGTACCCGAATATTGGATACGACAAATATTTTCGACGAGACCCAGTGTGTAATAAGTCCTACTTTATTTGATTTCTGTTTGTCTAATTCCAATAAGAAGCCATAGCTGATTTAGGATCGGTAGTCGCTTGGAAGCAACCAATCCTAAATCTATGTAAGAAGCTTTTGTTTTCCCGGGTGATTGGCAGAAATATTTTTAGGGCTCCTACTTCCGAAGTAGATACTAGATAGGGCAATTGGGTATTTGACAGATATTTTTTTAAGTATTTGAAATAACGTTTTTAAATATTATAACACAATGCCATTTCTCTTTTTTAAATATCTTTACTAGTCTCGAAATAATAAGCTGTTTTACTGTGACTGTATTTGTCGCTTTCTAAAACGAAATTTTCTGTGGAGCGTGTATGGAGCTGCTACCCCCGTAGCCAAGTTACACTTCGTTGTATCTATTCTTTTCTTACGATCGTTGACGCTTGAAGTTTTGGCTAGGACTAGACTAGATAGCGCTGCCGCTGATCAAAGACAGAAGTGTATTGATAATATTTCGCGGCATTTTGTACTGTTTTTTTTTAGCATTTAAAACATTTATTATACAAAATGCCGCGAAATATTATCAATACACTTCTGTCTGATTAGCTGCAGCGCCATCTAGTCTAGCCCTCGCCAAAAGTTCAAGAACACGACACCGCTCCGCTCGCGGCTGCGACTTGCCCGCCTGCGACGCGGGGACCCCGGACCGACACCGGTCCCGCGCACGGCAGCGACCCTATCGCCCGTAGCGCGGGTCCACCCTCTGGACCCGACACCGCTCCGCTCGCGGCGGCAACCTTGCCCGCCAGCGAGCGGGGCCACTGCACTGACATTCAGCCACAAGGCCCCTACTCAAGCTGAATAGGAGCCTCAGCCGCCGTGGATTGCCAAGACGGCTGAAAACTCATCACCGGGGAAGTGCTCTTCCCCGCGACCCGCCCGGGTAATGAGGCCATGCCTCGAAGCCCGCACCCTCCGCTGGCCTCGGCCAGTGAAGATGACCCGCGCTCTCGTGAAAGATCGTAGAAAGAGAATAAATACAACGAAGTGTAACTTGGCTACACTAGCGGCACGCTATGATGGCCGGTTTGACGTTTGTCCGCTCATGAAGTTCCGTATTAATTGATAACGACTTTGAAGGAAATAATTGTATTACTTTATTGACGATAGTGATGTGCAGAGATTCATAAATTTTATCGAATGTAGTTTTAGGTTTAGGACTCAAAATTTATTTATTAAATTGATTTCTAAAATGTATACAAGTGTAGAAAAATCAGTTTGCACCATTTAAGGGGTGAATGTACTTGTGAATATGAACAATTTTCACTATGTGGACAAACCTCTGAAATCGCAAAAAAATATCAGCTGTTTCATACAAAAGGTAAAATTTTTATTTTTATATGATATATACCACAACTCGGCATTTGGTTTTCTAAATTGAAAATTTTTAAAAATGGAATCTAATACGATCGTCACATAGGATCGCTGGCTAGCACAACTACTACCTCCGGCAAACTCGCGTCAATGCTCAATGCAAAACAAAGCAGTTTCGAATTGACGTTGCTTCGAAAAGTATAAACTGTCAGTGCAATGCGATTGTGATATAGTTTTGACCTGGCTTTGGATTTCAAATATTGATACTACATTACTGTTGACCCTTGCTCGTTAATTTGGACTCTGTTCAAGCCCTTTGTTGTGGATTTCGTCGATATGACCGAACGTACGCAGAGAACTGTTCTAAATAGTCAGACACGTGAGTTCGTAATACGGCTTCGTAACTATTTCGATCGTGAAGCTCAAAATGGAGGGCCAATTTTACCTATAACGTCAGTGGTTGAACGCGTAGCTGATGCGCTTAATATTGGACAACGAACTGTTAGACGGATAACTAAAAAAAAATATGGCGAGACTGGCACAGAAGAAAATAAACTTCACACACCAAAAAAGAGAAAACGAGCAAAACCAGTCGTAGGCATCGATAGCTTTGATGCCGATGCTATCCGAAGACATGTTTACGGCTACTATTTACAGAAGGAGTATCCAACAAGAAAAAAGTTGGTGCATTCACTGAAGGAAGCTGGATTATTCTTCGGTGGGGAAAGTTCTTTAACGAAGATTTTGAAGACCATTGGATTTCGATACAAAAAATGTAACAAACGCAAAATATAGATGGAAAGATTTGATATAGCGATGGCAAGGTATACTTTTTTACGGCAAGTGAAAGAAATCAAAAATTGGCAAAATGTTGTGTTCTTGGATGAAACAGGGCTTAATGCTAACCATACTGTAGGCCGTTCTTGGAACGATGACACAGCAGCATCTACTTCCAAAGTTCCTGTAGGAAAAGGATCGCGACTTATAATTTGTCACGCCGGAACCATCAACGGGTTTGTCGAAGGTTCTCTCATGGCTTTTGCGTCAAAAACCACTGGAGACTATCATGAAGACATGAATGGAGAAAAGTTTACTGAATGGTTTACCTCAATGTTGTGTAGCCTCCCTGAACCATCTATTATAATTATGGACAACGCCCCATACCACTCGATGCAAATTGACAAGCCACCTGCCCAATCCCAAAAGAAAGCTGATATCGTCGCATGGCTTCGTAAAAATGGCGTAGATGCAAACATGAATATGTTAAAAGCGGAATTAGTACGTCTTTTAAAAGAAAACAAACCAACCAAGATCCGATACGTCATTGACGAAATAGCATTAGAACATGGGCACAGAGTTATACGGTTACCGCCTTACCATTGTGAGTATAATGCGATTGAGTTGGTGTGGGCTCAAATTAAGGGATATGCTGCAAGACACAATACAGAACCCCCATTTACCACAAAAAAAATGCTAAAATTATTAGAAGAAGCTTGTGAACATGTGACTAAAGGAGACTGGGAAAAGGTTGTGAATAGAACTGTTAAATTAATAAGGGAAGATTATGAAAGAGATGTGAAAATAGATAATATTATAGAAAACGAACATATAATTATTAATGTAGGTGATGATAGCAGTGACGACAGTGAAAATAGTAGTATGGACGAATCTAATTAATTATGGCCTTTTGTGGCACCTTTTTTGGTATCTTTTGTATTCATATGTTTCTTGTGTGCATATAAAGTATGTATATTCATTTTCATTCAAATATTCAGTTCGTTCAAATAAATTAAATAAACATATACATTTTTGTTTTATTAAACCTATTTAATCAGGTACAAAAACAAAACTTAATTGTTTTTTGTTCGAGAATAAATTGACATTCCACATCACTATTGTAATGTGTCAAACCGGCCATCATAGCGTGCCGCTAGTTTAGAGGGGCTGAATTGTAACATCACACTTCAGTAGCGCTCTCTCTGTCTAACAGGAAACTTAAAAGCTCTATAACTTATTTGTTTTTGGATCGATTTATTTTCTGTTTTTACAAATGTTATTCTTACATGTTACATTTTCGATTATAAAATATAATGAATATCAACATTTTGACCACAGTCAAATACTTACCCAATTAGAAAATGAATGAAATTCGAGCAAAAGTACAACAAAGGACTCTCTCTGTCTGGTGATTCGCTGATTTGATTAGTCCCATTCAGCGAGTGGCCTAATTGCTGTTAATTTGTTTCATTGAACTCTTTCGATGAATGAACTCCTGCCAGTAAGTGAATCGAAATTTCAAGCAGTCATAAATTATGGTGCAACTTACAATATCAAAAATAAACAGCCGAGTACGTGTCGGGCCACACGTTGTGTAGAGTTCCCTAGTTGCCCTTAACAATATACGTAAAATGTTTATTTTTACATTTAAAATAGGCTGAATCTATTAATACGGGTACTGTACGAACAATTTATAATTATTAATACCGTTACCGTACGAACAATTTATAATTATTCGTACAGAAGTCGGACGAATAATTTTGGTCAAATATTTGAATCGTGCTACCAGAATTTGGGGGAGGGGAGGGGGGAGGGAGGGAGGGATCTTTTATGTTCTAACCTAACCTAACCTAACTTTAGTTTTTGCACAGTCTGGTGGTGGTTCTCCCAACGTGTTACAGTGTAACTAATTTAAAAAAAATTGACAAATAAAAAACAAGCTAATCATCCAATTCATTCTTAATTTAAAAAAAAATTCTACATGTGGAATTTAAAAAAAGTGTGTGTGTCAGCTCCGACGCACGACTGGAGTTTACTCCTTAAGTACAATTGTCTAAACATACGCAAAAAGTTAATTAAAAAAAAGTTAATGATTTTCCGATGTGCCAACCCTAAACCGCAACGTCGTAATGCATTCGCGGCGCTCGCTGCGTCTCGGCGCCGCTCGGACCCGATCGGTACGCGCTCGGCTTCCCTCTGAAAGCTCTTTCGCATTCGGACTCAAGCGAAAACCAACCTTATTTACTCAACATTAGGGTAGAAATTTGCATCGTTGTGAAAAACGTAACGAGGTCATTCATAAGTAGATTTTACTCCTCGAATTTTTCTAATACCGGGCGCCTTATGTATGAAAATCGATTCTTAAGGAGTAAACTCCAAAAATAAAATTGAGAATAGAAAAAAAAAAATAAAAATAAAAATGAAAATAGAAAATTCAGTCTGTCGAGACGGGATTCGAATCATCGACTGTTAACTATTAGGCGACTGCATAAGCCACTAGGCTACGGAGTTCTGATATAGTAGGTACCGCGAAAATAACGAACAAAATGCCTTCAAAAAAATTGAAGAACTGTACGAATAAATATAATTTATTCGTCCAGTACCCGTACAACTAGTCACTCCGCTTAAAATAACATTACCAAGTTATGCAAACACCATCTACGTCATTTGCTATGGAAATGGAATTCTTCTCTGAGAGAGTTACAGCGAGATTCGAGACAATATATTTATTTCATTAGCAGAACTCTGACTTTTCGCAGTTATGTGCGTTTAAGTAATTGAATATCACATGCTTCAATGGCGAAGGAAAACATCACGAGGAAACTTGCACACCTGAGAGTTCTCCATAATGTTATCAAAGGTGTGAGAAGCCAGCGTGGTGGACTATGGCCTGTAACCCTTCTCTGATAGGAGACTTCTCTGAGAGTGCTAACATGCGGCGCCTCGGCTAAAATGTGCGTAAGGCGACGTTTTAGCATACGCGATTCGCCGCGCTACGCGCGGTGCGTCGCTCGCTCGCTCTCTCTCGCCCTCATACCTTAGCCATATCGCGCGACGGCTCACGCGACGCGCCGAACCGCGCATCGCGCGGCGAATCGCCTATGCTAAAACGTCGCCTAACGAGAAAACTTTGTCTACTCATTTACTCGTAAAAAGGGATATCACGAGAAAACGGATAGGCAAGATTTTTTCGTGGCGCACATGCTAGCTCTACTGCACTCAGTAGTAAATCTTTAATGGGTTGCTCATGATGATGATGATGATGTTGAAGATGATGAAATGACGATGATTATATTAAAATTTGTTTCCTTTTAACTCTGTCTCAAATCCGGACGCTATAGATCTCAAGCCTTGGACATTAGACTTGCGCTCCCTCTTACTGAAAATGCGCAAGATTTTTAAGCTATTGCATAGCTTTTATCGCGGGCTTTGAACTAGGACAAACAGTTTGAGCGCGGCGACCGAATCAAGAAATTCCGTAACGAAAAAAAACCTAACACCGTCGTTCAGTAAGCATTCAACATTTTAGACGTTTTCAAGTAGCTCTATTTGGCGCAGTGGGCGAGCGGCCGCTTTCTTTACCATATGGTGTATGATGTCGCAGGTTCGAAACTCACTCGCGAAGTAGTGACTGTTCGCTTTTCTTGTTTGTTTGTTTTTAATTTTTTTTTGCATAATTTTTATTATGCAAAAAAATATTGCATAAATATTATAATTGCATAAGTTGATAAAAAAATGCTATGCAATAGCTTTACCGCGGCAGTCCCGGAGTGCCACTTTTTTTTTTTTGTATTTAATTGTAAATCTAAATGAATGACATCACCGTCTATTATAAAAGTACTTGAGGATGACTTGAGACGCCCGCTCGTTATTCATCATTCATCATTAATCACGGTAACTACAGAGTAAGTCAGACATATCCAAACATACGCCCACACTGACAATATTATTTATCAAGAATCTTACATCCCAGTATGGAAGCAGTATGGTTACAACATGTTATTTACTTATTTACATACACATACATCAGCGTGGATCTACATAACACATAAAATGCATGTAAAACTTAACGTTTGTTTGAAGTGAAAGAAAGAAAGTAAGGTTTTTCACTAGGACAAAAATTGACATCTATCACCATTTCCAAGTACCTAAGCTATAATAACGACGAAGTATAATAAAGTTGAAGATAAACTTTAATATAAAAATTAATAATAAGCTAAACTTTAAGTTTTTATATAGTTTAAGCTATAATAAAGTTGAAGTTTTGACAGATCGCCGGTACAAAAACTGACAAAAATACAACTTTATTCATCGGTTATTCTAATTAGGTACCTACTAGCTTTTGTTCCCGACTTCGTCCGCGTAGAGTTACGAGGTAGGTTTCAAGTTTAAGGACTTGCAAGTCTAAAATAAAGCCTATATCACTCTCCAGGTCCTCCACTAGTCCCAATTCCCATGCAAAAAATCACGTCGATCCGTAGCTCTGTTGCGGCGCGATTGAAGGACAAACCAACAAACATACTTTCGCATAATATTAGTATGAAGTATGATTAAGGATTTTTTGCAAAATACAGCCTAGATTTCCGAGTTACGAGTACATGTTCACTGGCTGTATATTGGTTTCTTAAATTCCAGTTCTATTATTATCAAAAAATATACAATTCTTATCTTATTATTTCCGCTGTAGTTCTATGTATATGATGACCTTTTGTTGTTACTTGTTAGGAATAAAATTTGTTTAATGATAGTGGTCCAATTAGATATCATGACATGCATTTGTTTAAGAAGATCGCATAAGTACAATCAAAGACATGACGTAATAAAAACAATACATATAAAGCTTAGAAATCGATATTTTTAATATTTTTTTATGATCCACTAGATTGTTCCAAAATAATGTAAATATAAATCTAAACTACTATAGACACTACTACCTGATAATTAAACTACAACAATGTTTTGCCTGAACAAAAATTAGTGATTTCAACTACATAATAACGTAGATAAAATCGCAAGAACTTATGACCAGAATTGCTCCTAAAAAACGTACAAACATTTTTGTAAACTAGGATTACCTAGAACTAGGAAAACCTATTTGAAACTTTTTTAACACATTTTTCCAAAAAGGGGAATTTTGATAAAACAGTTTTGCACTTGCAGCAAATGAGATTGGCTACATGCTTGTTAAAAGAGTGACGATAAACCAGTGGTGAGCATATCTACATGGAGGAAAATATACTTCAGCCTCTATTGGTTTTCGATTACTATCTTACAAACTAAAAACATACTTTCTTCTTAGAAACTAATAGTAAATTATTTCCTGGCATGTGCCGATCTTAGTAAAGCAGCCGCCCACGAAATTAGCTCTATTCATCGCTTTCAAGGTTTATGTCTAATTGAAAGACGCATGCACCATCCGCGCTCATTTCAAAACCTTCAGGACAGTCGTCTACCACATCAGTTACTATCACTTCTCTGTCTTTTAGTGAAGGATCAACATTTATTACAATATTCTCATTTTCCTTTGTAATAACACTATCAAATGATTTTTCATCGATATTATTTTCGTTTTTGTTTAAGTTTGCTTCTTCAGTATCGACCTTTTCTGAGTCTGTTAATTCGTGCGTCCCATCGTCAAAATCGTATGGTGATATTTGGCGACCGATTCTTGGTTCTATTCCAAATTCATATTCGTTTATATCGACGTTACCACCGTTCTGGTCAAAAATTATTGGCTTTAATTCTGTTGATGTAGGTATAACTTGATCTGTTCCTTGATTCGAATTAGTTATTGAATTATCTGGTATGATACCATTCCCAGGCATGGGTTTATTATTATGCGGTGGAATGATTTCGTTAACATTTATTGAAGGTTTTGAAACGGATACTAAAATATCATTATCATCTGTATTTTGAGGTTGAATTTGCTGTGGCATGTTCTTATTAACATGATAATTATTATTTGGCTTAAAATAATTATGTAGATTGATTAAGTTGCTTACATCACTGATCATTCCCTTTTTTACCTCCACTATTTCGTGCACTGTGTTTAAAATAACGTTTCCTTTGGCCAACTTATTTGCCTCTTCGCTTACCGTGCCAAAAAAATCCTTTATAAGCCCGCATTTTGCGCATAATAATATTGAAATTAAACAAACGATTATTGCAAACTTCATTTTAAACTATCACTGACACGTTTGCTCTGGTTTCTGTTTCGATCAATACTAGAGGAAATGCATGATAAAATATCATCATTATCATTAGTACGGGATATTGAGAGTGACCGGCCTTGATACTGGGTTTATTACAATTATTATTTATTTGCAAACTATTAATATGATAAGGATTAAATAAACATTGAAAGTTCAAGCAGAGAAACTGAACTGTGATAGCTAGGGTTTCGATTTTAGTTTTAAGTTATTTCAGTTCAAAATGAAGTATTACTGTAAGAACTCCTTGAATTAAAAAAAAAATAGTAATTGACCGAGCGAAGCGAGGTCTCTGAGTCTACTAGAGTGAATTTGCACTTGTCCGTCCGTCCGTCCGTCTGTCAGAGCCTTATAACTTTTGAATTACTGAACGTAATTACTTCAAATTTAGATATAATATGTAAACTGATGGCCTTCAGCCGAATATTGGATAAAAAATTATAAAAACCTTTATTTCAGGGGGGCTCTCATAGAAGTGAATGCGAAGAAAAAAAAATTTTATCGCCTTACATAAAATTGTTACATATCATTTTAAAGATAATTTTGAACCGAGTAAAAAAATATTTTTTTTTTAATTTTTCCCTTAAAATTGACGAAATGGGGGGCTTTCAAAGTGGCGATTTTATACGCTCGCTTGAAGACGCTCTTTAGGAAAATCCGCTTTGGATTTTCAAACTGATTTTATTTTTTTAGGTCACTTATATCCTGTACTTGAACAACAAATACTTAAATTATATGAATATTATAAAGAAACGAGATTATTTAATTTTTAATGGGCATCAGTAATTCATATAGCATCAACATAGCTTCACAATAATGCTAATAGATGGCGCAGTCAGTAACTATTCCCATGGAACTACGAGTTACGACTACGACCTATCCCAAAAACAGTTTTGCGTCGACCATTATTATTTAGTTACATAATATAATACAATAATTGTATTGTAATTTTTTTTGTACCATATTATTCAATTAAAATTATTTTTTAGTTAAATTTTAGTTAAATATTGTATATTTTCTATTCGCGTCGATAGATGACGATTTGTACAGATGCCCGTAACACGGTTTCACTCGTTAGTACCTACATAATAATTCAATGTTTTCACTAACGTTCCCTAACCTTTACGGGCTACCTATAAGTTAGGTGATGTTTTCTGTCAACTTATTTATCACGATCCTGTACGGGACACCTAAAAGGATATTGGGACGGATGTTAGGACTTAGGATTGTGTTTTGGAGCTACCTACGTAAAGAGACTCTTACATAGGGGATGATTTAGGTATGTTTGGTGAAAACGGGCATAATAATAATAATGTCAGTTTTGGTCGTCATGTATCGATTGAATGAATAATCATGGGATACCGTTACCGCGAGGTCTCAGTTCGGGGCGAACCACTAGTTTATATAATGTTTATCGACCGAGCGAAGCGAAGGACTCTGAGTTTACTTGAGTGAATTTGCACTTGTTCGTCCGTCCGTCCGTCCGTCCGTCCGTCCGTCCGTCCGTCCGTCCGTCCGTCCGTCTGTCAGAGCCTTATAACTTCTGAATTACTGAACGTAATTACTTCAATTTTAGATATGATATGTAAACCGATGGCCTCCAGCCGAAAATGGCTTAAAAAGTTATAAAAATCTATTTCAGGGGGGCTCTCATAGAAGCGAATGCGAAGTAAAATATATTTTTTTGCATTTCATAGGGTTGAAGTACCTCATTTTAAAGATAATTTGGAACAGAGTACAAAAGTATTTTTTTTTTCCTAAAATTGACGAAATGGAGGGCTTTCAAAGTGGAGATTGTATTAGAGGCTAGATCTCTAAAACCACTTTATTTTAAAACTTGAAGCTTACACATTATTTGAGTTATATTCTGTACTTGAACAACAAATACTCAGATTAGATAAATATTATAAAGAAACGAAATTATTTAAGTTTTAATGGGCATCAATGTTTTTAACAAAGCTTCACTATACTGTTAATAGATGGCGCTGTCTTTAATATTGTAAATACGCATCCCATCCACGAAAGCAGATGACGATTGACGTCATCAGATTCGGCGCGGTTTAATTACAATATAATATAGTTAAAACTACCTTATGGGAATTATGGGATACCGCGAGGTCTCAGCACATGAGTAAGGTAACAGAGTGGAAGCTACATACAAACGGCTCGCGGCGGGCTCACCCATACATAGCGCAACGCTGTGTGCGTGAGCTCTCACCGACACATTCACCGACACGCCGCTCAGGGTCAAACCGGTCCACTCAGGGTCAGAACGTAAGGGCTGACGGTCTTGCGTTTCTTCTTCTTCTTCTTCTTCTTCTTTATCAACCTATAGACGTCCACTGCTGGACAAAGGTCTCCTGCATGGACTTCCACAGGCTTCGGTCTTGCGCCGCTTGAATCCAGCGGCTCCCTGCGACTCGTTTGATGTCGTCGGTCCACCTGGTGGGGGGTCTGCCAACACTGCGCTTCCCGGTGCGGGGTCGCCACTCCAACACCTTGGGACCCCAACGACCATCAGTTCTTCGAACTATGCGTCATGAACATAGTCTTGCGTTTAGTGGAAATAAATAGACGAAGAGTGAGTGATTTAGATTTATTTGTGTACTTAAATAGTGTAAAAATGCCAAACTCTTGCACAGTTTGTTTAAAATAACCCAAAGACAATAAGGACATTTTTTTTTATGTCTGAGTACATATTGGTACGTATTAAATCTATACATATAATAAAACTGTAACTGGAAGATTTCTGTACATTTAATATATTTTGAAAATTTTAATTGGGGGATGCTTTACTAATTACTATCGATACTGAGCCCAAAACAGATTTTTATTTAATTTTTGTCTGTTTGTTTGTCCTTCTTTCACGTAAAAACTACCGCACAGATTTCTACAAAATTTTATACCGTGGTAGCTTATTACTCGGGTCAACATCTAGGCTTTTTTTATCCCGGAAAATCAAGGAGTTCCCGAGGGACTTTAAAAACTAAATCCACGCGGACAAAGTCGCGGGCATCAGCTAGTTAATTAATAAATAATATTAAAATTCTTTGTTATTCGACCGATTTCGTTTAAAATCGATATTTGGGCTTCCCTTTGGGTCAAAAAAGAGGAAATAGATGCCAAAATATTAAAGTCACCGCCATATTGAAATTTTTTGTTATTCGACCGATTTCGTTCAAAATCGATATTTGGGATTCCCTGGGGTCAAGAATTAGGAAATGGGTTCCAAAATTTTAAAAAGTCACCGCCATATTGAAATTCTTTGTTATTCGACCGATTTCGTTTAAAATCGATATTTGGGCTTCCCTTGGGTCAAAAAAGAGGAAATGGATGCCAAAATTTTAAAAAGTCACCGCCATATTGAAATTGTTTGTTATTCGACCGATTTCGTTCAAAATCGATATTTAGGATTGCCTGGGGTCAAGAATTAGAAAATGGGTTCCAAAATTTTAAAAAGTCACCGCCATATTGAAATTCTTTGTTATTCGACCGATTTCGTTCAAAATCCATATTTGGGCTTCCCTGGGGTCAAGAAAGAGGAAATGGATGCCAAAATTTTAAAAAGTCACCGCCATATTGAAATTGTTTGTTATTCGACCGATTTCGTTCAAAATCGATATTTAGGATTGCCTGGGGTCAAGAATTAGAAAATGGGTTCCAAAATTTTAAAAAGTCACCGCCATATTGAAATTCTTTGTTATACGTCAGATTTCGTTCAAAATCGATATTAAGGCTTCCCTGGGCCATTATTTGTGAAACAACATTAATTGTGAATTTATGGCAAAAATACTGATGTTCATTAAATAAAATAGTTTCTTTATATTTTTGTTAATTTAAGTATTTTTTGTTCAAGTTCAGAATATAACTGAAATTATACATAATTATACAAACTTTACAATATTTTTATTTTTTCCTTAAATTGTTGACATGCATCAGGTGACAACCCTAGCAGAATAGGTATACTTCTTCGACCTTGTTAGGAAGCTTCCTCTCTGTTCGGAATATTTACTCGTGTGGTCTCAGTTCGGGGCGAACCACTAGTTATTACATATTTATTCATAATATTATCATTACATTGGTTAAAATATTATTAAAAAAGTTATACAACTTACTATATTATATTATTAAAACATTTTATAGCTTCGATTATTCTCGATAGAAACTTAACATTTCATTTATTAGCACTCATTTGGTTTTATTTTTTTCTGTAACAGCTGGTTCTTTAGCTGATGTACTCTCAGAAATGAGAGATTCAGTGGTTGGTTCCTCAATATCTTTTTTTTCGTTTACTTTATTTGGAGTGGCAGCTTGTATATCTTTCTTTGGCTTTGCTTGTTCAGTAGTTTTTTCTTTGTTTTCATCTTGATTTGCTGGAGATGTTACTACTTGAGTTGTCGTATCTTCGGCTTTCTCGTCATTTTCTTCAGCTGGTTCATTATTTTTTGATTCATCATTCTTACTCGGACCAAGCAAATCACCTAAGTCTTCAACTATTCCTTTGGTTTGCTTATCAAGAGTACTCTCAATGTTTTTTACAGCATTTTCGTTCGATAAATCAAGTTTCAAACCGCCTAATAAACCGCATTTTACATAGAATATAAAAGAACTCAAACAAATGAAGATTATGAATTTCATTTTATGGCCGCGTTTGCCTCAGTTAAAGCTTTGACTGAAACTGGAGGAAATGCAAAATTATCATTATCATCGGCACAGGATATTGAGGGTAACTGGGGACAGCTGACAACCGAGTGCCGCAGGAATGAAAATTGGCGACAACTCTACTAACTGTGATAATTTTCTGATAGTATAGTAGCCTGTTATGGCGTTTTTCTATCCCTTGTTTAAGTCGCATACACACAGTATTGCTATTTAATGGCAAGAGTGTGAGGGACTTACTAGCCTAGTTGCGACAGTACATTAAAATTATTCGAATAGTTAGGCAATGTTGACTTTATAGTCTGTACCTGGATGAGTGTTAATATTCCAAGAAGACCTCTACCATCATTTGATTAATGAAAAGTCGTCATGACTCTTTTCATTAGATGTGGGGATTATAACGCAGAGAAAAAAAGTACGGTAAAAAAAAAAAAAGAATTTTTCACCGTTTGCTAACAAACTAAGCATATTTAAACTAAGTTTATAGGATTTGTATGCTGCAATAGGGTATTTGACTATATTAAAAATATCGTTTCATCTGGTGTCATCCTAAAAGATTATTATCTATAAACATTATTCCATACGACAAAACTAAAAAATAAAGCTTTATTTAAATAGAAAACATTAATTAAAATTGCTATAATGAAGAATGTTAATAGGTATGCCAAATCGCTTGAAATTTTGTCTCAGTAAAGCCTGTGTGTATATAAATGCACTAGTTTTTGTTGCAGTCAAAAATACCTAGTAGTTTTGATTTTATAGGCATTCAAAGTTTCGAAAAATATCGAGTCCCGCTACCAGTCACATGACCGCTTGTGACGTCATGTCACCACGCGCCGCGGCCCGCTTAGTATCAAGTCGCCAGCGGTTATAGTAGGCTTGCGCAGTATTTTGGTGTGTTTTATTATTAATTTATGTTATAGTTATTAAGCCGCGTATTTAAGTTAATAGTCTAGTAAATATTATTCGATTAATAAAATGGACGAAGGATTCGAAAAAGGGCAATCGGATAATCTACCTAAAATAGATGGATTAATGGTTGCGCATTATTTATCAACAAATAGTGATTTCGTTGCCGCCGAAATGCGAGGAATAAAAATGCAAAGGTAAGTAAACTTTCCTTGCTACTACCTACTTATGCTTAATAGTTTATCTGTTCTAAATTGTTTTATCAAAACAAAATACCCAACTAATGTCGTAATGGAAGAATGCATTATGCAACTCAAATAGTGGAAGTACCTACCTACCATTAAATTTTTACGTTAAAGACAACAAATATGTAAGAAATATGTATTATAGTTTTGTAGCTATAGGTAGGTACGTATGTATATTATATATCTTCTTAGTAAATTTAAATGAATACATACATTGATTTATTGCAAACTAGCTTCCGCCAGCAGCTTCGCCCCCGTTTCCCTCGGGAACTGTACATTTTCCCAGGATTAAAAGTAGCCTATGTATGTGTTATTCCAGCCTTTGTCCAGATCCGTTCAGTAGTTTTTGCGTGAAAGATAACAAACACACACACACTCATAAACTTTCGCATTTATAATATTAGTAGGAAGTAGGATAGGTACTTAGGATGTAGATGTAGTGGGTTGAACGTTACAGATGTACTAAACCTTTTTTATTTGTATTTTTTTACTAACAAAATACGTAAGGCCATTTTATTTAATTTATTTTTTATTGCATATGTAGATGTTTGAACAGATGTACTAAACCTTTTTTATTTATTTGTATTTTTTTACCAACAAAATACGTAAGGCCATCTATTTTTAGTTGAAATTTATTTCAGATCGACAAGAGACAGCTATGGCGATGATGCTTTTGGTTATGTTCAAGTAAAAAGAGTAGGTGATGTATGTACGGTTAAATGTAGAATCACGCCAGAACACCGCGTACGTACCACTGACCACACCTTATCATTGCAGTTTAGAATGCAATGAAAAGGATCAAGAAGTTTCAAATGTAACCTGCGAAGATTGTGCCGCCAGCAGAGGTGGCTGTAAACATACTATAGCATTTTTACAGTGGCTACATCGTCGAAGCGAGGAGCCTTCAACGACTGCTACCAAGTGTTATTGGAATTTTAACTTTTTTTGAATTGGAAATCTTGAAAATTGAAAATTTGAAAATTGGAATCGCATTTTAACGTCCTTTGGAACTATAAAAAACAACTTTTCCGGCGAATTGGTAGTTGTATTTTTACATTTAGGCACAACACATGATTTCCTAGTATTTGGATTGGACATTTTTAAAAGTATTTAAGTGTAATTTCGACGGCACGGGCGCGCGACCGCGAGTGAGTGAGCCAGACAGAGCGTGTTGTGCGATGACGTCACACGTCACCGGCAGCCCGCGTCGTGCGGTTACAACTTGTTTTACTTCTAAATCGGAAACTAATTGACGTATTGAAGTAATTCTTTCACTAGTATTTTTTATTTTTGACAGAGAATATGGAGTGCTAATAATCAAAACAAGTTAACATTCTTCATTCTGGCCATGTTCACGAGATCGAAAACGTTCTTGAATCTCGAATGACGTCACAGTTCACGCCACCTTTGGGCTTTGGAATTGTCATTGAACTGTGTGTGAACTGTGACGTCATGTAAACAAATGGAACGTTTCCGTGGCAATTTATTTTTTTGAATTTATTTCTCGATTTTTATGAAAAATACTGAAAATTATGCCGAAATAATAACGTTTTGATAGCTTCAGCATAGAATTATTAATATGATTGATTGATGATCAATTTAATATGATTTTCTAAAAGTAGTCAAATACCCTATTGGCATTAAAGCAATTGGCTGTTTATGTCTTCAAATTTTTATGTTTTCTGAGTAAGGTGTAAAAAGAAAAAGTTGCAAATGACTTGTTTTTTGAGGACGTGAACGAGTTTCAACATATTAAATGTACAAATTCAAACAACATGATTGAATAAAGCGATTGATCGAATTTGAAATTAATAATGATTTCCGCTGTTTTTAAATCAATATGTTAAATAAGGCATAATTTATACTGAGTAGCGTTATTCTAGGACATAATTGATAATCATATTCATTAAGTACAATTTGGCGCTCAATATTTTTTATCTGACTACGGAAAGCCTAAAGGAGGGTAATAATAGGTAACTTGGGTTTGGTGAAATAGTTGAAAAAATAAGTAACAGACCACAATGGTGTTTTTGCTTTTATATATTTTAGGTACTTATATTAGAATTTCAATGTGTGACAGTTATCCCTAGTCTACTCATTGCAAAATAATGTTATTTGTTTAACATTTGCATGAACTAGATTTAGGTGACCTAAGATAAACATAATTATCATGTATCGTGGTACCTATGTATCTAGTTTATATAAAACTAGCTTTTGCTCGCGACGTCGCTCACGTTAAGTTCGATTTTTCAAACCCCTATTTTACTCCCTTGGGGGCTGAATTTTCAAAAATCTTTCCATATTGGATACTATCTGTATGCCTTTCAGCCCAATCCGTCCAGTGGTTTGAGCTGTGCGTTGATATGTGCGAGTCAGTCAGTCAGTCACCTTTTCCTTTTTAACCGACTTCAAAAAGGAGGAGGTTCTCAATTCGTTGGAATATTTTTTTTTATGTATGTTCCCCGATTACTCGAAGACGCCTGAACCGATTTGGAAAAGTCTTTTTTTGTTTCAAAGGTTATACTTCCCAGGTGATTCCATTGAAATTTTATCGAAATCGGTCAAGCGGTTTTTAAAATACCAACAATATACTTTGTAGTGGCGCGGGCGTTTGAAGTCGGTTTTTTAAAAATAATTTTTTATATTAAATTATATATAAGTACATACATATATTTAACTAGGTTTTTTCCGCGACTTCGTAAACTTAGTAACAGTATATTTAACAGTATAGTACTTAGCCTGAATAAGGCAATATCTCGATGATATTATACAGTAGGGCTCACATGCGCGCCACGAGAAAATTTTGTCTACTAATTTTCTCGTGAATATCTAAGGGATATCATGAGATAACGGATAGACAAAATTATCACCTGGCGCGCATGCTAGCCCTAAATATGCCTGAATTTATGGCGTTTTGCTGCATCAATGCGTTTTAGCCAATAGTGAGAGAGTATCAGCTAATCAGAGAGGTACTTAAGTAGCGAATTGGGATTTTCATAATAATACAATTATTTATAGACAAACTAGCTGATGCCCGCGACTTCGTTCGCTTGGATTTAGATTTTAAAATCCCGCGGGAACTCTTTGATTTTCCGGGATAAAAAGTAGCCTATGTCACTCTCCTTGTCCATGTCACTCTCCTTGCACACAACAGCTATACCAATGCAAAAAATTACGTCCATCCGTAGCTTTGTTGCGGGCTGCGTCGTGATTGAAGGACAAAGCAACAAGCAAACACACTTTCGCATTCATAATATTGGTATGAGCATCCCACAGCAGACACAACTATACATATCTATTAGGTAATGGTTCCTTTGTTTTAATTACGGAACACTGAAAATACCTTCTTTTCATTAAAAACTGCTAGGTATTCATTAAAATACACACCTAGTTTACCTACCTAGTACCTACGTATTAGTACTTAATTAAAGTGCACTCGTAAAAGGTGGTAAATAGTGAAACGCAGTAAAAGGTCAGCAAACTTTACACGCGTGTTAACAAACCATATAAGTAAAGTATAAACAAACAGCACTAGCCTTTATATATAGCTGATAGTAAAATACCTACATGTGTTCAGCAATTTACTCTTTATGTAAATAAAATGCTCAGATGAATGTGTTAAAATTACCAACCTTTTTGAAGAGAATTTTTGTTTTACTAACGCGGATTTAACTTACAACACTGTAATAGTTCCATGTATAACAGCTTAACTGCTCTATAATTGTCCGTTTCCACAGGAAAAACTAAGAAAAGTATAGCATTATATCTGTAGTAGAGCAGTCAATTCAGTTTTGTTAAGAAATTTTGTATAACAGAATATTAGTACCAATATTATTAGTTACTAGCTTATGCACGCCACTCCATCCGCGTAGAGTTATGTTTTAAAAATCCTCTTTGTTTTCCCGATAATATTTCTGCATTTTATTTCTCAAATAATAAAATATTTCTTGTTGCGCATTTTTATACTGCACTCTAACTTAACTATCAGTAACTATACTCTATCACTAGAATTGATACTAATAATTACTATTATTAATTGGCGTAAAAAGACAGCGTCACTACTCTTGAGGGTCCGGGAAAGCGGCAACAGCATACTGCGCATGATAGCAGGGAAAATGGATAGTCCTCTGCTGTGGAAACTCACCCAGAGGACTAAATCTTTTTAAATACTAACATAATTTTAAGTTCAATTGTACTAACACCTGTGGACCTAGATGTCTTCTATCTTCTATCTTCTATAATTGACCGAGCGAAGCGAGGTCTCTGAGTCTACTAGGTGAATTTGCTCTTGTCCGTCCGTCCGTCCGTCCGTCTGTCAGAGCCTTATAACTTTTGAATTACTGAACGTAATTACTTCAAATTTAGATATAATATGTGAACTGATGGCCTTCAGCCGAATATTGCATAAAAAATTATAAAAACCTTTATTTCAGGGGGGCTCTCATAGAAGTGAATGCGAAGTAAAAAAAAAAATTATCGCGTTATATAAAATTGTAACATATCATATTAAAGATAATTTCGAACCGAGTACAAAAATATTTTTTTTTTATTTTTTCCTTTAAAATTGACGAAATGGGGGGCTTTCAAAGTGGCGATTTTATACGCTCGCTTGAAGACGCTCTCTAGCAAAATCCGCTACGTATTTTCAACCTGTTTTATTTTTATTATTTCACTTATATCCTGTACTTGAACAACAAATACTAAAATTATATGAATATTATAAAGAAACGAGATTATTTAATTTTTAATGGGCATCAGTAATTCATATAGCATCAACATAGCTTCACAATAATGCTAATAGATGGCGCAGTCATTACATTAGGCACTATTCCATGGAACTAGGAGATTACGACTACGACCTATCCCAAAAACAGTTTTGCGTCGACCATTATTATTTAGTTACATAATAATATAATACCATATTATTCAATTAAAATTATTTTTTAGTTAAATATCAAACTTATTGAAGTTTGATATTTAGTTAAATATCAAACTTATTGAAGTTTGATATTTAACTAAACAATAATTTGATGATTTAGGTATGTTTGGTGATAACGGGCATAATAATAATGTCAGGTTTGGTCGTCATGTATCGATTGAATGAATAATCATGGGATATCGTTACCGCGAGGTCTCAGTTCGGGGCGAACCACTAGTATAATAAAACTGTAACAGGTCCAATTCTGTACATTGAAGATATTTTGAAAATTTTTGTTTGAGGGCACTCTATAATCGGTACTTAAGCCAAAACATTTTTTTTTTTAATTTTTTGTCTGTCTGTCTGTCTGTCTGTCTGTATCTTGGCCGCGCATCACGCCGAAACTACTGGACGGATTTAAATGAAACTTGGCATGATTTAAGTTCATACTACGAGGTATAATATAGGGTACTTTTTATCCCGAAATTCAGCACGGTTCCCTTGGGAGAGGAGATGAAAGTCAAAATGTGTATTTAGCTGTAATTCATTAAGGCTTATTCCGATTTCATTCATTCTTTTTTTGTTAGAAAGCAGGTACTTTAGAGATTGTCCTGTAATTATTTCAAGGTCGTCAATTTAGTAGTTCAGAAATTATAGACATCACAATCTTCAGTATAAGGTCCAAATAACTTGAACCCCGAAATCTACAGGATACTTTGAATGTACGGCTCATCTCAAGCTGGCATGCGTACTTTATCGTATAACTATATAGCCATCGTGGATAGCCCTCAGCCCTGGCGTCAGATTTTGCCAAACGATCATTATACCTACATACTACATAGTAGGTATGGATGTAATACATCGTATGAACGTAATGTTACAGTGATTTCCTATGCAATTTAAATTCTAATCATACTAATATTATAAACTAGCTGATGCCCGCGACTTCGTCCGCGTGGATTTAGTTTTTAAAATCCCTCGTGAACACTGATTTTCCGGGATAAAAAGTAGCCTATGTCACTCTACAGGTCCTCAACTATAGTACCCATTCAAAAAATCACGTCGATTCGTGGCTCTGTTGTGGCGTGATTGAAGGACAAACCAACAAACAAACACACTTTCACATTTATAATATTAGTATGATTAGAATATTAAATTGCATAGGAAATCACTGTAACATTACGTTCATACGATGTATTACATCCATACCTACTATGTAGTATGTAGGTATAATGATCGTTTGGCAAAATCTGACGCCAGGGCTGAGGGCTATCCACGATGGCTATATAGTTATACGATAAAGTACGCATGCCAGCTTGAGATGAGCCGTACATTCAAAGTATCCTGTAGATTCCGGGGTTCAAGTTATTTGGCCTTATACTGAAGATTGTGATTTTTTTTATTTTTTTATTTTTATTAAAGTGTTTACCTACACTTAAGGAAAAATCAGAATAAATTTTTATAAACACATATCAAAAATTCCGAAGCCAGCGGGATTCGAACCCACATCTCTTGGGAAACGCGCCCGAGTGTGTTAGCCACTTACACTATAGCCACGGTCGAACTACACGTCAGCATCGAAATTAGTGATATGTATCTACTTTCTCAGTTTAAGCAACTGCTAGCGACATCTAGTAGCAACACGTTACAGTTATTGATCTACTTTCCAAGACCCCATATTGCAATGGAGCTCGTTAGGAACTAGAGATGCCACCTTGCTTTTTACTATTTATTTTTATAAAAGTGTTTACCTACACTTAAGGAAAAATCAGAATAAATTTTTATAAACACATATCAAAAATTCCGAAGCCAGCGGGATTCGAACCCACATCTCTTGGGAAACGCGCCCGAGTGTGTTAGCCACTTACACTATAGCCACGGTCGAACTACACGTCAGCATCGAAATTAGTGATATGTATCTACTTTCTCAGTTTAAGCAACTGCTCCTAACGAGCTCCATTGCAATATGGGGTCTTGGAAAGTAGATCAATAACTGTAACGTGTTGCTACTAGATGTCGCTAGCAGTTGCTTAAACTGAGAAAGTAGATACATATCACTAATTTCGATGCTGACGTGTAGTTCGACCGTGGCTATAGTGTAAGTGGCTAACACACTCGGGCGCGTTTCCCAAGAGATGTGGGTTCGAATCCCGCTGGCTTCGGAATTTTTGATATGTGTTTATAAAAATTTATTCTGATTTTTCCTTAAGTGTAGGTAAACACTTTAATAAAAATAAATAGTAAAAAGCAAGGTGGCATCTCTAGTTCCTAACGAGCTCCATTGCAATATGGGGTCTTGGAAAGTAGATCAATAACTGTAACGTGTTGCTACTAGATGTCGCTAGCAGTTGCTTAAACTGAGAAAGTAGATACATATCACTAATTTCGATGCTGACGTGTAGTTCGACCGTGGCTATAGTGTAAGTGGCTAACACACTCGGGCGCGTTTCCCAAGAGATGTGGGTTCGAATCCCGCTGGCTTCGGAATTTTTGATATGTGTTTATAAAAATTTATTCTGAAGATTGTGATGTCTATAATTTCTGAACTACTAAATTGACGACCTTGAAATAATTACAGGACAATCTCTAAAGTACCTGCTTTCTAACAAAAAAAGAATGAATGGAATCGGAATACGCCTTAATGAATTACAGCTAAATACACATTTTGACTTTCATCTCCTCTCCCAAGGGAACCGTGCTGAATTTCGGGATAAAAAGTATCCTATATTATACCTCGTAGTATGAACTTAAATCATGTCAAGTTTCATTTAAATCCGTCCAGTAGTTTCGGCGTGATGCGCGGCCAAGATACAGACAGACAGACAGACAGACAGACAGACAGACAGACAAAAAATTAAAAAAAAAATTGTTTTGGCTTTAGTATCGATTATAACTTAAAATTTTCAAAATATCTTCAATGTACAGAATTGGACCTGTTACAGTTTTATTATATTATAAATAAATGTGAAAGTGTGTTTGTTTGTTGGTTTGTCCTTCAATCACGCCACAACAGAGCCACGAATCGACGTGATTTTTTGCATGGCTACTATAGTTGAGGACCTGTAGAGTGACATAGGCTACTTTTTATCCCGGAAAATCAGTGTTCACGAGGGATTTTAAAAACTAAATCCACGCGGACGAAGTCGCGGGCATCAGCTAGTAATTAATAAATATAAATAAAAAAAATTACAATTACAGTAAACAATAAGTAGGTATCTCACATTAATTTCAAATTTTACCACACATTTACTCTGAGTTATTTAAAATGATGCTGATTTAAATTGTGTAGAATAGAATAGAAGATACATTTTTACAGTCATTTGTCATTTCTAAGTACCGAGTTAAAAGTTCTTTAGATAGATATACATATTTCTCTAGAATGCATAGACGTAGGTATACCACGGGCTTTTCATTAGCTTTCTAGCAACATTGCAAAGATCGTAAAACAGTTAAGTTATGCTAAGTGCATTCTAAGTTACGCAGAAGTTACGTCATTCAAAACGGACAGTAACGCACCACTGCAACTGTGAATGTTACCTCTACTTTGTTACATTAACTTCGACTACCAATTAACCGCAACTTCAAACTACCTTTGTCAATAATAAAATTAACATTTTAGGTAGTTATCGACGAAATAAAATAAAGTAGACAGCAAACAGTAGGTAAGTTGTCTACTTAATTCTTTGAGTATTAAACCAGCACTTAATACTCAAAGACTTAATTAAATGAGGTAGATAGATATACATATTATAATATAGAGATACACTTGTTAAACATAAAGCACTTTTTGCATCAGGGGTTAAAAACAGATATCATAATTTCATTCTCTATGTTTCTAAGTAAGTAGATATCTACTGAATTAAACCAAAAACTTGAAATTATTAGAGCACTAGCTGATGCCCGCGACTTCGTCCGCATGGATTTAGTTTTTAAAAATCCCGCGGGAACTCTTTCATTATCCGAGATAAAAAGTAGCTCTCCCGGTCTGAGGAACCACTACTACATCCATTACTATACCCATGCAAAAAATCGCATCAATCCGCTGTTCTGTTGCGACGTGATTGAAGGACAAACCAACAAACAAACACACTTTCTCATTTATAATATCAGTAATGCTTTATTATAACACTTTTATAACTGTCAAATTTTTTACTATACTTAACCAAAGACAAAATTACGTTTAGCTGTCATTTGCGTTTTGTTATTCCACTGTCATTTGCGTTTTGTTATTCCATGTCAGATGCGTTTTTCTTATACCAGGTTTTATAGTGACATGACGGAAACGCGGTCGAACGGGATAAAAAGTATCCTATGTCCGTCTCCTGGTTCTAAGCTACCTCTCCACCAATTTTCAGCCTAATCGGTTCATCCGTTCTTGAGTTATAAATAGTGTAACTAAAACCACTTTCTTTTATATATACCTATAGATTATGAGGCCTTTTTTTTTTTGGTTCTAAGTATTCAATACAAACTAGTTGATACCACTACCATCCATCGATGTTAGTAAAAGCATAGTGGTTAGGACTTTGTTCTTCTTTCGGGTGGTCCAGCGTTCGAGTCCCGGGCAGCTACTTTTGCAATAATATTTAAATTTCACTTGTTTTAATGGTAAGGGTAAACATTGCGAAAACTCTAGCTATAGTGTTCTCAAAAGTGTGCCAAGTCTGTCAATCTGTACATGGCCACAGCGTGGTGAATCTCCTAAACTCTTTACATTCTGAGAGGAGTGCTTTTTTTCCGTTATGAAGTACGGAACCCTAAAAGTGCTTTTTAGGTGCAT
Source organism: Oeneis ivallda (assembly GCA_029955525.1). Lineage (NCBI taxonomy): Eukaryota > Metazoa > Arthropoda > Insecta > Lepidoptera > Nymphalidae > Oeneis > Oeneis ivallda. The sequence continues at coordinate 14,466,421 of JARPMR010000022.1, forward strand.
ATTTAGGATAAGTTAAAAGGTAGGTGTAGCAGCAGCGCTGACAGGGCATTTTGGCGACCGAGTTTTACTAAACGTTTGGAACTGGCTTCGAGTCAGTTGTCCCTTACCGGCCACACACTTCACACTGTTCCACTGTAGGGTTTAGTAATTTTGTAATTTAATATTAATGTGCAATTGATTAAATATTTAAAGTCACGGAGTAACTTCTTTTAACAAGCCCTATAACCTTGATAGAGAACACGGCGCTACAGACGGAGTAGTAAGGAGATTCTCTAAACCGGTGACGCAATCATTTCCCACAGTAGGAAAGGTCCTATGTGTAAATTACCTTTTAAAAGTACCTTTGTATGTACTTACCTTGTTTGTTGTTCTTATCAACCAGATTAAATCAGACCTTAACATAATATTCTTCAAAGTCTCAAATTCTTCAAATACCCATTTGAATGAGATTCATTCCTCATTTGACAGTGGTTCGCCTTATTGGATTCGTTCGTGATGTCACTTTTTTAAGAGTGGTCACAGAAATGCTGAGAGCGGTCCATAAAAATTCTAATCTGCTGAAAATTGAAATAATGAAAACAGATAGGTATCGTAACGTATATGATTACGTAACGTCAATACTCAATAGGTAGGTATAAAAATTGCTTAAATGCACAAATGCAGTTTTTGTGTAATAAAACCTTGAAATTGATACTGCTCGCAATCAGGCTAGGTAGGTAGGTAACCTAGACTTTCGACTGGTTTTACTAAGGGTTTTGTAAGACATTAAACGACAACATTGCGCAACGCCTTTACCGAGCGGTGACTGAATCATAAACCCGCCATCGCTGGATATATTAATATTCTTTTTAAAAACCGACTTCAAACGCCGCACCACTGCAAAGTATAGGATTTTTAAAAACAGCTCAACCGATTTCGATAAAATTTAAATGGGACCACCTGGGAAGTATACCCTTTCAAAAAAAAAAATTTTCTACCTCCATTCCAAATTTCAGCCAAATCTTTTCATTCAAAAAGAGTAACAAACATTCATCCATCCATCTTCACAAACTTTCACATTATTATTATAATATTAGTAGGTTGGGATTGAAACGTACAAAACTCAAATAAGTCAAAGGATCGCCTGAGATCGACGCCTCCGAAAAGAACAAGGTCTTTGCCACTGAGATATCACCGTTTGAAGGTACATAAAGAAACCAAATATGGTAGGACGTATTATTGCTCCGAACTGAAAATAAGAAACTCCAAAATACCCTTTGTCCGTCCACTCGCGTACTCATTTATGTACGTCACGTTTACGATGCATTGTATGAAAGTGTAAACCAGATTTGTTTACGTCGAGATATCATAAATCGCCTCGTGGTCGCCATGTTGTTATTGTTTAGTTTTTGTCCTTAGTAAGGACAAAGGACAAAATAACGAATACTATTTAATCTATGCTTGTAACATTAAACTTTAGTCGATTAAAGTTTTCCAAATTAAGCGCTTTGAGTGTTTGAACCCTTTCAGCGTTGTATCTCGTGTCAAGTCAAACTCCAACAACGAGAGCGTCAACATGGCGCAGGGAAAAAGAATTTTTCACAAACTGCAAGATACTCTTGTCCATCATAATTAAAGCTCGTGTACTAAGCATCACCTTCTCTTCTTTTCTTTGGAACTCACTGTGGAAACACTGCATACATAGCATAGTATCTATTGAATTGTAAACCTGTTTTGAAAAGAGCAACCGCCGAGTTTCTTGCTGGTTCTTCTCGGCAGTAAGGGCATTCCGAACCAGTGGTAGACTCATCGACGATTCAAAAGCACTTCTAAAAAGTTTATTTGAATATAACAAACATTTCTATTCTATTATATTCTTCAATTGCGCGTTTTACAAACGAACATGTGTTTCAAATAACTGATAGGTTTTCATTCTACAATTTATAAGTACCATAATTAAAAAATCCTTCCAAAAAGTCCTACAGTTTTTCTGTGAATCAGAATATCACGATAATTTTTTATAGGTATAAAATGTAGAAGATAACTCAATGCAGATAAGCTACGGAAGCACAATGAACCTGTTCTTAGCATATTTATTTAGAAACGTGGAAGTATTACAAGGCTGTTGGCCAAATTGTAATAATTATGGTGATTAACCACGTACGCAAATGTGATTCATCTATCTATCTATCTTATATAAATAAAAACCGGCCAAGTGCGTGTCGGGCCACGCGCAGTGTAGGGTTCCGTAGTTGAAAGTCTCAACATACATTTTGAGTTCCATGGTTTAAATACTATAATATACTACAAAATATGCAACTTACACTACGTGTAATATCTAACTTAGAAAAACCGATATAACTCCTTCACTAATGAACCCTACTTAGCCGTGATAGTTTTCCTTTAAAATTCATTATATATACTACTGCTGTGAATTTTTTCTTGTATCCTATATACAACCATTTAGCTGGCAGAGGGGGGGGACACTTGACTCTAATAAAATTTAGCACTTTAAAATATCATATTTCACAAACGGATCCCTGAATTGAAAAATGGTGTTCCCACACCCACAACGTTTTTGAAAGACCTATTCAACGACACCCCACACTATGGGATAGATGAGAAAAAAAAAATTCATCCCCACTTTACATGTAGGGGAGGTACCCTAAAAAAAAATATTTTTCACAATTTTATTTCACCAATTTGTCGGCGTGATTGATATTTATACCCTTGTCAAATTACAGATTTCTAGTGCCAATAGTCTCTGAGCTAAACCGCGGACAGACAGACAGACAGACAGACAGACAGACAGACAGACAGACAGACGGACGGACATGGCGAAACTATAAGGGTTCCTTGTTTACTACGGAACCCTAAAAATGAATGTTGGTAAGCGCATAACTCAAGAATGGATGGACCAATTCGGTTAGTTAATTTTTTTGTATGTTCCTTAAGGTCCACGGAAGGTTTTAATAAAAAAAAAAATAAAAAAAAACAAACAAAGAAAATTTAATTTTTATTTTTAACTTTTGACAGAACGAAGTCTGTCCGGGCAGCTAGTAGAATATATATATCTGCTTGTTTATTATTATTGTGTATGATGTAGGATCTTGTTTATAACACAGATCTCAAGATGTTTTAGGTTCTTCACCGTTAAATCAAGTGATAAATTGCTTAAAACGCACATACCTGCAAAAGTGGCGAGGGCTTGGGAATTTGAATTCAAATCAAGTATTAGTTAACTACCAGGTACTGCTAAATATCTATATACCTATATAAAAGAAAGTGGTGTTAGTTACACTATTTATAACTCAAGAACGGATGAACCGATTTGGCTGAAAATTGGTGGAGAGTTAGCTTAGAACCAGGAGACGGACATAGGATACTTTTTATCCCGTTCGACCGCGTTTCCGTCAAGTCACTATAAAACTTGGTATAACAAAAACGCATCTGACATGGAATATCAAAACGCAAATGACAGTGGAATAACAAAACGTAAATGACAGCTAAACGTAATTTTGTCTTTGGTTAAGTATGGTAAAAAATTTGACAATTATAAAAAGTGTTATAATAAAGCATTACTGATATTATAAATGCGAAAGTTGTTTGTTTGTTGGTTTGTCCTTCAATCACGTCGCAACAGAACAGCGGATTGATGCGATTTTTCGCATGGGTATAGTAATGGATGTAGTAGTGATTCCTCAGATCGGGAGAGCTACTTTTTATCTCTGCTAATGAAAGAGTTCCCGCGGGATTTTTAAAAACTAAATCCATGCGGACGAAGTCGCGGGCATCAGCTAGTAGTAAATAAATAATACTAGAAATAATAAACAGTACTACAACTAATATTGATACAACTAATTGAAATAATAAACACTGCCTATTTCCATGTTAGGTGGTCACTGCGAAAAGTCCTTTATTATGTTACCCGCTCAATCCTTTTAAAGAGACAATAAAACTCTAAAGTCTAAAGCTACTTCCAACGTTATTACGTTACCTTCTCCAGAGATTTATGAGCAACGAATAGCAATTAACGTGGCATACAGAAAACATTACGAACGTCATTTCCTAATCCAGCACGAATTGTTTGACGCTATTGGAGCTTTAGGGTCAGTTGAATTAAGTTTTTTTAATACTTTCCGTGTTGTCCTTTTAAAGGGACAATTAATCTACCAAAGCCAATCCAAAGATTTATATTATGAATGAACAATGCATTGTAATTAATGGGACACGCAGATGACACTGTAAGAATGTTAATAAATAATAACATGACACGAATTGTTTGAGGCCATTAGAGCTTGGCGTGTTTGGGATTGGTTTAATGAAGTTTGAAATTGTCTTCTATATTAAACCCTTCACATATTGACCTTCCTCTAATCTAATCTAATCTACCACGACTGGGCAAAGACCTCCCTCCGATTTCTCCACCTCTATTAGAATAGAATAGAATAGAATAGAATAGAATAGAATAGAATAGAATAGAATAGAAATGTTTTTTATTCAAGTAAACTTTTTTACAAGTGCTTTCGAATCGTCGATGAGTCTACCACTGGTTCGGAATGCCGTTCCTGCCGAGAAGAACCAGCAAGAAACTCGGCAGTTGTTCTTTTCAAAATAAGTTTACATTCAATAGAATAGTTAAACAGTTCAATTACCACCTGCTGTCTCATGAATCGCTGGAAAGAATTATGTCCACGCTTTTTTATCGTCTAAATAGTCTTCAATTGCATAATATGCTTTTTTCATGAGATTAGTTTTAACTGATTTCTTAAACTTGTGTAAAGGCAAGTCTAAGATAGACTGTGGAATTTTATTATAAAACGTCACGCCCATTCCCACAAATGTCTTTCGGACCCTCTTGAGGCGACATCGAGGAATCACGAGCCTGTTCGGATTTCTAACTTGCCTATCGTGTAAATCACCCTTTTTTTTGTAATTCACGATGTTTTGTCTGACAAATATTATATTGTTGTAAATATATTGTGAAGCTACTGTAAGAATGCCTATTTCTTTAAATTTTTCTCGAAGGGAATCCCGCGGTTTTAAATTATATATTGCGCGAATTGCCCTCTTCTGCAATACAAAAATTTTTCCAATATCGGCTGCTTTACCCCATAATAAGATTCCGTATGACATAATACTATGGAAATATGCAAAATAAACAATTTTTGCAGTTTCTATGTCAGTTAACTGTCGAATCTTCCTAACAGCGTAAGCAGCAGAGCTAAGCTTGCCAGCAAGTGTTGCTATATGGGTGCCCCATTGCAGTTTTGAGTCCAGGGTTAATCCCAAGAACACTGTGGAGTCCTCACTTTTCAAGGGTTCATTACTTATCTTTAAATTGTTACTCACAGTTCTGGTGTTGGGCAATAAAAACTCAACACACTTGGTTTTTTTAGCATTTAAAAGTAGATTATTTGCCGTAAACCATTCAGAAACTTGAGATAATGCAATATTTACATCGTCAAAATTGTCTTTCGTCCTATCGACTTTAAAAATCAAAGACGTATCATCAGCAAATAGTACAATATCGCAAGTATTTTGTACAAAATGTGGTAAATCATTTATGTAAATCAAAAACATGAATGGACCTAGAATAGAACCCTGGGGTACACCCATTACCGAGGCTGATCCGGATGATTTTACATCATTGACACATACTCTTTGAACACGATCACTAAGATAAGACGCAATGAGGCTAAGCGCAAAATCTTTAATACCATAGTGGCTCAGTTTAAGCAAAAGGGTCTCGTGATCAACGCAGTCGAAAGCTTTTGATAAATCACAGAAAATACCAATGGCATTCTGTGAGTTATTCCATGCATCGAATATGTGTTGCAACAGCGTTGCGGCTGCATCGGTTGTTGATCGACCCTTAGTAAAACCGTACTGCTCAGGGTGAAGAAGTTTATTTAAATTAAAGTGTAGAAGCAGTTGGTTGAGCATTATTTTTTCAAATATCTTGCTGAGAGTTGGCAAAATTGAAATTGGTCTGTAGTTATTCGGGTCACATTTGCTTCCCGATTTAAAAAGAGGTATTATTTTACTACATTTCATCAGGTCTGGAAAAGATCCAGAATCTACAGACTTATTAAAAATTAAAGCAAGATAGGGCGCAATAATATCAATGATATTGTGAATTATTTTAACTGATATTCCCCATAGATCTCCTGTTTTTTTATTTTGCAATGATTTAAATGTTTTGATAATATCATATGGGGTAATATGTTTAAACCTAAATAATTTATTGCACTCAGAGACATTGCTTCTTAGAAGATTATAGGCTTCTGTTGGCGAGGAATTTAGAGAACTGGTCGTGGTTACTGGTATATTTTTGAAAAAGTTCTCAAATGTATTTGCAATTTCTATATCGGAGTCAATTACACGGTTGTTAATTTTAAGCTCCAGTTTATTATAATGTACCTTATTCTTACCCATTTCATCACCAATAATGTCCCATACTGCTTTTATTTTATTATCCGAATTGACAATTTTTTGTTTTATGTGAAGTGACTTTGCTTGTATGCACACGTTTCTAAACAATTTGGAATAATTTCTTACATATTCTATAAACGCGGGGGCATAATTATATTGTTTTTCTGCATACAAGTCAAACAGCCTATTTCTACTTTTATAGATGCCAACAGTTGCCCAATCACTAAATTTAAGATTTTTAAATAATCTTTTTTCTATTACCTTAAAGACAGAGTTAAATTGAGAGTTTAATAGATCAAAAAACTCTCTATAAATTTCATCCGGACCACCCTGTGCAACATCAAGCGTCGGCATTGCAGCTGCGATATTTTGTTTAAATTGCCTTACTTTATTGGTGGTAACTGGCCTATATTTTACTACTTTTGTTACATTCTGCTCACTGCTCGGAATAGATATCGATAATAGATATTCTCTCATGCATCTGGATGGTGGTGGGTCAATCAACTGTGAATTCATTTAATTCATCACGCCATCTTTATCTCGGCCTACCACGCTGGCGTTTATTATTTTGGGAAGAAAGAAGCAGATTAGGCCCACAAGTCATCTAGCATACGGTTCATATGGCCTGCTAATTGTCAAATCCCACTTGAATGAAGCGGTCAAAAAACCTTGCTGTTACTACGTTTTAATTAAAAGCTTATGAGCTTTTACTTACCGTTGTCAATAACAATTTTGCAAAGTATGTTATAATTACAATTAGGTACAATATTAACAGGAATGTTTTTTGTTACAGGATACACCAGCAATACCAAAGAAAACATGGTGATGAATCATAATTTAAATAGGTTTGTATAATTGTTTAACTTAAGCTGTTTCTTTGAGTTCTTATAGATTTTTAACAAACAAAACGTGGATTATATAGACATTTTTGATTTCACAAGAACATTTTGCGAAGAAATCAAAAGTATCTAATCCACGTTATTTTGGTGAGACGTATATAAGAGTTTGACTGTTTGCCTTTAGTTCAGATTGTATAGGGTTGGTTACTTACTACCGTCGTATGTATTTAGCAAGTATATATAAGTAATAAAAATATATACTTAAAAGTTAAAATAAAATATGTAAAATGGCATTTTATTAAAAATAATGCTTGATTTCAGCCTCCTTTTTGTGGTAGTGTAAGACCCCAGGCACACATCTGCGATCCTTTACTTTAGCGGTGAAGGAAAATATTGTGAGGAAACTTGCATGCCTGAAAGTTCTCAAAGTGTGTCATCATTCACCATCATTAGCAACCCATCAACGGCTCACTACTGAGCGCAGGTCTCTCAGAGAAGGGTTATAGGCCATAGTCCACCACGCTGCACTGGCCCAATGCGAATTGGCGGTCTTCACACTGCTTCAAGAACATTATAGAAAACTCTCAAAAGGTTTCTTCACGATGTTTTTCCTTCACCGTTGAAGCGAGTGATATATACTTAATGACTCTGAAAAGTCAGAGGTCGAACCCGGGATCGAACCTGCGACCCCCCCGAATAGGAGACCACAGTCTTGCTAGGCTAGACTAGGCTATCACTGCTTCAAAGTGTGTATAGTCTGCCAATCCGCCCTGGCGAGCGTGGTAAAATATGGCCTAAACCTTTTTTAACCCCCGTCGCAAAAAGAGGGGTGTTATAAGTTTGACGTCGATGTCTGTCTGTGTGTGTGTGTCTGTGGCATCGTAGCTCTGAAACGGAAAGCCAGTTTCCTTGCAGTGGTTCTTAGCTATGTTTGGTTAATATCGGTCCAGCAGTGTAAGAGTACCTATCAGCTCTTTTCCAAAATGATGTAAGGCATTTTTGGCGTATGATTACGCGATGAAGTGCTTCACGCGTGCCAATATAATCGTTAAATGTCAATTAATTGATAACTTCGACCGGATGCTGCAACCAGAATGGTCTCCAGAGAACCCGAATCTTCGAAATCTCACAGCAGACATATCGTATTTAGGTTCAATAGATTAGTTTCAATGAGTAGGTACCTTGCAGGTTATGATCTTACATGCACATGTCGGGGGTGTTTTAAATTTTCAATTTATCGACCGAGCGAAGCGAAGGTCTTTGAGTTAACTAGGGCGATTTGCACTTGTCCGTCCGTCCGTCCGTCCGTCCGTCCGTCTGTCAGAGCCTTATAACTTTTGAATTACTGAACGTAATTACTTCAAATTTAGATATAATATGTAAACCGATGGCCTCCAGCCGAAAATGGCTTAAAAAGTTATAAAAATCTTTATTTCAGGGGGGCTCTCATAGAAGCGAATGCGAAGTAAAAAAAAAAAAAATCGCGTTACATAAAATTGTTACGTATCATTTTAAAGATAATTTTGAACTGAGTACAAAAATATTTTTTTTTTAATTTTTCCCTTAAAATTGACGAAATGGGGGGCTTTCAAAGTGGCGATTTTATACGCTCGCTTGAAGACGCTCTCTAGAAAAATCCGCTATGGATTTTCAAACTGATTTTATGTTTTTAGGTCACTTATATCCTGTACTTGAACAACAAATACTAAAATTATATGAATATTATAAAGAAACGAGATTATTTAATTTTTAATGGGCGTCAGTAATTCATATAGCATCAACATAGCTTCACAATAATGCTAATAGATGGCGCAGTCAGTAACTATTCCCATGGAACTACGAGTTAAATTCAATGTTTGATAAATAATTCAATGTTTTCACTAACGTTCCCTAACCTTTACGGGCTACCTATAAGTTAGGTGATTGATGTTTTCTGTCAACTTATTTATCACGATCCTGTACGGGACACCTAAAAGGATATTGGGACGGATGTTAGGACTTAGGATTGTATTTAGGAGCTACCTACGTTAAGAGACTCCTACTTAGGGGATGATTTAGGTATGTTTGGTGAAAACGGGCATAATAATAATGTCAGTTTTGGTTATCATGTATCGATTGAATGAATAATCATGGGATACCGTTACCGCGAGGTCTCAGTTCGGGGCGAACCACTAGTTATTATCATTCGAGACCAGTAGTGGCCGGCGCACATCGATTAAGATGAACGATGAAAGGGAATGTTACAGACTCATATGCAGTGAATGGCTCTATTAATTTAGTATTGGACGGGTTTATACAGATTACAGACATCGTGATTGGAAGCGCTATTGAATGGTTACATCATGGGCGTAGCACTAAATAGCCAGTTAGTTGTATAGAGGCATTATATTTGGTATCAAAGAGACATTGTTTTTATCCCTCACCGTGAAAAGGAAGCGTTGACATAATTATCTACAGAACCGTGATGACCTAGTGACCAACTGATAGAATCCATAGGAGTGTCGAACCACGGAAATACACGCAATGTTATAAAAAAATCACCTAAAGCCTAACTGACTTATGGGTGATGATAACCACGTGGCAGAAATTAGCATAGCAGCAAAACATCGGCATACTCATAAGCTGTCCAGGGTTCGAATACGCACGAATGGCACGGACATTTGACTCTAATAAAAATTAGCACTTTAAAATATCATATTTAACAAACAGATCCCTGAATCGAAAAATGGTGTTCTCATACCCACAACATTTTTAATAATTTTATACCATGTTCTCACAATATTTTTGAAAGACCTATTGAACGACACCCCACACTATGGGATAGACGAGAAAAATATAATTCATCCCCACTTTACATGTAGCGGAGATAACCTAATAAAAATTATTTTTCACAATTTTATTTCACCACTTTGTTGGCTTGATTAATATTTATACCGATCGACATACCTATTATTGCTCAAAGAAAACGCGCCCGTCGCTAGTGTTCCCGTTTTTCCGTCCGGCTTTTTGTCAGGGCGTCCTAGGTGGTTGTCCCTGTCGACCTGAAACATAAAAAATAAATATCAAATTATTATCAAATAACAGATTTATAGTACCAATAGTCTCCGAGCTAAACCGGGGACGGACGGATAGACGGATGGACATGGCGAAACTATAAGTTACGTTGTACTATAACTATAAGTAACTATAAGGATACGTTGTGTTCCCGGCGCGGAAGTAAGAAATTAGAATAATACGTGAAAATATAAAGTTTTCGCAACGATATTTTCGTGATGAAATCGTCGTGCCTACTTACAACTTTGCGCAATGCCATATTTTCTCAACTGAAAAGCGCTTAAAGTATTGCATGTTACGGAAGCATTTAACTCATGTTTAAAAACGATAAAAACCTTCTTATTCAAATTTATTTATTTCTTGTAGGCCGACCTGTGGCTCATATAACAAGTCAGGATTCTACTATCGGTTCGGAAAGTAGACTTCTGAGAAGAGCTGGTAAGCTACTCAGCAGTTCTCAAATATATTATTCACTTTCGCAACGTATATATCCGTGTATGCAATATCGGCATTATCTAAAGTTGGCACAGGCGCCAGACAAGCATGCAAAACTAAATAGAAGAAAACGATCGACTCACAAGTCACAACTCACTGTGTTGAGCCGGCAATGGGTTACTGGTAAATCAATGTGACGAACGCTTGAACCGAACAAAATATGCGCTTAAATTAACGATGAATCAGTCAGAGGACTTTTTAGTGGTCCTTCAAACTTGGCAAGCCTACTCGACAGTTTTATACAACAGCTGATGCCCGCGACTTCGTCATGATTTACGGTTTTGATTTTAATTTTCCGGGATAAAATATAGTCTACGTGCTATTCTGATAAATACGCTATTACATGGTGAATTTTTATCAAAATCCTTCCAGTAGTTTTTGCGTGAAAGAGTAACAAACATCCATCCATCCATCCTCACAAACTTTCACAGTATAATATTAGTAGGATAGGATTGAAACGAACATAACACAAAGAAGTCAAAGGATGCGTGCCTGAGATTGACCCCCGAACCCTCCGAAGTAGGATACTTTAATATCAGAACACGTACGTTGAACGCGTTACCCCATATGATATTATCAAAACATTTAAATCATTGCAAAATAAAAAAACAGGAGATCTATGGGGAATATCAGTTAAATTAATTCACAATATCATTGATATTATTGCGCCTTATCTTGCTTTAATTTTTAATAAATCTGTAGATACTGGATCTTTTCCAGACCTAATGAAATGTAGCAAATTAATACCGCTTTATAAATCGGGAAGCAAATTTGACCCGAATAACTACAGACCAATTTCAATTTTGCCAACTCTCAGCAAGATTTTCGAAAAAATAATGTTCAACCAACTGCTTCTACACTTTAACTTAAATAAACTTCTTCACCCTGAGCAGTACGGTTTTACTAAGGGTCGATCAACAACCGATGCAGCCGCAACGCTGTTACAACACATTTTCGATGCATGGAATAACTCACAGAATGCCATTGGTATTTTTTGTGATTTATCAAAAGCCTTCGACTGCGTTGATCACAAGACCCTCTTACTTAAACTGAGCCACTATGGTATTAAAGATATTGCACTTAGCCTCATTGCGTCTTATCTAAGGGATCGTGTTCAAAGAGTGTGTGTCAATGATGTAAAATCATCCGGATCAGCCTCAGTAATGGGTGTACCCCAGGGTTCTATTCTAGGTCCATTCATGTTTTTGATTTACATAAACGATTTACCATATTTTGTCCAAAATACTTGCGATATTGTACTATTTGCTGATGATACGTCTTTGATTTTCAAAGTCGATAGGAAAAAAGACAATTTTGACGATGTAAATAATGCATTATCTCAAGTTTCTGAATGGTTTACGGCAAATAATCTACTTTTAAATGCTAAAAAATCAAAGTGTGTTGAGTTTTTATTGCCTAACACCAGAACTGTCAGTAAAAATTTAAAGATAAGTAATGAATCCTTGAAAACAGAGGACTCCACAGTGTTCTTGGGATTAACCCTGGACTCAAAGCTGCAATGGGGCACCCATATAGCAGTACTTGCTGGCAAGCTCAGCTCTGCTGCTTACGCTGTTAGGAAGATTCGACAGATAACTGACATAGAAACTGCAAAAATTGTTTATTTTGCATATTTCCATAGTATTATGTCATACGGAATCTTAGTATGGGGTAAAGCGGCCGATATTGGAAAAATTTTTGTATTGCAGAAGAGGGCGATTCGCGCAATCTATAATTTAAAGCCGCGGGATTCGCTTCGAGAAAAATTTAAAGAAATAGGCATTCTTACAGTAGCTTCACAATATATTTATAACAATATAATATTTGTCAGACAAAACATTGTGAATTACAAAAAAAAAGGTGAATTACGAGATAGGCAGGTTAGAGATCCAAATAGGCTCGTGATTCCTCGACTGCGCCTCAAGAGGGTCCGAAAGACATTTGTGGGAATGGGCGTGACGTTCTATAATAAAATTCCACAGTCGATCTTGGACTTGCCTTTACACAAGTTTAAGAAATCGATTAAAACTACGCTCATGAAAAAAGCATATTATACGATTGAAGACTATATAAATGACAAAAAAGCGTGGATGTAATTCGTTCCGGCGATTCATGAGACAGTAGGTAATGATTAACCTGTATAATTGTATATCAAAATAATTCTATTCTATTCAGAGTTTCCACTTTATTTGTGTACAAGTCATATTTTAAAATGAGTATTTGATTTGAATATTAGTTTCAATTCGATGCCTTAAGATGGGTAGCCTAAGTATGTCACACTCTCTTTAACATTTCTGCGGTGGTGTCGTGTGATGCGGGTTGTTGCGTTCCCTAAAATATGGTTGAGCGAAGCAATGGCTGGGTCATGCGTCATGCTCGTGAACGGGTGCCACCAGCGGCAATGGGGCTACTTTCTGTCTGCCCGTCTTGACATGTGTTGAATTATAATTAGAAATAATTACGTATGCTTTTGTGGACCTTTCCCTCATTGTGGAAACTCTGCATACATAGAATATCTGTTAAGTATATTGTAAAAGTATTTTGAAAAGAGCAACTGCCGAGTTTCTTGCTGGTTCTTCTCGGCAGGAACGGCATTCCGAACCAGTGGTAGACTCATTGACGATTCAAAAGTACTTGTAAAAGTTTATTTGAATAAAAAACATTTCTATTCTATTCTATTCTATTCAGAAATAAAGAGATATCCGTAGGAAAACAAGAGTTAAGAGCATAACACGAATCGCGAAGAAGTGGCAATGGGATAGAAAGCGTGAGGAACTGATATAAGTGGAGGTTCAGAGGTGCTTGAGTAACGACCTCGCACCGGGAAACGCAACATTGAAAGATCTATGGAACCTTCAGATTTGTAGCAGCATCCGTCGTTGATAAGTTGTACAACTGAAGTGACAATGGGTGGCACATTGTTCGAAGAACTCAACGTGCTGAGTGGCGACTTCGCACCAGAAATCGCAGTGATGTCAGTAAGGTGAACCGATGTCATCACAGGAGCCACTGGCATTCACTGGTTACTAAGCGGCAAAATATCAGCTGATGAAAGGCCGGATAGACATTATTATTATGACCGTTATATAGGAAGTGCTCTTTATTATAGGAAAGCTCTGAATAAATTGCAGTAAGTATTAAATTACCTTTAGAACTCACTCCATACTCCGTACCACAAAAATATATCGGGATAGAACGGTAATAATCACTGTTTTATTAAGACCTCATGCGTGCCCATTTCTGGCCTTAACCATGCCGTACGTGTGTGAAAATATTGTTATTGTGGTAAATGAACACTCCCTTGTAAAAGGAAATGCGTATTTCTTGTGGTTCACGTCCTTATTTGTGGTTAAAATCTCTTATTTATAAAATAAGGAATAGTTTTAAATATATCGTGGAAAATATTCGATATTCTGGGATATATGTATACAATATAGAAAGACATATTATATCCTTTTTTTTTGGCTTTTGGTCACTCGCATTATAATTCTCTACCTGCCTGTGAAAGTCTCCTCAAAATCGTTTAATTGATTGGCATGCGTACCCACTTTTCCTCCACAATTTTTGACCGACCACTTTTCCGTTCTATTGTGATAGATTTCTGTACTCCGTACCGTATGAAACTTATGAAAGTGACCCTGCAATGCGGTGCAGCTGTTCTTGGTTGCTCAATAAAGCGCTGCATCGCTTCATCTTTTACCACGTCTATTCATTCTGTAGACTGCAGCGATTAACCATCGCTTGATTATGTAACATCTGATCTCAGTTGCCGCACGTGCGCTCTTGTTGATAAAATAAATGCGATCTGATAGCGTAATGGATTTAGATACAGGCGATTTTGATTCTTATGTCTATATGCTACGAGGCTTAAAACGCCTTGGAAGTAATAAGAAAAGCATAGAATGTAGGTATGTTATGCTTAAAGGTTAATATTTTTACAGTTAGGAAAATAGGAACTAACGTACATGTTTTGAATGTACAAAATGATATAGTAGGTACACATTAGCTCTTTACAAGGAACCTCTTTCTAGCTGTCAATAAAGTACGAGTCAATGTTTTTTAAGTAAGTACTTAAATATGTAAGTATACCTGAAGGTCGCCTTTCTATTTAGGTATTTATTCTGTGATCTGTAAAACTGTGTATCTAATACATAATTAGTTACTTTGGTACCCGTTACCAATATACATGGAGGTAGCCAATGTTTACCCTTTGCAAGACCTCAACTAGTCAACTACAACCACGCAAAAAATCACGTTGATGTCTTTCTCTGTTGCTGCGTGATTGAAGGATGAAGCACATTTTAATTTGAATTTATATTCTAAATGATGCCCGCGACTTCGTCCGCGTGGATTAAGGTTCCTTAATCTGTTCCTGTTAATTAAATTCCTGCTGTAAATCTGTAATTTTCCGGGATAAAAAGCCTATATAGCCTATGTGTTAATCCTGGATATGAGCTATCTCCATTCCAAATTTCAGCCAAATCGGTTCATTCGTTGTGGAGTTATAGAGTAACAAACATCCATCCAAACATCCATACATCCTCACAAACTTTCGCATTTATAATATTATATTAGTAGGATATTACTTTAGTAGATCAACTATAATATGTATATAGATTACGAGATGATGCCCGCAACTTCGTCCGCGTGGATTAAAGTTTTTTAATTCCCGCGGAAACTATTTTAGTTTCCGGAATAAAATATTTTCCATGACCCATGAGTTAATCCTGGGTTACGAGCCATCCATCCATCCTCACAAACTTTCGCATTAATAATATTATTAGTATAAGTAGTATTTATTTATAATATTAGTAAGATAGGATAGTAGGATAGGATTACTAAGGCAGTAAGGATTACAGTGGAGGCTTTGAATTCTACGAGCTTTTCATACAAAGTTATGCATCAAGTTGATGTTTAAACTTTAAATTCATCATTTATCTAATAGTCGTGCAGTCGTTTGCCCGCCCGCTCTTTAAATAAGGTCGTCAACCCGCCGAGGGTTTAAAAATTACACGTGGAAAATGTTATTGTCTGGATTCTTGGGCCCTTTGTGCGGACGGATTTAAATGGAATTCTTTATTACCAACCTCAGTAAGTATTAACTCGAGTGAAGAATTACCCAGGTTAATTAAGCTGCTACATAGGCTTCACTTTACTTAAAACGTAACTTTACGTAAAAAACCGGCCAAGTGCGAGTCGGACTCGCGCACCGAGGGTTCCGTACTCCAAAAGTAAAAGTTCAGTTCAATTCAAGTAAAATTCATTCATATGATACCCAACTCGGTATAGTTATTTTACTTTGAAATTTCAAACCCCCGATTTTCCCCCTTTTTTAATAAAACTAAAAATAATTTTCGATTTTTTTTATTCCTATGATGTTGGGCCACTATTATACACAACTATTACAAATTTCATGTCGATAGCTTTAATAGTTACTGAAATAATCGACTGTGACAGACGGACGGACGGACGGAGAAAGTCTCACCTAAGTACGGAACCCTAATTAAGCTGGTCTTTCACGTTCAAAGTTCAAACGATTTGGCGTAACTCCGATCTATAAATCCTTACTTCCAATACTATTACTGATCCTACTAATATAAATGCGAAAGTTTGTGAGGATGGATGGATGGATGTTTGTTACTCTTTCACACTACAAAGAATGAACCGATTTGGAAATATCCCGAAATAGTATAGAGTTCCCGCGGGAATTAAAAACTTTAATCCACGCGGACGAAATCGCGGGCATCGTCTAGTATTATTCTGAATGAGAAATTGTGTTTGTTTATTGGGTTTTCCTTCAATCACGGAGCAACAGAGCGACGATTTTTTTGCATTAGTACAGTTGACGATTTGGAAAGTGACATAGGCTACCTTTTATTCCGGAAAAGCAAGTTGTTCTCGCGGGTTTTAAATTAAATATCAGAAGATAATTTAGATTGGTTTAATCTTGCATTCAGGGCAGGTGCTTAGATAATGGTTAGTAAATACGTTATTAGAGGGCGCTGCAAATAACCGTGGGTTTGTCTATAATGCCCTGAATTTATTCCTCTCGTGCATTAAGAATATTAAACTACAAACAGTTTGTGTAAATCATAAATGTAACCACGATATCCGGCGACCGGAAGGGAGGGCTAAGGTTGATACTTGGTAGGGTCACTCAACTTTATCTGACTTGATATATTTAATCTTTTATTAAAATGTATTTTATTTAGCTACTGTACATTAGAGTGAAAGCAGAAAGGTTTATATAAGTACAGTAAGTAATAGACTTTTGTGTGGTCAGATTTTTACTTTTTTCATTTAGACAGTTTTTTAAGTGGTAAAAACGTTGATGGACGAACGAAATGAAACGAAATACTAGGAATATTCGACCGAGCGAAGCGAAGGTCTTTGAGTCTACTTGAGTGAATTTGCACTTGTCCGTCCGTCCGTCCGTCCGTCCGTCCGTCCGTCCGTCCGTCCTTCCGTCTGTCAGAGCCTTATAACTTCTAAATTACTGAACGTAATTACTTCAATTTGAGATATAATATGTAAACCGATGGCCTCCAGCCGAAAATGGCTTAAAAAGTTATAAAAATCTTTATTTCAGGGGGGCTCTCATAGAAGCGAATGCGAAACAAAAAAAAAATTTTTGCATTTCATAGAGTTACAGTACCACATTTTAAAGATAATTTGGAACAGAGTAAGAAAGTATTTTTTTTTTAATTTTTTTCCTAAAATTGACGAAATGGGGGGCTTTCAAAGTGGAGATTATATTTGACCTCACAACGGAATAACCATTGAGAGCTGTTCCTTGAAAGTTTTATAATTTTAGCGTAATATCATGTACTTGAACAACAAATACTAAAATTAGATAAATGTAATAAGGAAACTAAATTATTTAACTTTTAATGAGCAGCAACAACAGAACTTCACAATGATGTCAATAGATGGCGCTCTCATCTCATTTATAGCAAATGCAGCTATATGTAACATATTATCATTCAATTAAAATTATTATTTAGTCATTTAGCAAACATCAATAAAACTTCACGTTGCAGTTTGTTTTTACATGTTTTCTGATCGTGTCGATAGTTGACGCTGTGTACAAGTAATTTAATTTGAATGTTCCAAAAAACTATACCTAAGTTTGATTGAGGCCTTGAGGATTTCACTATAACAGTTCCCTAACCTTTACGGGCTACCTATGTTAAGTTAGTTGACACTTTCTGTCAACTTTGTTATTACGAACCTCTACGGGACAACTAAAGGTGAAAATGGCATTGGGATGTTAGGATTGTATTTAGGGGCTACAAAGGGGATGATTTAGGTATGGTTGGTGAAAACGGGCATAATAATAATGTCAATTTTGATCGTCATGTATCTATTGAATGAATAAGTAATAATGGGAAACCGTTACCGCGAGGTCTCAGTTCGGGGCGAACCACTAGTAATTCATTGGGGAAAAAAATTCAACACCCGAGAAGCAGTAAAAACGCTTTCGCTGACTTCATCAGCGTTCCAGTAAAGGGATAAACAAACTGCCATCAAAATGGCAAAATTGTATAGATAATTTTTACATCGATGATAATTTGGGCCAGTACTTTGATTATCTAAAAAAATTCTATTTTAAAATTTTCATACAAATCTCCAATTTCATAGGTAAAGACTTAATATATTCATTGTACAGAAGTCAAATTCAAATTCAAATTCATTTATTAATTTGTGAATATGGTACAGTCAAGATGTTATAATTATACAATTTAAAATGCGCATATCCTACCAAAGTGTGGTGTACAAATATAGGAATGTTATTATATGTCAAAAAAAAAAAAAAAATTAAATTAAATGTCACAAAATAATATACAACAGTTAAAATTTTTCCATAAGGTAATCACAAATTGTATAATATGTCTTATCTATCAAAAAATTTTTTAACTTTTTTTTAAACATAGGGATCTCCTGCGTTTCAATAATGTCTCTGGGTAAGTTATTATATAAACGAGGCCCAGTGCAGAAGAAGCTTTTTGTAAAATGGGCACATCTACTGGGTGGCTGTCGCAGCTCAATGGCATGTCTTTTGCTATTGCGATTTTGAAATAAATTTAAATTACTTTTAACAAATACAATAGTTTCATAAATATACAGACATGGCATTGTAAGAATTTTATACTTTTTAAAATAGGGCTTACAACTATCTGTCGTTTTTAATTTAAATATGGCCCTTAAGCATTTCTTTTGTGCCTTAAATACAGCTTCTTTTTCAGTAGAATTACCCCAAAATAAAATACAATATCTCAATAGCGAAGCCACATAGCCATGGTAAACCGTCAGTAGCGCCGACACGTTTACTGTTTTCCGCAACATATGAAGTGCAAAGGAGAATTGCCTTAACTTAGTACAAATATGATTTAAATGTTCCTTCCAATTTAAAGTAGAATTAATATTCAGACCTAAGAATTTTGTTACATTGACTTCGTTGATAGTTTTACCTTCATAATTTACATTCAAAGCATAGGGCATATTTTCTCTGAGCTTAAAAATCATTAAGTTTGTTTTATCTAAGTTGATTGTTAGTTTATTACGATTAAGCCAGTTTATTATTATATCCAGTGTATTTTTAACATTAATAATGAGGTCATTTATGGTTTTATTTTCAAATATAATAGTACTATCATCAGCAAACAAGACCATATCATGGTGAGTTACGTATTTTGGTAGATCATTGATATATATAATAAATAATAGTGGGCCTAAGATACTTCCTTGAGGAACGCCGCGTTGAATTACTCTCGAGTGTGAATGGTAATTAACAAGCTTTTTATATTTCCAGTTGACTTTAGTAATCTGTGTTATTTGTTTTCTATTTGTTAAGTATGAATTTAGAAGGTCCAATACGTTTCCTCTCACACCATAGGCACAAAGTTTGTTTAATAGTATTTTATGATCGACAAAATCAAAGGCCTTGGTTAAATCCATAAATAAAGCACAGACTGGAACCCTGTCATTTAAATTATGCATGACAGAATTAAGAAATTTATAGACTGCCATATTTATACTTTTGTTTT
Organism: Oeneis ivallda; assembly: GCA_029955525.1. Classification (NCBI taxonomy): domain Eukaryota; kingdom Metazoa; phylum Arthropoda; class Insecta; order Lepidoptera; family Nymphalidae; genus Oeneis; species Oeneis ivallda. The sequence continues at coordinate 14,486,270 of JARPMR010000022.1, forward strand.
TACGAAAACCAAATTGTTCCTCTGCAAACAATTTATTTTTTTCAAAGTAACTATTCAAGGACTCATAGACAATCTTTTCAAAGACTTTAGAAAGAATGGGGACAAGTGCTATGGGTCTATAGTTGTTCATCGATTCCTTGTTAAGTTTCTTGAAGAGTGGTTTTACTATAACAGTCTTCAGTTTATCGGGAAACACACCTTCAGAAATACAAAGATTAATGATAAAACTCAGTACGGGTGAGATTGTAAGTGACACAAATTTTAAAACCTTAGTGGTTATTTGATCATATCCAGTACTATTTGTATTATTGAGTGATTTAATAGTTTTATTAACATCAAATGGGGTAGTAGGCTTTAAAAATATAGAATTGTAATTATTACCGTTAATCGCTTTGGTAACTGATGTATTGGCATTTTGGATGTCATTATTAGGAGTTTGGTTAATAAAGAAATTATTAAAAGAATATGCTATCTCTAAAGGATCTTCAATTATATTACTTCCAATAATTATTCGATTTATCTCTTCCTTGGGTGCCTTTACTTTGTCATAATTAGATTTGACAATGTTCCATGTTGCCTTGGATTTATTAGTAGCACAGTTAATTTGATATATGTTCTGAGATTTTTGCGTTAATTTTATGATTTTGTTCAACCGTTTAGAGTATTCTTTCAGTTTAGTTTTATTATTTTCATTTCGGTTTTTCCTGTATTGCCATAGTAATGCATGTTTTTTCTTAGAACAATTTTTAATACCCTTAGAAATCCACCTAGGTCGTTTTTGGACATAATTTTTTATTTTTATTACTGGGAAGCATAGTGAATAAAAAAGAATAAATAGATCGTAAAAATGATTAAAAGCAGACTCAGGATCGTTAGTCTCATAAACCTCTTTGAAGCTAAGACAACCCAGATATTCTTGAAATTTTTCCAGATTTTCTTTACTATAGTCACGTGCTTCTGAAAACCAATATTTCAAAGAGTAACTAAGTTTAACCGGACACGATAATAATTGCGCCGTATGATCAGATAAATCAAAGTCAAAAATGTTTCCTTTGCACCCTTTAATATTATGGATAAAATTATCAATGCAAGATCCACTGATTAGCCTTGTAGGTTCATTAAAAGCAAGTTTAAGATTAAATGTATTTAAAAGCTGAAGAAAAGTCCTAGCTTCTTTGGTGTCAATTAGAGTATTGATATTGAAATCACCGCAAAGAATAATTTTCTTTTTACTATAGCAGAACTCTTGTAGGAGAGAATCAAGATTGAGAAAAAAGGTATTAAAATCACTTTGCAAAGTTTTTGGCGGTCTATAAATACATAAAATTATAATTTTATGTTGCAAAAGCTCCACTGCACAGCATTCTATTGTATTGCTATGACAAAATTTAGTTACGGGTAGAGTTTTAAATTTATGTTGCTTGTGAACTAATATGCTTGATCCTCCATATCTATTATTTCTTGTAAAATGAGCTCCTAGGGTATAATTAGTGATATTAAGTGAGCTGGTATCATTAATTGTCATGTTGTGCTCAGTGATGCATAAAACGTCAACTGAAATTTTTTTATCAATAAAAGAATCTAACGTTAATAGTAGAAGATCTGATTTATTGATGAGTCCGTTGATATTCTGATGTAATATATTTATTTCATTATACACGAAAAAGATTGTCAGGTGTCGTGGATATATTACATTTATTAGAAGTGTTATTTTTTAGATTTTCTAAACTGGTTGTACGTAGCCTGTTATCAATATTAGTTTGCGCGTTAGCATCGGAAAACTCTTTATTCATCAGTTGGTGATCTTTAGGAAGATTTAAACATTGTTTTGATGGTAATAATTTAAAGTAATAGGGGATTGTCCCTTTTTTCTCTTGACTCATTGAATAAAGTTTATTCAAAGGTTTATGTGAATTAAGTAAATCATTTTTTTGGGAATGAAAGTAATATGGGATGGTCCCCTTTTTGTATATTTTTCTCTTGTTATTAGATTTTATAATTGTTTTAAAACCGTCTAAATATTTTTTTTTATAGTGAATATAGTCTATTTCTATGTTTAATTTTAAGCACAAGTTTCTTATTCGGTTTTCGTGTGTATTTCTTATATTATAATTGAAGTTTGGCTGAACAAAAGTGCAGTTTTCATAGTTTTGTGTTATCAATTTTATATTTTTATTTAACAAACCACAGTTAAGGAAGCGATTTTCATATATATTTACTACAAAAACTCTAGTGTTTCTCAGAATAGATAAAACATGGCTAAGCTCAGAGAACAATTTATAGGGATTTGTATCGTTAGCCCCAATTCCGATTATTACAATATCATGTTTAGAATTTTTTTTACAGTAGTTTTCACAATTAATTAATAATTCTGACGAATCAGCGAACGGTTTTATTAACCCATAGATTGAATATTTATTACTCATCGAATTGAGCCTACTTTGATGCAATGCACTCGACAAGTTACATAGTTGCTGATCGCCTATTATGAAAATATTAGGTATTTTAGAAATGTCCTCATTACTCCGTAGCTTCCGCGTTGCGCGGTCGTGACTGGAACATTGTTTATTTACTAATTTAAAGTTTTCATTTGTGCGGTCCAATTTGTCTTGTTCGGGTACTATCTGCTGGTTATTTCTCAATGGTGTAGAACATTCCTTGTAAAGATTCCTACATATACCATCAGAGTGTAATGGTGAACTTCTTGGTGTTTTAATGTTGCGATATGTTAGTCTTTGTGATAGTGGCGAAATATGAACCTTATGGACGGGAGTCACCATGGATGATGAACGTGGATCGGAAGATATTCTTTTCAACAGTGAAATCGTTTTGTCTTTCTCACGAATATCACACTTCAATGCTGTATTCTCAGAATTTAAGTTTGCAATTTCCTGGTGTGCACTGGTAAGTTCTGCATTCAGTTTATCGATTAGGCGTTTAAGTTCATGTATTTCTTCAAAGTCAATTAATGTTCTGTCTGGTGCACTGTGTGTTGAAATATTTATTACGCTGGAACTTAGTATTGAATCATCATCAGATAAATATTGATCGGATAGATCTTGCTCAGATAAAGTTTTTGATGTAGGACGTCTATTTGTAATATTTTCCATGGTAATTTATCCTTGAGAATAAAATAGTAATATTCCTTTAAGTAGGCATTGATCGCGAAGTATAATAGTATTCAACCCGGATTCAAACCCAGGAATGGATTTCCAGTCTGCTATTAGCAATTTGTACCTGTTCACATTCAGTCGATAACGCGGCGCGGTGCGGCCGGTGTGTTGACAAATTTTTTGTTCACCGTCACTTCTACGTAGGTACTCAGATTGTTTATATATATTATTGTACTTTTATTTTCGTTTTTTATTGTAATTATACTGTAATGTGTTATATATTATGTTAACTGATGTAACTTCTTTTATTAGAATTAAATTTTCGAATAGAAACAAGCTCAAGTTCTGAATAATAGAAAGGTATTGTAGGTACCTACGTTTGTAACTGATGCACTGAAAAACTATGGCACGTCCGTGTCGTGGAAAAATCACTGTTTATACGTAGTAATTCACTATATTTGGCCTAGATAACGTTTACACATGCTTGGTTTACGTCCACAATTTAATAATTACGTTAAGTAAGCACTGAAATGTGATTTTATTATTTTTAAAACAATTTAGTTCACGGAGCTAGTTCACACCGTTGCGCTTGCATTATTCAGAAGTCGTCCAGTTATAAGTATAGATTAAACAATCGCTGTGGCCTGTGAGGGCCACTCGTCGACAACGAGAGAACAATGAGGATTGAGGAAGAGTCGGTGCTGTTCGGGTGTCGGGTTGATAAGTGAGCGACGACCTTTATGGGTTAGACAGACTTACGTCATCAAGTAACGCGCTGTTATAGCTGTTATAGGTAACCTATGTCAGATCTAGGTCAAACAGTCGTCCTAAATTCGTAACGAGCGAGGCGGGAAACCGAGCCACGAGAACCTATACCTACCTATACTACATCAAAGTGTAAAAAACCGCATCCAAAATATAGAGTTCGATTTCGGGATTTTGTACCTTATTGACTTGAAATAAGGTGTAAAATTTTATGGTTAAACTGCAGTAATAAAAACATGAACTTCTCAATCCCGATTCAGTTTGCACTCTACAGTTCAAACTTTGAAATGTTATGTTAGTTTGGAGTTGGATTTTTTATAGATCGCTTTGAAATGGAATACGAATGATGAATGGTTGTTTTGACCTCTACAAGTAAGGTACTGAGACGCGATCGTCTAAAGTTATTCCATTGATCGTAATCATATTCGATGTCATTAGCGTCAAAGTAAAATAAACCATAACAGCATTGCTCAATTTCGTGTAAGTAGTTGTGTCTATATTATCTATACCTATTACCTACTAATATTATAAAGAGAAAATATTTTTTTGTTTGTTTGTTTGTTTGTACCGAATAGGCTCTGTAAATACTGGACCGATTTTAACAATTTTTTCACCAGTAGAAATCTAAGTTATCAGTAAGTAACATAGGCCATTATTTATTTTCAAAAAAATTAGAGATCCTTAAGAAAATTGCAATAATGTAACCCAAAGTTGCAAAATTTTGCCTATAAAATGCATTATTTGGAGTGTGCTGAAAAAACTATTGATTATACATAAAAATTATGTACTACATGATTAAAGCCGAGGGAATATATCTAACTATCATATTAAAGTCACAATAGTAGCTTTCGTGTTCTAAAATTTTTAATTCGATCGCCTTTATTATCGTAAGTAGTAATTCTTCCTTACTAATACACGTTATAAATGCGAAAGTGTGTTTGTTTGTTGGTTTGTCCGTCAATCACGCTGCAACAAAGCTACGGATTGACGTGATTTTTTGGATACGTATAGTTGAGAACCTGGAGGGTGATATAGGCATCCCGGAAAATCAAAGAGTTCCCGCGGGATTTTAAAAACTAAATCCACGCGGAGGAAGTCGCGGGCATCAGCTAGTTAACAATAATTTGTTAACGCCTTGCATTGTGATGAGGATGACAGCAAACTTAGACGTCTGATGAGTGATGCTGATGACACAATATGAGGGACTCGCTTGGTGAAGTCGAGCGAACATCGCGCATCGGTTTCATCGTTTCTGTTTAGGCCCGCCCGACTTCGACGTGAACAAGACGTGAACAAACTACTTATTATTTTTATACTACGTAGTGGCGTTCGAAGTCGGATTTTTGAAAAGAAATTTATGTATTCTATTCTATCCACGACATGTTTGCTCAGGGTTAGAACTAAGAACCCCTACTAGTATCAAAGTTGCATGAACATTAGACTTTTGTAAAGACATTCAGTTCGCATTCATACTCGGGATTTGAATGGATAGCTTTGTTCTACAAACCAAACATTAATTCCCTGTTTCAAACTGTAGAACTGTTTTCATCATTAAACCGTGTTTGTTTTGGGATATTATAATTTACATACAATCTCTATAGCTCATCGGACTCCTGATCTCTGAGATCCGAAAGATCGTCGGTTCTATTCGTAAGTCGCAATTAACACTCTTAACCATTGCGCTATATTTTCTCTTTCACTCCTCAGTTAACCTACGCTTAATTTTGAAGAAAGATCCTTACATCTTCTAAATATAATATAGAATAGAATAGAATAGAAATATTTTTATTAAAATAAACTTTTACAAGTGAAGTTTAGAATAGTCGATGAATCTACCACTGATTCGGAATGCCGTTCCTGCCGAGAAGAACCAGCAAGAAACTCGGCGGTTGCTCTTTTCAAAATAGTTTATAATAGGTACTATGCAGTGGTTCCACAATGAGAGGAAATTTCAATAATGCAAAACTACTTACAATTCAATTCATGTTAAGACGGGCAGATAGAAAGCCCCATTCCCGCCGGTGGAACCCGTTCACGAGCATGACGCATGGCCTAGCCGTTGCTTCGCCCAACCATATTTGAGGGAACGTAATAATAGGAAAAGGTGACTGACTGATGATTTATCAACGCACAGCTCAAACCACTGTGCACTGGACGGATCGGATTGAAATTTGGCTTACGTATAGAGCTATTGGCGTGGGCATCCGCTGAGAAAGGATTTTCGAAAATTCAACCCCTAAGGGGTAAAATAGGCATTTGAAGTCAAACTTAACGTGAGCAATGCCGCGGGCAAAAGCTTGTAATATTATGCGAAAGTGCGTCTGTTTGTTGGTTTGTCCTTCAGTCACGCAGCAACGGATCAAGATAAAAATCACCTTAGTATAGGACTTGAAGGCTACCATTTATCCAGAAAAAACAGAAGGTTACCGCGGGTTTTTTAAAAACCTAAGTAAGTACACCTTTTTTATCCCGGACTTAAATCATCAGCTAGTTACTACTAAGCAATTCTGTGTACTTTTCGGTGTACGAGTAGAGTAGATAATAGAGGCTTGTTGTCTCAAAAGAAAATAAAAACGTTAATAGGTCAATTTGACTGTTACGCGTCGCTGCAAAACCGGGTTAACACTCCCAAATTATAAGTCACTCTCGGGATTAACCTTCTGAAAGCTCTGTGAGCACCTACTACTTAGTAATATCTATATAAATATAACTTTTCAGTCATGGATTCTTTGGCAGACGTCTGCAACGGCGCCCAGTCGACGCGAGCACAGTGACGCGCCGGCCCGCGTCGACTGACGCATTCGAACACCGAATTCGACATGAAAATTCAAAATTCGAACCCTTGTTCCAATTTCAAAAAAGTTTCTAGTGACGTGACACTGTAAAAGTGAAATGTGAAATAATCAAAAGTGTACTCTGAGTGAGTGAACGATTTCGTTGCGATGTCTGTGTTCTACAGTTCTACTGCAATCAATTAGCGAAAATTATTCGTAGTGAAATAAATTAGCTTGATCAAAAGTGAAATTGAGTGGTAGTTACCAAATGACGCTATAAAATTAAAAGATAGCTAAACTAAAAAAAATGTAAACTAAAATAAAAATAAAAAATCAATCTTATGTGCCCAGAACATCTGGCTGTCATACCTTGTTGAATGCCCAAACTTATAGTATATCACAGCTTATATGTTGGTCAAGGAAACTACAAGCCCTCTGGTCACCAGATCCTTAAAAATTATTTAGCATTTATCATGACCTCACGGTTTCAACAACAAAAGAAACCGCCCATATTATATGAAACTTTTCTCACTTTTCATATTCGTGCCGATAAGTCTCTAGCTACGACTAGAGTTTCGCAAATATGGTTCATTACCTAGTGAAAAATTGAAATAAGCGAATACAATTAAAAATAATAGTAGCTAGGCAACGTTCTGTTTAGAATACGTTAATGTTGGACCTAAAATGGTTATAAGTGCAGACTATTTTTAGAGTTCATACATTGACCTGGGAGAAGGATGCGGAATAATTATTAAATTCGCAGACATGTTAATGTGCTAATGACAAATGCATGCCGTTTAATTGTTAGTTCCTATGCTAACAATGTGTTCTATAATTTATAGAGAGCGTCACATAGTACAACAACGGTATATGCTCTCTAAATGACTGAATGAATGAATGAGTATGACATTATTAAAATGATTTAAAAGATGTAAGAGATAAAAGTAATGCGTTTTTTTTCAATCGTAGCAGGATTTTTGAACCTTTGACTTTATTTTTGTTAAGAGATTGTGTACAAACATTCTTCACTCGTTCACTATTCATTGATCTGTGTATTTTGTTTCCATAGCATTTAGCTCCAAAATAGAACTACAGGCTTTTAAATAATCGTAGTTTAAGAGCCTATGAAGCTTTAAACGTTTTAGTTATGGTCTATACTGAGCCAGAATGACTGAGTTGTTGAATGAATGACTATCATTTTCAAAAATAAAGTGTATTTACATTTCATATCATTTTCACTTTGTTGCTATTCTAGCTTGTAAAAGAGCATCATGTCATCATGTATTTACTTATATGTATACCCATAGGATTGGTATCTTAGGTTTTCGCTAAACAACCCCAACAACAATGTAAATCTTCTTAATTTCTTTATCCCTTTCAAGATAAATTTAGTAACCTAATGATAAATGGACTTTCTAAATAATGTAAACAACCCGTCGCAAAGTTTGTTTATTTAGGTTTAGGATCTACAGAAAGGGATTCTAATGCATTAGCTGATTGATTTCTTAAGTTATGATTCTTTTTTCTGAAAATTGATATTCATAACTGAGTCGTTTGGAAATTAATGTAACTTATACTTACAAGTTAGAAAGTACTTACCTACTTAAGATATTACAGTATCTTAAGAGGACTACTACATTTCGCATCGCAGTAAGTATATATAAGACTATGTTCATGGTTAAACCACGAAATAAGTTTAAAATTTTAAATCTGAAGCCGTTTAAATTACTTTCCAATATTACTTTCCACTACTTAATTTTAAATTTTACGATTACTTTCCAATACTTTCGATATTGTAGAAACTCGGAAATGGAATAAAATTATAACTATGATTGCATCAAAATTACGTAGATTTTATAGGCCAGACTTAAATTTATTATGTGTCTAAATTACTAAGCACTTTGTGTACAGAACCGTAACAATTTATACGTAACAAAATTATGTCACGGCCCGTTTTCCTAATGTTTTACGTGGTCCATCGTCTAGGCATAGAAATAGCGTGTGACATCAAAGTCTAGTCTTAGTGGTCTAAATTGAATGCTATCCTTTTTTTTAGGAACATTATGAAAGGGACAGCAAGAGATTTAGAGCTGTCAGTTTAGTTTAGAATTAGTTACTCTTAATCGTAACCCTACAGGCTACAGGTATTCACTAAAAAGCTTAATTTATAAATATTATCGTTTTAAGACTACATACTCTTAGCCGTACATAAAACTCATTAAAGCTGATGCCATTATCGATATTTAGTAGCGACCTTATAGTACTAAAATGTAGTGGCAGAATTTAATTCACTGAATGAATGCCGTGCACTGAACGAATGGAACATATTGCGAATGTCACTTACAATTTTGGCGCACCGCCAATTCACATCTTTTCATTTTAACATCCTTGACTTGTTTGCCGAATTACAAAAACGTCTGATATATTTTGGTTCAAAATATAACTTTTAAATCGAATGAACAAAATATTACAACCGACTTTAGAGTATTACAACAACTATTACTCATAGAAAGGTACATAATAATTATGTAATCGCCTATTTGGTGGAACATTTTTTTATCTCGAAAAAAGTAAACAATCCAAATTATTAACGTTAATATTCCATAATTACTACTGTGTATTTTTTTTTTCAGAAAATAAGTTTTTAATTTACAATTTTTTTTCAGGACTTTTTTGCTCATTTTTGACCATTATCTTACATGCGAAATAAAAATGTATCGATGTATTTGCCTATATCCTACATGGTAAGTTAGTAGGCTCTATTGACTGGACAAATAAATAATTGATTTTAGCCTGTTCTGATATATCGAAAAATTGAAATATAACCGATATCTTGGTAAACTCCTAGATAAAAGGGGACTGTTTGTATAACTCCAAACCCATAGAGTTTTTCAGACACGATGAATTTAGTTCCTATATCCTTATCTAAACACGGAACCCAGAAATCTATGAATTTTAATAAAAACCCACTAAAATAGAAGTTTACAACCCAATTTATTACCGATATCCGCCACGCAAAATGTTTTCTTAAACTGAATTTATTATTAGAAATGGTAGCAGCTCTCATTAAAGTAGCACCATTTACGTAGACTCTACCCACATAAATGGTAATGAATATAATTATAATAATTGACCGAGCGAAGCGAGGCCTCTGAGTCTACTAGGTGAATTTGCTCTTGTCCGTCCGTCCGTCCGTCCGTCTGTCAGAGCCTTATAACTTTTGAATTACTGAACGTAATTACTTCAAATTTAGATATAATATGTAAACTGATGGCCTTCAGCCGAATATTGCATAAAAAATTATAAAAACCTTTATTTCAGGGGGGCTCTCATAGAAGTGAATGCGAAGTAAAAAAAAAATTATCGCGTTATACAGGGTGGGCCAGACCAGGTGGATATAAAATTTTTTTTAGATTGTTCTCTTAGGGGCCTACCAGGACCCGGAAGGAAAAAAATCGGTTCCCACCCGATTACGAGAAAAAAATTTTTATTTAAAATTTTGGAAAATCATTGCTTTGACGAACTTTTAATTTTTTTTTAATTTTTCCAGTAACAATTTTTTATGGAATATCTTTACTTAATAACTGTACTCTCTTAGAAAAAAATTCCAGTCTGGTTAGCTGGTTTTAAGAGCATTAAATTTTAAATTATTTCAAGAAAATTAAGTTCATCCAAAATCTACAGAAAACTTTAAAATTAAATTAAAAATAAAAATCACTAGTGTCATGCACTGGTGATTTTTTAAAAACTGTAGAAACTTATGTTCTTTTGATTGCCAAAAGAAAAATTGTATGTCAATGTGCCGGATAAAAAGTTATGATTTTTCAAAAGTCTTCGTTCCTCATTCGTGTAAATAACGACCTTATTGAAAAACATGTTAATTGTTTGGGGAGACTGCAGTATGTCCTTTAATTTTAACTGCCTCGTTGGTCTCGTGTTTGACTGCGGCCGACGAGGTCCCGGGTTCGAGTCCCGGGTCGGACCATAACAAGTATTGGGGTTTTCCGTAAGAAATTCTCAGTACTAACCCGAAGTTAGGAAGTTGGCGTTGTTTCACCCCCGTACCTTGGAGAGCACGTAAAGCCGTTGGTCCTGCGCCTAATCTCTCTTCGCCTGCGCCTAATCTCTCTCCGGTCGTGTCAAATTTTCCGTCCTATCGGGCTATGAGAGTAAAGAAACAGAGAGTGCACCTGTGTTCGCGCACACACTTGTGCACTTTAATATCTCCCGCACAGATGGTTAATCTCTCTGGAGATAGGTCACCGTGGTCGAAATTTGGTCGGGAGGACATTAATCCTTTAATGATGACTGACGGTATCTACATCTTTAAGAGAAAGAAAAATAAAACAATGTTTTATTTTTCCGAATTTCGGTCACGGCGGTGGTCTATCTTCAGAGAGATTAACCAGATATTAATTATTAATTTTAATTTAAAATTATTACAAAGTACAAACAAAATTAAAAATTATATACCTAGGTACTTAATAAACTAGTGGTTCGCCCCGAACTGAGACCTCGCGGTAACGGTATCCCATGATTATTCATTCAATCGATACATGATAACCAAAACTGACATTATTATTATGCCCGTTTTCACCAAACATACCTAAATCATCCCCTAAGTAGGAGTCTCTTAACGTAGGTAGCTCCTAAATACAATCCTAAGTCCTAACATCCGTCCCAATATCCTTTTAGGTGTCCCGTACAGGATCGTGATAAATAAGTTGACAGAAAACATCAATCACCTAACTTATAGGTAGCCCGTAAAGGTTAGGGAACGTTAGTGAAAACATTGAATTATTTATCAAACATTGAATTTAACTCGTAGTTCCATGGGAATAGTTACTGACTGCGCCATCTATTAGCATTATTGTGAAGCTATGTTGATGCTATATGAATTACTGACGCCCATTAAAAATTAAATAATCTCGTATCTTTATAATATTCATATAATTTTAGTATTTGTTGTTCAAGTACAGGATATATGTGACCTAAAAACATAAAATCAGTTTGAAAATCCATAGCGGATTTTTCTAGAGAGCGTCTTCAAGCGAGCGTATAAAATCGCCACTTTGAAAGCCCCCCATTTCGTCAATTTTAAGGGAAAAATTAAAAAAAAAATATTTTTGTACTCAGTTCAAAATTATCTTTAAAATGATACGTAACAATTTTATGTAACGCGATTTTTTTTTTTTTACTTCGCATTCGCTTCTATGAGAGCCCCCCTGAAATAAAGATTTTTATAACTTTTTAAGCCATTTTCGGCTGGAGGCCATCGGTTTACATATTATATCTAAATTTGAAGTAATTACGTTCAGTAATTCAAAAGTTATAAGGCTCTGACAGACGGACGGACGGACGGACGGACGGACGGACAAGTGCAAATCGCCCTAGTTAACTCAAAGACCTTCGCTTCGCTCGGTCGATAATATGAATACGATCAATGGAATAACTTTTAGACAATTGGTACCTGATTACATTTTGCAATTTTACTCATACAAAAGCCATTTTACTCATACAAAGCCAAAACCGAGGTTCGAAAGTGTTCGCTAAGCGACTTGAGAGGAGCCACTTAACAAAGTTGAGAAACCCCGTCGGTAAAATCGGAACGTCTCAAGCAGAGGTCCTAGAGGAGATCGAACGATTTTACTCTCAACTATACTCCTCCAAAGCTCCAAAAGCGGCTCAAGACACGAACGACAAACGTGCGACATTGACCCGCCACTACACCGAAGACATCCCAGACGTTGACCTTGGCGAGATGCGAATAGCCCTCAATCAACTTAAAAACAACAGGGCACCTGGCGATGACGGCATCACATCAGAGCTTCTACGTGCAGGAGGTACTCCGATCCTGAAAGAGCTAGCAGAGCTCTTTAATGACGTCATTGCAAACGGAACAACGCCAAAAGCATGGAGCAAGAGTGTGGTAATTCTTTTCTTTAAGAAGGGTGACAAGGAGCTTCTGAAGAACTATCGGCCGATATCACTCTTGAGCCATGTTTATAAGTTGTTTTCGAGGGTGATCACAAATCGCCTCGCCCGAAGGCTTGACGATTTTCAACCTCCGGAGCAGGCTGGGTTTCGAAAAGGCTACAGCACCGTAGACCACATCCACACCTTGAGGCAGATTATACAGAAGGCCGAAGAGTATAATCTACCACTCTGCCTTGCTTTTGTGGACTACGAGAAAGCCTTCGACTCTATCGAAACTTGGGCTGTTCTGGAGTCACTGCAGAGATGCCAAGTCGATTGGCGTTATATCGAGGTGCTGCGATGTATTTACGATACTGCGTCAATGACCATCCAAGTACAGTCTCAGCAAACAAAACCAATCAACTTGAGAAGGGGGGTTAGACAGGGGGATGTAATATCCCCAAAACTGTTTAATAGTGCACTAGAAGACCTCTTCAAAACGCTGGACTGGACAGGACGAGGATTTAATATAAATGGCGAATACATCTCACACCTGCGGTTCGCCGACGATGTGGTTATCCTTGCAGAGACTCCAGAAGATCTGGAGCAGATGCTGAGTAGTCTAAGCCGCTCTTCCAGACGAGTTGGTCTCGGGATAAACATGGACAAAACCAAGGTTATGTTCAATCAACATGTTGTCCCGATACCCGTGAACGTCGAAAATGTTGGAATCGAAATTGTTTCAGAGTACAACTACCTTGGCCAGACCATACAATTGGGTAGAAACAATTTCGACGAAGAAGCCAACAGAAGGATACGGCTGGGCTGGGCGGCATTTGGAAAATTAAGTCAGGTCTTCTCATCGTCAATACCTCAATGCCTGAAGACGAAAGTCTTCAATCAATGTGTCCTTCCCGTCCTCACTTATGGCGCTGAAACGTGGACACTAACAAAAGGCTTGATCCACAAATTTAAAGTCACTCAGAGAGCTATGGAGAGGGCTATGTTAGGAGTTTCTCTTAAGGACAGGATTCGAAATGAAGAGATCCGTAAGAGAACCAAGGTCGCCGACATAGCTCAAACCATTAGCAAGCTGAAATGGCAGTGGGCAGGCCATGCTTGTCGCAGAAGCGATGGCCGTTGGGGCCGAAAAGTCCTAGAGTGGAGACCGCGAACAAGTAAGCGTAGTGTGGGGCGCCCTCCAGCACGTTGGACTGACGATATAAAGCGGGTGGCGGGAAGTGGCTGGATGAGGAAGGCTGAGGACCGGGTGTGGTGGCGTTCTCTGGGAAAGGCCTATGTTCAGCAGTGGACGTCCGCAGGCTGAGATGATGATGATGATGATGAAAAGCCATTTCATTGGGTAAAAAATAAAAATATAGGGTAAGTCCGGGGTAGTTGGCCATAGTTTTTTCTAGGCTCTGTCAGAAATCAATTACGTATGTTTTTATAATTATATTTATTTGTAATTAAACTTTGGACAATCGACTATGATATCATAAACATGAAACTAACAATTTCTGTTAATCTTATTAATTTAAGTTTTTTTTAAATCACAATTGGCCATCTCTCCCGAGGTGTCCGGGCGTGATGGCCATGGCATTAGAGGTAAGATGGCCATAACTTAATTCTAGCCTCACAATTACTTTTTGGTCTTATTTTCTACTTTTAAGTCTTCTTTTCTCTTGACCACATCTGGAGCACATGCTATCAAATTCAGTACAGTGTTCGTGAACCCAAAACTGGCACACTGTACACTGAAGCCAGTCTTCGAAGAGAAGTGTTTCGTAATAGTTTTCACCACACCCACGACAATTGTCGTTTTCGTCTAACTTTCTTTTCTTATTCTTATCTGACAACATTGTTACTGGAATATCGTCACTACTATCAGATAGTCTTCGAATGGCTTTTCTTTTGGCTTTGGCTTTTCTTCTTACACATCGAACCGTGTCTTTTATTGTCTCTTCCTTTTCCTTCTTTATTTTGACAGATCTTTTTACGTTTTCCTTTTTTAGATTTTTTTCTGCAGCATTTTTTCTGGTATTGACGTGTTCTTCCGAAGTCAATAGTGTTCCAACTTGCTTTGCTCGTTTACTTCATTTTATATAATCCATCATTTTTTACAGCATTAATAGCTGCTTTCAGTGATTCTTCTGACCAGTTTTCTCTAACAGCCACTGCCTTCCTCTTGTATTTATTAGGCATCTAAAACAAATATTATGAAAATAAATCAATTATTTGAATAAAACATCATTTCTGAACCATGACGCTATGGCCATCATATACCGACTGCAACTGGCCATCTCTCCTTTTTTTCTGGGAGAGATGGCCACAACGAAAACTAAAACAAGTCAAAACACGAAACAAATAATTTTGAGGTTATAACCAAGTATTGTTCGTATACTTTACAATAAATACAAATATCACCATTATTTAAAGAAACATCACAACCATGTAAAATAATTACCATCTAAAAAATATTCACAGTAGATGAAACAAAAAACAAGGGATTTACTTACTTTTTCTTTCTTTTTCGCCAAATTTTTTGCCGTACCGTTGCCCTCACGCACGACGCGCAGCGAACTAAACGCGAAACAGCGACATCTAACCAACGAGTCCTTGAAATATTTCGATGGGCCATCTCTCCCATATGGCCATCTACCCCGGAATTACCCTATTAGGTACGTATACGTATTATAAATTGTGTCGATAGTCTTAGACGAAAATGCCTCCTAAACAATGTTTGAATCGTCTATTATAGACGTCAAGGCCTCAATGATGATGACCTAAGTACCCGAAATTCGTTTTTAATCATTTTTTTTTCATTTATTCATCTACCTATTTAAATACTTGACTCTTGGGTTTAACGATTAAATTATCCTCTAATATTCATCCCAAAATGCATCGTATAAATCCTCTGCCATTATGTGATTAATGGATAGGGGTCATCACTATCATCAATGAATAATTTTATTCAGATGTAGATCTATTTTTACTTACTATAAGCTCATTAACGTAGTGATGAACATCTTCAGAGCTATTAATGTTCATTCGCGAGTCAAGTCGATAGTTTACGGCTCTTTTCATATCCCCTCGTAACTCAGAATAAAGTTATTAATTTGTTAAAGTTGCAGCGTGTAACAGAACAATAACAATAAATCTGTCAATAAAACTAAACTACTGGCCCGGGGCAGTGAATCGAAAATTAGAGGCTTGGCAACTTTCTGTTGCGTCGTACTCGATACTCTATTTAGGTTATTTATTTCAGTTACGATGTGTTTGTTTCCTTATTCCTAAATAAAACTTACGTGAGTCTTAATACCTACTCATAATTAATAATGCTGCAGCCAAAATCACCGACATAGCTCAGCGAGTCGCGAAACTGAAGTGGAAATGGGCGGGGCACATAGTTCGAAGAGCTGATGGTCGTTGGAGTCCCAAGGTGCTGGAGTGGCGACCCCGCACCGGAAAGCGCAGTGTTGGCAGACCCCCCACCAGGTGGACCGACGACATCAAACGAGTCGCGCAGGGAGCCGCTGGATTCAGGCGGCGCAAGACCGAAGTCTGTGGAAGTCCATGGAGGAGACCTTCGTCCAGCAGTGGACGTCTATAGATTGAAGAAGAATGGTGTAGTATTGTATAAAAATGATTGCTACAGTGTCACGATCGCAATCACCTCTGACTGGGTGCTACCACACGAGTAAATATTCCGAACAGAGAGGAAGCTTCCTAACAAGGTCGAAGAAGTATACCTATTCTGCTAGGGTTGTCACCTGATGCATGTGTTTACATGCATCAGGAACAACAATTTAAGGAAAAACTAAAAATATTTTAAAGTTTGTATAATTATGTATAATTTCAGTTATATTCTGAACTTGAACTAAAAATACTTAAATTAACAAAAATATAAAGAAACGATTTTTTTTAATGAACATCAGTATTTTTGCCATAACTTCACAATTAATGTTGTTTCACAAATAATGGCCCAGGGAGGCCTTAATATCGATTTTGAACGAAATCTGACGAATAACAAAGAATTTCAATATGGCGGTGACTTTTAAAATTTTGGCATCCATTTCCTCTTTCTTGACCCCAGGGAAGCCCAAATATGGATTTTGAACGAAATCGGTCGAATAACAAAGAATTTCAATATGGCGGTGACTTTTCATAATTTTGGCATCCATTTCCTCTTTCTTGACCCCAGGGAAGCCTAAATATCGATTTTGAACGAAATCGGTCGAATAACAAAGAATTCCAATATGGCGGTGACTTTTTAAAATTTTGGAACCTATTTCCTAATTCTTGACCCCAGCGAAGCCTAAATATCGATTTTGAACGAAATCGGTCAAATAACAAAGAATTTCAATATGGCGGGGACTTTTTAAAATTTTGGAACCTATTTCCTAATTCTTGACCCCAGGGAAGCCTAAATATCGATTTCGGAGGAAATCGGTCGAATAACAAAGAATTTCAATATGGCGGTGACTTTTTAAAATTTTGGCATCCATTTCCTCTTTCTTGACCCAAGGGAAGCCCAAATATCGATTTTAAACGAAATCGGTCAAATAACAAAGAATTTCAAAATGGCGGTGACTTTTTAAAATTTTGGACCCCATTTCCTATTTCTTGACCCCAGGGAATCCTAAATATCGATTTTGAACGAAATCGGTCGAATAACAAAGAATTTCAATATGGCGGTGACTTTTTAAAATTTTAGAACCCATTTCCTAATTCTTGACCCCAGGGAATCCTAAATATCAATTTTGAACGAAATCGGTCGAATAATAAAGAATTTCAATATGGCGGTGACTTTAAAATTTTGGCATCCATTTCCTCTTTCTTGACCCAAGGGAAGCCCAAATATCGATTTTAAACGAAATCGGTCGAATAACAAAGAATTTTAATATTATTTATTAATTAATTTAATACGTACCTATACGTATAAAAAAGTACTTACTTCTTTATCTCTCAGACATAAAAAAAAGGAAATGTCCTTATTGTCTTTGGGTTATTTTAAACAAACTGTGCAAGAGTTTGGCATTTTTACACTATTTAAGTACACAAATAAATCTAAATCACTCACTCTTCGTCTATTCATTTCCACTAAACGCACGACTGTCAGCCCTTACGTTCTGACCCTGAGTGGACCGGTTTGACCCTGAGCGGCGTGTCGGTGAATGTGTCGGTGAGAGCTCACGCACACAGCGTTGCGCTATGTATGGGTGAGCCCGCTGCGAGCCGTTTGTATGTAGCTTCCGCTCTGTTACCTTACTCGTGTGGTGCTACTCTCTCGCTATTGGTTAAAATGCATTGATGCAGCAAGAACACCATAAATTCACCCAATCAGAAGTGATTGCGACCGGCACACTGCATGTAGCAACCATTTTTGTACTAATACATTATACAAATAAGCGCGGCGTGGTGACGTCACAGCCGTGTATAGTGCGAAAAAAATACGTACACAATAAAACATAGGTACTTTACGGCTTGATTCTTAAGGTTGACTATACGGGTCTGCCCGCGAAATTCAAATTTAATTTGGTTTTTCACAATTTGTAAACCAATACGACAAAGTAGGCTAATGGCATTCTAATTGCGCCAATGGAATTATCATCACAGGTTTACATAAAAATCTTTACTTGAAAGTGACCAGTTTAAGAAATTAATCAAAATATCGAGTTGGACGTGAGCTACTCACAAATTAGTCGATATTCTGACTAATTTCTTAAACTGGACACTTTCAAGTAAAGATTTTTATGTAAACGGTAAACCTGTGAAGATGATAATTCCTTTGGCGCATTTAGAATGCCATAAGCCTACTTTGTCGTATTAGTTTGCAAATTGCGAAAAACCAAATTAAATTTGAATTTCTCGGGCAGACCCGTATAATCCACCTTAATTATAAATAGTTGGCCATCGTGGTGGACTATGGCCTCTTTCTGATTCGCGTAGACTTGTGGCCAGTACCTATTGGGCCGGCGGCGATGGGTGATAAAAATGCGTGAGCATCGTGGAACACGCAATTGGAACGAAGTTCCTTTTAATAACCGTAGACTACTCGGGAAAGTTCTTATTAGATTCAACGCCATCTCTCGCCACATGTTAGAACCATCTCGTAATATAGGTAGTATGCGCGCTATGGTTAACCGTCAACACTACTCATGACGGAAAATTCTTACACCTTTTTCGCCTAGCCCTCATCCGCCATGTCCGTACCGCTACCGCCCCACAAAGAACTAAGTTGCAAAACATAGGTGTATATTACACAGTGCGTATTGGCAGACTTCACACATTATGGAGAACTCTCAGGCATGCAGATTTCCTCGCGATGTTTCCTTCACCGTTAACTAACCTAACTCCGAATAGTCAGGGATTACGTGCCTGCAATCGAACCCCGGACCTCCCAAAAACGGCCGACTAGGCTATCGCCTATGTAAGCTATGTATCTCTCCCATAAGTATCCGGTGGCCGCTAGACGCAGCGTACGCGGCATGTCACCGCGTACGGATATAGAACTGATGCTACGTCTGCCCTACAAATTGATACTCCAGCAGGGCAAGTGTTTTATTTATGTCGTGCGATATTTATTACGCACGCATCGTGTTTTTCGGTCGCCATTTTTAATTTCTTTATTTAAAATTTTATTCGTGTCACCAGAGCACAAATATATCGTAAGTCTTTCGCCATTTTTAGGGTTCCGTACCAAAATGGTAAAAATGGAACCCTTATGGTGAGACTTTCTCCGTCCGTCCGTCCGTCCGTCCGTCCGTCTGTCACAGTCGATTATTTCAGTAACTATTAAAGCTATCGACATGAAATTTGGCATAGTTGTGTATAATAGTGGCCCAGCATCATTGGAATAAAGAAAAATCGAAAATTATTTTTAGTTTTATTAAAAAAGGGGGAAAATCGGGGGTATGAAATTTCAAAGTAAAATAACTATACCGAGTGGGGTATCATATGAAAGGCCTTTACTTGTGCATTCTAAAACAGTTTTTTATTTATTTCTATATATAATAGTTATTGATTGATCGGCCAAAATGTTGAAAAAAATACCGTTCCCCCCCCCCCCCCCCCTTATCTCCGAAGTTTACCAATCGAAAAATCTGAAATAATTATGGTCAATAGAGGTTTATGTATATTTTACAGGAAAAATAAAAGCAACGCGAAAATTATTTTAGTTTGATTAAAAAAGGGGGAAAATCGGGGGTTTGAAATTTCAAAGTAAGATAACTATACCGAGTGGGGTATCATATGAAAGACCTTTACTTGTGCATTCTAAAACAGTTTTTTATTTATTTCTATATATAATAGTTTTTGATTAATCGGCCAAAATGTCGAAAAAAATACCGTTCCCCCCCCCCCCCCCCCCTTATCTCCGAAGTTGACCAATCGAAAAATCTGAAATAATTATGGTCAATAGAGGTTTATGTATATTTTACAGGAAAAATAAAATCAACGCTCTAACTAGCATAGTTTTTTTTATATTAACAATAAACCTCTACAAACAAAGTTAACGATAAATAAGCAAATTATTATAATATTATCGTTTTAATTTTACTTTTAGAGTACGGAACCCTCGGTGCGCGAGTCCGACTCGCACTTGGCCGGCTTTTTTGAACTACTTTGTGATTGCGTTGTTTTCAAAATACGCAATTATCACAGGGTTAAAGTGCGTAGTCAAGTAGTAGTTAGTAATAAGGAATGATTATGATTCTAGTAGTCTTTATATTATGTATATAGGTATGTGTGTGTATGTGTCTTTACGTATGTTACACCGTAGCGTCTAAACTATTGAGCCGATTATTATGAGTGAGGTGTCAATCGATTCGTTGTTATGGTCCGGGTAACAATGTAGGCTACTTTTTATATGAACAAAATTTAATGACGGATGGCCAATTTTCTTATTACTTACAGGACATGAGGTGCGATTGTCTAAAGTTATTCCATTGATCGTAATCTTATTCGATGGCATTAGCGTCAAAGTAAAATAAACCATAACAGCATTGATTTAGAGCTCAATTTGGTGTATGCATTCTTATACGTTTACGTATGTACGATACGTTCCATAACGCTCCATATTAAAATCGGTTGTACTGAATTTGTGACTTTAAATACAGTCAAGGATTATTTTACTTTGACGCTAATGTCATCGAATACGAATACGATCAATGGAAAACTTTTAGACAGTTGGTACCCTGATCTTTGACATAGGTTTTTGTAATTCGAAGCCTCAATATCCTCTAACGGTTAAAGGTGTGGACTGAAAACTTAAAGGTCGACGGTTCAATCCCCACCCGTTACACCCTTGCATCTACCCGCCACCCCCTACCGTGGTTTGTTGCACTAACTCCTAACACAAGCAGCCATAAAATATGTGAGCCATCGTGGGACGTCTGGCAGATGTGAAACATCGAATTTATTTACAAGCTTTTATTTAGCTTGACCAGTTTATTTATTTGTTTGTTTGGGTCAAATCTTGCAAGATGAATTAGAACCACTTAGATTGAGCTGAAATTTTGCATGTATGTGTAAATCGGATTTCAATGCAATATTATTGGGACATGGAGCTGATCTGATGATGGAGACGGAAGATGGCTATCGGAACTCTGTAATAAAACGATGTAACCCCATCGAGTTTGGGCTCGTTTTATTCGTCATGAACTCTGATCCTAGATGATATCTAGAGTCTAATGATGTAGCTACTAAAAGCTTGTATTTAAAAATAAAATTTTTAATTTACACCTGTTTTGTACAGCTAAGTAATATCGAGCTTAGTACATACATAAATACACAATCTTTCTAAACAATCACTATCAGACCATATTTTATCGTTAAAATGATTTCTTTTATGTAAGTCACAAGTTACGTGTACCGTAGTAAACAGCACTGTTTCGTACTACATACATACATCCTACTACATACATATTATGATCCTCCATGACGTGTCCGTCAACGGCGGTCTTGGCTAGAGCCGGTTATGAGAGCGAATGTGGCTCGCAAAACCAAATTTTGTCTGAAAAGTCCTATTGCACGGCGCACAGTGTAACTGGCCCGATTCATTATACGTGTAACTGTTGGTCTGACCTGCCGCTAATAGATGTTTCACATCAAAAATTGTTTGAAATGATACTAACCCTAGACGCCTCACGCCAGACAGTCGTAATCTTCTAAAAGTCAATTATATTATTACACGCAAGTCCAACACGAACAGTTTGGGTGCGGGGGTAGCAACCCGCAAGTAGCTGGCTCGTAAGTAAAGTCCATTAGGCAGATTACAGTTTGTTTGTCAGTTTGTTAATGCAAACACGTAGCGCGTGAGAAATCAGCCCGGAGGCGCTCCCGAGTTAAGAGTAAACACGACTGATTAAGTGACGTCAAATATGGATAGGGTTGTCACGATGACAAATATATTTTTTTAATATTTTAGTTTTTTTTAATTCTTTCGACGTCCTCCCTGGTGCAGTGTTCAGCGATATGATTTTATAACTGGGAGGTTTTGGGTTCTCGGCGGAGGCAATTTCTGAATTATCTCTGGTCTAGTGGGAGGCTTTGGCCGTGGCTAGGTTAGCACCCTACGGCCTACCGTCAATGACGTAACGCCAAGCGATTTAGCGTTCCGCCACGAATGGCGTGTAGAAACAGATTAGGGGTATGGGTTGAATGTACACTGCCGTACCCCTTGCAAGTTAGCCCGCTACCATCTTAGACTGCATCGTCAAGTTTACCATCATCGAATTAAAAAAAATATGACAAGTTGCGAATATCTCTTACTCTAACGGTGATGGCAAACTAGAGAACTAACTCCATATTGCTTTCAAAAGTGTTGCTGTCAATCCGCTGCACTTGGCCAACGTTTTTTTACTGGACAGCACTGATGAGGTCTAGGTTGGAGCGCGCTTGCCTAGAAAATGCCTATTCACTCTTGCCTTGAAGGTACTGAGGTTATACGTGGCCGGAAACACAGATGTTGGAAGTGCGTTCCGCACCTAAGCGGTTCGTTTCAGCAACGTTGAACTGAAGCGTGTTGTGCGAGTAGGTTGGATTTCTACCACGTAAGGGTACCAACGCTCACGATTTCTCGTAGTTCTGTGGTAAAACGGTGAAGACCAATAGACAGGCAACATTGCGACGGTGCTGTAGACTGAGCATTTGCATGAGCAACGTGGTGGACTATGACTTAGGTAAATCCTTCTCATTGAAGAGTATAGGCCTGTGTGCCGGCCCAGTAGTGGAGCCAATTTGGCAAGGCGATAGCTTGCATTTCGAGCAAGAACATTGAGCACTACCAACTTAATGTCCCAGAATTTTAAGGAGTTTCCACAGGATTTTTAAGAAACCTTATTACGCGTAGACAAAGTCGCGGTAGCTCTTTGTGTAGTATTTAACCCTCAAAGCTTGTTCGTAAAAGATCCTATTAATATTATAAATGCGAAAGTTTGTGAGGATGGATGTATGGATGTTTGGATGGATGGATGGATGGATGTTTGTTACTCTTTAACGCGACAACGAATGAACCGATTTTGCTGAAATTAGGCACAGACATAGATTATAGTCTGGAATAGCACATAGGCTACTTTTTATCCCGGAAAAGCAAACAGTTCCTGCGGGATAGCATTGCAATTTTTTTAGCATTTGTCCTTCAAAATTCGCGCAATGGAGTTTTATATTAACGTGTTTTTTTGTATAGGTAAAGTTAAGGGCCTGAAAAGTGACATAGGCTACTTTTTATTCCGGGAAAACAAACGGTTCCTGCAGGATATTAGTATTCTACTTTTCACATATTTATCCTTAAATTATGCGCCAACACAGTTAAGGATTGACGTGGTTTGTTGGATAGGCATAGTTGAGGACCTGAAAAGTGACAAAGGCTACTTTTAAACCCGGGAAAACAAACAGTTCCCGCGGGATATTGGTATGCTACTTTTCACATATTTATCCTTCAATTATGCGCCAACGGAGTTACAGATTGACGTGGTTTTTTGGATGGGTATATTTGAGGACCTGAAAAGAGAAAAGGCTACTTTTATCCCGGGAAAACAAACAATTCCCGCGGGATATTCCTATGCTACTTTTCACATATTAATCCTTCAATATGCGCCAACGGAGTTATAGATTGACGTGGTTTTTTGAATAGGCATAGGTGAGGACCTGAAAAGTGAAAAGGCTACTTTTTATTCCGGGAAAACAAACAGTTCCCGCAGGATATTCGTTTGATACTTTTCACATTCTTATCCTTCAATTAAGCGCCAACGGAGTTACAGATTGACGTGGTTTTTTGATTAGGCATAGTTGAGGACCTGAAAAGTGAAAAGGCTACTTTTTATTCCGGGAAAAGAAACGGTTCCTGCGGGATATTAGTATTCTACTTTTCACATATTTATCCTTCAATTATGCGCCAACGTAGTGACAGATTGTCGTGGTTTTTGGGATAGGCATAGTTGAGGACTTGAAAAGTGACAAAGGCTACTTTTAAACCCGGGAAAACAAACAGTTCCCGCGGGATATTGGTATGCTACTTTTCACTTATTTATCCTTCAATTATGCGCCAACGGAGTTACAGATTGACGTGGTTTTTGGATGGGTATATTTGAGGACCTGAAAAGAGAAAAGGCTATTTTTATCCCGGGAAAACAAACAATTCCCGCGAGATATTCGTATGCTACTTTTCACATATTAATCCTTCAATATGCGCCAACGGAGTTATAGATTGACGTGGTTTTTTGAATAGGCATAGTTGAGAACCTGAAAAGTGAAAAGGCTACTTTTTATTCCGGGAAAACAAACAGTTCCCGCAGGTTATTCGTTTGATAATTTTCACATTCTTATCCTTCAATTATGCGCCAACGGAGTTACAGATTGACGTGGTTTTTTGATTAGGCATAGTTGAGGACCTGAAAAGTGAAAAGGCTACTTTTTATTCCGCGAAAAGAAACGGTTCCTGCTGGATATTAGTATTCTATTTTTCACATATTTATCCTTCAATTATACGCCAACGGAGTGACAGATTGAGGTGGTTTTTGGGATAGGCATAGTTGAGGACTTGAAAAGTGACAAAGGCTACTTTTAAACCCGGGAAAACAAACAGTTCCCGCGAGATATTTGTATGCTACTTTTCACTTATTTATCCTTCAATTATGCGCCAACGGAGTTACAGATTGACGTGGTTTTTGGATGGGTATATTTGAGAACCTGAAAAGAGAAAAGGCTATTTTTATCCCGGGAAAACAAACAGTTCCCGCGAGATATTCGTATGCTACTTTTCACATATTAATCCTTCAATATGCGCCAACGGAGTTACAGATTGACGTGGTTTTTTGAATAGGCATAGTTGAGAACCTGAAAAGTGAAAAGGCTACTTTTTATTCCGGGAAAACAAACAGTTCCCGCAGGTTATTCGTTTGTTACTTTTCACATATTTATCCTTCAATTATGCGCCAACGAAGTTACAGATTGACGTGGTTTTTCGGATGGGTATATTTGAGGGCCTGAAAAGAGAAAAGGCTACTTTTATCCCGGGAAAACAAACAATTCCCGCGGGATATTCGTATGCTACTTTTCACATATTAATCTTTCAATATGCGCCAACGGAGTTACAGATTGACGTGGTTTTTTGAATAGGCATAGGCGAGGACCTGAAAAGTAACAACAGATACTTTTTATCCCGGGAAAACAAACAGTTCCCGCGGGATATTCGTATGGTACTTTCACATTTTTATCCTTAAATTATGCGGTTACATGCATGAATGCATACATGTATGTGTGTGTGTATGTATGCATGCATGTATGTATGCGTGTATGTATGTATATATGTATGCATGCATGTAAGTATGTATGTGTGTATGTATGTATGTATGTATGTATGTATGTATGTATGTATGTATGTATGTATGTATGTATGTATGTATGTATGTATGTACGCATGCGTGTATGTATATATATATATGTGTGTATGCATGTATGTATGTATGTTTGTATCCTCCTCCTACTAACTATAACTACATTAACTATATTCGATCCTACTTATCCCACTAATATTATTAATGTTGTTAAGTTAATGTTAAGTTTGTGAGGATGGATGTATGTTCTCTGAGATAGGGGTTGAACTATTTTGACTGTTTTACTCCATAACTTCGTTAAATTTAAACTAATTTTTATTATTATTTTAACCGACTTGAAAAAAGGAGGAGGATCTCAATTTAACGGAATCTTTTTATGTATGTTCACCGATTACTCGACGACACCTGAACCGATTTGGAAAATTCTTTTTGTTTGAAGGGTCCCAGGTGGTCCCATTTAAATTTTATCGTTATTTTATTTTTTGCAGGGATACCTATAGTTGAGGACCTGGAGAGTGACAGGCTACTTTTTATCCCGCAAAATCAAAGAGTTCCCGAGGCAAACTAAATTCACGCAGACGAAGTTGCGGGCATCAGCTAGTACTTCTATAATGTTCAACAAATCTACCATTTAATTGGGCATATCGGGGACGCCATGATTAGAATTGATTGATTTACGATCCCATGCGGGCCGACAAATGGCTGACTCTCATAACTACCCTAAAAATACATCAACATTTAAATATTCTACTAATCCAGACTAATCCCTACTAATATTTTAAATTAGACAGTGTGTTTGTTTATTATATTTATTGGTTAGTCTTTCAATCACGCCATAACAGAGCTACAAATCAACGTGATTTTTTGATGTGGCTGTTGAGGATCTTGAGAGTGCCGTAGGCTACATTTTGTCCCGGAACAAAAAAAGGTTCCAGTAGTTTTTTTAAAAACCTTACTTCGAAGGCGACTTCTTCCAAGGTAGTAATTTACCCACTACTGATATAAAATAAAAATTTAAAAGACCTCCGACTATGTATGATATATTTTTATAACCAACATCCTGTTATCAGTTTTGCTGCTCCCTCATTAGATCCTCCTCCTCGATCCTCGATTATCATCTATCTAACACCTACTGGAGACCATTCTAATAAACCCAAACATACTGTATCTGCTGTAAGTTGCTGAGGAATTGGGATCCCGTAGACTACTTGATGCTGCAGCATCAGCTCAAGGCAGAATTATATTTTTACTCAAGATTACAACACAGTCACATCAGAAGCTTGGTTATAAAAATTAAGAGCAAAAAATAACATCATTGTAGTTTTTAGAAATGACTCGTTGATTTCTACAATAATACAGTTGTCTGTTGTCATTGGATATTTGTGGTAACAGCGACATCGCTGAGGAATAGTTTCCCGAAAAACGCTAATGGGCATTCTGAAGGAAACGGTTTGTTTATTGTTTAATCGTGTTGATTGAATGACGAACCATTGAATATCTTATAAGGGAGTTAACTCATAGATACCTATCGCACACCCAGATCAAGTCGTCGTGTCGTGTGATGCGAGTTGTTACGTTCCCTCAAATATTGTTGAGCGAAGCATGCGTCATGCTCGTGAACGGGTACCACAGGCAGGAATGGGGCTACTTTCTGTCTGCCCGTCTTAACATGTATTGAATTGTATGCTTCTTAGGTATGTTTTTGTGGAATTTCCCCTCATTGTGGAAACACTGCATACATAGCATAGTACCTATCTAGTGTATTGTAAACTTGTTTTGAAAAGAGCAACCGCCGAGTATCATGCTGGTTCTTCTCGGCAGGAAGGGCATTCCGAGCCAGTAGTAGACTCATCGACGATTCAAAAGCATTTGTAAAAAAGATTATTTGAATAAAAATATTTCTATGCTATTCTATACCTAGTCAGACAACTCAAAAGGTCTCTGTTCCCTCAACGAAAAAAGTCTTTCTCAATATTTTGTTAGTAAAGTTATACGTAACTCAATCTTATTCTAGGTCATAAATAATGTGAGAGGGAGCTAAAATAAAATTGAGTTTCATAATTGGAACGTAGTTCCTTATCGCGCGGTACGGAAGGGGGCTAGACGGAAAAAATTAAGGAAACGACACGACACATTTTTGAACACTTTTTTGTTGAATGTTTTTTGTTGAATGTGAATTTTGCATTGTATTCGGTATTTTCGCCTTAGAACTCGGCGTCTGCATGGCCTAGTGGTTAGGAGAGTCGCCTATAAATTCAACGTCGATGGTTCGAATCCCAGCTCGACAGACTGAATTTTCTATTTTCAATTTTATTTTAAATAATTTCTAAATGTGGAATTTTTCCCTAATTTTTTATTGTATAAATTGGATAACGCCATCTGTGAAAAAACAGTAACTCCACCAGAGTAACTCTTTGGTGTTGTATCAGTGCAATAGAAATAAACTAAAAAATAATTCATCGTAGTTAATCAATTTAATACTAGATGACACCACTAGTTTATTACAATTCCTTCACTAAAATACTACTACTAAGGTACTACGTTCCATCCGGGTGTCCCTTGACACGTCTCTTTTTTTTACTAACAAAAGATTCAGAAAGACTTTTTTCGTCTAGGGAACAGTGAACTTTTTAAAATTTTTTTAAGACTTGATTTAGGTGTGCGATATGATTTTCAAGCTTAGTTTGGTCAACTAACTTTGAACCAGCTATGGTAATATTGACAGATTGCTACAGTTGCAGTGTGACGATCGCAATCACCTCAGATTGGCTGGTAATCTCTTGCTATTGGTTAAAATGCATTGATGCAGCAAGAACGCGATAAATTCAGCCAATCAGATGTGATTGCGATCTGTAGCAATCATTTTTAGGCAATACCAAAGCTGCAGCTGTTAAAAAACTAAAAGGTGTAGTGCTTAGTATATTCTCTGTCTCTTGACAATACTGCGACAAAGATGTAGAGAAGAAGAAGAGTGGATAAGGATCAACGATAGATGTCTTTAGTTTTTGAGTCCTCAATTGTAACTTTTCAAGTTAGGCTTTGGACGTGCCAACGAAAACTGAAACCAGTGTTTCAGTACTCACATGATTCTGAATCCCTCATCCTTAGAAGCTTTCATCGTTATTTTCGATTGTTTGCGTTCGTTGATCGGTGAGCGTTGTGATCGCATTGTTCGCGATACATTACTCGCTCAAATATGACAATACTAGTTATAAACTTATAACCCATCATTCCCGACCAAAAATGTACTTGTAATTTGCATTAACCTCTTCACAAAGTTTTCGTGTATTTAGTTAGCATGTCCCTTACACCCTGTAATAGACGTGTGTAAATGTATTACACTCGTCAAAGCCAAACCGTGATCTCATTTATGAAAAGCCTAATAGTCCGGGAGGAATCGGCGCATGCGTATCGAAAACTATTCCACCTCAATTTTTTTATGCGATCCTCTTCAAATGGCCCTCCTAATTAAATAAATGCATGTTGCCAGGGCGCCACCTGGTGCCATATTGTTTAAACCGAAATTGTTTAAACAATTGCAAGGAGTTGTTATTTTTCAACCGGACAATTTTTTTTTATATTCTTTATTGAAATACCAATAAAAAAGGTCCTCTGACTTTTCACGATAAAGTTAATATTTTTAAAGATATGAATTTTTAAAGGTTCGAAAAATCTCAAATTTGGGTACTTTCGACCTATGAAAAATATATTTAAAAAAAAACATAATGTTTTAGTAATACTTTTTTTTAATTCTCTATACAATAGTTAATAATATTGTCAATAGAGATTTAAAAAAATTTCATTGTTTATATCTTTTTTTTAATTGTTAATTTCGCGCGCTCACAAGTATGCGTCGCTTATAGTCTAGATAGCTTACTTGAGTATTCGGGTAAACAAACACCTCTTGATATAAATATCACTTATTTACACACCAACCACACATTTTGAACTATGTTTAACTGTCTAGATCTGTTCATTAAACACATTCGTTACGATTTACACTTGAATGTTTAGAAAAAACATTCAAATGAATTGAATATTAGTTATTTATGCAACTGTTGTATAATAAGGGGTATTAAAGTGATAATAGTATCACACTCATGTGATACTATGACACACATATGATTCACATGTGTGATACTATGACACACATATGATTCACATGTGTGATACTATAATCACACTCGGCTACGCCTCGTGTGATAAACCCACATTCGTGTTTTAATACCCCTTATTATACAACAGTTTCATAAATAACTATTATTCAATTCATTTGAATGTTTTTTCTAAACATTCAAGTGTAAATCGTAACGAATGTGTTTAATGAACAGATCTAGACAGTTAAACATAGTTCAAAATGTGTGGTTGGTGTGTAAATAAGTGATATTTATATCAAGAGGTGTTTGTTTACCCGAATACTCAAGTAAGCTATCTAGACTATAAGCGACGCATACTTGTGAGCGCGCGAAATTATCAATAAAAAAAAAGATATAAACAATGAAATTTTTTTAAATCTCTATTGACAATATTATTAACTATTGTATAGAGAATTTAAAAAAAATATTACTAAAACATTATGTTTTTTTTTTAATATATTTTTCATAGGTCGAAAGTACCCAAATTTGAGATTTTTCGAACCTTTAAAAATTCATATCTTTAAAAATATTAACTTTATCGTGAAAAGTCAGAGGACCTTTTTTATTGGTATTTCAATAAAGAATATAAAAAAAAATTGTCCGGTTGAAAAATAACAATTCCTTGCAATTGTTTAAACAATTTCGGTTTAAACAATATGGCACCAGGTGGCGCCCTGGCAACATGCATTTATATAATTAGGAGGGCCATTTGAAGAGGATCGCATAAAAAAATTGAGGTGGAATAGTTTTCGATACGCATGCGCCGATTCCTCCCGGACTATAAAGACATTTTGAATGGCGTCTATCGATTGCCAAAGCGTCTGCGCCTGATGTCAATGCTCGCTGATTCATCTCTCCTTCGCTTTACTTTACACCTAGTGTGCCCTATGTAAATGTATCTTCCATTCAATCTTCTTTTGGACTCTATTACATTCGAAATACAGAAAATTCAAAAGAATAATTCATTTTACTTTAGCGTTTCGACTTCCAATAAATTAAACAGAACTACAAATAAACGGTGGGGTGAGAGCAAAAAATCCTTCAAAAATATAAATTAGAAACTTTGTAAGGACGGACGGATGGATGGATTGTTGAATATTTGTTACTCCTTCACGCTACAATGAATGAACCGAATTTGGCTGTTTGGACCGAATTTGGTTTGAATGGAGATAGCTCATACCCAGGATTAACACATACCTAGCCCACATTTTATTAAGGAAACGCGGGAATCGAAAAACCTTAATCCACGCGGACGAAGTCGCGGGCATCATCTAATGTACCTATGAAACTAAGTATAATTATTATTCTCTCGTAGCTTTTTCCGTGATTTCCTCTCAGAAAAGAGTTACAGGCCATAGTCCAACGCTGGCCCAATGCGAATTGGCGGACTTCACCCACCTTCATTAACGTTATGCAAAGTTATCAGGTATGTAGGTTACCTCACGATGTTTTCCTTCACCGAATAAAAAGTAGCTTATGCCAATCTACAGGTCCTAAGCTATAACTATGGCAAATAGTTAAATCCAAACATCAGCTTATAAATACTCTTTTTGGTTGATGGCTTGCATTCGTCTCGAGCCACGTTCCTTTACCTTTCTCAACCACTCATAAAACATCAACGTCTATTACCTAATGAACTAACTAAACAAATGATCCAATGATAAGCGTAATAATAAGGGAATGCATCATCATCATCATCATCATCAGCAACCTTGATAAGATATACCTCCTAAATTAGAGGATTATAAAGCTCATATTTTCATAGCATGTAGCATTTCAAATATCAATTAGATTTTATGAAGCCAACCATGCATTAGGATTGGCAGTCTATTTATGAAGCCAACGCAATTCATACACAAATGCTTGAATGAACCAATAGGGGCATAAACTATAGTAATAGAATAGAAATGAGCTAAGTCATCCACTTTAGATGCTTGCCGTGTTAGTTACTCAGAGTAGGCCTGACGAACTCAGTTTTCAAACGAGCTTAGAATACAAAATAATCTACACAAATATGTAAATGAAATTGAAATGTCTGTCTGTCACTTCGAAATAATTGCACGAGCAGTTAAATCTTCATGTTCCAAACACTTTTTTTTTTAATTTTTTGCCTGTCTTTTCCTTAAACTTTTTTATTGTCTTCCTACTTGCTATAATCTTCACAACGGCTGAAGTGATTTTGAAGGACCACATGCACACAGATGATAATACAAGAAGTGATCTAGGACACAAATTTATCTCGGAAAAATTATTAAGGGAATTTGCTAAAAAAACATATATGATGGGACGGTATATACAATAATTATAGGCTTTTAAATTGTCACGTCCTAACCTAAACTTGAAAAAAATTGGCACTGAGATGACTTGTATTAAAAAAATCGAGTATTCCATGTGACTCAAAAACCATAAATCGATGAGAATGACACAAAATTGCGGGCATCAGCTAGTGTAATACGAGTATAATAAGTGGTTTCTAACGCTTTGTTTAGTTTCAACACCCGTTGCAAAGCAATTGCAAAGTAGTATTTTAGCTTGATGTAGTATGGACTGAGAAGGGAACTGTGCAACTTACTTGCCTTCAAATGACTGTCGAAGTGTCGACTCGAGTGTTCGTTTAATTCCTATTTCTATTAGCAGATTATTTTCGTTCTACGTTACTCTCTAGGATTCTTTGCGCTTGTCTGGTTTTCGGAAACTTTTATTATCTTCAGACAAGCGTCAGTTACACAAGAAGAGTTTCAATGTAACATGTTAAGTCTTTGGTACTCCTTACATTCAGATGTCGATCCATAAATCAACACTTTTCAAACTCTAATCCATAGATTTATGATTGGTAGTCTTTACGGTAGGAGCCAGGAGTCAGTACGATACCAATCCTAAACCTTATTAAATGCTCTACTTTTTCATCATCATCATGAGCAATCCATTAACGTCTCACTTTTGAGTGCAGGTCTTCTCACAGAGAAGGGTTATAGGCCATAGTCCACCACGCCGGCCCAATGCGAATTGGTAGCCTTCACACACCTTTGAGAGCATTGTGGAGAACTCTCAGGCGTGCAGGTTTCCTCACGATGTTTTCCTTCACCGTTAAAGCATGCTAGCGTTCAAGTTATTTAATTGCTAAACTCTGCTCTGCTATGCTCTAATCTTTACTCTTTGCTATTATCAAAGTTTTAACTATACTATGATACGGTCTACTTATTAAATCCAGAATCTGTCTAATCGAAAAGTGCCGATTTCACCAACGTCGAGTGACGTTTTACCGAAGAATAAATTGGGCGTTTTGACAGTTTTTGTATTGAAAATACTATCAAAATATCATATTTACACTAGGATAAGACTTATTTTACGTTGGTGAAATCTTAAGTGTTTTAATCGTCGACCTTTCGGTTTTCAGTCTGGTGCCCTGAGGTATTATTGTCTAAAGTTATTCCATTGATCGTAACGAATTGGATGACATTAGCGTTAGCGTCAAAGTGAAATATGCCACAATAGCATTGAATTAGAGCTCAATTTCATGTATGCATTCTTATACGTATCGGTATGTACGATACGCTCCATAACGCTCCATGTTTACGCTCCAGGGCGACGAGACACCGGGACGCGTACTGCTTAAATGCAGGAGTGTATCCGATCTACGACAAAAATAAATTGGCTCTCCAGCAACACTTCCGGAAGTCCTCGCCGACCTGAGTGGCCTGCTCGGATTCTGGAGGGAGCTCGGCTGGATGGAATGATCCGGCAGAGAGCTGCACCAGTGGAACCACGCAAAACGGGCGGACACGCCTACTTGCGGAGAAAATTCTCAGGAGAAAGAAAGAAAGAAGAACGCTCCATGTTAAAATCGGTTGTACTTAATTTGTGACTAAATCAATCCAATCAAGGAATATTTTACTTCGCCGCTAACGTCATCGAATACGAATACGATCAATGGAATAACTTTTAGACAATTGGCACCCTGATTTTTGCGCTATTGAGCGTTATTCTCAAACATATTTTAATCGATGTTTTTGTCGTACATTCACTAAAGATTTTTTATTCGTAAGAGTGGCAGGTAAAAGATACTAGACGCGTGTTAAATTACCCTCTCGCATGTAACTAAAAAACCACATCCCTAATCGCGTTACCGGCGCCTTTGTGCGTCGTGACTCATGGGCCCTTCGGAGAATGCGCGTGCTCTCACGTCCCGGACGCGATGGCTTTTGTAGTTTTACTACGTTTACGTATAATACTGACTACCTCCCTGGATCAGTGGTGAGCGTTGTTGTCTAATAACTGGGAAGTCTCGGGTTCGATTCCTGGCGGGGTCAATTTGGGAATTTATAATTGTCTCTGGTCTGGTCTGGTGGGAGGCTTTGGCCGTGGCTAGTTACCACCCTACCGTCAAAGACGTGCCGCCAAGCGATTTAGCGTTCCGGCACGATAGCGTGTAGAAACCAATTAGGGGTATGGATTGAATGTTCACTGCCATACCCCTTCCAAGTTAGCCCGCTACCATCTTAGACTGCATCGTCACTAACCATCAGGTGAGATCGCAGTCAAGGACTAGATTGTCATCGAATAATAAAAAAAAAAAAAGTATAGTAGCTAATGCCCGCGACTTCATACGTGCGGATCTACATCTAGTTAAAAATCCCGCGAGAACTCTTTGGTTTCCTGGATAAAACGCAGCCATGTCACTCTCTCCTGGTCCTCAACTTAGATCCTACCCATGAAAAAAATCACGTCGATCCGTAGCTCTGTTGCGGCGTGATTAAGGACAAACCAATTGTAAAATTAATAAGTAACTTACATGCAGTACCGTCTTTACCATAAGGGCACACGGGGCCCGTGCCCAGGGCCCCCATCATCAAGGGGGCCCCGAAAGGCCCGATATATTCGCCTATATTTTACATTTTTTTCTATTTTAGGTAGATATAGTTACAAAACGTTAACCGACAATAAAGTTTAAAGAGTAAATGAGGGCGTTGTTATCGACTTTCTGGCAACACTGCGCAGTGACAAGCCAATGACATTGCTGAGTTTGACAGTAAACGTGGCATTGCCAGATTTAACAGTTACGAAATGCGTAGTTTAGGGTTGCCAAAGGTACGATTTATACGATTTTTTTAGCCCTAGTACCTAGTCCTACGATGTACGATCGTGTACTCGAAATCGTACGCAATATATTTTAAGAACTTTGAAATTATTCAGTCTTCATATTTTAATCAATTTTAACTAATGGAAAATAAATAGACGAAACGTTAATGCGCTATCGCTAGTTTAATTTTTTTGCATTAAGGTATGCTTATGTACATACCAAATAGTATGGACTACACAGAGGCGTAGTGCCATCAGAAAATTGTCGCGCTCGCTTCGCTCGCGAAAATATTGGTTTCACATGGCTACTGTAGGTGCGAAGTATGAACTACATAGAAGCGTAGTGCAATCGCAAAATTTTTGCGCTCGCTTCGTTCGCGAAAATGTATCTTTTTCTTGATTGGTATTGTAGGAACCAAGTATACAGTACACAGTTAAGTAGTGCAGTCCAAAAGTCCAGTCCTGTGTTAAATTGCTGGTGAAGGTGCCAAGTATGGACTACATAGTGGCGTAAAGCAACGGTCAAAAATGTCGCACTCGCTTCACTTGCGATAATGTCGATTATAGATTGCTTATGTACAAACCAAATAGTATGGATCACACAGAGGTGTAATGCTATCAAAAAAATTTCGCGCTCGCTTCGCTCGCGAAGATATTGTTTTACACAGCTACTATAGGTGCCAAGTATGAACTACATAGAAGCGTCGTGCAATCGAAAAAATTTTGCGCTCGCTCCGCTCGCGATGATGTGTCTTTTTTTCTTGATTGGTATTGTAGGGACCAATATGGACCCATAGGGGTATGAAGTACACAGTTAAGTAGTGCAGTCCAAAAGACGCGCTCGCTTCGCTCGCGACATGTCCCTGTTATATTGCTGTTGAAGGTGTCAATTATGGACTACATAGGCATAGTGAAATTGAAAGAATTTCGCGCAGTTAGTATTGTAGGAATCAAGTATTTATTTATTTATTTCAGTTGCAGATTCTTTACACATACCCCGTTAGGGTGTTAGGCAACTTGGTCTGGAATCGACCGTAGAGAGACCGATTTTATTTATTTTTATTTGCATCGTCAAAAAAATCACTTATACTGTATTAGGT
The DNA here is from genome assembly GCA_029955525.1 of Oeneis ivallda. Lineage (NCBI taxonomy): Eukaryota > Metazoa > Arthropoda > Insecta > Lepidoptera > Nymphalidae > Oeneis > Oeneis ivallda. The sequence continues at coordinate 14,521,992 of JARPMR010000022.1, forward strand.
AACACTTTTCCAATAAAAAGTTTTTTAATATTTTATAAATTTGTTTTCTTTTTCAACGTTTCGAATGCAGTCTGGCAAATTATTATATACTTTTATGGACATTACGAAGGGACTGGAGGTGTGAAGTTTTAGTTTTGATGGTGGTAGGGTTAGTATATTTCCATGTCTTTCGGGAAATCGACGAGGTTTGTCTTCTTTTACTTACTTTCTTTTAATTACTTTCTAACAGGGCCCCATATTCTTGTGTGCCCAAGGGCCCCGGCATGGCCTAAGACGGCTCTGCTTACATGCCAAATTTTAAAGCAAAAACATACGTCCTATTTTCTTTCCTTTTTTAGGGTTCCGTACCCAAAGGGTACCAACGGGACCCTATTACTAAGCCTACGCTGTCCGTCCGTCCGTCCGTCCGTCTGTCAGCGGGCTGTATCTCGTAAACCGTAATAGATAGACAGATGAAATTTTCACATATTATGTATTTCTATTGCCGCTATAACAACAAATAATAAAAATTAAATTAAATTAAAAAAATTAAATTAAAATGGGTAGGTGGGTAGATGGAATTCTTTTAATTTAATTTTTTTTAACGGAACCCTAAAAGAGTGAGGCCCGACTCGCACTTGGCCGATTTTTTAGGTCAAATCTTGCAAGCTGAATTTAGAACCACTTCCCGGTTTCCGACTGAGCTGAGATTTTGCATGTACATTGTACATCTGATGGCAATGCAATATTATTATGTCATGGAGCTGATCTGATGAATCCGGAAGATGGATATAATTAATTAAACTTGTTTTGAGTTACCTGCTTTTTAAATAAACGCTAAATAATAAACACCTGTTGTCTATTAGTCTTCCAGTTAACTTTAACTGACGAATAAGTTAAATTGACAGATTAAGATATATAGACAGATTTCCAATACAAAAACTGTCAAACGTTCATATTTATTTCTTGGTTAAACGTTACTTGGTGATTGTGAACAAATTGACGACACTCTAATAATAATAATTAAATAAGCATCAATTGATACAAATTACAATATCGTATCCTATCCTATTAATCCTATTAATATTATAAATGCGAAAGTTTGTGAGGATGTATGGATGCTTGGATGGATGGATGGATGGATGTTTGTTACTCTTTAACGCGACAACTAATGAACCGATTTTGCTGAAATTTGGCACAGACATAGATTATAGTCTGGAATAGCACATAGGCTATAATATAAAAATAGCATCGCTATTTTTTACGCATTAGTCCTTCAAAATTCGTGCAATGGAGTTTTATATTAACGTGTTTTTTTTGTATAGGTAAAGTTAAGGGCCTGAAAAGTGACAAAGGCTACTTTTTATCCCGGGAAAACAAACAGTTCCAGCAGGATATTAGTATTCTACTTTTCACATATTTATCCTTCAATTAGGTATGCGCCAACGGAGTTACAGATTGACGTGGTTTATTGTATAGGCATAGTTGAGGACTTGAATAGTGACAAAGGCTACTTTTAAACCCGTGAAAACAAACAGTTCCCGCGGGATATTAGTATGCTACTTTTCACATATTTATCCTTCAATTTTGCGCCAACGGAGTTACAGATTGACGTGGTTTTTTGTATGGGTATATTTGAGTACCTGAAAAGAGAAAAGGCTACTTTTATCCCGGGAAAACAAACAATTCCCGCGGGATATTCGTATGCAACTTTTCACATATTAATCCTTCATATGCGCCAACGGAGTTACAGATTGACGTGGTTTTTTGAATAGGCATAGTTGAGGACCTGAAAAGTGAAAAGGCTACTTATTATTCCGGGAAAACAAACAGTTCCCGCAGGTTATTCGTTTGTTACTTTTCACATATTTATCCTTCAATTATGCGCCAACGGAGTTACAGATTGACATGGTTTTTTTGATAGGCATAGTTGAGGACCTGAAAAGTGAAAAGGCTACTTTTTATCCCGGGATTCGTATAGTACTTTCACATTTTTATCCTTCAATTATGTGCCAAGGGAGTTACATATTGACGTGATTTTTGGGATAGGCATAGTTGAGGAACTGAAAAGTAACAACGGCTACTTTTTATCCCGGGAAAACAAACAGTTCCCGCGGGATACCTGCTCCCTACTTTTCACATATTTATCCTTAAATTATGCGGTGATATGCATGCATGCATACATATATGTATGTATGTATGTATGTATGTATGTGTGTATGCATATATGTATGCAAGTATGCATGTATGCATGTTTGTATGTATGTATGCATGTATGTATGCGTGTATGTATGTATATAAATGTATGCATGCATGTATGTACATATCTATGTGTGTATGCATGTATGTATGTTTGTATCCTCCCCCTCCAATAACTACATTAACTATATTCGATCCTACTTATCCCACTAATATTATTAATGTTGTTAAGTTAGTGTTAAGTTTGTGAGGATGGATGTATATTGTATACGGATGTACGTTTGTGTAGATGTAGTATAGGGATGTATGGATGGATGGATGTATGTTCTCTGAGATAGGGGTTGAACTATTTTGACCGTTTTACTCCATAACTTCGTTGAATTTAAACTAATTTTTATTATTACTTTAACCGATTTCAAAAAAGGAGGAGGATCTCAATTTAACGGAATCTTTTTTATGTATGTTCACCGATTACTCGACGACACCTGAACCGATTTGGAAAATTCTTTTTTGTTTCAAAGGGTCCCAGGAGGTGGTCCCATTTAAATTTTATCGAAAAATCAACAATAAATTATATACTTTGTAGTGGCGCGGTCGTTTAAATGTATGTTCCCGGGACAAAAAGTAGCCTGTGTTATTTTCCAGGTCCTCAACATTACCTGTGTAAAAAACCACGTCAACTATATGCACTTGCACCTTATATGTGAAATATTATAAATGCGAAAGTGTGATGGTTTCTCCTTCAATCACGCCCGAACAGAGCTACGGATCGACGTGATTTTTTGCAAGGATACCTATAGTTGACCTGGAGAGTGACAGGCTAATTTTTATCCCGCAAAATCAAAGAGATCCCGAGGCATTTTAAAAACTAAATTCACGCAGACGAAGTCGCGGGCATCAGCTAGTACCAAATAAATGATACCAAAGTGGTTTTCTATGCCAAATTTTACTTAAGTTGCCGCCTACATAGCAGTCGTATATTATGTATTATCTTATCAAAGAACGTTTATTATCTAATTGCCGGAACGCACCTGAAATCTCATTTCATATCTTACTTTGTTTACACCCTATCAAACTTCAAATAGGTTAATATTTTCGATTGCGTCTGCGTTAAATTTTAGAAACATTTGCACGGATAAATCGGTCAAGAAATTACGTGGATCGCGAGCTTCGTTGAAAGTTATTGGTGCTTTAAGTGAAAAGGTGTCCCAAGGTTTAAAAATAAAAAAGCGCGAAAAAATAATGAAAATTAATAATACAATGTATCAAGAAAGATGGATAATTTTGTAGTTAAGAGAAAGTAAAAATCTAACAACAACTTTAAAATAAACAAATGATTTCTTACTTTATTACTGTGATTAAACCACAATTTCACAAATAAAATCATCAAATATTACAAAATGTCTAAACAGCATAACAGATTCCGTGGATCAAATGATTTATTATATTACAGTGACAAATTAATGAGAGAAATAATTACGAGTATGCCTAAACAAACAAAAAGTTGCTTTAACCAAATAAGTTTAGAAGAAGACTATTAAAAAATAAAATAATCCTTGAAAAAGTAAGTGGATGAAATGGTGAAAGTGTAATAGAATCACTTGAACATCTAAAAATCAGTGGAAGACTTTATAAAAATTTAAATAGTGAATTGTGAAAAAATTCCAAAAATGCCATCGGCCCTAGACATCGATCCATTTAGTCAACCGGAGTGGAGCGATTCCAGTGATTCCTCGGATCCTGCTCCTCTACCACAACTCACTTTGGGATACTTTGTGCCAGTCAGGTGCAAATGCGACCGGAGTTCACGACACGTTTGTCGGAGAAGCAAAACTAGGTATGTATCTAATCATCGATTTACGTGAACCATCCAAAGAATCCATTCAGTGGCATTCAGCCAACCGCTTCCAGCGCTTTCTTATTTAACCCGAACACTGCGATTTTTGTACCGACCTATGGTACCGACCTATTAAAACGCTCAATATTTTGTCGCAACAGTGTTTAATTTAGAAAAAGTCATAGTAATTTTTACTAGAATTAATGTAGAAAAAATCGTCCTATCGTGCTCTATGAAAACAGCATTAGCTGAAAAGTAAACTCAAAAAAGATACTTTACTATAAAAGCATAAACTAAGATTTTGAAACTTTAGAAACCTAGTTCAATCAGCCCCTAAACATGTTAGTTTTACGACTTACGATAGTAATTAATACTATCTTTATGGGTCAGCTGAACTAACAACCGAACTACTGCTACCGAACCGAACTACTGCTTTAGGAACATTTTTTTAATCGGGATTTTTGAGATAAATCCATTTTGCAGCAAACGAGCGATATGGTCACGGTAATATTATCTGTATACAGTATTGTAACTTCATACAAACGGACGAAGCGCGAGCTATGCCTACGCGCCTCGATCTCGGTAAGCGCTCGGTACGCAGACAGTCGCGACTGTGCCGCAGTGACGTGACGAACGGACGGTGTTATGTTTTTTAACAATAACTGCGCAATTTTTTTACTAAAAATAAGTTCAAGTACATATTTAATATGACGAGGAGGATATATTGTGCTGTTTTTGGTTGCATGAATTCGTCAATAACGCATCCAGAGATAACTTTTTTTAAATTACCTGGAAACTCTGAAAGGTAAGACTCTAAAATAATTTTACTTACTAGTAGGTAGGTACAAAATGTGTGTATTTTTAATGGATAAGGTATTTCCTTTTATCTCCCGAAAAAAAGATGTCTGGATTAATAAATAAAGTGAATAAAGTAAAGGAAAGTGATTGACATGAGTGAAATAGGTAGTTATAGGCGGTTCATGAATCACGATACGGTACGTACGCTTGTGTTAAAACCTCGGGGCATGTGTGTTTTGTTTTGTTAGTTTGTATAATTCAATGTAAAGACGTGGTATTTTATTATTAATAATACAGCCGACTCTCGTTGATTCGAAACTCGAGGGACTATTACGAGATATAATAATGGAAATATTACGAATTATCGAGTGTTTGAAATATCAAATGGTTCGAAATTTTTAAGAGAAAATAAATAAAATTTCGAATTATTAAGTGTTGATGTTTTTGATGCTTAGAGTAGACGCCAACTCTTTTGCTTTTTCCTTTAACAAGTTTCCGCTAATAGACACTTTTTGTCCTCTACACTGCTCCTATAACAACATATACCACTAAAAACCGTTTTTTTCTCTCGGTATTAATAACAACAACAATAGCAAGACTCATGAAATATTCACAGAATATTTAGATATTTGAGAGGGTTGTGAATAGTTGTGTATAATAGTGGCCCAACAACATTGGAATAAGAAAAAATCAAAAATTCTTTTTAGTTTAATTAAAAAAGAGGAAAAATCGGGAGTTTGAAATTTCAAAGTAAGATAACTATACCGAATGGGGTATTATATGAAAGGGCTTTACCTGTACATTCTAAAACAAATTTTTATTTATTTTTAAATATAATAGTTTTTGAATAATCGGGCAAAATGTCGAAAAATATACCGTTCCCCCCCCCCCCCCCCCTTATCTCCGAAGTTTACCAATCGAAAAATCAGAAATAATTATGGTCAATAGAGGTTTATGTATATTTTAAAGGAAAAATAAAACCAACGCTCTAACTAACATAGTTTTTTTTATATTAACAATAGACCTCCACAAACAAAGTTAACGATTAATAAGCAAATTTATATAATATTATCGTTTTACTTTTACTTCTAGAGTACGGAACCCTCGGTGTGCGAGTCCGACTCGCACTTGGCCGGTTTTTTTTAATTAAATCTACCAATCAAAAAACAACACGCATTTTTATTGAACACTTCCTATTTAATTCACAAAGTATTTTATTTGTTTATATAAAAAAAAGTATATTTACAATCACAAAACTAAATGGAAACACAAAGTAGGCAAATGTAATTAAAATACTGGAGGCGGGCAGCCCTATCGCATGTTTACGTACCGCGCGGCTGTAGGCATTTATGTCAAAGATACGGCCGAGTTACAATACTGTATACAGATAATATTACCGTGATATGGTAAAAATAAAATGACGGAAAAATGCGCCGTCTATGTCGTGAAGCTTTCTGCTCATTTGAACATTTTCGTGCTTGTTTAGAGGCATGACTTAGTTAAACTTCTGGCGGAATCTATATTTAGAATTTATTACCTTTTAAAGAGCCTCGCTACGCTTTCGGTGCGACCGTGCGTCTATTGGTTTTTAGGGTTCCGTACCAAAATGGTAAAAATGGAACCCTTATGGTGAGACTTTCTCCGTCCGTCCGTCCGTCCGTCCGTCCGTCTGTCACAGTCGATTATTTCAGTAACTATTAAAGCTATCGACATGAAATTTGGCATAGTTGTTTATAATAGTGGCCCAACATCATTGGAATAAAGAAAAATCGAAAATTATTTTCAGTTTTATTAAAAAAGGGGGAAAATCGGGGGTTTGAAATTTCAAAGTAAAATAACTAAGTATACCGAGTGGGGTATCATATGAAAGACCTTTACTTGTGCATTCTAAAACAGTTTTTTATTTATTTCTATATATTTATCTATAATATAGTAAAACCTTTAGTAAAACTGTAACAGGTCCAATTCTGTACATTGAAGATATTTTGAAAATTTTTGTTTGAGGGCACTCTATAATCGATACTGTAGCCAAAACAATTTTTTTTTAATTTTTTGTCTGTCTGTCTGTCTGTCTGTCTGTCTGTCTGTCTGTATCTTGGCCGCGCATCACGCCGAAACTACTGGACGGATTTAAATGAAACTTGGCACGATTTAAGTTAATACTACGAGGTATAATATAGGATACTTTTTATCCCGAAATTCAGCACGGTTCCCTTGGGAGAGGGGATGAAAGTCAAAATGTGTATTTCGCTGTAATTCATTAAGGCGTATTCCGATTTAATCCATTCTTTTTTTGTTAGAAAGCAGGTTCTTTAGAGATTGTCCTGTAATTATTTCAAGGTCGTCAATTTCGTAGTTCAGTAATTATAGACATCACAATCTTCAGTACAGGTCCAAATAACTTGAACCCCGGAATCTACAGGATACTTTGAATGAACGGCTCATCTTAAGCTGGCAGGTGTAATTTATCGTATATAGCCATCGTGGATACTATTTTGTCAAAGCCAAACTACTCCAAAGGCGTCAGATTTTGCCAAACGATCATTATACCTACATACAACATAGTATGTATGGATGTAATACATCGTATGGACGTAATATTACAGTGTTTTCCTGTGTAATTTAATATTCTAATCATACTTACTAATATTATAAATGCGAAAATGTGTTTGTTTGTTGGTTTGTCCTTCAATCACGCCGCAACAGAGCCACGTGATTTTTTGCATGGGTATAATTGAGGACCTGGAGAGTGACATAGGCTACTTTTATCCCGGAAAATCAAAGTGTTCCCGAGGGATTTTAAAAACTAAATCCACGCGGACGAAGTCGCGGGCATCAGCTAGTTTCTATATAAAATAGTTTTTGAGTAATCGGCCAAAATGTCGAAAAAAATACCGTTCCCCCCCCCCCTTATCTCCGAAGTTTACCAATCGAAAAATCTGAAATAATTATGGTCAATAGAGGTTTATGTATATTTTACAGGAAAAATAAAAGCAACGCGAAAATTATTTTAGTTTGATTAAAAAAGGGGGAAAATCGGGGGTTTGAAATTTCAAAGTAAGATAACTATACCGAGTGGGGTATCATATGAAAGACCTTTACTTGTGGATTCTAAAACAGTTTTTTATTTATTTCTATATATAATAGTTTTTGAGTAATCGGCCAAAATGTCGAAAAATATACCGTCCCCCCCCCCCCCCCCTTATCTCCGAAGTTTACCAATCTAAAAATCTGAAATAATTATGGTCAATAGAGGTTTATATATATTTTATAGGAAAAATAAAATCAACGCGAAAATTATTTTAGTTTAATTAAAAAAGGGGGAAAATCAGGGGTTTGAAATTTCAAAGTAAGATAATTATACCGAGTGGGGTATCATATGAAAGGCCTTTACTTGTGCATTCTAAAACAGTTTTTTATTTATTTCTATATATAATAGTTTTTGAGTAATCGGCCAAAATGTCGAAAAAAATACCGTCCCCCCCCCTTATCTCCGAAGTTTACCAATCGAAAAATCTGAAATAGTTATGGTCAATAGAGGTTTATGTATATTTTACAGGAAAAATAAAAGCAACGCTCTAACTAGCATAGTTTTTTTTATATTAACAATAAACCTCTACAAACAAAGTTAACGATAAATAAGTAAATTAATATAATATTATCGTTTTACTTTTACTTTTGGAGTACGGAACCCTCGGTGCGCGAGTCCGACTCGCACTTGGCCGGCTTTGTTTAACTAGTTTTAAGTTGTGCATATTTTATTTCGTTCTTGTGTGCGTAAGTAAAGGTTGCTTCAATCCAACATAGCCTCTATAGAACCCAATGGTAAGGATACGGATTGAAAACTGAGGTGCGATTGTCTAATAAAGTTATTCCATTGATCGTAATCGTATTCGATGACATTACGACGTCAAAGTAAAATAACCACGAAACCATTGAATTAGAGCTCATGCTCAATACATATACATTTACTCAATACATTACGGGACCTCCCAGTTGTAAGACAACAGCGCTCACCACTGAGCCAGGGTGGTCGTCAAGACTATCAGTAAGACTTATCTCAACAAAGGAGACCTGTGCTCAGCAGTGAGCCGTTCATTGGTTGCTGATGATGATGATGATGAATGACATGTCACCGTCATTGTTGCAGAGAATCTCCCCGCTCGCGTCGCTCCGTGTCGCAATGCTCCTGCAACAGCATCTCGCGCCGGTCGTCGGTGGCCGCGTCGCCAATGCCGCTGCCGCCCCTCAACAACACCATGGAGATGTACGTGGAGCCCGTCGTCGAAAACGTGAGTGTTGCAACAATAGCTGACGGGAAGGCCGCGGCCGCACTGGTTAGGCGACTGGCGACGCGATAAACCGCGTGTCCGCTTTGCAGCCGGCGGTATAGTCAAGCGAATCACGCTTACATCGCGTAATGACTGGCCCTACTTAGTGCGGACACATTCACTGGTTTTCTTCTTCTTTATCAACCGATAGACGTCCACTACTGGACAAAGGTCTCTTGCATGGACATCCACAGGCCTCGGTCTTGTGCCGCCTGAATCCAGCGGCTCCCTGCGACTCGTTTGATGTCGTCGGTCCACCTGGTGGGGTGTCTGCCAACACTGCGTTTCCCGGTGCTGGGTCGCCACTCCAGCACCTTGGGACCCCAACGATAATCAGCTCTTCGAACTATGTGCACCGCCCATTTCCACATCAGTTTCGCGACTCGCTGAGCTATGTCGGTGACTTTGGTTCTCCTACGGATCTCCTCATTTCTCATTCGATCCCGCAGGAACACTCCGAGCATAGCTCTCTCCATCGCCCGCTGAGCGATCCTGAGCCTACTTATGAGGTCCTTACTTAGCGACCATGTCTCGGATCCGGAAATCAAGTCATTGGTTTAAGTGCTATTGAAAATTACGCGCGACATAAACTTTTCGCGCGTCGCTTAGGTGCTCCGCAAACGTGGACACTTTTATGTCCTGTGTCGGATCCCAGCCACTTAATTTCATACAATAAATATGGAGTGGCAGCAACTGGACAAAAAAATGTCTAGGTACGTTTGCACAATTGCTGGTTGATTTACTTGATTTCATATTTAGTGTATGAAAATAAAAAATATTCAATGGTGGCTTGTATCCGATACAGGACTCAAAAGTGTGTCCACGTTTGCGCAGCGACTTATCTGATGCGGCCGCCCCCATTTGTTTATAGAAGTTTGCTTCAACGAAATAGCCGTTGCGTCGCAGTCGCCTTACCAGTGCGGCCTCGTTCTTTTTACCAGTTTTTACTGATTCAGTGACTGTCGACAATCAGCTGCGAGATTTTCTAATAATGATTGCTAGTGTGACGATCGCAATCATTTCTGTTTGAACGACATCCTCTCGCTATTGGCTAAAATGCATTGTTGCAGCAAGAATGCCATAAATTCGGCCAATCACAATGATCGAGACTTTAGCAATGATTGCGATGCTGCTTTTCCATGATCGATCAGCTGTTGCCAGCGGACGCTGTTACAGGATGGTGTAATTTTTGGAACGTAGTTCCTTATCGCGCGGTGCGGAAGGGGGTTAGACGGAAAAAATTAAGGAACCGACACTCGACACCTTTTTGAAACCGACACTTTTTTGTTGAATGTGAATTTTGCATTGTGTTCGGTATTTTCGCGGTACAACATTGGGTCTCCGTAGCCTAGTGGCTTCGGCAGTCGCTTAACAGTTACAAGTCGATCGATGGTTCGAATCCCAGCTCGACAGACTGAATTTTCTATTTTCAATTTTATTTTAAATAATTTCTACGGAATTTTTCCCTAATTTTTTATTGTATAAATTGGATAAAATGTTATTGTACTACTAACGCCATCTGTTAAAAAACCAGAGTAACTCTTTGGTTTTGTAAAATTGCTGCAATAGAAATATACTAACTAAATATAATTCATCGTAGTTAATCAATTTAATACTAGATGACACCACTAGTTTATTACAATTCATTCACTAATTAATCGAAAGGAACTTCGTTCCATCCGGCAAGTTTTTTTTTCTTTCTGCATCGTATTCCTCATTGATGAGTGTCGTGATCTCCTCCTATCATTTATATTTTATATTATATTATAGATGATGAGTTTTAATAATGCGGTAGGTTCCCCGATCCTTCCGCATAATGCATTTGAAAATAGAACCCACGAGACAAACAAATTCTACGACTTTAGTTGATAAATAAGATAAAATACTTTTAGATTGTATAGATTTTATTGTAAGATATACTTAAAATTTTAACAATTTTGAATTGATGTAAAAGTTTATAAGCGGACGTTTTTAAAAAATTATTCCTGAAACAAAAAGTTTGTTTTATAATTTATTTAGGTAAATCTATTGAGTGTTTCAAGGGGAGTACCTACTGGATTTGACTCTGCTATGATATTCCGTGTTAAAAAAAATTAACCTACAAAGAGATTGTTCTGCATTTAAACTAAATTCTGTTATTCATCAGTGATGAAACTGATGAATGACGGTCTGAAAATAATTAATTATCCAGATATTGCAAACATCACTGATAGACTGTAGATTTTATCCATCATTATTTCATCAATCAGTTAGTTACAATTATAGCTACGACCTGCGACTTTGGTAAAATAGACAGTAAAACCTACGACAATTTTCTGTGCCTACTTACTGCTAATTAATTAAATGTATTATGTTAAACGAGTCTTTCTATGGGAATTTAAATTATTCTCAAGTAAGTATATAATTAAATTCTGAGGGTCTAGTGTACCTAACTTTTCATACGTTAACTGAACGTAAATCTGTCATTAATCATTTAGTACAGATCATAATACTATGATCTGTACTAAATGATTAATGACAGATTATAGTATAGACCATCCATAATTCCATACAACTTTCTGATCGTGGTGTTTATGAAACAGTAAGGCCTCTGTTATATGTAGTTAAGACTAGATAACTTACAAGGGGTGACATGAATATCGTCATACATCGAATTGCTGGCTCTTGTATTTATCGATCACTTTCCTCATGGATTTGGCTATTTGCTCCGGCCTGCTGTAGAAGTATTTGTGCTGGCTGCTTCCCTCTTCATTGTAAATGTCACGGTCTACGGTGCCCTTTGGGGATATGAAGAGGATTCTGGAATATCAAAAGAATGTATTGGAACGAAGTTTCTTATCGCGCGATGCGAAAGGGGGCTAGACGGATAAAATTAAGACTAAATTGAACCGACACTTTTTTGAATGTGAATTTGGCATTGTGTTCAATATTGTCACACTTCAATATATTAGATCTCCGTAGCCTTGTGGTTTTTACAGTCGCATAAAGGTCGATGGTTCGAATCCCAGCTCGACAGACTGAATTTTCTATTTTTATTTTATAAAATTATTTTAATTTTAATATTTTATAAAATCGATATTTAGGCTTCCCTGGGGTCATTTTGATTTTCATCGATAAAAAAATCATGATAAAAAATGTATACCCGAATAATTATTTTCTTTATACCTCGAATAAACTTGAAATTAATATTTTTATAATAATAACTTCGTTCCTATCTGGTGTCCCACGACACCACACGACTTTTTTTTTATTCACTACCATCTCAGTCCATCGTCGACGGCACACAACTTGGCAAAGGTCTTCTCTCTATGCAATATTGTATGCCGCCTGTTTTGTGTTTTTAACCGACTTCCAAAAAGGAGGAGGTTCTCAATTCGGCCGGTATCTTTTTTTTTTTTATATGTATGTATATCCACCGATTTCTCCGGGATTACTGGACCGATTCGCGTGATTTTTTTTTTAATCGACAGAGGATGTTTGCGAAATGGTCCCATAAAATTTTTAACCTTCAACTCCTCAAGCCTGATGCTGCAGGGATATTGCTCACCTAAAATAAAGAGATTTAGGAAATGTCGATTACGAATTACTATCGTAGGTAACAAGTATGGACTACATCATGGAGCTCCAGGTCCTAGCTCCTCAATCCTGATGCTGCAGGGTACTGCCTACCTAAAACTATGGGGATTTAGGAAATTTCGATTACGAATTGATATTGTAGGTAACAAGTATGGATTACATCATGGAGCTCCAGGTCCTAGCTCCTCAATTATAGGATACTACACTTAAAAGCTTAAAATAAAAATTCTTTTCAAAAAACCGACTTCTAGCGCCACTACAACGTGCGCGACGCTACACAATATGAGAGACTCGTTTATAGAAGTCGAGAGAGCATCGCGAGTCGGTTTCATAGTTTGTATTTTAGGCCCGCCCGACTTCAACAAACGTGGACAAACTAAAATTATTTTTATACTTTGTAGTGGCGCTAGAAGTCGGTTTTTTGAAAAGAATTTTTATGTGCTATTGTTTTGTTTCGTGTTTTATGCTATAGTTTTTCTTTTACCTTTTAATATTTTCTTTTAAATTTGTATTTCGTTTATTTTAATTTACTTTCTGTTCACTTAATTTTAATTTGTTTTTAATAAATGAATAACGTTTCCGTGATTGCACTCAAATAAGGCTTCCACTGAAAATCAGCGCTACAGCTTGCTGCAGCATGATGCTGAGTGGGAGACCTTTAAATAGATCACATTAAATTGTTCTGTTTTTATTTTACTATAAAAACTATATTTAGTTATGCTTTTCATTTCTATTTCTTAATTTGTTCAAATTGTACATTGTTGATCAAATAAAATAGTTTTCTTTCTTTTTCTATGCGAAGGGTTCTGGCCACAGTCCACCACGCTGGCCAAGTCATTTACATACACGCTGAGAAAATTATGCAGAACGGTGAGGCATGCAGATTTCTTCACGATGCTTTCCTTCACCAAGAAATTTAGTGTTGTTTAAAAATAAATTTACCTTTTTGTTCCATACTAGCTTTTTAGGTTTTTAGGTTATTAGGAATTCAAAAATCCCGCGGGAACGGTCTGTGGGGTTTTCCGGAATAAAAGATATTATCTCACTCTCCAAGTTCTCAACTAGGTACATATTCATGCACAAAATCACGTCGACCAGTTCCTCCGTTTATGTGTGATTGAAGGACAAACCAATAAACAAACACACTTCGCATTCATAATATTAGCAAGGATTACATTTAAAAATTTAAACCCAACTTAAACACACGCATATTCCCTGTTACATATTCCCTGTTAGATTGTCTAGGAACTTTTCGAATATTTTTAACCGACTTCAAAAAGGAGGAGGTTATCAATTCGTCGGAATATTTTTTTTATGTATGTTCAACGATTACTCGAAGACGCCTGAACCGATTTGGAAAATTCTTTGTTTCAAGTATACCCATACTTCCCAGGTGATCCCATTGAAATTTTATCGAAATCGGTCGAGCGGTTTTGAAAATATCAACAATAAATTATAATATACTTTGTAGTGGCGTGGGCGTTTGAAGAATTTTTTATATTAAGTATATTATCAAAGAAGTGGACCGAACTAATTTTTTTTTGAAAATTGGACTAATGTGATTCTAAAAGTTATAGGTTCTACTTCTAACCTTGGAATATAAGTACCATCAGGAGCAAATGTATTGTTCTTCGGTTCCTCTTCATCGAGTAAGTTCACCATCACAAAATGTCGACTCAACGACTGAATTTCGTTAGAGTTCGCGAACTTTGGCTTGAGGTTCTTGCACGCAGAACACCAAGATTTGTGGATTATGACCATTACAGGTTTTTTGTGGTTCACCGCGATCTGCATGCCTGCCTCAAGCGATCCTGCCCACACGTAGTTGCTCCCAAATCCATTATCCTTACCACCGTAGTCAGCACAGTGAACTTTAGTGAATAATAAAGCGAAAAGAGCTTTGGTTAAATGTCCAGCAGCCATTATATTAATATGAAACGTTATGAGAAAAATTTAATATTTCGGTGGCATGACGTCTGCTTTGTCGGGCTTTTAACATTTTTATCGAAAAATATTAGGTAACTTTCCTTTGCTATTAGTCAGCCATTTTGACAAACCTATGAATAACAGCTAGATTTTTAAAATTTCAAATTGACAGGAAAACTGTTATAGTTTTCTTGGTAGCGCTGTACACCGCCATCTATACTTCGACGGCAGATTTACGTCATGAAACATGCACGTGAGACGGTGAGAACGTGGTGAGCTACAAAAGGTACGTATAAATTACATTAGTTTACAGATATTTTGAGAGATGGCGTTGTTATAAATTATTGTAAGAAATTAACCCGGTTTCCCGGGAAACTTTTAAAATTAAATAAAAACAAATACCTAATTATGGTTTCTGAGGATTTAAATGAATGGATATGTAGCTAGCTTTCTTTGAATAAAGACCCTTTCCGCTCGATGGAATATCGAATAGGAGTAAATTATTAATTTGCATACATAGAAAACGTAGCGACATACATGATGAAACTTTGAAGCTATTTTGGGCTTGTAATTTTTATTTTTAGTCAGCGAAAGCGCTAAGTATAATATTTTACTACTGTCACTTTCAAAGGATATTTTTAACCCACATTCTTGGATGTAACCTGCCTCATAACATTTTGATATACTTACCTACTTCCTGCTAACTCCTCCTAAAGTAGTGTTAAAAACGTTTCACATTTCACTATCAGTTCACTACGCTATATTATAGTTTCCATACAAAAATTAGCTTCTTGTTATTTACAAAATTAAGTACCTAGGTACCTACTTGTCGCATTGTACAGGTCGAGGTGGAAGGGAGAAGACCAAAAATACGTTCACTGTGGTGGAATGGTTGAATGTTGCCGCAAAGCAAAATGAAATCGCACGGCAGGAGTTGCGAATTGAGATCCTGTAGTTACCACCAACCAAGTATCAACCAACTTACGGTATCTGTTCATTTCACGGGGTCTACCACTAGTGGAGAGTTTAGTATTGCTACTTAAATTTACGAGGAAATCGGTACTTAATTTTCATAACATTGAACGGCACTCGCACTAAAAAGAAATGACAGCAGCAAAGACAGTAGAATTGAGCGGAATTATATTTTAAAAATAGCGGCATTGGTTTCAATTTTGTCCACCTGAACAGATAATTTGGCGGCACCAAATAATAATATGGATAATTTTTGACGACCTCCCTGGCGCAGTGGTGAGCGCTGTGGTCTTATAACTGGGAGGTCTCGGGTTCCATTCCCGACGGGGTCAATTTGGGAATTTATAATTTCCGAATTGTCTCTGGTCTGGTCTGGTGGGAGGCTTTGGCCGTGGCTAGTTACCACCCTACCGTCAAAAACGTGCCGCCAAGCGATTTAGTGTTCCGGCACGATGGCGTGAAGAAACCAATTAGGGTTAAGTATCTAACAACTATAACGTGCAATCAGTCGCTATATACCTACGCGCAGTATTCGACAAAATGTTCGGATTGACAAACTTTTCAAACTCATTCATGTGAATCGATTCGTGTCAATGCGTGTTATGTTTTTCTCCTATTCCAGATACGTCGCGCTCGACGTACCCTATTGGAAAAAGCAGATAAAGTGTGATAATTATTACATGCAATGTGTATCTGCATCCCGCCAACGCATTTCAAATTGAGGATACTATACGCTCGCACGCATACAAAAATCAAAATTGGCAGCAACGGGGTGCTAGGGATTTAAATATTTCCAAAAAATATTTATTATCGTTTAGAAACCTCGCAATATAAAAAATCCAACACAATAATATCGCGGTAGCTTATTTTTTATTTTAAAAATAAGTCGTACTCAACGCGACGCGTCACGCGTGTGATTTTTTATTTATTTATTGAATTTAAAATTTTATTATCTGTGCAAATAAAATACGCGCGCATTTCAAGTGAGTTTTTTTATTGTGTTCGTGACTTGGACTCTTGGTTGGTGTTATGATTAATATGTACGGAAGTACAAGTCATAAGCAGAACAGAAATTTGTATGGCACTGTGCGTTCAATGGTGCCAAGGAGTACGCCCATAACAGCTGGCATGGAGGACTTTATATTCTATCCGCCATATTTTTACCACATACCGCCTCCGCCTCAGTCGTTAAACACTTTTCCTGGAAGAAAGAGACGCAAAAGAGTGAGTTTATTTTTCAATTTTTCAATTAGATACCTACTACTTATCTTTTGAAGAAGGTACATATATTTTTTTAAATAAAATCATACCTATATTATAAATGCGAAAGTGTTTGTTAGTTTGTCCTTCCTTCAATCACGCTGCAACAGAGCTACGGATCGACGTGATTTTTTGTATGGGTATAGTTGAGGACCTATAGGCTACTTTTTATCCCGGAAATTCAAAGAGTTCCAGAGGGATTTTGAAAAATTATATTCACGCGGACGAAGTCGCGGGCATCAGCTAGTAGTTAAATAAAAAACAATTCGGGCCAAATTGTACCTGTGTTAAAAAATCAAGAAAACTTCAAAAATACGTAGGTACCTATTCGACCTATAACTTCATTACCTATTTCGTAACATAGTGTGATTAAGCCAGTTGCACTGTACACACAACAAATCTTGTTGTATTTAAACTGAAAGCTCCGAAAATATTGCTTAACTTTTCTAATATTCCCAGCGGTGAAAGAGGCTTATAGACCAGTCAAGTTAGTTAAATTTAGAGATTGTTATACAGGATGTTAGGGATGAAACCAGGGATTAAGCTATGTCGCTCAGCTCCCATCGTAATCGAAATAAGTGACATTTTTTGTAATTTCAATAAAGGCATTAACTACTCGTATAAGCTATTTACAAAGTTTTCGTTAGCATATCCAGTACAGGGTGTACTGGATATGCTAACGAAAACTAATACTACATAATAAAATTTTATATTTTGCTTCAAAACTTTAAAAAAATTCAAAATTATTTATTTCACGTAGGCCAACCTGTGGCTCTTATATTATAATAACACATACACAATTTCAAACTTGGTGGATGACCTCAACAGGATCGACAAAAGGTAAACATAGACGGACTATGTTTTCCTTTTGTCTGTATGCTTAGGAAGGAAGAACTAATTTCGTTCTCTCTACAGCAATTTAAAAAAAAGCAACTCACTGAATATTCAGCAGGTTATTTCCCGCTGTCGATGCGTTTCACTCGATATCTCTCAATGAATAACGACATGAGTCGGTAAGACACGAAGCAAGACGTGGAAAATACCAAGACGTCTGCGATGATTTTCCTAAATGCTTTCATGGTAGGTAGTTTATTAATTCGAGACGCGTGCTTGCTTGTATTGATATATTTTTGAGCTCAATTTTGAATTTACTGATTTTTTTCAGCCTTTTGGGTTTTACTTGTTTTGAAAAGTTTGAAACTTCATAATTTCACACCAAGAGTATAAACAACTTACACCGCAAATGTCAAATTAATCTAATGCAAAAAATGGCAAAAAGTTTCTTCTTCTTTGTCAACCGATAGACGTCCACTGCTGGCATAGACGAATGATATTTACTATTATTTGTCAAAGACTGCTGGACATTTATGTCTCTTACATGGACTTCGCCTACCAGCGGCTCCCTACGCCTCCCTTCCTGCAAAAGTTTACAATAAAGAAATTGTAAATCTCAGTAGACCTTAAAATTTTTATTTCCTTAGCCTGTGCACCTATCGGCTTCACCCGCCAAAGGGTGCAAGGAGAATTCCTGTTTACACGTGCATCCATTGTACTAGGTATGAAAGCAAAGTTTTTTTCTTTGGTTTTAATTCAATGTATTTTTTAAACTGTAACCATAGATTTATGACTGTAACTCTGTGTCATCGCCGATAGAAATTTATCTACACCCGATGATACTGTAATAATATTGAACTAATGCTGCAACTGCAAATATGGTTGAGCGAAGCAATGGCTGGGTCATGCGTCATGCTCGTGAACGGGTGCCACCTGCGGGAATGGGACTGCTTTCTGTCTGCCCGGCTTAACATGTGTTGAATTATAATTAGGTATGCTTTTGTGGAACTTCCCCTCATTGTGGAAACACTGCATACATAGCATAGTATCTATTGTATTGTAAACTTGTTTTGAAAAGAGCAACCTCCAAGTTTACTGCTGGTTCTTCTCGGCAGGAAGGGCATTCCGAACCAGTGGTAGTGTCAGACGATTCAAAAGCACTTGTAAAAAGTTTATTTGAATAATAATAATCAAAAAAAAACATTTCTATTCTATTCTAAAAACAGGAATTTCTGTTGACTATCGAACTCCTCGCCACTTACAGTAGATTTAGGTACAGTGTTTGGGCTCATTGGTTTAATCCCAGCGAGTAGAGCTTATGATCTAGATCTAGAATCATGTACTGTATCCCTGGAATTTTTTTCATTGCCATGTCCCTAGCACTGTATATTTCACGTATTTTCCGGGGATGACTGAAATTTTTAAGTGGTATTTTTAAATTGATAAGAATTTATCTAAATACGCCCCCTAAAGTCTGCAGAACACTATCGATAGATACTATTTCTACTTTAATAATCCTTACTAATATGAATGCTAACTTGTGTTTGTTTGTTTGTTGGTCTCTCCTTCAATCACGCAACAATTTAGCAACGGATCGGCGTGATGGTTTTCATGGTTATAGTTGAGAACCAAGAGAATGTCGTAGGTGTATTTTTATTCCGGAAAATCAAAGAAATCCCGAGGTATCTTTGAAAACTAAATCCACGCGGATGAAGTCGAGGCAAAAGTTAGTTTTCTATGAAAACATTACAGATCTGCAAGATAAACAATATTTTATGATTAAAGATTAGTAATTTATTCACGACTGAAAAGCTCTAACACTTCTGCAGAATTAAGTCCCGACTTATTTAATCTGGAGGAGCCATATCCCGGTGGTTCCGCATTTTTAACTCCCGAACTGAGTCCCGTCGTTTTCAGTCCCGCATTGAGTTCCGCCATTTCCGGATCCGGTTTGTGTTCCGCCATTTTTGGTTCGGGGCAAAATTCCGCCGTTTTTGTTTCGGAAAAAACTTCTGCTATTTTTGGTCCCAACGTTTCTTCGTCTTTTATGTTTGGAGCCCGCTTTTGTTCAGGGTTCGACCTTTTCCCCCTATTTGAACTCCAGCTCGGCAATGTGAACATACCGAAAGAATATTCAATCAGAGTAGCCATAGATAGTACCATGCAAAAAAACTTTAGCTGTTCCTTTCTGTCCATTTCACGTGCGTTAATCCCATAGCAATTAATGAGGGTTACGATTTTTATAAATGCGCTCAGATTTTGTGATTTTGTGTTATGATGACAACCAAATGATATCTGCTGACACATTTAATCATTATCTATGACATTTTTTGTAGATAAAATTATATAAAATTAAAAAGTTCAAAGAATCTGGATTTAATATCTAAACTTTATGGAAATAGCAATGATTTTGTATATTTATTTCATAACTAGACGATGCCCGCGACTTCTTTTTGATTCCCGCGGGAACTCTACTTCTCCGGGATAAATATCTATGTGTTCATTCTGGGTATGAGCTATCTCCATTCCCAGCCAAATCGGTTTATTCGTTGTTGCGTGAAAGAGTAACAGTAGTAAACATCCATCCATCCATACATTAATCCATCCTCACAAACTTTCGCATTTATAATATTAGTTGGATTGGATGGATAATAATTCATTGCAAAAAATTATATAAGACAAAGGTTTATAAAAGATAAAAAGTATCCTGTAACCGTCTCCTCCGGAATGCAAGCTATCTCTGTGCCAAATTCGCCAAGATCGGTTCAGCAGTTAATAGACGATATTGGCTAACTGACGAATTTGCAAAGCATTTTACAAAACATTTTTTATAGTTACACTTTGAAAACCTAAAACCGGGAAATGAGGCAATTTAAATTAATACTTACTTCTCAAATGTAGGAATTTATTTCTAGATTTAAATTTTTTTATTAGATAAATAAGCTATTTCTCTTTAGTGATATAATAATGATATGCAGCCACAACAGTTACTGTTACAATTAAGGATTTTACAAGTTGCTCCATTTCTGAGTGAAATAAATTAAATAATAATTATGTTTTAATTTGCCTGGGTAACGAGATGTTTAAATCGCATTAGAATCTAGTAGGACACGTTTACAAATACGATCAATTAATTTTAAATTACATCAAAAACTAGCTTTTGCCCGTGACTTCGTCCGCTTGGATTAAAGTTTTTTAAAATCTTTCAAAAAATGAAAATAGAGGATATTTTGAGATTTAAAAGGATTATGTCACTTTCCAAGTCCTCAAGTATACCCACGCAAAAACTCGCGTCGATAGGTTGGTTGCTCCACCGGGTTGCTCCGTTGCTGCGTGATTGAAAGACAAACCAACACATTTTTTTTTTAAAAGAATATTAGTCAAGTTGAAGTTGACTAATATCCTCCTCTCCCCTCCAAATAAGCGGAAAGCTTGTGTTAGGAGTGGTTACGACAATAGTGCAACGATTGGGATTCGCACCAGCGACCGTTCAGTTTTTAGTCCGCATCTTTAACCGTTGGGCTATTGAGGCTTGTACATATACTCACATTTATAGTATTAATTAGGGATATAACAGTCGTGATGGTGAGAGCCTAGTGGTCAAGACTTCACCTTTTTTTTGTGGGAGATCCGAGGTTAGAATCTCAGATTTGTAGTTGCGAATCTTCTAACTGATCCTAACCTGAAACTAACTAACTGATGAAATCTGATTCTAACCTCTCTTTTCGGCTTTATATTTAACTTCAAGAAAGTGAGTTTTGAGCTATTAGGTTTGTTTGATGCGAGTTTATAACATTGATTTGTAAGTACCTACTTAATACGTAAAACCTAGCTTGGAATGGATTTATATAACAGTTGCATAATCAAACTTTTACTGGGTATGCGGATACCTAAAAAAGTACAAAAAAACGAATCAATAAGAAGCAAACTTTATTAAAAATGCATGTTCCGGCAAAAACTATTATAGTTTGATAATTTTTTATCGTCCAACAGTTCAGTTAGAAACATATTAGCAAGGCTTTTTCTTATTGTCAGTTGGGCAGGCGGGCATTTTCTTTTCCTCTTTTTTGCATACATCCGGACTATCGGGAGGCGTCGTTTTACACTCGTACGGTAATAGAGTCTTTAAAGCATTTTCCGGGGTGAACTCTCCTAAGGTATAGTAGATGGCCAGCGCAGACGCCCAGACAAAACCTGGAAAAATATATTGTTTCTTTAAACAATGTTACTATTTAACTTAGTTCCACTCATAAACATATATTACTTCCTAGGGAATTCTTTAAATCACCCTTTTTAGAGCATACTGCACCTCCTTTTACACGAGCAGCCTGTGGATCAGTTATACGCAGAAGCAGTACAACGCCCTGCGTGTACAGTATAATAATGCGTTCAGGATGCTGTTGGGACTGCCCCGATTCTGCAGCGCGTCAGGGATGTTCGCCGACGCTCGTGTAGACTGCTTCTACACCACTATGCGAAAGCGGTGCACATCCCTGTTGCGTAGAGTCTGGCGCCAGCTCTAATAGCGTCCTGAGGGCATTTGCTTACAGGATCGATTGTCAGTACTTGAACCACTGTTGCATGGTTCATGTGCTGACAAATTGGTTTCGTCTTAGGTTAAGTTTTAGGTTTTAGTGTTACTACACTAGCGGCACGCTATGATGGCCGGTTTGACACATTACAATAGTGATGTGGAATGTCAATTTATTCTCGAACAAAAAACAATTAAGTTTTGTTTTTGTACCTGATTAAATAGGTTTAATAAAACAAAAATGTATATGTTTATTTAATTTATTTGAACGAACTGAATATTTGAATGAAAATGAATATACATACTTTATATGCACACAAGAAACATATGAATACAAAAGATACCAAAAAAGGTGCCACAAAAGGCCATAATTAATCAGATTCGTCCATACTACTATTTTCACTGTCGTCACTGCTATCATCACCTACATTAATAATTATATGTTCGTTTTCTATAATATTATCTATTTTCACATCTCTTTCATAATCTTCCCTTATTAATTTAACAGTTCTATTCACAACCTTTTCCCAGTCTCCTTTAGTCACATGTTCACAAGCTTCTTCTAATAATTTTAGCATTTTTTTTGTGGTAAATGGGGGTTCTGTATTGTGTCTTGCAGCATATCCCTTAATTTGAGCCCAAACCAACTCAATCGCATTATACTCACAATGGTAAGGCGGTAACCGTATAACTCTGTGCCCATGTTCTAATGCTATTTCGTCAATGACGTATCGGATCTTGGTTGGTTTGTTTTCTTTTAAAAGACGTACTAATTCCGCTTTTAACATATTCATGTTTGCATCTACGCCATTTTTACGAAGCCATGCGACGATATCAGCTTTCTTTTGGGATTGGGCAGGTGGCTTGTCAATTTGCATCGAGTGGTATGGGGCGTTGTCCATAATTATAATAGATGGTTCAGGGAGGCTACACAACATTGAGGTAAACCATTCAGTAAACTTTTCTCCATTCATGTCTTCATGATAGTCTCCAGTGGTTTTTGACGCAAAAGCCATGAGAGAACCTTCGACAAACCCGTTGATGGTTCCGGCGTGACAAATTATAAGTCGCGATCCTTTTCCTACAGGAACTTTGGAAGTAGATGCTGCTGTGTCATCGTTCCAAGAACGGCCTACAGTATGGTTAGCATTAAGCCATGTTTCATCCAAGAACACAACATTTTGCCAATTTTTGATTTCTTTCACTTGCCGTAAAAAAGTATACCTTGCCATCGCTATATCAAATCTTTCCATCAATATTTTGCGTTTGTTACATTTTTTGTATCGAAATCCAATGGTCTTCAAAATCTTCGTTAAAGAACTTTCCCCACCGAAGAATAATCCAGCTTCCTTCAGTGAATGCACCAACTTTTTTCTTGTTGGATACTCCTTCTGTAAATAGTAGCCGTAAACATGTCTTCGGATAGCATCGGCATCAAAGCTATCGATGCCTACGACTGGTTTTGCTCGTTTTCTCTTTTTTGGTGTGTGAAGTTTATTTTCTTCTGTGCCAGTCTCGCCATATTTTTTTTTAGTTATCCGTCTAACAGTTCGTTGTCCAATATTAAGCGCATCAGCTACGCGTTCAACCACTGACGTTATAGGTAAAATTGGCCCTCCATTTTGAGCTTCACGATCGAAATAGTTACGAAGGCGTATCACGAACTCACGTGTCTGACTATTTAGAACAGTTCTCTGCGTACGTTCGGTCATATCGACGAAATCCACAACAAAGGGCTTGAACAGAGTCCAAATTAACGAGCAAGGGTCAACAGTAATGCAGTATCAATATTTGAAATCCAAAGCCAGGTCAAAACTATATCACAATCGCATTGCACTGACAGTTTATACTTTTCGAAGCAACGTCAATTCGAAACTGCTTTGTTTTGCATTGAGCATTGACGCGAGTTTGCCGGAGGTAGTAGTTGTGCTAGCCAGCGATCCTATGTGACGATCGTATTAGATTCCATTTTTAAAAATTTTCAATTTAGAAAACCAAATGCCGAGTTGTGGTATATATCATATAAAAATAAAAATTTTACCTTTTGTATGAAACAGCTGATATTTTTTTGCGATTTCAGAGGTTTGTCCACATAGTGAAAATTGTTCATATTCACAAGTACATTCACCCCTTAAATGGTGCAAACTGATTTTTCTACACTTGTATACATTTTAGAAATCAATTTAATAAATAAATTTTGAGTCCTAAACCTAAAACTACATTCGATAAAATTTATGAATCTCTGCACATCACTATCGTCAAAAAAGTAATACAATTATTTCCTTCAAAGTCGTTATCAATTAATACGGAACTTCATGAGCGGACAAACGTCAAGCCGGCCATCATAGCGTGCCGCTAGTGTAACATAATATAGGTTTAAGTTTATTGTTACACTATGATCCCAGATGGTCGAAATAAAATATTTTTATTTTATTTATTTTATTTAATTTTCCGGGATAAAATATGCCTTAGTGCTAGTCTGATGTTTAAGCGATTACATTGTGAAGTTTCATCAAAATCCGTCCAATAGTTTTTGATTGATAGAGTAAGAAAAATTCATCCATCCAACCATCCTCACAAACTTTCGCATATTTTATAATATTAGTAGGATAGTAGGACTAGGTACCTAAGAACTATATGCACAGAAATTTTCTGTGAATAAATGGTCACACTTCTATTAAAAATTGGGGTTACAACCACAAGATGCTAGAGTAGAGACCTCGCACTGGCAATCGCATTGTTTTAGACCCCCCACTAGGTGGACCGACGACATCAGACGAGTCGTAAGGAGCCACTGGATACAAGCGGCGCAAGACAATGGCATGTGGCTCTATGAAAGCGACTATATCCAACAGTGGACGTCTAAGATTGCTAAAATAAAAATCTGTATGGCAAAACTTGCTGGTTTGGCGGGGTACAGCAGTATATATAGTACTAGCTGATGCCCGCGGCTTCGCCCGCGGTTTTAAAAATCCCTCTGGAACTCCTAATCTATGTCATTCTCCAGGTCCTCAACTATACACATGCAATAAATCACGTCGACCCGTTGCTCTGTTGCGGCGTGATTGACGGACAAAACAACATACAAACACACTTTCGCCTTTTAAATATGAATAGGTATGAAGTATGATTACTTTTCAAATCTCTAGAACTAGTGTCTATCGATTGATTAGTTCCTACTTTCCAAGATACAGTAAATACTAGTTTAGAAACTTAGAAAAGTGAGAGATCATAAAACTATTTAAGTAGGTATCACATTAATTGTTAGCACATCACTAATTGTAACACCTTGTTTCTTTGCTCAAATAAAATATATTCTATTCTATTCTATTCTATTGATATCTTTATCAAGAAGGCGAAGTTCTACTCGCACCTGCAAATGCCAGATTTTGTAAAGGCTTGTGGAACATCGCGTCCAGATTTTTCACACCATCGTAACGGTCCTTGATAACTGCTCTGAAGGCCTTCAAGCTGGTGAGATGCCACAGGCGGGTCGGTTTGATACTTCGGAATTTATCGAGCATTTTGTTTACGTGTCCGAATATTGTGGTTTTGAAAAATTAAGTTATTAACTGCTTGCTCATTTTGTGATGATTTTAGGGGTTGATTTTTGGGTTCGGTTCTGCTTTATGTTGTGAAGCCTGAAAATAATAATAATTATTATTTTATTATCTTCTTTCTATGCTTATATAACAGTACTGAGATTATTTGACCGACAGATATAACTTAGTTTAGCTTAGCTCGCATAGCTGTCACAGTTTTTCATACTATTGTGTGCAGACTGCAAATTATGCAAATTAAGCTATGTGAGCTAACTAAAATATGCGAAGCTAAGTTAGTTGTATAGTTATACGAGCTAAGCTAACGTCTCCGCCCACCCTGACCCTTCGCACCTCCTTCGCCCAGAGTTTTCCAGTGTCTTTACGATGTACGTCGTTTCAGTCGGTGTAGTGTACGGCCGCTTAGTTCTTGGAGTGCAGTGTGCACGGGATATATTTCTAGTTTAGCTTAGCAGGCCTAGTTTAGCTTTGCCATAGCTTAGTTTTCGGTCTACAACCCGCTTTATTAGCGGAGTTGCCTGCGAGTGCAGTACAGTATCCTAGCGGTGCTGTAAGAAGGGTTGAAATTCCATCCCTAAAGAGGTGAAGGCTCAGGTTCACTCAGTGATCCTGCTCCTTGCGTGATCAATCAGATCCAGATCAACTAGTAAGTAGGTTTTTCTCCTTCTCAACCGATAGACGTTCACTGCTGAACAAGGTCTCTTGCATGGACTTTCACAGGCCTCGGTCTTGCGTTGCCTCTATCCAGCAGCTCCCTGCGACTCGTTTGATGTCGGTCCATCTAGGGCGGTCTGCCAACACTGCGCTTTCCGGTGCGGGGTCGCCACTCCAGCACCTTGGAACCCCAACAACCATCAGTTCTTCAAACTATGTGCTCCGCCCATTTCCACTTCACCTTCGCGGCTCGCTGAGCTATGTCGGTAACTTTGGTTCTCCTACAGATCAGACTTCTAAATTGATCTCGCAGGGATAGTATAATAACATAGCAGTGATTGTCCAGTTCTTAGGACTGCGGTTTCCTATTCAGGGGTTGCAGGTTCGATCCCGGGCACGCACCTCTGACTTTTCGGAGTTAAGTGCGTTTAAGCAATTAAATTATCACATGCTTCAACGGTGAAGGAAAACATCGTGAGGAAACCTGCGTGTCTGAGAAATCTGAGAATTCACATAATGTTCTTAAAGGCGTGTGAAGTCTACCAATTCGCATTGAGCCAGCGAGGTGGACTATGGCCTATAAGTTATAGGCCATAGTCCACCTTTGCTAGTTGCTGGCTAAAAAGAAGAGTTATAGGCAATTCTTTGAGAGGAGACTTGCGCTCGGTAGTGAGACGTTAATGGGTTTCTCACATAGACTTATTATATTACTAGGTTACTCATGATGATGATGATTCATTTATTTACCATTATGGCCATCGTCCGCCGCCGCCTCTGGTGTTTCTTTCTATAACTGTGGCTATACAGGACAAAAATGCTGATGCTGTGATCAATATCACCAGTTCCTGTCTGTTCATGACATTTTTAATTTTGATATCTCGTTCCTTCACAATTGTGACTTCAAGACCATCAAGATTCCTTCAAACTTTGACATTTATGTGAGTGGCATTAAATGTTTTTTTTTATTATACAAAATGTGTTCGGATAGTTAGTAACAAATTTAGTTGTTAGTAATTAAGTATAGTAACTAAACATAATATTATTATTTATACCTACTACCCAACATACACACCCAATATTATGATACAACAAAATAAATTGTTGTTTTTTACCTTTTGGATATCCTAGTCTGCCCGCGAAATTCAAATTTAATTTGTAAACTATAATGCGACAAAGTAAGCTTGTGGCATTCGAATTGCGACGATGGCAGTATCATCTTCACAGGTTTATACAGGGTAGGCCAGGCCAGAAATTTGTCTAAATATCAACTAATTTGTGAGTAACTCACGTCCAACTCGATATTCTGACTAATCTAATACTAATTGTTAGCATGAGCCTTTTGAGATAGTGTTAGGGTTGCACATAGATCGAAGAGCTGCAAATGTTTGGTGGGGTCCCAAGGTGCTGGAGTGGCGACCACGCACCTGGAAGCGCAGTCTTGGCAGACCCCCACCAGGTAGACCGACGACATCAAACGAGTCGCAGGGAGCCGCTGGATACAGGCGGCGCAAGACCGAGGCCTGTGGAAGTCCATGCAAGAGACCCTTGTGCAAGAGTGGACGTCTATCGGTCGATAAAGAAGAAGAAGAGTTTGGGTTACCTCAGGATATACCTACTAGTATTTCGGTTACATGCTAATATGAGATTTTTATGGTATCTAATAATTTATAAAACTTACTAGCTGATGCCCGCGACTTCGTTCACGTGGATTTAGTTTTTGAAAATCCCGTAGGAACTCTTTGATTTTCCGCGATAAAATGTAGCCTGTGCCTGTCTATGTCACTCTCCAGATCCCAAACTATGCCCATGCAAAAAATCACGTCGATACGTTGCTCTGCTGCTGCTCTGCTGCTGCGTGATTGAAGGACAAATCAACCAGCAAGCACTTTTGCATTTATAATATTAGTAAGGAAGTATCGATTATACGCTTACCTACTCTACAAACTGTCTCTTTATAATCCAACCATAATGAAACATGTAAACACGGCAGCATTATGTACCCAAAATCTAAACAAAATCGTAGGTCACACCCATTCCGTTCTTCAGATCTCCAGTTACTAGTGCCATCTCCAGAATTTACCAGAAGGAAGTCGTCAAGTCAAGGGGATTTTCAGCGACAAATTGTCACATGACCCGACCTTGCCCCCTGGCGATGGTGTGTCTTCAGCGACAAATTGTCATATGACCCGACCTTACCCCCGGCGGGGGGGTATCTTCAGCGACAAATTGTCACATGACTCGACCTTGCCCCCGGCGGTGGGGTATCTCCAGTGACAAATTGTCACATGCCCTGACCTTTCCCCCTGGCGCGGGCGGTGGGGCATCTTCAGCGACCAATTGTCACATGACCCGACCTTGCCCCCTGGCGATGGTGTATCTTCAGCGACAAATTGTCACATGACCCGACCTTGCCCCCGGCGGTGGGGTATCTTCATCGACAAATTGTCACATGACCCGACCTTGCCCCCGGCGGTGAGGCATCTTCAGCGACAAATTGTCACATAAGTCATGACCCGACCTAGCCCCCGGCGGTGGGGTATCTTTAGCGACAAATTGTCACATTCCCGACCTTGCCTCTTGACGATGGGGTATCTTCAGCAACAAATTGTCATATGACCCGACCTAGCCCCCGGCTTCGGGGTATCTTCAGCGACAAATTGTCACATGACCCGACCCAAACGAGAAGGTCGTTACGTTTTTATGCGCATATAAAGCAGTAGATAAGATCAAGTTAGCCCATAACACATTATCACATCTCGGACTTATCACTGAAAGCGTAGCATAAGAGATGAGATTGCGTAACCACTTTCACTTGCATTTCCGACATTCTGGTTTGTATACCTACTGCATACGCATTAGTCGGTTGACTTTAATTATACTGCCATATAGAAAATAACAATTTAATTAACATAATTGCCGGCTTATTACATAACTGTTAATTTATACATTCTTGGGTGCAGCTGGAGTGGCGAGCCCGCACCGGTAAGCGTTATAGTGTTAGCAGACCACTAGATGGACCGACTAGGTATATCAAACGAGTTGCAGGGCCGCTGGATTCAGGCGGCGCAAGACCGAAGCCTGTGGAAGTCCATGCAGGAGACCTTTGTCCAGCAGTGGACGTCTATCGGTTGATAAAGAAGAAGAAGTATAAACCTTAGAACCTCTAAGGAATATAGGAAGAAAACAAGGTAAAGCTTAAAATCTTTAACTCGTTACTCGACTACGAAAAATTGGATGTAACATCCGACATATTGATTTTTGTGATGATGATGATAATGATGATGATGATGATCATCATAACGAATCGATTCACTTCTCAATCATCAAAATCGGCTCACTAGTTTATTCGCTAAAGTGCATGTGGAATTTTCGTAAATAGTCACATACATACATACATTGCTAAAATCTTAACCCTTCCCTAAACCTCCTTAAGCTTCAGTAAGCTAATTTCCATGACAGACCGCGTGGATTAAGGTTTTCTTCTTAGAATAAATAATTCTATGTGTTTCTTCATATTATAAACTTAATCACCCCTTTTGGATTTTTTATATGTTTCTCCCTTTTTCCTCCGACGTGGTAATCGGAGACTGTTCTTGGGGAGTTCTAGGGATGGAATTTCAAAAAATCCTATTTAATGCCCTTCTAGCAAGGAATATTAATTGCTCTTTATTTTTATTTTTTAAATCTTTTGATGCACCTTTTTAAATTAGCGTTGTCTGTCGACCATTAAATCTGGGATGATACTAAGCAAAGTGGAAGGATTTATCTGAATGAGGAAAGCAGGGAATCGTATGTAGTGATGCTTAGTGAAACCAACAGCAGAAAAAATTGATTTGATTTCTTATTTAAAAAAATTTGTTGAAAATATTTTTGATATGAGCAAATCCAATACAATATAGAATCGTCTATGGTACAGATATTGAGAACCAATTTATACGCATAGACTCTAATGCGTAAAACAGTCGATGGTAGAACGGGATGAAATCGCCTGAATCTGCTAGTAAAAAATAAATTACGTAGAAGCAAAGAGTCCAGGTAAAAATCCCTAGCATACTTGGAGGTATTTGTTTGTGTGCGTTTCACTAGTAGAGCAGCTTTTAAAATTGGTTAAGGTTCGTCCCGTGGAATCCCTTCATCCTCTTAATTTACGACCTTATCCGAATGGTTTAAAGTTGATAATGAAACCTTTCCAATTTTCAATGGGACTTTAGTCTCCGCAAAGGATCACTCCGCTGCGGCCTTCACCAGAGATGCATTGGACTGGTCCGATTGATCGATTAGGTCAATCGTTTCTATTTGACAAAATGTGTTCATAAACGACCATCCATAATTCTGTTATAAAATAATTTAAAGAACTACTAAGTTTGGATAACTGTACCCATAAATATTGTTCACTAACTGATACCGAAGTGAAGGATATTGGAAACGGATGAGAAGAGGAAAGCGTGGTTGTTTTAAAATAGGCTCGATTCTAAAAACTGGCTTGTCTAGTGCCGGCTGAGCAGTACGCTGTACGCAGAGCTATATGTTTTTCACTACAACTTTAAGCTTCCAAGCCAGCCAGAGTCCGTACCTTGTAGTGGGAGCAAAACCTGTAGATACTGTTCGCCTACTTCGAGGCGGAGTACCTGCTTTTATGTCGTCCCTTTCACTCTCGTCGTAGCCACGAGACCTTGATAATCCCCGTTTCACCGCACGACTCTGGTATGCAAAGATTGATAGCGTATATGACCATTCGGATTTGAAAGCCCCGAGAAATCACGCACGGTTAACTTTTCGCCGCCTGGCGTCCTTAGTTAAGATCGGACGTGCCATGGAATTTAGCTTTTGAAACTTTTAAATTCGTCATTATTACTATAATATAAGTTCGTTTCGGTAAATACGGGTTCTGCAGAGTTTGTTTCTTGACTTGTTGTGTAGTTTACGTTAAGTTTGGCTGTGCTTTGTGCTATATAGAAAACTTTGTGTTAAGTTTCAGTTTTACGTAGAATTTCTCCAGGAAATTTTGGTGCTTTTCAGACATATGTGCAGTGATAGGGTTCGGTCAGTAATTGGATGATGAATTTACGATGGATCCGATGGTAGACAACGGACTAGTTGTGAACAATTTGAACCATGTCCGGAGTGACTCTCAGGTAAGTCGTAGGTATCGATGAGGCAAAACACGTTTGCTGTTGCATACCTGCCTATGAAATGAATAAGTGCAATGACTCCCCAATTATTCCTGCTTTCATGGTTGATTTGACATCATATTATATTAACTCTGTTGGTGATTTAAGTGTATCCAATGTTATCATTTAAACTTTGTGTATATTACAGAGCTATTTGTTGATGTTCTTGGAATGATTTTTCTCTTTCCATTATATCTTTAATATTAGCAGATTTCACATGAATTTCAACCAGTGGGAACAAACTTTATTAAAGTAGGTAGTACTTAAGTACCGCTAACCCTGAACAAAGCACTTCTCAAGTAGAATTAGAACTTCGATGACAGAAAAAAAGGATTATAAAGGGAAGAAATTAGAATTATGATAAAACCTACTAGGTATAATATCCTTTTTACGAACATTTTACACGCTACCTACTATGTATTTTCAATAGGCTTACCAGTTACCTTATTATCATTAATTTTAATATCATAGTTTTATTTAAGTACCTTCGCAAAATCATTAAGATTCTTAACCAGAAACAGATGATTTTGCGGATGATTCTTAAATCTTTAACAAGGCTAATTAGGTACCTACCTCATCTCTGATAATAATTTAAATTCATAACTATCTACCTAATCTGATTTGTTGTTAAGCATCCTCTGTAATTCGTGGTGGTTTTACAGGTGCTCTACCTAAGCTCCTCAGGATCTTTGGATTATTATGTCTAGAGTCTTATTTGTATAAATATATTCTATCGAAACTATTCCTAAGACCTAGACCTAGATACTAGGTAGGTTCTTACCTCAATTCACTTTGTAATCTTTGTAGTTAAAGCTTGTTATATTATATAACGATTGATTTTTAAATTAACGGACTAACGATACTAGCTTAACAAGTTAACACCTATACAAATCAAAAGTAACTTTTGGAATAATGGGAATGTTGCCAACTTATCATTATCAAACGTCAAAGTATGGGAGCTTTTATGATACTACTAGCTGATGCCCGCGACTTCATCCGCGTGGATTTAGTTTTTAAAGTCCCTCGGGAACTCTTTGATTTTCCGGGATAAAAAGTAGCCTATGTCGCTTTCCAGGTCCTCAACTATTGCAAAAAATCATATCGATCCGTAGCTCTGTTGCGGCGTGCCGTGTGATTGAAGGACAAGCCAACAAACACACTTTTCAAACGAAATCGATATTTTCGTCTTTAGATAAAAATTAAAAAAAAAAATACCTTCTACAACCTAAAATAGCTATCATTGGTGGTATTTAACCTTAATGTAACTGGTAGATTTACTTACAGTTATACATAGTTCAATTTAACTACATATTCAGAAAGTTACACTGGCTCTGATACATGTAGGTACAATGTTACACTCTACGGACTGTAAATATTATGTATGTTTATATATCCCACGATAGTTATAATTTATTTATTTACAATTAAACATCACTTGCTTTAACGGTGAAGGAAAACATCGTGAGGGAACCTGCACACCTGACAGATCTTCATAATGTTCTTGAAGGTGTGTGAAGTCCGCCAATTCGCATTGGGCCAGCGTGGTTGACTATGGCCTAACCCTTCTCTGAGAAGAGGCCTGCGCTCAGTAGTGAGCCGTAGATGGGTTGCTAATGATGATGATGATGATAGTTATAATATTTCCCACATTAAGCAATGCTGTGTAGTGTATGCGAATACAATGCAAAACTATGTATGTTCAATGTTGATTGTTGTAATTCCACACTTTGCTGATAAAACACGATCTACGTTTCAAATCACGGGTGCCACAAAAATATTTCGGGATAGAACGGGTATCACAACTGCTTTATCAAGGATTGATGCTTGTCTATTGACGGACAAAACCACGCCATCCGTTTTGTTTCTAAATATTGTTTTTGTTAAAAATAAATACTCATTTGTTAAAGGACATACCTCCTATCTTCAAATTCATTATACGACTATATCTACGTATTTCTATTATTAAAGTGTTTTTACGGTTTTTTTTTTTTATTTTATTTTACTTTATATGTACCTATTTGAAAACTGCATTACATTATGTTATTGCAAATTGTTGGCATGCTTACCCTGCCCACTTTTCCTTTCTATCTTGATGTATTTCTGTGTGTCTTTGATGATTGAAAAAGCTCGTGAATGAAAAGCACACTTGAAATTCAAGAATAATGAAATATGTTGCAAGAATTGTATTTTGTTGTAATTGCTTGTTTTTAGTTATGTTTTCATGATTCTTGGTAGAACAGTGATCAATTTCAGTCAGAGAGTTGGAATCATTGAATGCATTGTAGTTTTGTAGTAGGAGCTATAAAATTGCATTACTAGATAAAGCCAGTTAAAGCTACGTAAACTCGTTTCTGTATCTTGAGACTCTACAATTTCATAACATAATATTCATCGATCAATAATACTATGTGTAATAATATCTACATTTGTCATAGGTTAATTATATTGATGCTTGACTGAAAATAATATAGTAAATTCACTCCATGAAAAAAGATTCACCTACTCATTGCCGAACGTAAAATATGACAAGTTCATTCAAAATAACTTCTCAGTTTTAGCTAAAACTTGTATTGGAGCGATAAACTCATAATTGGGTATTTGACTGTAGTCAAAATGTTGATAAGTATTCGTTATTTATAATCGAAAATGTAACATGTAAGAATAATATTTGTAGAAATAGAAAATAAGTCGGTCCAAAAACAAATAAGTTATGGAACTTTAAAGTTTCCTGTTAGACAGAGAGAGCGCTAGTGAATTGTGATGTCACAATTCAGCAGTTCCATACACGCTCCATAGAAAATTTGGTTTTAGAAAGTGACAGATACAGTCACAGTAAAACAGCTTATAATTCCGAGACTAGTAAAGATATTGAAAAAAGAGAAATGGCTTTGTGTTATAATATTTAATAAACCGGCCAAGTGCGTGTCGGGCCACGCGCAGTGCAGGGTTCCGTAGTTGAAAGTCTCAAATATTATTGCTGACCTAGGATAGTGCTTTTATTTTATTTATGAATATTGAATACATTTTGAGTTCCATGGTTTAAATACTATAATATACTATACAAAATATGGAACTTACACTACGTGTAATACCTAACTTAGAAACAGATATAACTCCTTAACTAATGAACCCTACTTAGCCGTGATAGTTTTCCTTTAAAATTCATTATATATACTACTGCTGTGAATTTTTTCTTGTATCCTATATACTACCATTTAGCTGGCAGAGGGGGGGGGGGGGGACACTTGACTCTAATAAAATTTAGCACTTTAAAATATCATATTTCACAAACGGATCCCTGAATTGAAAAATCGTGTTCCCACACCCACAATATTTTTGAAAGACCTATTCAACGACACCCCACACTATGGGATAGTCGAGAAAAAAAAATTCATCCCCACTTTACATGTAGGGGAGGTACCCTAAAAAAAATATTTTTCAAAATTTTATTTCACCACTTTGTCGGCGTGATTGATATTTATACCCTTGTCAAATTACAGATTTCTAGTACCAATAGTCTCTGAGGTAAACCGCGGACAGACAGACAGACAGACAGACAGACGGACGGACATGGCGAAACTATAAGGGTTCCTTGTTTACTATGGAACCCTAAAAACGTTAAAAAAATATCAGTCAAATGCCCAATTCTGTTCAAAAATCAACTTGGCAATGTATCTACATAATTACTTACGTAAATTAAAAATTCTATTGATTTTAACCTTGTATCATTAGCATTATAGACAGCATGCTTTTAAAAACACCTGTCCATGTAACAACAATACGTAGGTAAATAACATACGTGTACAGAGCAGAGATTAGCTGTAAAGTAGTAGTAGTTAAAGAAGAATAGTAAATAGTTTGCTGAAGTCATAGGTACCTAGGTACTTTGCAAAGCTCGTGTTCATTATCTTTCTTTCAGATGTGACGCCATCTCCCGGAATTCACACTACTACGCGAATTTTCAATTTCAAACACTTGAATTTATGTTTTTTTTTATTGTGATCCTAGAAAATAGCAGGTAAGTAAATAAATATTATGATGAACCAGAACAATTTAACATACTATATTTCGTCAACTTCAATAAACTATAACTTGCAATTCTAGTAACGCCATGTATCATCAGGATCATATTTTTTTAGCATAAAAGCAATACTTACCCATATTTCTTGTTACTCACAAAGCTGGTACCATAACAATAAAGAGCCGTAAAATCAGAAGGAGAAGGATCATCGAGTAGGGAAAGAGGTTCATTTTTTGTGCGGAGAACGCTCAAATTTCGGAGGAGGCACATGTCAGATGACGTCACTCGAGGCGAAACCAGTTTCGCGCCAATTCGCAGCTGTCGCTGGCAAAGCGGCCGGGTCGCCAATTTAACCTTTTTACTTTATTTTCTTCTGCCCGGCCTCCGGCGTTCAGCCTCCGAGATACACCGTTAACTTCTCTAAATGGACTCGTTTTTTTATGTATTGTTTTTTTATTTTATATATTATGTTTCATAATTATTGGTTTCAAGCAGTGATAGCCTAGTGGTTACGAATGTGGTCTCCTATTCGGGGGGTCGCAGGTTCGATCATCATCGAAGTCAGAGGTGCGAACCCGGGTTCGCACCTCTTACTTTTCGAAGTTAAGTGCGTTTAAGAAATTAAATATCACATGCTTTAACGGTGAAGGAAAACATCGTGAGGAAACCTACACACCTGAGAGTTCTCCATAATGTTCTCGAAGGTGTGTGAAGTCCGCCAATTCGCATTGGGCCAGCGTGGTGGACTATGGCCTATAACCCTACTCTGAGAGGAGACATCGCTCAGTAGTGAGCCGATGATGGGGTGATAATGATGATGAATTATTGGTTTCATAACATTGACGAAACTTCAAAGTTCAAACCGTTTTAAATCATTCTGAAAATTGTTCTAGTGTCTATTACCACGGAATATTCCCATAAGAGAAAACGCAGTAGGTACATTCAAACCAAACCCAAACAATCCATACAAACGCATTCGTCTATTTCCTCCGTGGATACTAACAACAGAGAAAATATATAATTGGTTGTTGGATAGAAGCAGGCGTTACTCTGCCGAACTCCTCAATATTCAAAGATAATGTACCTAATATTCCTTAATCATTCTTATCATCAGGAGATGTTGACTCCACAGTACACAATTGCAAAAAATTTTGAGTCTACATCTCACTGGTGATGCTTCCGGTATCGGAGCAAACGTACGCGTAGTGTGCAAAAGATTTTTTCTTGTTTGGCGGATTAAAGCAAAGGAATATTACTTTTTCTTTGAAGAGAAAATATTTTAAAAAATAATAATTTTAGGAATACCCTTCAAAAATTGCAAAAATATATTGCAATTTGCAATCCCGAAAAACAGATGAATATAGTTAAAAAAAAAAGAAAAACATACCGACTAAGCCAAAGTCCTTTTTAAATTATTCTTGATTTTTTTTAAGCCGGTTTAGTTATTGTTTTGTTTAGGAGACAAGATAATAAAATCAGCGTAATTAATTCATACATTTGTTTGGAGAAGCAAAGAAGGCAGTTCCTGGTTAGAAATAAACGTGACTCGAAATAGGTTAGAACAAAGAAGTTTCAGGTAGGCTCATGGTGCGAAATTGCAGGTATGTACCTACCTACCTGCTGAGTGAGTCATCCGTCTTCCCACGTAAAAAACTTCCGATGCGCTCATTAATTAGAATAAAATGTATTCTGATTTCTGTTAAGGAGCCATTAAAGTTGAACAGTTTTATTTTGTTTTGATTTGCCTCGAATATCTGCTATTTGACCTTTTAGTATAAAGGTATTAATTAATATCTAAATAGTTTGTTGTATAAAAAGCAATTTATGATTTGGCAATAAAAGTTCTAAAAAAATATGCAAAATAGTAGTCTTATGTCCTTACATAAAAAAATATTATTATGATGACTTTAAAAGCGAACTTAATAATCCTACTAATATTATAAATGCGAAAGTTTGTGAGGATGGATGTATGGATGTTTGGATGGATGGATGGATGGATGGATGGATGGATGGATGTTTGTTACTCTTTAACGCGACAACGAATGAACCGATTTTGCTGAAATTTGGCACAGACATAGATTATAGTCTGGAATAGCACATAGGCTACTTTTTATCCCGGAAAAGCAAACAGTTCCTGCGGGATAGCATCGCTATTTTTTACGCATTTGTCCTTCAAAATACGCGCAATGGAGTTTTAGATTGACGTGATTTTTTTGCACAGGTGAAGTTAAGGGCCTGAAAAATGACAAAGGCTACTTTTTATCCCGGGATAACAAACGGTTCCTGCGGGATATTAGTATGCTACTTTCACATATTTATCCTTCAATTATGCGCCAACGGAGTTACAGATTGACGTGGTTTATTGGATAGGCATAGTTGAGGACTTAAAAAGTGACAAAGGCTACTTTTAATCCCGGGAAAACAAACAGTTCCCGCGGGATATTCGTATGCTACTTTTCAAATATTAATCCTTCAATTATGCGCCAACGGAGTTACAGATTGACGTGGTTTTTTGATAGGCATAGTTGAGGACCTGAAAAGTGACAAAAGCTACTTTATATCCCGGGAAACAAACACTTCCCGCGGGATTTCCGCATGCTACGTTTCACGTATTTATCTTTTAATTACGCGGCAATTATGTATGTAAGTATGTATGTATGTATGTATGTATGTATGTATGTATTTATGTATCTATGTATGTATGTATGTATTTATGTATGTATGTATGTATGGATGTATGTATGTTTGTATGTATGTATGTATATATGTATGTAAGTATTTACGTTTTGCTTTTATAAAAACTTCGTGCAGTAGCTTTGTATTCTTAGATGACATCAATCTATTCACCTAATTTCACAATCGTTCGGTTTGGTTTAGGAATCACCCTCCCCCCATTGTTACACCACTGGGCTACATCATTGAACTCTAGGTACCAATTCCTCATTCTTGATGCTGCTGGGTACCGGCTGAAGAAAATGTCGATTGTGGGTTGCTATTGTAGCTCTATACTACGTAGTACGGACTAGATACTGGCGTAGTGCAACGAAAAAGCAATTTTTAAAAACTTTTTCCACGCGGACGAAGTCGCGGGCATCAGCTAGTAAATAATAAAAATAAACTAGTGGTTCGCCCCGAACTGAGACCTCGCGGTAACGGTATCCCATAATTATACATTCAATCGATACATGACGACCAAAAATTATTATGCCGTTTTCACCAAACATACCTAAAACATCCCCTAAGTAGGAGTCTCTTTACGTAGGTGGCCCCTAAATACAATCCTAAGTCCTAACATTCGTCCCAATGTCCTTTTAGGTGCCCCGTACAGGTTCGTGATAACGAAGTTGACAGAAAGCATCACCTACTAACTTATCATAGGTAGCCCGGAAAGGTTAGGAACGTTAGTGAAAACATTGAATTATTATGTACTAACGAGTGAAAACGGGCATCTGTACAAATCGTCATCTATCGACACGAATAATTTAAAAAGTAATTAATAGTTTATTGAAGTTTGATATTTAACTAAATAATAATTATTTTAATTGAATAATATGTAATTATATGTACCTATTAGTACTTGTTATACAAAATAATAATGGTCGACGCAAAACTGTTTTTTGGGATAGATAGACGTAGTCGTAATTCCTAGTTCCATGGGATAGTAGTGACAGCGCCATCTATTAACATTATTGTGAAGCTATGTTGAAAATTACTGATGCCCATTGTTCTTGTGTTCTTCACAATATTCATATAATTTTAGTATTTGTTGTTCAAGTACAGGATATAAGTGAAATAAAAAAAATAGGTTCAGCTATAAAATACATAGCCAATTTTCCAGAGAGCGTCTTCAAGGGAGCGCTATTAAATCTCCACTTTGAAAACCCCCCATTTCGTCAATTTTAAAGGAAAAATTAAAAAAAAATATTTTTATACTCTGTTCAAAATTGTCTTCAAAAAGATATATCGCAATTTGCACGCCTATGTAAGGCAACAAAAATATTTTACTTCGCATTCACTTCTATGAGAGCCCCCCTGAAATAAAGATTTTTATAATGTTTTATGCAATATTCGGCTGAAGGCCATCAGTTTACATATTATATCTAAAGAAGTAATTACGTTCAGTAATTCAAAAGTTATAAGGCTCTGACAGACGGACGGACAGACAGACAGACGGACGGACGGAAGTGCAAATTCACTCAAGTAGACTCAGAGACCTCGTTTCACTTGGTCAATTAGGATTTACTTAAATTCTTTTTTAATACACGACACACGTACAGTTAAATTATAATTTATTATTAGATATATTAATTAACATGGCAAGAAAACATAATTTAAGTTTTAATTTGTGAACCATAGACATTTTTTTAATTTAGCTTTTATATCATGCAGAGGCAATGATCCAGTAGTCGTAATGCCAATTTTTTTATCTATAAACTAGCTGATGCCCGCGACTTTGTCCGCGTGGATTTAGTTTTTAAAGTCCCTCGGGAACTCCTTGATTTTCCGGGATAAAAAGTAGCCTAGATGTTGAACCAAGTAATAAGCTACCACGGTATAAAATTTTGTAGAAATCTGTGCGGTAGTTTTTACGTGAAAGAAGGACAAACAAACAGACAGACAGACAAAAAAAAAATTTGCTTCTGTTTTGATATCTGTATCTTGAACACAATTAGAAGCAAAACCCTTTTTTGAATCTATTTCATGTACAGAATT
This sequence comes from Oeneis ivallda, assembly GCA_029955525.1. Classification (NCBI taxonomy): domain Eukaryota; kingdom Metazoa; phylum Arthropoda; class Insecta; order Lepidoptera; family Nymphalidae; genus Oeneis; species Oeneis ivallda. Next base: position 14,562,354 of record JARPMR010000022.1, read on the forward strand.
GGTTTCGTTTCTGTTTTGTTATATGTATAGATATTAAAAATAAATGTAATATAGAACAATGTACCTACTTCCTAAATCCTAGAAGTGGGGTATTCCGTATTACTAATAGGAGACAAGTCTATTTTAGAATTCGTTAGAAATTGCTTTTATAGGTCACCGCCGCCGGCATACCTACACTTCCTTGCAGTTGCTTATTGCAAAAATAACTTTGATCGCACACTTGCCACTTCATTCAACGTATGAGCCGAGAGCTCGCGGGAAAATGGGAAGATGTTTGCTAAGAAAGTTGGTGTGATGGTTTTTCTGGTACCTATCACTGAGGACTTCATAATTTTCTCAAAGAAGAGGTGTGATTAGCAAATCCATAGTTGGCCAGCGTAGTGGACTATTTTCTAAATTCTCGTTCTTAGAAGTAGACCGGCGATGAGTTAATAATGATGATTACGACATTTCAATTATTTTCTTTATTACATTGCCGGCCGCAGTGTTTGCTGTCTTGGTCAGCGCTGCGAGTCTGAATCGTACTTTGCTTAACTTTTAATCCTACCGGTCAATAGACATATTATTTATGTATGTATTTAAAACAATTAAGCTCACTTTTATACTAACCACTATCTCCCTGTTGCAATAAGGTACTTATAGTTACCATCAGTAGGTACTAAAAAACTTGTAAAATCAGCTTTCTTCAAAGAAAGTTAACAAGCCAAGCCTTGTTAATCAGTCTACGTACGAAGAGATTGTAACCCTAGATTTAACAGGCATGTTTGCGCAGCTTACCGGAATCATCTTCAGATTCAGATTTAAGGCTTGGCACCGGAGGCTAAGCGGAGAAAACAGGTTTGCTAGATCAAATGGTTTAGGTATTTACTATTAAATAACGGACTTACAAAAAATATACGATATACCTTAAGATATTGTCTAAAGAATGTGCTAATTCGATACACGATACGATGTACTTCACTCGATCAAATAAAATCTTGAAAAAGGCTAAAATAAAATTCTAAAACGAATTGTTTAAATATAAAATTTCTGAATTTGCACATAATTTTTATATGGAGATATTTCCCTTTAAGTACTACAGAGAACCTGCTAAATGTTGGTTTTCAACTAAAGTTCTATATTTATTAAATTCAAATTTAACCCAGAACTTGAACGTTGCCCAACGTTTTCAGAACACGCCACGCTGCCCGCTACCCCGCCAGTCTCAATCGAGCGCTTGCCGAGGTTGGGTCTGTGTCAATTTCTCCGTCCATTCTTACGTTTGCGCATCGCTAAAATGGCTAATAGAAAAACAAAATTATAAAGAAATCTGTGGTTAGATCTAAAAGAAGGATAGGAAAAGAGAACTACATGAAAAGATATGGAAATTACTCCCTTTTTATGCCTAGTAAAATTATGTACATTTAATTGAGGCGCGCGCGGGCGGCACCCCACACCTCACCTCCTAAAATCTTGCCTCGCGTTGAAATGTATCGCCTTCAGATTCAGATTTAAGGCTTGGGACCGGAGGCTAAGCGGAGAAAACAGGTTTGCTAGATCAAATGGTTTAGGTATTTACTATTAAATAACGGACTTACAAAAAATATATGATATACCTTAAGATATTGTCTAAAGAATGTGCTAATTCGATACACGATGCGATGTACTTCACTCGATCAAATAAAATCTTGAAAAAGGCTAAAATAAAATTCTAAAACGAATTGTTTAAATATAAAATTTCTGAATTTGCACATAATTTTTATATGGAGATATTTCCCTTTAAGTACTATAGAGAACCTGCTAAATGTTGGTTTTCAACTAAAGTTCTATATTTATTAAATTCAAATTTAACCCAGAACTTGAACGTTGCCCAACGTTTTCAGAACACGCCACGCTGCCCGCTACCCCGCCAGTCTCAATCGAGCGCTTGCCGAGGTTGGGTCTGTGTCAATTTCTCCGTCCATTCTTACGTTTGCGCATCGCTAAAATGGCTAATAGAAAAACAAAATTATAAAGAAATCTGTGGTTAGATCTAAAAGAAGGATAGGAAAAGAGAACTACATGAAAAGATATGGAAATTACTCCCTTTTTATGCCTAGTAAAATTATGTACATTTAATTGAGGCGCGCGCGGGCGGCACCCCACACCTCACCTCCTAAAATCTTGCCTCGCGTTGAAATGTATCGCCTTAATCTAAAGATGACCGCTACAGTGCATGTACAAGTGAAGAAGATAGCCACGGCCAATCACCTCTGCCCCCCAATTGTGTAAGAATTGCCGATCAAATCGTCAAAGTTCGGCGTCAAAGTAAAATAAACCATAACGGCATTGAATTAGAGCTCAATTTCGTGTATCCATTCTCATACGTTTAGGTATGTAGGATACCGGTAAATGGTACCAATTATCTAAAAGTTATTCCATTGATCGTATTCGTATTCGATGACATTAGCGTCAATGTAAAATAATCCTTGATTGTATTCATTGTCACAAATTCAGTACAACCGATTTTAATTTGGAGCGTTATGGAGCGTGTCGTACATAGGTATTAGGTACGTAATCGTATAAGAATGCATACGAAATTGAACTCTAATTCAATGCAGTATGATTTATTTGTAAGACGCTAATGTCTTGGAATAACTTTAACGATCAATGGAATAATTTTAGACAATCGCACCGCAGAGGTGATTGCGATTGTCACACTGTAGCAATCATTTTGACGTGATAACGTCTTATAAATCGATGAACACCGGCTACACGCACGAAAAAGTGTCACGTTCCGCCTGAGCCTGCGCGTGCAAGCGAGAGCGCGGAACACGCGATAGAGAGGCACGATCGGCCCAAGCGTTGTGACTAGAGAGCGCCCGTACGTTATCACGTAAAACTATCGTCCGTAAACCGACTTTACAGACAACCAATTTTTTAGACAATTCCCCTGCCGGTCTTGATGCGTCCTCCCAATGTTACAATTTCTAATGTGACATGCTTCATTACAAATCGTTCCTTGTATTTACAAATCGATTCAAGGCGATGCGATGTTATGCCGCTTTTTATGTCCGGACCTGTAGATACGCGGTAGAAACAGACGTTTTCTCGGGAACTGGATGTTAGCTTTCTTACACGATCGGTCCACTCTCATCTCATGTATAGTTAATGGAAACTGTAACTTATATGGTTTCAACGACTTGTAACTCATTAAGCGCTTCATTAAATTATAGTTAGGTAAGTTCTTATACGGATTTAAGCTTAGGCTAAATCCCAATGTGTGTATGGGCGACATACTAAAACGAATGTATGTTATACAAAATTAGAGTAGCAACAATAGGTACTAATAGGTCTGTTAAGAAACCAACCGAAATAATTTTTGAAACCCTAATAGGTATACTATGTATGTAGGTAAAATATCTTGTTTATGTGCTTGCCTGTTATTGAATAGGTATCTTCTAAGCAAGCGCGATCCATCTAAGGCTGTATCTTTACTTACCATTATATAATTACAGTACAGCCTATTGAATATAAATAAATAAATATGACTGTTGCATTTAGTTTTGTAAGATGTTATATTTCTAGTCGTCATAAAATAAAATAAACTATAAGGTTTCCTTGTTTACTACGGAACCCTAAAAAGATACTCATAAGTAGGTAAGTCGTAAGTCGTAACCAGTGGAAAGCTTTGCATAACGTGTGCTACAGAGAAAATCAAATCGCACTTTTACTTTTCGGGAACCGGTCAGCCGACCGAGGTGAACGAGTGTTAGTTAATCCCGAGAAATCTTTACTATCTAGGTAAACCACCATGGTGTTACAAAATCAATTCATTATGGTGGTTTTCCATTTTCAATTGCCTCTTGCATCGCTTCTAGTTTTAAAAAAAATGTGATCTTTGACTCTGCTAAGGAATTTGCGTGGAACTAGGAATTACGACCACACATGGGAATTTGAAAATAGAACTCTTCTTCTTCTTCGTTTGTTTAGTGGCTCCGCGCGTCGAGCGTTTGAGCCATAGTCAAGTTTTTCTGATTCTTTCCAAAATTCCGTTTAGAAGTAGCTCTATATATTTAAGAAGTATGTACTTCCATGGGATTAGGAAGTATCTAACTCTTAGGTAAAAGCCATGGAACTAGGATTTCTGTAGTAAAAGCTTGGGTAAAAGCTTAGATCATAGATAAGTAGGGTAAAAGCATACCTACTGCATAGATACTTCATAATTCCATGATGCTGAATACTTCTAGTGCCATCTCTTAGCGGAGATTGGCAGCCATTAGGGCTACTGTTGTACTTTGTGTACTACGGCTCTGAACAGAGACCTGGAGCTCATGTTGAACTACTGGCGAAGGGTTTAAGCCAGGATATTCTTCTTCATCCAGGCCTTCGACTCTGACATAATATTCAGGTCCATCGTAAGGTCTACAGTTAACGTTGAACGTTGTAAGTTCTGTTAGAAAGAAACTTAATTATTCTTTGATCAATTGATAGTAGGAAATACTAAAACATTTTTATCCTACCTCCCTACCATGTATGAAAAATCGGTAGTAAGTAGTATTGTAGGAAAAAATCAAATTCGAAAGTAAGGGCTCTTGCACTTCCTCGTGTTCGATTCGTGATGGTGATCGTGAAAGTGCGATTCGAAGTGACCGTCATACAAAACTAATACGGATCCGTCAAAAAACGAATCGATTATGTGCACAAGCGCACGTACCTACCTACATTTTGTATGTAGACCACCTCGAATCTTGTTTTCACGAATCACGAAAACGAATCGAACACGAGGAAGTGCACAAGAGCCCTAACTCTGTCTTTGTCACCTTTTTACACCCGCGTGTACCGGAGCCGCAGAACCATAAAAATAGGAAGACTTAGCCGGAATTCCTAGTTCCATGCGCAGAACTGATCTCGGCATAATTGTTAGAACTCAGAAGGGCTGGAACCCAGAGCCGTAAAGCCGGTTAAATAAAAAAATAAAAATCGGCATAATTTCGTAAAGAAATAAATATCCTGAGGTTTATTCCGGAATATACCTAAGAGTTCTCGTGGGATTTTCGAAAACCTTCATAAGCCTATTAAATAAAATTAAAAAAAAAAAAAAAACCACCGGACTAAGTCGCGGCACAGAATATATAATAGTACTACGTAGTTGCGGGCAAAATAATACGACCCATTTAAAAATCTCTAAAGATTGTGTACAAACAAAAGTTCATAAAATGATCATCGATGTTATTTAATACTTTTTGTGGGCGGAACCGGTACTTTGGTATTATGTATAATTAGATACATAGTCTTATTATATTTATTAAAGTACGGCCACCGAGAGAATACGTTTTTGACACCTGTCAGTTTGCCATACAAAACAAAAATATCCGGTTGACATAACCTTGTAATAGCGCAGTTTAGATTTAGAAAAATATTGTTTACCAAGTTATTTGACACTCAGTTTGTTTGTTGTGTGTGTTGTTTTAATGCTCATCAATTGTTAAAACGGTAAACAACCGCCAATAATATTTTTATCGTAACTGCACGCCATTACAAAGTTTCGTCGTCAGTTCAATCGCGACGTGTCAGGAACACATTCTCTGAACGGCCGTAGTTTAGGTACCGTAATTTGGATGAGCACAGAGCCACAGACAGTCTATTGCCTATAAAAAATACCTACATAAATTCATTGCTGCAGTATCTATTTCATCATTAGCAACCCATCAACGGCTCACTACTGAGCGCAGGAGTCCTCTCAGAGAAGGGTTATAGGCCATAGTCCACCACACTGGCCCAATGCGAATTGGCGGACTTCACACACCTTCGAGAACATTATGAAGAACTCTCAGGTGTGCAGGTTTCCTCATGATGTTTTCCTTCACCGTTGAAGCAAGTGATATGTAATTGTTTTAACGCACTTGACTCCGAAAAGTCAGAGGTGCGTAACCGGGATCGAACCTGCGACCCCCTGAATAGGAGACCACAGTCCTAACCTCTAGGCTATCACTGCTTAAGTATCTATTTACGATCCAATAATAAGTACCTATGTAATTATTTCCCAGATTCTTATTTTCTTTTCGGAAAATTGCCTGTGATAGTTCCAACTCCCAAGGGACAAGTCGATATAGGTAGTCATTTTAGATCGTTGAAGGTCAAAGACATGTTATATTTACAACCGTAAGTTGAAGGTTGATAGATTTTTTAATTAAAAAGATATAGTACCTACCTGAGCTGAAATCGAACCCAAACCCTCTAAGTTAAAGCACCTGCTACGGTTTAATAACCGTGGAACCATTATTAAGTATTTACTCCCGTTTGATTCAATTTGGCCATCGACGACCGTTACAAAATGACGTCATACTGTATCGTTGACGAAAAAAATAGTTAATTGTAACTACTCAAAACAAAATAGGGCCCACTAAGTTTTTTCGCTGTAATTACGAAAATACGTAAAATTTGAATTTTTTCTTAATGTGTATGTTTGAAGAGAGGAATGACAAATTATTTAAACAAAACCGAGTTTGAAAACGGTTTATATTGTTTACTTAAATTAAACACAAACAAAAATAGCGATTTAAACAGTAAATATAGAGTACAACTTAATGCTGGTTTTTGTAACTTTTTTCACTAACTTCAGTAATTGCTTGGAGTTTAATACCGTGTAGGGCCTCCTCTACTCCTTATGCATTCTTGGAGCCTGTTGGGGACACTTTCAATTAAATGTGTGATATTTTCTTGTTGTATCTGCTCCCAACAGACTTTAAGTGCCCTTATCAACTCCTGTGGACTATTGATACTACTGTAGTTCCGTTTAAGGCTTCTCTTCAACTGATCCCATAAATGCTCAATGGGATTGAGGTCAGGACTCATCGCAGGCCAAGGCAAAACCGTAATATTGGCCTCAGAGAGTGCTCTCTGCGTGAGGCGGGCCGTATGTGCGCGTGCATTGTCTTGCATTAAGAGAAAACTTTCGCCCACTCTTTGTGAAAAGGGGATGACATGGGGTCTGATTACTCGCTCGACATAACTGGCAGCGGTTATGGTACCCTCGTCCAGAAATACCAGCTCTGTTTTGCCTATTAAGCTTATTCCGCCCCATACCATCACACTGGGCCCCCCCCCCAACGATCTGTTTCGTGGATACACGGTTCTGCAAATCGTTCGCCTTCTCTTCTCCACACGCGCACTCGTCTATAATCACTGTAAAATTTAATTTTACACTCGTCAGTAAACAGCACAGACCTCCAGTTAGTCATGGTCCAATCTGCATGCTCACGTGGCATACCTTAACCGGGCTGCACGATGAGCCCTAGTCAATTTAAGCCGAACAGCGCGCATTCTGGAATGTTGTCCATCCTCATGGAGTCGATTTCGGATCGTTTGGTCACTAACTCGGGTTCCAGTAGATTCCCTCAATCGATTTTGTAAGGTCCGGGCAGTAACGTTACGAACCCGACGTGCAGTTAACCGTATATAACGGTCTTCCTGGGCAGTAGTGGCTCGAACTCTTCCTGATCCACGTCTTCTAGACACACTTCCTGTCTCCTGAAAGCGTTCCCACAGGTTTCTGATGGCCCGTCGCGATACACCGAGACGTAGTGCTACAGATCTCTGAGATTGTCCCTCCTGAAGCCAAGCTACTGCTCTTGTGGCGGTTTCCATATCCATATGATGACAAGAACCAGACATAGTAATTTAGGCTAGTACCAAAGTGAAATAAAACAACTAAACAAAGTGACTTTCAACTGCAGTGTTCACAATGAGACTAGGAACACAAGTCACTAAGAAACTGTGCAAGGGATGAATTTCAAGAACTTTCATTTTTTTGTCGACCCACTTATGAATAATGTGTAAACTAACGTTAAAACACTTTTAAGGATTCATAAACAAGTCTACTTGATATTTAAATGCTTAACTTGGCGAATGATTAACTTATGAAATATTTGTAAACAAAGTTCGAGATTATCTCGAAGTGGGCCCTATTTTGTTTTGAGTAGTTTATTTTTTGCTCTAACCACAACCACAGAATACAATTTAGGGTAGACTGGGTACGGTTGTAACGGGGTACGGTTGAAACAACTCAAATATTTCCGAAACTATACACAACACAGGAAGGGGTACAAGGGGAGAGGCACGCGGATTTCAAGTGCCAACATGATTCCCAGTGTTGCGTCGCACTCTGCGCACTTCATACGTTTAAATGAAAGCCCATTGTGTTTTGTCAACCAAAAGTAAGTATTTTTGATGAATTTCTTTACGATATAGCGTGACTACTAATATAATTTTCATATTTGAGTATTAACATAAGCAATTGTTGTATTTTAGAGATTATAATGAGCTGGTTCGTTTTTGTATACGTTATTAGGCCTCATACCTGTGTCTTTTTTATTGCCAAAATAGGTGGTGGGTACGGTTGTAACGATTTTCATGGGTACGGTTGTAACATTAGTTTTATTATATTTTTGGATTGCAGATGCCTAGGAAACGCGTAAGAAAGACTTTGAGAGGTGAAAGCGACATATTGTTGTACAAGAACGCCTATGATGAAATGAAACTTGGGGCGTCTTTGAGGCAAACTGCAGAGAAAGACGGCATTAATTATGTCTCACTATTAAGATATAAGCGAAAGAGAGATGCAGTGAATGAAGATGAACATGACCAAGTAAAAGAAGTCAGCATGGAGTAATTAGTTCATAACAGAATTTTCACAGAGGATCAAGTGCGTCTATTGGCAAAATACCTGATTTGTTGTACAGACATATACAAACAACAAGAATTACACCCAGACAATATCTTGTAGAAACCAACGAACAAGCTTTTGCACCAAACCTGAAACCGCACATATTTTCTAAAAATTCTGCTGTTCATGAGCAATCAGAACCTATTACGTCCACAAGCAGAACATCTGAGTTCGCACCTGAGGCATTACGGCCCTTCCCCAAAGCTCTTCCTGGGAAACTAAGAACCAGGGGTCGAAAAACCAAAAGATGGCAATTTACACAGATAGGTACTCCTGAAAAGAAAGCTGTTAGAAGAGAATATGTAGAGCGGCAGAAAAGATTGAAAAATAAGAAATGGAAGAAAAACATATTATTTGAATCTAGTGAACCAACCAACGCAAAGGGAAAGGTGAAGGTAAAACAAAGAAAAATAAATCTAATACACCACCAGATTCTTCAGAAGATGAAGAATATTATTACTTTCTTTGCCTGGAAACTTATTCAACGAGTCGGTCTGGAGAGCGTTGGATCCAATGTCAAGGGGGCTGTAAACAATGGTCTCACGTAGCCTGTACAGATGGGAATAGATATTACATAGGCCATAACTGCTGAGAGTCTGATTAAGTATAGGGATAATAATTAATTTTTGATTTCAGTTTAAACTTAGATTTTATTGATTATTTAATTTTGTTTTATATATTAATTAGAGATTATGTTCGTTTGGTGAGACTGATTGAGTAGGTACTGAAGTAGTATAGGGGAAAAATGATCTATTTTTGTTAATTTATTTTTATTCTAAAAATTACCTAAATATCTGTTAAAAATGTGCCTAAGATATGGCGATATTAGGTAAATTACTTTTTAGCCTTTTTAAATAGTAAAGCTGGTTTAAATAGTTCAATTCTGTATTATTTCTGCTTGTTACAACTGTCCCCCATCACTGTTACAACCGCCCCTGGTATGGGGTCGATTGTAACAATCGCATATACTCGATAAAACTACTAATTTCTGCTAAATTGTTTCACTTGTGCATGTGATTTTGATATTCATTTAAAGAAAAATAACCTGGCTTTCATCTCAAATGCTTTAACCGTCGTTTATAGCAATATTGGCAATGCTGTGGGTGTTCAAAGGGAAATTGTTACAACCGTACCCAGTCTACCCTACTCGGGAGACCACGCCTGTGACCGAAATTTTCTTTCCTGGCAATGCTTTTCATGGCTATGACGTCTTAAATATCGAATTTTCGTTTCGATTTTTTATTTCTTATTTTTCTCCTCTTCGAAGAAAGTCATTACTTAAAGTAATAAATAATCTGCACTATGCAAAACTTGCCCTTTTTACTCATCATAGACCACTACAAGCGAACTTACGCTGACTACTTAATTAAAATTTAACAAAACAATTTAAAACGTAATAAAACAAAAGTTTGAAAAACACGGTACAGACAATCCCGAGCGGTACGTTGCTATCTGTACTAAATGGGTCTGACTTCAGGTGCGGTGCGTGGAAGCGCGAGGGAGGTAGCGGCCAACTTGAATCGCACGTGTAGTATGTATTTTTCTGGTATTTGTTAAACCGATTTGCCCTTGAAACGGACAAAATAACTATTATTAGTAGGTACCCAAGATGTGATGAATTTTACACACATTACAATAAAATTATAAGCTAACTAGCAGTTGCCCTCACGACTTCGTCCGCGTGGAATTAGGTTCTTTGAAAATCCCGTGGTAAACTGCGTAAACTTTTATCGGGATAGAAAAATATATATATATTCAACCTTTATTTAAACCTTTTAGGGGTAGAATTTTCAAAATCTGTGAAATGCGTAGGTACTTCTTTGTTTTTAATCAAGAGCCAAAAATCAAGTTTCGTGGATATAACTTGAAAAATTACGGACTTTCATACAAACTTCCATTCCCTATTTAACCCCTTTGGGGATAGAATTTACAAAATCTGTTAAACACGTAATTCTTTTAATTAACAACCAAAATACCAAGTTTCATACACATAAATTGAAAAATAACTTGAAAAATGAAGTACTATCATACAAACACTCAACCCCTATTTAACCCCTTTAGGGGTAGATTTTCCAAAACTGAGAAACATGTACTTTTTTGTTTTTAATCGAAAGCCCAAATACAAAGTTTCATAGATAGAACTTAAAAAATGACATATAAAATACCCTCAAAGGCATAAAATAGGGGATGAAAGTTTTAATGACCCCTATTAAACCCCTTTAGGGGTAGGATTTTCAAAAACTGTGAAATTCGTACTTCTTTGTTTTTAATCAAGAGTCAAAATACCAAGTTTCGTGGATATAACTTGAAAAATAACGGACTTTAATACAAACTTCCACCCCCTATTTAACCCCTTTGGGGATAGAATTTACAAAATCTGTAAAATACATACTTCCTTGTTTTTAATTAAGAGCCAAACTACCTTTTGTGGATATAACTTGAAAAATGGCGGACTTTCATACAAACTATCAACCCCTATTTAACCTCTTTAGGGGTAGGATTTTCAAAAAATATAAAATACGTACTTCTTTATTTTTAATCAAGAGCCAAAATACCAAGTTTCATACTTGATACACATAACTTGAAAATGAAGGACTATCATGCAAATTTTCAACCCCTTTGGTGGCAGATTTTCCAAAAACTGTGAAAGTTCTTCTTTGTTTTTAATCGAAAATCCAAATACTGAGTTTCATGGGTATTACTTGAAAAATGACGCACTTTCATACAAACTTTAACCCCCTAACCCCCCATTTAACCCACTTGGGGATGGAATTTCAAAAAATCCTTTCTTAGTGCTCGTATACGTCATAAAAATAACCTACTGTCAAAATTTCAAGTTTCTAAGTCAGTCAGTCAGGATAAGTCTTTTTATAAGTATAGAAGAAGATTTAGAAATACTTACTTATCATTCTTCTAAAATAAAATGTAACTTAAGTATCTAACCGAAACTGAAAACTTTTCAAATAAGCAAGAACAAAATGCTTTCTTAAAATCTAACCAATGATTGAGTTGTTCGTTTCGTTATTGCTTACCTTTACGAACTTCACTTCATGCTACACACCGCCGGCCGCGCCGCGCGCTACTGCGAGGTTTATCGTAATTCGTAGTCGTAATTCCTAGTTCCATGGGTATAGCTGTCGCCATGGCGCCTTTGAGTATAAAACCAACATGGCGCGCGTCGTCCATTTTGAACGTACTAGCATTTTGACATTTACTTTACTCAAAGTCAAATCATCAAATATGTCAATTTGGCGAAATGAAGAGATCACGTTGTGTTAAAAATATACTTTAAAACTACCTATAATTTTTTACGATTTCATTATGTCTATGCTGGCAGAACCTCGTCGTAAACAAAAGGTGATAAATTTACGTGCGAAAAACAATGCTTGGAGCAATGACAGCACCAAGTTCGGACAAAGAATGCTAGAGAAAATGGGATGGAGTTCAGGCAAGGGGTTAGGTGCTAAAGAAAATGGCATTGTGGAGCATGTAGTGGCTAGATACAAGAATGATGAGAAAGGATTGGGTTTTGAGGACAGAAGCGACCAGTGGACGAAGCACGAGGATGACTTTAATTCGTTGCTGGCGAACCTTTCAAATGGTAATTATAACCTAGTTAACCTACGTATATTCAAGTAATCTTTGTTATTTTTATTGTTTTGCCTAAATTGACGGTTTCTAGGGCTTTATGTATAATATTTACTGCCAGGAATTTATTAGGTACATATTGTTTATGATGAAATTCTTTTGTAAATAGTATTCTCACTAAAAAGACAGGTTTTGGCTAGAATTAATCTAAATAGTTCTAAATAAGTAATAAAAATAAGTAGGTAGCCGCTGAATTCAGGCAGCGCAAGACAGAGTCCTGTGGAAGTCCATTCAAGAGACATTTGTCCAGCAGTGGGCGTCTATTGGTTGACAGGAAGAAAAATGAAAATAAAGACATTTTTTATTTATGATAAGATAGATTAGATAGATACCTATCACCTGATGGTAAGTGACAATGCAGTCTAAGAAGGTAATAGGCTAACTAGAATGAGAGTACAGCAGTTTTAATTAAACCAATACCCCTTATCTGTATCTATATGCCATTGAGCGTGAACCTGTGGCTCGAGATTAAATATACAAAGCAAATTTGCTCAGTTCTGCAAACCTCAGTGTCAGCAGCAAAAACAAATTTATTGTGACCATACTACAAATCCAAACACAGCACTATTTGCAAAGCTTTTTGAGGTCTTGAAGAAATTTATCATACTAATACTATAATGCTAATACTATCATATTATTAATATTTTAATGAGACCTTTGTCCAGCAGTGGATGTCTATAAGTTGATAAAGAAGAAGTAAAGAAGAATATTATAAACGCGAAAGTGTGTTTGTTTGTTGGTTTGTCCTTCAATAACACCACAACAGAGCTACAGATCAGCATGATTGTTTGCATGGGTATAGTTGAGGACCTGGAGAGTGACAGGCTACTTTTTATCCCAGTAAAACAAAGAGTTCCCGAAGGATTTTATAAACTAAATCCATGCAGATGTAGTCGCAGGCATCAGCAAGTAAAATAATAATATGAGCAAATGGTTTTTCAGCGGAGACTCCTGAAGGTGTTGAAAAATTGCACAGTGGCATTTCATTAGAAAAAAAATCTAAGAAAAGTAAGGCCCGTATACACTATCACAAGTTTACAAGAGGCAAAGATCTGTCACGTTACAGCGAAAAAGACTTGGCTAATATATTTGGTAAAAAAAGCTTTAAGGAACCAGAGATTAAAGAATGCATTAAAGAGGATACATTACAATCCACAGAACAGGTTTTCACCGAGAAAGGAACTATGGATGATTATTTTAAAACCAAATTAGCTGCAATTAAATCAAAATCAAAACTACTTAACACAGATATAAATTCAAAAGATAATGAAGAATCAGATTATGCTTTTCAGGGCTTTTCAAACTTAACAGAACCAGAAAATGATCACAAACCATTTTCATTTTATAATTCACAAAAAGAGGATGTAATCCAAACTGTTGAATTAATTTGTGATGATGTCGAAACAAATACAAAAAGTAAGAAAAAGAAATCAAAAAGGAAGGAAATATCAAGTGAAGCAGTAGAAGGAGAATCCAATGTTCAGATATGCACACAAGAAACATTTCAAGAAGTTTTGGTTGATGTGGAATCAAATAAAGTAAAAAAATCCAAAAAGAAGAAACATATAAAATGTATTGAAGAAACATTAGATACTGCAGAAGAAAATAATTCAACAGAGTGCTTAAATGATGCAAGAAAATATAATAAAGTGGATGTAGAGTTAACTTATGTACAGAAATCCAAAAAGAAAAAGAATAAAGAATGTATTGAAGAAATTCAGTCATTAGATAATGTAGAAGAGAGTAATTCTTCAGAGTTCACTCAAGAAGCTATTCAAGATATAAGGTCTTCTAAGAAAAAATCAAAAAGGAAAAAGCATCAAGAATGTTTTGAATATAAAGAGGAGCATTGTGAGAAAATTAGCAAAATAAAGAGTGGTATTAATAAAAATCATGTTGAAGATATTCAAAAGCATTTATCAACGGAAGATAATATTCCTAAAAAGAAAAAGAAGAGTAAATATTACAATTTATGATAATAAATTAGAAAACTACATTTTTATGGTTTTATTAAACCCTAATATCATCACTCGCCTTATAATTATTATTTACTTGCTTCTTTTTATTTTTAAATCATGATTCATGACCATGTTTTATTTACATTTTACAGTACTTGCACACAACAGCATTAACGTTAATACTTTAATAACGGTAAGACCATGTTTTATTTACATTTTACAGTACTTGCACACAACAGCATTAACGTTAAACGTGCTATAGTGCTATAATGCCACGTTCATGTTGATTGCTAAATACTTTATTTTAGTAACGGTAATTATATTGTATGAGATTCTGTCTCTTAAGGGCTTAAAAATATTAAGACAGTACATTAAAAATTGAGATTTGAATTGAGAATTGATTAAATCATTATTAACAATAAACATGATTATTTTTCATTTATGATGTAGTGTCCAAAAACTATGCTATAAAATAATAACAACTTTTTGGTATCATCATAATTGTAAAGTTTTGGTGCAAATAAGAAGCATAAACTCTTAAACTAAGTAGTTAGTACTTCTAATGCATATTCATGAATAACTAACTGATTTTTTTTTGTAGAAGAGGTCTAAAATGGCCACTTTAGTAGTCCTCTCTAACCTGATCATACCTATATATTTTAACTAAAATTAAATAATGTTTTTGTGCTCTGTTTAGAAAGTTGTGTTCTATCTATCTATCTAGTATAGTATCTATTATATTGTAAACTTGTTTTGAAAAGAGCAACTGCCGAGTTTCTTGCTGGTTCTTCTCGGCAGGAAGGGCATTCCGAACCAGTGGTAGACTCATCGACGATTCAAAAGCACTTGTAAAAAAGTTAATTTGGATAAAAAACATTTCTATTCTATTAAAAAGCAGCAGCAGCATAGCAGTTATCACAATAACGTTATTATTCTGTTGTCGTTTGGTGTTAATCTCACTAAGGTTTTAGTATAGTTGATGTTACTCAGTAATGGTAAAAATAAAGATTGATACTGTTAGTAAGGTTATTTTGTTATTTAATACATATATCACTAATATCAGGCATATTAATGTATTAAACCATTAATTACAATAATAAATTAATTTTAGTCACTTTCTGAAACACGTCCGACGATGAGATGATGCGTGTATCCGAACGTTGCCGATTACAATATTATCGAATGACGTCTGGCGCCCGGCGGCCATGTTGTGTACAGAAATAGATCCGTGCCTTTAGCTTCATGCAGCGTTCGATACTTTTATTTTGATGTGTATTTTATTCTGATATTATGTTTAATTTGTGAACTTCATTATTATTATAGTGGATTTTTCATAGGAAGGTATAGTGATAGATGCAAGTTAAACACGTTTACATTACTTGAGAAGTGTTACAACCAAGTTACAACTCATGATAGTATTTTTGAAGAATTTTGGTATCGATAAAATTAACTT
Organism: Oeneis ivallda; assembly: GCA_029955525.1. Lineage (NCBI taxonomy): Eukaryota > Metazoa > Arthropoda > Insecta > Lepidoptera > Nymphalidae > Oeneis > Oeneis ivallda. The sequence goes on from JARPMR010000022.1 coordinate 14,578,099, forward strand.
TACGTACTTCACTATTTTCGTTAATTTGACTGGTGTCTCTTGTCAATTGTTACTGTCAAAACGATAATGTTAGTGTCACAAAAAAAAATACTATTAGTGCACACTTCACTGTGCACGTGGTTTTAATTTCAAAAATAAAATTAACTTCTTTATTTTAATATAAATAAAATTAAGTACTTGTGATATAATGTGGCTACCATCCTGCTGAATTACAATAACTCGTGGTTGAAAAATAGATATATATGAAGCGCCGTGAAATGATTATACAGAACGAACTTCTGCCCACAGAGGCTTCTGAGGAAAAATTAACAATGGAATGTAAGAAAAAGAAATACCTTGTCGTGAAAAACCATGTGCGAGAAATCGTGGAGCCACAGACCAGTAACTGTGAAAATAGCGAAGAACACAGGACAACCAAAGAGTCTTCACTAAAAGGGAAAAAACGAAAGAAATCAGTCAAACAGAATTTCTTCTCTGATGATGATCACGTAGTTAACGAAGTTACGAATGAAATATCCGAAAGCGATTTAGAAGAGCTAAAACGTGTCTATAAAAAATGCAAGTCAGTTTTGTTGAGAATCGAATCTAAATATGGACATTTGCTGGAGTTGAATGAAAGTGACTGTATTACTCGAAAATGGAAACACGAAAGTAATTCTCAAGATGAATGTAAGTGTGCCTTAAATAGTAAAGTAGTTTTTAGTGATGATGGAGAGGTTATTCAAGCTGTAGGGAGTTCACAAGAACATCATATATGCCCAAAGCGGTTACCAGTTTATAAAAAATACCAGCCACCACAGAATATACAGATTGAGACAGAAAGTTTTGCTGTACCTCTTCCTGATTCTATACAGGAGCTAGAAAGGATGTTGAGAGACCCGATGTCAGCCATTTTGAGACAAAGAGTGATAGACAAAATAAAATTTCTCAGACAAGTGAATCTTAATATGATAAGGATGGATAGACAAAACTTAGTTGCAAAATTGAAAGTGAATCCAGATGAGATTATTGACTTTAAAGGCACTAACTTTTCATCTATTGTTGGATACCCTACTGAGCCTACGTGACATAATATATTGTTCATTTTGTATTGACCTCTAAACAGTAATTTGCTCAGAATTTTTTGGAATCAAATTGTAAAGGGAAGGAAAGAAACCGTGCCATGCCTAGATCAGGGATTCCCAAACTATTTTGGGCAAGAGACCCCTTTCCTTAATAAATAGATACCTCAGACCCGCAAAGCAAAATTACTTTAAAATCCTATCTCTAGTTTTTTCCTATTGATATGAAATACTTACCAATTTAAAAACTTTGCACAAACTTGACATCATGTTCTCATCAAAATTTAACAAAATAAATAGACATTAAATTTAGTAAATATCAAGTATAATTAATAATTATTACTACAAATAATTATGGAAAAATAAAAGAAAATAAAAATCAGTGTGATGGATGAACCTGGTCCATTTTTAAACCTTGTCAACCCCAAAAATCAGTTTTCATTTATGTAGACCCCTGGGAAACCTATATCGACCCTTAGGGGTCCATTTTGGGAATCACCGGTCTAGATAGACATTTCATTTAGTAAGCAAGCTGTCAGCAGATTGCAGTTTGGATGCAACTTTTAACTATAACAAACAACACACATACAACTTATGCAATCAGATGGCATGCAGTTATCCTTGTATTATAAATGTTAAAGTATTTGTTTTTTCTCCTGAACCCTCCTGAAAGGAGATTGGCGAATTCCATGAGTTTCTGACCCAGATGAACTGAACTGAACACTGAACGCCCACGTTCACAAATCAAACTTCTCATACTTGTTCTAGTAAACCAGACTAACAAAAAAATAATCAAAGTCTATCAAATAAAGTTGGGAGAAAAAGATATTCACTTGTATTGCCATGTAACGGTTATTCATAATGTGTACTTGTGACTTATTATATTTTTGATCCCCATCTTCTAAAAATATGGGGATTACACAGAAAAATACTCTGAAAAATATAAAATATAATTAAATGTTTTCTGAATCTGAACGGTTTTTAAAAATGCTGGGTCAAAATTCACCAACCTCCTTACAATTTTTCATCACTCCTTATTCCTTTATTATTGCACTATTAAGGCCCGCTTGCAGAGAACTCAGGAATAAATTTGTAATTTTAACAGAAGCTTTATATGAAATCTGTCAATTTCATCCAAACTATAAGTTTGCCTAGCTTTCCTTTTGGTTAAGATCTTAGATAAATAGTAAGTATATTGTTATGCTGTAACCTTATACAAGTTTTCCACTGTTGACAAAATACATTGTGTATGTACACCAAATGCATAGATTAGATCCAGTCAGTGTACTAGTACATTGTGGGAATTCATAGTATGCCTGAACTAGTGTACCTACATACTACATAGTCACATAGCAACCAATGTTTGATGTTTTCAAACTCAAATTACTTTGCAGCATTTAAGGAGCTATTGTTTGTAGGAAGGGTGGTATCTTGTATCCTTAATCTTTGATCAAATAGTTTTAATTGTAAGACAATTTTTTTACAGTTTAGGATATTCGCTAGATCCAATTTATGCATTCTTCTTCTTCTTCTTTATCAACCTATAGACGTCCACTGCTGGACAAAGGTCTCCTGCATGGACACAGGCTTTGGTCTTGCGCCGCTTGCATCCAGCGGCTCCCTGCGACTCGTTTAATGCCGTCGGTCCACCTGGTGGGGGGGTCTGCCAACACTGCTCATTTCTGATTTGCTCTCGCAGGGATATACCGAGCATAGCTCTCTCCATCGCTCGATGAGTGACCCTGAGCCTTCATAATTTATGCCTACAATAAGTTATTTAATGATTGGAAAAAACAGTCCTAGATGGGATAGGATGTACAATTTAATTCACAAAATACTTGTGAACATCGTTATTATGATCTATTGAACAAAGATTAAGGATTTGTATGTGTATTTATAGTGTAAAAACTAATTAATTCTAGGCCATATTGTATTATGTATTGTATGCTTTTTATTTGTAAACTAATTTAATAAGTGCCGATTTCACCAACGTGGAGTGACGTTTATCCTAGGAATAAATTGGGCGTTCTGACAGTTTTTGTTTTGAAAATACTGTCAAAATATCAAATTTACGCTTGAATAAGACTAATTTTACGTTGGTGAAATCGGCCCTTAGTATTTTAAATAATTGATGGAATAGATGTATGATACTAATAGCAAATAAATAATAATAACATACTATAAGTATATATGCAAGCTTAAAATATGAGTAACATTGTCTTAGTATGTTAGTTTTAACAATAAATTTTTTATGTTCAAGAATCATAAACTTTTATTTATTAAACTTTTACCTCAATATGATAGATAGTAAATTGATTTTTAATTAAATAATTAGTTGAAAAATCATATTTGGTTATTGCTATTATTCAAAAAATTAAGGGATAATAATGAATAAGGAATATAAAATGTCAGTTTTTATCTCATTTCAGTGTAGGTAGGTACTTAGCTAGTTATTAGATTGATCTAATATACTAATAATTGACTATTGACTTAATTGACTATTGAATAGTTGACTATTTATTCTGATTTATTCATTGCTACAATCATACATGTATAATTGTATATTGATGTTTTGTACATAAAAAACCTATTTATTCAATGTTCGACTTGTAGCATGGTGTTGCATCATAATTTGGGATATCTGAATCTCATTGCAGGAGAATTTATGCCTTATTTCTATGGGAATTAAGGCTGAATGCCCATGTATTACAATTGATTTAATAGTCCCACAGGGTACATAGAATGTCCATTGTATGTAAAGTAAGTAGGGCTGCCCTTATCTAAGAGATAGGGATAAAACAGTGAAATTGTATATTTTTATTGTTTTGATTGGAATTGTAGGCACTTAAATATATTATACATTATATAATGTCTTAGCAAGTGCAACAATCTAAGGATATTAAAAGTCGTAATTTATTTTTGTTAATGAAAAAGTATTTCTTGTATTTTATTAGGGCGAGCAAAGTGAGCCCTAACACTATCCCACAACCTGAGCATTCTTGTGGTACACTTAAGAGGATTGTCTAGTTGAAAATTTTCATACAAAAAGCTTCAAAAAGCGATAACGTTTTGCTACCCGTAAATGTTGTCCAATGTTCATAATTTTTTGAAATGTTGCAGATACAATGAAAAACTATGCCCGTACGTTTTAATTTTAAAGAAATATTGCTTATGTTAAAAGTTATTAGTGACTAAATATCCATATTTTTGACTAAAAAACTACCTCGACTAATTTTATTTTTTTAAATTTAACTAAACTGAAATACTAAAAAAATGAAACGTACGAGCCTAGATTAAGGTGTACTGAATCTAATGAGACCAAAATTGTCTAATTTTGTAAACGTTTAGGGGGGTAAAAACGTTATGACCCGAAACAATATTTCAAGAATAAAATTTAGGCAAATAACTCCTGGACTTGCAACTCTCTCTATCGCACGATGCGGGTCGGGCAGCGAAGCGTTGTGAAACAGATAGCATTTTGGAAAATACCTACTCGCGTCGCGTTTCGTCACTAGACACTCCTCTTAACTGAAAAACTATCACACCTATAGATTTGTGCGTTAACATAGTAATTTAACTTTATATCCAGATGTGTTATCTGTCAAAAAAAATATAATTTTATACTTAACCATTAAAAAATGAACATTAACAATTTTGTAGTCATTGGATAGAATGTTATTGCACTACTAACGCCATCTGTTAGAAAACCAAAGAGTTAACATCGCTGCAACAGAACTTATTACCCGTTTGAAAAACTACGCGAGCCCTCACAAAGCTCAGCTTTTTGCTAGTATAATTGAAAAAGTGTTTATTAATTTTTTTAAATTAAGCTATGTATTTCCAAAATAATAGGGATGATAATATAAGCAATTAGTTATGTATTAAAGAACGAGTGGCAGCCCTAAATGTAACCCACACACAAATGGCTTTATGGGCGTGGGTTGGTCTTACATGCCAATTAGCACCTTACCTGCTTATAATAGGGCCTAAATGACTACCCAGGCATGCAAATTGGTAAATAGTATGGTTTGCGTATCGCACAGATCACGGAATTCCGTGATCTGTGGCGTATCGTATAGGATTGCAGGTTGAATTACGATACGATACATACAGGACCGGCTTTCTACTCCAACTTGCGTTCCAACATGATAATTGATAATACAATAAAGGTTGGTGACACCAAAATTTCATGAGCCCAATAGTTTAAAATCTTGTCTATTTAAAATATTTTTATTAACGTCTACGTCAAAATTTTCATGAGCACAATAGTTTAAACAATCTTGTCTATATAAAATATTTTTATTAAACGTCTACGTAAAAAGAGGGGCGTTCTGAGCTTTGACACTCTGTGTATCTGTCTATCAGTTTGTATGATCATAGCGCTCAAACTGATGGATCGAATTGAAATTTGAATACGATTTTCTACATTCGAAGGTTCGCAGGTTTAATAACCTGGGTACCTAATTGTCTAAAAGTTACTCCATTTATCGTATTCGATGACATTAGCGGCAAAGTAAAATATTCCTTGATTGTACATATTGATTTAAAGTCACAAATTCAGTACAACCGATTTTAATATGGAGCGTATCGTACATACGTAAACGTATAAGAATGCATACACGAAAATTATCTCTAAATCAATGATGTTATGGTTTTTATCAATACGAACACGTCATTTGAATACGATTACGATCAATGGAATAATTTTAGAGTTTAGACAATCGCACCTCTGGTTTGCGGACTACCCAACACTTCCAAACATTGCAGCAGATGATTTGTGTTTGGACTCTGAGTTTGTAGACAAATTGGTTAGGTAATTCCTGATTATGTCGGGTAGGTATACATCGATCGGCCATTGATTCCACCTGTCGGAGGTGATTTTAGTTTTTAATTTACACCCAGACAATGTAGCTACATTAGCTAGATGAGCTAACGTATATCATGCATTTTATATTTTCCATTCACACCATGATAATTCGCGGTATTTAACGCAGCTCCTTTAGTCAGACCGTGAGCTAAGTTGGGTATTAGCTTACTAAGCACTTGAGGTTGGGAGTTGGAGCGTCAGTCGCACAAGGGTGCGTTGGTCCCGTCTGTAGATCCTTATAGGTCGAATAGTGATGCCGTATAATGTTTATGGCGTACGCGACTGCTTTGTGAAATAGTTGGAATTCGATTTGTTTGAGGCTTTCGCGGTATTAGGTGACAACGACAGGTGCCGATTCAGACGTACTCGTAAATAAATAGCGGTTTGCTGTGTAAGTAGGTGCGCTAACTAACTGCCTCGTTGGTCTAGTGGTTCGCTTGTTCGACTGCGGATGACGAGGTCCCGGGTTCGATTCCCGGGTCGGGCCGTTAAAAAAATGTATTGGGTTTTTCTTCCAAAGAAATTCTCAGTAACTAGCCCGGAGTTAGGAAGTTGGCGGTTAGTCACCCCCGTGCCTCGGAGAGCACGTAAAGCCGTCGGTCCTGCGCCTGATCTCTCTCCGGTCGTGTCGGATTTTTGTCCCACCGGACTATGAGAGTGAGGGAATAGAGAGTGCACCTGTGTTTGCGCACACACTTGTGCACTATAATATCTCCCGCGCAGATGGCTGTCCTCTAAGGGGGTTGGCCGCCGTGATCGGATTCGGTCGGGAAGACATTATTATGCGCGTGGAATAAGGCTAGTTTCTATTCTATTTACAAATTACCTACTGCGTACAGCGCTGTGTAATTTAATTATGGTGATAAGTACCTATAGTTAGGCTCTAAATTGTGAAGTTTTGGTTGCTTGAATGTGGAGTAACCCTAACCACGTATAATTGCACTGAAATGTTCCTATTCTTATAATTTTATTTACCTACATACCTCAGTAGATCTCATTTTCCTTGACGACAACTTCCTCATGTTAGATTAAAAATGTTATCTAATAAATCATACTAATAGTATAAATGCGAAACTGTGTTTGTTTGTTGGTTCGTTGGTTTGTCCTTCAATCACGCCGCAACAATGCTACTGATCGGCGTGATTTTTTGCATGGGTATAGTTGAGGAAAGTGACAGGCTATTTATCTCGGAAAATCAAAGAGCTCCCGCGGAATTTTACAAACTAAATCCACGCGGACGAAGTCGCGGGCATCAACTAGTTAATAAGTTAATACAACAAGGGAGTCAACCTAATCTAACATTTTAATATATTTAAATTATTTACGTACACGCTGCGCTGATTCGATCTTGACAATGTAATATGCGCTTACAATCAATAATGTATTGAATACAATGGGAAAAGAACAGATTCCTCATTTTATGAGTGTATAGGACATGACGTTAGCGTCATGTCCGATGGAGCCAAGTATTTGACGATTAAATTCCTTATTTTTAACCCCCAACGCAAAAAGAGGGGTGTTATAAGTTTGACCTCTCTGTCTGTCTGTCTGTATGTGTGTGAGTGTGTCTGTCTGTATGTGTGTGTGTGTGTGTGTGTGTATGTCTATGGTATCTTAGCTCTCAAACGGATGGACCGATTTCGATGAGGTTTTTTTCATTTGAAAACCACTTTCCTTACGGTGGTTCTTAGCTATATTTGGTTAATATCGGTCCAGCAGTGTTAGAGTATCAGCTCTTTTCCAAAATGATGTAAGGCATTTTTGGCGTATGATTACTCGATTAAGTGCTTCACACGTGCCAGTATAATCGTTAAATGACAACGAAATTGATAACTTCGACAGCCATAGATTCTCATGTCGGGGGTGTTTTCACTTGTTAATTTAAACAGCATTTTACATGAAGTCATAGGTACTGAACCTGTACTATTTTTCGAGCGTATGTACCTATACTTATATAATATGTATGTTTATTTTTTGGCGCGTTCTATATTCTTAATGGTTTCATATTACGGATTTCAGCGTGTGGGGTCATTATTAGATTCGTTCAGAGACAAAGGGTGTAAAAATTGTAAAAATTCAATAACTATGACGTTCGTACAAAAAAATCTTGATTTAATTTAATTTCCATTTGATAATTTTGAATGTTGTATCGTGGTTTTTTTCTTCAGGAGACCTCTCTCTTATCTGACTTGAACTGTGAACAACATGGTCTCGAGTAAGTACCTAGGTAGGTGCGTCACGTCTACTTGGAGTCCTGTCCTAACGATGGATTTCGTTGAATCAATATTTTTATCAGTAGATACCTATAATAATAAGACGCTGGCATTCCTGCGTCCGCTAATTTCAGGACAAACAGAAGGTTGTTGTGCATGGCAATTGTAGGCTGTAGCTTAACATGTATTATGCGACCGTTTTTGGAAAACGCGATCTGGGTTTGAGAAATGAACGCAACCGTGTATGTTTGAACTCTGCATTATAATTCCTTCGAACTTTAAACAAGGCAGTACAGTTCAGTAATCTTATATGACGCGGCGTCATCGTCGGACGCCTACGATATAGAGCCTTGGACATGCCATTAGAATATTAAATTAAAAAAAAATAGTTTCGGCGCATTAAAACCTCTTTGCACGTTCTCCGGGTGTGAATTTCAAGTTAGGACGGTTATTAAAAAAGTTAAAGGTTCTTTTCATGTATGTTTATGGCATTAGTGAATAATGTTTGAAAAATAAACATACCTGTGTTGTGAATTGTGCGAGTTTTTGAGAAGTGTTGACATATCGATGAAAGAGCTGTGCACCGAGATGAAGTTGGATAATTTTGGATTTGAAAAATTATTACAGGTTTTCATTGTTTATACTAAGTACTAATTATTGAATTTGGTTTTTAAAGGGTCCTTTCCTAAATTAGATTAAGTCTGTAAAGTTTCGTCAATTTTTGTGCAGCGTTTAAGCCCTGAAAAGGTAACAAACAGACAGACAAATACACGCACTTAGAAGTAGGATTTATAATATTAAGTAAGTATGGATGTGGATAGTCAGTTATAGGTAGATGTTAAATAAAACCGGCCAAGTGCGTGTCGGGCCACGCGCAGTGTAGGGTTCCGTAGTTGAAAGTCTCAAATATTATTGCTGACCTAGGATAGTGCTTTTGTTTTATTTATGAATATTGAATAAATTTTGAGTTCCATGGTTTAAATACTATAATATACTACAAAATATGCAACTTACACTACGTGTAATACCTAACTTAGAAAAAACAGATATAACTCCTTAACTAATGAACCCTACTTAGCCGTGATAGTTTTCCTTTAAAATTCATTATATATACTACTGCTGTGAATTTTTTCTTGTATCCTATATACAACCATTTAGCTGGCAGAGGGGGGGACACTTGACTGATAATAAAATTTAGCACTTTAGAATATCATATTTCACAAACGGATCCCTGAATTGAAAAATGATGTTCCCACACCCACAATATTTTTGAAAGACCTATTCAACAACACCCCACACTATGGGATAGACGAGAAAAAAAAATTCATCCCCATTTTACATATAGGGGAGGTACCTTAAAAAAAATATTTTTCACAATTTTATTTCACGACTTTGTCGGCGTGATTGATATTTATACCCTTGTCAAATTACAGATTTCTAGTACCAATAGTCTCTGAGCTAAACCGTTGACAGACAGACAGACAGACGGACGGACATGGCGAAACTGTAAGGGTTCCTTGGTTACTACGGAACCCTAAAAAAGAGACTGTGAAACTCAAAATAAAATAAATTGTTCTTGTTGTTTCTAGTGTTTCTAAACTAAGAAAAGAGAAAACATATTAAGTTAATCTCTTCCGAATTTTGAGCTCAGATGAAAACTATTAATATTTTACCGATATTTTACAGAAAAAAAATTAAACTTAAATGCAGACTTGAGTGGTTACCTGCACTTAAATTCTTTAAGGACGTGAAATGACCTTGCACTTTAAATCAACTCAAACATTTCTGAGTACTTACTAAGCATTACTAATTATTCATATTTAGGTAGTATATCTAAGCAGGTACCTATATCCGGCAATGTTCTCTGACCAAGTGTCTAGTAATTTGGACCCTTTATTTACCGACTAGTCATTTTTATGAACCTTTTTCTTCATTCTTATTAACCTTCTTTCTTTTCAAATCTTTAAAAAACAATTTAGATAATTGGTATCTATTATACTAATAATTATAAAATAACTAGACGTTACTGTCTATTATTTATTAATTTTTTATTGAATTAAAACCATACGTCTCATTTATAAGTAGGTAGGTAGGTACCATATTTGAGAAGGCAAACAACTTCTGCAGTTTTCTACATAAATAGCTTAGGTGTAACCTGAGTACTAGACTTACCTTGAATTGTTGATAGCTCAAGTCAGAGGCTAAATATTTAGTGCTGTTTGCACAAGCTTGAAACAAGTACCTATCTACAAATAATTTCATTGGCGATGTCGATCGAAATCCAAGCAATTTTTGATATCTCTGTGTAATTTTCATTTTTATTTTATTTATATTTTTCTGGTGGAGAGTGTGGGAGGCATTGGTCGTGGCTAGCTACCACTAGGTATATCGTCAAAGTGGTGCTGCTAAGCGATTTGCGTTCAGTGTGGGAACGCTAAATGGTATTAGAAACCGATTACAGATACGGAATTAATTAAAAATGCCATACTTACCACCCAAAGTAGCCCACTACCTTAGATTGTCATAAGATTTCGACTAGATCAGTTGAGAGATTAGATCGTTGTGTCCCCTATATGAAAAGAATTTAAAAGATTTTGACGTGATAACGTCTTATAAATCGATGAATACCGGCTGCACGCATGAAAATGTGTCACGTTCCGCCTGAGCCTGAGGGTGCAAGCGAGAGCGCGGAACAAGCGATAGAGAGGCACGATCGGCCCAAGCGTTGGCTTGAGACCGCGCCGCCGCCGCCCGCCAGTCATCAATGTTTCTTTATGACGTCATCACGTAAAACTCGTCCGTAAACCGACTTTACAGACAACAAATTTTTTTCATAAGGTCAGAGATAGCAATAAGCTTTCACGACTTGATTAGGTAGGTACAAAACATCGCCTTTTCTTTACTTTTTTACATATTACAATATGCATGTATGTAATCATGCATATACGCCTTCTGGAAGAGTATTCCGGATATTATAAATGTATGGAAAATTTGTTCCGGAAATCTTTTCAAAACCATATCAAAATCCGTTGCGTAGCATTAGAAGACAAAATAATGAAAGCATTAGAAGAATGCGTACAAATGAATACGTGGATAACTTCTTTGTTTACTACAAAAACTTATTTAGAGAAGAGAATATAATTTTGTAGCATTGTAAATCGATCCCACCGTTCTCTAAAGATGGTTTGGCAAGCCCATATGGCGTTTTTATGTAGGCAGATACTTTAAATAACAAAACTTTGCGTAGTACCTACCTAGGTCAGGAGGTTGTGGAGAGAAATATTATAAAAAATAAATAAAAAGCACGTGACGAGACTACGCATTTTCTACTGCATGGTGTTGCGTTGCTTTTGCAATCTATGTGTTTTTTGGCTGCAAATAAAGTTTTAGCATGTACACTGTACATCTCATAATATGTATAAGTTAAAATCGATGTATGAGTAGGTACCTGTGTATATTTCTAAGTACATTTTCAATATACCTAAGTATAGGTACTTAGATAAATAGGCTGCGATCTGAGAACGAAGGTTCATGTGATTATAAATCCTACACATATTATAGTTACACCAACTTGCCTTATTCGAAAGGGCGTTAGGTCGATGATTAAATATTAATATCTGCGTATAATGAAAGAACACTTTTATGGTATCAATTAATTATTTATTACTAGCTGATGCCCGCGACTTCGTCTGCGTGGATTTAGTTCATAACATCCCGCGGGAAATCTTTGTCACCCTCCAGGTTCTCAACTATACCTATCCAATAAATCACGTCAATCCGTAGCTTTGTAGCAGGAAACATTTGATCGTCTTGCTCGCGGCATTGTTAATGATGATTCAAAGAGAAAACATATTAATGATGATATTATCAATTACGTTAAACTATAATTTTTATAATTGTTTTTACCATAATTAACCAAATACAAAATTACGTTTAGCTGTCATTTACGTTTTGTTCTTCCACTGTCATTTTCGTTTTTTTATTCCATGTCAGATGCATTTTTGTTATACCAGGTTTTATATTGACTTGACGGAAACGCGGTCGAACGGGATAAAAAGTATCCTATGTCCGTCTCCTGGTTGTAAGCTACCTCTCCACCAATTTTGAGCCAAATCGGTTCATCCGTTCTTGAGTTATAAATAGTGTAACTAACACCACTTTCTTTTATTTAAATAGATTTACATATTTACTAGCCATCTAATAGCCAAATTATAAATGCGAATATGGGTTTTGTTTGTTGGTTTGTCCTTCAATCACACAACAGCGGAGCATAGCATCAACGGCAGATGGATTTTTGAATGAGTATAGTTAAAATCTTGGGGAGTGACCACAGAGTCATTATCAGAGAAATGCTATAGGCCATAGTCCACCACGCTGCAAATTGCTGCTCAATGCAAATTGGCGGACTTCACACACCTTCGAGAATTTTATGGGGAACTCTTAGGTGTGCAGGTTTCCTGACGATGTTTTCCTTCACCGTTGAAGCATGTGATATCATAACTTCGAAAAGTCAGAGTTACGTGCCCGGGATCGAACCTGCGACCCCCTGAATAGGAGACCACAGTCTAAACCACTAGGCTATCACTGCTTATACAGAATACTTTGGTATAATACTAGAGTGACATAGTATACCTTTTATTCCGAAAAAACAGAGGGTTCGCGCATGATTTTTAAAATCCACTCAAATCACGCGGAAGAATTCACGGGCCAAAAGCAGAAAATCACGGTCGAATCGTTGCTACATGTCATGATTGAAGGACAAACCTACAAATCAACAAACAAAGACATTTTCGCATTTACAATATTAGTTAGGATAATATACATATAAGTATGCTTATTAATGCCTACAAGTTTCCTCCCGATGGTTTCAAAGAGTAAAATCTACACACGCGAGATTTTTCCGTTATTTCAAAGCAGGTAACTTTTAAATATATTTTTTAAAGAATATTAGTCAAGCTGAACTTGACTTAACTCCCCTCTCCCCTCAAAATAAACGGAAAGCTTGTGTTAGGAGTGGGTACGAGTTACGACAATAGTGCAACGGGTGGGATTCGAACCTGCGACCTTTCAGTTTTCAGCCCGCACCTTAAAATTAGGCCATATTGAGAACTTAGGCTATATTGAGGCATTGAGCAATATTGTATCACCTCTTCGTTCACCATGAATATAGGTAGGTATAATAACTCAAGCCATCGTATCGACGTTGGGATCATAAGAGGTCAAAAACGTTGACTCATCGAAAAAAAATGCATGTAATCCGGTTAAGGTGGAAGACACAGTTCTGCCCGCGAAATTCAAATTTAATTTGGTTTTTCGCAATTTGTAAACTAATACGACAAAGTAGTAAGCCTACTGGCATTCTAATTGCGACAATGGCAGTATCATCTTCACAGGTTTATATAAAAATCTTTACTTGAAAGTGTCCAGTTTAAGAAATTAATCAAAATATCGACTAATTTGTGAGTAGCTCACGTCAAACTCAGTATTTTGATTAATTTCTTAAACTGGTCACTTTCAAGTAAAGATTTTTATGTAAACCTGTGAAGATGATAATTCTACTGGCGCAATTAGAATGCCATTAGCCTAGTTTGTCGTATTAGTTTACAAATTGCGAAAAACCAAATTAAATTTGAATTTCGCGGGCAGACTCGGGTAACGTGCCATCTAAATTTGTAAAATGTTTGCACCTACATGCTTAACCCTGTTATACTGTAGCATTACTGGATTTTTTTATCACAATATTCAATTAGATAAGCAATAGTTAATTGATATTTTTTTCTGCTTGAACATGAACATTGCAAGTATGAAACTATAATAAACTATAAATTTGATTATTTTTTCCTTTCTTGGAGCTATTCTTGAAAGGCTTCAGAATAGATCCCCGTTGGAAAAATTAAAAAAAAAATCTTTTTTCAGTTTTTTACCATTTTTTTTTTCGATGAATACTTGAATAAATTTTTAATTTTGCAATTACGTGTAGAAACCGATAGAGATACTTACTAGATTAATTAAAAATGCCACTCTGCGTCACTTACCATCAGGTGAGATCGCAGTCAAGGGAGAATATTTTTTTTATTCATATCAGATCGGTTGAGAGAGCGATTAGATCAACTCTGAGTGGTAGATAGTAGGTAGGTACTCAACTTTTTTTTTATAGGGGCCAACAAACACATGTTAGTCGTGGTGTCGCGGGCCACAAAATATTAAAAAAATATAAATATTAGTCCTACAGTTCCGGGAGTCGAGACTTTTTTTGGAAAACTCCTCCTTTTGAATCTTTTTAGGGTTCCGTACCCAAAGGGTACCAACGGGACCCTATTACTAAGCCTACGCTGTCCGTCCGTCCGTCCGTCCGTCCGTCCGTCCGTCCGTCTGTCAGCGGGCTGTATCTCGTAAACCGTAATAGATAGACAGATGAAATTTTCACATATTATGTATTTCTATTGCCGCTATAACAACAAATAATAAAAATTAAATGAAATTAAAAAAATTAAATCAAAATGGTAGGTGGGTAGATGGAAATCTTTTAATTTAATTTTTTTTTAACGGAACCCTAAAAGAGCGAGGCCCGACTCGCACTTGGCCGATTTTTTTAGATTTATAAAATCTCAATTAGTTTTTGAGATATTTGCAAAAAACAGGACCCCTTTTTTAGTTAATTGTTTATAACTTTAAAACGGAACTTGATTTTTTTCGAAAATCAATTAGATTACATTCTGAATCGATTGACACCTCGTTCATATTTTTCGGAGACGGCTGAAAAATGTTGACCAAAAAGGCACTTGTTGACTAGAATATACTTCTCGAGCGGAATGACGGTCTATTTACTATGATCTGAAAAGTTACGGTTGTTAAAAATATTTACGTAGATAGGTATTTACGTATAGGTATACTGGTGATAATATGTAACTTTTTCATGTAATCAATTTGTATTTATGTATTCGAAATAAAATCCAAACATGGTTAGTCTTTTGCATTAATGAGATATTTCGGGTGATGCGTAGGAGCTCCTTTATGGGAAGACATTTTTTTAGGCAATTTACATCGAATTATGGCTTAATTATGTAACGTGTTGGGTAGTAAAATTTTTCCATTTCACTTATCAATTCCAATTGGGTTCCATTCATGTGTTTTATATTAAGTACCTGTACAAGTTTAATAAGTTAAGGATACGAATACGATACAAGTGTTTTGATATGGTCATTCTAACAGGCACGATGACCGATTTTGAAAAATTGTTGGACGATGTTCGGAATATCTACTATTTCAAAAAAATATCATATAAATAATAAGGTTTGGTAGATAAAATTGCCATTTCAATTTTAAGTTTTAAAATTCACGCAAAACGCTTGCCGCTGTCATGGCGTCGTTCGTGACGTCACCTCTATGTTTTTTCATAGTAGTTTGTCAAAGTTTTAAGATAGATGTGGCGTATCACTTTGATTGGTGTTCAATCCAATATGACGAATTGCTGTATTTTATAGTTTTATTTTGTCCTTCAATCACGCAGCAAACGGATCGATGTGGTTTGCATGTGTATAGTTGTGTGTACCTGAAGACTGACACAGGCTACATATTTAATTTTTTTCTCGGACGCTGCATGCATGAAAAAAAAAACTTTATTGCCTAAAGGAATAAAATAACACATTAGTTTTGCCGTTGGTCTTCACACTACGAAGAACCTGTGTCGTGGAGAATGGGAAGTACCTATGTCTTAGTGAAGTCCATGGCCCTATGTTTTGAATCTACTGACATCTTAGGCTGGCTTAGGTAGGCTCATCACATCTATGCGTATCGATTTGCATTTTGTCTTTATAAAACTGTCATTTTTCATAGAGCTGTGCTAAGAGTCGTGTTCTCAATTCGGCTTTTCGATGCGTACACGACTACCTATCTCTGAAAACTGACAGTTTTATAATAATATGGTAAAAAAAGGATTGTGTGGTTTTATGAAACCACGGTAAAAGTGAAACGTTTTTCACATTATAGACATTTATGCACATAAATGAGTAATAGTCTTTACACTACACGGTCAGCTGCTGCGAATTATAGGCGCCGCCATATTGGCCTTGGCTTCTCTGACGTCACCGTCACGCGACATGCAACACACAGACGAAAAAGTTTGAGACGATGTAATAAAAGTTTCACTTTATAATGCGAATCGATGCGCACAGATGTGATTCCAGCCTTCTAGGTTCATCCGTCAAACCCGTTAGACTGCAGACTGTTTAGCGTGCCAATAAAAAAGACATACCGACATAAGTACAAACATACGCTTGAAAAACATTACGCTCCTTCGGTTTTCTGGTTAAATAAAATGTTATTAGATAAAGTTCATCATGTATAGTAGGTACACTAGAAGCTATTAAGCTAGTTTGGAATTTCAATGGAAACTTGGCTCAGTTAACGTGGTTAGTTAATCGAATTGTCTCTGGGTTAGGTATCGCACGGCTCGTGTCCTTTCTCCGACTAATCTGTGTAATCTGTAAACGCACTGTGGCTTCTGTACTTACACCACCTTCTACGATCTGGGCGGTACGTGTTACGAATTTGGGCTACTTTATAAATAAGTGAATACCTAATCTTCAATTTCTTTTTCGTCGTCCCACATAGATAGTCTTGAAATCCTGCTGCGGTATTGTATAATTATTTGATATCTAAGGTAAGTATTTTTTTTTAAAAACCAACTTCAAATGCCCGTGCCACTACAAAGTATGTAATTTACTAGATGATGCCCGCGACTTCGTCCGCGTGGTTTAAGGTTTTTTAATTCCCGCGGGAACTCTGTAATTTTCGGGTATGTATTAATCCTGGATATGAGCTATCTCAAGTTGGCCTAACTGCCAACTTGTGGCTCTTACGACGATTCAAGATTCGACCACAGGAAAAATATTGTTAAATCTTTCTTTCTGTTACCTATTCTATAGATACATTCGTATTTTCAACGCGCAATAGAGTGAAAAGCAAGCAGGTTTAAGTACCTACTTACAGCAGTAGGTATACCTACATACCTATCGACTCTTTACAGTATTTATTTATTAGCCAGCTGTTAGTCTCTAAACTTTAACAGCCTAGCCATCAGACCATCAGAAACAGTTATCTGAATGAAATTAAAGCCGGGTCTAAACGAATTCCTCGAATAGCCAAGGGCCGTCTGAGTCACAGTTCCAGCTACACCGATAAGGTATCCATCAAAATTCTTCGCATCAGCAAGCTAATATCGAGGTTATGTGAATGTAACATTAGGAATCTTCATACTGGATAAGGTGCTTCCAGACAATATTTACATTGTATAACATTTAAAATAGAAACGAGATCCGTAGGAGAACCAAAGTCACCCACATATAGTCCAGTCATTATAGGGGGTTCACTTCGGAAATCGACATACCCAGTAGATATATTATAAAAATCGATTTTTGTGACCTTTGACCCTTGACTTTAAAACTTGCGACCATTCAATTATTATATATGTGAATTTTGAGAACAGTTTTAGTATGCCAAAATACAAGATTTTACGTGGTAATATACTGGGTATGTCGATTTCCGAAGATATTCACCTAACTTGGCCTAAGATGACTGGACTAATAGCTTGGCGAATCGCGAAGCTAAAGTGGAAATGGGCGGGGCTTATAGTTAGGAGAGTTCATGGTCGTTGGGGTCCCAAGATGCTGGTGTGTCGACCCCACACCGGGAAGCGCAGTGTTGGCAGAATAGAATATACACACATCAAAAGTGTCTAGGGAACAACATATATTTTTGCAATAACTTTTCTCCTGATTGATATTAATTAAAATTTTCTTTAAGGATTCATCAAATAAAGTGTTTTCGTTTGTCACAGTAACGATAAACCAAGTCACCTTTGCATTTTAATAAAGAAATTTGCCATTTTCCTAATAAAGGGATTTTTGACATTTGAACCACTAACATTAAAGTTCGAAAAAAAGACTGAAATAACAGTTTTCTTTAAAATTTTATTGGGTAACTTAAACAATTAATAATCCGTGTTTCTACCGCGAACACTAACAACACAAGAACATCGGTTTGGCATACTCAAAATGAGTTCATCCAAATCACGCTGTGGAATGGCCGCCCATGTTCGTTGCAACAACAAAAAAAGGTCTTCTTGCCACTGGATACCCTCCATATTCGGCAGAGCTCTTCTCTGTAGCATATCCCATGCATGCTCAATCGGGTTCAAGTCTGGCGACTGAGCAGGCCAGGGCAGGACATTGATGTTAGCTGCGGCGAGAGTCTGTCTTACAACTCTTGCGGTGTGCGGTCGTGCATTATCATGCATTAACTGAAATAAGGGACCGATTTGCACTTGTAGAGGAACGATGACGTCTGATACAATCGTCTCAGCATAAATTTGAGCGTTGAGGTTGCCTCTGATCCAAATCAACTCAGTTCTTCCGCCGATCCAAATACCCGCCCATACCATGATGGTTCCACCACTATAAGGATGGACTTCCTGGCAGGATTTTAATCGCTGTTGGCGTCCAGGGGTTCTCCAGTGTCGTATACGTCTTGTATCCGGTCTCATACCAAAACGAGACTCATCAGAAAAGCACACGAAACGCCATTGTTCTTCTGCCCAATTTCTGTGTCCAAGAGCCCATTGATATCGAATCCTACGATTGTGCATTGCTATAGGTGGTACCCGTAGCGGTCTTCGGGAACGAAGGTTCACTTCATGCAAGCGGTTTCTGACTGTTTGGTCGCTAATTAAGTTCCCTGAAGAGTGATGAAGCCTCACGGCTAACATCATGGCGGTTATTGTTGGAGCTCTTCGAGTTAAGATTTGAATGTATCGGTCTTGTCTCCGTGTGGTGCAGCGATACCGTCCTCCATGGCGCTCAGCCACGGTACCAGTGCTTCGGTAACGTGTCCAAAGTCGACTGATAACACTCTGACTTGTATTCAGAGCTAAAGCCACAGTACGTTGCCGGGAACCAGCTTCTATCATTCCCACGGCTCTGAGCATTTCTTCCCTGCTTAAATGACGTCGCCGCTCCATAATAACGTTGGTTTTAATCAGTAGTAGGGAAACAGTAGCACTAATAATGTCTTCAATGCGTTGTATGTTTTTATAGGGAAAATATTGACAGCTGATTTTCATCTTTTACTCGAATTTGATTGACAGTTCCTGATTCAAATTATGAAATGCACCAAAAAGGATCCATATAAGTTTATAAAATCATAAATTTATTACAAAGCCACATCTCAATCTCAAGAAATCCGCATAAAAATGCTTGATCCCTAGACACTTTTGATGTGTGTAGAATAAAAATATTTTTTATTCAAATAAACTTTTTACAAGTGCTTTTGAATCGTCTGACTCTACCACTGGGAATGCCCTTCCTGCCGAGAAGAACCAGCAAGAAACTCGGCGGTTGCTCTTTCAAAACAAGTTAACAATACAATAGATACTATGCTATGTATGCAGTTTCCACAATGAGGGGAAGTTCCAAAAATGCATACCTACCTACTAACAATGCAATATATCTTAAGATGGGCAGACATAAAGTAGCCCCATTTCCGCCGGTGGAACCCATTCACGAGCATGATGCATGACCATTGACCACCCACTAGGTAGACCGACGACATCAAACGCGTCGCAGGATGCCGCTGGATATAGGCGGCGCAAGACCGAGACCTGTGGATGTCCATGCAAGCCACCTTTGTTCCACAGTGAATGTCTATCGGTTCATAAAGAAGAAGTATAACATATTTTCAACAATGACAGCTGGTGATGTGGTCCCGGGATCGATTCCAGAGTCGGGACAAAAACTGTATTGGGTTATTTCTGTTAAGAAATCCTCAGTAGGTAGGTACTAGCCCGGAGTTAGGAAGTTGGTGGTGTGTCACCCCCGTGCCTCGGAGAGCACGTAAAGCCGTCGGTCTTGCGGCTGATCTTTCTCCGGTCGTGTCTGATCTCCGTCCCATCGGACTAAGAGAGTGAGGGAATAGAGAGTGCACCTGTGTTTGCGTAGATACACACTTGTGCTCTATAATATCTCCAGCTAAGCCTGCTGCTCTTGCCCGCCGTGACCGGAATCGTTAAGGAGGACATTATTGTAGTATTAAATGCATTTTTAATAGTTTGATGGCGTCTATAATGTAAGACTTCGACAGTTGACCTCGATACATTCACAGAAGATAAAGGCACGCGTTGCATAAAAAACCCTTTGTTATGGTGCGGCTACATTATCGTGCGAACATTCGCGTCGAGTTGTCGCGATAAATAGCTGTGTCTCATTCTAACACAGCGGCTACGTAATCGTGCTAGTTCACCCGAACTCATTCGCGACACAACGAATTACCCGGCTACACACGGCTACGGCTACATTTTTACAGTACCCGGCGATATATATTGCACATCGGCCCTTGGAATAAAACGCTATTTCTATTCTATGGCAAGGAAAGCTAGCCAGAAATTCACGTAGTAATTACTGAAATCTCTTCACAATCGGCGAGCACATCACGTAATATAATTATATAAAAAAATGCAGTCGAACTGTGAATAGAATAGAATAGCGTTTTATTCCAAAGGCCGATGTGCAATATATATCGCCGGGTACTGTTCAAGTGTAGCCGGGTAGTTCGTGGTGTCGCGAATAAGTTCGGGTGAACTATAGCACGATTATGTAGCCACTGTGATAGAATGAGACACAGCTATTTATCGCGACAACTCGACGCGAATGTTCGCACGATAATGTAGCCGCACCATTAGCAATAGGTTGCGACAGCTATAATCTGGTTGACATCCTATTACATAGCCATCTGAAATACCTAGCTTGGCTAAGTCTAATAAACATGTTATACTTTCTATTTTTACTTGACTACGCCAAAGCCGAAAGGAAGGGTTATGATTTTAGCAGTCTATGTATGTATGTTTTGTCTATTTACGTATGTTCCACCGTAGTGCCTAAACTACTGAACTGATTTTGAAGAATGAGGTGTTTGTGAGGATTGCATTTCTTTTTGATTTTGTCATTTTATAAGAGAACAATTGTCATGACAAAGAGAAAGCATGACCATAAATTATTTTACATACTACGCGTCAAAAGCTTTCTGGGACACGCATTATACGAAAGGGCGGTGTAATCAGATCTTCTGAAAGGATAGTTTACACGATACGTCAAAACGGGTTACGGACGGTTACAAAGAAACAAGTTAAAAAAACGCCAAGTGCGTGTCGGGCTACGCGCAGTGTAGGGTTCCGTAGTTGAACTTAGCCGTGATAGTTTTCCTTTAAAATTCATTATAAGTATATACTACTGCTGTGAATTTTTTCTTGTATCCTATAATCAACCATTTAGCTGGCAGAGGGAGGGGGGGGGGGGGGAGCTTGACTAATAAAAATTTAGCACTTTAAAATATCATATTTCACAGACTGATCCCTGAATTGAAAAATGGTGTTCCCACATCCACAATATTTTTGAAAGACCTATTCAACGACACCCCACACTATGGGATAGTCGAGAAAAAAGAAATTCATCCCCACTTTACATGTAGGGGAGGTACCCTAAAAAAAAAAATATTTTTCACAATTTTATTACACCACTTTGTCGGCGTGATTGATATTTATACCCTTGCCAAATTACAGATTTCTAGTACCAATAGTCTCTGAGCTAAACCGCGGACGGACGGACAGACGGACGGACATGGCGAAACTATAAGGGTTCCCTGTTTACTACGGAACCCTAAAAACGGTATAAATTTACCTAGGTACCTAGTGCAGCTATTTTCACCAGGCTACAGGCTACAGCAAAGGCAAAAGGAAAGGTTATCACTATCACTTCACTACATTGAAACAAAGTCCCCCGCCGCATTTGTCTGTCTGTCTGTTCGCGATAAACTCAAAAACTACAGAACAGATTTTCAAGCGATTTTTATCAATAGACAGGGTGATTCATGGGTAAATTGGTTAAAATATGACGATAATTGTTGAAAATGAAGGAAAGAGTCAAGCCGCCTGGGAGCTTTCATCGAAAACGCTGACTAAACCTGAGTTGCAACAAAACAATTTATGTTGGTGGTATGGTGGGTTAGGTCTATACAGAAAAAGTTAAATATCTTTACTAGTCTCGAAATTATAAGCTCTTTTACTGTGACTGTATCTGTCTCTTTTCTAAAACGAAATTTTCTATGATGCGTGTATGGAGCTGTTGAATTGTGACATCACAGTTCACTAGCGCTCTCTCTGTATAACAGGAAACTTTAAAGCTGTGTAAACTTATTTGTTTTCGGTCCGATTTATTTTCTGTTTCTACAAATGTTATTCTTACATGTTACATTTTCGATTATAAATTACTAGCTGATGCCCGCGACTTCGTCCGCGTGGATTTACTTAGTTTTTAAAATCCCGCGGGAACTCTTTCATTTTTCCGGCATGCCTATGGCAAAATTTTGCTACTTTGAGTTACATTATTGCAATTTTTTTAAAGATCTCTAATTTTTTAAAAAATAAATTATAGCCTATGTTACTTCCTGATAACTTAGCTTTCTATTGGTGAAAAAATGGTTTAAATCGGTCCAGTAGTTACAGAGCCTATTCGGTACAAACAAATAAACAAAAAATCTTTCCTCTTTATAATATTAGTATAGAGTATAGATAAATGTCAACATTTTGACTACAGTCAAATACCCAATCGGAAACTTTTGTTTAGTTTAAATGTTCACCAATGATTTCTGTAGCAAATGTAACTGTTCTATTCCAGACAACAGAACGCAATTCCGGCTGGGAGACGCACAGGGTCCGACTGAACCGCGTGCCAGGGTACGGGTTCGGCATCGCAGTTTCCGGAGGCAGAGACAACCCTCACTTCGCGAGCGGCGACCCCTCTATAGCAGTCTCTGACGTACTCCGTGGGGGACCAGCGGAAGATAAACTACAGTAAGTTTATGTGGGTCACCCCACTAGGTAGATCGACGACGTCAGATGTGTCGCTGGATGCAGGTGGCGCGATATCGAGGCGTGGCGTATATGCTAGAGCTAGAGACCGGAACTATGGATGTCTAAACTCTAAAGAAAAGTCGTGTGGTGTCGTGGGACACCAGATAGGAACGAAGTTATTATTATAAAAATATTAATTTCAAGTTCGACGATAAAGAAAATAATTATTCGGGTATACATATTTTATCATGATTTTTTTATCTATGAAAATCAAAATGACCCCAGGGAAGCCTAAATATCGATTTTATAAAATATATTAAAATTAAAATAATTTTATAAAATAAAAATAGAAAATCCAGTCTGTCGAGCTGGGATTCGAACCATCGACCTTTATGCGACTGTAGAAACCACAAGGCTACGGAAAATTCACATTCAAAAAGTGTCGGTTCAATTTAGTCTTAATTTTTTCCGTCTAGCCCCCTTTCGCATCGCGCGATAAGGAACTTCGTTCCAATAAACCACAGTAAGTTGTGTGCCACCTTCTCCCACTAGGTACATCGACGACGTCAGACGAGTCGCAGGGAGCCTCTGGATGCAGGTGGCGCGAGACCGAGGCGCGTGGAAGTCTATGCTAGAGACCTATATGAACTATGGAAGTCTAAAGATAAACTACTTTGAAGTTTGCTTCGTGTAAGCCCCCACTAAGTGCGTTGTGGACATCAGACAAGTTGCACGGTGAAGCTGAATACAGGCGTAAGTCTATGTCCAGTTGAGGACGTCTATCGGTTGATAAAATACTCGAATAGGCATCTTTTAGGCAAGCGCGCTAGGTAGGTAATAGGTACATCGATTTTCGGCAGTATAAATTAACACAAAACAACTTTTTTCAACTTTCTTTCGAACGAGCAAAAAGTGGGATGCGATTTTCACCAAACAAACACGAGTTTCCACTTTCTGTATTGTAAATAAAGTACCAAATTACAATATACGTATGTCACTAACTAACGCTATGTGTTTTGGCTTTGGTAGGTTTTTTTTTATTCGATAACAAGCTAGTCCTTGACTGCGATCTCAACTGATGGTAAGTGACGAATGACGATGCAGTCTAAGATGGTAGCGGGCTAACTTGGAAGGGGTATGGCAGTGAACATTCAACCCATGCCCCTAACTGGTTTCTACACGTCATCGTGCCGGAACGCTAAATCGCTTGGCGGCACGTCTTTGACGGTAGACAGGTTCGACAATGGACAACCGATTCCATCTTAAACTTCAACTTTTCTATTAGCATATTTGTGGAAATAATGCCTGTGATCAACGTAGATTTCTATCGGCTGACAATGACGATGACGAAATTTTTCTGAAGTTAGCTACCGCTTAAGGCCCAAATTAGACGGAGCCTCGTTCATCGTTGCGAAATTTTTTTACGAAAATGAACCGTCTTAATTCGCCCTAAGGGTGAATTTTCTACGGTTAATTTTTCGAGATTTTTGTTTTCATTTTCATCGAAGATCATCGGTGAGCCATCCTAATATTTCAGCCTAACATCTAAAAGAACATAGTTCGAAGAGCTGATGTTCGTTGGGGTCCCAAGGTGCTGGAGTGGCGACCCCGCACCGGGAAGCGCGGTGTTGGCAGATCCCCCACCAGGTGGACCGACGACATCAAACGAGTCGCAGGGAGCCGCTGGAAACAAGACCGAAGCCTGTGGAAGTCCATGCAAGAGACCTTTGTCCAGCAGTGGACGTCTATAGGTTGATAATAATGTCCTCCCGACCGAATCCGATCACGGCGGCCAACCTCCTTAGAGGTCAGCCATCTGCGCGGGAGATATTATAGTGCACAAGTGTGTGCGCAAACATAGGTGCACTCTCTAATCCCTCACTCTCATAGTCCGATGGGACGGAAATCCGACACAACCGGAGAGAGATCAGGCGCAGGACCGACGGCTTTACGTGCTCTCCGAGAAAAGGGGGTGACTCACCGCCAACTTCCTAACTCTGGGCTAGTACTGAGAATTTCTTTGGCAGAAAAACCCAATACATTTTTTTTTAACGGCCCGACCCGGAAATCGAACCCGGGACCTCGTCATCTGTAGTCGAACAAGCTAACCACTAGACCAACGAGGCAGTTAAAGAACGAGGTTGATAAAGAAGAAGAGCATCTAAACGACTTGTTTCCTTGTCCCTCCAGAGTGAACGACAGGATAGTGTCAGTGAACGGCGTGCCGCTGGAGAATGTGGAGTACGCGCGCGCGGTGCAGGTGCTGCGGGAGTCGGGCGCGACCGTCTCGCTGGTGGTGCGGCGCCGGGCGCCCGCGCCGCCGCCCACCGCGCCCACCACCATCAAACTGGCGCTCACCAGGAACGGGAAGAAGGAAGGTGAGCTGATATCCTGCCTTTTTTTTATATATAATTCGATGACAAGAGATCGCAGTCAAGGACTATAGGTCGACCGTTTAACTCGCGTATCGCCTGCGCGGTAAGAAGGGAGCGGAGGGAGATGTTAGAGATGTTAAAACTTAAAAATAAATACTTAATTCTTTACCAACAATGTCTATCTCGAGATAAATCTTTGGATTATTGACTCCGTGTGTAGCGTTACTCGCCCCCGCTCCCTTCTTACCGCGCAGGCGATACGCGAGTTAAACGGTCGACCTATAGCTTGTCATCGAATAAAAAAAAAAAAGGTGAGATCGCAGTCAAGGACTAGCTTGTCATCGAATAAAAAAATAAAAAAAAGTTTCGCCAAGTCCGTCCATGAGTCCATCTGTCCGCAGCTTAGCGCTCAAACTAAATATTAGAATAGAATAGAATAGAAATATTTTTTATTCAAATAAAATTTTACAAGTGCTTTCGTATAGTCAAATAAATCTACCACCAGTTCGGAATGCCCTTCCTATCGAGAAGAACCAGCAAGAAATTCGGCGGTTGCTCTTTTTCAATACAGTTTACAATATGTACTATGATATGTACGCAGTGTTTCCACAATGAGGGGAAGCCCCAAAAATGCATACTACTTACAATTCAGTACATGTTAAGATGGGCAGACAGAAAGTAGCACCATTCCCGCTGGTGGCACCCGTTCACGAGCATGACGCATGACCCAGCCGTTGCTTCGCTCAACCATATTTGAGGGAACGTAACAACCCGCACCACACGACACCACCACAGAAATGTTTAAAGAGTGCGTGACATACTTCGGCTACCCATGTTAAGCCTAGGCATCGAATTGAATACTAATATTCAAATACTCATTTTAAGACATGACTTTGACACAAATAAAGTGGTAACACTCTAGAACAGAATAGAATCATGTTGTTACACAGGCATTTATGTTATTGTAAGCATAACAGCTGTAATTTGGCAAGGTTATGCTTATGCATATTAATTACGTCTGATTATCTGTATTTGTTCTACACTGGAGAGTATGGCGCGAGCGGCAGGTAGGTTGTATTTGTAGTTCATTGATGTGGGTTGTTATGTTCCCTCAAATATGGTTGAGCGAAGCAATGGCTGGGTCATGCGTAATGCTCGTGAACGGGTGCCACCGGCGGGAATGGGGCTACTTTATGTCTGCCCATCTTAAGATAGAAGTTAGTCGGTATGCATTTTTGGAACTTCCCTCATTGTGGAAACACTGCATATATAGCATAGTATTTAATGTATTGTAAATATGTTTTGAAAAGAGCAACCGCCGAGTTTCTTGCTGGTTCTTCTCGGCAGGAAGGGCATTCCGAACCAGTGGTAGAGCCAGACAATTCAAAAGCACTTGTAAAAAGTTTATTTGAATAAAAAATATTTCTATTCTATTCTATGCTATTCTATTGATATTGCCCACTCCCCGTCGAGAAATTTTAATTGAAATTTGAAACTATAATAACATAGATCATTTATTTTACAGACTTCGGCATAGTCCTCGGATGCAAAATCTACGTCAAGGAACTGACGATGCGGGCGAGGGAACAGCTGAACCAGGCGGGCCAGGGCCTGTGCGAGGGTGACGTCATCGCGCGCATCAACAACACCGCCGTCACGGACACCATGACTCTGAAGGAAGCCAGGAAGCTGGTGGAGTCGTGCAAGGACCGCCTCAACTTGGTGGTCACCAGGGAACTGATCCGGGAGGAGACTGTCACTAATGGGAATTACCAGAATAATTATAGTAGTTTAGGTGAGTTGAGAGTTTGAGTTACCAAAGTCACCGACATAGCTTGGCGAGTGAAGTGAAACTGAAGTGGAAATGGGCGGAACACATAGTTCGAGGTCGTTGGGGTCTCAATGTGCTGGAATAGCGACCCCGCACCGGGAAGCGCATTGTTGGCAGACCCCCACTAGGTGGACCGACGACATCACACGAGTCGCAGGGAGCCGCTGGATTCAGGTGGCGCAAGACCGAGGCCTGTGCAAGTCCATGCAAGAGACCTTTGTCCAGCCGTGGACGTCTATCCGTTGTTAAGGAAGGAAGCAAGGAAGATGAGTTGAGAGTTCTTCATATTATTGTTTTCAAAGGTGTGTGAAGTCCGCCAATTCGCATTGGCCCAGCGTGGTGGTCTATGGCCTATAACCCTTTACCCTTTTCTGAGAGGAGACCTGCGCTCAGTAGTGAGCCGTTGAAGGGTTGCTGATGATGATGATGATGAAATCCACACTATCCCTTCTATTTCAGAAGCCACACCACACAACACATATCCCAACAGTGGGGAAGCGATGTCCAGCCCCTACTCCAGCAGTGGACAAAACCTGTACGTCGCGGCGCCGGTGAGGGGCGCGGACAACCGACGAGGCCCCATGTCCCACGACGAGCAGCCGCCTAGACCACCGCCGCCCAGGAATGATGGTAGGAATAGAATAGAATAGAATAGAAATATTTTTTATTCAAATAAACTTTTTTACAAGTGCTTTTGAATCGTCGATGAGTCTACCACTGGTTCGTAATGCCCTTCCTGCCGAGAAGAACCAGCAAGCAATTATTAGCTGTTCTTTTCGGTTTACCCTATTTTTTCTTTTGCTTTTAAACCACCCCTGTATTAAGGGGAACAAAAAAGAAAAAAATATTCAACTCGGTCTAGTTTTTGAGTTTTAGACAGACTAACGAACAGCGATTCATTTTTGTATATAAGATTGTACACCAAATAAAGAAAAAAAAAACATGGTATGCGAGGCTATAGCAACAACACCGCTTTTCATTAAAATGCTAAGCAACTCGATTGCTCATTAATTTTTTTTTTTCAGATTACTACAGCAGTCGAAGGCAACTTTACGAAGAAGATGGAATGACGAATCAAAGAAATAAACCACCGTAAGTGCTATTTACTTGTACAAGTTGAACATGATCAGGAATTGGTTAGTACCTATAGTCTAGATTTCCTTACTTGAGTATTCGAGTAAACAAACACCTCTTGATATGAATATCACTTATTTACACACCAACCACACATTTTGAACTATGTATAACTGTCTAGATCTGTTCATTAAACACATTCGTTACGATTTACACCAAAAATTGCTTCGAATTTACCATTAAAATATATTTATTTTCTCAAAAACGAAATATTAGCAGAACTCATTTGCACAGATTAGGAGAAAGTGACATTTCGTAACCCTAGATTGTCTATGAATCGTTGAGGTGGGGACAGGCGAATGAGTGACCTTATATGAATGGATTGAATCCATGGAACTAGGAATTACCCATATATAACGAAATTGATTGATTGATATTTTGTTTTCTTCATAGTTTGGAAATCTAAACAACATCTTTTAGACACTAATTTTATCCAAAGTATTATTACTAATGATTTTTTAAAAATAATTATTTATATCACAATGTTGCCCACAGTAGGGTTAACTTTAACAAATGAAGATTCCTGTTTAATATTAATTTGCTTAAAAATTGTGTATGTAATTTTAATCCTTTAAATTGCCTAATAACATCTTGGAATACCCAATTGCACAAAACATACAATTGCACACCATACTTACGCAAATTTTTGGCATCCTAAAAACAACCTCTGTGATACCAATGTTGCCCACCTCCCCTCTAGTAGTATTGTCAACTTACTATATTTTCAGACTGCCAGGCATTAGAAAATTGCAATACCCATACCGGTATCGAAACAATACTCTTACCATACGTTATGTATGAATTACCGATAGTTCTAAAAAAGCGTTAAAAGGAATCAATCTTTTTAATGAAATCATATTTTACTATCACCCTTATGCCTTTAACGATATCTAGGCGACGTTAAGTGTGTATATAATACAATAAATGTGCCAATAACGTTGATGATAACGTTAAAATTATTTTTAACATTATCATCAACGTTGTTTTTAACATTATAATTACTATAATTGAGTTATATACTGTTGATGTTGAGTTGTTGTTGTCTGTTGATGAAGTCGTTGATGTAATAAATTGCCAAACCTATTCATTGTCTCGTTATCATTCCGCCATTATTATTTACTAAAGAGAAAAGGTAAATAAAAATACACTACTGCTTATTTCAAGAAAATTGTTTGTATTACAATGTTACCCACAAATGGGGGATACTTTCGAATAGGACAAAAATCTGATTTTTAGTAAATCTTCGTTAGGTATTCTTCCTCTTTTTAATATAATTACGAAAAAATATTGTTTAGTTACTTTTTACGTCAAATTTGTAGTAATAGTACACATATTGACATATATATATATATATATGACCGTAATTTGTAGTAATGATCAGTTGGGATAAAAATCATTCAGTTGTATAATGCTTTCACATTCGTTCAATCGCTCATGCGATAACTTCCCAACCCTATAAATTGTCTTTGGTTAACATTCGGCCATTATTGTTTACTCGAATACTCAAGTAAGGAAATCTAGACTGTACCTCTCACATTCCTGAGATACATGCGTTAAAATAATCAAATATCACATGCTTCAACGGTGAAGGAAAACATCATGAGTAAACCTGCACGCATGAGAATTCACCATAATTTTCTCAGAGGTGTCTAAAGTCTGCTAATCTGCACTTGGCCAGCGTGTTGGCCATACATACACTTGGCCATATTCCACCCATTCATCTCAACCTATGATTGAGATGAATGGGTGGAATATGTAAAGTCTGCCAATCTACACTTAGACAGTGTGCTAAACTATGGCCTAAACTCATTCTGAGAAAACCCTTGTATCCAGTAGTTGAGATGACGATGAAGTATGTTACTTATCGGCCTTATGTTTGACAGGAGTGAACCCCGGTTAATAAGCTTCCAAAAAGAAGGCTCAGTGGGGCTGAGACTGTGCGGGGGCAACCGGTCCGGGGTCTTTGTGTCGGGAGTGCAGCCCACCAGCCCCGCCGCGCTGCAGGGCTTGCAGCCAGCCGACAAGATCCTTAAGGTAATTCAACTTTATAAAGAGGGATCAGTGGGGTTGAGACTGTGTGGGGGCAAACGGTCGGGGGTGCAGCCCACCAGCCCCGCCGCGCTGCAGGGCTTGCAGCCAGCCGACAAGATCCTTAAGGTAAACCAACTTTATAAAGAGGGCTCAGTGGGGTTGAGACTGTGTGGGGGCAAACGGTCAGGGGTGCAGCCCATCAGCCCCGCCGCGCCGCAAGGCTTGCAGCCAGCCGACATGATCCTTAAGGTAATCCAACTTTATAACGAGGGCTCAGTGTCAGTGGGACTGAGACTGTGCGGGGGCAAACGGTCTGGAATGTTCATGTCAGGGTTACAGTCGACAAGCAAAAAATAGAAATCCAACTTATCTGTTAGATATCGGTCATCAATTACTTAATAACAATTTACTGATTCATACTCGTATGCTGCTTAAAAAATTTTCTGTGATAAATAAGTTTTCACCATATTTCTCACCCTCGATTAGGTACAAACCTTTTTTCGTTGAGTAAGCCAAGGTAACATCTCACTACAGGGAGCCTTTGAAAGTTGTAAATATATTAAGACAAGGTAGAAGTTTGAAGAGCAATGTATTTTTGCATGTTATTCGTAGATCACAGCGAAATTGGGTTAGTTTTCGTTAAATTGTAATCAGGTTAATTGGATCCAATGTCCTATGCCCCACATAGTGGGCCAAATTGCCCCAAATATTATTAACTAAAATTAGTTTTATATTCCAGGTAAATGACATGGAAATGAAAGGAGTTACACGGGAGGAAGCGGTGCTGTTCCTGCTGAGTCTGCAGGAGCGAATAGACCTCATAGTTCAACACTCGCCGGACGAATACAACGCCGTCGCTAGTGGACAAATGCGTAGGTTGACAAGTTAAACTTTATCTTAATAGATTTAGGGTGCCTTTTGGCTTTTTAATTGAGAAATGATCAAACCATCGCCGCGTTGGCCCACTACTGAGCGCAGTCTACTCTCGACCAAGGAGAGTTAGGCCATGAGGTTGAGAACATTATGGAGAACCCTCACAAAAGGTTCATCACGATGTTTTGAGTGATAATTATTTAATTTTATAATACGCACATCCAGCTCCGATAAGTCAGCCATCCTATCGTAAAAAACATACCGCGAAGTGATTTTACCGGCACGATACCGATTAGGGTTAAATTAAAAATTGGCATCATTTTCAGCAACCCATCAACGGCTCACTACTGAGCACAGGTCTCCTCTTAGAGTAAGGTTATAGGCCATAGTCCACTACGCTGGCCCACTGCGAATTGGCAGACGTTACACACCTTTGAGAACATTATGGAGAACTCAGGTGTGCAGGTTTCCTCGTTCCACCGTTGTTAATCATGTGAAGTCTCATCCGCACGTTTGGCAAACCTCGGCAAGCCTTCACAAGCTCAAACGTGCGGATAGAGCGTTTGGCATGGCTTGCGTAGGTTTGGCATGGCTTGTGGCCGATCCGAAACGTTTGTAGAGGTTTGGAGTGGTTTGGAGTTTTCCGCAAACGCCAAAAGTGCGGATGAGGCTTGATATTTAACTGCTTAAGGGCACATAACTCCGAAGTCAGAGGTGTGTGCCCGGGATCGAACCCGAACGGGAGACCACAGTCCTAACCTAGTGGTTAGGACTGTGGTCCTAACCTAGCAAAAAGCAGTATTTGCTTAAAAATTGGCATACCATCTTCTAACTTATTAAGACTGCATCATCTATCAGGTGAGAAGAGCTATCAAGAGCTATCTTGTCAATGAATAAAATAGAATAGACATACTTCGAGATGTATTACAGTTTTTGCAATTCACGAAGGCGAGTGAGCTTTACTTGTGGTTACTTCGTGTACATGCACATTGCATAAGTGTGCGTGCCTGTCAAAGCCTAGGTGGGAGCGGGCAGGTGCGAGCATTGCGCTCGCTCACACTTATACAGATACGACACACACACAACCATATGTCAGTCGCCCTCGTGGATTGCAAGAACTATACAATAGTACGGATTTTGACGTACGGTTTTGTTTCAGCCGGAGATTCATTCCACATCAAGACGCATTTCCACTACACCGAGCCGACGGAGGGCGAGATGTCGTTCCGCTGCGGAGACGTGTTCCACGTAATGGACACTTTGCACAACGGCACCGTCGGCGCTTGGCACGTCTACCGGATAGGTAAGATTAGGCTCCCTTAAAAGTATACTATATCATTAAGCATAGCTCTCTCCATCGCCCGCTGAGTGTATTTGAGCCTTCTCATGAGGTCCATGGTTAGCGACCATGTTTCGGATCCGTAAGTCATCACTGGCACGCGCAACACGCACTGTTCGAAGATTTTAGTCTTCAGGCACTGGACGAGAAGACATCTCGAAACTTCCCGAATGCAAGAATCTGAGTATCCCTGCTAGATCAAATCAGAAATGTAGGAAATTAGAAAATCAATGTTACTGATATAGCACGGCGATTCTCGAACTGAAGTGGAAATGGGCGGGGCACATAGTTCGAAGAGCTGATGGTCAATGGGCTCCCAAAGTCCTGGACTGGCGAGCCAAAACCGAGGCCTGTGGAAGTCCATGCAAGAAACCTTTGTTCAGCAGTGGAGGTCAATCGGTTGGTAAAAAAGAATTAAGATAGAACATCTAATGACGAAAAGTGACTCTCATAATTGAAGTATGTGGCAAAGTAGATGATGTTTCACATTTTGCTATTGGCGAGTGTACTAAACCACAATTTGAGAGAAACTAATAAAAGAATAATATATTGTATAATCATACTAATATATAAAAATGCGATAGTGTTTGTTTGTTGGTTTGTTGATTTATTGGTTTGTTCTTCAATCACGTCGCAACACAGCTACGGATTTACGTGATTTTTTGCATGGGTATAATTGAGAACCCGGAGAGTGACATAGGCTACTTTTTATTCCGGAAAATCAAAGAATTCCCGAGGAATTTTAAAAACTAAATCCATGCGGACGAAGTCACGGGCATTAACTAGTATATCATAATTGTGTCACTTAACCACGAAATAAGTCTAAAATCTTTGAACATTCATTCGTTCAAAATTCCAGGTCGTAACAACCAGGAGGTTCAAAAAGGCACCATACCAAACAAGGCGCGGGCTGAGGAGCTGGCCACGGCTCAGTTCAACGCCACCAAAAAAGAGATGTCAGGGAATGACGTCAAACACAACTTCTTCCGGCGGCGAAGATCCACGCATAGACGCAGCAAGAGCCTTGGAAAGGTATTTCTTAAATTTTCCTATGTGACTAAACTTTTATAAAGAAAAATCTTAAAATCCGGCATGTCAAAATTCCAAAATTTTCCAAAATACTTTTTTGTTTTTATTTTTTTGTGTGCATCACCATTTTTCACTGCACTGCATTTTGTTTACTTATGAAGCTTAGTTAAATTGATTCACTCAAGAAATTCCATTGGCCCCCATTGGAATAGTTTTTGTCCAATCGGCCCCCCGGCATTTATATTGCAAGTGTTACCATCCACCATCACTTAAATAGTTTTACCTTCTTCTTCTTTATCAACCTATAGACGTCCACTGCTGGACAAAGGTCTCCTGCATGGACTTCCACAGGCTTCGGTCTTGCGCCGCTTGAATCCAGCGGCTCCCTGCGACTCGTTTGATGTCGTCGGTCCACCTAGTGGGGGGTTCTATTCTATTCTATACTGCGTTTCCCGGTGCGGGGTCGCCACTCCTGCACCTTGGGACCCCAACGACCATCAGCTCTTCGAACTATGTGTTCGAACTACCTTATAGGCCCCGAATATAAAAAATAATTCGGAGTTGGTAAATAATCTAAGGTATATTGCTAGGCCCATGCAACGTTAGCTAGACATAAATAAACCTTTTCATATAATATACACATCAGTTATAGTGACGTGGTCTATACAAGTTGTTGTAAAAATTGTTCACGATTCAATATTGAATCTAATTGTTCCAGGAGCATTGGGATGAAGTAGTGTTGTCAGACAGCATAAGCAAATTCCCCGCATACGAGAGGGTGGTGTTGAAGCAGCCTGGCTTCATCAGACCTGTGATAGTTCTGGGCGCTGTGGCAGACATAGCGAGGGAGAGGCTCTTATCAGAAAGCCCTGACAAGTTCTCTTCGCCCAGTAAGTGCTCGATAACCCTTATTAAATGCTAACATGCACGGCTTGACACCTCCCGCTAACTTCACTCACAAATGTAATTATTTTGATAACAAATAAGGGAGTAAAGTAAGCAAGAGGTGAAAAACCGCGTCTAAGGGCCGATTTCACCAACGTAAAATACGTCTTATCCGAGCGTTAATTTGATATTTAGACAGTATTTTCAATACAAAAACTGTCAGAGCGTCCAATTTATTCCTAGTATAGACGTCACTCGATTTTGGTGAAAACGGTACTAACTCTTAGATATATACTTAGTCGCTTACCAATTTCACGACATCTATATTTTTTGTTATTCGAAATCACGTCCGCTTATTTATAAATTTTCGAAAACTGATATTGGTCTGATTTTCGTAGTTTCTGCTTTTTCTGAAAAGATAATATGACTGCGATTTTACTTGATAGTAATTGATCGTCACTTACAAAGTCTAAAATGGTAGAGAAATAACTAGTGTAAGATTTATCCTATTCTGGACGTAAGAGAAACACCAACTTCACATTCTCATACTTTATTTAATTGCAATATTGCCCATCTGGCTTAAGTACTTTCACCGCGCCTAGCGTCCACTCAACTCACAGAAAGACTGCCTGTCTC
Organism: Oeneis ivallda; assembly: GCA_029955525.1. Taxonomy (NCBI): domain Eukaryota; kingdom Metazoa; phylum Arthropoda; class Insecta; order Lepidoptera; family Nymphalidae; genus Oeneis; species Oeneis ivallda. Next base: position 14,613,272 of record JARPMR010000022.1, read on the forward strand.
GACGAGGTACACTGGTATTTATAATATGTTGACAGGTCACGTGGTTAAGGTATATTGACACTGTATATTGACTATCATGACAGTAGTATAATGACATACTCATATTAGCAACTATTTATCGAATGTTGACGGAAATGGACGACTAAAATGCAGTATTGTTTTTTTATAAAATACACTTAAAATCACATTCTACCCCCACAAATACAACGTAACCTTACATTCGACCATCCTGACATCGTGTATGCCCCCATACCCGAATCAAGTGATAACCTTACATTAGGCCTTAGGTGGATGTGTAAAACGAAATATACAAAACCCCATCAAATGAGTTAATTTAAAAACTTAATCTTTCTAAAGTACGGATTTTGATTTCAACTCTAGTTTACAACCGAACTACATTGTTGCGTTAGTACGGTTTATCAAAATCTACTTTAATGAACCAAAATAATAATCTCAAAAGTTTTTTTTTTGTGTGTGTTGAGTGTACGCTTGCTTTTTCGTTTGACTCTACCACTGGTTCGGAATGCCTTTCCTACCGAGAAGAACCAGCAAGAAACTCGGCGGTTGCTCTTTTCAAAACATCAATACAAGTTTACATGACAATAAAATATAAATACTATGCTATGCATGCAGTGCTTCCACAATGAGGGGAAGTTCTAAAGATGAATATCTACTAACAATGCAATAAATCTTAAGATGAGCAGACATAAAGCTAATTCAGCTAATCAATTCTCAGATCAATTCTCATAGACTTTTCTATGCTACAAATAAATCAATCAATTTACTAGTTACAATTCTTAGTTACACTAAAATAACGTCTCTTAATTACAACTTAATCGATCAATTCTTATTTATAGTCCCTAATAGTCATTAACTACACTGCTTGAACCCTAAAGTAAAGTCCCTAATACTGATGAATAAGTAAATAAAGCTATATCATCTACGCCATGGCAGCACGCTCACTCCAATGGTCGCAAACTAATAGCTTCATAAATTCTTTATCTGTATCATTTACGCCATGGCAGCACGCTCACCCCAATGGTCGCAAACTAACAGCCTCATCAACTCTATAGCTATATCATCTACGCCATAGCAGCACGCTAACTCCAATGGTCGCAAACATTAGCCTCTTAAACTCTTTATCTGTATCATCTACGTCATGGCAGCACGCTCACTCCAATGGTCGCAAACTAACAGCCTCATCAACTCTATAGCTATATCATCTACGCCATGGCAGCACGCTCACTCCAATGGTCGCAAACTAATAGCCTCATAAACTCTTTATCTGTATCATCTACGCCATGGCAGCACGCTCACTCCAATGGTCGCAAACTAACAGCCTCATCAACTCTATAGCTATATCGTCTACGCCATGGCAGCACGCTCACTCCAATGGTCGCAAACTAATAGCCTCAAACTCTTTATCTGTATCATCTACGCCATGGCAGCACGCTCACTCCAATGGTCGCAAACTAACAGCCTCATCCACTCTATAGCTATATCGTCTACGCCATGGCAGCACGCTCACTCCAATGGTCGCAAACTAATAGCCTCATAAACTACACTCCTTGAACCAATCCATTCTCAAGGAGTTCTCTACATTACAACCAAACCAATCAATTCTTGGTTGTACTAACTAGCTATGCTAAAATAACTTCTCTTAACTACAACTAAACCGATCAATTCTTAGTTGTAGTCCCTAATTATGCTTTATATAAGCCTGTTTGTTTATGTTGCTGTGCCTGTGTGTTCATGTGCCTGTGCTTTATGTTGCCTTGAAACAATCAATTCTCAAGGACTTCCACGTGACAATTCTTGGGTTCAATTTGCGAACCAATCAATTCTCGCTCCTGACCTGCAAAGATAAAATCACACTGTAGCTTGAATAGTTCAATCAAATTATTCATATCTTAAATTATAGAGTTAGGTACATCTTTAATATCAATTCCGTTATAAATAAATAGTTAAATTGTCGTTTATTGATACAGTCTTTAAAAGATCACAAAAAGGGTATATTTTCAGCTAATTAATCTTGACAATTTACTATCATCACTCTCAGTAAAAACATCAGTATAAAAAAAAAATGTGATGTCAATATGGATTTCGATAAAAGTTACGTCAAAGTGAGTTTTCATTTTTCATGAAACAAAGCTAAAAAGTGACATTGGTAATCCGCTAATTAGCTGTTCACTATTTAATTAATTAACTATCTATTTAAGGTAATATATTATAGGGATTTTTTGTATTTAAATGCTGAAATAGTCCGTATGCTAGGACAGCTAGCTTAGAAAAGGAACAGAGAGTTTTCCTTGCAAGTAGTGATACTTTATTCTCTGTCAGTGTTATCTACTTGGTTGCTATGAAACCAAGCAAAACTCATGTTTTAACTTTTATGGCTAAAACAATACCCCCTTTTTTTTAAAGTATCATAACAGGATTTCTAGATGGTTTTCTGTTAATTTATCTTCTGCTTAAAATGATAAACATATTTTTTATTACTCGATTGCATAAAAGAAATAAATATACATGCCCACTTTAAACAGTGTTTTTGTTCTAACTCTTCAAAACCAATAGGACCACTTTGTCGTCCGCCTGTCTGTCCGTGTGTCTAGGTCCCTTCTCTCAGAGACGGCTTGAAGTATTAAGTTGAAGTTTATAGTAATACTAGGGTCAATGGTCTCCTAATGCTGTGGAATTTTCAAGCTTCTACTTTAACTCAATGAAAAGTTACAGCCTATTCCCATAGAAAAGTAAGTCGGATTTTACAGACAGGGTCGATTAACCAAAAGTCGATAGTAAATTGTGTGAGTAAACACAAAATATTGGGAAAGCCTACATACATGCTACCCTTTTCATAATAAAATACTGTTTTTGTTCTCTAGTCCTTGCCTATTCCTTTCCTAACTTCGTTATGCATTGCAATTAAATCAGGAGCTTCGTTACGTATATTATCGTAAATTATTCAATCCCCATTGGCGTATAGCCTACGTATATCTTTTACCGTAGTATTGAAAAATATTCATCATGTTTAAAAGTTTAGATTACATACAAAAATAATAGTTTAAACTGCAATTCGATTTTGAGCATTAATGGATGTTGATGATGGATATAACTTTGGGCGGATAAAAAATTACAGAAAATATATAAATGAGTCCACGCAAAAGCCAAATTAAACCACACGCATATCTCCAATTGTCAACATCATGGAGCATCTTCTAGTCAAATAAGTACAATAATTAACATATATAAAAATCCCAAATTATATTACAGATGAAAATAATATTAGAACCTTTAAGCGAAAACTAAAAGAATGGCTAATAAAAATAGCTTCTACGAGATAGACGAACTATTCCAAAAATAGCAGTAAACTTTAAGACCTCAATTGCGCATCAGGCTATGTTCCAAAATGAATTAACCATTATCATAATGTTATGACGATCTATTTTGACATATGAATGACTTCCAATCTGTTAATGAATAATAAATATTAATTCGACTTTAAACTAATTTATACTAACCTACTTATGTAACTTTGCAACGCCCTAACGGGGCCTCATATAATCTAACAATATATGTAATTAAGTGGATATACATGAATGCAAATAATAATAATAAATAAATAAGTCAGGAAAGAAACTGTGATTGAATGCGTTACGTTAAATTAGCGATATTTAAATAGTAAGTAATAATATAAGATGGCGTGCCCATGTTGTCAACAAGGTCAAATGTAAAATGATGATATCTTTATCATTTCTAAAAATCGTTATCAATTTTAAACACGAATCTGAAAGTTCGGCCATTCTGCAATTAAACATGTCCGTGTTTCCGACCTATCTCAGTAAAGCCATTATTCGTCACGATCAATCTTGCCCATGGTCAAGTCGCAGGCGTTTATGCCCCCATTCAGATCTCAGACGATTTGCCATTATCACAGTCATGGGCAATCTTGCCTTCAGTCAAGTTACTGACGGTCATCTACCAACAAAACTTATTTTCTGGATTCTAAATTATTTAATCCAACACTTTTGTGTAGACAGCTCGAGAAAATCGCAACGCGAATCTATTCAAATTTCAAACTAGACAATATGATTATCGGGACGGAATAAATTAATTATTCTAGCCAGTTCATGAAATATCTACAAAGAATTCGCTAAAGTATAGGACACTGTTTAACTAATATTAATACCTATTTATATATTTTTTGATATACGCAGTAATTTAGATTTAATTAATAGAGGGTAATATTAATTATAATTTAGAAAAATATTATGCCCCGTTTGGTTGAATGTTTGGTTCAGTAATATTTGAGAAAAACGTTTTTCAAAATATAATTCTACAAAAACGTTTCAAAAACTGTTTCAGTGGCAAAAGTATTCTGCAGAAATCATATCAAACCCATTTAAAGCTCTGATTCAATGCATTTTATAAACCACTTTTAAAGACTGCATATTTAACAACATAATTGGAAGAAAAAGGAAAGACTACATGACCTGATGTGAGATGAGCGACGACCGCGGTCCATTTTTCCTCCGGCGCAGCGCCTCCGACCCAGCGTTAGGTACCCGGCTGATGGCAGCCGGATACATGGGTATCTGCACGCCGCGCGCCGCCTCTCAGTTGACGTCTCAGCTCACGAGCTTTTCTCGTGTTGCCGAAGAATTTCCGTTCTTGTTATAGCTCTCGTTCCAACCTTTTTCATCATTTCTTCCTTGAAAATATTGAGGACGTGGTATCCCACTTCTGAGATGTAAGATTTATCCTGTTCTGGACGTGAGAGAAACACCAACTTCACATTCTCATACTTTATTTAATTGCAATATTGCCCATCTGGCTTAAGTACTTTCACCGCGCCTAGCGTCCACTCAACTCACAGAAAGACTGCCCGTCTCGACGAGGTACACTGGTATTTATAATATGTTGACAGGTCACGTGGTTAAGGTATATTGACACTGTATATTGACTATCATGACAGTAGTATAATGACATACTCATATTAGCAACTATTTATCGAATGTTGACGGAAATGGACGACTAAAATGCAGTATTGTTTTTTTATAAAATACACTTAAAATCACATTCTACCCCCACAAATACAACGTAACCTTACATTTGGAAAGGGTATAGCAATGGGCCCATAGAAAGTGACCATGTCTCCGACCTGCATGTCATAACTGGCAACACGGTCAGTTTATCGATTATTTTATCCTACTTTCAGAAATGGACAGCACCCTCGAAGACAGCAAGTCAAAATCAACCAGCATCATACGCCTATCAAGCATCAGAAGTATAATGGAGCGGGGTAAACACGCGTTGCTGGACATCACGCCCAATGCCGTGGACAGACTGAATTATGCCCAGTTTTACCCCATCGTTATCTTCTTGAAGGCGGATAATAAGCACATTATTAAACAACTTAGAAGCGGTTTACCAAAGTAAGTTTCATTTTTACATCCTTTCCATTTGAATTCTTCGAATATTGTGTCACTTATATGACTGTGTTCATTTATACTTCTGTAAAACGTTATTAACCTTGTCTATGGGTGTTAGGTAAGTAAGTAACACTCCGTTATGGGTCAACCGTAGCTAAACGAAACAAATCGATTAACTAAGTTGTAATAATATTTTCCTAATATTTTTTAAATAGGTACCATAATTATAATTTATTAAAAGTAACTTCGTTCCAACCGAGTGTTCCATGATATTATGTGTTCACTTTGACCCTAAGTTTCAATTTAATTCCATTTTTGCTTAGCGGTGGACAACCCATTTAATTATATAACAAAAACTTCGTTTGCATTAAACCATTTCTATTCCAAAGGTCGGCCCACAAATCGTCCAAAAAGCTACTAGAACAGTGTCAGCACATGGAGCGTGTGTGGGGCCACGTGTTCACGCACACCATCACACTGAGCGAGGCCAATCAGAACACGTGGTTCAGTAAGCTCTGCGATCTCATACAACGCACACAGCAACAGCAGCTGTGGGTGTCGGAGACTAAGGTGAGTCTTATTCTAAGGGTCATACGATCTCTTTTTCCTTGACTGATTTATTTTTCATTTCTTGCGTGCGTTAGGACACGTATAAATGCGTATAGGACGTTCTGTCACGAATTAGCCTGAAAGTCCTAATAGCGCAACGGTTAAGAGGACTATTACATTTGGCATCCCTTCTCTCTCGCACGTTCTAATATTTTCAATGATTGTTAAAATCTCAGATACTTTTTACAAAATGTGGTCAATTATTATCTTGGACATTTAAATTACGGATATTTTAGACATAGTTTTAATATGATATACCTAGATTTTGATAGAGAAGAGGGGCGAAAACTACTATTAACTTTTATCTCTCTATTCTCTATCAAAAACTAGGTACATGATAATAATAGTATGTCTAAAATATCCGTAATTTAACTGTCGAAGATAATAACAGACCACATTTTCCAGACCAGATTTTTACAATCATTGAAAATATTAGAATATGCGAAATGTAATAGTCCTTTTAAAACGTGGACTGAAAAAGGAAAAATTGACGGTTCAAACCATACCCATTGCACTATTATCAAAGCTACCTATGAAAGGGGGAAGGGGGAATAGTGGTTACGTTCAATATGGCTGATATGACATGATGATGACTGTAAAGCAATGCTCTTTAGACCGTTCTCTGACTAAGCTCGGACTTGAGACTAAACTTGAGTTGAAATGAGACACAAATATATTCTGTTTTCATGTGTCTGTTTCTGTTTTGTCTTGACTTTTGATTCTGAGCAGAGTGAGAGTACGATCTATAGATTTCTAAGTAAAACTGTTTTAAATTTATTTACTTATAGGGTATTTTCCTTGTTAGGCTACTTTATATACTAACTAGTCAATTTCTTAGGAATTCCATATAAAATATTCCGAGATATTAATTATATGTACTACTAGTTAAAGTTAGTGCAAAGTCTGCATCAAATAGCTGTCAACAGTTAATTTCATTACGCTTGGAGTAAGCTGGGTGCATTCGGGGTAACTATATGTCATTTAAACTTTATGTAACCCTATTCATAATATCGCTCATTTTCTGCAACAAGTTTTATACCGAAAAGAAGTGATTTTAACTAGAGTACCTAATGTTTAAAAAATTCGCAGCTCTATGAAAACCTACATTCATTCGTTGAAAAGTAAACTAAAAAAAAAAGTAAACGCAGAAGACATGGCTATGAAATCGAAAATTAAGATTTGACCGCATTTGAAACCTTTATGCCCGTTTTCACCAACGTTCCCTACGGGCTACCTAAGCTAAGTTAGATGACTCTTTTTCTCAATTTCGTTTTCACGAACCTTTAGGGAACACCTAAAGACGGAAATTACATTGAGTATTTAGGGGCTACCCACGTAAAAAGTCTCCTACTATGAGAGTATAATTTCAGACACAATTTTTGAAAATAAATATAAATTAATTAAAAAAAAAATCTGGATTTTTGAGATAATTAAAACAGTGTTGCAAATAATGAGCGATGATACCTTTTTATCTATTTATTTATATGTAAAGCATATTAACCAATTTCTTTCTGTTCTGTCTCGCGGCGTTGTAGCACGTTGAAATGGTGTCGGACATATACTTCCCCATCCCGCCGTCCCCCTATCCCGCATTCAGTCCTATATCCTATCCCATGAACTTCTATCCCCCGTCACCGCAAAAGCCTCGCACGCCGAACATATCTCCATCAAACTCAACTGCACTAATAAAGCGCCACGACCAGCTGTTCGATGCTAACCGAAACCATGTCCCATATTACTACTCGGAAACATTAACTCCATGTGTGCCTAACAACATGTTTAACGGACCTAACCCCTATCTTAACAGAAGCAAATTCACTAACCCGTACGAAGATAGGCAAAGTTACACGCAGAGATCTAAAGTCCATCCCAGATTACAAAACTCTAGCATCAGTCCGGAGCTCTCACAAATTTTCAACAAAAGCAACGGTCCGCAATCGTTTAGACCTTACAGCGTTCTGGAAACATCCTCAAAATCTCCACTTCCAAACTTTCAAAGGCCGATGTCAGTCGTCCCGATATCGGATCAATTCAGACCCGCGTCTGTGTTCTTTAAAGATAGAGACAAGTTCAACGATATGCCAGAATGGAAGGCTCAACTCCAAAGGGAAATGCCGAAACTTGTCTTGGACAAACCTTTGCGACAGATTTGCCGCATCCCGAATTGTAAATGTAACGACAAACCAGCCAACAATCGTATTAGACTTAGCGAGTCGCGAACTTTGCCATCGGTTGCTCGGTCTTTAAGTAAGACAAAGAATCTCTCGTTACCGACTCTTAAACTTGACGAGTTAGATAAAATTGGTAACGAAGAAGAAGTAGAGGCGGTTAGAGATGCTTCTCAAATCATTAGTAAACCTGTATCTGAACAGCATTTAGGGTATATTTAGTTAAATTAACTAACAATTTAATATTAACCAAAGACGGATACCATTAGAGTTATTAAATACCTATACTGCATGTCGCCTAAGCTTATTTTGCTTGTATTATATATCTTGTACTTAATGTATATATTAAAGCTTGTTTTGCAGATAATATATAACCACTACAGCTTTTTCTCCAATATTTTATGCCTTATGTTTTTGTGTGATTATATTTTTATGGTACCTTTTTGTTCAAATATACCCTCTAAACTAGTTTATTAGGTTACGTACCTAATAAAAGAAGTGTGAATAAGTGTACAAAGTTTTGAAAATATCCTTGTAATATACCACGTTTGAATAATACAGAATAAACATTCAAATATAATAGTTACCATTTAAAATCGCTAGTTTTCTTTTATAATATAACATTAAAACATTTGAGAAAATAAAATCATTTCTAACGCTATCAAGATAATAAATAGGAAGTTTAAGCCGCCATTTTGATATCTATCTTGCTCATTTTAAGATACACGTAAGCAGGAAAAATAGATAAAATAAATAAATAAATGGCGGTTTGACATTCCTAATCACAACTTGATCGCATCGTATGATAATATTATTTGAATGTCGATTCCGATTGAACCTTGCATTAATCATTCACAGACGCTAAACGTGTTTTTAGTTTCTGTAACGTTTTTTGAGCAATCATTCATTTGTCTTGTCTTATCACCCCATTCCATAACCCACCCTCGACGCCGCTGCGGGTAAAACGGAACGACGAAAAACAAAATGGCGGGGCAATAGAGGCCAGAGCCGCTGTCGGACGACTTTTTGTTCTCGATGTCTTCGACTTCGGAGAACAGATTATCGTACGCGTCTAGTCCAGAAAGTGACTTGGAAGTGAGCCCCCCGCCTGCGCCAAGATTGGTGAAGTCTTCGTCAGACCCATCCATAGCGACGACTCAGGACAACATGGATCGCGACGATGATATGAATCATTTGGCCGACGCGGTGCCTCCGCCGTACTCGGTAATTTACCCCACAATCTATTTACCCCACTTTCAATTTTACACCAAGCCAATGCCACGGTAATATTGTAGTGAAGCCTGCGCCAATCTCTTTGTATTTTCTAAACATGGATTCTTTTCATTGTGCAGATCGCAAACTTCAGGTACCATTTACCAACAGTATATATTATTACTATAAATCGAGCTCGTTTATAGATCGACGGAGCTTACCGCTTTGTTTGAAAGATTCAAAGATATTGACGAGGACTTATGAGGAGTTTTTAAAATCTTATAAATATTCTAACTTTCAATAATTTCAGTCCAAGCCGTGTTTGTTCATATTGTTTATTGGCTTCTATTCACTACTTATGTATATTATACGAATAAATAAATACATATCAAAAATTCCGGGGCTGGCGGGGTTCAAACCCACAACTCTCGGGAATCGTACCCTGAGTGTTTTGAGAAGTTTACACCACGGCCAAGTTGAACTGCACGTCAGCAACGAAATAAGGGATATGTATCTACTTTTTCAAGTGTAGCTTAGTTAACACTTTAATAAAAAAAATCTATTACAATAAAACTTAAAGCAATTATTTTAAAACGTTTTTCATTTTCATTGCAACAGCAAGGTGGCTACGATAGTAAATATGGGTTCGCGAATGGCAACAGTTCTCAGAGCAATGGGCCCAACCACAACCAGAATATGGGGCCTAACAATGAAGCAGCACCGCCTTACCAATGCAATCCGATGACGCATTCACCGCCGCATTCACCTTTATATGGCACAGGTAATATTATATTTTTTTTTTTGTATATAGATAGAAACTTTATAATAAACTACTTTTGCCCGCGGCTTCGCTCACGTTAAGTTCGATTTTGCAAACGCCTATTTTACCCCCTTAGGGGTTGTATTTTCAAAAATCCTTTCCTAGCGGATGTCTATGTCATAATAGCTATCTGTATGCCAAATTTTAGTCCTATCCGTCCAGTGGTTTGAGCTGTGCATTGATAGATCAGTCAATCAGTCCCTTTGTATCTTTTCCTTTTGTATTTCTAATATATAAAATTCTCATGTCGCGGTACTTGTTACCAAACTCCTCCATAACGGCTGGACCGATTTTTATGAAATATTGTGTGCATATCGGGTAGGTCTGAGAATCGGCTAACATCTATTTTTCATACCCCAGGCCTAGCGCAAACATACAACTTTTAGTTGAACAACTATTTAGTTGTGTTTCATAAGTTTATAGGAATGTACTGCGATCATAGAATGTGCGCAAACTATCAACACGATAGTTGCTCGACAAAAAAATCAAAAAGCCGTATCGATTTGCTTTTGATTGTGTGGAATTCACGAAAAGTACACAACTCGACTAAACAGTTTAATCGATGTAAAAGTTGTATGTACCTTAATGATAAGGGTGACCCAACCCTAAATATTTTTGTTGGCGGTACGAAGTTCGCTGGGTCAGCTAGTGTATTTATAAAAAGAAGTATATCATTTATTTCATGTAGGCCAACCTGTGGCGCTTATGACAAGTCATGACTCTACCACCGGTTCGGAAAGCGGATTCTGCTAAGAACCGGCAAGAAACTCAGCAGTTGCTCTTTTCAAAATTACACATTTTACAATATTTTTTGTAGGTAAAATGTATTTACATTTTAATAACTTTTTATAATATCTTGTGGGCAGCTGGATGCCATGCCGATTTACCCCATGCAACTTGTTAGAATAGAATATTTCCAACAATACGATGATATAATATTTATAGAACAACTCCAAAAATACATAAGTACAATATTCAATACGTCATGTCGAGACTGGCAGACCAGCAGCCCCGCTTCCAACGGTGCGGAGCGGATATATTAAAATAATTTAAAAGTATATTAAGCACTTTATATCAAAATCATTTAAAGTCTTTGAATGCTTTTAAAATAAAGTGAAACGCAGCAGCTACCCTATTGTAAAGATTTTCAACTTACTTTTTTGGAGTTTTAACGACATTAAATTATTCGAAATACCAACAGTTCGAATGAGACATTTATCATGGTACCCATATAATTCTTGCTATAATATTATACATATATAATGATTAGTTAGGTAGGTATATTAAAAATATTATAAATACGAAAATGTGTTTGTTTGTTGGTTTGTCCTTCAATCATGCAGCAACGGATCATCAACGTACGATACAAGTTACAAAGGCTTCTTTTTATCCCGGAAAAACAAAGGATTCCCGGGGGATTTAAAACACCCCACCGTTTTCACAGTCAATTTAGACTAGGGTCTACAACAATAGGTTGTTCGCTGAAACGACCCTTGTTATTACCTGCTCGATATAATCCTTAGAAGAATAGAATATATTAAAACAAGAGAACAGAACAAAAGATAACAAAACAAACAAAATATATTAATTAAAAAAAAATCGTCTTAAATCCCCAATCCGGAAAGATCGGAAGTTTCGATGTTTATGCCGTCATTTCGATGTTGAAACTCCCCAGAAGAGGTTTTGTTAGACGGAGTTGTTGATATATCGTATCGGTAACTAGTGTTAAATAAAGTGAGGAGTGATAAATGCAGCAATGAACAGATCCTATTGTTCGATAGTGCCGGAGTTACCCCCTCGCACCCAGGCAGCGGTGACCCGACCCGCGGGCGGGGTGTTGCTACCCGCGCCGCCACCCTCCAGGCCTCACCACGGTCTTAGACACAATCCTGCGGTAAGTTTTTTTTTAATTGAATAATAAAAATTTACAAACTAATTACAATTAGCAATGTAGCCATCCTCATGAAACTTGAGTGTTTATGTGAGGATGGCGAGTAAGCTTATTCTTAAAATAGTTATCTTTACGTTGCAACCCAAGTGGTTTTTTACTACGATATTAACTGTGCCTCTGACGTCATATCAACAAATAAAGGCTGCAATCACATCTGTGGGCATCGATTCGCATTTTGTCTATAAAAACTGTCATATACAACGTGTACTGAAAGTCCGAAAAACTACTGCAGGGTACCTTTGTACCTTTCATATAGAGCTCTTTAGCACAAGCATTGGACTCGAAGCCCTTATCGTTTTTGATTAAACCACACTGAAAGTTTTCACCAATAACAACCTTAGCACAACCCTAGAAAACATGACGCGTCTGTATACCAACTACCGCGCGCCGCGCGCGTTGTAACCTGTTCACAGTTAATCATGGGGTTGTCACAAGTAAGCGCATTAATATCAATTGAATAAGTTTGTATGGTAAAAAAATGTGCTTATTTCTATTCAATATTTTTATAGATGATTCTTTATTAGCTACACACACGTACCCTGCATTCATTTTTCGGACTTTCACTACACGTAGTAGAGTCGTGTACGCATCAAGGCTTTGCGATGCGTAGGTACACGACTATACTAAATTACAGTATATGGACTATTATACTGTAATTACTACTATTATATGGAAAAAATGCGAATCGTTGCGCGCATATGTGAATCCAGGCTAAGGGTCGCTGTGAAACTATTTTTAGTGTTCTGTTTTACCCAACTGTATAACTTATTATATATATTCAATTATGAAATATTGGCATGCCAAAATTGACTCTGTAGAGTAACTCCTACTTGGCGAAAAAGAGTACAAAAAATAGGGGCACCTTGAAACCGCCATAAAAATAATAATAATAGTGTTGCCACTAAAGAAAACTGTTAGATCTGTTTCTTGACTTTTTTTGCCAAGCTATAAATACTGAGATATAAACACTAAGTTTTTCGCTGTAAATAATATTGTTATATGTGTATTGTGAAATAACTCAAAGATTTTACACTAGATAATGGCGTAAAATCTCTGAGTTATTTCACTTGCTGTGTTTTCTCTTCTTTGAAATTTGTTTTTGTGCCTACTTATAAAACTATAATTTATGCCCTTAACCTTCTAAAAAAGCTTCATTTTAACTATTAATTTCGTAAAGGTTGCTTAAAAATATCTTCTGGTTTTAATTAGAACCGTCCAAGCGCCCAAGAACGCTTGTTCGGGCCGCCCAAAGAGGGTAATGATGAAACTGCGACATACAGTGCCCGGCCTGCGCACGGGCAGGGCTCGCTTGATAGGCATCGACATCCCAATAACCCGGTGAGTGTACTAACGCCCTTAACTTTTAAAGCTATCATCTTTAAAAAAAACGGCTGAAAGGCCAAATAGCCAAGTAGTAAATCCACACGCACGAAGTTTTGACATCAGCTATTAAAAAAAATAAAAAAAAGCTTTAAGGATGAATAGACGAGTCTGCCCGCGGAATTCAAATTTAATTTGTTTTTTCGCAATTTGTAAACTAATACGACAAACTAGGCTAATGGCATTCTAATTGCGCCAGTAGAATTATCATCTTTACTTGAAAGTGACCAGTTTAAGAAATTAATCAAAATACTGAGTTGGACGTGAGTTACTCACAAATTAGTCGATATTTTGATTAATTTTTTAAACTGGACACTTTCAAGTAAAGATTTTTATATAAACCTGTGAAGATGATACTGCCATTGTCGCAATTAGAATGCCATAAGCCTACTTTGTCGTATTAGTTTACAAATTGCGAAAAACCAAATTAAATTTGAATTTCGCGGGCAGAAATGTGTCTTCCACCTTAAGTTCTAACAACTATTTCCACCCATCTGCATCGTAATATCCAATCTTAAGATATATAACTAGGTAACTTTACCTAGTATTTATTATTAGTTCAACTGCTATAACTAACCAGTCTATTGTCTCTATCCCATAACCCATTGTTTATATTCCTCGAAGTTTATCTCTTTAAATCTCTCGCTTTGAAACGTTATTGTGATAAAATCTTTTGCAGAAAAATATTGTGTTAATCCATATTTAAGTAAGAGGTACATAGTAATAAATATGGTGTTTTACCTGAGTGCGGCAAAGACAAAAGTAAGGGGTTATGATTTTTGCAGTCTATGTATGTATGTAACTTTATATGTGGCTATCTACGTATGTTCCACCATAGCGCCTAAACTACTGAGCCGGTTTTGAATGAATGAGGTGTCAATCAATTCTTTATTATGGTTCGGGTGACGTAGGCTACATTTTATACGTCCAAAATCAATAGGGGCCATCCATGAATTAGGGGGGGGGGGGGGCAACAAAATGTGACATTCTGTGACAAGGGACAAGAAGGGTTAAAAGTTATGAATAGAATAGAATAGAAATGTTTTTTATTCAAATAAACTTTTTTGCGAGTGCTTTTGAATCGTCGATGAGTCTACCACTGGTTCGGAATGCCCTTCCTGCCGAGATGAACCAGCAAGAAACTCGGTGGTTGCTCTTTTCAAAACAAGTATACAATACAATAGATACTATGCTTTGTATGCAGTGTTTCCACAATGAGGGGAAGTTCCACAAAAGCATACCTAAGTATAATTCAACACATGTTAAGACGGGCAGACAGAAAGTAGTGGACAGTATGTGACGTCACATATTAAAATTTAACATACTAAAACGCGAAATTTATATGTAAACCAAAAACTTAAAAGTATTACTATACTTAATTTAATTAAAACTTATTTTTGATTTCAATAAAAAAATATTTATAAAAACTTCTGTTTTAATTTAATTACTTCTGAAATGTAAAATTAAAAAATATCCAACGTCACACCAGGGGGGTAGGGGGTCAAAAACCATAAAATTTGTGTGACGTAATTTATGGATGGCCCCATATCACGGATGCTTCATCAAATTTTCCGTTGTTGGGTTACATTTAAACTTTTTTTCTTTGTGTTGGTAACAGAATTCGTACGAAGGCGCGCAGAATTACGACTACACCGGAAATACGTCCAACAACAACTCGATGGGCTCCTGCCGACTGCCGCCCAACGCACCCGACGACCTGAAAGTTGCTCCACCCACCATGTAAGTTGAATGATCTCTCTCCGGTCGTGTTGGATTCCCCTCCCATAGGACTATGAGAGTGAAATGTATTCTTGTATTTGTATAATTCTGCCGTCCTAACGAAGAGTGCAATAACTAGGTTTTGACTACTTTAGAGATATTCGCAGTTAAAGATTTCATTTTTGCTTTGTGTGTACTAGATATTGCAGTTATGATAACCAGCAGAACCCAAACTACTGAAGATACAAAAAAGACGTCTAAGGCGAAAATATAGAGCTCATTATCCTGATTACGGATATGGTCTTAAGTCAATTTGCCCATAAACTCGACTTATTGCACTCTTCGTTAGGACGGCAGAATTGTGCACTATAATATCTCCCGCGCAGATGGTTAATACTGTGTAACTTAATAATCCTATGCTTTTCAGTGTTTCTACTTTATTTGTGTCTAAGTGATGTCTTAAAATGAGTATTTGAATATTAGTTTTCAATTCGATGCCTTAACATGGGTAGCATAAGTATGTCACGCACTCTTTAAACATTTCTGTGGTGGTGTCGTGTGATGCGGGTTGTTACGTTCCCTCAAATATGGTTGAGCGAAGCAATGGCTGGGTCATGCGTCATGCTCGTGAACGGGTGCCAGCGGGCTTTATGTCTGCCCATCTTAAGATAGAAGTTAGTCAGTATGCATTTTTGGAACTTCCCTCATTGTGGAAACACTGCATATGTAGCATAGTATTTACTGTATAGTAAATTTGTTTTGAAAAGAGCAACCGCCGAGTTTCTTACTGGTTCTTCTCGGCAGGAAGGGCGTTCCGAACCAGTGGTAGAGCCAGACGATTCAAAAGCACTTGTAAAAAGTTTATTTGAATAAAGAATATTTCTAAATATTACTAGTGGTTCGCCCCGAACTGAGACCTCGCGGTAACGGTATCTCATAACTATTCATTCAGTCGATATATGACGACCAAAATTGACATTATAGAGTAAGATCCCAGTGCCGCCAGACCTAAGTTATTTTCTCAGCAATTATTTGTGTACGATAGAGTACTGTTCGAATGTCCTTTCAGTATATGCGTACCAGTTAGATTGTGCCGACGGCCAATTTCCAGATACCAGGTGCTAAAGGTAGGTAAAAACTAGAATAACTTATCTTAAATTCTCAGGGCTGATTTTCATATATGTTTTAAAGAATATTGTATATACTGAACGGACATTCGAACAGTACTCTATCGTACACAAATAATTGCTGAGAAAATAACTTAGGTCTGGCGGCACTGGGATCTTGGACCATTATTATTATGCCCGTTTTCACCAACCATACCTAAAATCATCCCCTACGTAGGAGTCTCTTTACGTACGTAGATACCATCATCACCATAGCCCCTAAATACAATCCTAAGTCCTAACATCTGTCCCAATGTCATTTTCACCTTTAGGTGTCCCGTAGAGGTTCGTGATAACGAATTTGACAGAAAGCGTCGCCTAAAACATTTAACAAAGCGCCATTTCAAATCTATATGTAATAATACCTTTAAACGAGCAATTCTTGTACATATATATATATATATATATATATATATATATATATAATCCGAATCTCGGAAACGGCTCCAACGATTTTCATGAAATTTAGTATGCAACGGGTTTCGGGGGCGATAAATAGATCTAGCTAGGTTTCATTTTTAGAAAGGTCTATGAAATTCCAACGGCTCAGTTAAGAAATCGGGCGGTCCCGAAACCAGAAGACCCAGGTTCGAGTCCAGACGTTTACCTATATTTTCCTCTATGAATTTTATTATTATTATTGTTGGGGATATATATTTTTTATTATTATTTTCTTTCTAAATATATAATTTCCAAAAAACACGATTTACCAAAAAAAAAAAATAACCCAGATATTTAAATTATATATGTGCAAAGCGTCTTCGAACAGAAAACATACAAAATGAAGTAATTAATAGTTTTATTGATGTTTGATATATAATTTACATAAGCACATGGTTTTTTTTTACTCAAATTATGTTTTCTTGCAGTAAACTGGATCTCCCACCGCCTGCGAATTCCGCGGTAATGGCGGGCCAAAGTCCGCAGCGGAATTCCAACTCGCACGAGCACAACTCCCTCGATTACAGCAGACCTCCTGAGAGCAACTACCGGTAAGATACATTCACTTGCGACGGCTGCATTTTTTTTAATTTGGGGCCATCCATAAATTACTTCTCACAGTGAGGGGGGGGGGGGGGGGCAACAAAATGTGACATTGTGTGACAAGGCACAGGGAAGTTAAAAGCTATGATTGATGATTTTTGTTGATTTTTTAAAAACCGCTCGAAAGATTTCGATAAAATTCAAATAGACCTGGGAAGTATACCCTTTCAAACAAAAAAAATTCCAAATCGGTTCAGGCGTCTAAAAAATAATAATAATAAAGATTCCGACGAATTGAGAACCTCCTCCTTTTTTACGCGAAATTTATATGTAAACCAAAAACTTAAAAATATTACTAGTAACTCAATTATCTAAAATATTTGACTTTATTTTTAAATAAAAAACATTTGTAAAAACTGCTGTTTTAATTTTATTACTTCTGAAATATAAAATTGAAAAATATGTATACGTCACACCAGGGGGGAGTGGGTTTTTACAAGTGTGCCCACCTGTGACAAGGACGAGGGGAGGGGTCGAAAAAACAATAAAATTTGTGTGACGTGATTTATGGATGGACCCTTACCTACCATACTTTTTTACCATTTTTATTTGCAACTGTATTTATTAAAAAAACGCTGTATTGTATGGTATACGTGCGCATTCAAAATAACATTCGAGTCTCAAATTTCAATACCAGAGCCGGAGGCGAGAGATTCAATAAGCTCGGAGAGTTTAAATATTCATAAAATACTCTATAAACACATGCAGAATAAATATTTTATTAAATTACCAGGCCAGCTGACAACTACCGCACTCCGCAGTCCAGGCCGCCGCCCATGAACGGCAACAGTCCGCACGCGCAGAACGCCCACAACGCGCACAACGCCCACAATGCTCACAACGCGCACAACGCCCACAACGTGCCCACTACGCCCATGCACGCGAGAGGACCCTCGTTACCCAACGTGCCCACCAATGATCACGCTAAATATAGGTGAATATCTATATTTTATTATTTTTGGGGGAATCCCCAACCTCCTTCAAGCTAGTCTACAAGAGACGACTATTTTATTGAAGGTTTGAGATTGCTTGCCTACATCATATTATAGAATTAAAATATTAAATTGTCCGTCCGATCCGACTGCGCAGAAGCCGATATTATAATAAAAAACTTAAATAATATCAAAGAATAAAAAAATTAAAAACAAATAAATGATTGTTAAATGCCTGCCATAAAATAAAATTGTTGAGGCCTACGGCTTGGCCAACGAGTCAAGGCCTGGAACACTAGGTATAGGGGCCCATCAGCATCACCTGAGTCCAGGGTCGCTGCCCTAAGGGCCTTTCACCGCGGTCAGATTTGTTCTCAACGTAGTGGTGACTTAATGATGGTAGGGTTGCACTGACCTTCCTTGCAGCAGTCAATCCTTGTACGGCCTGAGATGGTATGAAGTGGTGATTATGTGGGGTGTGTTCTGAGGTTAAGTGTGAGGTGAACTTCTCAGGCCGCTAGCCGCAGCAGGCAGGCAGCTAGTTATGGCCTGCAGCTGTGGACGTTGGGCTGGCGTAGCACTGTACACTTGGTTTGTCACTAGTTAATCACGCACACTTCCGCCGAGGGCGTGGCGAACAAAGTTCGGCGGGTTCCAAAAAAAAGGTTCTTGGTTACGGACAACAATTAACAATTATGCTTATAGCTAGGTCGACACATAGACCGCTTGACGGCGCAACTAAACCGTAAAATAAACTAAATCTAGACACCCAAAAAACAGCAAACGGTGCGCGCGACCCCGATTTTCGTGAATACGTGTTAGCTGTCAAACCAAAGGAACTTGCAAAAAACCACGCCCCAAAACCGCGGCAAGTTTAAAACTAAGTATCTGTCAACTTCATTGCGAGCCAAAGAGATTGCCAGCGCTACGACCATGGAACAAGGAATTGTTGACAGGCACATGGCGCGAACAACCCCCCCGCCTGTGGTCGTAAGGATTTACGTCCACTTACTAGTAAATAGGTAAACGTGATAAGGAGCAAACGGCTCGCTGCAAGACAGAGTCTCCGACCATTACCTCGGCAACCCTGGGAACCCCATCAGACCCGTAGATCAGCTTAAGAATGCGCCCACGGCGCCAGTATAAAGGCAACAAATTACGTTCCTTAATCAGCACTAGGTCACCAACTTTGGGTGGATCAGATTTGTCAGCCCACTTAACCCGCTGCTGCAAAAGATGTAAATACTCTAGTGACCAACGGTGCCAAAAACTCTGAGTCATCTGTTGCAGCAGCTCAAACCGGGACAAACGTGAGACCTTCACGTCCCTGAAGGGGTATTCGGGTAGAGCGTTAAGGGGCTGACCAATCAGAAAATGACCGGGAGTTAAGACCTCCAGGTCATTTGGGTCAGATGAGAGGGGACAGAGTGGCCGAGAATTGAGTACAGCCTCAATTTTGCAAAACACGGTGGCGAGTTCTTCAAAGGTTAAAACAGTTTCGCCTATAACGCGCCGGAGATGAGTCTTGGCCACCTTAACCACGGCTTCGAATAATCCACCCCAATGAGGGCAAGCTGGGGGGTCAAACTTCCAGGTTACCCCCATCTTGGACAATGCTGTACTTAATCTAATCTTATTGCTAGACAGGAATTCGACAATTTCTTTTAAATATCTATCAGTGCCCTTATAATTTGTGCCGCAATCAGTGCGAATCAGGTCAGGCAATCCTCGACGAGAGACAAATCTACCTAGCGTGGCTACAAAAGCTTCAGTGCTTAAGGCACTCACAAGTTCTAAATGTACCGCCTTGGTAGCGAGACATACAAAAACGCAGAGGTAGGCCTTGAGCGATCTGGCGTTGCGGAGGTTGGAGCTCTTGATGGCAAACGGGCCAGCAAAATCAGTGCCAACCCCAGCAAAGGGTCGAGTGGCTAGAACGCGGTCGGAGGGCAGATCACCCATCATCGGCTGTGAAGTATTAGCCTTCAAGCGGTAACACGGAATACATTTGAAAGTGACGTTCCGGATGGTGCGTCTCCCTGCCAGAATCCAAAACTCGCGCTGTAAAATAGCCGAGAGTGCATTACAACCAGCGTGGGCATTTTTAAGACGGTAGTGTGTCACTAGCAATTTGACAAAGGTGCCGTCCTTAGGTAGCAAAAGGGGGTGGCGAGCACCATAGGGCAGATTGGAATTCTTGAGGCGTCCTCCAACGCGTAGCATTCCGTTATTGTCCAAAAAAGGGCTTAGGCGAGCAAGGGGGCCCTTCAAAACTAAACCTCTCTTTAGAGTGTCAATCACGGATGAAAAATGCTCCACCTGAACCACACGCACCCAGTAGTTCCGGGCGTCTTGGCGTTCAAGAGGGGAAAGCACAGGACTCAAATTTTTATTTTCTGAATTCCGCCCATTATGGATGAAACGTCGAATCCAACCGGTAACACCAATTAGTTTATCAAGGGAACTGTAACGGTTCAAAAGAAAGTTCAAGTCGGGGATCTGTTTATCCTCAACCACTCCGACTCTTAAGCCCGGCAATACTTCGGGAGCGGAAAACCTATTTTGAGGCCAAGTCGTCTCGGATTGGGATAGCCAACTTGAATCCCACCAAAGGTGATGGTGGACCAGTGAAGAGGCCTCACAGCCGCGGGAGGCGCAATTGGCCGGGTTCAGTTCTCCGGGTACGTGTCTCCAAATCACCGGTACTGCAGAGCTCTGAATTTGGGAGACCCGATTCGCAACAAAGACCTCTAAGTTGTGAGGCGCGGCTCGTAGCCAGCAAAGGACAATCTCACTGTCCGTCCAAGCATAAACGTCGGTCAGATCGACCGCAGATGCCAAAGAGGAGCGGACGTGGTTCAAGAGGCGTACCAGAAGGGCGGCGCCAGACAATTCTAATTTCGGGATGGTTAACCGTGACCGAATAGGGGCCACCTTGCTTTTTGCCAAGACGAGATGCGTCGCGACCTCACCGGCGACATCGACAGTCCTCAAATATACCACGGCGGCGTATCCTCGTTCGGAGGCGTCGCAAAACCCGTGGAGACTGGCATGACACCTTCCTGTTGGTAGGAAGCGTCGAGGCATGGAAATTCGGTTAACTTCAGGAAGTGAAGACACAAGGGAGTTCCACTCCTTCAATAACTTCCCAGGGAGTGGTTCGTCCCAACCGAGTTCAGCAATCCAAAGCTTCTGGAGGAAACATTTAGCCAAAAATATTACGGGAGTGATCCATCCATTGGGATCGAAGGTGCGAGCAACCGTAGACAATACGGAACGCTTAGTCCAGACCTTAGGAGGTGGGTCTAATTTGACCCGGTAGGTGAAAACGTCTTGGACGGGCTGGTACTGTATTCCAAGGACCGTCAGCAAATTGGGATTTTCGGGATTTTCAAAAATATGAGGATCCTGCTGATCCTTTCCCGGAAGATCCTTCAAGACGTGAGGGGAGTTGGACAGCCACTTGCCCAACTCATAACCTCCGGACTTCAGTATTGCAATCAATTCATCGCGAAGCGTCAGAGCTTCCTCAACGCTCGAGGCTCCCGTGCAAATATCGTCCATATAGACTGACGATTCCAAGGTGGCTGATGCGCGAGGGTAATTCAGTCGCTCCCGGTTAGCTAGTTCTAACAAGGTCCTGATAGCAATATAGGGGCTTGACTTGAGTCCATAGGTCGTGGTGTTCAATTCAAAGACACGCATTGGCTCATTAGGATTTTCGCGCCACAGAATCATTTGGTATCTCCGATCATCGCGATGTACCATCGACTGTCTAAACATCATCTTGATGTCAGCTACGAAAACAATTTGATGCCGGCGGAAATGCGTGAGGATATCGGAGATATCCTTGATCAGCTTAGGACCGGAGTGCAAGCATTGGTTCAATGTCACCCCGTTGGATGTGGCCGCGGAGCCGTCAAAACCCACTCGAATCTTCCCCCCAGGGGTCTTCAAGACGGCATGGTGGGGTAAGAAGTAGTGCTCGTGTGCGCGCCAATCAAAATTTGATGGTGACATATGCCCCAGGCCCTCGTACTCGCGCATAAATTCAACGTACTTGGAGCGGAAGGTGGAGTCGCGCCGCATGCGCCGTTCCATAGACAAGAGCCTCTTTTCCGCCAAGGCCCGCGATTGACCAAGCGGGGGGCGAGAAGCGAGAAAGGGCAAGCGAGTTACAAATCGCCCATCAACACGGCGGCCTGTGTTGTTTTGATAAAACAACTCACATTCAAGGTCAAGAGGGTCAACTCGTGCGGCATGCGGCGGCTCCTCAACTTCCCAAAAGCGCTGGACCACGTCCGACAGCGTCAAGCCGGCTGCTTGCAATTGGTCCAGCACCGGTAGGTCCGAAGACCATAGCACGGGTCCAAAAAAGCTAGAACCGAATATAGTGGACATGGCACATAGGCCGTCCTTCTGCAAAACCCTAATTTCCCCTGACAAGACCAGGCCCAACACGTCGGAACCCAACAAAAGGTCCGTAGGACCGGGTTCAGTCCAGTGGGGGTCAGCTGGGTTTAGGCCTGATGCACAGGACACCGCAGCGTCAGTTATTCGGACCTGCGGTAGGGGACCTAAGATATTGTCAAGGACTGACACCTTGACCAAGACCCTAAGATTGCCCGTAACGGGGCCAAACATTAATTCCGCTTCCCCGTTAGGAGTCGAGGGCTCTATACCCCCGATACCTATCACCCGTCCTGTTCGAGGACTCCAAGGGAGCCCTAGCTCACCCACCAAACGAGAAGAAGCAATACAGCGCTGTGAACCCGAATCCAAAAGGGCGCGAACGATTAAAAATTCACCCTTCGGGTTGAATACCTTCACTGAGACAGTCGGCAAAAGAATGGTCTGACAGACGGACTGCCGGAGATTCAAGGTCTCAGGAGAAGTTGCTGTGGTGGGGGCTAGGGCGGCAACTACCTATTGGTGGTCGTCCTCATCAAACCGGTCCTCTGACCGGGGAATCTCATATTGAGACTCAGGGGGGACCTCCAAAGGTGAGGGGGACGGACCTCCATTTGGGTAAACCCATGCGTCATCTCGTGGCGGCAGCACGGGCCTAGTCATACGGGCTGAGGTCGGTAGGACGTAGTAAGGCTGTCGACCCGCTCGAGGTGGGCGGCGTTCGAGGCGTGGCCACTCATGAAGCGGAGGTGAATAGCGGGCAGACTGAACCGTAGACGGAGCCGCCACAAATCTGCCATCAGAACGTCGAGGGGGGTTGGCGCCCCCCTCACGGGGGGGTGAAGCCCCCATAGGCGGGGTCGAAATCCGGACGCGTCGGGATTCATGGCCCTGATCGGTAATGCCAAATCTGTCCGCGGAATCAATTTAACCACGCTCTGCTACCAATTGTTGAGGCCTACGGCTTGGCCAACGAGTCAAGGCCTGGAACACTAGGTATAGGGGCCCATCAGCTATAACCTGAGTCCAGGGTCGCTGCCCTAAGGGCCTTTCACCGCGGTCAGATTTGTTCTTAACGTAGTGGTGACTTAATGATGGTAGGGTTGCACTGACCTTCCTTGCAGCAGTCAATCCTTGTACGGCCTGAGATGGTATGAAGTGGTGATTATGTGGGGTGTGTTCTGAGGTTAAGTGTGAGGTGAACTTCTCAGGCCGCTAGCCGCAGCAGGCAGGCAGCTAGTTATGGCCTGCAGCTGTGGACGTTGGGCTGGCGTAGCACTGTACACTTGGTTTGTCACTAGTTAATCACGCACACTTCCGCCGAGGGCGTGGCGAACAAAGTTCGGCGGGTTCCAAAAAAAAGGTTCTTGGTTACGGACAACAATTAACAATTATGCTTATAGCTAGGTCGACACATAGACCGCTTGACGGCGCAACTAAACCGTAAAATAAACTAAATCTAGACACCCAAAAAACAGCAAACGGTGCGCGCGACCCCGATTTTCGTGAATACGTGTTAGCTGTCAAACCAAAGGAACTTGCAAAAAACCACGCCCCAAAACCGCGGCAAGTTTAAAACTAAGTATCTGTCAACTTCATTGCGAGCCAAAGAGATTGCCAGCGCTACGACCATGGAACAAGGAATTGTTGACAGGCACATGGCGCGAACAAAAATGTTGATTTTCATTTTATGATAGATAAGAAAGCGATACATTCTGTGCCCATTCTGTCCGTTTTTCTTTATAGAAAAGTCCACCCGTACGAAGTCGGGGCGAGTTAGCTAGTAACATAATTATTATTTCAGTCAATTTCTCCCTCATTTGACCTATTTTTTTGTTGTCAGTGCGCGCACCAACTCTGCCTCCCAAGCGGACTACACGGGGCGAGCGCCGCCGTACAAGCCCGTGCCGCCGCCCAAGCCCAAGCACTACCGACCCCCCGACCAGCCGCACCAGCAGCTACCGCCGCACCAGCACCAACCACATCCGAGGAACGGGG
Source organism: Oeneis ivallda (assembly GCA_029955525.1). Lineage (NCBI taxonomy): Eukaryota > Metazoa > Arthropoda > Insecta > Lepidoptera > Nymphalidae > Oeneis > Oeneis ivallda. The sequence goes on from JARPMR010000022.1 coordinate 14,638,110, forward strand.
TATGTATTTGTTCGTTGTCAGAGCGCGCATCAACTCAAATAGAATTGGTGCACACATTCTCAGAGTATAGTGATATTACTTTCTTCAGTTTTAAAAAAAAATGTTCTTGTGATGTCAGTTTAAGGATGATTATACTAGTCTGCCCGCGAAATTCAAATTTAATTTGGTTTTTCGCAATTTGTAAACTAATACGACAAACTAAGCTAATGGCATTCTAATTGCGCCAGTAGAATTATCATCTTCACAGGTTTACATAAAAATCTTTACTTGAAAGTGACCAGTTTAAGAAATTAATCAAAATACTGAGTTGGACGTGAGTTACTCACAAATTAGTCGATATTTTGATTAATTTCTTAAACTGGACACTTTCAAGTAAAGATTTTTGTATAAACCTGTGAAGATGATACTGCCATTGTCGCAATTAGAATGCCATAAGCCTACTTTGTCGTATTAGTTTACAAATTGCGAAAAACCAAATTAAATTTGAATTTCGCGGGCAGAACTGTGTCTTCCACCTTAACTCGTGGTAATTTGCTCACCGAAAAAGTATTTAAAAAAAAACAATTAAAAATTTTTTCAAATGATTATTGATGCATGTCCATTGTCCAATGCATCAACAATTTGAAAAAAATGCACACTACGTAATTATATATAGTGGACTCCTATTGTTAATTAAGATAACACAATTTGTTGTTGTAGAGTATGGAGGCCGTTTCGAGCCCGGGCGTCGGCGGGGGCGGGGCGGGCGGCAACGCGGCGGGGGCGGGGGGCATGCACTACTCGCACACGCACTCGCACTCGCAGCCGCACCGCCCGCCGCCGCACGGACACCCTTACCAGCAGGTATGTAATCTGCTGTGGGATTTTTTGTGTCTAAAAATGATTGCATAACCTGTGAGATTTTCTAAAAATGCAAAATGATTGCATCGGCTGTGAGATTTTCTAAAAATTATTGCATCGGCTGTAGGATTGTCTGAAAATGATTGCATGGGCTCTGGGGTGGATCGATCGCAATCCCCTCTGATTGGCTGGCACTCTCTCTCTATTAGTTAAAATGCATTGATGCAGAAGGAACGCCGTAAATTCAGCTAATTAGAGGCGATTGCAATCGTCAGAATGATATCATTTTAGAGAATTCCTGAAGCTGCAATGTGATGATCGCAATCACCATTTTAGAGAATTCCTGAAGCTGCAATGTGATGATCGCAATCACCATTTTAGAGAATTCCTGAAGCTGCAATGAGATGATCGCAATCACCTCTGAATGGCATATTTATGGAGTTTTTCCGACAGGTGTATCTAACCTTTTTTTAAGTTTATTCATAAGGTTTGTTTTTAATGTAGTAGACAAGTGCATTCATTAAATATTTTTTATAGCAAAACATGTACGGCGGTGCCGGCGTCGGTCAAATGGTGCCCCAGTCGCCACCGTATGCGGGCCCGCCCTCGCACCGCGCCATCAACCTCCCGCACAACCCACATCTTATTGGTAAATACCATTAACACGCAGACTCAGACATATTACTGCACTCATTCATACATCAACATCAACGGCTCACCACTGAGGGCAGGTCTCCTCTCAGAGAGGGGTCATAGACCATTGTCCACCACGCTGGCCCAATGCGAATTGGCGGAATTTGTAAACTTTTCAGAATATTATGGGGAATTCAGGCGTGCAGGTTTCCTCACGATCTTTATCTTCACTGTTGAAGCATCTAAAATTTAAATACTGCCAATTCGCACTTTGCCAGCGGATGAATAAAAATGGGTATTGGCTACACGCCTTGGCGTGTTTGGAACCCTCATAGAAAAATTCTTTAAACACTTGAGAACATACTTTTCAAATTTAGTGTTGAAATGTCTGAAAGTTGATTTTTCGCTTAGAAATCAGATTCGTCGAAACTGACTATAATTTATTCTGACGTTGTCTTGGTTTTACTACAAGTGTCTTGCTTGCACTGTTCAGAACAAAATTGTTCGGAAAGGTTATGTATGGAGATTTTTCTTAAACTGAAGTTTGAACAATGCTTTTCAGATTTAGCAGGCAGCCGGGAGCAGCGCGGATCCGCATTCGAGCTTTACAGAAAACCGCAGCATATGCACAACTTAAGGTAACAAAAATATTCTCAACATCTAGCACTTCGTTTAGTAGGCCTATTCTCCAAAAAAAAAAAAAAAACAAAATTAAAAAAACAGTATTAGAGACGTTTTAATATGATTTTTAATGCATGTTTCCGAATATATATGAAAGGAAATCTTACTTTCCCCCTTCAAGCCCCTGTACAATTTGCTCTAACATGCAAACACCAATCGCTTCACAACGACTAACAATGTCTTGTCGGGCCACAGTAGTATGGTATCGAATGTGGTTATAAAATATAAATATTATATATATTATTTGTAACATAATATCCTATGTCGGGGCGTATAGAATAATAACGTATGTAATTCCGAGTAGTTGTCTACATTATGAAACCTATTGGCAGTGCGTGTCTGCATTTTAGTGCAATTGTTGATTTAGTTAAAGCATATTGAACTAATTTGTCTCTAATTCTTAGACTATTTATACTCTATTTTGTCTTTTCTCTATTTCTAAATTAATTTTTTATTATATTTTTTTCTTATAATTTTATTTTATTATTATATCTAAATATTATGTATTATTATTTCATAAATTATACACCGAGTAATGTATTTGTTTTTAAGATTTTTTGTTGTCTGTTTGTATTATCATTCAATTTTAATTCTTTCCAAGACATTTATTTCAATATGCTTTTATCAAAATCATAGATTCATCACTTATAAATTTTATCATTATTCGTCTGGACATATCAGAGTTTTCAATAAAGTAAGAGACATTTTGAGACTTATCAAAAAAAATTTGAAACATGGTCCGTTTTTTTTAATAGAAAACGATGCAAACATTTTTAACGTATTTGCAATTGCAAAATAGATTGAAAATGCCCTGATTTTATAAAGAAACCATTTTTTGAATATGGCCATACCAATATGGACATATGTATTTTTTCAAACGTTTCACAATCATGTCTCCACAGAGTTTAAATCTGACGATAAACATGAATATCTCTACTTTAGATTTAGTGAAAAATTCAGGATGATTCCCTTAAAACATTTCATGTTAAATCGATCAATCTTGCAAGTCAGTTAAAATCTGTTTAAAAATCAGTATGTTTGCACACTTATTTATGAAAAATCGGACACAATTTATTTTACCGAGTTTGTTTTGTTGAATTATCTGAGGTGTCCACATATCAGTATCATTGAGTAACTAAGTGGGGTTTTGGTTGTGGGTTTCCGCAGCTCCTCAGATGCCCTGAACTCCAGTGTGGAGCCGGACGAAACGTTCTCACCAAAAACTAAAAAGAAACTATCCAAAAAACCGTCGTTCATTAAAAACGCCGTCCTCGACTTGTTCCGATCGAAAACGAAAAATTCAAAAAAGGTATCTCGACAGAAGTCATTGTGCGAGAATGACTTGCAACAGAGATACCAGCAACAGGCGCCGATGCTGAGGCGAGAGAAGTCAGATCTCGGGGATCTGACCGTGCACATGAGGAACACGCAAATAAGAAATCAAATGTTGCAACGCAGCAATTCCTCCTCATGCGAAAAACCCGTCTTAAAGCCAATTCTTAAACGACAAAGCTCATTCTGCGATGACAGAAATGGCTCTATTTGTATGATAAGAGATTACGATGCTAAACCTGTTATGAAAAACCTAAGACGACAAAACTCGATGTGTGAAATAGAAACCGAACCTAAAGTTACCCCTTTACTGCGTAGACAGAACTCTCTAATAGAATATAATAGGAGAGGCGTTTACGGCCAGAGCTCCAGCTTTAATATGATTACCAAAATAGATCCCATCTACCAAAGACAGCAGCAAATAAAACATGAACCATTTTATCCTACTCAACCACTACCTCCAGAACCGATATACCAAAGCAAAGAACATATTGTATATGATCCTATTCCTAAGCCGAGAAGAACTTACGCTTCTCTTTATGATACCTCCAGTGAAAATCCTTATGCTAGTAGATCAGAAATGTCGAACCAAAGCTTCGAAAACCCCTATGGGAATCAAGAAACATTGCCGATGCCTCTCTTGGATCCACCGTATGCGACAAGGTCTGAATGCATAGGAGATGATCCCTATGTCATTAAACATGAATTAATGGAAAATCCTTACTCAATAAAACATGACGTAGCAAGAAAAAGTGAACCTCTGTACAGTGAACTACCGTATGCTAGCAAAGAACAAATGTTAAGACAAAGAATGACAGAAAGCCCTTATGCAACAAAAGAAGATATGTTGCGTCAAAGATTTTCAGAGTCTCCATACAATACTAAAGAAGAAATGCTTAAGCAAAGAATGGATGGTACGTACACTTGCAAAGAACCAATTTATGGTAAACGAACATACGAACCACCCCCGAGTACCTCTTGGTCCGAGAATCCTTACGCTATTCGACCAGATCGAAGATTACAGACGCCAGTTAATTACCCGGGAAGGCTATCGCCCATGAGTAAAAGTATGAGTGAACCACCCTATGCTACTAGGTCTGAAATGATCGGTAGAATAGGCCAAACCGAATCACCATACTCTATTCGGCCAGAAGTTAAATCCAGTTGTTCTGATAATAACTATGGTGGTAGAAATGATTCTTTTGATTTTCCGCAGCAAATAAGACCTGCGTCAGCAGAATGTACGTATGTATCCAAACAAGAAATTTTGTCTCAAAAAGCGGCATTATTGGCAAATAAGGAACAAATTTACGGAAGTAAATTAGAAGAAAAATTAGAACTAATCAAACAAAGAAACCAAGCAAAGAAAGAAAAGATTTATCAGACTAGACTTGAAGCTAATGAGAGCGATTCTATGAAAAGTAGAGAACCCTTGTATGTCTCAAAACGAGAGTTAAAGGACAGTGTCATTTATGAGTCTCATCAGGAAGCAAAAGATGTACCACTACCTGTAAGTCAAGAAGGTAGTGCAAGAAATAGCCCATATGAGCTCAGTGATGCTAATCATTTAGTGCGACGCGAACCATTGTATCCGACAAAAGCTGAAGCGCAAAATAGTGAAATTGAAACATTCCAAGAGATCGATTTCTCCAAATTAAGGTTAACAGAATCTAAAACTGATGCGGAAAAAGAAAAATCGTTGACCGCGGAAAATAAAATTTTTAAAGGTGAACCTCAATACGCACCCAGATTACACGGTAAAGCTGTTGGGCACATTTCAAATGCACTGAAAGTTACGGCATCACCTGTGCCTTATGAATCTACAACATCTATGGAGACTCATTATGCCTCAGAATGCAGCATGAATTTTGAGAACAAGCCCCAAAGTACTCCATATACATCACAAGACATAGTTGAACGTGCATCAAAGACTAATCGTACAGTAACTTTTTGTGAACAAATACTAGAAAAGAGTCCGGAAAGCAGCCAAAATAATTCCGAGAACGTATCATCGAGTAGAAATGAAACTACCGTTATAAGTAACGATAATACGGTAGTAAATGCTGATACATCAGAGACCAATGATTCTGCTGACAAAACAGCTGATGTTGAACCCGATGGTCCTCAAACCACTTGGGGGATATTCGATAGTGAAGGTGGCGTGTTAGAGGACAGGCATTGGGGCGTATCACTTATAATTCCCCCGAAAGCAATAGCTCCGGGGATCAAGCAAAAAATCTATTTTACCGTCTCTGATCCACGACTCAGCCAACGCGTGGGGGGACCTCCCATCGATATGGATAACGGTAATGCTTTTGTAACGGAGCACGCGATGAATGTAGTATCCGTAGACTGCACTTACTAATTGGCAATTAACGTTTGCGACTGGAATGGAATTTTTAAAAACGCGGGAGCAAAATTATGGGTGTTAGATGGAAATGAGATGAATGTTTTGTGAAATATGTCGTCTAGTTTATATGGATATGATATTTATTGAGTACTCGTATATCTTGCATGTAAATTGCATGACTATAAACAATCCGTAGAATCGTTCGGTCCTTTTATATGATTAACAAAAACACTGGCTACTAACCCAAAATAATCAACCATCGGCACCTAATTTAACTTCCATTTGTTTAATTTTTTACTGCTCTTCATTCACAGTATATATTTAATCACTAATCATGAATATTTTCATTTTTATTTATATATTTATGTACAGTATACGTCCATTTGGTCATAGACTAACATTGGGTAAAATGTTTGTGGTTATTTTTGCGCAGTTTCTACCAAACAATACACTCGTACTTAAAGGTCGAGGAGAGGAGACGTCGTCAGTGCCAGCTACATCCAACCATGTGATAGGTTTGAACAAAAGTTTGCAAACGTTTGCGCACTGTATATTTCGTGCAAAAACTTAATTGGCGTTGAGTGAAAGTGTGTTTAGACAACGACTAGGGTGAAGCTAAAGCGAGACTTTTTACTCAACTTATTTTCCACCGTATTTTGAAGTAAATAAAGTCGAGTTTGAGTTGAAACACGCTGCGCTTCGCTCTACTTATAATCCTTAGCCTAAGGGTCTGACTAAGGGTGGAATTACATCATACAACCTCACCCTATGACACGGGGCATGAGCAAAGTCAAATCAAATTTTATTTTTTCTATGAACACTGATAGCATTTCTATGACTTAAGTATGTAACTTTTCAACTTGAGCTACGGGCAAGTGTAACTTTTTAACTTTAATTTATTTAAAAAAAATACACTCATTATTTATTACGTATACAGATCCTCAGTATCATATCTACTAGCCTCAATATGACGTCATTGATTAACTAAAAAAATATTATAATTTGATTCGACTCAAGACTCGTCGCTTGTTTTCGGGTCGTTTTTCATAGTGCAAGTATGTGTTTGCGTGAAGTTCTCTGTTCTAGTAATTCGAATATTAATACAAACGTAGATTGCTTTAAATTTTTAAACCACATGTTTGTTTGATATTAAGTTTTGGGATGAAAAATCATAATAAAATGAGATGAAAATTCGCAGAATATTTTTTTTCGTCAATTGGCAGAAAATATTTCTTGCACATCCATACAAATTACAGTTAATGGCTCACTTAAGACCACTCCTTGACGTGTGAGCTCTATATAGTTGAAACATAATAATAATATTATGAAAGTTTGAAATTATTGGGTTATGTTACAAAATGTAAAAAAAGAAACAAAAAATAAATTTAGCGAATGTTTTAATTAACATTTATACTGGATCATAAATGACTTTCTTGATTTTTCACAATAACAATTATAAAACAATTCCAAACCTCTTATAGTCTTTAATACGTCTCACCCACATGTATGTCCAAAGCACTGATTAGATAAATAGGTATTTATCTATTCCGTGGTCCAAAGCTTTTAATATCAACCCGACATTATGTTATGATTTCTAAAAAACTACGATTGTATAGAAACTCGAACTTACGAGGGACCCCAAAATTCTTGATGTTTGTTCTGGGATTTATATATCTTTTCGTTTGCATTTGTTCGATCTTCGAGGAATTATCGATAGGTACCTACGTCCTTTGTATGGTGCTTGGGTATGGTCTGTTTTTTGATTTATATGTTTTGCTTGCATGCATTAACGTGCTGCGATTTGTGTTTGTATGTTTAATTTTTGTCGTTCCCTTTTACTCTTAAAAAGTCTCTCAACATTTGAAATTTTATTTTCACGCCTCACTATTACTCAATATTTATTACACTTTCATCATTTTGCACTTAGTCAATCTCGCGTTAAGGATTATACGGGTCTACCCGCGAAATACAAATTTAATTTGGTTTTTCGCAATTTGTAAACTAATACGACAAACTAGGCTAATGGCATTCTAATTGCGCCAGTAGAATTATCATCTTCACAGGTTTACATAAAAACCTTTACATGAAAGTGACCAGTTTAAGAAATTAATCAAAATACTGACTAATTTGTGAGTAACTCACGTCCAACTCGGTATTTTAATTAATTTCTTTAACTGGTCACTTTCAAGTAAAGATTTTTATGTAAACCTGTGAAGATGATAATTCTACTGGCGCAATTAGAATGCCATAAGCTTACTTTGTCGTATTAGTTTACAAAATGGGAAAAACCAAATTAAATTTGAATTTCGCGTTCAGACTCGTATAATCCACCTTAACTGTGCGTTTCTCTTTCATCTTTTAAGAAAATATTTCGTTGAGTAGGATGTGGCGCGGATTGTAATACATAGTAAATATTCAAAAATACATTATGTGCAAAGACTGCGAATAAAGAAATTTCATACTGATAAAAACTAGTTTCGCTTTGAGAATATAAATTGCAATCAAGATACGTAATAGGAATGAAGACCCGCCATTTTTTACTTCTACCCTGCTCCTTGCTGCTTGAGCAAGACAGAAATAGCAATTAGTGATTAAAAAAGTTATTTATACCGACTTATTTATTTGTCTTTCTTTTGCCAAAAATAAGAGAAGTAAAATTTTTTTTTATAATTCACGTAGATAGAAATTCAAATACAGCACATAAAAAGAAATAATATTTCTCACAATTTCTTCCACGTCAACAAGAATTACAATCTTAAAAACTACGTGTGTGTATGTGTATGCTCGACTAGTTTCGAACTTACCTGCCTTATATAAAATTTACGTTGCATTGTATTATCGTACTTACGATCACTGATCTACATATATAATTAATCTGTGATTAACAGTTTATTGGCTGTCCCTATACAAATGACAGCTTAATTATTGATCAATTTGAAGCGCCACATTTGACATCCGAATGTCTCTGGAACTAATGATATCGCAAATGGCGCACCGACCTCTACCTAATCTATGCAATCATAAATTAATTATAGAGGTCGGTGCGCCATTTGCAATATTATTAATTTTAGAGATACACGTATCTATAATCTGCTTACAGCACCAAAATGGCGTCAATAAAGTAAATTGTCTGAAATTTCATTAATCATAGATTAATAATACGGCTCAGTGCTCAAGATAAAAACTCCGGATGAGTTCAAAACTAATCGGACACACTCTGACATACGAGTAGATACACATGAGTTATATTTCTTGCAATTCACGAGGGCGACTGACTTATAGTTTTGTGTGTGTCGTATCTGTATAAGTTTGAGCGAGCGCAATGCTCGCGCCTGCCCGCTCCCACCTAGGCTTTGACATGCACGCACACTTATGCAATGTGCATGTACACGAAGTAACCACGAGTAAAGCTCACTCGCCTTCGTGAATTGCAAAAACGAAACGTACTGTTGAGATACGTAGTTCTAATGAATACCACTCTACAATACCCTTTTCAAATAACAGGTGAAGCGATGCTGTCCCCACTAGTGATGTGCGGGCCTCAGGGGCTGGTTTTCCTCAAGCCGGTGACCCTGCGGCTACCGCACTGCGCCAACGCCGTCCCATCCCTAGGCCTCACCATTAAGGCTACGGACACCGAAGCACACCTCAGCACCGACTGGGATCAGATCCACCTGCCGGCGACCACCACCCTTAACACTGTTGCGGTCAAAGTAGATCACTTCTAGCTTTCTCGACGAAAACTGTATTTATTTTATATAAAAAGCTAAAAAAGCTGTAACTTATCATAAAATATGTTTTATTCCGAGAATCTGTAATTTTTTACGTGATAACGTCTTATAAATCGATGAACACCGGCTGCACGCACGAACAAGTGAGCCTGCACGTGCAAGCGAGAGCGCGGAACAAGCGATAGAGAGGCACGATCGGCCCAAGCGTTGGCTTGGTGACACATTTATTCATCAATGTTTCTTTATTAGACGTTATCACGTACAACTATCGTCCGTAAACCGACTTTACAGACAACCAATTTTTTTTCAAAAATAATACAGGTGTAAACGACGCCCTAACGAAAACTTTGTGAATAGGTTACACTTAGGCCGGGATCTATAGATCGTACTCTGGCTCTAATCAAGACTGTAGAATAGAGTTAAAATGAGACACAAATATGTTCCGACATAAATCTGTCTTGTTTTAACTCGTTCTTGAGTCTGAGCTGAATGAGAGTGCCATCTATAGATCTCACCCTAAATGCGACTACAAATACCACTCATCTCGAAAATGATAGGTTACAAATATTGTAATTTTTGAGTACGCAATGTATCGCGAACAACAAATGCCCATACCAACAACCGCATTAGGTACGGCACGTCGCAGCGGCGGTCTGTAGGTACTTAGGCCGAGTGCATTGAACTTTTGATAAACAGCTGATCGCGCGCAATACATCGCTGTTTTGTATTAAATATTTTCATTTCTTATTTTTAAAATTAAAATCAAGTTGAGATATGTTACATACATGATTCCATGTAGTAATTAATTTTAAAAAATGAATAAAAAATGTCAACTCAAAAGACCGATAAAAAGTTTCAACGTTGAGCGACTCCGAATCATGTATTGAATTCCTGGTTTCGTTAGGGTGACCATTATAAACTGCATAAAATATAAAACCGATAAAGTTTATAAGCTAATGTAGCTCATTTTCTGCGCAAAATCATACTCACCGAGCATATGCGCCTACAATGTTGGCTCGGCTACGTAACTACTAAAGTATCGCAGTTCATCTATTTTGATTACATTTGATTTGATTACATTATTGGGTTAAAAACATGGCGAACAATCCGTTTATACTTTGATAATTATAGTTTTTACCAGTGAGACTTTAACCTATCCTAAAATTTTTAAAAGGAGAGTGGCGAATTCCATAGAGTTTCTGACCCAGACGAACTGAAGCGTGGGCCTCAAGCCCACGTTCACGAATCAAACTTCTCATGCTTGTTCTAGTAGACCAGTCTAACAAAAAAGTTCATCAAAGTCTATCAAATAAAGTTGGGAGAAAAAAGATATTACTTGTATTGTCATGTAACGGTTATTTATAATGTGTACTTGTGAATAATTATATTTTTGATCCCTATCTTCTAAAAATATCGGGTTTACACAGAAAAATACTCTGAAAAATATTAATTAAAATTAAATGATTTCTGAATCTGAACGGATTTTAAAAATGCTGGGTCAAAATTCGCCAACCTCCTTTATAAAAATGGCTTCTAAACAGTGAAGCCTATCTTGTCTTTTTACATTGTATTTATCTCAGAAAATACGTTGTTTTGATCTTAATACCTATTCCTTTTAAAATATTTTCCATGTTTAACTATTGCATATTATGTATTCTTATCACCAAACTTTATGACCGATCGAAACTTGGTTCAAATCAAACTGCATTACACTCGCATTTTGCGTAGAAATATACGCAAGTTTCAGAGCGGTCAAAAATTTTGTTGCTACCTTTATGCATTACGAACGTCTGTTGAGTAATTTTTTATTCGGAATTCTCAAACACACACCCACCTCATTTTAATAGAATTATGAAATGTCGTTACTTTAATGATAAATGTAAGTATATGGTGCTAGAATGTGACAATTAAAGAAAATAATGTAGGGATCATGCATATCTATTATAAGAACCTCCTTTAAGGTTATATTATGTATGCTTATATGGTTCTTGCAATTCACGAGCACGCGTGAGCTTTACTTGTGGTTATGTCGTGTACTTGCACAATGCACATTGCGTAAGTGTGCGTACCTCAGTGCCTAGGTGGGAGCAGTCAGGCACGACCATTGCGCTCGCTCACTCTCATACATATACGACACACACACACACACACACACACACACACACACACACACACACACACACACACACACACACACACACACACACACACACACACACACATGACAACCATAAGCCACGCGGGCTCGCGAATTGCAAGCACTATACTTTAATAAAGGTTACTAATTTTTGTTTCAATCAAATGAATTTGAATAAATAATAAAAATGTCTTACCGTAGACTAGGTTACTAATGAATAACTTAGTATTCATAATGTTCATATTTTTAATAATGTATTGTTTATATCATTTAAGGAGACATTAATCACTTAAGTTAGTGATTCTAGATGGATTTTAATTTAAGCACAGACTAAAAATTTAAATTGTTTAAATTGGCTTCCGTAGATTATATAAATGGAATTGAAGTGAACGAATTTTGCACTATTATTGTTTTTTTAGTAGTGAAAAAAGCAAAATGTAATGTTAATTTTTTTTTAAGTTCAGCCTTACCGGCTTAGTCATATACCTATGTTATACGTAGACATAAGTACGTAAACGGACGACACTGTATGTATATTTTATTGTTACTAGTGATACGCTGGTTTTACCTTGACTCGATTATTAAATTTTATATCTAAACATGTTTGTTTTATTTCACTTATAGGTACTTGGTCCAGTCATAATATCGAGCCATGATCGCCGGGATCGATATTTCCCGGGAAAATACCATTTAAAGGAGATTGGCGAGCTCCAATAGAGTTTCTGACCCAGACTTGAGGCCCACGTTCACGAATCAAACTTCTGACTTGTTCTAGTAAACCAGACTAACAAAAAAGTTAATCAAAGCCAAACAAATAAAGTAGGGAGAAAAAAGATATTCAATAGTAAATTGTTAAAAATGAGGCTATGTTCCAATTTAATATTTTTAAGGCTTTTACCATTATGATATCATATTGTAGCTTTTAAAAATCTAGTAGGCACTGACTGTCTGAACATACCAAAGAGAACACGCTTCCTTTTAAACGTTAACAGTTATACCTACCTACCTACCTTACCTAATGTGTAATTTGAATAATACTGTCTGAACTGAATGGTATGATGGTGATTGTCATGCTGTTCTATTGTTTGGAAAAGGATTAGTATTGGGAATAGTAACTTACTATTTATGAATCTCAGTAGGTATTCATGCACGAAATTTAATGATACTGACTGACACAAACAGATCCCTGAATTGAAAAATGATGTTCCAACACCCACAATATTTTTGAAAGACCTATTCAACGACACCCCACACTATGGGATAGACGAGGAAAAAAGTTCATCCCCACTTTACATGTAGGGGAGGTACCCTAAAAAAAATTATTTTTCGCAATTTTATTTCACGACTTTGTCGGCGTGATTGATATTTATACCCTTGTCAAATTACAGATTTCTAGTACCAATAGTCTCTGAGCTAAACTGCGGACGGACAGACAGACAGACAGACAGTCGGACGGACATGGCGAAACTATAAGGGTTCCTTGTTTACTACGGAACCCCAAAAATATGTTAATGTAAATAAGTACAGGTGATCGATTTGTTCGCACGAAGCTCAGGGGGTTGCCCTAATTACTATAAAGTCACTGGTATGCTCCAACACGACAGTACAACTACAAAGCAATACCAGTTGCGACACAATTGACAGTCACTGAAGCGCATGCGACTCACGCGACGCGACGTATGAAATAATTGTACATGACGCTCACTCCACACCGCTTTATCTGAAGCAAATCACGCGGACGGGCCTTCCCGTTGTTATGTTATTGCCTAAACCTACTTAATTTCATCATCATTAGCAACCCATCAACGGCTCACTACTGAGCGCAGGTCTCCTCTCAGAGAAGGGTTATAGGCCATAGTCCACCACGCTGGCCCAATGCGAATTGGCAGACTAATTAACCTAATTTACTAACGCTTATATCTGCGTCTTTGTCCCCGTACTTTCGCGGAGAACTTGAGCTGCTAAGGCGAGTCTCACACTGCGACGCGCACCGCTGCGAGGCGCGTGATTCTGCGCGATTCCACGCGCGGGGATGCGTTGTTAGTGTGTGATACCGTGCGTTTTTTGTATACAAACTGAGGTACTTATGAGCAACCTAAAACCTTAAACACGCAGGCCCGCGTAACACCAACATCGAAAGGCGTTTGACTGAGGAATAAATTGGGCGGGCCCGCTTGCAGAGACGCAGAGTTAGTTAACTCAGGAATATTGTAATTTTGACAGAGACTTTAAACGAAATCTGTCAAACCTGTCCTTTTAACCCTGAGTTAGCTGCGAACTCTGGGTTAAAAGGATAACCCGGCGTTTCTGCAAGCGTACCTAATGTGTTGAAAATCTGCCAAAATATCTTTACGCTCGAGGTTAGACATATTTACTCGTAACGTTCGCGTTGATGAAAACGGTCCTAAAAAAGTTTTAAAACTGTAACCCGACTAAAAAAAGCAGAAATTAGCCTAGTGATTAGCTACTCTGGTTATCTCCTAAACGGAGGGTTGCGGATTCGATCCCGGGGCACCTCTGACTTTTCAGAGTTATTTGCGTTTAAGCAATTAAATACCTATCATATACTTACTTCAATGGTGAAGGAATCATCGCGAGGAAAGTGGAAACCCGCACACCTGAGAGACTGAGAGTTCTCGATGGTGTGTGAAGTCCGGCAATTCGAATTAAGCCAGCGTGGTGGACTATGGCCTATTGCCCTTCTCTGAGAGGAGACCTGCGCTCAGTAGTGAGCCGTTGATGGGTTGCTGATGATGATGAACCCGACCATGCTAAATTTAACGTAACGTCCGTCATATCCATTTTGTTCTTATAAAATGTAGCTTATGTCACCCGGACCTCATTCATTAAAATCGGCTCAGTGGTTAAGGCACTACGGTGGAACATACGTAAATACAAACATACAGACATATTATATAGACTGCTAAAATGCCCTGCTCTTACTTTTGGCTTTGCTGTAGTCGTGGGAAAAAGTAAGCAAAACAATGTGCCATTTTACATCAATTTTTATTTATTTTTTATTCGATGACAAGATAGCTCACCTGATGGTAAGTGACGATGCAGTCTAAGATGGTAGCGGGCTAACTTCGATGGGGTATGGCAGTGTATATTCAACCCATAGCCCTAATCTGTTTCTATACTCCTCTTATCGCTACGCTAAATCGCTTGGCAGCACGTCTTAGACGGTAGATTGATAACTAGCCACGGCCAAAGCCTCCCACCAGACCAGACCAGAGACAATTCAGAAATTATAAATTCCCAAATTGCCCCCGCTGGGAATCGAACCCGAGTCCTCCAAGTTATAAGACCACAGCGCTCAGCCGCTCACAGCCACGCTAGACGGGTTGTCAATTCAAAATCACATTGTAATGTGAATGAATGTAGATAATCTATCTATCTAATATCTTTAAACGAGCAATTCTTGTATATATATTATATATAAATATACCTATATAAATATATAATCTGAATCTCGGAAACGGCTCCAACGATTTTCATCAAAATTTAGCATATAGAGGGTTTCGGGGGCGATAAATCGATCTATTCATTTTTAGAAAAGGTCGTTTTATCCGTGTTTTCAGTCACTGAAAAACCCCTTACAATATCATTAGAATACGAAGGTAAATTTCGCCACCATCTATAAATTCCCGATAGCTCAGAGAAATTGGGCGGTCCCGAAACCAGACCCGGGTTCCGAGACCAGCCGATTATATTTTCCTCTATGGAATTTTATTATTTTTATTTTTTTATTTTATTTTTTTCTAAATATATCATTTCCAAAAAACACGATTTACAAAAAAAAAACAAAAGAACCGAGCAAAGCTCGGTCACCCAGATATCATAGTATAGATTAATACATTAGTTTATTAATACATTAATACATTAGTACAGATATCATAGTATAGATATAATCATAGTATAGATTGTTGCAGATCAATATAATCAGGTCAATCAATCTAGGCACAGATCAAATATAACCAAGAATGTTCTAACTTCTATTGCAAAACAAAGCTGTCGAATCATGTTAGCTGTTTCTAGGTTGTTTAGAACTACGAATGAATGCAACATGCATGTAATGTGATGGAAAGGATCTTTGAAACAATATCTAATATATAAAATTCTCGTGTCACAATGTTAGTTACCTTACTCCTCCGAAACGGGCGGACCGATTTTTATGAAATTTTGTGTGCATATCGGGTAGGTCTGAGAATCGGCCAACATCTATTTTTCATACCCTTAAATAATAAGGGTGACCAACCACAAAATATTTTTGTTGGCGGTACGTAGTTCGCTGGGTCAGCTAGTATAGGTTATATTTTGTAGGTTTCGCTGGTAGATACGCAATTATTTTTAATAGCACCACTTGGTATGTAGGTATTCCGTTTGATGTTTGATGAATTTCTGAATATTATTTATGGATTTCCACACGATATTTTACATATAAATTAAAAAGAAATAAAAAAAATCGACAAAATCGTCGAAACCACCTCAGTGCGGCATAGAAGTTACCCAAAATGCTGGCAGCCTTGCTCCTTTGGATGGCTAAACTACTTCTTTAGCATAGGTAGCTGGCAGCTCTTTGACCTTTTTGGAAGTTCTTCAAAAAGAGCTGGTTCCCTCGGGCTCCATGGAATCCAAAAGATAGGAATATGAAGATATACCATTAAGATTTTCATACTTGCATCTCTTAGCCTCTTCGGCACTAGAAGCCGCTACGCCCGCCTTAAAGAAGGTCGCCTGTAAGTGAGATGCAGCTAGTGTCTGCATGAGTGGCATTCCAAATGAGCGACATTCCTATTCATTTCTCTTCCATCTCTTGCCATCGCCAAGTGCCAAACCAATAGATTCTAACGCTGCTGGCACTGAGCGGTAGTAAGAGATCTACAGAAGTACAAATGATGTCGTTGAGGGAACTAGGTATATATTATGGCGTAAGATACGACTTGCACTTCTCTAACAGGAAAGTCCTTGGCATCAACGTCGTTACAACAATGGCAACGGTGAATGAGTTATTTTGGCGCCAATCCTACTGACCACCACGGACCACCCAAAGAGTGGTGTGGTCACTAACCTCTATAATTAATGACCTGTATGATTCACGGAATAGATAAATACCTGTGGTATGATTAACACTGGAGAGGCCGCTGTCTTTCTTTTTATGAACCTACTTAATTGACACCATTTTGGCACTGTAAACAGTAACGACTGTTCAAGGAACTAAAATTAGCGAGGGCGCTATCTAGTTGACAATTGAAAGTTGATACTTTTGGTCAGGGCCGTCTTAACCATACTGGACGCCGGGGTGCGAAAATCAGTCTGCGCCCCATTGCGAACAAAAAAAAATTTAACTTATTTTCCATTTTTGTATTTAATTTACTCTAAAATTAAGTTAGATACTTTTTAACCGACTTCAAAAAAGGAAGTTCACAATTCGGCGCGGAATCGGCAATGTAGGTACACCGATTGGTTCGAGATTTTAGACCGATTCGCATGTCTTTTTAGGGTGGAACCACATCTGTGAGGATCGATTCGCATTTATGCCGATGCTATAAGACACACTTGTAAGGATCGCGTCCTTACGGATCCGAAAGGATGCGTACGCGTCCTTACGGATCCGTAAGGATGCGTACGCGTCCTTACGGATCCGTAAGGATGCGTACGCATCCTTTCGGATCCGTAAGGAGGCGAAAGCCTATAAACATTGTTGTCTGCGTAGGGATGGTCGATGATGGCATCGATATTTTAATTGCTAGCTCAACCACGATATTAATCTTCTTCTACACAGAGGAAATGGATGCCAAAAATTGAAAAAGTCGCCGCCATATTGAAATTCTTTGTTTTTCGACCGATTTCGATCAAAATCGATATTTAGGCTTCCCTTGGGTCAAGAAAGAGAAAATAGATGCCAAAATTTTAAAAAGTCACCGCCATATTGAAATTCTTTGTTTTTCGACCGATTTCGTTCAAAATCGATATTTAGGCTTCCCTTGGGTCAAGAAAGAGGAAATAGATGCCAAAATTTTAAAAAGTGACCGCCATATTGAAATTCTTTGTTATTGGACCGATTTCGTTCAAAATCGATATTTAGGCTTCCCTTGGGTCAAGAAAGAGGAAATAGATGCCAAAATTTTAAAAAGTGACCGCCATATTGAAATTCTTTGTTATTGGACCGATTTCGTTCAAAATCGATATTTAGGCTTTCCTTGGGTCAAGAAAGAGGAAATAGATGCCAAAATTTTAAAAAGTGACCGCCATATTGAAATTCTTTGTTATTGGACCGATTTCGTTCAAAATCGATATTTGGGCTTCCCTGGGGTCAAATAAGAGGAAATGATTGGCAAAATTATAAAAAGTGACTGCCATATTGAAATTCTTTGTTATTGGACCGATTTCGTTCAAAATCGATATTTAGGCTTCCCTTGGGTCAAGAAAGAGGAAATAGATGCCAAAATTTTAAAAAGTGACCGCCATATTGAAATTCTTTGTTATTGGACCGATTTCGTTCAAAATCGATATTTAGGCTTCCCTTGGGTCAAGAAAGAGGAAATAGATGCCAAAATTTTAAAAAGTGACCGCCATATTGAAATTCTTTGTTATTGGACCGATTTCGTTCAAAATCGATATTTGGGCTTCCCTTGGGTCAAGAAAGAGGAAATAGATGCCAAAATTATAAAAAGTCGCCGCCATATTGAAATTCTTTGTTATTGGACCGATTTCGTTCAAAATCGATATTTAGGCTTCCCTTGGGTCAAGAAAGAGGAAATAGATGCCAAAATTTTAAAAAGTGACCGCCATATTGAAATTCTTTGTTATTGGACCGATTTCGTTCAAAATCGATATTTAGGCTTCCCTTGGGTCAAGAAAGAGGAAATAGATGCCAAAATTTTAAAAAGTGACCGCCATATTGAAATTCTTTGTTATTGGACCGATTTCGTTCAAAATCGATATTTAGGCTTCCCTTGGGTCAAGAAAGAGGAAATAGATGCCAAAATTTTAAAAAGTGACCGCCATATTGAAATTCTTTGTTATTGGACCGATTTCGTTCAAAATCGATATTTGGGCTTCCCTGGGGCCAAATAAGAGGAAATGATTGGCAAAATTATTAAAAGTGACCGCCACATTGAAATTCTTTTTTATTGGACCGATTTCGTTCAAAATCGATATTTGGGCTTCCCTGGGGTCAAATAAGAGAAAATGATTGGCAAAATTATAAAAAGTCGCCGCCATATTGAAATTCTTTGTTATTGGACCGATTTCGTTCAAAATCGATATTTGGGCTTCCCTGGGGTCAAATAAGAGGAAATGATTGGCAAAATTATAAAAAGTGACTGCCATATTGAAATTCTTTGTTATTGGACCGATTTCGTTCAAAATCGATATTTGGGCTTCCCTTGGGTCAAGAAAGAGGAAATAGATGCCAAAATTATAAAAAGTCGCCGCCATATTGAAATTATTTGTTATTGGACCGATTTCGTTCAAAATCGATATTTGGGCTTCCCTGGGGTCAAATAAGAGGAAGTGATTGGCAAAATTATAAAAAGTGACCGCCATATTGAAATTCTTTGTTATTGGACCGATTTCGTTCAAAATCGATATTTGGGCTTCCCTGGGGTCAAGTAAGAGGAAATGATTTGCAAAATTATAAAAAGTGACAGCCATATTGAAATTCTTTGTTATTGGACCGATTTCGTTCAAAATCGATATTTGGGCTTCCCTGGGCTCAAATAAGAGGAAATGATTTGCAAAATTATAAAAAGTCGCCGCCATATTGAAATTCTTTGTTATTGGACCGATTTCGTTCAAAATCGATATTTAGGCTTCCCTTGGGTCAAGATAGAGGAAATAGATGGCAAAATTTTAAAAAGTGACCGCCATATTGAAATTCTTTGTTATTGGACCGATTTCGTTCAAAATCGATATTTGGGCTTCCCTGGGGTCAAATAAGAGGAAATGATTGGCAACATTATAAAAAGTGACCGCCATATTGAAATTCTTTGTTATTGGACCGATTTCGTTCAAAATCGATATTTGGGCTTCCCTGGGCTCAAATAAGAGGAAATGATTTGCAAAATTATAAAAAGTCGCCGCCATATTGAAATTCTTTGTTATTGGACCGATTTCGTTCAAAATCGATATTTAGGCTTCCCTTGGGTCAAGAAAGAGGAAATAGATGCCAAAATTTTAAAAAGTGACCGCCATATTGAAATTCTTTGTTATTGGACCGATTTCGTTCAAAATCGATATTTGGGCTTCCCTGGGCTCAAATAAGAGGAAATGATTTGCAAAATTATAAAAAGTCGCCGCCATATTGAAATTCTTTGTTATTGGACCGATTTCGTTCAAAATCGATATTTAAGCTTCCCTTGGGTCAAGAAAGAGGAAATAGATGCCAAAATTTTAGAAAGTGACCGCCATATTGAAATTCTTTGTTATTGGACCGATTTCCTTCAAAATCGATATTTGGGCTTCCCTGGGGTCAAATAGGAGGAAATGATTTGCAAAATTATAAAAAGTCGCCGCCATATTGAAATTCTTTGTTATTGGACCGATTTCGTTCAAAATCGATATTTGGGCTTCCTTGGGGTCAAATAAGAGGAAATGATTGGCAACATTATAAAAAGTGACCGCCATATTGAAATTCTTTGTTATTGGACCGATTTCGTTCAAAATCGATATTTGGGCTTCCCTGGGCTCAAATAAGAGGAAATGATTTGCAAAATTATAAAAAGTCGCCGCCATATTGAAATTCTTTGTTATTGGACCGATTTCGTTCAAAATCGATATTTAGGCTTCCCTTGGGTCAAGAAAGAGGAAATAGATGCCAAAATTTTAAAAAGTGACCGCCATATTGAAATTCTTTGTTATTGGACCGATTTCGTTCAAAATCGATATTTGGGCTTCCCTGGGCTCAAATAAGAGGAAATGATTTGCAAAATTATAAAAAGTCGCCGCCATATTGAAATTCTTTGTTATTGGACCGTTTCGTTCAAAATCGATATTTAGGCTTCCCTTGGGTCAAGAAAGAGGAAATAGATTCCAAAATTTTAAAAAGTGACCGCCATATTGAAATTCTTTTTTATTGGAAAGATTTCGTTCAAAATCGATGTTTGGGCTTCCTTGGGGTCAAATAAGAGGAAATGATTGGCAAAATTATAAAAAGTGACCGCCATATTGAAATTCTTTGTTATTGGACCGATTTCGTTCAAAATCGATATTTAGGCTTCCCTTGAGACAAGAAAGAGAAAATAGATGCCAAAATTTTAAAAAGTCACCGCCATATTGAAATTCAAAATCGATATTCAAAATCGATATTTCGGCTTCCTGTGGTCAAGAAAGAGGAAATATTTGCCATAAGTTTTAAAAGTATGACGGCACCCCCCTCATCGCCGAGCGTCTAATAAAAGGAATCACACACAATATCAGAACAGAACATCATTCTCAGCAATCGCCTTCCATCAATAAAAATAACTACCTACACAAAGGAGGGTACATTGTAATCGTTACGTAACAAGGATTGTAAAGAAAACTCCTTCATCAACATCTATCTGTATTTTATTATGTTGTTCAGTATAGATCTATATATTATAAAAATGACTCTAATGCCCGTTTCGCAAAGTGCTATAGTCGTGTAGAAGAAAGGGCAAAGAAACTCCACGACAGCACATCTTTTAAAATATAAAAGTAAATATCGAAAACACTTATGGAGCCACAGTCGGCTCCCACGCTGAACGAGAACTAACTTTAAACTAATTCACATTTCCCTTTTATATTTTTAGACTAACAAAATGGATGGAATGGATGATTACAATTTCCCCTTACATTCAACCAATCAGCCCACATTTCCGCTTTAATACATTTTCAAGTCAAATTAAATTCTATCCCCAACTACTTTTTTATTTTCCGTTTCATCCTACTTCCTACTTCCTACTAATATTATAAAGGCGAAAGTTTGTGTGTATGTTTGTTCCTCTTTAACGCAAAAACTACTGGATGGATTTGGCTGAAATTTGGAATGGAACTGACCGACCGACCGACCGACTGACTGACCGACCGACTGACAGACTGACCGACACAAGTAGGCTAGCATTAGAATATAATATGTAGTTATAAGTTTATTAATTGTATGAGCGCAGACTCGCCAACAAACTGCATGTGCAGTTTGGCGGGGTAGAATAAGTTTACTAATACTTGTTATTATATTTCTGAATAAAAAATTTAAAAAAAAAAAAAAAAGATAGATTATACCCTGGATTAACATATAGGCTACAAATTATCCCGGAAAAATCCAAGGTTCCCGCGGGATTTTGAAAAACCACTGATAGATGGCGCTGATTGTACTTAAATCACGCTTACATTATCCGCAGTATCGAGAATAAGTAAAAAATTCCAATTCAACAATCAAGTAGGATAAACACAGTTATTGAAGTTTTTCATTAGCAATAGAAAATTTCTTAGGGATTAGGGATTAGGGATGGATTACATCATGTGTAGATCCTATCCTATCCTATTATCCTATTAAAAATTATAAATTATACACACATGACCAGTCATTATAATATCTAGCAATGTACTCACTATGACTGGACAAATCGATACCTTGTACTAATTGTATTATTTATTTCGTAATCCATCCCTAATCCCTAAGAAATTTTCTATTGCTAATGAAAAACTTCAATAACTGTGGTTATCCTACTTGATTGTTGATTTGGAATTTTTTACTTATTCTCGATACTGCGGATAATGTAAGCGTGATTTAAGTACAATCAGCGCCATCTATCAGTGGTTTTTCAAAATCCCGCGGGAACCTTGGATTTTTCCGGAATAATTTGTAGCCTATATGTTTATCCAGGGTATAATCTATCTCCATTCCAAATTTCAGCCAAATCCATCCAGTAGTTTTTGCGTTAAAGAGGAACAAACATACATACAAACTTTCGCCTTTATAATATTAGTAGGAAGTAGGATACGCTCTAAATCGGGAGTCCCAGTAAAAGGTTTAGCACTTTTATCTTGAAGTTTTGATAAAGCATCTATTAATGTTGCTTGAAGTCGCGCTATGCTAGGGAGAAATTTTCGATAAAAATTAATCATATCTTCTAAATCCCTGTACTGTTTTAGGTAGAGGAAAATCCTGTAAACCCTTAATGCGGTCAGCAGGAGAGCCAATCCCGGGAGCGCTTATTTTGTATCCAAGGAAACGAACCTCTGGAACATTAAAATACCATTCTTCTCGTTATTAACTATACCGTATCCTTCAAAAACGTTTGAAAAGAATACGTAAATGTTTTGCATGCTGTTCGCTATCTTTTGAAGAAACTAAAATATCATCGACGTACGCGAACTAAAAATCTAAACCACGAACAACTTTGAACCCAGAGAAGCCTAAATATTGATTTTGAACGAAATCTGTCCAATAACAAAGAATTTCAATATGGCGGTCACTTTTTATAATTTTGCCAATCATTTCCTCTTATTTGACCCCAGGGAAGCCCAAATATCGATTTTGAACGAAATCGGTCCAATAACAAAGAAGTTCAATATGGCGGTCACTTTTTAAAATTTTGGCATCTATTTCCTCTTTCTTGACCCAAGGGAAGCCTAAATATCGATTTTGAACGAAATCGGTCCAATAACAAAGAATTTCAATATGGCGGCGACTTTTTATAATTTTGCCAATCATTTTCTCTTATTTGACCCCAGGGAAGCCCAAATATCGATTTTGAACGAAATCGGTCCAATAAAAAAGAATTTCAATGTGGCGGTCACTTTTAATAATTTTGCCAATCATTCCCTCTTATTTGGCCCCAGGGAAGCCCAAATATCGATTTTGAACGAAATCGGTCCAATAACAAAGAATTTCAATATGGCGG
This sequence comes from Oeneis ivallda, assembly GCA_029955525.1. Lineage (NCBI taxonomy): Eukaryota > Metazoa > Arthropoda > Insecta > Lepidoptera > Nymphalidae > Oeneis > Oeneis ivallda. The sequence continues at coordinate 14,661,684 of JARPMR010000022.1, forward strand.
TCACTTTTTAAAATTTTGGCATCTATTTCCTCTTTCTTGACCCAAGGGAAGCCTAAATATCGATTTTGAACGAAATCGGTCCAATAACAAAGAATTTCAATATGGCGGTCACTTTTTAAAATTTTGGCATCTATTTCCTCTTTCTTGACCCAAGGGAAGCCTAAATATCGATTTTGAACGAAATCGGTCCAATAACAAAGAATTTCAATATGGCGGTCACTTTTTAAAATTTTGGCATCTATTTCCTCTTTCTTGACCCAAGGGAAGCCTAAATATCGATTTTGAACGAAATCGGTCCAATAACAAAGAATTTCAATATGGCGGCGACATTTTATAATTTTGGCATCTATTTCCTCTTTCTTGACCCAAGGGAAGCCCAAATATCGATTTTGAACGAAATCGGTCCAATAACAAAGAATTTCAATATGGCGGTCACTTTTTAAAATTTTGGCATCTATTTCCTCTTTCTTGACCCAAGGGAAGCCTAAATATCGATTTTGAACGAAATCGGTCCAATAACAAAGAATTTCAATATGGCGGTCACTTTTTATAATTTTGCCAATCATTTCCTCTTATTTGACCCCAGGGAAGCCCAAATATCGATTTTGAACGAAATCGGTGCAATAACAAAGAATTTCAATATGGCGGTCACTTTTTATAATTTTGCCAATCATTTCCTCTTATTTGACCCCAGGGAAGCCCAAATATCGATTTTGAACGAAATCGGTCCAATAACAAAGAATTTCAATATGGCGGTCACTTTTTAAAATTTTGGCATCTATTTCCTCTTTCTTGACCCAAGGGAAGCCTAAATATCGATTTTGAACGAAATCGGTCCAATAACAAAGAATTTCAATATGGCGGCGACTTTTTATAATTTTGGCATCTATTTCCTCTTTCTTGACCCAAGGGAAGCCTAAATATCGATTTTGAACGAAATCGGTCCAATAACAAAGAATTTCAATATGGCGGTCACTTTTTAAAATTTTGGCATCTATTTCCTCTTTCTTGACCCAAGGGAAGCCTAAATATCGATTTTGAACGAAATCGGTCCAATAACAAAGAATTTCAATATGGCGGTCACTTTTTATAATTTTGCCAATCATTTCCTCTTATTTGACCCCAGGGAAGCCCAAATATCGATTTTGAACGAAATCGGTCCAATAACAAAGAATTTCAATATGGCGGTCACTTTTTAAAATTTTGGCATCTATTTCCTCTTTCTTGACCCAAGGGAAGCCTAAATATCGATTTTGAACGAAATCGGTCCAATAACAAAGAATTTCAATATGGCGGCGACTTTTTATAATTTTGCCAATCATTTTCTCTTATTTGACCCCAGGGAAGCCCAAATATCGATTTTGAACGAAATCGGTCCAATAAAAAAGAATTTCAATGTGGCGGTCACTTTTAATAATTTTGCCAATCATTCCCTCTTATTTGGCCCCAGGGAAGCCCAAATATCGATTTTGAACGAAATCGGTCCAATAACAAAGAATTTCAATATGGCGGTCACTTTTTAAAATTTTGGCATCTATTTCCTCTTTCTTGACCCAAGGGAAGCCTAAATATCGATTTTGAACGAAATCGGTCCAATAACAAAGAATTTCAATATGGCGGTCACTTTTTAAAATTTTGGCATCTATTTCCTCTTTCTTGACCCAAGGGAAGCCTAAATATCGATTTTGAACGAAATCGGTCGAATAACAACGAATTTCAATATGGCGGCCACTTTTTAAAATTTTGCCATCTATTTCCTCTTTCTTGACCCAAGGGAAGCCTAAATATCGATTTTGAACGAAATCGGTCGAATAACAAAGAATTTCAATACGGCGGCCACTTTTTAAAATTTTGCCATCTATTTCCTCTTTCTTGACCCAAGGGAAGCCTAAATATCGATTTTGAACGAAATCGGTCGAATAACAAAGAATTTCAATATGGCGGCCACTTTTTAAAATTTTGCCATCTATTTCCTCTTTCTTGACCCAAGGGAAGCTTAAATATCGATTTTGAACGAAATCGGTCCAATAACAAAGAATTTCAATATGGCGGTCACTTTTTAAAATTTTGGCATCTATTTCCTCTTTCTTGACCCAAGGGAAGCCTAAATATCGATTTTGAACGAAATCGGTCCAATAACAAAGAATTTCAATATGGCGGTCACTTTTTAAAATTTTGGCATCTATTTCCTCTTTCTTGACCCAAGGGAAGCCTAAATATCGATTTTGAACGAAATCGGTCGAATAACAAAGAATTTCAATATGGCGGCCACTTTTTAAAATTTTGCCATCTATTTCCTCTTTCTTGACCCAAGGGAAGCCTAAATATCGATTTTGAACGAAATCGGTCGAATAACAAAGAATTTCAATATGGCGGCCACTTTTTAAAATTTTGCCATCTATTTCCTCTTTCTTGACCCAAGGGAAGCTTAAATATCGATTTTGAACGAAATCGGTCCAATAACAAAGAATTTCAATATGGCGGTCACTTTTTAAAATTTTGGCATCTATTTCCTCTTTCTTGACCCAAGGGAAGCCTAAATATCGATTTTGAACGAAATCGGTCCAATAACAAAGAATTTCAATATGGCAGTCACTTTTTATAATTTTGCCAATCATTTCCTCTTATTTGACCCCAGGGAAGCCCAAATATCGATTTTGAACGAAATCGGTCCAATAACAAAGAATTTCAATATGGCGGTCACTTTTTAAAATTTTGGCATCTATTTCCTCTTTCTTGACCCAAGGGAAGCCTAAATATCGATTTTGAACGAAATCGGTCCAATAACAAAGAATTTCAATATGGCGGTCACTTTTTAAAATTTTGGCATCTATTTCCTCTTTCTTGACCCAAGGGAAGCCTAAATATCGATTTTGAACGAAATCGGTCGAATAACAAAGAATTTCAATATGGCGGCCACTTTTTAAAATTTTGCCATCTATTTCCTCTTTCTTGACCCAAGGGAAGCCTAAATATCGATTTTGAACGAAATCGGTCGAATAACAAAGAATTTCAATATGGCGGCCACTTTTTAAAATTTTGCCATCTATTTCCTCTTTCTTGACCCAAGGGAAGCCTAAATATCGATTTTGAACGAAATCGGTCCAATAACAAAGAATTTCAATATGGCGGCGACTTTTTATAATTTTGCCAATCATTTTCTCTTATTTGAGCCCAGGGAAGCCCAAATATCGATTTTGAACGAAATCGGTCCAATAACAAAGAATTTCAATATGGCGGTCACTTTTTATAATTTTGCCAATCACTTCCTCTTATTTGACCCCAGGGAAGCCCAAATATCGATTTTGAACGAAATCGGTCCAATAACAAATAATTTCAATATGGCGGTCACTTTTTAAAATTTTGGCATCTATTTCCTCTTTCTTGACCCAAGGGAAGCCTAAATATCGATTTTGAACGAAATCGGTCCAATAACAAAGAATTTCAATATGGCGGCGACTTTTTATAATTTTGCAAATCATTTCCTCTTATTTGAGCCCAGGGAAGCCCAAATATCGATTTTGAACGAAATCGGTCCAATAACAAAGAATTTCAACATGGCGGAAAAGTGGCACCTGTGTTTGCATACATACTTGAGATAAAAACTAATTCCATCGATATATCGATACTTTTTGGCACTTCATGCATTTCCCTAGTTGCCGATGACGCTTTCGCACGCGTAAGGATCCTTACGGATCCGTAAGGATCCTTTCGGATCCGTTCGCGTCCGTAAGGATCCGTTCGCATCCTTACGGATCCGTAAGGATGCGAAAGGATCCTTTCGCATGCGAAACGTGAGCTACACTTGTAAGGATTTTAGGCACTTTTAGGTACAAAAAATGCGAAAGCCGAATCGATGCGAAAAGCCGAATTGATCCGTTCACGTTTCTATGGAATTTGACAGTTTTGTATGGGCGAAATCCGAAACGATCCTCACAGGTGTGGTTCCACCCTTATTCGAAAGAGAATGTTTGCGAATAACTATGAAGATTTAGAAAATATCGATTGTGTATTGATATTTTAAGTAATAGGTATCAAGCATAGACTACATCGTTGAACTCGAGGCCCCAACTCCTGCTGCTGCTGGAGCCTCGCCTCGCCTGGGCCTCGAGTGGGTGCTGTGCTGGGTGCTGTACTCTTAAGCTGTGGGAATTTAGGAATTGTTGGTAGTGAATTCATATTGTAAATATCAAGTACCTTTAGACTGCACCATTGCACTCTGACACTGCAGAGTATTGCACTCCTAGACCACAAAAAACTTAAAATAAAAACAATTTTCAAAAACCAAATTTCAAACACCTCTATAAATTATATAATTATAATTTCGGCTTGTTACATTCAATACAAAGCTGCAAGTTTAATTATCGCGAGCGAAGCGAGCGCGAAAATTTTTACAACTTCACTATAGTATTATGTAGATTGTAGTCCATATCTCATACTTGATACGTATTACACCAAGGTGTAACGCAAATTTTCGCGAGCGAAGCGAGCGCGAAAATTTTACTACTGCACTATACTATTATGTAGATTGTAGTCCATACTTGATGCTTACCATAACAAGGAACATAAACAAAAACTCTCGCGAGCAAAGCGAGCGCGAAAATTTTACGAATGCACTACTCCACTAGTATATTTATAGTAGTAGGTAAGTACCTACAATAGCAATTAAAAACCCATTCGACCAAAATTTTCGGCGAAATTTTTTAGGACTGCACTACTCTATCTGTTGTCCATACTAATAATTATTATTGATATCTACAGAAGCAATCCATAAAATCCACATTTTTGCGAGCGAAGCGAGCTCGAAATTTTTTCGAATGGACTGCTCTACTACGTAGTCCATAATTACTTGGTACTTATATAATCAGTTCACAATTCGTAAATACATACCTACGCACAAATTAGGTGAGCATTACCTAGCAGCATCAGGATTGAGGAGCCGTGTCCTCTTTTATGGCTCCATTACGCTATTATGTATTCGATATTTGGCACATTCATCCCCTATACCATGGGAACCTTATTGTTTATAATATATAATATTTTATAATATATAATTCTTAAAGAACCTAGAACTTAAATAAGTTTTCATCGGTTTAAAGCAAAAAAACAAACAATAAGAAAAATATTGGTGGCCTATATTTTTTATTGATATAATCAAGGTACATTAAGATATGTATTTAATGTTTGTTAAATTATTTTCAAAACGAGCAGATTACGCATGGTATGTGTATAGGACGATCAGCTAGCGCCCCCTAGGTTCCTGCGCCCGGGTGCCACGCACCCCTTGCACCCCCGGGTAAAGACGGCCCTGCTTTTGGCACTTCCTGCATCCTTATATTATTAGTTCCAGAGACACTCATATGTCAAATGTGGCGCTTCAAATTGATCCATAATTTAAGCTGTCATTTGTATAGGGACATCCAGTCCAGTGATAATCAAAGATTAATTTTATAGAGGCCATTTGGGTGTGGTCTATTATTTAATATATACCTAATACAATACCTAATACAATTACAAAGGGGTAATGCTGCCAGCATCTTGGGTACCATGCCACACTGCAGTGATTTCGATGGAGTTTAAGATTTTATTTAATTTTTATTTTAGTTTTAAGTCTATTATTTAAATTGATTTTTCTATTTTCAATGATGGTTTTCTACGCTCTTGCTTTGTGTTGAAGTCACAAGAAGCATGCTAACAGGACGTCTTCCCTTTTTATTTATGTTGAACAAATAGCGTACACGCACTGCAGATGCTGCATATAACATAGCCGTATACGGCTAGCGGCTCGCGAGATTTTATCGAAAGAAGTTACTGTGCTCACTGAATATTCTATCAAGTTGTTGACGAATGACGCTAACGACGTACAAGCTCTACAACATCAGCATACAACGATCAAGCATACAAGTAAGTAATCGGTATTTTTCATAGCTGTTAGGGGTCGTGTGTGTTGTTTATCAATCCCTACTATCGTATTTTACTAGCTGTGTACCCGGCATGCGTTGCAACACTACGATAAATTATATTAATATTAATATACCTACCTATTATCACACGAGTAAATTAGCAAGCTGAAGTGGCAGTGGGCAGGTCATATCTGTCGCAGAACCGATGGCCGATGGGGCAGACGTGTTCTGGAGTGGAGACCGCGTACCGGCAATAGTGTAGGACGCCCTCCAGCTCGCTGGACCGATGACCTAGAATGATGGCGGGAAGCGGCTGGATGAGGAAAGCGGAGGACCGTGTTTGGTGGCGCGCTCTCGGAAAGGCCTATATGTCCAGCAGTGGATGAATACAGGCCGATGGATTGGATTGGATTGGATACCTACTATAGATTGCTTAGGCCAGGAACCCTCGCGGGCGTCCCCGGATACCTTTCATCACAATCTGATCTGGTTTCGGAACGCATGGAGGACAAACATACAAACTTGAAAAATTGATTTTTATTTATGTATATAGATAAAATATAAACGCGAAAGTTTGTGAGGATGAATAGATGGATGAATGTTGGTTACTCTTTCACGCAGAAACTACTGGACGGATTTTGATGAAACTTTACAATGTTTAATATAGCTAATAAATCAGAATAGGAATTTTTATCTTATCATTAGGTATAGTCTTAAACTTAATATATAAAAAAAAATTATCTTGTGGGCAGCCCAAGCAAAGCTTATGATTAGGTAATTCTAATTTTATAATAACCTACTTACTTACCGTCTTAGCAAAAACCGGGATGTGTCAAGTTGGTTACCCATCCAAATTACCAGTTTGAGAAAACGATGTTAGCACTGTCGCAACTAGGAGTCTCTCAAGATGAACATAGGTATGTATTGGAGAAATAATGAGTGGTGTCTCACGATGATCGTGATTACTGAACGTCAGTGGGTTTGTAATCGCAGATGAGTTACTTTAATCATGTAGAGTCGGATTTATTTACCAACCTTCATTGAATTATAAAGTTGACACCTAAATCTTTCCTGTAGAAGTATTTTAAGGTAAGCACTCTGTTCTATTTTAATCTCAAAAATCCCGCTGTTTTTTTTTTCAAAAAAATGTGTCTAAATGCCCGAGACACATGCCCGTTTTCACCAAATATAGGTACTTTCATTCGTAGGTAACCCCTAAATACAATCCCTTGCCTAATGTAATTTTCACCATTCGGTGTTCCCTAGGTCCGTGAAAATGAAATTGACAGAAAGCGTCACCTAACTTAGTTTATATAACCTGTTATATAAAAGTTAGGGAACGTTGGTGAAAACGCGCATTAGGTAATACCTTTTTATGTGATAACCTAGTGAGTATAGTGACCTCTATTTGGGGGGGTCCGAAGTTCGATACCGGGCACGTATCTCTGACTGATCTCCGAAGACGGAGATATGAGCGTTTTAAACAATTAAAGTTCAAGCAGTTCAAAATGCTCGTGAATGGGTGCAACCGGCGGGAATGGGGCTGCTTTCTGTCTGCTCGTCTTAACATGTGTTGAATTGTAATACGTTTTTTTGGAACTTCCCCTCATTGTGGAAATATTCTATTCTATTTTAACAAAGTTGCATGGGTTAAATCGGCTTGGCATCCAGCTGTCCACAAGATAGTATAAAAATCTTATTAAAATGTAGATAATAACTACTTACATACTTAATAATATTGTAAAATGATTATTTTGAAAAGAGCAACTGTTGAGTTTCTTTCTGGCTCTTCTCAGCAGAATCCGCTTTCCGAACCGATGCAGGTGGTAGAGTCATGTCATGACGTGTCATAAGAGCCACAGGTTGGCCTACGTGAAATAAATAATTTTGAATTAAATATCGCTTGCTTTAGCAGTGGAGGAAACTTGCATGCCTGAGAGTTTTCCATGATGTGGTCAAAAGTTTGTTAAGTCTGCCAATCCGCACTTAGCCAGCTTTGTGGACTATGGCCTAAACCCTTTTCTTTCTAAGAGGAGACCTGTGCCTGTGCGGTGTGCGCGTGCCTAGTAGCACGCCGGTGATGGGTTAATATATTTCTACTTGTTTGGAACTATATTTACCTAGAAATTATAAAACTTATTTCTAGGCATAGTTCCACTTGCCGCACTTGCCTATATGACGTACTACATAGGTAAGTGCAACATTCCATATCTATTCCTTAATTTCTTTACAAAATTGTCATTAGGAACCTAGTTATGTCACAATTTTATGTTCACGATGTATGTTAAACGATTGTCGAGCTTCTTACTATAGTAATACCACAGTATTTTATACAAAAGGAATACCAACTAACTCGTAAGTGAGACGTAAAACTATCTGACGAAATGCTCTCAAGTTGCTGGAATTTGATGAAGTGATACTAAGCGATATTATAATTATAACGTGTCATTTTCTAAGCTAGATTATCATGATTACCTACCTGATATACCTACGTAGGTATGGTAATCCTATGTACCTAGACCTAGTACCTACGTAGTGTTACCTACTTATTATAATTTGAAATTCCCATCAGTCGCTCTTGTGTGAATGCTTGCAGAGATTTTGTTTTGCAATCTTCATTTGATCTTAGTCTGAGTCTTATTTTGTGCTCCTCGTAGGTATTTTCCAATTCGTAGAAATACTATTTATTGTACCAATTAGCTGATGCAGACAAGCACATATGATAGTCAGTACTACACATAAAAATAATAAACACATACTTAATACTTTTGGATTGATTTTTCTAGTCGAATATTTGTGAATTCTTTTTATTAAAATGTTACGATAAAACTTACAGCTAAACTAATCTACTTACTATACAAATGACAAATCATGCCCGCGTGGAATGGTGCCAAGAATACATTCAATCATTTCAAAAGGTTCCGTACAAGTTGGGCCCAATTTTATCCATCTCCTTTTATCAGTGATCGGTAGATGCGTTTCCAATATTGCATGTCACGTGACTAGACATCTCACCTATGACATGCGGCGATAGGTAGGAAATCTATTATTAAGGTATCATTTGCGCGTTGTATAATAACAAAATATTTGTGCAGTCATTGATTATATTTATAGTTCTCAAAGGTGTGTGAAGTCTGCCAATTTGCATTGGGCCAGCGTGGTGGACTATGACCTAAAACCCTTCTCTGAGAGACCTGTGGCCCACTGCTCATTAATGAGCCGTTGATGGGTTAATGATGATGATGATGATGAATGATTATATTGCACACTTTAGTTGCACGTGCAGCTAAGTGTTTACTGTTTAAACAGCCCGCGGGAACCCATTGTTTTTTCAGGATGAAAGTAACCGAGGTATGTCACTTTTCAGATTCTCAACTAGGTATATACCTCTAGCATTGTTCTCTTTCGGCGTGATAGAAGGACAAACCAACAAACGCATTTTTGCAACCTTATTAATAGGTATTTAAATACGTGCGTTCAGCGTACGTTTGTTAGTTAAATTATTATTGGATTCTCGATTTGTCTTTCAACCACGCACGCCACAACAGAGCTACGGATCGACATGATTTTTGGGTGGATATAGTTAAGAACCTGGAGAGCACAAAAGTAGCCTTATTTTTATTTCTTTACAAAGAAAACAATCTCCCTGTGGACGAAGTCGTGGGCAAAAGCTAGTTTATTACTCAGTAAGAATAAAAACAATCACTAAAAATGGAAACAATATATTTGACTGATGCACAAAGCATAATCAATTTTCCCAGGCAAGTTAACGTTTGTATCATAAGCCATAATAACACCATCATCGAACTATAAGCACTTAGAACAGAAGCTTGTAACAAAGTTCCGCAAACTTAGGGTAAGATCTATAGATGGCACTCTCACTCAGCTCAAACTCAAGACTGAGTTAAAACAAGACAGATTTATGTTGGGACATATTTGTGTCTCATAATAACTCTACCTTGAGTCTTAAGCAGAGCCAGAATACTATAATAATAGATCTATAGATCTCAGCCGTAGACTCAACTCATGTAATTATGTCCTGGCACTGGTACTGATTACGTTTGTGATGGTTATTGTGATGAATAACCATCACCCTTTCGCAGCACAGTACGTCATTTTTTAATAATTTTCTGCGAGCTCGTCGTACTAACGCGACCATACTGCGTTGTCGGCCTTTATAGGCTTATTACTAAAATAATTTAATATAAAAAAAATATTTTTAAAAAACTGACTTCAAACTCCCGCGCCACTATACAAAGTATATAATTTATAGTTGATATTTTAAAAACCACTCGACCGATTTCGATAACATTTATATGGGACTACCTAGGGAGTATACCCTTTCAAACAAAAAAAGAATTTTCCAAATCGCTTCAGGCGTCTTCGAGTAATCGGTGGACATACATAAAAAAGAAAGATTCCGACGAATTGATAACCTCCTCCTTTTTCGTCGGTTAAAAGTTGCTTATCACCGTGTAACGGTGTACTACGAGCAGGTTGGTAAAGAAACCACTTATTGCTTCATGTCGAAGAGTCGAATAATAATTTAATGGAAATGCACTCTCAATTTATACAAACAGGCTTAAAACTAATCACCAATAAAAAACAAGATTAAAATATTTACAATTTTCGTCCACCAATCAGAACGCTTACATAAAATCAATTAGGGCGTTCGCGCTTCCAGGAAAATCTATTTTTAGACACAGATCTTGTTTCGTAGAACTTGCATTCCTTAGCCATGACGTAATCCTACATATCTCGGCGCGCGAGGGGCGCGACGCGCGGGGAGGCGACGCCGGCCGCGCACGCCAGTTGCTATCGGCGGCCGGCGCGAGTCGCGATGTTAGTCCAGCTTCGACCGCCACCAGCGGCGCGCGCGCACCTCGCCGCTCCGCTCGTTCAAAGTGAAAATTCCCGCGAAGTTTTTTTCGTAAGATGGCGCCAACTTGAAGAATTTTTCCTGGTGACTTCTTCTCAGGTGAGTTTTCTTTCAGTGTCATCGATGATCACACAAATGTGCAGATTGGTTCATTGAGGAGCCTTTTTCGAGGCTAAATTTTCCTTTTTTCCGAAATGAACTCTGCTTGCTCCCGTTCACGAAGAAACGACATCTTCTTTACGTTCACCCGTGAGCTCTTGTCTTTTTCAGGGCAACCTCACACCTTCCATATCCAGGGTGTTCGTATAGAAACAAGCGATGTCGATAAAAAGTTATTTACATACAATCTGTGTTTTATTTCTCTCCTTTAATAAAGTGAATTCCTTGTGTACTTATTTCTCTCTTATTCCTTTCCTTGCTCCCGGTACTTGAGGTAGATCCCCGGTAATATTAATGGGGATCGGTAACATGGTAACTGTCCTGGTATTTGTAAAAAAGGTAAATAAATAGGTAATAGGTAAACAGGTATTTGGAAAAGGTATGTATAAGGTATGTTTTAAACAAAAGGTATTTTTGGCGGGAAATGGTGAGCTGCGGATGACGTCAGCGTAAGTATCGTAAGTATTATTACCTATATGTGCTAGGTAGGCACAGTATCCCCCATCAAGCGAAGCGTACATTTTTTTTTCACGATGCGTCCGCTTCTCGTGGTGATGTAAGGTGTAGGTACACTCGCTTGAGCCGGGTTCATTGAGCCGGTCGTTGCCTTCGTACTTTGTGTTCCGCTGGTAACTGGGTCATGGTTCACTGAACTCGAGCTCTTGCTTTTTAATGTAGTATTCTTGTCGCTTGCGCTTGAGTCTTCTTCGTTTAGTATGTAGGCAGGCTTGAGTCTATCCAATGATATCACAGTTGTTCGTAGGGGTAACTGTATCTTGAAATATTTTTCGTGGCGCTTCAAAACTTGATAGGGTCCGTCGTACGGCGGTGTTAATGGTGGTCTGACTGTATCGTTCCGTACGAAAACGTGCGTGCATGTAGCTAGGTCCTTGTGCACGAATGTAGGTCTTGATGATGTCATCGCGCGTTGTGTAGGTATTAAGGAGTTCATTGTTTCACTGAGGCGTCGTACGTAGTCCGCATCTTCAATATTCGACTTTGTAGGTACGAAGAAATCAGATGGTATTCGTAGTGCTGCGCCGTAGGTCATCAATGCAGGGCTGAGATTATCTTCTTCACGCAGCGCGGTACGTAGACCCAGTAGCACAGTGGGTAACTCTTCTGTCCAGGTAGTCGATGCGCCTCTTGCCATGAGTGCTGCTTTTAGTGTGCGATGTAGTCGTTCGACCTTGCCGTTTGCCTGCGCGTGGTAACTGGTTGTACGTATTCTTGATATTCCCCATTTCTTCAGTAGCGTGTTGAATAGCCTCGATTCAAAGCTCTGGGCTCGGTCACTTGTGAGGCGGTCTGGAACGCCAAACCTGATGATCCAATTCTCATAGAGAACCTTCGCTAAACTTTCTGCGGTGATCTCTTGAACCGGTACAGCTTCAGGCCATCTGGTGCATCTGTCTATTATGGTGACACAGTACTTGCAGTCGTTGGATAATCGTAGCGGACCCACGACGTCTATGTGTATATGCTCGAAACGTTGAGAAGGTGGAAATTCCGCCAGGGGAGTGACGACGTGGCGATGCACCTTGCTGCGTTGACAGTTGATGCAAGCTTTTGCCCATGTTGCTACTTCTTTGTTCATGGCTGGCCAGAAGAACTTCGATGCTACTTGTTTCCGGGTCGATCGTACTCCAGGGTGGCATAGACCGTGTTGCGCTTTAAATGCAGCAAAGCGGTATGCTTTAGGTAGGTACGGCCGGGGCGATGCAGTGGATAGCTCGCACGTGATTGGTCGATCGAGTCCGGGAAGAGTTATTTCGGCAAACTTCAAGTTAGGTTTTTTCTTCAAATTCTCCAATTCTTCATCGTTGCACTGGTCTATTGCAAGTTGATTGTAGTCTAAGATGCTTGGGCTCTGGATGTCTTCGATGCGTGATAGGGCGTCGGCAACTGGATTTTCTTCACCTTTGATGTATTTGATTCTCGAACAAAACTGTGATACGAAATGTAACTGTCGCTCGCGTCTAGGCGTGTCGCTACTGCTCGCTGGCCTACTGAGTGCGAAAGAGAGAGGCTTATGATCGGTGAGTATCGTGACTTCGCATCCCTCGATCAATCTCCTGAAGTGCTTTACAGCTGTGTACATAGCTAATAATTCGCGATCGTACACACTGTAGCGACGTTGCGTGGGACTCATTGTTTTCGAGAAAAATGCCAATGGTTTCCAGTGGTTCTCAACCTTCTGTTGAAGTACTGCACCCAAACTGTGATCAGAGGCATCTGTCATGATAGCGAGTTCGCAGCCAGGAACAGGGTAGCTTAGCGTTGTTGCTTCGGTGATGCTTTGACGGCATTTTTCGAAGGCTTCGTTAGCTTCTGGTGTCCATTCTATTGGCGTTTTGTCATTCTTTTTCTTGTTGTGAAGAAACTTGTTGAGTTCGTGTTGATGTTCGGCTTGATGTGGTAGGCAGTCTCGGTAGAAATTAATCATGCCTAGGAATCGACGTAACTCGACGACAGTCTTCGGTTTCGGATACGTAGATATTGATTCGATGCGTTCCTTCGTAGGTTTTATTCCGCTGGCGGAGACTTCGTAGCCTAGGAAGTTGATCGTTTCTACTCCGAATTGACATTTGTCGACGTTGAGTGTGACGCCGTATTTGTCGAGTCGTTCTAGGACTTGATGGAGAAGCTTCTGATGTTTTTCTTCGTCTTCGGAAAATAATAGAATGTCGTCAACAAAACAAAAGCAGTCTTCTATGCCTCGGAGAACTTGATGCATGAATCGTTGAAATGTTTGACTGGCATTTCGAAGCCCGAAATTTAAACATGTGAACTCATATAAACCGAACGGAGTGATCAACGCTGATTTTTGCGCGTCTTCTTTGCTCGCCATAGGTATCCAGTAGTATGCCATCTTGAGATCAAGTTTTGAAAATATTTTCTTGTTGTTGAGTGAGTACGTGAAATCTTGAATTCGCGGAATAGGATAGCGATCCGGTTGCGTCACTGAGTTTAATCTTCGGTAGTCGCCGCACACGCGAAGTCCGCCGTCTTTCTTCTTAACGACATGTAGAGGACTGGCCCATGGACTTTTCGATGGTCTGCAGATGCCAAGTTCCACCATCCGTTCAAATTCGGCTTTTGCGGCTTTGTATTTATCGGGCGGTAGAGGGCGGGCGCGAGCGGAAAGCGGAGGACCTGTTGTTTCTATGTGATGTACGACGTCGTGCTTGGCTGGTTGCTTCAAAGACATGGGTCGCAGTACGCCAGGATATTGCTTCAAGATGTCGTGGTACTGCTGATCGGAACTCACGATGCGAATGGACTCAGCTTTTGTCGATATTTGTATGGCGTCGATGGTGAGTTTGGTTTCGTCGTCAATCAGTTTCTTCTTGTGAAGGTCCACTAGGAGCTTGTAATGACGAAGAAAGTCTGCCCCCAGTATGGATGTCTTCACATCAGCGATGATGAATGTCCATGTGAAACAGCGCCGTAGTCCTAGGTTAAGCTTGATAGTTCTCTCTCCGTAGGTATTTATAGGTGAGTTGTTCGCCGCGTAGAGCTTGTAGGTATTTGCGACCTTTTTCTTCATTTTTGATGTTGCGGCCAAAACAGATATGTCCGCGCCAGTGTCCACGAGGAAACGTTCGTGTGTGTCGCGATCATGAACACAAAGGCGGTTGCTGTTCTTGGGAACACCGACGTCCGCCACCGTCGGTGTTGATGTTAGTTTTCCGACGTCTTGTTACGTTGAGCGCACGGTGACTCGCAGCGTCTTGCGTTCTTCCCAAACTTGTGATGGTATCGGCATAACCACGTAGGGTCGCCAGGCTTCACACGTGCTGATGATGATCTTGACTGAGAACGTGAACGGTAGCGTCCTTGGAATGGTCGACGAGGTGTTTGGCGCGTGGACTCCCGTGCTCGCAGTTCCGCTACTTCTAGCGTTAGTTTTTCAAGCTTTGACAATATTTCTGCATATGCTGGCTGGTTAGACGGTGTTGCTGGAGGGGTTGGGTGTGAAATTGCTGCTACGGTGTTTCCGGACGTACTCCCAGCGTACTCCATCATCCTGTCTGCCATCGCTGCGAGGGTATCGAGCGAGGACTCTTTGTTGACGGAGAGCACGCAGCGGCAGTGGGCTGGTATGTGATTTAGCCATTCAATCTTCAGACCCTCTTCTGTGATAAGTCCGTTGTTAAGTTCTCGCATTTTTCGGAGCAGCACACTGGGTTTCTGGTCCCCGATGTCTAGGCCGCTGATGAGCTTTTGAAAATTCTCGACTTCTGATTTTTCGTATACGGTGAGCAGCCGGTTCTTGACAGCTTCGTATTTTCCGGTTGCCGGTGGACTGTACAGAAGATCGGTGATGTGCTGTAGATCTGCCGGTTCCAGCTTCGACAGGACGTATCGGTACTTTTGGTCATCTGAAGTCTTGAGAGGATCGACGACTGCTTCAAACTGGACGAACCACGCTCTTGGAACGGTGCGCCAGAACGGAAGGAGCCTCGACTGGACAGAAATTGCTGCCAGGTCGGAGAGCTTGGATTCCGTGGCGATTTTCACGTCGGTGGCTTCTTTTTCGGCCATAGTTTCAGGCTTCTTGATTATTCTTCTTTTTTCCAGCGTCGGTGGTCACCACTGTAACGGTGTACTACGAGCAGGTTGGTAAAGAAACCACTTATTGCTTCATGTCGAAGAGTCGAATAATAATTTAATGGAAATGCACTCTCAATTTATACAAACAGGCTTAAAACTAATCACCAATAAAAAACAAGATTAAAATATTTACAATTTTCGTCCACCAATCAGAACGCTTACATAAAATCAATTAGGGCGTTCGCGCTTCCAGGAAAATCTATTTTTAGACACAGATCTTGTTTCGTAGAACTTGCATTCCTTAGCCATGACGTAATCCTACATATCTCGGCGCGCGAGGGGCGCGACGCGCGGGGAGGCGACGCCGGCCGCGCACGCCAGTTGCTATCGGCGGCCGGCGCGAGTCGCGATGTTAGTCCAGCTTCGACCGCCACCAGCGGCGCGCGCGCACCTCGCCGCTCCGCTCGTTCAAAGTGAAAATTCCCGCGAAGTTTTTTTCGTAAGATGGCGCCAACTTGAAGAATTTTTCCTGGTGACTTCTTCTCAGGTGAGTTTTCTTTCAGTGTCATCGATGATCACACAAATGTGCAGATTGGTTCATTGAGGAGCCTTTTTCGAGGCTAAATTTTCCTTTTTTCCGAAATGAACTCTGCTTGCTCCCGTTCACGAAGAAACGACATCTTCTTTACGTTCACCCGTGAGCTCTTGTCTTTTTCAGGGCAACCTCACACCTTCCATATCCAGGGTGTTCGTATAGAAACAAGCGATGTCGATAAAAAGTTATTTACATACAATCTGTGTTTTATTTCTCTCCTTTAATAAAGTGAATTCCTTGTGTACTTATTTCTCTCTTATTCCTTTCCTTGCTCCCGGTACTTGAGGTAGATCCCCGGTAATATTAATGGGGATCGGTAACATGGTAACTGTCCTGGTATTTGTAAAAAAGGTAAATAAATAGGTAATAGGTAAACAGGTATTTGGAAAAGGTATGTATAAGGTATGTTTTAAACAAAAGGTATTTTTGGCGGGAAATGGTGAGCTGCGGATGACGTCAGCGTAAGTATCGTAAGTATTATTACCTATATGTGCTAGGTAGGCACAACCGCGTCGACTATTGCGCTTCTAAGCGTTATAGAAAATAGAAAATAGAAATATTTTTTTATCCAAATAAACTTTTACAAGTGCTTCTGAATGGTCGATGAATCTACCACTCGTTCGGAATGCCCTTCCTGCCGAGAAGAACCAGCAAGAAACTCGGCGGTTGCTCTTTTCAAAACACCATTTATGTACCTAAGTTTAATGTAAAGTGAGCACCCAAAAGCTTAGTTATAGCGACACTGGCTTCCAAATAGATTGTTGTACAAACCGTGCGAGCGGAAATTTGACGAAAAAAATTGATATTGAAGCTGACATCGATCCATTGTTCAATTGTTTGAGCCTTAATTTTAGTCAAATGCGGAATTTCATGCGAGGTGTCGAAATATTCCCTGCACTTGGTAATATGTAATTATATCCTATTGTGGAATTTAATAACAAGCCTTATAGAGTTACCGTTGTAATATTCCTTTAACACCTAGGTAATGAAATATTTTTGCTTTATATTAAGTAAATAATATTAAATTAGTACAATATTAATTTAGTCTAGCCTGCAGGCCTAGCATGCACGTCGTAGTGATATCTCGCGAAGAGAGAAAGATATTGTCGATGTAGACTAATTTCTCGTTTACTCTTTTAAACTTCAAAGTTCGAGAAAATGACGTCGCCACTCGCCATGTTAGAGTTCGTAGAGAAAAATAGAGAAAATAATTTTGTCTCTACTTTTGACGTAACGAGACGAATCATGGTGTGCAACCATGTTAGTTTCGATAGAGATATAGAGATAATACGAGAAAAGGGGTAGACAAAATTTCTTGCACGTACTTGCTAGGCCTTCTGGTTGTAAAAACATACTAATTCATTGTAGAAGAAAACAAGATGACAAAAACCGTCATGACTAACAAATCACAAAGTTTAATTTTACGGCCAAAATATTAGTAACGGCAGTAACCTAGTGCTTGTATTTAACATCTAGATTCTAGGTTATTATCAGTGACTCAGTAAGTTACTTCATAGGTCTAAATTAAATCACTGGTGAATATTTAGTTACTTTAATTTATGGTTTAGATAGTACCCTTTTAGTTTGCAGAATGAATTAACTTTTACGGTAATTATTTAAACATAACAGTCTAGCAGGAGAGGGTTCTATCTTCTAACTTCAAAATAGTACCTACCGTATATTATAGGTACCTAATATAATTAATTAAACGTCTATATCGTGTCTATATCTACGTGCTCGGAGTATCCCTGCGAGATCAAATCATAAATGAGGAGATCCGTAAGAGAACCAAAGTCACCGACAATAGATCAGCGAGTCGCGAAACTGAAGTGGAAATGGGCGGGGCACATATTTCGAAGTATTTCGAAGAGCTGATGGTCGTTGGGGTCCCAAGGTGCTGGAGTGGCGACCCCGCACCGGGAAGCTCAGTGTTGTCAGTCAGACCCCCCCACTGGGTGGACCGACGATATCAAACGAGAGCCACTGGATTCAGTCGGCGCAAGACCGAGGCCTGTGGAAGTCCATGAAAGAGACCTTTGTCCAGCAGTGGACGTCTATAGGTTGACAAAGAAGAAACGTCTATAATTAACACTCTATAATTAATCTTTAACTAACAAGGGACAGGCTGCTGTCATATTTTTTTGGACCTACTTGATTGACGCCATTTTGGCGCTGTAGACAGTAACGAGTGTCCGAGGAACTAAAATTAGTGAGGGCGCTAATTGACAACTGATAGTTGATACTTTTTGGCACTTCCTGCATCCCTATATTATTAGTTCCAGAGACACTCGTATGTCAAATGTGGCGCTTCAAATTAATCCATAATTTAAGCTGTCATTTGTATAGGGACATCCAGTCCAGTGTTAATCATAAAGAGGTCAGTGACCTAAACTGATGGATCTCTCTCTCTCTCTGTCGAGACTCGAGATTTGAGACGAAATATTTCTTGAGTGTCTCATTTTATCAGTATCATCATAATTAATATCTTAGAGGTCATTATGTAGGTTTCTACACATAATGTAAATTTATATTTCTAATACACATAAGTTTAAGTAGGTACATAATTATGCGATATACATAAAGTTCACGTGTGCATTTGACAGTTTTACACGACTTCGTGACCTCTAGTCGCGTGACCTCAGACAAACTGGAATATGGATAAGCCTTGGGCACACCAACACTATTTGCTATACACTGCTATAAAATTCATCTACCTACTGGTTTGATGTACCTACTTCGTACCTTAATGGAGAGTTTTTCGAACTATATTAAGACGTACTTTGGAAGTATATTATGAATTGATAGTCGGTGGGGTCCCAAGACGCTGGAGTGGCGATCTTGTACCGGGAAGCACAGTGTTGGCAGACCCCCCGGCCCCAACTAGGTTGTCCGACGACATCAGATGTGTCGCAGGGAGCCGCTGGACACAGGCATCGCAAGACCGAGGCATTAAAGTCCATGCAAGAGATCATTGTTCACCAGTGGACATCTATGTAGAAGAAAAATTACCAGCTTCGCATTTGGGATCCAAACCAAATCTTGCTCGCGGTGTGGCGGACAAAACAACCTTTTTATTACTTACCTAAGTTATTTCTGCTGTTGCGTTAATTTCGCAATCTATTAGTGGCTTGGTTATTGGCCGAAAATAAAGTTGGTAATTTTTCCATATATGAATATCCATTTTGAACAAGGTATGTGTTCGGGTCAGTGCGTGTCACCGAACACTGCGTACTCAGCAGTTTACGCAACTGCTTCATGCTCGTGAGGGAGGGCGGTAAAGACAGTACAATTCGGTCGTCTTCGCGGGTCGTACCTGGGTCAATTTCAACAAAGTGGTTTTTTTCTATCATTTCGGTGAACTTTCGTATTATAAGTTTTTTTTTAAATTTAAGCTGTAGTATAATATTATACTTCTTGATATAGGTTATGCTCTTATGTAATGCCATAAAAATATATCCTATTTAACCTATGTAAATTCGTGTTTGAAATTTGGATGCCACCGAAATGAAAGAATGTGTCCACCGAAATATAAATGCACCGAAAACATATACAGACAGACAAAATATTACTTTTCTACTGAGCAAACGCTAACCTAAACCATAAACCTTACCTAAATTGATAATCTTTTTACTTTCACGGAGTTATGGAGTAAAATACAAAAATTTTCATCTCCTATCCCGGAGGAACCTTATTGTTTATGAGGATAAAATCTATTATCTTGTATGTTATATGTTGACCCGGAGTATCAGCTACCTACTATACCAAATTGTATTTAAAACCGTTGGGTAGTTTTCACGTAATGCGCGCACAGACAGTCAGACAGACAGACTAAAATTAAAAAAAAATTGTTTTACAGTATCGGTAATAAAGCGTCCTCCTATTAAAATTTTCATATATATCTAATATATAAAATTCTCATGTCACGGTGTTTGTTACCAAACTCCTCCGAAACGGCTAGACCGATTTTTATGAAATTTCGTGTGCATATCATGTAGGTCTGAGAATCGGCCAACATCTATTTTTCATACCCCTAAATGATAACGGTGACACAACCCTAAATATTTTTGTTGGCGGTACGAAGTACGCTGGGTCAGCTAGTACATACTATAAAATTAAACAAATATTTTGAAAAATTCACGTGTTGATCCGGATTTTCACTGAAATGAAATAATAATCCACCGAAATGATAAAACAATCCACCGAAATGAAACTATTATACACCGAAATGATAAAAGCTCACCGAAATGAGAATTTTTATCATTTCGGTGGGTTTTTTATCACTTCGGTGGCCAGTTTAGGCCACCGAATCCACCGAAATGAAAACACCGAAATGAAAACCAAGGGTAAAAAGTAGCATAACTAAAAAAGTATTTATTATAGGATATAAGGAATACTACACAAATAGAATAGAATAGAATAGAATAGAATAGAATAGAAATATTTTTTATTCAAATAAACTTTTACAAGTGCTTTTGAATAGTCAATGAATCTACCACTGGTTCGGAATGCCTTTCCTGCCGAGTAATACCTGCCTGCCGAAATAAACATATTACCTATAGCTCATTCATTAGTATTTAATTAAATATACTAGCTCATTGCAAGACAAGTTATACCTATACACGGAAATGAAAAAAAATGTGTCGCACGTCACCGTAATGACATACAGACGTTTTTTAGGGGAACAAGCAGGCAATCGGCGCACTTCCATACACGATAAACACCTAGAGGCCACTATTACGTATGTTTTAAACGCATAAGGGGGGAGCTAGAGTTGTTCTATGCAAAAATATTCTTGATTAACTTTAAGCCACCGAAATGAAAGGAGTTTCTAGACATGCATTTTTACTTACCAGTTCTTAATCTGGGTAGATATTATTATAAAATTACTTTGTGATAATACTAACACTATTAACGATTTAAATAAAAGTAGCCATAAGCCAAAACAACCAATAGTTTTTGTTTTATGAGGGAAATTACACTGAAAAATGGCTGAGGAC
The DNA here is from genome assembly GCA_029955525.1 of Oeneis ivallda. NCBI lineage: Eukaryota > Metazoa > Arthropoda > Insecta > Lepidoptera > Nymphalidae > Oeneis > Oeneis ivallda. Next base: position 14,682,774 of record JARPMR010000022.1, read on the forward strand.
AGCCACCGAAATGAAAAATTAGGGGTATAAAATTTTTTTTTATTCCTAAACTGCAATCTTTATCGAGAAATATTTACTGGCTCCATAAAGATAACATACTCTTCTGCCTAGAAAAAAATATAAGCGCTGTACAGTAACGGTCTGCACTACCGATTTCATACATGCCGCGTAAATTTTGCTGTTGCGAAATCCACCCACCTACTCATTAATATCAATATATCAATAGCATCAGATCATAATATCATATCATAAAATATCAGAATACAGTCCATTAGCATCTATATATCAAATCTTATAATTTATCAACCTCCACAAAGAACTGCCACCCACAATAAGGTACCTAGGTAGGCCTACTTTCTAGGACGAGAGATCGTAGTTCGGAGCGAAGCACTAGATATTCGTTAGGTAAGTATATCTTTCAGTGTGCTAGCATGTTTATCGAGAGCATTGTCTAATAAATGCGCTTCACAGCTGATACCATCTGCTCAGGCGTTACACAGATCGTCTTCACGAATATGTTGCGAGTAGAGTTCACACCTCATATATTTTAACCCCAACTAGTCGTTAAGATATAATAACGTAGGATTATTATTTAATTTTTCTATAATTTTTAATACAATAGACAAATTGGTTGATTTTTTTGAAATAATATTTTCTATCGCTGATGGCCTCGTCTTTATCCGGTTGGATTTGTGTTTGTACATTCACCTCTTTAGGGATGGAATTGGTGATTATTAAATATAGGTTCATAATATGAAGTCTCAAGATCACTCAGCGGGTGATGTAGAGAGCTATTCTCGGAGTATTCCTGCGAGATCAAATAAGAAATGATCAGGAGATCCGTAGGAGAACCGAAGTCACCGATATAGCTCAGCGACTCTTGTTTTGAGAGTTTGGATATCTATCGGTTGATAAAAAAATAAAAAAGAAATAAGGGTCTTCCAAAATAAGTAAAATATAATAGTATAAAATATAATAATAATATTAATATTATATAATAATATAATATTTTACACGTCCGATTTAATCCAAGCGTCCGATTTTAGTTTTAGGTGTGATAACCACCGACATAAATAATATGTAGTTCGTCCGTCTATGGTGATAATCAATACAAATATAATTTCGATTAAAATACTATAAAAATGTGTTAAATGTTTTTGACGTCAGTTCACTATTTCAAACAATATTTTTATGCTTGTTAAAGAGTTGCTGGTGATTATTAATTATTATTGGGCGGCATCCATATTTCGACGGTTCAATCGGTTGCTCACGCTAATTGTTACTCTCTTTCGAACAAGAAACACCCTTAGGGCCGATTTCACCAACGTAAACTAAGTCTTATCCGAGCGTATGATATTTTGGCAGATTTTCAATACAGTATGTAAAAAAATTAAATTTCCTCTCGGATAAGACTTATTTTACCTTGGTGAAATCGATCCTTAGTGAAACTTAGGATATACTTAATTTTTCAAGGAATATTCCCTACCAACAAATTCTCGTAATTAATATTGAATTTCTATATTTTCTCAGGGCATGAAAGTTGAAACAAAGTAGGTCTGTACCTACTGTATTAACTTACAGGTTACCCACCTAATCAAGCAAAACACTGAATTTTGAAACTAGAGTAAGTAAATTTCTTAATACTACGTTTGATGTTCTTATATAATTTAATTGCGACTATTTAGCAATCATTATAATGATGATACCATTGTACAGTACAAGTGGTAAGTAAAATAACAAGTGAGAAAATAACTCAACAGACGCAAACAACGTGTACCTATTTATAAGTACCTATTTTTGTTTGGTTGCACAGGAGAATAGAATAGAATAGATTCAAATAAACTTTTACAGGGTGCTATTGAATCATCAAGTGAATCTACTCCTGATTCAGAAATCAGAATGCTCTTCCAACCGAGAAGAACCGAGAATAAACTCGGCGATGGCTCTTATTTTCAAAGACATACACACATCAAAAGTGTCTAGGGATCAACATATATTTTTGCAATAACTTTTCTCCTGATTGATATTAATTAAAATTTTCTTTAAGGATTCATCAAATAAAGTGTTTTGGTTTGTCACAGTAACGATAAACCAAGTCACCTTTGCATTAATAAAGAAATTTGCCATTTTCCTAATAAAGGGATTTTTGACATTTGAACCACTAACATTAAAGTTCGAAAAAAAGACTGAAATAACAGTTTTCTTTAAAATTTTATTGGGTAACTTAAACAATTAATAATCCGTGTTTCTACCGCGAACACTAACAACACAAGAACATCGGTTTGGCATACTCAAAATGAGTTCATCCAAATCACGCTGTGGAATGGCCGCCCATGTTCGTTGCAACAACAAAAAAAGGTCTTCTTGCCACTGGATACCCTCCATATTCGGCAGAGCTCTTCTCTGTAGCATATCCCATGCATGCTCAATCGGGTTCAAGTCTGGCGACTGAGCAGGCCAGGGCAGGACATTGATGTTAGCTGCGGCGAGAGTCTGTCTTACAACTCTTGCGGTGTGCGGTCGTGCATTATCATGCATTAACTGAAATAAGGGACCGATTAGCACTTGTAGAGGAACGATGACGTCTGATACAATCGTCTCAGCATAAATTTGAGCGTTGAGGTTGCCTCTGATCCAAATCAACTTAGTTCTTCCGCCGATCCAAATACCCGCCCATACCATGATGGTTCCACCACTATAAGGATGGACTTCCTGGCAGGATTTTAATCGCTGTTGGCGTCCAGGGGTTCTCCAGTGTCGTATACGTCTTGTATCCGGTCTCATACCAAAACGAGACTCATCAGAAAAGCACACGAAACGCCATTGTTCTTCTGCCCAATTTCTGTGTTCAAGAGCCCATTGATATCGAATCCTACGATTGTGCATTGCTATAGGTGGTACCCGTAGCGGTCTTCGGGAATGAAGGTTCACTTCATGCAAGCGGTTTCTGACTGTTTGGTCGCTAATTAAGTTCCCTGAAGAGTGATGAAGCCTCACGGCTAACATTATGGCGGTTATTGTTGGAGCTCTTCGAGTTAAGATTTGAATGTATCGGTCTTGTCTCCGTGTGGTGCAGCGATACCGTCCTCCATGGCGCTCAGCCACGGTACCAGTGCTTCGGTAACGTGTCCAAAGTCGACTGATAACACTCTGACTTGTATTCAGAGCTAAAGCCACAGTACGTTGCCGGGAACCAGCTTCTATCATTCCCACGGCTCTGAGCATTTCTTCCCTGCTTAAATGACGTCGCCGCTCCATAATAACGTTGGTTTTAATCAGTAGTAGGGAAACAGTAATAATGTCTTCAATGCGTTGTATGTTTTTATAGGGAAAATATTGACAGCTGATTTTCATCTTTTACTCGAATTTGATTGACAGTTCCTGATTCAAATTATGAAATGCACCAAAAAGGATCCATATAAATTTATAAAATCATAAATTTATTACAAAGCCACATCTCAATCTCAAGAAATCCGCATAAAAATGCTTGATCCCTAGACACTTTTGATGTGTGTATTATGATGCCTTACAGCCTTACAATATAATATTATATTTTAAACACTCCATTTCCACTCTAACTGGAAATGTTCACTTCCAGTTGGCCGTCATCGACCGTTACAAAATGACGTCATACTGGGTCATTTTGACGACAAAAAAATAATTATTGTATTTTTACTGTAACCACGACTGTGACGGAAGTTTTCAATTCTAGCAATGCTTTTCATGGCAATGACGTCTTGAATGTCGAAGGTAAATCGGTCCAACGGCAACGAGCCAAGAGCTGATGCACACAGAGGCATACTTGTGTAGGTACAAATCAAAGAACGGTTGTATGAAGATTGGTGTCTTCTCGGTTGTTTACTCACACAAGTGAGGGGCAAAGTTGAATGTTGCAAAGCCTGGCTCCGATTTCGCCGCTTCGCCGTGTGTAGTAGGTACTAGGGACCTAAGTGCATGTGTTCGGAGCCTCGTTACCAGCGACGCGACGCGACGTGCTGTGGCAGTGCCCAATCGAGCTAGATTTGTACACTCGTTATACCTACGTGAGCTGAAAATAGTGACGCCACTCTTTCTGTTTGTTTTGGGAACTTGTCTTTCTTTATTTGCCTGGAGCCGGTCACTTTGAAAGCCCTGACATGCGTGATGAATTTTTTTTATGTGAATTTATAGTTAATAATCAGACGAACAAAATAAGCTTGGTATGCGTTAATTTAAAAAGCTGAAAAAATGTAATTTTTTTTAAATTACATTTTAAATTAACGCATTTCAATGTTACCGGCACATTTTTCATAATTTAAAGTCGTGTACGCATCAATTCAGATTTTCGATGCGTACACGTCTCTATGAAAAATGATAGTTTTGTATGGACAACTGCGAATCGATGCGCACAGATGTGATTTTCCAGCCTCCGTAGGCTATCGAAAGTTGCTAACAAGTCTGCTAAGAACTGTCAAACCCGCATCTTGTATGACGAAAAGCGGACTTGACAGTTCTAGTAAGCAACTTTCCATTGGCTTTCCTAATGCCACTGGACTGCTTAAGATTAGAGAATACGCTAATACCACAATACTATACGCTTACAGCTTTGGCCATAGGTTAGTTTGGCAATCCAATAAATTGAAAATGTTTTATGAAAATATGGCTTATAATATTAAAAAATAAATAAATTTAATTTTCTATAAAGAGTAACTTGTCAAGTCAAAATTACTGCTACCTATACTGTTTTAAGTGGAATATGCACTGATAAAATCGAAACAGTTAAACTCCGTGGTCGCCCTAACTAAAAACGAAGTGAAGAGCTAAAATAGGTTCATGTTCATTTGGAACATCCGTCACGTGATCCTTTATAATTTATAAATAAAGCGCTTGTGATTTTGAAATTCACGACTTCCATACAGCATGCGCTAATTTATAAATAGGTGTATGAAAGTTCTATAAAGAGCCACCAACTTAGGTATCTAGGAGCCTATACACGTACTACTATCTCTTATAGCAGTATGATTTCAACATTGTTTTGACATGTCGTACCTTCAATTACAGTCAATAATGACATCTCAAAACAAACCAAAATTGAAATAACTTTTTTTTTAAATATATAGACTAGCGCTTGACTGCAATCTCACCTGATGGTAAGTGAAGATGCAGCCTAAAATGGAGCGCGCTTGCCTAGAAGATGCCTATTCACTCTTGATTTAAACTAAACCAAAACTGCTTTACTTACAAGATACGCTTATTTGGAAGGGATAGGAGAATATTAGTCAAGAAAAAAAATCGATTTATGCAAAAGATACGATCAACTTATACAAAGTTATATAGAAAGGGTGAAGGAAAAGTTCGTGAGGAAACCTGCACACCTGAGAGTTCTCCATAATGTACTCGAAGGTGTGTAAAGTCCGCCAATTCGCATTGGGCCAGCGTGGTGGACTATGGCCTATAACCCTTCTCTGAGAGGAGACCTGCGCTCAGTAGTGAGCCGTTGTTGGGTTGCTGATGATGATGATAGAAGTATTAAAGTTCTTCTTCAATCTATTTCTTCTAACTCGGCCCGGACGAAGGCACGGGTATCAACTAGTACTTCAATAAAAATTGGTTGTCTGTAAAGTCGGTTTACGGACGATAGTTTTACGTGATGACGTCATAAAGAAACAAGTCACAACCAACGCTTGGGCCGATCGTGCCTCTCTATCGCTTGTTCGGCGCTCTCGCTTGCACGCTCAGGTCAGGCGGAACGTGACACTTTTTCGTGCGTGCAGCCGGTGTTCATCGATTTATAAGACGTTATCACGTCAAAAGTAGGAGATACGATATTTGAGGTTCCGCTTTACATCACAAATGTAATCATAATTGACCATCTCGATTTAATTAAGCATCTTATCTAGATTCCTTGTTGGCATGACCCGCCCTGATTATGCGTTTAGTAACAACACAAACAATAATGTAGTTTTCACATAGATTTGTTATTAAACTCTTTGAAGTTTAATTGTTTGCTCATCTCTACAATGGATCTGCTGGTGGAAGACACGGTTCTGCCCGCGAAATTCAAATTTAATTTGGTTTTTCGCAATTTGTAACCTAATACGACGAAGTAGGCATATGGCATTCTAATTGCGACAATGGCAGTACATCTTCACAGGTCTATATAAAAATCTTTACTTGAAAGTGTCCAGTTTGAGAAATTAATCAAAATATCGAATAATTTGTGAGTAACTCACGTCCAACTCAGTATTTTGATTAATTTCTTAAACTGGTCACTTTTAAGTAAAGATTTTTATGTAAACCTGTGAAGATGATAATTCTACTGGCGCAATTAGAATGCCATAAGCTTACTTTGTCGTATTAGTATACAAATTGCGAAAAACCAAATTAAATTTGAATTTCGCGGGCAGACCCTTGTCTTCAACCTTAAGAGATTTTGAAACAGTAAGCCAGCTTGGATTTCTTCTTCTTTAAATATCTTCCTCTGTAAGTTGTTCTTTTTTATTGTCGGTTGATAAAGAAGGACACTTCTTCTTTATCAACCGACAGACGTCCACTGCTTCAAGAGCATGACGCATGAGCGTCATGCTCTTGAATGAATTGATTTGGCTGTTTGGAATGGAGATAGCTTATACCCAGTTTTAACATAGGTAACATTTTATCCAGGAAAGTTAGAGTTCCCGCAGGAATTAAAAACCGACGATGTCGCGGGCATATTAGTAGCTAAGATGCCATGATGTAGGACTTATTCGTACCTCTAACTACTACATAGGTAAATGTAGAATATCTGATATCAACTACATGACGGATTATAAAGTTTCGTGGCAAAATTATTCATGTTGTCATCAAAGCCTCAATCATTTACTTTAGTTACCTATATGATGAATCTATTTACTTGACACGATCACTACTAAGATGTTTGGGTCAAAGTAAAATGTACCATAACCGAAACATTTATGGTTGATATTTCAACATTAGGATTTGATTAAAGATCATCTAGTTCAATTTATGATGAGCTCATAATGTAGAAGGAACATGACCTAAGTCCTAACTCCTAATCAATAATCGACTAGTATTGAACCTCGACAGCTGTTATTTTATGAAGTACTTACAGTTTTTGCAATTCACGAAGGCGAGTGAGCTTTACTTGTGGTTACTTCGTGTACATGCACATTGCATAAGTGTGCGTGCCTGTCAAAGCCTATGTGGGAGCGGGCAGGCGCGAGCATTGCGCTCGCTCACACATATACAGATACGACACACACACAACCATAAGTTAGTCGCCCTCGTGAATTGCAAGAACTATACCTACCTAGAGAACAGAATTGATTGCGCGTCCTAAATTTGTTGAAAAGTTGTCGGGGTTCTCTTTCAAGAAATTCTCAGTTGTGGACTGAATACGGGAATGTTGGTGTTGTAATACCCTCGTAGATTGTCGAGAAGAACGCTTTCTCTCTTTCTCTCCGGTGTCTCTCTCCGGAGCTTTCTCTCCGGTGTCGTGTCGAATTCTTAGTGTGGTAACTGGTACCAGGAAATAGTGAGCGTAGTACGGAGGAGTCTGGCATGCCAGCTATGGGTATCCATGAGAATTTTCCTCCTCCAAGAAAAGAAAAAAAGGTACCACCCTGCAGGTAGGTAGAGGTGTGCCGAAAAACAATTACCTAAGTGGGTGCAAATTCTGAGTAAGATTTTGCGCTTTTAACGTGCCATAAAACCAGCTAAGATTAACTTTTCGTTTCAGTTCTTATACTTATATGGAATTCTTGGAATGAATTTTTTTTTAATCCTTCTAAGTACTAATAGGTATTTTAAATGTGAAAGTTTGTGAGGATGGATATGTTTGTTACTCTTTCACGCCACAAATTTGTAATGGAGATAACTTTCCATTAACAGGATTTTCCCAGGATTAACATAACCCGCGGGAATCAAAAACCTTTTAACCCACGCGGACAAAGTCGCGGGCAACGTCCAGTATTATATGTGTTTCAGCTTTTCTATTAACAAAAATAAGCGTAGTATAAACTTCTTTTTTAACTAAATATTTAGTATCATACTAATATTATAAATGCGAAAGTGTGTTGGTTTGTGGGTTTGTCCTTCAATCACGCCGCATCAGAGCTGCGGATCGACGTAATTTTTTGCATGGGTATAGATGAGGACCTGGAGAGTGACATAGGACTCTTATTTTCCCGGAAAATTACAGAATTTCCGAGGGATTTTAAAAACTAAATCCACGCGGACGAAGTCGCGGGCATCGGCTAGTACACCATATAGTTATCTACTCATTTTAACCGACTTCAAAAAGGGAAGAGGTTCGTCGGAATCTTGTTTTTTTATATGTATGTTCACCGATTACCTACTTGAAGACGCCTGAACCGATTTGAAAAAGTCTTTTTTGTTTGAAAGGGTATACTCCCAGGTGGTCCCATTGAAATATTATCGAAATCAGTCGAGCGGTTTTTAATACATATATCAACAATAAAGTATATACTTTGTAAAGGCGCGGGCGGTTTGAAGTCGGTTTTTTAAAAAGAATTTTCATATTAAGTTATTTATTACTACTTTTGTTAGTAACTTTGACATAGTTGTTGTTATGAGTAATTTGTTCCTATAATTTGTATTAAGACCATCGCAGATAAAATATATGTGTCGGTAACATAGAAATGTTAATTCCGTACCTATCGTGACATTTCGGTACGCCCGATTGACTTAGGTCAGCTGATTGATATTTCGAAACGATGACGAATCCAAAACGCATGTGAAGTTGACGGCTGTTCCCACCATCGCTCCATGATTCAATTTCAATATCATTATCGAATCGAAAATCAAAATTGACTGCTTATTTGCAATTTTAGATGAATGGAAGTCCAAAATAAGAGTCTCAGGACTATAATATGCAAATTACAGTTATTGGGTAACTTTACCTACCTAAGTAGATTTTATTCAATAATAGCTATAGATACATAAAATAAAACTAACTCGAAGAATTCTGTATATTTAAGTAGGTACTATATTTTGAAAATTTTAACCGGAGGATTTTCTACTACCGGGCGATGCAAAAAATCGCGCTGATCCGTAGTTTTGTTGCGGCGTTATTAAAGGACAAACCAACAAACCAACACAATTTGCATTTATAATATTAAACTGAGCCCGAAACAGATTTTATTTAATTTTTGTCTGTCTGTCCTATCAGGCATGTTTTGTCTAATTTTGATGAAGATCTGACAAATATTATCGGAGTTAGAGGACATAACTCTTGACAGATAGCAGCAAGTCACTAGCATATAGGACAACGATCGCATACATGCAATTGCATACCATATTTATATGAGGATTTTGGCCATAAGCATAGACTACAACCGCCAGGCCCCAGATGTTTGCATCTACCATTGTGTTTGTTTTGTGGCCTACCCGTGAGAAGCGGGGGCGGGTCCACTAGTGTATACGTATATTGCACTGAGAGGCCAAGTGCAATTTGGCAGACTTCACACACTTTTGAAAACATTATGGAGAACTCAGCTATGTAGGTTTCACTATTAAAGCAAGTGATATTAAATTGCTTAAAGCGCACATAGCTCCGAAAGTCAGAAGCTTGTCTGGAACCAAATCTCGGTGCCGCGAAAGCAAACGTTGAAGAAAATTTAGTTCAGTAAAATTGTTTCTAAAACATAATATCGACTGCTGATTCCGATTGCACATGTATAATGATTGTTTATAATCGATAGAAAGAATAGAAATAATTTTTATCAAATAAACTTTTACAAGTGCTTTTGAATCGTCGATGGGTCTACCACTGGTTCGGAATGCCCTTTCTGCCGAAAAGAACTAGCAAGAAACTCGGTGGTTACTCTTTTCAAAACAAGTCCACAATAGGTACTATGCTATGTATGCAGTGTTTCCACAATGAGGGTAAGCTCCAAAAATGCATACCTAGTTACCTATACTTATAATTCAATACATAATACATGCATGGATCATTCCGAGCGGAGAAGGGAATATTAGTCAAGTCAAGTCAAGTCAGCTTGAATAATATTCTTTTTTCTTTTTTTAATGTCCCTGAATCCAAAAATACCTTCTTTTCTTTTACCCTCCTTTTTAGAGAAAAGACGAACAAAGTAAGTTTATATAAAAACAGAATGAAAGAAGTACCTACTTAGGCAATTAATTATAATACTCAGAAACTTTTAAAATTAATTAAATTGGAACAGTGATCTAGTTTACCTAGTTTAGTGATTATCTTTCTCGATCTTCTTCAAATAACGAAGAGGGAAAGTTCTCAGATACAAACAACTGATCTACTGTTTAAAAAGTCGATTGTCTGTTAAATCTTAATTAATGAATCTTGGGTTGCGATCAAATTCCTATTAGCTACTTTGCACAAAAGATCAATTGTTTGGAGTCATCTCAAGATCATTGCAGACATCCGACAGTCGGCGGCGACCGAGTGACTAAGACGCAATATCTCACTTTTTTAAATAAAATAATTAAGTATAACATTTTACCGCTAGCTTAATTTTACATAGGTAATTATTAGGTTAACAAAATTAATTTTGAGTTAGTAGTAGTACCTAGTAGTAGTAAGTAAGTAGGTAGTTAGTAACACAAATATTGTTGTCTTATTAAAATTCTCTTTAGTATTAATTTAATCTTATTAATTAATACCTCCAAGTTATGCATGATTGTTCGCTCTAGTTTACCATAGTACCTACAACCTTGGTACGTTGTGGATAGTGTTGTTATAACTTTATTATTTTTTCACTTAAACTTTAAGACGTAAGCTCTGTAATATACCTAATTACCTACAATTGTTTACGGTAAAACAAAAAAGTTAAAACTATTCTTAATTTACCTTTCTTTTGTTAATATGTTGCTGAATTTTTGCGTTCCGATACGCAAATGTACCTAATACCTACCTATTCGAAGTAAAAAGAAATGAGCTATAAGCGCGCTCCATCTTAGGCTGCATTTTCACTTTCCATCAGGTGAAATTGCAGTCATGCTTCTTCTAATCATAGTTTTTTCATTAGTTTGTTAACTATTTATAAAAAAATGCGCATAATGTCTCAAAGACGAATCTGTGAATTGTACAATATAATATTGTATTACTTTATATTATTGTATTATTTAATAGTAGCTACTGTATATACTTCAAGTAAAATTTACAGATTTTATGTCTTATGTCTGTGCTAATCCCAACTTAGACATATCTAGTGTACTGCGGAAATGATAACCATTTCTGAAACTTGATTGGATTTATATAATCGATCGATAATGCACTCGTAGATTTTTGAACAAATCGTGAGTTAACTATTAACCGAATGATCATCAATGTTGTTATCTTTAACCTAGAATTTTTCCGACATTTCAGCCGGATCTGCCTTATCAAGACCCCATGGGTTATGGTAAGGCGAAATGAAATTCGAAAGGTACTTGTTTCTTTTGACACCTTTGACGGATTCATTCCTTTCTATAGATTACGTCGATTGGGCGTTTAGAAATTAAACCGCGTACGACACTTTCAAGTAAAGATTTTTATATAAACCTGTGAAGATGATACTGCCATCGTCGCAATTAGAATGCCATAAGCCTACTTTGTCGTATTATTTTACAAGTTGCGAAAAACCAAATCAAATTTGAATTTCGCGGGCAGACCCGTTTAGTTCACCATACCACAGCTATTAATATAGGCATAAGACATAAGTATAGTTCTTGCAATTCACGAGGGCGACTGACTTATGGTTGTGTGTGTGTCGTATCTGTATAAGTGTGAGGGAGCGCAATGCTCGCGCCTGCCCGCTCCCACCTAGGCTTTGACAGGCACGCACACTTTTGCAATGGGCATGTACACGAAGTAACCACGAGTAAAGCTCACTCGCCTTCGGCACAGCCTCCTTTACTAGTAGAGTAAAGGAGGCTGTGCCTTCGTGAATTGCGAAAACTTGTAATTGAGCAGAAAAACAAAAGTTTATTGTATGAAGACTTGGAGACCCTCTTTAATTTTTGACGTTATTTTCGTTTATTATTTGTTACTAGCTGATGCCCGCGACTTCGTTCGCGTGAATTTAATTTTTAAAATCCCTCTTAACTCTTTGATTTTCCGGGATAAAAAGTACTTTTGCCGCGCATCAATGAACTCCACTCCACACACCATGAAATCACTCTCCAGGTCCTCAACTATACCCATGCAAAAATCACGTCGATCCGTGGCTCTGTTGCGGTGTGATTGAAATACAAACCAATAAATAGTATGATGGTTAAAGCGGAATTAGAAATACAAATTCTTTGAACATATTATTATCAAGTATCTATCTATTACGGTTCATAAGATACAGCCTGCTGACAGACGGACGGACGGACAGCGAAGTCTTAGTAATAGCACCCTTTGGGTACGGAACTTTAAAAAAAGCCAACATCGCGCGATAAGTTAGTTAGTAATATAGTTCTTTCCGTTTTAAAAGGAACATATAGAATTGTGAAATTATAGAACAAACCCTTTTACTTTACGCTAAGTGATATTTATGACTGTTATGCTGTGACAGTACTAGTACTAGCTAAAGACTAACATTCACTGAATAGTAATCCTTGCAATAATCTGTCATCGACTTACAGAATATACAGGATGTTTCTGTTTGGTATAGTACCTACTGGTACTCGTACTATACTGGGTATAGTACTGGTACTCGTGTTATAGTAGGATGCAGGTAGCTAACAGCAGTGAAAGCCTAGTGGTTAGTGTGTAGTCCCGTTGTCCCCACTGACTGAGTGGGGACAGCGGGATTTGAGTAAAATTATTAAAAACTCCCGTTATTCCCATTGACTGATTCCCCATTAATAGGGACAGCGGGATTTGAATAAAATTATTAAAAAGTCCCGTTGTCCCCATTGACCGCGTCTCCATTAAATTAACGTTGACCCGTTGTCCCCATTAATGGAACAGCTGTGATTGAATACATTTTTTTAAAATCTTCCCACTGTCCCCGTTGATCCTTAGATCAACGTCTAAGTAGTACGACCCTTAGGTCGACGTCTAATTAGTTCTTAAAATGAACAATAAGGACTGACGGTCTCCTTTTCGGGTGGGTCGCAAGTTCGATCCCGGGCACGCACTTCTAACTTTTCGGAGTTATATTATGTGCATTTTAAGCAATAATTGCTTTAACGGTGAAGCAAAACATCGTAAAGAAATCTGCACGCCTGAGAGTTCTCTATAATGCTCTCAAAGTTTGTGTGATGTCTGTCTATTTACGCGTGGTGGACTGTGGCCTATAATTCTGATGCTGATGATGATTATAATGAATAGAACATGAAACTGCCACATATAAATTTCAAAAATCAACATCTAACTAATATATAAAAGGTAAAAGTGACTGACTGACTGACTGATCTATCAACGCACAGCTCAAATCACTGGCTGAAAGGCCATACAGATTACAGATAGCTATTATGACGAAAGCATTTGTTAGGAAAGGATTTTTGAAAATTAAATCCCTATGGGGGTAAAATAGGAGTTTAAAAAAGTCGCAGGCAAAAGCTACTTTAATTTATTTTTTTACTTTAATTTAATTTATAATATAAAAGTTCAAATTACATGACTCAGTTCAGTGGTGAGCGCTGTTGTCTTATGACTGGCAGGTCTCGGGTTCTATTCCCGGCGGGGTTAATTTAGGAATTTATAATTTCTTAATTGTCTCTGGTCTGGTCTGGTGGGAGGCTTTGGCCGTGGCTAGTTACCACCCTACCGTCAAAGACGTGCCGCCAAGCGATTTAGCGTTCCGGCACGATGGCGTGTAGAAACCAATTAGGGGTATGGGTTGAATTGTCACTGCCATACCCCTTCCAAGTTAGCCCGATACCATCTTAGACTGCATCGTCACTTACCATCAGGTGAGATCGCATACAAGGACGAGCTTATCATCAATATTAAAAAAAAACATACTAATAATCATATAAATTTGTGGTTAGTAGTGGTTTGGTATGAAAAACAGAAAGAAAGGTCTACATGGAGAGTTTTCCTGTATATTCTCATACCTATCTCTTTTTAAATTAATAATATTTATTTACTGTATCCTAGCTTAAATTAATAGAACATCCACTATACTAGTAAGTGTCGAGTAGGTAGAGTACGAAGAGTTTGCAATGATGAACGCAAAGGAAAATCTCGACTAACGTGTTAATGATTACGTTCAGAACCACGTACAAAGCGTTAGGTTGACCCAGTTATTTGCAAAATCGCTTACATTTGTTATTTCGAGTGCCATCCATCCCTTCGAGAGGTGGTGGTTGCTGTGGGAACGGCATAAAAGCCTTCGTCAAACCGTTTCAGGTACAGTTTGAGCCAACTCGCTTGCGCTCCGTACGTAGTTACACGGTGAGTTACAAACGAGTTACAAATAGCAAAAATCAAAACTGTTCCTCAGTTTAGTGGAGAAAATAAAAGCACAGAATAAAAAGTGGTTTTAAACGTGAAAACAGTGTCAAAATGTTTGGATTTCAACGAAAAGCGTCAGGAAACATTCATTTTTAATTGCGTATTTGGAAAGCCCGCCCGCCCAACAGCCAAATTCTGTGTTAACTTTGTTTTCTGTATAGTTTTTTATACTTAATGAAAAAAATATATACTTACATTATTTTAATTACTGTATAAAGTTATTTATCTTAATATATATAAATTACGTGTCACGTTGTTTGTCCGCGATGGACTCCTAAACTACTGAACCAATTTTGATCAAACTTCGTAACTATCTGTAATTTGGTCCAACTTGAAAGATAGGATAGCTTTTTTGATTAGGATAGTTTATTTGTTTTATTTATATAGAGAAGTTGGCGGTACGAAGTTCGCCGTAGTTAACAATAAAATAAATTAAAACCTAAAAAATTTTGCCGTTATCGAGGATCTGTAGCAGCTTTTATAATATAATAAAAGCTTTTAAAATAATCATTAAATATTCTAAAGCTTTTGCTTTTAAAGTTTGATTAATTATTTATTAAATTCCCCTGCGAAGTATACACATATGAATAAAAATATATTAGGTAATTTTTTATGTGTGGAGTTATAAAAGATTAAATAAAAAAAATAAAAAAAATTAAAATGTTTTGCTTTGTGGGATTAACAAAACTTATAAAATTAAAGACTATTATATTAAAATATTTAGTCTTACACAAATTAAATAGTACATAATATTAATTATGTACTCTGCCTACTATTCTATTTGTACAAATACTATATAGGTACATTGACCACGTCATGGTTTAACACCATTTGTTTATGTAATTTTTTTTAATAAAAAACATGATAAGTAATTAGAATAGAACAGCCCCCGACTGTCTAAAAGTTGCCGATCAAAATCTTATTCATTTCATGGCATTAGCGTCAAAGTAAAATAAACTTTTAGAAAATAAGACTTTAAAAATTAGAGCTCAATTTCTTGTATGCATTTTCATACGTTAAGGTATGTACGATACGCTCCATGTTAGAATCGGTTGTACTGAATTTGTGACTTTAAATCAATACAGTCAAGTAATATTTTACTTTGACGCTAATGCCATGAAAATAATAAGATTTTGATCGGCAAATTTTATACAATCGCACCTCTGATTTTTTTCTATCAATTTACTTTTACTGAGTGCTTTTGAATCGTCAGTGAATCTACCAATGCAGAATGCAGTACGATATAGTTTTATACATAACTAGCTGACCCAGCGAACTTCGTACCGCCAACAAAAATATTTAGTGGTTGGTCACCCTTATCATTTAGGGGTATGAAAAATAGATGTTGGCCGATTCTCAGACCTACCCGATATGCACACAAAATTTCATAAAAATCGGTCCACCCGTTTCGGAGGAGTAAGGTAACTAACATTGTGACACGAGAATTTTATATATTAGGTAAACATATTTATTAAATTAAATTAACATACCTGACACAGAACTTAGTGTAAGTTTATAATATAGTTTATCTACTCAAGCATCGAAAAGTTCCAATTTCGAATTTGACAGCTGAATCGAAATGAAGCCTCTTTCGGTTTTGCTTCTCATTTCGATGCAGCTAGTTGTATGGGAGCTGAATCGAAATGGTTATCTTCTTAAAATAGGATACCTAAAGCTAAGGCTCTGAGTTCTGGCACTTTTGTACCGTTCATATGACAGAGGCGCCACAGGCGGCTGGTGGCGGCTTACGGAGTTACTTTTTGTAGACAGAGGCGCCACAGGCATCTGGTGGCGGCTTACGGAGTTACTTTTTATTACTTTATTGAGCCTACGGCGTATTTTGTTAATGATTTTATTTTCCTTGTCGTAGATAAAATCTTGTATGCAACTGAACGTAATTAGTCATTTTAATTCTCGTACTATCCTATTTTGATACTCGGCAAGCCTCGTATCAAAAAACAGCACTCGAATTAAAATGACCCTCATTACGATGCAGTTGCATAAATAGCTAATCTAATGTTTGTCTAGGTATGCGAATAATTATTAATGGGCAATGAAATCGTTTTTCACGCAATTTTCCCTTACTAATAATGCTATACAAATGAATTAGACGACAAAAAACCGTTCATTATGCTTTGTGCTAGCTAGTGGCTACGAAACTCGGTAATACAATACCCTGCAGGCTGGAACGCGATAATGTTGTTGGGTCGGTTTCCATAAATCGGATCATGTACCCAAGGCCACGATGATTTTAGTAAAAAATTGTTTACCAAGAGGAAACGGGGTATTCGCGCCACATAAGAAAATACTTCAATAACTTTTTAGTTTAGGAACATATTATTATGGTTGAGCGAAGCAACGGCTGGGTCATGCGCATCGATGTATATGCGTCATGCTCGTGAACGGATGCGACCAGCGGGAATGGGGCTACATTCTGTCTGCCCGTCTTAACATATTGTATTGAATTGTAAGTAGGTATGCTTTTGTGGAACTTCCCCTCATTGTGAAAAAACTGCATACATGGCATAGTATCTATTTTATTGTTTTGAAAAGAGCAACCGCCGAGTTTCTTGCTGCTTCTCGGCAGGAAGGGCATTCCGAAGCAGTGCAGTGGTAGACTCATCGACGATTCAAAAGCACTCGTAAAAAAGTTTATTTGAATAAAAAATATTTCTATTCCATTCTATTCTTATATTATCTAATATAAGAAGTAAAATAAACGATAACAGCATTGCATTAGAGTTCAATTTCGTGTATGCATTCTTATACGTTTAGGTATCTACAATACGCTCCATGTTAAAATCGGTTGTACTGAATTTGTGACTTTAAATCAATACGGTTAAGGAATATTTTACTTTGACGCTAATGCCATCAAATGAATACGATTTTGATCGGCAACTTTTAGACAATCGCACCTCTGATTGGGTATGGGTTTATACTTATTTATACCGCCATACCGCTTTCAAGTTAGCCCGCTACCATCTTAGACTGCATCTTCACTTACCACCAGGAGAGATCGCAGTCAAGGGCTACCTTTTAATTGATTGAAATTTTTTAGATAATATCTTAATAATGTACTTAGGTACCGAATAATGTAGATTGTAAATCCTAAGAAATTTTAACTAATTTGAATGTCATCTAACTATTATGGTACCTACCTAATATGTACCTACTTTAATTTTGTTAGATCTAAGAACATGTTTACTTAAGCGTAAAATTTTGTGATAAAGAATAAAATGCTTTATTATTCTCTTTTGTTATTGCAGGTTTAGTTTAAGGCCTATGGAGAGCACCAACACCATGCTACGTTTGTCAACGTTTTGTAGTGAGTAACATTAATTATATTATTATCCGTGGTTCCTCCCGAAATAAATTACATGGGTACCTACTTATCTCTCATTATACTACATCTTAGTCGGTACTGGTCGCCCACTTATCAACCCGATACCCAAATAATACTATTCATTAAGCATTCGTTTCATGTAAGCAGTGATAGCCTAGTGGTTAGGACTTTCAAGGCAAGAGTGAATAGGCATTTTCTAGGCAAGCGCGCTCCAACCTAGACCTCATCTGGGCTTTCCAGTAGGAAGTGATTGTCGTCAAGCGCAAGCCTATCTCGAAAAAAAAGAGAGATTTAAAATCAGAAATTTTCATACAACTTTTCATCCCCTATTTGATACCTTTCGGGGTGGAATTTTCAAAATTCGTGAAACACATTTCTTTATTTTTAATCGTGAGTCCAAAATGAAAATTTCGTGGATATAACTTGAAAAGTAACTTGATAAATGAATTTTCAAATATACTTTCTTAACGGATGCCTACCTCATCATAGCTATCTGTGTGCAAAATTTCAGCCCATTCCGACCAGTGATTGGAGCTGTGCGTTGATAGATCAGTCAGTCAGTCAGTCACCTTTGCTTTTTATATAATACTAGCTGATGCCCGCGACATCGTCCGCATGGATTTAATTTTTAAAAATCCCGCGGGAACCCTTTCATTATCCGAGATAAAAAGTAGCTCTCCCGGTCTGAGGAACCACTACTACATCCATTACTATACCCATGCAAAAAATCGCATCAATCCGCTGTTCTGTTGCGACGTGATTGAAGGACAAACCAACAAACAAACACACTTTCGCATTTATAATATCAGTAATGCTTTATTATAACACTTTTTATAATTGTCAAATTTTTTACCATACTTAACCAAAGACAAAATTACGTTTAGCTGTAATTTACGTTTTGTTATTCCACTGCCATTTGCGTTTTGCTATACCATGTCAGATGCGTTTTTGTTATACCACGTTTTATAGTGACTTGACGGAAACGCGGTCGAACGGGATAAAAAGTATCCTATGTCCGTCTCCTGGTTCTAAGCTACCTCTCCACCAATTTTCAGCCAAATCGGTTCATCCGTTCTTGAGTTATAAATAGTGTAACTAACACCACTTTCTTTTATATATATGTATAGATATTAGAAGACTAGCTGCCTGGACAGACTTCGTTCTGTCAAAAGTTAAAAGTAAAAATTAATTTTTTATTGTTTGTTTTTTTTTTATTAAAACCTTCCGTGGACCTTAAGGAACATACAAAAAAAAATCGCCCAAGTGCGAGTCGGGCCTCGCTCTTTTAGGGTTCCGTTAAAAAAAATTAAATAAAAATATTTCCATGTACCCATGGAAATATTTTAATTTAATTTTTTTAATTTAATTTAATTTTTATTATTTGTTTTTATAGCGGCAATAGAAATACATAATATGTGAAAATTTCATCTGTCTATCTATTACGGATTACGAGATACAGCCCGCTGACAGACGGACGGACGGACGGACGGACGGACAGCGTAGGCTTAGTAATAGGGTCCCGTTGGTACCCTTTGGGTACGGAACCCTAAAAATTAACCGAATTGGTCCATCCATTCTTGAGTTATGCGCTTACCAACATTCATTTTTATTTATATAGATAGAAGATAGATTAGATTAGAATAAAAATTAATTCTATTCTTAATTCTTATTCTAATCTAATAACTTGAAATATACCTTTAAAATCAAAAACTTTCATATAAATTTCATCCCCTATTTGATGCCTTTCGGGGTGGATATTTCCATATTTGTGGAACACATATTTCTTTCTTTTAAATCGTGAACCCAATATCAAAATTTCGTGGATATAACTTGAAAAATAACTTGATAAATTACGAACTTTTATGCAAACTTTCAACCCCCATTTAGCCCTCTTGGGGTTGGAATTTTCAAAAATCCTTTATTAGCGGATTCCTACGTCATAATAGCTATCTGTGTGCAAAATTTCAACTTGATCCGACCAGTGGTTAGAGAGCTGTGCGTTGATAGATCAGTCACCTTTGCCCTATATATTAATTGGCTGGTTTAAATAAGTCTCATACTTCGTTTGTATCGTGCTCGCTCGAGATGCACTGCTCTCATAATGAGTAGTGACATCGTCAAAGTGTCCATTACAACCAGCAAGCCAGTTACTTCATATAAAGCAGGTAATAAAGGTCGTAACCGCAACCATGAACTGAATTTCAATTTGGCTTCCTAATTTATTTTGATTCTTATCTCCATACATTTTGGAGAAAATAATGTTTGTTGGAGCTTTTGTTTGCGACTATCTCTCGATCTAAGTTAACAAATAAGTAGGTATAAACTTTTCGTAATACATACTAAGCAAGACTTTACTTACTTACATAATAAGTAAAGATGTTCTGAAAACATTATGTTTATGGACATTAGAATTCTTCAGATAATTTTGGGATTTTAACCGACTTTAAAAAAGGAGGAGGTTCTCAATTCAAAGGAATCTTATTTTTATGAATGTTCGCCGATTATTCGAAGACGCCTGAACCGATTTGGAAAATCTTTCAACTTTTTTTGTTCTAAAGGGTATACTTCCCAGGTGGTCCCATTTAAATATTGAAATCGTTCGAGCGGTTTTTAAAATATCAACAATAAATTACATACCTACTTTGTAGTGGCGCGAGCGCTTGAAGTCGGTTTTTTAAAAGAATTTTACCTATTAGGGTACCATATTATTATACCAAAAGACGTAGTACTATTATATATTCTGTGCAAAGGGTGCCAACGGGACCCTATTGTTAAGCCTCCGCTGTCCGTCCGTCCGTGTGTAAGCGGGCTGTATCTCGTAAACCGTAACAGGGAGATACTTGAAATTTTCAAAGAACGGGATAGCCTTTGTTTTTCCGGGATAGTCGTTAAGGTAGACATGTCACACCACACTAAGTCCTCAACTATAACCCATTCAAAAAATCACGTCGATGCAGTTTCGTTGTTATGTGATTGAAGGACTAACAAACACACTTTCGCATTTATAATATTAGTGAGGATTAAGGATTATAGTGTACACTGCACTAATAGGTGAGTAGGTAATATCAAAAATTGTGGAGCCGGCCGGCGGAGTAAGGCGGCTAAGTGTGTTGACCATTTTACACTATGACCACGGTCCAACAGTTGCTTAAACAGATTTAAACTGAAAGAGAACACAGGACCGACAGCTTGAGGTGCTCTCTGACGCACTGTAAGTGTATCAAGAAGCCTAAATACACATTTAAGCTTCTTGAGGTTAACTAGCAAGTAACACCATCAATTTCTTAACTCCGGGATTTACTATAGCATAGCAGTGATAGCCTAGTGGTTACGACTGTGGTCTCCTATTCGGCGGGTCGCAGGTTCGATCCCGGGTCCGCACCTCTGACTTTTCGGAGTCAAGTGCGTTTAAGCAATTAAATATCACTTGCTTCAACGGTGAAGGAAAATATCGTGAGGAAACCTGCACATCTGAGAGTTCTCCATAATGTTCTCGAAGGTGTTTGAAGTCCGCCAATTTGCATTGGGCCAGCGTGGTGGACTATGGCCTATAACCCTTCTCTGAGAGGAGACCTGCGCTCAGTCTGTAGTGAGCCGTTGATAGGTTGCTAATGATGATGATGATGGGCTTTATATAATTTTTTGGCCAACCCGGGGGCCGGGAATAAAACCCAGTACTTAGGTACATAATATAGTCAGTCAAGTCAAGTCAAAATACTTAGGTACTTTCTCTTTATACTTATCGCACCTTTGGTAGATCAAGGGCACAATTGCACACCTGTCTTGAAAAATAAATTGATTAAAAAAAGTAAAGGTTTTAAGTAAAGTATTCTTAAAAATAACATGCCTCGAATGTTTGAAGATTTAAGTTTATTTCAAACAAAGGAGAATTATTTACGAGCAATATCAACAGAACAAAATTGCAAAACCTGTAATTATGCCCTTGTTTTACCAAAGGTGCGATATATTATTTTTTATTTATTTTTATTTTTATTTACTTATTTTCATAAAACAAAAATATTACAATGACAGTACAGTTTGGTGTAAACATAAACTCATTTGGGTACATCCGATCATTTATTATACATCCGATCCACAATCGTGGACATCGTGGTGGATCATAGCTGTCCAACATGCTGACCATAGGTAAATGATAGGCCATAGGTTCTGGTTAGGCCTGTGGTCTAAGCATTCTCATTCTGAGGGGAGACGCGATGCCTAGTAGTGGTCCGACGATGGGTTGAGATTAAGTAATATTACCTACCTACATAACCAGTAGTTCACTTACAAGGCAAATACGGATTACTTATACATTTAAAACAAGCAATGCTCAGTATGTTTAAGTACATCATTAGGCTCAAGTGACGGCTCTTTGTTCTTACTCTCAATAAACACTGAGCAGGCAAGTTACGTGCTTTGAGAAACGGCGGAATTCATGCTTTTTGAGATGGAATAGTCTGAACAGTGGACAAGAAAGAGTATTAGCAAATCATTTGTACAAATACTAAACAAACAGTGGTATAATTTAATAAAATAACTAAATAAGTTTTATATGGCCAACCAGAACAATAAAATACGATTACTGGCATTGCAATTTGTAACCCGAGTAACGCCATCTAGAATCATTTTAGCGTAATTTGATTCATAATTTATTTATTTGAGGCCACGCCTAGTATACATATTTCTATGCAACGTTTGAAAATGAAATAAAAAAAATTTGTCTGGTGGGAGGCTTTCGTTGGCCGTGCCTAGTTACCACCCTGCCGTCAAAGACGTGCCGCCAAGCGATTTAGCGTTCCGACACGGTGGCGTATAGAAACCAATGATATTGGAAGTTTTCCTTCCAATATCATTGGTAGAAACCGATTAGGGGTATGGGTTGAATTTTCACTGCCATACCCCTTCCAAGTTAGCCCGCTACCATCTTAGACTGCATCGTCACTTACCATCAGGTGAGATCGCAGTCAAGGACTATCTTGTCATCGAATAAAAAATAATAATAATAATAAGGCGCTCGAAGTCGTCACCGCAATTTATCGCGCCGTGTCGTGCCGTGCGATGGCTCGTAGAAAAACAGGCTAAGTTCTGGGCAATTTCGGAAAGACTAGGTATACGATTAGAATAATTTCCCCACTGTACGCGGTTATGCAAGCGTCGAAGCGATCCCACGCGATGTCATCTATGGCCCATTGTGCCCGGGGAGGAAACGAGATGAAATGCTAATAAATACCGACCCATTTGATCTTGCAATAGCTCTAAGCATTTTTTAACAACTTGAGAATTGACCTTGCATTGGACCTTGACATCTTTAGTACGCACATTCCCCTTAGATAGGGAGTTGGTTGCAATTTTCTATACCTACTTTTAACAAGCAAAATATAAAAAAATAATAAAATGAAAATATCAATTATCAAATTTATGATGAAAAAATATTTTTAATATATATTTTCGTGATTACCTTTTCCACCCTTTAATTTGACCCACTCAATAAGATATGACCCACTCAATGAGAAAAATAAATTTTTTAACCCCACATTATGGCGTCCAAAATCCGCCACTTTGAATTTTTAAAATTTTTATGTTCTCGTTGTCACTCGCGCTGGCATGGCGAATCTAACGACGTGCCACTTATCAAAATCAGCCCACGCGTTTGGTCTCTAGAGTGCCACAAACATCGATGTATACATACATCGATGGCCACAAAGGAACAAACATAGACTGATAAACACATTAATACGACTCCTTTGCGTCGTGCAGTCGGTAGAAAAGACTTGTCTTGAGTCTTGACTGACTGACCGATCCATTGCATCGCGGCACAGCCTAAACAATATGGTCTAAACCATAGAGTTAGAAACTTTAAGAACTTTTTACAGCAGATTTCTTGTACGACGTAGGCGGCCACTAAGAAAGGATTTGTTGAAATTCCATAGCCGAGGGGGTTAAATAGGGGATGAAAGTTTGTATGAAAGTCCGTCACCTTTCATGTTAAACTCGTACTTATCCATGAAACTTGGTAGGTATTTGGATAGGTATTCAATTAAAAATGAAGAATATATGACTACCTTTTATCCGCGACTTCGTCTGCGTGGTGGCTTTTTCTTTTTTTGGTCCACCTTGTCTGAATTAATATTATACTCTCTATTTCAGTGTTGCTAGCTGTAGCAGTGGCGCAAAGTGGTTACGAGTATGACAAGCCGGTGAAACCGTTCGGCCCTACGACGCCCTCATCAAGACCCGGGTATCAACCGAGCCCAACTAGCGGGTACCCCACAGCACCCTCACAAGTTTACCCAGGACCGAGTTCGACGCCCGGTTACCCATCTGGACCATCTTCGAACAACCAACCAGGCTTTAATCGACCTCAAACAAGCTATCCAGGTCAAAAATACCCAGGTCAAACTCCAAGCGGCCCGGCAGGTCAAGGTTATCAAGGTCAAACTCCAAGTGGACCAGCAGGCCAAGGTTATCCAGGTCAAACTCCAAGTGGACCAGCAGGCCAAGGTTATCCAGGTCAAACTCCAAGTGGACCAGCAGGCCAAGGTTATCCAGGTCAAACTCCAAACGGACCAGCAGGCCAAGGTTATCCAGTTCAAACTCCAAGCAGACCAGCATCCCAAGGTTATCCAGGTCAAAAGTACCCAGGTCAAACTCCAAGTGGACCAGTAGGTCAGGGCTATCCAGATCAAAAATACCCAGGTCAAACTCCAAGCGGACCAGCAGGTCAGGGCTATCCAGGTCAAAAATACCCAGGGCAAACTTCAAGTGGACCAGCGGGCCAAGGTTATCCAGGTCAAACTCCAAGTGGACCAGCAGGACAAGGTGGAAACTATCCGGGACAAGGTGTTAACTATCCAGGACAAAATGGAAATTACCCCGGACAAAGTGGAAATTACCCAGGACAAAGTGGAAGCTTCCCAGGGCAAAGTCCTGGTCGTCCCGGTTTCGGGCCCGGAGCACCAGGATTTAAGCCTGGTCAACCTGGTTTTGGACCAGGAAACGCTGGCTTTGATGACGGTAATTATGAAGGTGGCGACTATTCGGCAATTCCCGGTGAACCGGACATAGATTATCCTGTACTTTCTTACGTCCCAGAAACATCTTTCAGATGTGATGAGCAACCTTACCCTGGTTACTACGCTGATATCGAAACACGGTGCCAAGTTTTTCATGTATGCGCTAATAACAAAACATATGATTTCTTATGTCCTAATGGCACCATATTCTCTCAAGAATTCTTCGTCTGTGTTTGGTGGAACCAGTTTGACTGCAACTCCGCATCTAACTTCTTCGAACTTAACGCAAATTTATATGACTATTCCATTATTGGTTCGCAATTCCCTGGTTCAGGGCCATCGTATCCAGGGTCAGGCCCACAAGGTCCAGCTGGATACCCTGGAACTGGCCCTCAAGGTCAACCCGGCTTCCCTGGCGCTGGCCTTCAAGGTCAACCCGGCTTCCCTGTCGCTGGCCCTCAAGGTCAACCCGGATTCCCCAACGCTGGTCCCCAAGGTCCAACTGGCTACCCCGGCCTTCGACCTCAAGGTCCATCTAGCTATCCTGGCGCTCGTCCTCAAGGTCCAGCTGGATACCCTGGTGCTGGTACTCAAGGTCAACCCAGCTTCCCTGGCGCTGGTCCTCAAGGTCCAACTGGATATCCTGGTGCTCGTCCTCAGGGTCCAACTGGGTACCCCGGCACTAGTCCACAGCGTCCAGGTGACTATCCTGGTACCGGTCCTCAACGTCCATCTGGCTACCTTAGTGCTGGTCCACAACGGCCAGCTGGTTATCCTGGTGCCAGTGCTCAAGGCTCAAAACCATATTATCCTGGTAGCTCAAGACCACAAGAAACAAGTTCTTATCCCGGTAGACCACAACAGCAACAAGCAACAGGACCATATCCTAGCAGTCCTGGTCAACAAACTCCATCTGATTCATACCCTGGTGGCCCTGAAGGCCCCACGGAAAGTTATCCTGGTACTTCTGGACAGCGTGGTCCTGGATCCAGTTCTTCCGGAAACTATCCAGGGTCTCAGGGCACAACAAACTATCCTAGTTCTCAGCCAGGAACAGGCTATCCATCAGGAAAACCTTCAGGGCCCAGTTTCCAACCAAGCACCCTGCGTCCTCAAGGGACAGGTGACACCAGTCACCTTAGTCTCCCTAACAGAGAATACCTCCCACCTAATTAATGAAACATTTAACAATCTAATACATATGAGTTTTAAGCTGCCATTAATTTTAAAATGTACCTGTATCTTCGACCATACAATTTTTTGTGGTCGAAGCCCCGAAGGCCTGTATGCTTCAAGCAAATGCAAGGAACGTTGACAAATGAAATTGTTGGTGCAATTTTTTTTGTTTTGGTTAGTATTATTAAGATTCGATTAAGTAGTGAATGTAAAAAAATAATTGTTATGCATTAATTCGTCGCTTAGTTCTGACACGACTTCTGACGATTCCACCAACGTAAAATAAGTCATAGCATGATCATTGGTCAAAACCGAGAATAAATTTGATATTTTAGCAGATTCTCAATACAAGTACTGTCAAAACGCCCAATTTTATTCCTCGGTTAAACGTCACGACGTTGGTGAAATCGGCATTAAGTCAAAAACGGCTTTTTTCTACTGCGATTTAATCGAAAATATTTTTGCTTTCCTGTAAAAATCTTTTCGATCAAATCTGAGTAGCAACAGCAACTTGCTGATAAGGGCTGTTTCCTAGAGGTGCGCATTATTTATTGAATACCTACCGTGCACTTACCTAATTTGTGAGTAACTCACGTCAAACTCGATAATCGGACTAATTTCTTAAACTGGACACTTCCAATTAAAGATTTTTATATAAACCTGTGAAGATGATACTGCCATAGTCATGCCATATGCCTTCTTTGTCGTATTAGTTTACGAATTGCGAAAAACCAAATTAAATTTGAATTTCGCGGGCAGACTATAAACAACCGAGTCTCGATTCTCTAGTAAAAGGCATAAATGCAAAACCGCCAAAAATTTCCTACATGTTAGAACATAAGCGACGATATTTTAATACTTAGTTATGGTTACGTAAGAAAAAACTAAAATCGAACGAAAGTTACCAAAATATGTGTTGTAAAATTAAGAGAAGAAGTTGTATAATATGATTTATTAATACCTAGTAACATAATTTTATTTTAGTTTATAAAATGAAGCATTTGATTTTTTAAATAAAAATGTTTGCTAAATAAATACAATAAACATATCTATTATTTTCAAGCAAAACGATTTTTTATTTTTTAATGCCATAGTTACTCACTATCATTATGCACGACTTGTTTTGACAGTACTTCTTGCCATCATCTCATCTACAGCAGTCAATTCTGCACAAGAAATCGGCAAATTATAGCCTTCAAGCGACGCGACATAAGCGACGATATTTTAATACTTAGTTATGGTTACGTAAGAAAAAACTAAAATCGAACGAAAGTTACCAAAATATGTGTTGTAAAATTAAGAGAAGAAGTTATATAATATGATTTATTAATACCTAGTAACATAATTTTATTTTAGTTTATAAAATGAAGCATTTGATTTTTTAAATAAAAATGTTTGCTAAATAAATACAATAAACATATTATTTTCAAGCAAAACGATTTTTTATTTTTTAATGCCATAGTTACTCACTATCATTATGCACGACTTGTTTTGACAGTACTTCTTGCCATCATCTCATCTACAGCAGTCAATTCTGCACAAGAAATCGGCAAATTATTGCCTTCAAGAACAACTTTCACGAGTCCTCCGCTACTTCTGTAACTGTTTTGATATTTTATAACATTCTGTAATTTTCTAACGCTCATATAAGATAAATTATTGTATGCTAAATTCAAATATGTCAGCGTCATATTTCCAACACTATATACGTATCCTGCAATACGCTTAATAGCTTTCGAATGAAAAGGATCTTCGAAGGGGCCCAAAACTTCAGTGGTTAGCATTTCTGCTTTTGTTTTTATATATTCATCATCACTGGATAGCAGCTCCTTCTCTTTTCTCGTAGTTGATTTACTTTTAAGATTGGTCAGGGATGTTTTTCTTCTTTTTTGTATTGTAGACTTGCGACCAAGTTGGCCGACGTCATAGAGCTGAACTAAGTATTTTGCGTATAAATCATTTCTACGTCTCAAATATTCCA
Source organism: Oeneis ivallda (assembly GCA_029955525.1). Lineage (NCBI taxonomy): Eukaryota > Metazoa > Arthropoda > Insecta > Lepidoptera > Nymphalidae > Oeneis > Oeneis ivallda. The sequence continues at coordinate 14,710,691 of JARPMR010000022.1, forward strand.
TGCGCCTGCATCGCATGTTCACTATTTCGTCACATGTCAGAGGAAATTCTGTTAGCATGTCTAAAATTTGTCCGGCACCGCAGTCACTGATGTGGTTGTCGGCTAGATTTAAATACCGCAAATGTCTATTAGTTCTTAGAGCGTAACTTATATGTTTCGCCCCTTCATCCGTTATGCGGTTTGTAGATAGATTTAAAAGTAATAAATTCTGAGCAGAATCGGCGTAGTGCAACTTTGCAGCTATCGATTTGCACGCGTCGTCTTGTATATTACATCTGCACAAAGAGAGATATCTGAGGCTGTTGCTACCAAGTAGCATTGTATAATCAGCTCCAGCTGCTGATGAATCATCCAGGCATATCTCGGTTATCGTAGAGGTGTCAAGAATCTTGCCCAGCTTGTATATCGTGTACATATCTATCCCACAGTTTCTTAGAGTTATTCGAGCTAAATTTTGGTACAACGGCAGTAATAGGTTAATTATTCTCAGCAACGACCGCGGTACATTCTTCACTTTTGTTATGAGAATTTCTGTTAATGTATTGTAGTTGTCATACACCATGGTTACGACAATAGTCGGTAGACGTTCGGAGGAAATATGTAAATCTGTTATAGATGATTCAGTAGAATCTTTAAGTTCCGGTTTCGCTTCAGTTTCGTCAGGAACTGGCAATGTGGCCTCTGTCAAAACGCTAATCCGTTTAGATTTAAGTTTTGTATTATGTGCTTGTTTTAAATTCTTGAAGTAATCTAAAAAAAAAAAAAAAAGTCAATTGGGTAGACACCTAACAAAGCCTATGCTAAAACTTCTAAAGCTCATAAATAACAGTTATGGGCAGGGTAAAAATCATAAATGATATTCTATGAGATGCATCTGAAAATGTGAAAGCCCACCAGTTTGACCATCTGTAGCACCTACTTACTTCATAGTTCCTCATACTTGTTTTGAAAAGAGCAACCGCCTAGTTTCATGCTGGTTCTTCTCGGCAGGAAGGGCATTCCGAACCAGTCGTAGACTCATCGACGATTCAAAAGCACTTGTAAAAAATTGGTTGTCTGTAAAGTCGGTTTACGGACGATAGTTTTACGTGATAACGTCACAAAGAAACATTGACGATGACTAGCGGGCGGCGGCGGGCGCTCTCTAGTCACAAGCCAACGCTTGGGCCGATCGTGCCTCTCTATCGCTTGTTCCGCGCTCTCGCTTGCACGCTCAGGCTTAGGCGGAACGTGACACTTTTTCGTGCGTGCAGCCGGTGTTCATCGATTTATAAGACGTTATCACGTCAAAAGTTTATTTGAATAAAAACATTTCTATTCATCTCTTTAAGTAAGTATAGGTCCTACTAAGTATTTCATGGTAATACCACAGAATAAATAATAGTACCTATAGGTACAGAAGATTCACTCCTCAATACCTAGCAAGTATTTATTGCTAACACATAATAATGTGCAATTCAGAAGTGCGACTGTCTATAAGTTGCCGATCAAAATCGTATTCATTTGATGGCATTAGCGTCAAAGTAAAATATGCCTTGACTGTATTAATTTAGTCACAAATTCAGTTCAACCGATATATATGGAGCGTATCGTACATACCTAAACGTATAAGAATGTATACACGAAATTAGCTTTAATTCAATGCAGTTATGGTTTATTTTGATTAGACTTTTGACGACCTCCCTGGCGCAGTGGTGAGCGCTGTGGTCTTATAACTGGGAGGTCTCGGGTTCGATTCCTGGCGGGGTCAGTTTGGGAATTTTTAATTTCTGAATTGTCTCTGGTCTGGTCTGCTGGGAGGCTTTGGCTGTGGCTAGTTACCACCCTACCGTCAAAGACGTGCCGCCAAGCGATTTAGCGTTCCGGCACGATGGCGTGTAGAAACCAATTAGGGGTATGGGTTGAATTTTCACTGCCATCCCAAGTTAGTCCGCTACCATCTTAGACTGCATCGTCACTTACCATCAGGTGAGATCGCAGTCAAGGACTATCTTGTCATGGAATAAATAAAAAAAAAACTTCAAAATTCGTGAAAATAACGTCGCCACTCGCCAAGAGTTCGTAGAGAAAATTAGAGAAAATAATTTTATCTCTACTTTGACGTAACGAGACGAATCATGGTGTGCAACCATGTTAGTTTCGATAGAGATATAGAGATAATATGAGAAAAGGGGTAGACAAAATTATCTCGCGCGTGCATGCTAGGCCTGCTGGTATAATGTTATGTTTATGAGTAAAACCAAAGTAAAACGAACCTTGTTTTATTTCTTTCGTCACAGTTACTGTATAGGGACAGTGAATTTGAAACCTCGCACAGGCCATGATCAACATTTTGTCGAAGCTATGTATGTCACCATCTCCTTTTGTTTCTTCCCGAAATGCTCTCTCCACTACGGACGACCTATTTGTAATCGACCTTAAGGACTTAAAAGACCTCACGCTTCTCGTAGATTTTGCGTGTGCCATATTCTCATTGAATAAATAATAAAATTAAAAATTAAAAATAAATATCAAAATAAACACCCATATGTAATTAAAAATTCATTCGCAAATGTTTTTAGATAATATAATATAATAATATTTCATAGAAATTATGACAACGTCACTAAAAAGTTTTCTAAAAAGATAGCCTGTCAATATTACTTTTCAAATTGATCAAAAAGAACTTGTTCAATTTCAACAATTTTTCTGCGACTTGACCATAAAGTAGGTTCGTTTAAAAACGTTTATGGGAAATCTTTGGGCAATAGTTGGACCTAGAGTTGGGCAAAGAGGAACGTACCTAGTCAAAATTCATATCATAGTAGGTACTTATAAGTATACGGGAGATTCTTGTCACCCCTTGCCCCGGAATTACCACGACCTCTGCCAGGGCGCTGGGAACTAGGGGCCGATCTGCGGGACCTTTGCCAACTTTCTCAGTTTGCCTACCTTTCGAAGAGTTAGTACAGTCATTCCCATTTTATGGCCTTGTGTCCGTTTCCATTTTGGGTTATGCCCATAATGACCACGCTGGGCAGGCGTGTTGGTCATCGCAGCGCTAGACCGATCGCACCGATGTCGCTGCTACCCGACACCGGCCTGTGTCATTTTTTCAGTCTAGCCAGTATGAGATGGTTATACCGGCACCTTTCGGTCGTCATAGCCGTCATAGTCGTGCATCGCGGGCAGGTAAAGTTGACTGTTGAAGCGCTAGATGGAAGTGCGCTCTCTTACCCCTCTCATAGCTCAGCGAGTCGCGAAACTGAAGTGGAAATGGGCGGGGCACATAGTTCGAGGAGCACTGTTCGAACAACAATGCTCGACCAAAAAAAATGCTCTTCGAACGATATTCATTGTTAATACAATGAATATCGTTCGCTTTATAATTTATATATAAATAAAATAAAATATCATAATGAAACTTACTACCTAAACTGCATTTTAATCAATAACCCCGTGCGCAATTAGTATTATATTATAGGAGCGTGGCGCCAACCATATAAAGATTTAATTTAGTAGTAATATAGCTTACCTTCTTTTGTAAATTATTAAGTTGCTATTTGGGTTTGAATTAGGTTATTTATTATTATTTTGAATAAATGGTATGTCAAGATATAAATAACAAGAAAGTTGAAATCAATAAATCTACATACTTTGATTTCAGTAAAATAGTTAATTATCAAAACTAATCTGTCGTACTAAATATTTGGGCTAGTTCGGGTTGCTAGATTTGAGAAAGTTGTTCGACAGTGGCACCCCTATTAATGTCCTTTTAATGTCTACTCTTTTTTGCCAGGCTGTATTTAGGGACTATAGACCTCAGTATCTGGGATCAACTTGCTAGGTCCACCCGTTCCTGAGAAAATCTGTGGTGACACACGGACAGACGGACAGACGTATAGTCTGTTAAAATGGAGTTGAAACAAAAACTAATTAAATATGGCGGTACTGATCACGTGACTTTATTTTGACATTGCCTCTAGTGATGAGCCACGATGGAACATTACAGAACTATATCGGGAATGAACATGGAATGAACTATTGAACGAATTAAATCTGATGAAACATTTCCTACATTAAATAATCACTAATTTGTAATTTTAAAAACTACAAAGAGGTAGGTACCTAGTAATTTAACCATCGATTTCTAAGATCGATATGTTATATTATAGAGAACAAAGGCAACTTTTCTAGGATTAATTTTGGCTTGTACTAGGCTTATAATATTATGTATAAATAGAATAAAACATCTTTTGATGAAACTTATTACATTGTTTCATTTGTCTTTATAAAAATACTAGCTGATGCCCGCGACTTCGTCCGCATGGATTTAGTTTTTAAAAATCAAGCGGGAACTCTTTCATTATACGAGATAAAAAGTAGCTCTCCCGGTCTGAGGAACCACTACTACATCCATTACTATAACCATGCAAAAAATCGCATCAATCCGCTGTTCTGTTGCGACGTGATTGAAGGACAAACCAACAAACAAACACACTTTCGCATTTATAATATCAGTAATGCTTTATTATAACACTTTTTATAATTGTCAAATTTTTTACCATACTTAACCAAAGACAAAATTACGTTTAGCTGTCATTTACGTTTTGTTATTCCACTGTCATTTGCGTTTTGTTATTCCATGTCAGATGCGTTTTTGTTATAGCACGTTTTATAGTGACTTGACGGAAACGCGGTCGAACGGGATAAAAAGTATCCTATGTCCGTCTCCTGGTTCTAAGCTACCTCTCCACCAATTTTCAGCCAAATCGGTTCATCCGTTCTTGAGTTATAAATAGTGTAACTAACACCACTTTCTTTTATATATATAGATACTAGTGGTTCGCCCCGAACTGAGACCTCGCGGTAACGGTTTCCCATAATTAGGTACTTATTCATTCAATAGATACATGACGATCAAAATTGACATTATTTTTATGCCCGTTTTCACCAACCATACCTAAATCATCTCCTTTGTAGAAGTCTCTTTACGTAGGTAGCCCCTAAATACAATCCTAACATCCCAATGTCATTTTCACCTTTAGTTGTCCCGTAGAGGTTTGTAATAACAAAGTTGACAGAAAGTGTCAACTAACTTAACATATGTAGCCCGTAAAGGTTAGGGAACTGTTATAGTGAAATCCTCAAGGCCTCAATCAAACTTAGGTATAGTTTTTTGGAACATTCAAATTAAATTACTTGTACACAGCGTCAACTATCGACACGATCAGAAAACATGTAAAAACAAACTGCAACGTGAAGTTTTATTGATGTTTGCTAAATGACTAAATAATAATTTTAATTGAATATAATATGTTACATATAGCTGCATTTGCTATATGAGAGCGCCATCTATTGACATCATTGTGAAGTTCTGTTGTTGCTGCTCATTAAAAGTTAAATAATTTAGTTTCCTTATTATATTTATCTAATTTTAGTATTTGTTGTTCAAGTACATGATATTACGCTAAAATTATAAAACTTTCAAGCCCCAGCTTTCAATGGTTATTCCGTTGTGAGGTCAAATATAATCTCCACTTTGAAAGCCCCCCATTTCGTCAATTTTAGAAAAAAAATTAAAAAAAAAATACTTTTGTACTCTGTTCCAAATTATCTTTAAAATGACGTACTGTAACCCTATGAAAAGCAAAAATATTTTTTTTTTCTTCGCATTCGCTTCTATGAGAGCCCCCCTGAAATAAAGATTTTTATAACTTTTTAAGCCATTTTCGGCTGGAGGCCATCGGTTTACATATTATATCTAAAATTGAAGTAATTACGTTCAGTAATTCAGAAGTTATAAGGCTCTGACAGACGGACGGACGGACGGACGGACAAGTGCAAATTCACTCAAGTAGACTCAAAGACCTTCGCTTCGCTCGGTCGAAAATACATATATACATAAATGATTGGAACAAAATTAATTTTTAAATTTTTGATTTTATCGTTGTACTGTGACGATGTCGGGTCGCAGGCATTGTAACCGTGAACAGTGCCGTGATCAACATCGGAGATCACAAAGCAGAGCACGTCGATGTGACACAGCAGGGCATAATCGTAGGTCACGAGATCGTACAAATACCGCCCATACAGACTCTCCCATCAGGAGAAGTCAAAGGTTCCTGAGATAGTTCACGATCTTTTGGATAAAGGGATTATTTGGGAGTCTCATTCCCAATATTCAAGTCCCATCATAGTCCAGGAGTAACAGTATCACACTCATGTGATACTATTATCACACTCGGCTACCCACATTCGTGTTTTAATACCCCTTATCATACAACAGTTGCATAAATAACTATTATTCAATTCATTTGAATGTTTTTTCTAAACATTCAAGTGTAAATCGTAACGAATGTGTTTAATGAACAGATCTAGACAGTTAAACATAGTTCAAAATGTGGGTTGGTGTTTTGGTGGGGGGGAGGGGGGGGGGGGGGGGTCATGACCCCCATGACCCTCGCCCTGGATCCGCCCTTGAATACATACCTACCATGATTAGAAATTTTATTGTCATTTAGTATATACGAAAAGTTTTGGTCAAATAGAAATATTTATCGTTTATTTCAACTCCATTGGAACAGACTACATAAATTATGAGTTTTATATTGCATTAATTCAAAATTAAGTGCAACTAAAAAATTATTGTATACTACTTACCTACCGTCGGTACCGTCGGTAGCCTTCCGATATTTTTTGTGGCAGCCAGGGACTGTAATATCGATATTTTGAAAGTATCGATACCTAATATCGATAAAAATACTGCTATTTAGGTGTCGATTTTTCGATATTGGTATCGATATTAAATTTAGGTAAGTTATTATCTATACTTAAAATTACTTTATCGGTATCGATAGTGAAACTAAAATACCAGTATAATATATTTGATATAAATTCCTCTTTCTCGCGTCTACCTTTCCAGTTTCCATGATGTCATAGGTACATAAGCACGTGACACTTTTTCGTGCGTGCAGCCGATGTTCATCGATTTATAAGACGTTATTACGTCAAAACTCATAAACAGAACACAATTAAACTACTTTAAAAAACTACGGACGGAGTTTACCACAATCTACTATATATTATCAAAAAAAAATATTTTACGAGAAAAAACTTTCTTCAAAACGCAAAAAAATTGAATGAATCGAATTGAGGGGTTATTTGGAAAAACAGCCAATGTCAAAAAAAACTGAAAACGAGATTTTGATGTCTATGGTTTGCTTGATACGTTCCTCACAAAATCCAAATTATTGTTTTAGACAAAACAGCCTCTGTCAGAAGATATTCAAGGAAAAAAAGTCAATGGTATACGGAAAAACAACCAATGTCCAATGCGTTTTTGGAAGAACTGCCAATGTCAGTTGACATTGGTTTTTTTTCCGAAAAATTCTGGCAATACTGTTTGCATGACATTTAAGTCTTCGTTTGAATTTGTCGTTAGTTTTTAATCGCCTTTGACCTTTTCTTTTCATCAGTAAAATCATGAATAGTAATGATATACCACAGGATGTAAATTCAAGTGTCCAGTGGACTTTGAAAAAGAAGAAAAAAGAGTCAAAAAGGGATATTATAAAACACAGGAAAGTTGCTGGGGCGCCTCACCTCAACCATGTAGGACGTCCAATAAGTGGATCTATAATCGGAGAAGACTAAAAGTGAATACTATGAAAAAGTGTTTCACTATGAAAAATCTAATTATTTTTTCCCATGTTTTGATTTTATTGGAAAAATAACCAATGTCAAAGTGTTATTTCAGTTTTTCTGAAAACTAGGAAAAGTTTAGTCCTGAAAATACATCTCAAACCATTGCATGTAATATTATCTACAATAAAACAGCAACTATAATACTTATAAATTGATTTTATGTATTGTAAACAGTTTTTTAGGCCTCCTGTAAAATTTACTAAAATTGACAAAGGTCGTTTTTCCAAACATCCCCTTGTCTCATCCGTATGAAAAGTTTGCCGCGCAATGAGAGATTAGCCGCTTTTATAATTATTACCGTCACGATATTACCGTGGACGTCCACGGCACAACGGCAAGACAGGGGCGTCAAATGTATGGAAATATATGAAGATGTTTTTAAATTTCCATCGACGGTAGTCGGTAACATTATGCCGTGCACGTCCACGGCACATCCTGTCTTGCCGTGACGATATAATCGGCGTCCGGTTTCCCTGTAATATCGTCACGGTATTTTGGCGATGTAGTGCGTTGCTACAAGGATTAATGTTTGTGAGTGAGAGTCTACGTGCCCGCGCTCCCCCACCTCCCGCCCCCCTACAGTGGCGCGTTCCGAACTCGTTTGAGTTATGTACTATTTTTTTTTATAATTTATTATTTTTAATATTTGTTAAAAATGGCATTCAAATATGATGTTATTACCCTTTGAGTATCAAGTTGTTACTCTAACTAATCGAACTAATAGAGAGGAAACCTTGTTTGTGGGACAAATAATAATTTTATATTAAAAAATGTTAATTCTAAATATTTCACTTTTAGCATCGGATGCTGCCAAAAGCTTCTAATTTATCTTTTACGTCATAAATATATTAAATCTACGTACTTAGTCGAAGTCGGTTATTGGCCATGTCATTCACACTCTTCCGAATATACTACGCATATAACGTTAAACGTCCACGGCACGGCATGAAAATTATAAAAGCGACTTTAACGTGGACGTTGACGTCCACGGAAAATCGTGGACGTCGACGACCACGATAACGTGACGTGAGAATTATAAAAGCGCCTATTCGGATCAAAGAAATTGATTCAAATCGACTCGCTGATTCAAATCGACTCGCAGATTCGAATCAACTTGACATACAGTTCGAATCAAGCGATGATTCGAATCAAGATAAATTCTCATTCGATTTAGTTTTGACGTGTGGTTTTTACTTTCATCATTCGAATCAAGTGTGATTCGAGAATAGAGTCCCATCTTGGGTAACAACGGGGCAACGCAACGCCATCCGCACCCGTGGTCTATGACTATGATCCAAAGATTATAGAAACACTACGTTCCACTACTATGGTCTATGATCCGCACGACGCGGCGGCGGCCTCGGACGATTGATTCTTCGTCCGAGCCGAGGCGGCGGCAAAAACGTAGTGGTTACATTCTCTTTGGCGGCGGCGCATCATGCATTGCATTCCGCGGTCCGCCGCCATATTTTTTAATTGTGTTGTGCTGTTTGCTGTGTGTCATTACATCGTCATTACGCCATTTTTATTTTTTGGAGAGGTAAGTTAAAATCAGTTATTTTTTCAGTACAGTACATAATTAACTACGCTATATTGGTGTTTGTAAGCGACGCGAATAGTGAAACCTTTGTGTACCTACAGTGACTTACTATGAAAAGTAGAAGAAAAAAAGAAAAACGTAGACATACAGAAGTTTAATTTTCCGCTGATGACAGCGCTCTGTTGGCTAGCTCGCCAACACGCACGAATCTGCCTACGTTTCCAATTACTTATAAATCCTAATAGCAGACGTTTTCATTTGAACCGTCCGTTACAGTGTTATTTAGTTGATAGTAAATATACTTAATAATAAAACGTGCAGTACAACATGCATACATACAGTGCAACATCTTCAGACAGTACAGACTACAGCAGAGTTACAAAATGTAGATCGTGGTCGCGTGGTAGTTATTATTTTTGATGGCAGTTTAAACCATTGTAAGTAACCATCTTCTCCAAGATTTTGTATTTGTAATTTGTATAAATTAAAATTTCGAGCCGTACAAAGTTTACAAACTTTGACTTATTTTCAAAATGGCGTGTTTCGCCACCATTTGACGAGAGAAGTCCCAATAGTTAGGTACTTAGCTTTAGGTACTATGGTCATTTTACCATTTGTAGAAGACGATAGAAGTCAGTCAGTTGAGCAAAACTTAAATTAGTAGATTCATATCCCGTTGTGACCATCCGACAAAGGAGCTGAATGGTCCAAACAAATCAATCATATTTTTTACTAGTAATAAACTAATGCTAGACAATGCCCGTGCCTTTGTCCACGTGGATTAAAGTTTTTTAATTCCCACAGGAACTCGTTAATTTTCGGGATATTATGTAGCCTATGTGTTATTAATCCTGGGTATGAACTATCACTATTCCACAGCCAAATCAGTTCATTCATTGTGGTGTGAAAGAAATGTCAAATGAAATGAAAATACACATTGTACACCATTTAACTTTGTCATTTTTGCGAGTTCGACAGAGACAAATATAGTTTTCGATTTGTGACTAAAAACTTAGCTAAAAGGCATAAAAATATCGTATCGGGCCTTTACTGACCCCTGCCGCATAGAACGTAAAAAATGTCCAACCCCTGCGGCAGCGGGCCATTTTTGGTGGATGACCGTTACCGGCCTGTTGCCGCACTGTGTGCGTCGAACCGCCAGTAGTGTTGTGCTCGCTAAAACCTACAGGAGAAGGACGTACGCATTCTTATCGTAGATTCTTCAATTTCGTGCAATACCGTGTTATATCGTTTAGTCCACCAGCAAAATAACAGTTTTGAAAAATAAACTACTTAGAAGCTATTCCCCAGGCAAAGAAACGGTTGACAACTCCACTTTTTGGGATGTAACATCGCCATATTGCCCATAACATAAAACATACTGTAATTTTTACTGACTCCCTTAGCTGCTTATTATCTATAAAAGAAAATCCATTCCGTAGTAAATCAAGATTTTCTGTTATCCTAGAGATTAGAGAGGCTTTGTTCTCCTGTCATAAAAATGGATTAGCTATATCTCTTGTGTGGATCCCAGGTCACTCTGGTATTTCAGGAAACGAAACAGCTGACTCTTGTGCTAAAGCTGCTGTACAGTTAGGCTCACTTGAGCATTTTAAAAACAATTCCCAAGATCTTACTAGCCTCGCCAAATCTTTTCTGGGTAAGTCCTGGAATTCGTATTGGATGGAATCAAAATCGGTTAAAGGTAAATTCTATGCCTCAATTCAACCAGATATACCAAGACGGCCCTGGTTTTTCTCCCATAGATATGCAGGTAGGTGGGTAACTTCCACAATATGCCGCTTACGTCTTGGTCATTCCTGCACACCTGTTCACCTACACAAGATCAGAGTTAAAGACCACTCCCTGTGTGAATGTGGCCTGGACGAAGGTACTGTTTCCCATATTCTCTTCTCTTGTCCTAAGCTTCTTCATCCTCTGTATGATGTTCTCCCGCCCCATATCCCCCGTCCTTTAAATGTTGAATGTTTGTTAATGTCTGTGTATAGTCCTCAGTGTAAATTTCTTTGTAAATATATTAAATATAATAATATTAAGCTGTAATTATTTATGTAGTATATAATTGAATTTTTGTGTTGTTCTAGGTATGTGACTAATCCTATATTTATTTTTTAAATAATTTGCTTTTAAAAATCCTGCTACTTATAGATGCATCAAAATTGCAAGTTGGAATAATAACAGATACCAGCAATTCTCAAACGTGTCTCCTCCATCCCACACGTCATTGGCGAAGTAAATCGCGCCCTCTGGGTGCACCTGTGATCCATAACCAAAAATTGAATTGAAAATAAACTACTTAGAAGCTATTCCCCAGGCAAAGAAACGGTTGACAACTCCACTTTTTGGGATGTAACATCGCCATATTGATTTTGTTCCTATAAAATATAACCTATGTCACCCGGATCATAATGGCACATCATTTACCAAAATAAGCTCAGCAGTTTGGGCGCCGCGGTGGAGCATTCGTAAATAGTTACATATACATACAAAAAAAGACCGTTAAAATCATAAAATAACCTGTCCTTTTGGCTTTGCCGTAATCGGGAAAACAAAGATACACAGATAAACAAACACACAGACCCCTCCATTATTGACCGAGCGAAGCGAAGGTCTCTGAGTCTACTTGAGTGAATTTGCACTTGTCCGTCCGTCCGTCCGTCCTATGCTATGTATATAGCTGCTGGGGCTGATTCACCAACTCACTCACTGACTGACTCACTCATTGATCACCTCTCCTGTAAAATATTGTATGAAAAATTTTTTTTCACCGATGGTTTCGTTGAGGATAAAAATTCATTCTAAGGAAAAATATGGAGAGAGCTGATGATTGAGGATTTCAAAGATGGGTGAGGAGCACAGTCAGGGTATTGAAGATAGGTAGGGTTTGCTCGAACAAAAGTCACTCAAAGCCTCATCCAATTGACAGTGAGCTGAAAAAAAGAGCGGATTCAAGATGGCGGCCATACAAATTTTGTCGGTGTCTATCTCGGAGAGTATAAAAGATGGAAGAGTGGTTTTTTGGCAAAAGATAATCAGGACTCGAAAGTCTACTTGATGACTTCCAAACCCCCGATCATCATATCTCATCATTTGTCAGAATGAGAATTCTTCTATAAAAACAAATTTTCAAAAGGAACTGTATCAAAGTCTCGTCTCAGCTTCTAGTCTCTTCAATATTCGCCAGATATTTTGTATGGAAAAAAATTCCTCCATCTTGATTTTTATTCTGCGGGATCTCAACTCCTCAGCAACTGACAGCAGATAGAGTATGTTTGGGCTCATTAGAATAGTCTCAACGAGTAGGTGTTAGATAGATGATGATCAAGGAGGAGGATATAACAGCAAACTGGACATGACGTTGGGTATAAAATTTTATAAATAGACCGACTATATATTCACACTAGTAGGGCGCGTGGGTGCGCGGCCCGCAAGCGGACCGCGGTTTTTCTTTTCATTAAATAGACTTTCAGGTCCTGATCATCTTTTGCCAAGAAACCACTCTTCCATCTTTTATACTCTCCGAGATAGACACCGACGAAATTTGTATGGCCGCCATCTTGAATCCGCCATTTTGGAATTTTTTTCAGCTCCCTGCACATTGTGAGGTTTCGAGTGACTTTTGTTCGAGCACACCCCACCTATCTTCAATAACCTGGCCTTGCCCTTTACCCGTCTTCCAAACCCTCGATCATCAGCTCTCTCCATATTATTTTTCAAAATAATTTGTCAGAATAAGAATTCTTCTATAAAACAAATATTGAAAAGGAACAGTTTCAAAGTCTAGCATAATTTGTATGGGAAAAGAAAATTCCGCCATCTTGTTTTTTTTTCTATGCATCTAGTAGACCTTCGGGTCCTGATCATCATTTGCCAAGAAACAACTCTTCCATCTTTTATCCTCTCCGAGATACACGAATATATACACCGATACAGACACCGACGAAGTTTGTATGGCCGCCATCTTTTTTCCGCCATTTTGAATTTTTTTTCAGCTCACTGTCAATTGGATGAGATTTCGAATGACATTTGTTCGAGCACCCCCTACCTATCTTTAATAACTTGGCCGTGCTCCTCACCCGTCTCCGAAATCCTCAATCATCAGCTCTCTCCATAATTTTCCTCCGAATGAATTTTTGTCATCTATACGAAACCACTGGCGAAAAAAAAATTTTTCATACAAAATTTTACAGGAGAGGTGATCAATCAGTCAGTGAATCAGCCCCAGCAGCTATATATATATTAATGTTTGGGATGTTTTTAATAACCAACTTACACTTGTTTTCTTTTCTTTGTCCCATCACTACTACAAATCACTATTTAGTGCGGTATCACTCCTTATCGACCCGAGATTTTCGATTGCCAATTTATTTCTTTCTGTTTGGAGGATCTAGGGGCGAAGCCAATGTAAATATAAGTAATTCATGAGGATTTTAGTAGTATTAAAATATTTAATATACAATATGCATTCGCCAAGATAATAGAGATTAAATACCATCTAGTGATGTCGGGCCGGAAAGGCCTGCTACGCACAGTACGAAAGACCGATAGATTCAATTTTGGACCGCTGCCGCACCAGTTGAAGGTCACTGCTTTTTTTTAACGCAGTGAACGTGTTAACACAAAACAAAAGTACATAAAAAATGTAACATAAGGGAAGAAGCTGTACAATATCTTAGTATATACCTTATTGCTAAGAAGCGATCTCTTCCAGGCAACCTAAAGACGAAACACTAATAGAAGGATGAGGGTGTACAACTGTACACTAAAAAGGAATAAATGATGAAAATAATAATTAGGTGAAAAAAAAGAGTAATAGAGATCCATCTATCCATCTATTCATCCATCCTCATAAACTTTCACATTTATATTAGTAGGATTATAAATGGGAAAGTTTGTTGATTTTTGTTGCTTTGTCCTTCAATGACGCTGCAACAGAGCTATGGGTTGATTTTTAACATGGTATAGTCTCAAGGGATTTCAAAAACAAAGTCGCAGGCATCAGCTAGTAATAAATACCTAAATAAATGTTGTGTATAGGTCGCTGCATGAAAGTTTAGCGCTGAACAAAATAGCTGCACATGGGGTACTGTTGCGCAACCATTGACAACTGCCGGAATGCGACTGGAGAGCCAATCAGCGCCATGATTCCTTATTTTCGACTTCTATGCAATAACTGTCACCACTAGACTTTTGTGCCGCTACCTATACCTGAATAAATGTTTGTTTTGTTTGCAGGAGGGGTACTCACAAACTTTAACTTGAGCTGGGCACTCTCCAAGGCTCATTTATCCAAACTGAGTGCCTACTGAGCATGGAAAGAACTATATGTGGTAACAAGTGACAAAACACCTCATGCCAAAATGAAGAAAGCTACTGGAACTCAAAATGTAATTCCTAATGGAGTGCAATGATTAGTGCTTGGATTCTCTGAATAATAAATAATTCTCTCTCTGAGGAATAATTTTATATAAGGTTAGGGGGAGTAAGTGAAACATACCGTACCTACTGTTTTTTCTACAAAATGGTCTGTAAGTCAGTAAATGAAATGTCAATTTGAATAACGATAAATGCAATACACTCTTCATTAAATAAATTTTCTTATATGACATGATCTTCAAGCCTTCTAGTCGTCCAAATAACAATGAAATTAATGTAACATGAAATTATAATAATGATGAAAAATTCTTTTTAAAAAAGAGACTTCAAATGCCCACTCCACTGCATTGTATAATAATTTAGTGTTGATATTTTAAAACCACTTGACTGATTTTGATAAAATTTAAATGGGACCACCTGGGAAGTTACCCTTTGAAAAAAAAAAGAATTTTCCAAATAGGTTTAGGCTTAGAGTAATTGGTGAACATACATTAAAAAAAATTCTGACGAATTAAGAACCTCATTTTTAGGGTTCCGTACCCAAAGGGCCCCTATTACTAAGCCTCCGCTGTCCGTCCGTCTGTCATCGGCCTGTATCTCTTAAACCGTAATAGATAGTTGAAATTTTCAAATATTTTGTATTTCTATTGCCGCTATAACAACAAATAATAAAAATAAAATTAAATTAAAAAAATTAAATAAAAATATTTCCATGGGTACATGGAAATATTTTAATTTAAATTAAATAAAAATATTTCCATGGGTACATGGAAATATTTTAATTTAATTTTTTAATGGAACCCTAAAAGAGCTAGGCCCGACTCGCACTTGGCCGATTTTTTGAAGTTGATTTAAAAGATGAGGAAGACAGCTAACCAATAAATGGGGAGATGAAATTGAAGCCATAGTGGAAAGAACTAGACAAGAAGACTAGCAAATATATTATATTATGGAGGCCTATTCCAAAGGGCACAGATTAGTTGAAAAAACAAGTTAGAAAAATTGTAAAATATGAATGAATGTGTTAAGATTTGAACAAATTACAGCGAAGAATAAGCTTGTGAATCATGGAAGATAAGAGCTAGGTTCGCCCAACACTTTCGTCCATTATACTTATTAGCGATTATTAATTCATGAATTACATATCTGTAAACATAGGCCCTACATCTATTGCGTTTAAAGCTCTTAAAGTTTAAGTGAGGTCTGAAGGTGTCATGAAATGCATAGTGACTTATCACCTTCATTGATGTCACAAAATCAAAAAGTTTAAAACACCTTCATCCACTTATGTCTTCAATTGTTTCTTACAAACAGTCTTTAGTGGCGATTTGAAATGGTTGACCACCTCTTCAAACTTATTCAATTATTACACATGCTTTATCTTATTGTTTGAGTATATTCAAACAAATCTTTGTTGGTTTGGTCCTCTTGCTGGTGTTTTCTGATGATAAAATATTTGTCCAGTTGGCACGCCTAAAAGTCACTACTTGGGAATTGAATTGAAAATGAACAACCAACAAAACGAATAAAAATGAATAAGAACTTATAAAGTTTGCGTTCATTCAAACATGCGAGTAAACTTATCAACGTTAAAGTTCTACTCTTGTCTTTAGCAATATGGTGTTGTTTCTGGCAAAAAGTCTTTGTCAGCAATTTGGTCTTTTGCCTTGGTCGACAGTAAATCACTAAAAATGTAGTAAAAATACAATAATATGAAATGGCTGAACGTAGTAAAATTGTTTCTGGCAAACAAGTCTTTGCCAGTAATTTGGTGTGCTTGCTGGCATTTTTTGAAAATAACTATTATTATGAAGGTACAACTTACATAAATTATATAATATGAAATGGTCGCACGCTTTATTTATATGTATAAAATGGGTTCATTCTAACATGGGAATAAACATGTCGATGGTGAAGTTCTAGTCCCGTCTTTAGCAGTTTGGTGTTGTTTCTGGCAAGAGTCTGTCAGAAATTTGGTCTTTTGCCTTCGTTATGTCAGTAAACCACTAAAAACGTATTCCTACAGGCTACAACAAAAACAATAATATGAAATGACTGAACATAGTAAAATTGTTTCTGGCAAACAAGTCTTTGCAGGCAATATGGTCTTGATGCTGGCATTTTTTGATAATAACGATTAATCACAACGAATGTTGGTAAAACCAACAAAACTAATTTGAATGAACACTTAATTTTGTATGAATAATAAGAAGTTTGCGTTCATTCTAACATGGGAACAAACTTGTTGATGGTGAAGTACTAGTCTCGTCTTTAGCAGTTTGGTGTTCTTTCTGGCACGAGTCTGTCAGCAATTTGGTCCTTTGCCTTCGTTTTGTCAGTAAATCACTAAAACTGTATGTCTACAAAAAAATAATAATATTAAAGTCTGAACATAGTAAAATTGTTTCTGGCAAGCAAGTCTTTGCAAGCAATTTGGTCCTTTGCTGGCATTTTTGATAACGATTAATCACAACGAATTTTGGTACTAATACACAAAAATAATATTAAATGGTTGCACACTTTATATATATGAATAAAAAATTATTTTGCGTTCATTCTAACATGGGAATAAACTTGTTGATGGTGAAGTTCTAGTCTCGTCTAGCAGTTTGGTGTTCTTTCTGGCACGAGTCTGTCAGCAATTTGGTCTTTTGCCTTCGTCTTGTCAGTAAATAACTAAAAATGTATATCTACAACAAAAACTAATATTAAATGGCCGCACACTTAATTTATACGAATAAGAAATTATAGTTTATAATAAGAATAAACATGTCGATGGTGAAGTTCTAGTCCCGTCTTTAGCAGTTTGGTGTTGTTTCTGGCAAGAGTCTGTCAGAAATTTGGTCTTTTGCCTTCGTTTTGTCAGTAAACCACTAAAAACGTATTCCTACAGGCTAAAATAAAAACAATAATATGAAATGACTGAACTTAGTAAAATTGCTTCTGGCGCACAAGTCTTTGCGAGCAATTTGGTCTTCTTGCTGGCATTTTTTGATAATAACGATTAATCACAATGAATGTTGGTAAAACTAATAAAAATGATATTGAATGGTCGCACACTTATTAATACGAATAAGAAATTATAAAGTTTGCGTTCATTCTAACATGGGAACAAACTTGTTGATGGTGAAGTACTAGTCTCGTCTTTAGCAGTTTGGTGTTCTTTCTGGCACGAGTCTGTCAGCAGTTTGGTCCTTTGCCTTCGTTTTGTCAGTAAATCACTAAAACTGTATGTCTACAAAAAAATAATAATATTAAAGTCTGAACATAGTAAAATTGTTTCTGGCAAGCAAGTCTTTGCGAGCAATTTGGTCCTTTGCTGGCATTTTTTGATAATAACGATTAATCACAACGAATGTTGGTAAAAATAATAAAAATGATATTGATTGGTCGCATACTTATTAATACGAATAAGAATTTATAAAGTTTGCAACGAATTTTGGTAATAATACACATAAATAATATTAAATGGTTGCACACTTTATATATTATATGAATAAAAAATTATTTTGCGTTCATTCTAACATGGGAATAAACTTGTTGATGGTGAAGTTCTAGTCTCGTCTAGCAGTTTGGTGTTCTTTCTGGCACGAGTCTGTCAGCAATTTGGTCTTTTGCCTTCGTCTTGTCAGTAAATAACTAAAAATGTATATCTACAACAAAAACTAATATGAAATGGCCGCACACTTTATTTATACGAATAAGAAATTATAGTTTATAATAAGAATAAACATGTCGATGGTGAAGTTCTAGTCCCGTCTTTAGCAGTTTGGTGTGGTTTCTGGCAAGAGTCTGTCAGAAATTTGGTCTTTTGCCTTCGTTTTGTCAGTTAACTACTAAAACGTATACCTACAGGCTACAACAAAAAAAAAATGAAAAGACTGAACATAGTAAAATTGCTTCTGGCAAACAAGTTTTTGCAAGCAATTTGGTATTTTTGCTGGCATTTTTTGATAATAACGATTATTCACAACGAATGTTGGTAAAACTAACAAAAATTGTATTGAATGGTCGCACACTTTATTAATACGAATAAGAAGTTATAAAGTTTGCGTTCATTCTAACATGGGAACGAACTTGTTGATGGTGAAGTTGTAGTCTCGTCTTTAGCAGTTTGGTGTTCTTTCTGGCAAGAGTCTGTCAGCAATTTGGTCTTTTGCCTTCGTCTTGTCAGTAAATAACTAAAAATGTATATCTACAACAAAAACTAATATGAAATGGCCGCACACTTAATTTATACGAATAAGAAATTATAGTTTATAATAAGAATAAACATGTCGATGGTGAAGTTCTAGTCCCGTCTTTAGCAGTTTGGTGTTGTTTCTGGCAAGAGTCTGTCAGAAATTTGGTCTTTTGCCTTCGTTTTGTCAGTAAACCACTAAAAACGTATTCCTACAGGCTAAAACAAAAACAATAATATGAAATGACTGAACATAGTAAAATTGTTTCTGGCAAACAAGTCTTTGCAGGCAATATGGTCTTGATGCTGGCATTTTTTGATAATAACGATTAATCACAACGAATGTTGGTAAAACCAACAAAAATAATTTGAATGAACACTTAATTTTGTATGAATAATAAGAAGTTTGCGTTCATTCTAACATGGGAACAAACTTGTTGATGGTGAAGTACTAGTCTCGTCTTTAGCAGTTTGGTGTTCTTTCTGGCACGAGTCTGTCAGCAGTTTGGTCCTTTGCCTTCGTTTTGTCAGTAAATCACTAAAACTGTATGTCTACAAAAAAATAATAATATTAAAGTCTGAACATAGTAAAATTGTTCCTGGCAAGCAAGTCTTTGCGAGCAATTTGGTCCTTTCTTGGCATTTTTTGATAATAACGATTAATCACAACGAATGTTGGTAAAAATAATAAAAATGATATTGATTGGTCGCATACTTATTAATACGAATAAGAATTTATAAAGTTTGCGTTCATTCTAACATGGGAACAAACTTGTTGATGGTGAAGTTCTAGTCTCGTCTTAGCAGTTTGGTGTTCTTTCTGGCAAGAATCTGTCAGCAATTTGGTCTTTTGCCTTGGTTTTGTCAGTAAATCACTAGAAACGTATACCTACAGGCTACAACGAGACAATAATATAAAATGACTGAACACAGTAAAATTGTTTCTGGCAAACAAGTCTGCCCGCAATTTGGTCTTCACGCTGGCATTTTTTGATAATTTATCACAACGAATGTTGTTAAAATAAAAAAATAAAAAAGAATTTGAATGGTCGCACACTTTATTTTGCACGAATAATAAGAAATTATAAAGTTTGCGTTCATTCTAACATGGGAACAAACTTGTTGATGGTGAAATTCTAGTATCGTCTGTAGCTATTTGGTCTTTTGCCTTCGTTTTGTCAGTAAATCACTAAAACTAGTCTACAACAAAAACAATAATATTTAATGACTGAACATAGTAAAATTCTTTTTGGAAAACAAATCTTTACCGGCAATTTGGTCTTCATGCTGGCATTTTTTGATAATTAATCACAACGAATGTTGGTAAAACCAACAAAAATAATTTGAATGGTCACACACTTTATTTTGTACGAATAATAAGTAATTTCATTTCAACATGGGAACAAACTCGTTGATGGTGAAGTTCTAAACTCGTCGGTAGCAGTCTTGTGTTCTTTCTGGCAAGAGTCTGTCAGCAATTTGGTCTTTTGATTTGGATTAATCACAAGGAATGTTGTTAAAAGTAACATAAATAGTATTAAATGGTCGCACACTTTATTTAAACGTATAAGAAGTAATAAAGTTTGCGTTCATTCTAACATGGGAAAAAACTTGTTGTTGGTGAAGTACTGGTTTTATCTTTAGCAGTTTGGTGTTCTTTCACGACGAATGTTGTTAAAATAAAAAAAAAAGAATTTGAATGGTCGCACACTTTATTTTGCACGAATAATAAGAAATTATAAAGTTTGCGTTCATTCTAACATGGGAACAAACTTGTTGATGGTGAAATTCTAGTATCGTCTGTAGCTATTTGGTCTTATGCCTTCGTTTTGTCAGTAAATCACTAAAACTGTATGTCTACAAGAAAAACAATAATATTAAATGACTGAACATAGTAAAATTCTTTCTGGCAAACAAGTCTTTGCCGGCAATTTGGTCTTCATGCAGGCGTTTTTTTATAATAACGATTAAGCACAACGAATGTTGGTAAAACCAACAAAAATAATTTCAATGGTTTCAATAATTTCAACACTTTATTTTGTACATTTAATAAGAAATTATAAAGTTTGCGTTCGTTCTAACATGGGAACAAACTCGTTGATGGTGAAGTTCTAATCCCGTCTTTTTCAGTTTGGTGTTGGTTCTTTCAAAAGAGTGTTAGCAATTTGTTCTTTTGCCTTCGTTTTATCAGTAAATCACTAAACATGTATATCGACAACAAAAAAAAAATGAAATGGGCGCACACTTTATTTATACGAGTAAGAAATTATAAAGTTTGCGTTCATTCTAACATGGGAACAAACTCGTTGATGGTGAAGTTCTAAACTCGTCTGTAGCAGTCTGGTGTTCTTTCTGGCAAGAGTCTGTCAGCAATTTGGTCTTTTGATTTGGATTAATCACAACGAATGTTGTTAAAAGTAACATAAATAATATTTAATGGTCGCACACTTTATTTATACGTATAAGAAGTTCATTCTAACATGGGAAAAAACTTGTTGTTGGTGATGTGGGAGATGATTGCGGCACCAGTTTAGAGAATCTCCTCACTACTCCGTCTGTAGCGCCGTGTTCTCTATCAAGGTTATAGGGCTTGTTAAAAGAGGTTACTCCGTGACTTTAAATATTTAATCAATTGCACATTAATAATAAAATACAAAATTACTAAACCCTACAGTGGAACAGTGTGACGTGTGCGGCCGGTAAGGGACAACTGACTCGCAGTCAGTTGAAAACGTTTAGTAAAACTCGGTCGCCAAAATACCCTGTCAGCGCTGCTGCTACATCACACCACCCCAAATTTTTATCTTGGTAAAAATTAACAAACAAAAATCTTAAACTAGGTACACAGTAATAAATTTACTCTTAACAATTATACCAACTTTTATTTTTGACAACCCTATTATGATCCAGATCC
Source organism: Oeneis ivallda (assembly GCA_029955525.1). Classification (NCBI taxonomy): domain Eukaryota; kingdom Metazoa; phylum Arthropoda; class Insecta; order Lepidoptera; family Nymphalidae; genus Oeneis; species Oeneis ivallda. Next base: position 14,732,408 of record JARPMR010000022.1, read on the forward strand.
GCTTTAGCTAACAACTCTAATGTGACTCGACCCTTATAACGTTATTACATTGTTCGTTTCACTTTCAACGCACGGAACTACTCTATTGCATCACACTACTTTGGCTGACGTCACCACTACCTGGGCGGGAGGCGCCGGGGTTGCTACGGCAGGATTACGCTGCTCTGTCGCTAAGCCCGTGCCGTCCAACTGTCGTCGCCTTGCTCTACTGTTTACCCATTGTACACAACTGGTTACTGAACGTGGAACGAACAAGATTTTTCTCCCAATAATAAAATTTGCTTCTATCCTCTAATGAAAAATAAAGTTTGCGGATCGGGGTCATTTCACAATAATTACTAATAAGCTTAATTATTACACTAAGTATTCTACCTAAACCTAACTGGCATTTTGCTGACCCGACCACTGCGCGTCGTACGAGTTATAATTGGGGTCGGCAAAATGTCGTCATTGCTAAGTCGGCGCGTTTCCTTAACTACTGGTTCACCCGGCGTTTGTCGTGAATTTTTAACATCCAGGTCAAACGCTGGTTTTAACCTATCAATGGAGACAAGTGCTTGCCTGTTGGGTAACTGTACTACATACCCTTTGTCCAACCGCTTTATGACGTCATACGGCCCGTCATAAGGGGGTTGCAGACACTTCCTCATTACATCGTTTCTTACAAACACTTTCTCGCAGTCTTTTAAGGCTGGATGAACGAATATAGTCCGGGAGTCTCGTTGGGTATCAGGTTTTGGTCTTAGGCTACTAATTACCTGTTTCAACTGCCTTAGGTATTCCTCACCGTCCGTTATTTTGCCATCCGATGGTTCGAAGAATTCTCCAGGGAGCCTTAGCCCTTAAATGCATGATTTTAACTTTTTAACCAAATTAAATTTATTTGGACGTAAGATTAGCTCTATAATAAGGAAAAATTATTAAAAAAAATATATTTATAAAAATACTTTATTTATTTAGAAAAAATGGGTTGGTGGAAATTTACATCATTATGTAATCAGACTAACCTACTGAGAACAAAATGTGCAGTGAGATAATAAACTTATTCATTGTGGTATTTGCTGAAACAATTGTTGTTTTTGTTGAGGCAAAGATTAATATTACATTTGGAACAGTGTATAGTTGAATATCCCTTACAATTGGGGTATTTGCAACGCAAGGATCCCCCTACCAAAGGCCAATGATCTTGCCCATCCCTGCGAACTTCTTTTGGTGGGGCAACTGCTACAGCACTTCTTTTTTTTTTTTGCCTGGATTTCATTTTCTAGAAGACTAGAACTTGGACGACCTCTTTTTTCTTTTGCTGCTCCCATGTTACAAAGGACGAAGGCCAGTTCATTTCTAAAAGTACCTAAATTGAGAATATCTTTCTTAGGTACATTTTTAGCATTTTTTTTATATATTATCCATGCATTTTTTATTTATCACTGCCAGGTCTAAAAGATGATAAAAAATACGAATATACCATTTTCTTGACTTGATCCTTATTCTGTACCTTCCCAGAAAACTGTCCATAAGGTCTACGCCTCCCATGTGGGCATTGTATTCACTTATGATCTTCGGGCATGGAATTTGTATCTTCTCTTTTTTTTTCTTGTCATATCTAGATACATTATTCAAAGGCAAAGCACCTACATAAGATGACAGTAATGTGACAACTTTGTTGTCTTTCCATGCTACTACACTCATATCCACACCTTGAAATGTTGTCACTCTTTCTTCATGTGCACCTCTTGGAGTAGATTTATTCATAAATTGTTTTTTATCAGGTAATTTTGAATTAGGTATTCTATTTTGTTGAACTGTCCCCACTGAAAGGATTCCTTGAGTTGCCAAATAGAACACCAAGGGCACAGAAGTATAAAAATTGTCGAAATAGACAATGTGGCCAACTTGTCTTGGTATACCTCGAGCTAAACGCAAGACAATATTGCTGGTTGAGCCCAGATCTGGTTCATTCTCAGGTTTGTTGGTAAGGTCCTGCCCAGCATAAACCTCAAAGTTGTGTGCAAATCCTTGTAAGCTGCACAAAACATACAGTTTAAACCCCCACTTATGAGGCTTGTTGGGCAAGTACTGTTTGAGAAAGTGTGCAACTTTAGTTGCACACATTTGTTCATCTATGGACAGGCGTTGGTCCATAGGTACTGATGAAAATTTTGAATTCAATTCATCAATAACAGGGCGTATCTTGAATAGGCGATCATGGCCTGGATCACCAATTGCCTTGTGGTGGTCATTGTTATTGAAGTGCAATATATTTTTCAATTGTTCAAACCTGTTATTAGACATCACCGAATAAATTGGTTCATAGCCATATTTTGGAGACCAGTATGCTCTTATATTGGGAAAATGTTGGACTGACATATATATATAAGTATTCCAAAAAACTTTCTCAAGTCTGATAAATTGGTTGCAGTTGTATTTGCTGGGTTTTTTTGTGTGGCATACAGGTTTGTTTCTTCCACTATCCTTGCCATGAAATCTTCTGAGAAAAAGTAGTTGAAGCATGCATATGGAGTATCTAATGGTGACAACTCTGGTCCTAGGTCTGAATTGCCTTTGAATGTAATTTTGGACTCATCAAATTCTATGTTCTTTTTTTTCCAGATCAATTTTCGTTTATCTAATAATGCTGAAAATATGTGTCCTGTAGGGTCACTATTGTCCACAACCTGGTTATCCATTACCTCATTTTCAACCAAGGGTGGGTCACTTTCGTGGTTTTGTGGGTTTTCTGTGTCCTCCTCATCACTTTCTAACATGTTCAGTAACTCGTCTCTGTCATAAGTTCCAGGCACATTTTCTTCCTCTTCATCAGACTTCTCCATGTCATCTTCCGACAGCCACCCACCTTCCAAAGATGCTAAATAATGTTCAATATCTCTGTGACTCATTTTGCTAGATATCAACACCTGGAACCAAAAGATAAACGAAATCAAATAAAACAATAGTATTTTACTAACTTTCATACAAGCTAAATGAACGTCATTACATGATGATGTAAATTTACATCAAAACAATATTGAGTTTGTTTCTTCATATTTTTCTATTTATGAACAAAATTATATACATAAATCAAAATACTGACCTCAAATCTATCAATTACGAATAAACTGAGAAGTAACCGTGAGAATTTTATACCACTTTTTTCCAATCACATTAGCCGAAATCTTCACCGAGCAAACTAGCGCGTAATGGTATTTTGAAATGACATTTGACAGCTGACATTGAAGAATGAACTTTTTTTTTCGTTCGGAAACGATACTATGGTTCCTTAAAAGTTGCCATGTACAAAAAATATAATCCAAATACTCTGTGGAAGCGACAAAAATTACATTGAATTGGTTGATGGAAATTTCCATCACAATGCATTTAAGGGTTAGAGTTCGCCCAAAGGTTAGCTCGGCAGGACTTACCCCTGTGTCGCTACGCGGTGCTGCACGCAGTCCCATCATCACGGTGTGCATTTCATCGACCCATGACCTATTATTCGTTAACCTCGCCATTAAGGCGGCCTTAAAACTACGATGCCAACGTTCTATCGCACCGTTACTTTGCGGATGGTACGGTGTCGTCCTTAACTTATGTACGCCTAGGTATTTCATCAGATGTCTAAAGAGATTACTTTCAAATTGCAAACCGCCATCGGAGCTTAACCTAGAAAATATTCCATACCTGACGATCCATCCCTCGTAAACGTGTTTAGCTACAGTTTTTGCGCAAATATCCTTAATGGGGAATGCTTCCGGCCACCCTGTTTGCCTATCAATCATCGTGAGGCAATATCTATATCCTTCCTCAGAAGTGTTAAAGGGACCGGTAATATCTATATGTACATGACACATCCTATCTACCTTTTCGAATTGTCCTAATGGTGACATAGTGTGTCTGTGAACTTTTGCTCTTTGGCACTCTATGCACGACCTAGCCCAAATACCTATATCCTTATTCATCCCAGGCCAAAAATAATTATTAGCTACCATCCTTCGCGTTGTTCTAATGCCTGGGTGGCTAAGATTATGAACTGCCTCGTATGCAGTACGCCTAAACTGCTCCGGTAGGTATGGTCTGGCCTTATCGTCCCGCAAGTTACAAACAATCGCCTGTGGTACGTTAGGTAAATCTATTTTTATTAGTTTCGTATTACCGTTTCCTGCTCCAAGCATTCCAGCGAGCTGTTTATCGTTCGCCTGGGCCCGTGCTACTTCAGCGAAATCGAGTACTGACGGGCACGAAATCGTTTCGACTCGCGATAACGTGTCCGCGGGCGCGTTTTCATCGCCTTTCAAATAACGAATATCCGTCGTAAACTCACTAATAAATAACAACTGACGGGTTCTCCTCGGCGTTTCTTTGCTACTCCCTAGCTTTTTGAAAGCGAACGTTAACGGTTTATGATCTGTATACAATATGAGATCTCTACCTTCGAACATATTCCTAAAATATTGCACTGACAAATAAAGCGCAAGAAGCTCCCTATCGTAGGTACTATACTTCTGTTGCGTGTCAGTCAACTTCCTCGAAAAGTAACCTAACGGTACCCATTCGTTGTTCACTTTCTGTTGTAATGTTCCACCGACGCAACTATTTGATGCGTCTGCCATAATCGCAATCGCCTGACCTGAAATCGGATACGCTAACAATGCGGCGTTCTGTAAACCCAACTTACATTGTTCAAACGCTTGAACAGCATTTTCTGTCCACACTATACAACTTTTCTCACGCTTCTTTGCCCCGTGAAGATACTTATTTAATTCTGCCTGATATTGGGCTGCCTGGCGCAAATGACTTCTATAAAAATTTACCATGCCGAGAAATCTACGAAGTTCCTCGACCGTTTTTGGTCTGGGAAAGTCTACAATAGCTTGGACCTTGCTTGGCAGCGGCCTTAAGCCATTGGCTGAAACCTCATGACCCAAAAACTCGACTTTGTCTTGCGAAAACGCACACTTTGCTAAATTAATCGTTAAACCTACTTCCTGTAATCTTTCAAAAACAGCCTCTAAATGTTTTTCGTGCAGAGTTCTATTTTCACTAGCTATTATTATATCGTCTAAATACGAAAAAACGAATTCCGTTTTATACTTCGCGTATTCGGGGTTATTTTGCTGAAAATTTGCCTCTAAATCCTGTAAAACATAATTATTCATAAAACGTTGAAAAGTCTGCGCGGCGTTTCTAAGACCGAAAGATAAACAAGGCCATTCGTATAAACCGAAATTTGTGATAATCGCGGTTTTTTCTACGTCTTCCCTCGCTATCGGAATGTAGTGATACGCCCTGTTGATATCGATACGGCTAAATACTTTCTTATCCGCTAAAATAAATGTAAAATCTCTTATGTGAGGAATTGGGTATCTATCGGGCTTTGTTATAGCGTTTAGCGCTCTGTAGTCTCCGCACGGCCTTATATTTCCATCTTTTTTAGGTACTACGTGTAGGGGGCTCGCCCACGCGCTCTTCGACGGGCGGCAAATACCCATTTCCTGCATAAGGCGAAATTCTTCTCTTACCTTTTTATATCGGTCTGGTGGTAGTGGACTTGGACGCGCATGTACTGGCGGACCTGTAGTCTCGATGTGATGTCTCACGTTGTGACGTGGTGGTTCTTTGAACGTCGCTGGCTTAGTCAATTCAGGGAACCTACTTAGGAGAGAATAACAAGGATGAGACTCGGCTATAGTAAAAATCGAAGTATGGTCCGAGTTGACTATTGTAGAAACGACGTATAAATTAGTTTCTTGATCTAACAATCGTTTGTTCCTTAAATCTACTAACAAATTATACTTAGACAAAAAATCCGCTCCTAAAATAGGTTGCTTTACATCGGCTATCACAAAGGTCCATTTAAAAGCACGACGCAAGTTTAAATTTAACACTAAAGTTTTGGTACCGTATGTCTGTATTTCACTACCGTTCGCGGCGTAAAGTTTATATTTTTCGTTCACTGCACTGTTACGCACGGATCTATGAGCTTTAGGTAACACTGATATGTTTGCTCCTGTATCTATCAAATATCGCATACCATTGTCCTTGTCTGTGACGCATAAGCGGTGGTTTCCTAATTCGATGCAGGTACCCACCGGTTCTACCTGCATCTTCTCTAGTTTTCCTGACTCTTCTTCCAGCTGCATGGCTGCTCGCATCGGTTGGCCCTTCCTCTGTACCTATAGTGGTGCACACATAGCCAGTCCGGGCTATCCGGTGTCCGTCTCGACCTGCTGCTGTCTCTCTCTCGGGAACGTGTACGTCCGCGGAACCTTCCGCGACCTCGACTGCCTCGCCAACTTGACCTGGAACGGTCCATCTGGTCTATCCTCGCGCTGAGCTTAGCTATTTCTGCCGCCAACAACACCAACGTAGTGTTCGACGCTGTGTCTGTTGTCACTACCTCGGCGACAGGTTGCGGCCTCATACTCTCCATAATTTTATCCGCTATTACTGCTAGACGGTCTAAGCTTTTGGCCTCGGTTGCAGCTAGAACTCCTCGGGCAGCTGCTGGTAATAACTTTTGCCATAGAACGCTTAACGTATCGTCACTTATCTTGCCTCTCGCGAGATCCTGCATCCTCCTGAGTAAGTGACTGGGCTTCTGGTCTCCTAGCTCCATCTCTCCTATCAGCTTCTGGATCTGCCTATTTTCGGATTCCTCGTAAATTTCCAGGAGTTTGTCCTTGAGTACCTTGTACTTCCGTTCCTCGGGCGGGTTGACCAGGATGTCTGTCACCTGCTGTATGACCTCTTTGCCTAACTTCGCTACCACCATATTGTACCTGGTGTCATCGCCAAGCTTCTGCGGTGCCAGTATCGCCTCCAGTTGAATGAACCAGACCCTGGGCTGGTCTGTCCAGAACTCCGGGATCTTGGATGCTAGCGATATGGATGCTAGTCCCGAATCTTCAAGTTTTAGCACGGTCGCTGGTTGCGTCATTTTTTAAAAGTCTTTCGCCGATTTACACTGAACTTAATTAATGTCTTTATTTAACTTAAAACACTGTCCACTTGAGTTGAGTTGCCCTTTTCGTAGAACCGACCGCCTTAAAAACGCAACGACGCAAATTTATTTACACGTGTAACCTTGATAGTCCGACGCGGTGGTCACCAGGTTATCACGTCGGGGTCACCAATGTGGGAGATGATTGCGTCACCAGTTTAGAGAATCTCCTCACTACTCCGTCTGTAGCGCCGTGTTCTCTATCAAGGTTATAGGGCTTGTTAAAAGAGGTTACTCCGTGACTTTAAATATTTAATCAATTGCACATTAATAATAAAATACAAAATTACTAAACCCTACAGTGGAACAGTGTGACGTGTGCGGCCAGTAAGGGACAACTGACTCGCAGTCAGTTGAAAACGTTTAGTAAAACTCGGTCGCCAAAATACCCTGTCAGCGCTGCTGCTACAGGTGAAGTACTGGTTTTATCTTTAGCAGTTTTAGCCCAGTCATATTAGGGCTTTCACCTCGGAATGAAAGATAATAAGATGCAAATTGGTATGAACCTTTGTTTTGTCATTCTAAATGTTGTCTCAAAAGTCACAATCGTTATCGTGTCCGCGTCTCAAGATATTCAAGGTCAAAGGTCACAAAAATCGGTTTTTCGCGAATATCTGGCTTCCTATCGGTTAAATGAGATTTGCATTTATTATAAAAGTTGTAGGCTATAAAATTCCCTACAACTTTTGTTTAAACTTTTTTTTCATACGACCAACCGTTTTGAAGGTAGAGCGCGAAGAGTGCACATCGTACAGTCATATACGGCCTAATGCAAGGTCAAGCGTGAGTTATGGTTATCAGTACGTTATAAAGTCAATTATTTACTTGGAAATTATAATTATTAAACAATGCCTATTATTTATGTACTAACTATTAATTATTTATATTTAATTAAAGTAAGTAACTTGATTATTTATATATAATTATTCATATTTAACTATTTAAGTATAAAATATTATTAATTCTGGATTATATATTTTAGTTTTATTTTAAGTTAAAATGATAGTAAGAGTATATATTTTACACATATTTTTATTTATTATTAAATACGGCATAATATACATTTATCAAAATGTGAGTTCAAATATCAAAAGTATCTTTGTTGATTTTAATTGTAATGAAATTGGAAATGGAAGCTAATTATCTTCTTCTTGTTCGTCGTCTTCTTCTTCTTGTCGCTCAAAAATGTTCGATTCATTGTCATCATCCTCATTATCTGTCATGTTCATCTCCAAACCTTCCAGAATATCGGGATCATATGTATTTTCTTCATCGGGATTACTTGGATACAGTGAAGCGTTGAGGCAAGCTTGTCCGTTGCACTGGCCGCAAGCTAAAGAACATTGTAGCCCTGATTTTCTGCATCCACAGCGGGAACCACAACCATTTTTGCAATTGCAAAATATTACGTTTAGTAGTTCGGCTGGTGCTGGAGGTAATAACGTTCGTATGGGCTCCAGGATTTCATTTTCAAGCATCCAGCCCCATTCTTGAGGTTCTAAGTCCTTCCCTAACCACGTTTGAATCTGGTAGTAGACACGTTTTATGTGTTGATGAGCTGCTACACTTGTTGGTGGAAGTGTTGACAGTTGTACAGGTTTATTTAGTTTTGTAAATTTGATGAATTGCGTGTAGCGGAAATGATCAATGTTGTCCTCAGATTTTGGAGCATTATATAATGCCAACAAGATGCGCACTCCATTTTCTAATAATGTTTGTTTTGGGCAGTTTTCTTGTTGAAATACTTCCACCAGTTTATCTAAATCAGGAATTTTTTCCAATGCTCTAGTAACAGTTTTTTTTCCTTTTTTAAATAGCGCAGAAGTCGTGTCACAGCCACTGAATGCGTGTAAAAATAAAATGTGCTTTTTAGTACGAGGATATTGGTCAAAACTTTTAGTACAATATATTTGTGTTTTGACATTGCCTTTGCCAACTTTTTTCAAAAAAATTTCCTGATGATGTGACTGAGTACGTCCAATTAAAATAACGAGCAAATCGATATCTTCTCCTATGATGACAGCAGTCTTTTGATGTTCTGATAAGGCAATAGCTGTGTCAATGATGAGAACATCAGCATCATCTCTGGCTTGTTTTGTTGTGATATTAACAGTTTTAAATTTTTCAACAAGCATGTCGATAAATTTTTTTTTATTAGACCGATTTGATAAAAATTTTTCTTGACTGATTGGCACAACCATTGTTTCGTCAAAACAAACTTCATATGATTTTGAAAGTGCAGCAGTTCTTCTTTGTTGTTCCAGTGCTTTAATATTTTTACTATAGTCCGAATATCCGTCAAATACAACAACAATTGCTGAGCCATAATGTGTTTGTAAATATTTAATGTACTTATTTAAAATAATAGAGAAAGTATCGTCTTTGCTCCATACGACGCGATGCAGAAGAAATCCACCATCGATGATGTATGTTACATTATTTTCATCAAGATCGATAACGACAGGCATCATATTAATATATATATAGCTGCTCGTGCTGATTCACTGATTCACTGACTGATTGATCACCTCTCCTGTAAAATTTTGTATGAAAAATTTTTTTTCCACCGATGGTTTCGTATAGAGGACAAAAATTCATTCGGAGGAAAATTATGGAGAGAGCTGATGATTGAGGATTTCGGAGACGGATGAGGAGCACGGCCAGGGTATTGAAGATAGGTGGGGGGTGCTCGAACAAATGTCACTCGAAACCTCATCCAATTCGCAGTGAGCTGAAAAAAAATTCAAAATGGCGGAAAAAAGATGGCGGCCATACAAATTTCGTCGGTGTCTATCTCGGAGAGTATAAAAGATAGAAGAGTGGTTTCCTGGCAAAAGCTGATCAAGACCCTAAGGTCTACTTGACGAACAGAAAAAAAATTCAAGATGGCGGAATTTTTTTTTTCTTCATACAAAAATATATGGCGAATATTGAAGAGACTAGAAGCCGGGAATCATGCACGACTTTGATACAATTCCTTTTCAAGATTTTTTTTTATTGAAGAATTTTCATTATGACAAATGATGACATATGATGATCGAGGGTTTGGAAGGTGGGTGAGGAGCACGGCCATGGTAATGTAGATAGGTGGGGGTGCTCGAACAAAAGTCACTCGAAATCTCATCCAATTGGCAGTGAGCTGAAAAAAATCCAAAATGGCGGATTCAAGATGGCGGCCATACAAACTTCAACGGTGTCTATCTCGGAGAGTATAAAAGATGGAAGAGTGGTTTTGTGATAGAAAATGATCAGGAGCTGAAAGTCTACTAGACGAGTAGAAAAACCGCGGTCCGCTTGCGGGCCGCGCACCCACGCGCCCTACTAGTTGTCATATAATGTTGCTTTCGTGGTTTTTCTCATGCCATTACTATCAAATAAAGATGTCGGATACGGGCTTAGTTCATACTGAAGATATTCTTGTAAATTACTTTCAAATTTTTTGCTTACAGTTATTCTCTGGAAAAGTAACATTGGATCTATAGAAACTTTACAATCATTAATTTTGACAGATTTGTTAATGGCTGAAAGCGGTAAAACCTTATCGACGCGTTTTAACTTTATTTCGTTGAAGTTCAAACCAGTTATCTTTACCATAGATTGCAATCCGATTTCATGGGCTCGGTGACAATTAATTTGGTCATTTCCAACGATTCCTGAAGCTAAGGATACCAACTGATTCGTATTTGGAAAGGGATTATGAAGCGTAAACCAACCAACCAGTTCATTTACATCAGTATCATCCCTTTTTATTCGTGAATCTCTAGCATCAACATGTTGGTCCACAGAATCGAAAGAAATGTTACAAAACCGTTCAATTTCTTCACAAATTGTATTCGTGGCATACATAGCATATACCCACTTACATAGAACACTTTCTTGTGTACTTCGGCCTCGAGATACTCCTCCTTCTGTCTTCATAGATTTCATCAGACTTTGCTCGATTACCATGTCTGTCCATGTACCAGAATTGAATTTTTCTGTTCGTTTTACAGTAAAGAATCCGTTTTTAAAGTTCTCAAAAGCCTGTTGATCCATTGTCTCCTCAAGTTTTAACATATCTTGAAGATACAAATGAGCTGATTTCGCATATAGGAAATGACCACCAGCATGAAAATAGGGCAGCATTTTTCGCACTGCATCCAAATGTTCTTGAAAAAGTCCCAGCCTTTCAGCGCGAATGAAATCTAGGGCTATTGATACCATTTCAAAATATTGCACCCATAACTGTGCCGTGGGACCTCGAGCTTTTAATTCTTTTAGTTTATCCTGAAATTGATCAATTAACGAGTTGGAGCTGCTCGTACATCCTTCAACATCTTCGTAGGAAACATCGCGACTAGTTATCTGTTCAATTAACTCATCTAACACACAATTTTCAATTTTCATCTCTTCAAAAATCTTTATTGATAATGCAAGTCGTAATAATATATGGCCTCTGATACTTCTTGCATAAGCGTGACCATTCAACATTTTGTCGACCGAATTTGTAGCATATATTTTACTTAAAGCTTCCTTGAGACCACTACCGTCCATTACATGTCCTATGCATCCAAGAAAAGACATGAGCATATGAAATCCTCCAAGTTTGACAACTGTTTTAGACAAGTCTGAGTTTGCATCTGACGCAGCAACCATTTCACGTGCTTTTGAGTACAGGGGCTGATCAAATGTAATTATGCACGTTTTTTGTTGATGTGACTTGGCAATATTTATAGCACTATGTAAAGTTGTATAAATTGTGTCTAAATTATTGGCAGGATGATCAATGAAAGGTAGAAATATAACCTGAGAAGTTGAAAAATTTTGATTATTTTTCGTAAGTTGTTGAAGATAGCCATTCCACCCTGGCAACGGTGAAAGATTCTTCCATTTTCCGTATAACCACAACAAATCAACTGCATTAAATTTTTTTTCAATCAGTACTTGATCATCATGTAGATTTTGGACTTGAATCTTGCTGTACCCAGGTACAACTGGCTTTTCATATGCTAAAAGAGATACATGTGATATTGCTGCTAACTCTTTTGCACTCGGTTTAGTTGTACATTTTTTTATGCGATCATCATAAATTACAGCATCTTTCGGAGTAATTATTTTTATCATTCCCATAACGTGAAGAGTATTATTACCGTCAAGAGTACTGACATTAATATCTGCATTGTCTCCAACATATTGTACCAACGCACCAGACTCTGATGGTAAAATACGAGGTTGTGGATGGTAAACTGATGAAACTTCATACTGTATGGTATTACTATATGATGCAGCAAATCCTAAAGATGATAAAACATCCAACAATTTTGTAGACCCATATCTTCTGTGAAGAAATACGGAAAGGCCCAACAGTAGCTGTGATGAAAATGAACGTTCTCGTATCGAAGCCATTATTGCGTGGCTAATAGATGTGCATTTCGTTTTTAAATGATCTACTTGTCCTTTTCTATTTTTTAATATCATTTCTTCCAAAAAATGTGATAATGTTTTTGGTATTTCTTCATTAATACAATCTAGCATTTTATTCGGAGGTGGATACGTTTTTGTTTCAACTACAGATGATCTGATGTCTTCCCTAATAATAGCCGCAGCAGCTTCTACAATCCGTAGACGTTCTTCTACAGGAGTACTTTTTTTATTTTCGTACCAAGCTTTTGATAATACGTTAAGCTGTGTATCACGGAAAGATATAATTGTAAATGATCCAATTCTTTTTGTGATTATTATATCAGTTAAATACTTTTGTTGTAATTTTGTAATAATTGTCTTATCGTCAGGTATGTATTCCGTAGGGACATCTTTAAGTTCTTTCAAAGTAAATTGAGAATCTTCATTATTTTCTATATAATAAAAAATCTCCTTCATTGCTTGAGTGACTTGATCATCTTGGCGAGGCTTTTTATCTGCAGATGGTACTCGGGTTAAAAAGTTGGTATAGCAAATAGTATGATACTTTGCTTCAGCAGCGATCAAATCATACTCGTAATATATACGTTCCTTTACTAATTCTCCTAAGGAATCGTTTCGTTCTTCTGCTCTCTTAATTACGTTGTCTTTGAATGCAAGAGTACTTACATTACTTATTGTCCGTCTATACTTTAATTTTTTTTTTCTTTTCTGCTATTTCATCAGCTTCTTGGCCACAAAATAAGCATAACTTTCCAAAATCAAAGACTTCATTTCGTTTTTTACGAGGTGCACTTGACGTTGAAGGTTCACTCTCATCTGTGCGTCGTTTTGATGCAATAATAACATTTTTACTCGTGTACACTTTTCGACACTCGGAATGCACATGTACAGAACTTAAAGTATTTAAATAGTCTATATGTCCATCATTTCTTTCAATACTTGCAGTTTTTAAAGTTTGTAAACCACGTACGACATTCACAGAAACACCTTCTGAAAGTTTCTTATCACATATAAAACACAAATCAGCCATAGCTCTTAAAACCGAGTTTTTCGAGGCATAATAAACAACAAAAACGACAAACAATTATAACGAGAGTCAACAAACAAATTATAACAAAAAATGTCAACAGATGATAACAAAGAACTATTTCACTGCACGCAAGTGTATTTGGGAGCCAGCGGGACGTAGACACGGAGCGGGAGGCATAGGTCGACTGATCTACCAATGACGCGCTCGATACGATACTCCCCGCCGTCGCGCCCCGCACTTACCACCAAAGAGACCTAAAATTCGTTTGTGCGCAATCAAGGTCATATACCCAAGAAGTTTGCCGCGTACTGTACAAAGTGGAGAGAGTGGCCTTGAATACTATAGAACATCTGTCCCGGCAATGAATAGAAAAGGGCATAGGGTAGGGACAAGTATTTCCAGGTATATAAGTATTGAGAAATTTACGCGTTTTAAAGAAAAGATATATAATGTCGTGTTAACTTAAAATAAAACTAAAATATATAATCCAGAATTAATAATATTTTATACTTAAATAGTTAAATATGAATAATTATATATAAATAATCAAGTTACTTACTTTAATTAAATATAAATTAATTAATAGTTAGTACATAAATAATAGGCATTGTTTAATAATTATAATTTCCAAGTAAATAATTGACTTTATAACGTACTGATAACCATAACTCACGCTTGACCTTGCATTAGGCCGTATATGACTGTACGATGTGCACTCTTCGCGCTCTACCTTCAAAACGGTTGGTCGTATGAAAAAAAAGTTTAAACAAAAGTTGTAGGGAATTTTATAGCCTACAACTTTTATAATAAATGCAAATCTCATTTAACCGATAGGAAGCCAGATATTCGCGAAAAACCGATTTTTGTGACCTTTGACCTTGAATATCTTGAGACGCGGACACGATAACGATTGTGACTTTTGAGACAACATTTAGAATGACAAAACAAAGGTTCATACCAATTTGCAGCTTATTATCTTTCATTCCGAGGTTGACCCCTTTTTTTACCTAATATGACTGGGCTATTTGGTGTTCTTTCACGACGAATGTTGTTAAAATAAAAAAAAAAGAATTTGAATGGTCGCACACTTTATTTTGCACGAATAATAAGAAATTATAAAGTTTGCGTTCATTCTAACATGGGAACAAACTTGTTGATGGTGAAATTCTAGTATCGTCTGTAGCTATTTGGTCTTATGCCTTCGTTTTGTCAGTAAATCACTAAAACTGTATGTCTACAAGAAAAACAATAATATTAAATGACTGAACATAGTAATTCAATAATTGTAAACATGTAGTTTCAATAATTTCAACACTTTATTTTGTACATTTAATAAGAAATTATAAAGTTTGCGTTCGTTCTAACATGGGAACAAACTCGTTGATGGTGAAGTTCTAATCCCGTCTTTTGCAGTTTGGTGTTGGTTCTTTCAAAAGAGTGTTAGCAATTTGTTCTTTTGCCTTCGTTTTATCAGTAAATCACTAAACATGTATATCGACAACAAAAAAAAATGAAATGGGCGCACACTTTATTTATACGAGTAAGAAATTATAAAGTTTGCGTTCATTCTAACATGGGAACAAACTCGTTGATGGTGAAGTTCTAAACTCGTCTGTAGCAGTCTGGTGTTCTTTCTGGCAAGAGTCTGTCAGCAATTTGGTCTTTTGATTTGGATTAATCACAACGAATGTTGTTAAAAATAACATAAATAATATTTAATGGTCGCACACTTTATTTATACGTATAAGAAGTAATAAAGTTTGCGTTCATTCTAACATGGGAAAAAACTTGTTGATGGTGAAGTACTGGTCTCATCTTTAGCAGTTTGGTGTTCTTGCTGGCACGAGTCTGTCAGCAATTTGCAAACAAATCTTTACCGGCAATTTAGTCTTCATGCTAGCATTTTTTGATAATTAATCACAATGAATGTTGGTAAAACCAACAAAAATATTTTGAATGGTCACACACTTTATTTTGTATGAATAATAAGAAATTATAAATTTTGCGTTCATTCTAACATGGGAACAAACTCGTTGATGGTGAAGTTCTAAACTCGTCTGTAGCAGTCTGGTGTTCTTTCTGGCAAGAGTCTGTCAGCAATTTGGTCTTTTGATTTGGATTAATCACAACGAATGTTGTTAAAAGTAACATAAATAATATTTAATGGTCGCACACTTTATTTATACGTATAAGAAATTATAAATTTTGCGTTCATTCTAACGTGGGAACAAACTTGTGGATGGTGAATTTCTAGTCTCGTCTTTAGCAGTTTGGTGTTCTTTCTGGCAAGAGTCTGTCAGCAATTTGGTCTTTTGCCTTCATTTTGTCGGTAAATCACTAGAAACGTATACCTACAGGCTACAACAAGACAATAATATAAAATGACTGAACACAGTAAAATTGTTTCTGGCAAACAAGTCTTTGCCGGCAGTTTGGTCTTCACGCTGGCATTTTTTGATAATTTATCACAACGAATGTTGGTAAAACCAACAAAAAATTTTTGAATAGTCGCACACTTTATTTTACACGTATAATAAGAAATTATAAAGTTTGCGTTCATTCTAACATGGGAACAAACTTGTTGATGGTGCAATTCTAGTATCGTCTTTTGCAGTTTGATGTTGGTTCTTTCAAAAGAGTGTTAACAATTTTTTCTTTTGCCTTCGTTTTGTAATATTAAATGACTGAACATAGTAATTCAATAATTGTAAACATGTAGTTTCAATAATTTCAACACTTTATTTTGTACATTTAATAAGAAATTATAAAGTTTGCGTTCGTTCTAACATGGGAACAAACTCGTTGATGGTGAAGTTCTAATCCCGTCTTTTGCAGTTTGGTGTTGGTTCTTTCAAAAGAGTGTTAACAATTTGGTCTTTTGCCTTCGTTTTGTCAGTAAATCACTAAAACTGTATGTCTACAACAAAAACAAGTCTTTGCCGGCAATTTGGTCTTCATGCAGGCTTTTTTTTATAATAACGATTAAGCACAACGAATGTTGGTAAAACCAACAAAAATAATTTCAATGGTCGCACACTTTGTTTTGTACGAATAATAAGAAATTATAAAGTTTGCGTTCATTCAAACATGGGAACAAACTCGTTGATGGTGAAGTTCTAATCCCGTCTTTTGCAGTTTGATGTTGGTTCTTTCAAAAGAGTGTTAACAATTTTTTCTTTTGCCTTCGTTTTGTAAGTAAATCACTAAAAATGTATATCGACTACAAAAAAAATGAAATGGGCGCACACACTTTATTTATACGAATAAGAAATTATAAAGTTTGCGTTCATTCTAACATGGGAACAAACTCGTTGATGGTGAAGTTCTAGACTCGTCTGTAGCAGTCTGGTGTTCTTTCTGGCAAGAGTCTGTCAGCAATTTGGTCTTTTGATTTGGATTAATCACAACGAATGTTGTTAAAAGTAACATAAATAATATTAAATGGTCGCACACTTTATTGATACGTATAAGAAGTAACTAGTAGGGCGCGTGGGTGCGCGGCCCGCAAGCGGACCGCGTATTTTCTACTCGTCAAGTAGACTTTCAGGTCCTGATCATTTCTATCAAAAAACCACTCTTCCATCTTTTATATTCTCTAAGAAAGACACCTTTGAAATTTGTATAGCCGCCATCTTGAATCCGCCATTTTGAATTTTTTTCATTGCACTGCCAATTGGATGAGGTTTCGAGTATTTTTTGTTTGAGCAGCCCCCACCTATCTTCGATACCCTGGCCGTGCTCCTCACCCGTCTCCGAAATACTCAATCATCAGCTCTCTCCATATTTTTCCTTCGAATGAATTTTTGTCCTCTATACGAAACCATCGGTGAAAAAAAAATTTTTCATACAAAATTTTACAGGAGAGGTGATCAATGAGGGAGTGAATCAGTCAGTGAATCAATCAGTGAATCAGCCCCAGCAGCTAAATATATATTAATAAAGTTTGCGTTCATTCTAACATGGGAAAAAACTTGTTGATGGTGAAGTACTGGTCTCATCTTTAGCAGTTTGGTGTTCTTTCTGGCACGAGTCTGTCAGCAATTTGGTCCTTTGCCTTCGTTTTGTCATTAAATCACTAAAACTGTATATCTGCAACAAAACAATAATATTAAATGACTGAACATAGTAAAATTGTTTCTGGTAAACAAGTCTGCCGGCAATTTGGTCTTCATGCTGGCATATTTTGATAATTAATCACAACGAATGTTGGTAAAACCAACAAAAATAATTTGAATGGTCGCACACTTTATTTTGTATTATTAATAAGAAATTATAAATTTTGCGTTCATTCTAGCATGGGAACAAACTTGTGGATGGTGAATTTCTAGTTTCGTCTTTAGCAGTTTGGTGTTCTTTCTGGCAAGAGTCTGTCAGCAATTTGGTCTTTTGCCTTCATTTTCTCGGTAAATCACTAGAAACGTATACCTACAGGCTACAACAAAACAATAATATTAAATGACTGAACATAGTAAAATTCTTTCTGGCAAACAAGTCTTTGCCGGCAATTTGGTCTTCATGCAGGCGTTTTTTTATAATAACGATTAAGCACAACGAATGTTGGTAAAACCAACAAAAATAATTTCAATGGTCGCACACTTTATTTTGTACGAATAATAAGAAATTATAAAGTTTGCGTTCATTCTAACATGGGAACAAACTCGTTGATGGTGAAGTTCTAATCCCGTCTTTTGTAGTTTGGTGTTGGTTCTTTCAATTTGTTCTTTTGCCTTCGTTTTTTCAGTAAATCACTAAAAATGTATATCGACAACAAAAAAAAAAATGAAATGGGCGCACACTTTATTTATCATCATCATTATCAACCTTTAGATGTCCACTGCTGGACATAGGTCTCCTGCATGGACCTCCACAGGCTTTGGTCTTGCGCCGCCTGAATCCAGCGGCTCCCTGCGACTCGTTTGATGTCGTCGGTCCACCTAGGGGGGCGGGTCTGCCAACACTGCGTTTACCGGTGCGGGGTCGCCACTCCAACACCTGGGGACCCCAACCCCAACCCCACTTTATTTATACGAATAAGAAATTATAAAGTTTCTATCATGGGAATAAACTTGTTGATGTTGAAGTTCTAGTCTCGTATTTAGCAGTTAGGTGTTGTTTCTGGCAAAAGAGTCTTTGTCAGCAATTTGGTCTTGTGCTTCGTTCTGTCACTAAATCACTAAAAATGTATACCTACAATTAAAACAATAATATGAAATGACTGAACATAGTAAAATGGTTTCAAAAAAAAAATTATCACAAAAAATGTATAACTAACAAAAATAATATTAAATAGCCGCAAACTTTATTTATACGTATAAGAAGATAAAAAGTTTGGGTTCATTCTAACTTGGGAATGAACATGTCGATGGTGAAGTTGAAAGTTCTAATCCCGTCTTTAGTAGTCCGATGTTGGTTCTGGCAAGGGTCTATTAGCAATTTGGTATTTTGCCTTTGTTTTGTCAGTAAACCACTAAAAACGTATATCTACAGGCTAGCAGACTCTTTTACCAGACAGACCTCTTTTTTTACAAACTTTTTAAGTCTTTTTCTTAACGGACTCTTTTTTTTTTGTCAGTAAATCACTAAAAATGTATACCTTCAGGCTACAACAAATACAATAATATGAAATGACTGAGCAGTGTAAAGTTGCTTCTGGCGAACAAGTCTTTGCGAGCAATTTGGTCTTCTTGCTGGCATTTTTTGATAATAACGATTAATCACAACGAATGTTGGTAAAACTAACAAAAATGATATTGAATGGTCGCACACTTTATTTATACGAATAAGAAGTTATAAAGTTTGCGTTCATTCTAAAGTGGGAACAAACTTGTTGAGGGTGATGTTCTAGTTTCGTCTTTAGCAGTTTGGTGTTCTTTCTGGCAAGAGTGTCAGCAATTTGGTCTTTTGCCTTCGTTTTGTCAGTAAATCACTAAAAATGTATACTTATCTCCAACAAAAACAATAATATGAAATGGCCGCGCACTTTATTTATGGGTGAAATGCAGAATAGATGTACCGTAACGAAGTGATAACTAAACTGAGATACGGAATTTGTAACGAAATCGTAACTAAACTGATTATTGTAAAGATTAGATCACACTGTACAACCGGTAGTAAATATTTATACTTATGAAGAAGGATATTTATCTATATAAATAAAAATGAATGTTGGTAAGCGCATAACTCAGAATGGATGGACCAATTCGGTTAATTAATTTTTTTGTATGTTCCTTAAGGTCCACGGAAGGTTTTAATAAAATAAAATAAAAAAAAACAAACAAAAAAAATTTAATTTTTACTTTTAACTTTTGACAGAACGAAGTCTGTCGGGGCAGCTAGTTTAAAATAAAATCACTTACACTAGCGGCACGCTATGATGGCCGGTTTGACACATTACAATAGTGATGTGGAATGTCAATTTATTCTCGAACAAAAAACAATTAAGTTTTGTTTTTGTACCTGATTAAATAGGTTTAATAAAACAAAAATGTATATGTTTATTTAATTTATTTGAACGAACTGAATATTTGAATGAAAATGAATATACATACTTTATATGCACACAAGAAACATATGAATACAAAAGATACCAAAAAAGGTGCCACAAAAGGCCATAATTAATCAGATTCGTCCATACTACTATTTTCACTGTCGTCACTGCTATCATCACCTACATTAATAATTATATGTTCGTTTTCTATAATATTATCTATTTTCACATCTCTTTCATAATCTTCCCTTATTAATTTAACAGTTCTATTCACAACCTTTTCCCAGTCTCCTTTAGTCACATGTTCACAAGCTTCTTCTAATAATTTTAGCATTTTTTTTGTGGTAAATGGGGGTTCTGTATTGTGTCTTGCAGCATATCCCTTAATTTGAGCCCACACCAACTCAATCGCATTATACTCACAATGGTAAGGCGGTAACCGTATAACTCTGTGCCCATGTTCTAATGCTATTTCGTCAATGACGTATCGGATCTTGGTTGGTTTGTTTTCTTTTAAAAGACGTACTAATTCCGCTTTTAACATATTCATGTTTGCATCTACGCCATTTTTACGAAGCCATGCGACGATATCAGCTTTCTTTTGGGATTGGGCAGGTGGCTTGTCAATTTGCATCGAGTGGTATGGGGCGTTGTCCATAATTATAATAGATGGTTCAGGGAGGCTACACAACATTGAGGTAAACCATTCAGTAAACTTTTCTCCATTCATGTCTTCATGATAGTCTCCAGTGGTTTTTGACGCAAAAGCCATGAGAGAACCTTCGACAAACCCGTTGATGGTTCCGGCGTGACAAATTATAAGTCGCGATCCTTTTCCTACAGGAACTTTGGAAGTAGATGCTGCTGTGTCATCGTTCCAAGAACGGCCTACAGTATGGTTAGCATTAAGCCATGTTTCATCCAAGAACACAACATTTTGCCAATTTTTGATTTCTTTCACTTGCCGTAAAAAAGTATACCTTGCCATCGCTATATCAAATCTTTCCATCAATATTTTGCGTTTGTTACATTTTTTGTATCGAAATCCAATGGTCTTCAAAATCTTCGTTAAAGAACTTTCCCCACCGAAGAATAATCCAGCTTCCTTCAGTGAATGCACCAACTTTTTTCTTGTTGGATACTCCTTCAGTAAATAGTAGCCGTAAACATGTCTTCGGATAGCATCGGCATCAAAGCTATCGATGCCTACGACTGGTTTTGCTCGTTTTCTCTTTTTTGGTGTGTGAAGTTTATTTTCTTCTGTGCCAGTCTCGCCATATTTTTTTTTTAGTTATCCGTCTAACAGTTCGTTGTCCAATATTAAGCGCATCAGCTACGCGTTCAACCACTGACGTTATAGGTAAAATTGGCCCTCCATTTTGAGCTTCACGATCGAAATAGTTACGAAGGCGTATTACGAACTCACGTGTCTGACTATTTAGAACAGTTCTCTGCGTACGTTCGGTCATATCGACGAAATCCACAACAAAGGGCTTGAACAGAGTCCAAATTAACGAGCAAGGGTCAACAGTAATGCAGTATCAATATTTGAAATCCATAGCCAGGTCAAAACTATATCACAATCGCATTGCACTGACAGTTTATACTTTTCGAAGCAACGTCAATTCGAAACTGCTTTGTTTTGCATTGAGCATTGACGCGAGTTTGCCGGAGGTAGTAGTTGTGCTAGCCAGCGATCCTATGTGACGATCGTATTAGATTCCATTTTTAAAAATTTTCAATTTAGAAAACCAAATGCCGAGTTGTGGTATATATCATATAAAAATAAAAATTTTACCTTTTGTATGAAACAGCTGATATTTTTTTGCGATTTCAGAGGTTTGTCCACATAGTGAAAATTGTTCATATTCACAAGTACATTCACCCCTTAAATGGTGCAAACTGATTTTTCTACACTTGTATACATTTTAGAAATCAATTTAATAAATAAATTTTGAGTCCTAAACCTAAAACTACATTCGATAAAATTTATGAATCTCTGCACATCACTATCGTCAATAAAGTAATACAATTATTTCCTTCAAAGTCGTTATCAATTAATACGGAACTTCATGAGCGGACAAACGTCAAACCGGCCATCATAGCGTGCCGCTAGTGTAGGTATAGAATGTTTTACATACAGAAAAATAACAAACACCAGCTTTTCTTAGATTTATTTTGTTTTTATAATGACATATTTATAACATTAATAATAGGGTAATTTACTCTTTTTTGAAAAGTGTCTAAATTTGATTCTAAGGTGATAATAAACTACTAGAAAGTTTACTAAAAGTTTATTAAATCGACAAGTACCAAAAAAATGTATTTAAAATTTCCGCGCGTAAACGTTAGACGCCTCACGTCAAGTCACGTCAGACGATGTGATGACGTCGTAAGGGTAGTAAATTAGTTCGCTCAAGTGGTTGGCGCCCTTTGTAAAGCCGACACATAGCGACCGCCGGTGCATGCCGAAGGCGGCGCTACTTTAGTGCGTCACGCTAATGTTTGTTGTATTATGTTGATAATATATTATGTATATAAAGTGATTCAGATCTAATACTACCAGTATTTTGATTTTGTATTTTTCATTCATCTAAGAAAAATTATATATATGACTAGCTGATGCCCGCGACTTTGTCCGCGTGGATTTAGTTTTTAATGTCCCTCGGGAACTCCTTGATTTTCCGGGATAAAAAGTAGCCTAGATGTTGAACCGAGTAATAAGCTACCACGGTATAAAAATTTTTAGAAATCTGTGCGGTAGTTTTTACGTGAAAGAAGGACAAACAAACAGACAAAAATTAAATAAAAATCTGTTTTGGGCTCAGTATCGATAGTAAAGCATCCCCCAATTAAAATTTTCAAAATATATTAAATGTACAGAAATCTTCCAGTAACAGTTTTATTATATGTATAGATGGTACTAAATGATTAAATAATGTAATTATTCGTGTATTTGTAGTACAAACTATTTGAGCGGATGAACTATATAGACCCGCATTACACTACGTCAAATGTCAGTACATTTGACGTAGTGTAATGGCGGATACTATTTGAAGTTTCGATGCGTTTCGCATATTTGTAGCATAGACTAAAAAAGTTAAAACTTTGAAATTAAATATAAAATTTATTTTATAACTTTGTGAACTGAAACTTCCACTTCCCGATTCCTTATTGCCTAAACTATCGTATTTTTATATTTTTAGATAATTTCTCACTAGGAGTAAAATACCCTATTGTAAGTGAATGTAAAACTTATACCTACTGTATAAGAGTTATACATTACTTGAAATTTGACATAACTAAATAAAAATATTAATTATATAGAATCATTAAACTTACAGGTAAATATTAATGTGGCATATCCTTTGGATTTTTTGAGCCTAAATATAATTTTTCCAGATGAATTTTTGGTAACAGCACATATTTTTAATGATAATTTATAATTTGTAAATCAAAGTATATTTCAAGGATAAGTGAGAGTTTTTACTATTATAAATAAATCACCTTAAAAATTTAGACACAAATTTAAACTTACTAAACAATTACTTTAATTAAACTTAAATTTTAGATTCTTTATAATATAATAATATAACAATCCATTTCTTATATATTTTTTAATGACACAACAAATGGCAAATTATTGTAAGATGGATAGAATTTTTCATAACTTGAATGTACAATTGTATCACCTGCTTCAAGTCTTTTTATTTCGTTCCACTTCTCTATGTTTTTATTTTTATTTAAAAAAATATCTGATCTTCCTCATTTACATGTATTCTTCAGGCTTTTTAGATGTTTGCATCAATTCTATTATTTTTACAACTAACTTTTCTGGAACAGTATCTTTATCTTGGCGAAATGGTTAACAGAACTTTAACTTGTCCTTTTTTCCAACGGTTTTATAGAAAGATATGGTATACAATTGTTCAGCAACGCATATATTTTCGATCACACCTGTATAATATTTCCACGAATTAATATATAATAACGTACTAAAACTGTGTCTCCTATACTGTGATATCCCTCTTCAGTTTTATCGATTTTATCAATGATTTCTAGCTCTTTTTCGCTTTCACTCTTTTGTAAACTTTCTACTGTTTTACCTATCTCCTTCAATTCATCATTTTCTTTGATACAACTCTCAAAATTATTTTGATTATTTTCCTCTGTTTGTTCATTTTTCTTTTCATAAACCCGCTGTTAGTTAGTTCCTCTTTATTAGCCTTTTCTTTAATCTTAGTTGCGCATTTTGTTTTATCCGGACCCGAGTAGTCACTGGCGTCACTAAGATAATCTAGATCACTCAGTGCATTTGTTGCAACTGGTACTTAGCCAAACGCTCTGCAGATACGGTACTTTTTTTATAGCGTCCCACTACTTTTTTCACTTTATCTATCAACACTTTGTAAGGTTTTAACGCATCTTCTACAATTAAATTCAGTGTATGCGCAAAACATCCAAAATGTTTGAGCCCTAGGTACTCTTTTACACTCTTCACAATATTTGGTGCATTGTCACTAACTACAAAATTAATTTTGCCCGCAAGTCCCCACTGATCCACAATAGCACTCAATTCCGAGGCTATATTAGGTGCAGTGTGATTGCCGGAAAAATAGCAACGTCCCAGTAAAACTGTTTTTAACTGCATATTACTATTTAAATAATGTCCCGTAACTGCTATATAACTCTCTGTTGCTCGAGAAGTCCATAAATCTGTTGTTAAGCAAATAGACTGAACTTCTTTAGCTACTTCTGCCTTTATCTGTTGCTCTACTCTATTATACGTCTCGTCGAGTAGAGAATTTGACAACGTTTTTCTCGTTGGCAGCTTATAGCCGGGTATCCACCGACAAAATTTCTTAAAAGCTCGTTCCTCTACTAAAGAAAAGGGATGAAATCCATCGACGCATAAATCAGGTAGATCTTGGTCAATTTTCTTCTTTTGTTCTAGGCTTATCTTTTTATTCACAAAGCCATCTATTACTTTTTGACTAATGTTCTTGGGTGGTGGAACTGCACGCACAAGATACCTTGATGTCGAGGGCAAAGTTTGTGTAGGTGAGGGCGGCACATTTTCACCCAGAATTAGTTGGTTTTCTTCTGTCAGTGAAGTAAATGTTCCAACGTGTTTTCTTTTCAAATGGTTCCTTAAATTTGCTGTTGTTGACTTAAAACTTAATGTTTCCTGACATAAATGGCATTTAGCTTTTTTATTTGCATTGTCTTTATCAAAATGCGCCCATAAAACACTAGCATTTTTTCGCATCGCCGACATTACGTAGTTTTATTAGAATAAACAAATGTACCTATTACACTAAAATATAATACACTTCCTTATTTACAGAACTATTTACAATAAAACATTAATAATCACTCGCGAACACATAAAAAAAATTGAATACGACGAAACTCAAAACCAAATTAAGTTGCCTTTACGCAAGCTCACTAACACGCAACTGACGCAAAAAATGTAAACAAGCCATAACCTTATCTATAAGACAATAGAGAAGGCTATGAAACAAGCCCATGTTTTCGACACTCGCCAAATTGAATTCCAAGAAATTCACCGACAATGAGCGCAACGCACTTTGCACTTGGAAATGAAAATAAGATTGCTAAGACTATTAAGATAACTAAAGATAAATTATTAAAGACTGTATTTAGTTAATCAAAAGGTTCATTTTTCAATGAATTAAAACCGTGATTGAACGCAGAGCCGAAACGAAGGCGATGCGACGAGACGAGTTTCATACTCATAATAGAATCTATGCGTTCTCTACTTGTTCTCTACTATATTTTCTTAGGCGTAGAGTACAAAGTCGTATGTCATAATTCCGAAGACTGGTTTGTGCAACGAAGACTGTTTTGACTCAGAACGTAAAACGGTTTCATCGTCGCAGTATATAAAACGGTCTTTGAAAACGGTTCGTCGTCGCAACGCCCACTACTAATTATCGCGGATTGCCCGACACAAGCTGTATTTCTTACTCACTATCTTAATTGACATACGCGCGAGGGGCGCCCCTCGCGCGGCATTCTTTACTCACTACCTACATCTATAATATCCCTCCACCAATATTTAAGTAATAGTTGCATTAATTGTGTAATAATTTCCTATAGTCGATTTTTTTCCGTGGCCTCCGAGACCGAGGCGATCGGTCCAGGTCCGGCTCGACCCCGGCCTGGACTGCAGGAGGCGGCGAGCGCGACGGCGCGGCGCCGCCGGCCGTGGGCCGCTGCGCTGATTCCGCCGATGCTCCGGGGACGCCTGTCCCTGCCCCGGTGTCCACGTGTACACCAGTCGCCGGTCCACTAACCGATTTCTGAGGTCCCTTCAAAATCACAGGTGGTAAAACAGTGTGCTGGGAGACATTATTATCGACATCGCTACCCTGGATCACCGGCGGCGGCGCACTTCCTCCCTCCAATTTGCAAATTTGATTTTTGTTGTATAAATATGAATGAAACATCGAAAATATGCTGAATTTATTGGCGAACGGCGGTATCCAAATTTTTAAGGCTGCTTCGCAAACGACTGTGTTTGGACGAGATTTGAACAATTTACCGAACAACGACGCTTTTGCAAGCTCTCTGTTGTATTCTATGTCGCGCAACATTTGTTGGGTCATTTTTCCATTGTTGTATTTCAACTGGTAGGCATACAAGTGCACCACCACCGACAACTGAAACAACTCTTCCACGTCCATATCCAATTTGCGTGATATCTCTTTACCACCTATGTAGACGTTGCGATTGAGTGAGAACGCTTGTGCAAACAAATTCTGCAGCTTGAAGTTGTCATCTGCGTAACGAAGCGCGTAACCCAAAAGTTCGTCCCAGACCCTCTTCTCAACTATGAGCTCTTTAACGACAAAACAGTTACTTCGACCAGCAGCTGCTTGTCTTTCATCAACATCATAGTAACGCACCACGTATTTCTCGTAATTACCCGGGATCCATATCCTGTGCTCCAGGCTATGTCTTTCCTTCAATCTTTCCGCCGGCACTGTGAATTTGAATAATTGGACTCCGCCACGGTTTTCAAGCATTTCTAAAACCACGGTGGTCTCACTTGATCTTGAGATGGCTACAGGTGACATGAAATAGGACAAGTAGGTTGACAACTTGTGAGTGTGGTTGTGACTGCAATCACTACGAAAATTGAAACTAATTTCGTTTTTGCTTTTATTTTTCTTGAAGCAGACGCCGTTAAACTCTCCTTCGTCTTTAACCAGTACGACAGGGTCCCATCCCATCCTCGTCGCCAACCGTTATCTCGGTACTTTGGAGGATTCAATATATTATCGCGGATTGCCCGACACAAGCTGTATTTCTTACTCACTATCTTAATTGACATACGCGCGAGGGGCGCCCCTCGCGCGGCATTCTTTACTCACTACCTACATCTATAATATCCCTCCACCAATATTTAAGTAATAGTTGCATTCATTGTATAATAATTTCCTATAGTCGATTTTTTTCCGTGGCCTCCGAGACCGAGGCGATCGGTCCAGGTCCGGCTCGACCCCGGCCTGGACTGCAGGAGGCGGCGAGCGCGACGGCGCGGCGCCGCCGGCCGTGGGCCGCTGCGCTGATTCCGCCGATGCTCCGGGGACGCCTGTCCCTGCCCCGGTGTCCACGTGTACACCAGTCGCCGGTCCACTAACCGATTTCTGAGGTCCCTTCAAAATCACAGGTGGTAAAACAGTGTGCTGGGAGACATTATTATCGACATCGCTACCCTGGATCACCGGCGGCGGCGCACTTCCTCCCTCCAATTTGCAAATTTGATTTTTGTTGTATAAATATGAATGAAACATCGAAAATATGCGGAATTTATTGGCGAACGGCGGTATCCAAATTTTTAAGGCTGCTTCGCAAACGACTGTGTTTGGACGAGATTTGAACAATTTACCGAACAACGACGCTTTTACAAGCTCTCTGTTGTATTCTATGTCGCGCAACATTTGTTGGGCCATTTTTCCATTGTTGTATTTCAACTGGTAGGCATACAAGTGCACCACCACAGACAACTGAAACAACTCTTCCACGTCCATATCCAATTTGCGTGATATCTCTTTACCACCTATGTAGACGTTGCGATTGAGTGAGAACGCTTGTGCAAACAAATTCTGCAGCTTGAAGTTGTCATCTGCGTAACGAAGCGCGTAACCCAAAAGTTCGTCCCAGACCCTCTTCTCAACTATGAGCTCTTTAACGACAAAACAGTTACTTCGACCAGCAGCTGCTTGTCTTTCATCAACATCATAGTAACGCACCACGTATTTCTCGTAATTACCCGGGATCCATATCCTGTGCTCCAGGCTATGTCTTTCCTTCAATCTTTCCGCCGGCACTGTAAATTTGAATAATTGGACTCCGCCACGGTTTTCAAGCATTTCTAAAACCACGGTGGTCTCTGATCTTGAGATGGCTACAGGTGACATGAAATAGGACAAGTAGGTTGACAACTTGTGAGTGTAGGTGTGACTGCAATCACTACGAAAATTGAAACTAATTTCGTTTTTGCTTTTATTTTTCTTGAAGCAAACGCCGTTAAACTCTCCTTCGTCTTTAACCAGTACGACAGGTTCCTATCCCATCCTCGTCGCCAACTGTTATCTCGGTACTTTGGAGGATTCAATATATTATCGCGGATTGCCCGACACAAGCTGTATTTCTTACTCACTTGATCCCTTCAACTGCGGCGGCCATTTTGCCGCGGTCGGTTAACTGCGGTGCCCCCTCGAGCGCGACCGCGGGAATCTGGCGCGCGCTATTGAAAAATTAATTTCTCCAAACTTTTGTATGAAACCTATCTTAAAAAGAAATATGTGTGGAATCGTGATGAATTGGGCTTTAATTTGTTGTATAGTTGTCCATACATATTACTGAAATACATAGCAAGATCTCATGGTAAAGTAAGGAGTTACGTGTTCGTTTGATGTACTTCTATGTCTAAAAAATCGGCCAAGTGCGAGTCGGGCCTCGCTCTTTTAGGGTTCCGTTAAAAAAAATTAAATAAAAATATTTTCATGTACCCACGGAAATGTTTTAATTTAATTTTTTTAATTTATTTTAATTTTTATTATTTGTTGTTATAGCGGCAATAGAAATACATAATATGTGAAAATTTCATCTGTCTATCTATTACGGTTTACGAGATACAGCCCGCTGACAGACGGACGGACGGACAGCGTAGGCATAGTAATAGGGTCCCGTTGGTACCCTTTGGGTACGGAACCCTAAAAAGTAATGAATTTGGCGTAAAAATTTTACCAAACTGCATGAATGATAGTAAAACACTTTAAATACTTACATTTCCATTGTTTCCACACAAAATTTACACAAATATTAAACACTTTGAGGCAGAAAAAACGTTTGCACGACCGCTCACTAGCCGCTCGCCAACAAAGTGATGTCACCGCGCGGCGACCGGAATTAAACAATTTTTTTTATTTGGGACGATGTCCATGGAACTAGGCGAAAAAATTCCAAGGCAATCTGTATGAAGTGAAGTTACCGTTGCACGAGTTAGAAAGGGTACCGTATAGGTTTATACGAAGCAATTCAATACGAAACCGAGCGTTTCGGAACAGGATAGCCAGAGGACCGCGGGGGGCCGAACCGCAGAGAAAATAAAATAGCCGTTGGACCAACGAGGCCTAAACCGCAGTGGAAAAATTGACATACGCGCGAGGGGCTCCCCTCGCGCGGCATTCTTTACTCACTACCTACATCTATAATATCCCTCCACCAATATTTAAGCAAGAGTTGCATTAATTGTGTAATAATTTCCTATAATCAATTTTTTTCCGTGGCCTCCGAGACCGAGGCGATCGGTCCAGGTCCGGCTCGACCCCGGCCTGGACTGCAGGAGGCGGCGAGCGCGACGCCGCGGCGCCGCC
Organism: Oeneis ivallda; assembly: GCA_029955525.1. Taxonomy (NCBI): domain Eukaryota; kingdom Metazoa; phylum Arthropoda; class Insecta; order Lepidoptera; family Nymphalidae; genus Oeneis; species Oeneis ivallda. The sequence goes on from JARPMR010000022.1 coordinate 14,762,236, forward strand.
GGCCGTGGGCCGCTGCGCTGATTCCGCCGATGCTCCGGGGAAGCCTGTCCCTGCCCCGGTGTCCACGTGTACACCAGTCGCCGGTCCACTAACCTATTTCTGAGGTCCCTTCAAAATCACAGGTGGTAAAGTGTGCTGGGAGACATTATTATCGACATCGCTACCCTGGATCACCGGCGGCGGCGCACTTCCTCCCTCCAATTTGCAAATTTGATTTTTTTGTATAAATATGAATGAAACATCGAAAATATGCTGAATTTATTGGCGAACGGCGGTATCCAAATTTTTAAGGCTGCTTCGCAAACGACTGTGTTTGGACGAGATTTGAACAATTTACCGAACAACGACGCTTTTGCAAGCTCTCTGTTGTATTCTATGTCGCGCAACATTTGTTGGGTCATTTTTCCATTGTTGTATTTCAACTGGTAGGCATACAAGTGCACCACCACCGACAACTGAAACAACTCTTCCACGTCCATATCCAATTTGCGTGATATCTCTTTACCACCTATGTAGACGTTGCGATTGAGTGAGAACGCTTGTGCAAACAAATTCTGCAGCTTGAAGTTGTCATCTGGCTTTTGTTGTAATTATTCTCTCTAAATTTTTGAGTTGGTGTGACACAATTGGGCTACACGAAACTTCTGGGTTGCGAAATTTTGTACTTCCGAGGACACTTTATTGTTAACCAGTGCTGGGACTTGCAAACAATTGGTTTTCTTTTTCTTGGTTAATCTGGTTACATATTTTCTTATGTTTTTTAATAGGTGTGAAAATTTCGTAATCAGAATTACTGTCACTCTCATTTAATGCTATTGCAGTAGATGGGGGGGGCAAGTTTGAACATTTTTTTAAATTTTTACATTTTCCACACGACTTCTGATTGGTATAACCCGTTGATACACTTTTCTATATTTTAAATGTTTCGACTCTTCCGATTCACTGGACGAATCTGAATCACATATGTGCCTTTTTTTGCATCTCTTTCTGCTTGAATATTCCATAATTTAACAAACAACTAATATAACAACAAAACTAATATCGTCAAATGAGAGCGCACCGGCGCGGCAGCGTGCGTCCGTATAGAAACTTGTCACATCACTAAGCTAAGACACGCGGCGCCCGCGCCGCCCGCACTCCGCTCCGTGCGGTTGTGAGGCCTATAATTTTTGAGGCACTTTAAACCTCACTCCGCACTGTACGTGATTTATTTATGTTCAGTGCGTATGAGGCCCATTCAACCTCATTATTTTATTATTGCGCCGTTGGGATAGATTTCCTAAGAGAAGCAATATTATATATTCGTCTCTGTCATACCCAAAGAAATGTGAACATAGTCGCTTCCCGCACAGAGTGAAAGAGCGCGATTTTGACTGCCGCATCTGCGAAAAGTCACGCATGCGGCTTTTTAGACCGCATAACGCAATGAAAGTGGTAACATGATGCTTGATCTTATTGGTGAAAGTTAAGGCCTGCCCTTCCATATAAAATACGTCTGGATATCGTGAGCAGAGAGTCATAAGGTTCTTTTCTCGAAAAATTTAATTTCACAGCACAATGAAATAAGCTTATGATTATTCAAAACCTCTTATCCGTTCCCCTCTCTTTTTGTAAATATGTAATAAATAAAGCAATGTTCTATGAAAATACATAGAGATTGGATTGTCAATTAAACATTCATTAGCCTTTTTACAAAAAGTTTCCAAGTCTAGACTAGCCGCTGCTTTGCCTTTCCTCCATGTCATCATAACTAAAAATATCTTTCGTAAACAAGCAAAATACCCCTCATCTCTTGAATTTCCGACCATGGAAAATAATACTCCCTCAACAGCTCTCTCAACAAACCATGCCTCCCCTTTTTCAAGTGTCGTGTGCATTAAGACTTCCATGTTTTCGTCTCTTCTAATGTTAGGGTTTTCTAATGTAAGACATCCCATCATATTTATTGGGGTAAACAGAGCGGTTGTTATAAAGGCATTGTATGTGGAATCTTCTTTTAACACGGCATTTTGTCGAATGACCACCATAAAATCTGTTAATTCGTAAACCAAGCAATTATTGAGATACTCAATAAAATGCATGGCTGTGTCAGTTTTTGCAATGAGCTCTATAGTGACCAGCATTATTTTGTCTGTTGGTCTCCTTGCATGATATGGTGCACGGACGATGAAGCCTGACACTAATCTTAATTTTTCTTCATCTGTTTGGTCTTCAAAACGATTGAAACTAGACAATGTGGCCAATATCGGAAATATCGCTATATTCTTAAACATCTCTTTTCCATATGTTTCCCCAATTCCATATCGCACCCTCAGAACAATAGGGGCTTAACTCTAAAAATCATTTTTTTGGGAAATCGCAAAAAACTGTCGGAATATCTGAAATTTCAACTTTGAAAGGAATTATTTCTGATTTTCTTTATTAAATGGGTCTTTTTTATAATCTTAAAGGAAAGTATAGATCATGATTTTTGTAACATTGTAAAAAAATTGGTTTCTTTTTATGATTTTACATTTCTAATGATTTTTTTAAATAAGTAGTGAAAATATAAGCCCTTATCATTCCGAAAAGTTTATTTTTAAAAAGGCAGTTTTTTATTTAAGCCCCTTTAATTCTGAATTATTCGTTAGCATTATTTTTTATCTCTCAATAGTTCACTTTAAGATTTACTTTACTAATTAATTATGGGGCGCATTTTGAAATAATTCTCTGCTCTTCTATCATTCTTGTATTAAAATAAAAAGAAATATTATTGCTGAAAAGACTTTAATAATCTTTATCAAAATAAAAGTTATTATTATAAAAAACAATTTAAATTTAAAAAACAAAACTGTAATATCTTCTACATTTCAAAAAAACACTGGAATTATTATGGCTTCCATAAAGTTCAAAAGTATGTAACAAAGTAAAGTCATGTCAAAATCTTATAAAAAACTTAAACAGTTCTTAAAATTTAGGCAAGGAACTTGTTTTTGAATTACACTGGTTTAGAAACTAAACTATTAGTGTTCAGTCTAATAAGGCACAAAAAAGACACATTAATTATAATTATGGAAAACAATTCTAATTGGCTAACGCAAAGTTATCGTTGCGAGGCATGAAACTTATTTTAGAGATCACATCGCCCTTAAAATCTAGTTCAGTCTGATAAGGTTAACAAAACATACATTAAATCTTAGTTGAACAATAATGTTAATTTATAAATGCTTCCTAGTAAAAAAGGTACCCAGGGCTTACTTATTTCACAAATAAAAATAATGAATGAAGCCTCTAACAACAAAATAGTAAATAAACTTTAACAATAAACTTAAACCTTAGTCTACATTTAGGTAACATTTATAGGAACAAATTAAATATTTTTTATTGTTATTTGGTAACTTTGTTTTGGTAACCCAACATTATTCGACTTAAATTTCTAGTAAAGATTTATAAAAATAGGTTTGATAGTGTGGTATCAAGTTGTTTTCAACGAGGTATCGCAAGTCATCATGCTTCCGTTTAGACAATTTTAGTGGCTCGGAGTATGCTTTGTTCATCATTATATTTTTAACATCAGCCATCTTCTTTCTTCTTTTGTTTCTCATGTCAACTTTGTTGAAATCATTTTGACTAAAAGATGTTTTATAGTAAAACTTCAGTAAATCCTGCTTTGTGAATTTGAGTGTTTTTATGTCATTACACGCTACGTTCAGTTTGTTCTCATCCTCGTTGAAATTATAGGCCCATTTTTCCTGAAATTCTTTTAAATCCGAAAAAAAATTGAAGGTTAATTCCTTAATGATAAAAGGTTTTCCATTTTTACGAGAGTTTGCGATAAGCATGGCATACTGGCTAGGTGCATACACAGGCCCTGATTTCTTATGTCTTTGAATTTCTTTTTCAATTAAACTGTGGACACTGTCCCCTTCATTTTGTGTATGGCCTTTAATTAGATATTTATGAGTGATAGAATGTATATTTTGAAATTTGTAAACTGCATACGAATACAGCGATATAATATATTTGTTTTTGTTCTGCCCACAGCAGTTATCTGAATAAAAAGTAACGTGGATAGCCTTGCCTTCATGTTTAGCATTAAGGACTTCTAAATAATCGAGTACACACGACCCAATCTCATTAGCACCCCTTTGGCCTTGAGTTTCGTCCCAAAAATAACAGTATACGTCGTTATAAGCTCCAATGTCATGGTGTTCGCTAGTATCTGTGCTTTCTTTTGGTGTTTGGTCACTTTTTTTTGATAACTCTACTATTGTAAAGTTGAGGCAATTGAGTTTTGATCTGTAATAAAAAGCAGATGTTTCTCCACTTGGGCATTGCATAACTGCTTGGAGATCAAAAACCGCAACAATGTGGGTTTCATCTACATTTCTTCGATCGATCAGTTTTTCATTTCTGGACAGATTTTTTTCTTCTAGGTGTCTATCGTACCTTTCCTTAAGCTGCAATTTTCTTTCTGGAAGAGCAAGTTCGTAATCAAAGCACAAGTCGCATCTATCTTTCTTTGGTTGAAAAAATCCGATATTAAAATCTTTGTTAAAAATGTCATAGTAGAGCCAATACTGACACGAAGGTTTTCCTGCTGCACGTTGATCGGTGTCAAAATCCCTCCACAGGTCTTTGATTGTCTTTGTTCCACAGATGTACTCTCGTGAAGTAGAACTCCTTAAATAATGGGATTCGATCCTAGGTATATAATTAATATGGTTTTTTATGTCTTGAACAATGTTTGGGTCAATCTTCTTCCGTTTTCCCTCGCTTCTACCACGTAGGTCTCTCTCAATGAACCCCTGTTCATTTGTTTTGCTCTTTACCGTTCGTATTATTTTATCACAGATGTCTAGTGTATTGATGAAGAATTTCTTGCATACTCTAATTTTAATGCCATTGACAGTAAAATAATAGGCGCAATTGGGATTTCTTGGTCTCTCTGCGTTCGTATATTTATATTTAGGTTTCACTTCAACCATTGAATTCCGGATAAAAGATCGTTGCAATTCAATTTCGCCCAGTGCCCAATAAGAGTTGAAAATAGTATTTCTGTCAGCGTCATTCATGTTAGCTGAACATTTCAGTCTACATTTGTCTGTACAGGGAGCTTTTACAGAACGAGCTGGAACTACTTTTTTGGCTTTTGCATGGGAAACGTATTCCTTACCCGTATTTCGTAAAGTTTTTGTTAAATTTTGTTTCCACGCCTGGGGATTCCGTTGTCGCTTGCGAGATCTCCTCGTGGTATCACCGACTGCAGCTGCTGCTGGTACGACAGGTGAAATTGCTTCTGGAGCTGATGATGGCGCTGCTGAGTCAGAGCTTGTGGAGCTAGAGCTGCTGCTGCTGCTACTACTGCTGCTGCTGCTGCTGCTGCTCCTTGAAGATGATATCCTGCATGCCGCGCCAAGACGAGAATGAGGTCTTCGTCTGTATGTTGGGTCAGCGTCGCTTAAATCGGCATCGCTTTCATCTGTATGCACAGGAGACATGCGGTAGTCTTTCGGTTGTCGAATCGCATTACGATTAACACCTTTTGATGTTGAAGGTTCCTCAAGCATTGGGTTCTTCCTAATGTCTTCACAGCAAGATTGGGAAGGGCAAGATGGAACAATTGATGTTGTTGTCATTGATACGTCGATGATGGCATTTTCTTCGTGATTTTTTTCAGACTCAGAACACTGCGCAACCTGCCTTTCGGTTTCAAATTCTTTGAGTAAACGCTGCTGAAACAGATATAAATTGTAAGTAAATCCTTCTACTTCTACTAAAGCGTCTATTATATTAGGAAAAAACATTAAACATGACATACTTCTTTGTTTCCATTCATAGGGTTTTGGTGGTTATCAGTCCTTTCCGATATTGTTTTTAAAGGCACGCTATGTTTTTCTTGTAACTTCTCATCATTATCTTTTTGTGATTCATCATCGTCAAATTTCAGGATTTTTCTAGGATTGGAGGCAGTTTTTGGCTGAAAACACTGCACCCTTACCGAACTAATGTTCTGCTTCCTTTCAGCTCCTTTGATATCATCAGCATGAAATTGAAAATTTTCTTTGTCCGTTAGAATCTAAAAAACCAAATTACTTATTGATATTTATTCATTTATTACTTTATTAATTTAGGTAGCTAGCTATAGTACTGGATTAAATATACATGAAGGAAACTTTACAGATGGATCCATGAATTAACGCTGTTCCTAACTTAATGATATTCCTAACATAATTAAAAAATATATATATTGAGGTATATAGGTACAATACAAACCACTTCGCATGATGGTACAGGCTTTAGGGGCAAAAGGCAAACACGCTCATTATTGTCGTTCCTGGTTGGTATGTCTATGGCTGGTTTTAGAGTCACGCCGACCGTCGGCGCTGAGGACTGCGCGCGTAGCTCTCAGCGCGTAGCTGTTTGCGGCAACTCGTTTTAGTATCGTGCTGAACGTCATGGAGTACAGACATGCCCAATCAAATGAGTGTTCGAATTGCTGCCGTGTATTTTTTATGGAAAAAGAAAAGACTTCAACAACAACGAAGAAAAAGACTTCAAGTTCATCCACTTATTTCTGAAAGATTGCTAGTGGGGGCCTTTGTTACATTGTTCAATCAGTTAAGAGATGACGAAATCAAATTCTTTAACTACTTTCGCATGTCATCACGAACTTTCGACGAGTTACTGGCAAAGCTACATGATAAGTTACTACGTTGCAGTTACAGGCGTTTACCTATATCACCAGCTGAACGTTTGATGGTTACTTTAAGGTAAGAAAAAAACCAAGTTGTTTGTTTTATTTTAATTAAATTGACACTTTTATTTAGTACCTTGACATTTATTATTATTATTCAGACACATATTATTTGCCATCATTATTAGTGTTGCGGGTTTGTGTTTCGTATCTTGATACAGACTGTGGCACATATTCTTCATATGTTGGCTGAGTGCGATAAGTCTCATTATCCATTCTTTCATTCGTCGATGAATTATTTTGTGTGAGGTACATCCGTGGCACATATTCTTCATATGTTGACTGAGTGCTTGACTGAGTGCGATAGCTACTCTGAGCCTCATTGTTTGGTCTGTGGTACATTCGTGGCACATATTCTTCATCATATGTTGGCTGAGTGCCATAGTTACCTTGAGCCTCATTATCCGTTGTGTCATTTGTCGATGAACTGTTAGGTCTTGGGTACATATTTTGAATATCCATTGCCACTGCTAACACTCTAGAACGAAACTGCAACTTTTGTACAAGATCAAAGCTTTTTAGAACTGGGCCCAAAGAAGAAAAAAAGGCCAGGTCATCACTGTTAATATCTGGCGTTTGATTGCTTAGCAAAGTTAACAGTTCTTTTTCAAAATTGTTATTTTCTTGGAGGGGTTGGCGTTTCTTTCTTTTTGGTATGCGAGGCATTTGCGTCGATCCCTGCTCTTGTTCTTGTTCTGATTGCGTGTTTTCAGCATTCTCCAATGTAGACATATTAGAGGTGTCTTCCGTATTATTAATGGTAGATGAAATGTCGGAGTGATCTAGCATTGATTCCGTAACTATATTAACATCGGTTGGATTCAAAAAGGATAGTTCATCATAATACACATATTTTTTTATCTTCTTTGCAGCGCTCCCTGAAGGAGTTTTTTTCATAGAAGCTTTACATCTAAAGAATGCATCCCTAGCAGTCTTCCACCTTTGCTGGATTAGTTTTTCTGTAACAATATAAAAGCAAATACTTAGTAATACTGTTTCTTTTTTTTCAGATTTTTGGCTACGGGAAATACATTTACAGATCTGCAATATTCATTCAGGCTTGGAGTAACTACTATTAGTTGTATTGTAAATGAAGTATGTTCACTAATCTGGGATACACTTCACGACGAATGTCTGCCAACCAGAAGCTCAGAGATGTGGCAAGAAATAGCCAATGGATTTCTTCACAATGCCAACTTTCCTAATTGTGTCGGAGCAATCGACGGGAAGCATATAAGAATTATAAATCCAGAGGGAGGTGGATCGATGTACTACAATTATAAGAATTTTTATTCCATAGTTCTCCTGGCTATGTGTGATTCAGATTATTGCTTTACATATGTTAACATTGGTGCACATGGGAAAAACTCGGATTCATCTATTTTTAAGAACAGCGCCTTATTTCGAAATCTAGAAAATAACACTTTGAATTTGCCAGGTCCCAAGCCTTTACCAGGTACAAATGATCCAGTAAACCATTTCATTATTGGCGATGGGGCGTTTGGTATATCGAAGCACGTAATGAAACCATATGTACGAAGCAACATGACTCATAAAAAAAAAGTTTTCAACTACCGATTAAGTCGTGCAAGAAGATACATTGAATCCACGTTTGGCATAATGTCTAACAAATTCAGAGTGTTCCATACTCCTTTGGCCGTTAGTGCTAAAGTTTCCACAAATATTGTAAAGGCATGCTGCATATTGCATAACTTTATACGAGTTCGAGATGGCTACAGGGTGGAAGATTCTTTGACAATAGAGGGCATGATTGATATAGATAATAATGAGCCCATAAATAGGTCGGGAAATGTAACACGGGAATTGTTTGCTCAATATTTTATGACACCCATCGGAAGAGTTCCCTGGCAAGATGCATGTATATTTTAACATAACCCTGACATAACCTCACTTTTTGATCGTTTAAAATTTCTTGTGTTTTTATGAAACTATAAGTTATAAGAGTATTGTTATTCATAACTACGAATGCAAAAATATATTAAACGCACTTACTTACCCAAATCGTTTTTTTCATTTTCCTGCACATCCTCAAACAGTGCGATTACGATGTCGTTCCAGGCCTTCAATCGTGCGTCTTTATTTTTATACAATATGTCACTGGCGTCCCATAAACATTTTCGCAGCCGAACTTCTTCAATCACACGCCCAGTATTAATATCGCGATTCATTGTTGCGCCCGTCTGTCCCCGTCGGCACGTGCGTTTTATGTAACACTGTAACGATAAGTGAGGTCCGAAGCGCGTCGGCACCGCGTGCTCAGCGGCGCCGACGCGTGGCGCGTAGGCGCGCGTGTGGCTCAGCGCTGACAGTGCTCAGCGCTGAGTCGTCGGTGTTATTTTAAAACGCTTCATAAGTAATCATACATATTGGCCTGTCAGCGCCGACGGTCAGCGTGACTCTAAAACCAGCCTATGTCTCTCTGAAAGTTTCAGAATACCGCATAAATAATGTTGAGTGGACAACTAATAACAATTGCTTTATACAAAAATAGCTTATCTACCTACCTCAATTTGCTCATTTTGATGCAAACATTCCAGGATTAAATCAGCTCTTTTCTTCATTTCTGCTGTCTACCTGAATGAAATAGGGACACAAATGCAATTTACAACATTTATTTTTGGTAGAATAAAGTCTTATTACATTATGAAACCGCTGATCAGTATTTGAAATTAGAATGATTGAGACTTAATCATAAAAAGTAACACTTTACTTCATGACTTATTAGAATAAAAAGGGCATATTTCAATATAAAATATTGCGTCATTAGATTTTAAAATCAAACATAGACACAATCATATTTACTACAACTTGTTAGGCGTCGTTTTAGGGATGAAAAAGGCACAATCACAAATAAGTCCCACTAAAATGAATTACATTTGGTACTGTAAAGACGTATTATAGAAAAGGCCTTTTCTTTAATAATAAAACACAATGTACTTACCAATATGATCCGAAATGTAAGGGCGTAATCGGTTTTGAGCCTGTTTAAAACTGATCCTGCGACGACCTGCCTTTATCACCTTTGACACATCACTGATTGCGTCACTTTCGCACTGAACGGGGAGAGCGGACAGTCCCGGTGTAAAAGAGACGGAAGTATCGGTATGCTTATTCTTTCAGAGAAATGCCTTTATTTTACTATTCATCGGATAGAGCGTGCCATTTTTAGTATCTCCATGATCGTAACTCAATTTCGCGAAATTTTGAGTTAAGCCCCTATTATTCTGAGGGTGCGATATGCTCCACCCAATCTCGAGTAGGTGTTGGTTATTTTCGATATCTGTACTCCAACATTTGTTTTCAACATTGCAGACAACATCTCAGTAGTAATGGGCTCACAGAGATATGGCAATGAATGTCTGTGGGCTGGCTAAGGTTCTTTTTTTTCCTCTTCGTTCAGATGACCAGTACACAATCGTGATGTTAACTCTTGTACCTGCCCCTCTGGCTGCACATCGCGTATGAAATCGTGACATTAACTCTTGTGCCTGCGCCTCTGGCTGCACATCGCGTACGCAATCGTGATATTAATTCTTGTGCCTGCGCCTCTGGCTGCACATCGCGTATTGTTATGGGATCCGACGTAAATGTCTTTAAAAAAAGATTTTATTTGGCTAAAGATATAATCACTTTAATGATTGATTAATTAATACAAATAAATATTTAAGAGATATCTAGTTGCTTCCCGACTGACTTAATTTCGGGATCCTAACAATGATGATCTAAAAGAGTCAAGCGTGAGTCAATCTTATGTAAGCACTTCCAAATACTAACCCAGGGTATAACAGTACGCAATCGTGATATTAACACTTGTGCCTGCGCCTCTGGCTGCACATCGCGTACGCAATCGTGATTAACTCTTGTGCCTGCGCCTCTGGCTGCACATCTATAGACGAGTTGGTCTCTCCTCAAAACCCGAGCGATCTGAGGGTGTCCGCCACGCCTGGGTCGAGGGGGGTCTGTGGGGCCGAGGGACCTGGAGTCGGCGCTGTGGGGGGGACGAAGTGCGAAGTGCTGTCCAACGTGAGCGAGTTCAGGAATCCATCCCGTCTAGCGGTTTGGAGGGCATGAATCCTCTCTTGTTGGATCGCCAGCTTAGCGTCAACGGCCGCTGTTGAGGCCTACGGCTTGGCCAACGAATCAAGGCCTGGACCACTAAGTTCAGGGGCCCATCAGCTGAACTTGAGTCCAGGGTCGCTGCCCTAAGGGCCTTTAACCGCGGTCAGATTTGTTCTCAACGTAACTTAATGGTAGGGTTGCACTGACCTTCCTTTGCAGCATTCAATCCTTGTACGGCCTGAGATGGTATGAGAGTGGTGGTGTGGTGTATTGTGGAGTTGAGTGTAATGTGAACTTCTCAGGCCGCTAGCAGTAGCGGGCAGGCTGCCAGCTATGGCCTGAGACGCTGGGCTGGCGTGGCACTGTACACTCGGCTTGTCACTAGTTTGGTCCAACGAGAGCTGGTCTAAGTCACTTTTTCACACTTGGCGTGGCGAGCAAAAAACCACTTGTTAAGGGTCGCCTTTTGTTACAAATAACACGTTAACAATGATGCTTATAGTTAGGTCGACACATAGACCGCTTAACGGCGCAACAAAACCGTAATAAACCAAATCTAGACACTCAAAACAGCAAAAACGTGCGCGAGACGACCGGAATTTTCGTGAATAACGTGTTGGCTGTCAAAAGGAAAAGAGGAACTTGCCAACCACGCCCAAAAACGGCGGGAAGTTTTACCTTTCAAGTGTCATCTGTCAAATTCATTGCGAGCCAAAGAGATTGCTAGCGTCACGACCATGGAACTAGGAATTATGGCGCGAACAATCCCCCCGCCCGTGGTCGTAAGGATTTACGTCCACTTACTAGTAAATGGGTAAACGTGATAAGGAGCAAACGGCTCGCTGCAAGACAGAGTCTCCGACCATTACCTCGGCAACCCTGGGAACCCCATCAGACCCGTAGATCAGCTTAAGAATGCGCCCACGGCGCCAGTATAAAGGCAACAAATTAGGTTCCTTAATCAACACTAGGTCACCAACTTTGGGTGGATCAGATTTGTCAGCCCACTTAACCCGCTGCTGCAAAAGATGCAAATACTCTAGTGACCAACGGTGCCAAAAACTCTGAGTCATCTGTTGCAGCAGCTCAAACCGGGACAAACGTGAGACCTTCACGTCCCTGAAGGGGTATTCGGGTAGAGCGTTAAGGGGCTGACCAATCAGAAAATGACCGGGAGTTAAGACCTCCAGGTCATTTGGGTCAGATGAGAGGGGACAGAGTGGCCGAGAATTGAGTACAGCCTCAATTTTGCAAAACACGGTGGCGAGTTCTTCAAAGGTTAAAACAGTTTCGCCTATAACGCGCCGGAGATGAGTCTTGGCCACCTTAACCACGGCTTCGAATATTCCACCCCAATGAGGGCAAGCTGGGGGGTCAAACTTCCAGGTTACCCCCATCTTGGACAATGCTGTACTTAATCTAATCTTATTGCTAGACAGGAATTCGACAATCTCTTTTAAATATCTATCAGTGCCCTTATAATTGGTGCCGCAATCCGTGCGAATCAGGTCAGGCAATCCTCGACGAGAGACAAATCTACCTAGCGTGGCTACAAAAGCTTCAGTGCTTAAGGCACTCACAAGTTCTAAATGTACCGCCTTGGTCGCGAGACATACAAAAACGCAGAGGTAGGCCTTGAGCGATCTGGCGTTGCGGAGGTTAGAGCTCTTGATGGCAAACGGGCCAGCAAAATCAGTGCCAACCCCAGCAAAGGGTCGAGTGGCTAGAACGCGGTCGGAGGGCAGATCACCCATCATCGGCTGTGAAGTATTAGCCTTCAAGCGGTAACACGGAATACATTTGAAAGTGACGTTCCGGATGGTGCGTCTCCCTGCCAGAATCCAAAACTCGCGCTGTTAAATAGCCGAGAGTGCATTACAACCAGCGTGGGCATTTTTAAGATGGTAGTGTGTCACTAGCAATTTGACAAAGGTGCCGTCCTTAGGTAGCAAAAGGGGGTGGCGAGCACCATAGGGCAGATTGGAATTCTTGAGGCGTCCTCCAACGCGTAGCATTCCGTTATTGTCCAAGAAAGGGCTTAGGCGAGCCAGGGGGCCCTTCAAAACTAAACCTCTCTTTAGAGTGTCAATCACGGATGAAAAATGCTCCACCTGAACCACACGCACCCAGTAGTTCCGGGCGTCTTGGCGTTCAAGAGGAGAAAGCACAGGACTCACATTTTTATTTTCTGAATTCCGCCCATTATGGATAAAACGTCGAATCCAACTGGTAACACCAATTAGTTTATCAAGGGAACTGTAACGGTTCAAAAGAAAGTTCAAGTCGGGGATCTGTTTATCCTCAACCACTCCGACTCTTAAGCCCGGCAATACTTCGGGAGCAGAAAACCTATTTTGAGGCCAAGTCGTCTCGGATTGGGATAGCCAACTTGGATCCCACCAAAGGTGATGGTGGACCAGTGAAGAGGCCTCACAGCCGCGGGAGGCGCAATCGGCCGGGTTCAGTTCTCCGGGTACGTGTCTCCAAATCACCGGTACTGCAGAGCTCTGAATTTGGGAGACCCGATTCGCAACAAAGACCTCTAAGTTGTGAGGCGCGGCTCGTAGCCAGCAAAGGACAATCTCACTGTCCGTCCAAGCATAAACGTCGGTCAGATCGACCACAGATGCCAAAGAGGAGCGGACGTGGTTCAAGAGGCGTACCAGAAGGGCGGCGCCAGACAATTCTAATTTCGGGATAGTTAACCGTGACCGAATAGGGGCCACCTTGCTTTTTGCCAAGACGAGATGCGTCGCGACCTCACCGGCGACATCGACAGTCCTCAAATATACCACGGCGGCGTATCCTCGTTCGGAGGCGTCGCAAAACCCGTGGAGACTGGCATGACACCTTCCTGTTGGTAGGAAGCGTCGAGGCATGGAAATTCGGTTAACTTCAGGAAGTGAAGACACAAGGGAGTTCCACTCCTTCAATAACTTCCCAGAGAGTGGTTCGTCCCAACCGAGTTCAGCAATCCAAAGCTTCTGGAGGAAACATTTAGCCAAAAATATTACGGGAGTGATCCATCCATTGGGATCGAAGGTGCGAGCAACCGTAGACAATACGGAACGCTTAGTCCAGACCTTAGGAGGTGGGTCTAACTTGACCCGGTAGGTGAAAACGTCTTGGACGGGCTGGTACTGTATTCCAAGGACCGTCAGCAAATTGGGATTTTCGGGATTTTCAAAAATATGAGGATCCTGCTGATCCTTTCCCGGAAGATCCTTCAAGACGTGAGGGGAGTTGGACAACCACTTGCCCAACTCATAACCTCCGGACTTCAGTATTGCAATCAATTCATCGCGAAGAGTCAGAGCTTCCTCAACGCTCGAGGCTCCCGTGCAAATATCGTCCATATAGACTGACGATTCCAAGGTGGCTGATGCGCGAGGGTAATTCAGTCGCTCCCGGTTAGCTAGTTCTAACAAGGTCCTGATAGCAATATAGGGGCTTGACTTGAGTCCATAGGTCGTGGTGTTCAATTCAAAGACACGCATTGGCTCATTAGGATTTTCGCGCCACAGAATCATTTGGTATCTCCGATCATCGCGATGTACCACCGACTGTCTAAACATCATCTTGATGTCAGCTACGAAAACAATTTGATGCCGGCGGAAATGCGTGAGGATATCGGAGATATCCTTGATCAGCTTAGGACCGGAGTGCAAGCATTGGTTCAATGTCACCCCGTTGGATGTGGCCGCGGAGCCGTCAAAAACCACTCGAATCTTCCCCCCAGGGGTCTTCAAGACGGCATGGTGGGGTAAGAAGTAGTGCTCGTGTGCGCGCCAATCAAAATTGGATGGTGACATATGCCCCAGGCCCTCGTACTCGCGCATAAATTCAACGTACTTGGAGCGGAAGGTGGGGTCGCGCCGCATGCGCCGTTCCATGGACAAGAGCCTCTTTTCCGCCAAGGCCCGCGATTGACCAAGCGGGGGGCGAGAAGCGAGAAAGGGCAAGCGAGTTACAAATCGCCCATCAACACGGCGGCCTGTGTTGTTTTGATAAAACAACTCACATTCAAGGTCAAGAGGGCCAACTCGTGCGGCATGCGGCGGCTCCTCAACTTCCCAAAAGCGCTGGACCACGTCCGACAGCGTCAAGCCGGCTGCTTGCAATTGGTCCAGCACCGGTAGGTCCGAAGACCATAGCACGGGTCCAAAAAAGCTAGAACCGAATATAGTGGACATGGCACATAGGCCGTCCTTCTGCAAAACCCTAATTTCCCCTGACAAGACCAGGCCCAACACGTCGGAACCCAACAAAAGGTCCGTAGGACCGGGTTCAGTCCAGTGGGGGTCAGCTGGGTTTAGGCCTGATGCACAGGACACCGCAGCGTCAGCTATTCGGACCTGCGGTAGGGGACCTAAGATATTGTCAAGGACTGACACCTTGACCAAGACCCTAAAATTGCCCGTAACGGGGCCAAACATTAATTCCGCTTCCCCGGTAGAAGTCGAGGGCTCTATACCCCCGATACCTATCACCCGTCCTGTTCGAGGACTCCAAGGGAGCCCTAGCTCACCCACCAAACGAGAAGAAGCAATACAGCGCTGTGAACCCGAATCCAAAAGGGCGCGAACGATTAAAAATTCACCCTTCGGGTTGAATATCTTCACTGAGACAGTCGGCAAAAGAATGGTCTGACAGACAGACTGCCGGAGATTCAAGGTCTCAGGAGAAGTTGCTGTGGTGGGGGCTAGGGCGGCAACTACCTATTGGTGGTCGTCCTCATCAAACCCGTCCTCTAACCGGGGAATCTCATATTGAGACTCAGGGGGGACCTCCAAAGGTGAGGGGGAAGGACCTCCATTTGGGTAAACCCATGCGTCATCTCGTGGCGGCAGCACGGGCCTAGTCATACGGGCTGAGGTCGGTAGGTCGTAGTACTGCTGTCGACCCGCTCGAGGTGGGCGGCGTTCGAGGCGTGGCCACTCATGAAGCGGAGGTGAATAGCGGGTAGGTCGAACCGTAGACGGGGCCGCCACAAATCTCCCATCAGAACGTCGAGGGGGGTTGGCGCCCCCCTCACGGGGGGGTGAAGCCCCCATAGGCGGGGTCGAAATCCGGACGCGTCGGGATTCATGGCCCTGATCAGGGGACCGACGCAAATAATCCGGGGAGCGATTGGTAAGAGCGCCCCCGCCCGTGCGGGGCGCGCCCTCACTCTCCACCTGGCGACCAACACCATTCTTGTTGGCGCACAAAATCTCCAGGTGGTTACCCCTACAGATTGGGCATGGCCGTTGCTGTTGGCAGTCCCGTTGCATGTGAGCTCCCAGACAACTATAGCACCAGTGGCGGTCTTTTGCAATGCCCCTCCGATCCTTGATCCGCTTAGAGAGAAACTGGGGGCAAGAAAGCACCCGGTGGCCTGGACGCCTGCAATAGTTACAGGGGGCGGGTTCAGTGGCAGCAAGTCCAGTGTAAACGGGCATTGGTCTCCGGTCGGAGGCCCTTTTACCAGGGACGCCAGCGTGACCCCTTTCCTTCCTCAGCTGGGCAGGCCGCTCTGGGGTCCTTGAAGGACCAGCAATCCCGGAGTTATCAGCCTGCCGGCACTCTTCCTCAAGGAACTTTAAAAGGTCCGAAAAGGGGGGCAGGTAGCTGGCCCCGTCCCCACCATACCTTTGCTCAAAACGCAGTTTCAACTCGGGAGGTAGGCGGGACAACACAATGTGTAATAAAAGGAAGGACCACTGGTCCACGGGAAGCTCTAAACGCTTAAGAGCGTTGCAGGCTACAATCAGTGGATTTAAGAGCGATTCTCTTAAATGAGACACCCCATAGACACGTGGCAGCGCTAGAATTTGTGCCACGTGTGTGTCTGCTAACCGGCGCACGTTGGCATACCGACGAGTCAGTAGTTCCCGCGCGGTGGTATAACTCTCCTCGGAGAGGTCTAGGTGGCTAACTAAACCCAGAGCCTCTCCCTGCAGGGAAGAGAGTAGATAGGCCAGTTTCTGGCAGGGAGACAGGTCTCTTATCGCGTCCACCAGGCTATCAAAGAGGCTGAGAAAGCCTAGCCACTCGCTCAGGTTGCCAGAAAAGTGGGGCAAGTTTATTGTTGGCAACTTGCCCTGTAACGCAGGCTGCGTGGTGGGTCTGGTGGGAGACTCAAGAATAGAGCTCATTCTCGCCTCCTTCTTGAGCCTCGCGGCCTCCTCCACCAGACCGTCTGTCAGCTCAAAAAACTGTTCGTAGTCCCGCACTGAGGACTCCAGCGATTCCGGAGGTAGCTCCAATGCCATGAGATCTCGGAAGGCCCCTTCGACGACCGCCTGCCTGGTCCGCACCTGCTCGCACCGCTGGAGCAGTGCGGATGCCCGGTCCTCCCGGCCTACCAAGGCGTTGGCTGTAGCAGCCCAACGCAGCTCTGATTGAATTTGCACGCTCAATTTTTTGTGGGCTGCCATCTTAGGTAGGTACAAAACAACTTAAATAAAGGTAGTTACAACAAATAGATAACAAAATCAAAACAAAGTTATTTGTTACAAGTTATGTTTCAACTTCAACCAAACAAATTAATAATCAAACAAGAATTACCCACTTCAAACACAAACAAATTACTACTTTAATACTATTTATTAATTAGAATTATTTACTTTAAAACAAGAATTATTTATTTTAAATACATCAAACAAACTACTCTGTTACCTAACCACGAGGGGTTTTAGTAAACAAACAAAGTATTTGTTGGTTAAAAGTTCCAAAAGATACAAATTAAGCTATCAATAATTTATGTTAAATCAATCAATAACCTAAATTAAGATAAAAGAAAAATTAAGTTTTTAATTACCCGTACTAAGCCACTAGACTCATACTAGGCACTGCAAATTACAAATTGGCTTGGTACTTGGTACAATTATCAAATTATATTAATATTAAGTTTATTTATTACAATCTACATCTAACTGTTGGCCAGTTACGGGCCACAAACAACAATTAGATACTATTAATTATTAATCAACAAAAATTAACAAAACAAAATCTCAATAATTGCAATCCTTATACAGGCCTACATGTGACAAGGTAGGCTATGTACTAGTAACTCAATAAGCCTGTGTATTAACAAGTTATAAGGTCCATTAATTTACAATAAATGAGTTAACCCTAGAACGGCCAAGTTAAGTCACAGTAATGCCAAATCTGTCCGCGGAATCAATTTAACCGCGCTCTGCTACCAAATGTTGAGGCCTACGGCTTGGCCAACGAATCAAGGCCTGGACCACTAAGTTCAGGGGCCCATCAGCTGAACTTGAGTCCAGGGTCGCTGCCCTAAGGGCCTTTAACCGCGGTCAGATTTGTTCTCAACGTAACTTAATGGTAGGGTTGCACTGACCTTCCTTTGCAGCATTCAATCCTTGTACGGCCTGAGATGGTATGAGAGTGGTGGTGTGGTGTATTGTGGAGTTGAGTGTAATGTGAACTTCTCAGGCCGCTAGCAGTAGCGGGCAGGCTGCCAGCTATGGCCTGCTGAAGACGCTGGGCTGGCGTGGCACTGTACACTCGGCTTGTCACTAGTTTGGTCCAACGAGAGCTGGTCTAAGTCACTTTTTCACACTTGGCGTGGCGAGCAAAAAACCACTTGTTAAGGGTCGCCTTTTGTTACAAATAACACGTTAACAATGATGCTTATAGTTAGGTCGACACATAGACCGCTTAACGGCGCAACAAAACCGTAATAAACCAAATCTAGACACTCAAAACAGCAAAAACGTGCGCGAGACGACCGGAATTTTCGTGAATAACGTGTTGGCTGTCAAAAGGAAAAGAGGAACTTGCCAACCACGCCCAAAAACGGCGGGAAGTTTTACCTTTCAAGTGTCATCTGTCAAATTCATTGCGAGCCAAAGAGATTGCTAGCGTCACGACCATGGAACTAGGAATTATGGCGCGAACAGCCGCCATTTTGTTGGTGACCGTCGTCCGTAGGTTGTCAATCGCGGCAGTGTCCGCTCTTATTTCCTTCAGAACTTCTTGTAGAGTTGTCTTGATTTCGGATAGCTGGCTGCTGGTGCTACCCGGGTCACATGCTTGCTTCGGCTTGCGCTTTCTTGCGGCTAGTTCCCCCTCCTCCGTGGCCCGCCTCTTGGCAGACCGGGTCTCTCTGGTACCTACTAATAGGGGCTTCACCCCCGTGTCGGGGACGGGGAGCAGAGACGGTTTTCCCGGTTTTTCCATCAGCTCACGCGAGTCTACCATGTCGTCGTCGGACTCCGACAGGGGGTTCCGGTCCTGGAAGTGCTCTGACATGTCTGAAACATGTCAGACAAACAAACAAACATCGCGTACGCACTCTGTATTATAGACCTCAGCACGCGCGGGTCGTTCGAGCGCGAATATTAAATCATTTGAAGGGGTATTCTCAACCTCTATTAAACCATGATTCTCGATCTCAGTGGTGATACGCTCATGTTCTAAATGGTTACATATGATTTGCTCCCTAACATGCACGTTACCAGAGGGTTTAGAAGTACCTGCCGGAATTATATCCTCTAAATTTGTTACGTGACCTGTTGTATGTTGCGTTATACCGAGGAACAGTATAACTGCGTGTTCTTGTAGAGAAACGTCGGAGGAACGAGGTAGAGAAACACAGACTTGTAATGAGCAAGTGACATATGGCATATATTTACATAATTACAGTGTTCTTATATACTAATAAAATTGCATAGAGAAAGTGGGGATTTCTAGACTCTGATCTTACTGTGCGTGCAGATATTGCTGACTAATATTTATAAGTCATTGAAATGATTTACAAGGTTTTACCATGCGGAAAGAAAGTGCCCTATGGTCACGTCCCTACGTGCCATAGATATTCCCCCTTAAGGAAAAATGACGTACACTTAAAAAAGGAAAAGAAAACTAAACTAAAAGCTAGTGCTTGTTTAGTTGACACTCCTACATGTTAGTTGTCTTTTGTAGTCCTTTCAGCATTCTCTGTTCCATATTGCGGCACAGTTTCACGACTACCCATAAGGCGATGCCTGTTAGCAGTATGAAGAGCACTGTGCCGATCAGAAGTTGCAGCCCTTTAAACTCGTTGAGTATGACTTGTAGTTGCTTGAATCCTCCGTCCTCGCCGTTGTTCTGCACCATGTTTACTTGCTTCTCCTCTTCTTGACGGTGTTTGTTTAATGAACCCATAATTGAAAAATGCTTGAAATATGCACGAAAACTGACAGAATATGCAACATTAAAGGATAAGTTTTAGGAACAAAAAGAGAAAACTAAGTTTTATTTTTTTTATTTCAAAATCAGCATACAAGTACAACTATCCATTGATAGACGATTATAGTAACATTATTTAATATTTTTGTAAACACAAACAATCAAGTATTGTTCCAAATGTTCAGCAGTAATATAGTGTCTTCGATCATTCAAAATATTTTTGTAAGTCGAAAATGATCGCTGCACATCCACTGAGGTAACTGGGCAGAATTTTAACTTGGGTGCTATGTTAGCACTTATATTTATTTTCTGGCAAAAGTTCTGCCGTCCCATTAATAAAACTATCAATTTGATACAGAGATTCAAAGCATTCATTTTATTTTCGTACCAATACAAAAGACGCGCGGCTGCTGAATGCGCCGAAAATATTGTAAATATAGCGATAATATGCATCTTATCTAGTTCTACGGAAAATATGCAATTAGCGCTGAGGATGGCTTAAATATGCAAATGCATATGATCCGGTCTCTAGTTATCACGTTCGTTCTGATCCTCGTTTAACAGAAATGCTGGCTTGACCCGGTCTATTGATACATTGTACTCCTTATCGTCACGTTTGCTGGTGAAAACTTTATCGCTGCGCCTGATTACTCGGAAGGGTCCTTCGTACGGTGGAGTTAAAGATGGACGTAGTCTATCGCACCTCAGAAAAACGTGCGTACAGTCTGATAGGCGCGGATGGACGGAAACGTTTCGATTCGAACTTTCTCTTTGCGGAATGTTCGTGGCTCGATTTATAATTTCCTTGAACGAATTCGAGGTACGTGGTTTCTGATTACCTTCATACACCAGCCTTGCTATAGTGGTGGCTGTGATATCAGATATAGGAAAAGCTTCTGGCCATGACGTACATCGGTCGATTATCGTTACTAAATATCTTTTATTTTGTGATGTAGTTAATGGTCCGACGATGTCAATATTCATGTATTCTAATTAGAAAAATACCTACACAATCTATAAACACACAAATGACAATAAAAACTAAATCCTATACATACTTTGCACGAAATAAACGTAAATTGCAATTGCCTAAAGCAAGAACAAAAACATATGGCGCGAAAACTATACAATTTGAGGGAGCACTTCTATACAATGGTCTGCCAAAAGATATATTATCCGAGAAATCTTTTCCAATTTTTATCAGAAAAGTCAGGAAGTTTTTTAAAAACAGTTAGCAAACCTTTAAAATATTTTAGTTTTATAGTTATATAAGTTATTTAAGAGCCACCATTTTTTTTGTGCTCATACCATTTGAATTTCATTCGCCTGTTTCTTGTTATTCTTATATTTGCATGCTTTCTTTTTGGTCAGACTCTCATTTATATCATCATCCATAGACGAATCTGATCCTATCATCATATTCATTTGAATCTACGTCCGCACCATCATAATCCATGAATGTTGAAAAATCTTCACCACATAAATATAATCTATGTAACGTTAATCGGTTTTAAAATTTCGTTTGCAAGTATTTAACATTTAAAAATGTGTTTAGTATAGTAAAATATTAGAAAAAAGTTTAAGTAATAAAGAGTAGAGAGACGTCGGGGGAAGGAAGCAGAGAAACACAGACTTTCAAGTATCTAATGGTAGTGGCATATATTAACATATTTACACTGGTCTTATATACTAATAAAATTACAGATAAAAAGTGGGAGAAGTTTGGACTCTGATCTCATGTACGTGAAGATATCGCTGATTAATGTTATTACAACTTTGTTGAAAATAATTAACAAAGTTTACCATTGCGGAAATAAGGTGTGCTATGGTCACGTCCCGTACGTGCCTTAGATATTCCCCCCTTTGGGTAAAAATAAAGGATATATGTCTATACAATTAACTGAAACTAGCACTTATTAGTTTACACTTCTATACGTTGATTGTCCTTTGGAGTCCTTTTAGCATGCGCTGCTCCATGTTGCGGCACAGTTTCACTACTATCCATAAGGCTATGCCCGTCAGTAGTATAAAAAGTACTGCGCCGATCAGCAGCTGCAGCCCCTTAAATTCGTTGAGGAAGGCTTGTAACTGTCTAAGACCTCCGTCCTCGCCGTTGTTTTGCACCATGTTAACCTGTTTCTCTTCTTTTTGGTGGCTGTTTGATGATCCCATGATTCTGTCGGTTACTCTGTGTCTAGTGTGTAGTATTGCTAGAAACAGCGCTGAACTGCGATGTCCATTTCACTCGTCGGCTACTTATACTGGCGAAAAACGGACAGTAGGGCGAGATACACGTCCTGAGCGTGTGACCTTTTGTTTAGATATCTCGCTGTGATCTATCGCTCTGCCGTATCTTATAGCGTTGTCACGTTCATTCTTATCTTCGTTTAACAGAAACGCTGGCTTGACCCGGTCTATTGATACATTGGACTCCTTATCATCACGTTTAATGGTGAAAACTTTATCGCTTCGTCTGAATACTCGGAAGGGTCCATCATACGGAGGAGTTAAAGATGGACGTAGTCTATCGCACCTCAGGAATACGTGCGTACAGTCTGATAGGCGCGGATGGACGAAAACGTTTCGATTTGAACTCTCTCTTTGCGGAATGTTCGTGGCTCGACTTATATTTTCCTTGATCTCTTGAACGAATTCGGGGTATCCGGACCAGGTGGACGAGTAAGCGCAGGAAACTCCGATAAAATGTCGTTCCTAGAAACTAAAGTCTTAACGCTCGCTTGCTCGTGCGAATCGATCAGTGCAACACACGTGAGACCAGTGGAATTATCTATAATTCGAACTGATCTGCAATCCGGCAATAAACTAAAATAAGCGAGAAAATCTGCACCAATAATCGCAGTTGTAACATCGCATACAATGAAATTCCACCTGAAATCGCGCCTCAGTCTAAAATCAAACGATAATAAAATAGTGCCGAACGTTTTAATGTCGCTGCCGTTCGCGGCGCGCATACAATACTCAGCTACTTTCGGTCAACGACTTAACCATGAAACCGAGAAGCACGAGACATCAGATCCCGTATCAATTAAAAAAACGCTTGCCAGACTTCATATCGCTAATGAATAACCGACGGCTGCGCGATGGGGACGAGCAGGGTACCGCCTTTACTGCTCGCCGCCTGAGTTTTCCGGGTTAACAAATGCACATGGTTTAACGCATTTTGTCGCGCGAGATGCGAAACGATTGTGGTACCAACAAAAATTTGGATTGTGCCTCTGATTGACTCTATTCGGCGATGGCGACCTGAAACGTTTGTAGTTGTACCTATTTCTTGAAGTACTTCTGCGGCGCGGCACGAATTCTCTCCTACCTTTGATCTCAGAAACTTCTCTCGACAACCGTTCTAATTTTTCAACTATTGCGTCTATGCCTGGACCTGATGAACTTGGCGCGCTGTTTACGACAAATGAATGGGAAACAACACCTGGCGAAACTTCTAAAATTTTGTCAGCCAAAGCCAACAGTCTGATTGTGCAGCCAAAATAGCCTGCAAATGCTGAGGGAGACGACGCATACACAACTGTCTTAGAAAACTTTGGTCCGTTAAAGCGTGTCCTGCCAATGACCGTAAATGACGAAGGAATTGCGATGGTTTACGATCGCCCAGTACTTCATCGCTCACTAATTGTCTAACACGCTGTTCTTCCGATGTGGACAGCCTTCGAATGAGCTCCTTCTTTAAATACTCGAAACGGTCCGAAACGGGAGGTTGAGTAACAATGTCCTCGACTTCTCCTATAATACGCGAGTCTAATTGCGCGATGACGTAATCAAATTTTGTTTGACCTGCAGTAATCCCTGAAATGGAAAATTGCGCCTCAACCTGGGCAAACCAAACGTTGGGTCGATCAGGCCAGAAGGGTGGTAATTTAGCTGATACCTTAAATACTTTTTGTTCCGTAGGGGTATCCGATGTCGAAGCTCGAAGGCGATGTGGACGTGCTAGCCAGCTGAGATCGCAATAATTTATTTTCCTTGAATAAAGGAATAGTTTTGTCCGCAAGCTCTTCGAGGCTTGCGGACTAAATCCTAAATCTATCCTCCATATTGAGGATTTATCAAACTGCCATGGTAAAGAAAAATAAATTTAAAATAAAATTATTTTTTTAACAATATTTTCCTAAAATCCCTGTGGAGAAAATAAATAAATATAAAAATAAATCTAATACTATTCACTATAGTCTTTAAATCTTCATGGACCTTTTTTAAATTTCCACGATTTACGGCGAAAATTTTCTACACAAAATGGCGGAAATGTTGGAATGAAAATTTTTCTGCAAATTTTCTTGATAGTTGTTCACTTCAGAAATATTTGATCGACGTCAATGTTCCCATGGTTACTTCAAACTGTTTTGTGATTATATCATAATATTATATTTTAATATTATTTAATATTATTGTTTCCTCATTTGTTAAATCCAAATGTCTGTATATAACAAGGACCCCCTCTATGCGCGGGGTCTCGGCTGACTGAGGGACCTCCAACTCTTCAAACACTTCGTTAAATTTCTTCAAACATTTTAATTCACTTCATGAAAATTCAACATACAATGCGGACCCCCTCTACGCGCGGGGTCCCTGTACTGACCTTTAAACTCTGCATAAGTCGGTTGGTCACCATTATGTGGGAAAAGCCTTCCTACATATTTTATGTTTCTGCTGGCTATTGTTCCTGACTCCAAAAATGAAAGAAGATTCACGATAATATGCTGTATTAGTACTTTATAATTTTACACAATAATTCGCACAGTTTCACGAAGTAAATATGAACTCGTATGATTGACTGAGTTAATATACAATTGTTACACTGAGGTCTGAGCTGTTCTCACTTTGAGATGCAGAGGTAGAATGAATAATAATAAACACTGTAAATTTTGTAAGCAAGGTGGTCGGCCTCCCTTGGTAAAATCTGGGTCCTGAATGAGATGTGCGCACTCCAGGGACGCACGTCAATCATACGATTCCAAAATCGAATACGTTCTATATATAAAACATTAATCGTAAATAAGTTGCTAAGGCTGAGAAAGGCGGCTCGCTTCGAAGGAGGTTTCGCCGCCACAAGTTACCACCCTACCGGCAAAGACGTGCCGCCTAGCCAAGCTTTATGGTACGATGCCATGTAGAAACCGATCATAGTTAAAAATGATAGCCATACCTCTTCCAGGTTAGCCTGCTTACATGTTAGACTACATCGTCACTTACCACCAGGTGAGATCGCAATCAAGGGCGAACTTGTAGATAAATAAAAAACACCTTAGTTGTATTAAATACGTAAGAAGTTTAGACTATACATATACGTATATAGTCTAAATATACTTTGCTTAGATCGTAAACCTGTTTTTTTTCGTAGTTGGGAAAAATTAAATACAGCTTGTATCGACACGAGTCTAGCAGGAGCTAGGAGTCCCGTGACGTCATCTGGGTTCGGACACGAATGTTAATGGGTTCCGTCGATGTGAAAACCTAAAGGTTCACTCGTTCAAAATTTGGCTTGGACAAAACAGCAGTTACTTACGGATTACCGGATTAGGGAAGATGTCCAAGCTAGGTGATTGACTGACTTTTCAGGCGTATTTCCAAGCGTCGATGATTATAACCATGTAACACGTGGATGATTTTTCGTACTATGAGTTCTAGTAATGGCACATGCACATAACACATTACACAACACAGAGAGATATTTTAGTGTTCACCGCGGTTATGAAAGGTTTTTAAAGATGAAATAGTCCGAAATGAAATACGTTTTCAATAAAGAGCATTCAGCCAGGTTCGCCGATGTCGTAGTCGATGCCAACTGTCAGCTCCGCCGGAGACTCGATGAGACCCGATAAAAGACCGTATGCTCACGACGAACGAGCCCTGCTATTGGTTCAAACCAAAGGAACGAGTACATGAATGGAAGCGAATGGTTTGAGACAGATTAATATAAAAATATATATAAATATATTAAATTTTGTACAAAAAACTTACTTTTTACTGCTCATTTTTCTCGCCCTGCATTTGTTGTTCTTCGACATATTATGTGGAAGTGCCTTGCTGTTCCTTGACATATTTTGTGGAAGTGTTTTGCTGATTTTCTACATTAGTGGAAGTGTTTTCAATAACCTCTTCTTCAATTAACTCTTCAGTTTCGTCTATGTTTGTAAAACTATCGGTGGGTGTTTCCTGGTCTTTTGTAAATAATAAAAGTTCGTAATACCATAAATTAGGCTTATATATCTCATTTCTACCTTTTCCACTACGCTGACTGTCTGATACTTTTTTATACTAGCGGCACGCTATGATGGCCGGTTTGACACATTACAATAGTAATGTGGAATGTCAATTTATTCTCGAACAAAAAACAATTAAGTTTTGTTTTTGTACCTGATTAAATAGGTTTAATAAAACAAAAATGTATATGTTTATTTAATTTATTTGAACGAACTGAATATTTGAATGAAAATGAATATACATACTTTATATGCACACAAGAAACATATGAATACAAAAGATACCAAAAAAGGTGCCACAAAAGGCCATAATTAATCAGATTCGTCCATACTACTATTTTCACTGTCGTCACTGCTATCATCACCTACATTAATAATTATATGTTCGTTTTCTATAATATTATCTATTTTCACATCTCTTTCATAATCTTCCCTTATTAATTTAACAGTTCTATTCACAACCTTTTCCCAGTCTCCTTTAGTCACATGTTCACAAGCTTCTTCTAATAATTTTAGCATTTTTTTTGTGGTAAATGGGGGTTCTGTATTGTGTCTTGCAGCATATCCCTTAATTTGAGCCCACACCAACTCAATCGCATTATACTCACAATGGTAAGGCGGTAACCGTATAACTCTGTGCCCATGTTCTAATGCTATTTCGTCAATGACGTATCGGATCTTGGTTGGTTTGTTTTCTTTTAAAAGACGTACTAATTCCGCTTTTAACATATTCATGTTTGCATCTACGCCATTTTTACGAAGCCATGCGACGATATCAGCTTTCTTTTGGGATTGGGCAGGTGGCTTGTCAATTTGCATCGAGTGGTATGGGGCGTTGTCCATAATTATAATAGATGGTTCAGGGAGGCTACACAACATTGAGGTAAACCATTCAGTAAACTTTTCTCCATTCATGTCTTCATGATAGTCTCCAGTGGTTTTTGACGCAAAAGCCATGAGAGAACCTTCGACAAACCCGTTGATGGTTCCGGCGTGACAAATTATAAGTCGCGATCCTTTTCCTACAGGAACTTTGGAAGTAGATGCTGCTGTGTCATCGTTCCAAGAACGGCCTACAGTATGGTTAGCATTAAGCCATGTTTCATCCAAGAACACAACCTTTTGCCAATTTTTGATTTCTTTCACTTGCCGTAAAAAAGTATACCTTGCCATCGCTATATCAAATCTTTCCATCAATATTTTGCGTTTGTTACATTTTTTGTATCGAAATCCAATGGTCTTCAAAATCTTCGTTAAAGAACTTTCCCCACCGAAGAATAATCCAGCTTCCTTCAGTGAATGCACCAACTTTTTTCTTGTTGGATACTCCTTCTGTAAATAGTAGCCGTAAACATGTCTTCGGATAGCATCGGCATCAAAGCTATCGATGCCTACGACTGGTTTTGCTCGTTTTCTCTTTTTTGGTGTGTGAAGTTTATTTTCTTCTGTGCCAGTCTCGCCATATTTTTTTTTAGTTATCCGTCTAACAGTTCGTTGTCCAATATTAAGCGCATCAGCTACGCGTTCAACCACTGACGTTATAGGTAAAATTGGCCCTCCATTTTGAGCTTCACGATCGAAATAGTTACGAAGGCGTATTACGAACTCACGTGTCTGACTATTTAGAACAGTTCTCTGCGTACGTTCGGTCATATCGACGAAATCCACAACAAAGGGCTTGAACAGAGTCCAAATTAACGAGCAAGGGTCAACAGTAATGCAGTATCAATATTTGAAATCCAAAGCCAGGTCAAAACTATATCACAATCGCATTGCACTGACAGTTTATACTTTTCGAAGCAACGTCAATTCGAAACTGCTTTGTTTTGCATTGAGCATTGACGCGAGTTTGCCGGAGGTAGTAGTTGTGCTAGCCAGCGATCCTATGTGACGATCGTATTAGATTCCATTTTTAAAAATTTTCAATTTAGAAAACCAAATGCCGAGTTGTGGTATATATCATATAAAAATAAAAATTTTACCTTTTGTATGAAACAGCTGATATTTTTTTGCGATTTCAGAGGTTTGTCCACATAGTGAAAATTGTTCATATTCACAAGTACATTCACCCCTTAAATGGTGCAAACTGATTTTTCTACACTTGTATACATTTTAGAAATCAATTTAATAAATAAATTTTGAGTCCTAAACCTAAAACTACATTCGATAAAATTTATGAATCTCTGCACATCACTATCGTCAATAAAGTAATACAATTATTTCCTTCAAAGTCGTTATCAATTAATACGGAACTTCATGAGCGGACAAACGTCAAACCGGCCATCATAGCGTGCCGCTAGTGTAACTCTTCGGAATGATCCTTTTAAACTTTTTATTTTCTTTACAACAAAATCTCTGTTTGCATGAGGCATTCCGTTATTAATACAAAGCTTAACTAATTTGTTGTAAGCATTTTCTTTTAAATTTTTATTTTTGTATTCATCCGACTTAATTTTCCACAGACATGTGTGGGATTTATAAATGTCCAAAAACTCTGTAATTAGGTCCTTGCTCCATAATCTAATGTCCGTCATTTATGCAACTTTTATGTATTGGACACGAAATGGCTTCTAGAAACATATAGCAACAATTTTCGCTCCCATAATTTATTTATTTTTTGGGATTTTTTTGGACTTATTATAGTGTAGTACAAAAGTTAACCAAAGTTGAAATACCCATTTAGTACCTATTCAGAACTTACCGTTCAAGCCATTTGTCTTTTAATTTTATTGCTTTATCCTACTAATATTATAAATGTGAAAGTGTGGATGTTTGGATGTTTGTTACTCAATCACGCAATAACGGCTGAACGGATTTGGATGAAATTTGGCATGCATGTAGCCTTTGACATGGAAAAGAACAAAGGCTACCTTTTATCCCGATTTCTTTAGGAGTTCCCGAGGGAAAATTGAAATTTTTTTAAGAGCTAAGCCGCGGGCGTCAGTTTTGAAATTTGGTATGCATGTCACCTATGCTATTGAAAAGGCTATACTTTCTATACCGATCTCTCAAATAGTTCCTGTGGTAAGATTAAAAATTGTTAACGAGCGAAGCGAACCAGTAATTCATTTTTATATCATTCTAGCTTTTCGCCCGCAACTTCGTCCGCGTGTAATTCGGTTAACATGCTAACGTGTTTTCGAAACGTAGGAATAAGATGTTTTTCCGGGATAAACAGTAACCTATGCCACTTTTCTGACTACAAACTATCCCTATAATCCGCTATAATTTCAAAGCTATCTGCGCTATTTCTTCTATTACAGCTATTTTTTCTATTACAGCGCAAGCGATAGCATGGGTGTAAATTTTATTCCATTTTTTATTACTTTCACATTTATCATTTTTTTTTTTGGATCCAATTCTGAAGTAGATTGTAGTCTGAAATAGCACATAGGCTACTTTTTATCCCGGGAAATAATAGAGTTCCCGCGGGAGTACAAAACCATAATCCACGCGAACGAAGTCGCGGGTATCAGCTAGTTATATCATATCATTAAAATTAAAATATGCCTAAATTATATACAACTAACAAAATTAAAACTAAAATAAAAATTAAATAAAATCTAAAACCCCATCGAAGTCACTGCAGTGTGGCATAGTACCCAAGATGCTGGCAGCATTACCTCTTTGGATGGCCAAGCTAATCCTTACCGCCATACCTCTCCTCAAAATGGATCCTCAGATCGAGAGGTAGGCGTGACAGGAACAGGTGCAACAACCAAAAGGACCATTGGTCCACGGGCAGGTCCAGCCGTCGGAGCGCGTTGCAGGCAACCACCACCGGATCCACAATCTCCTCCCTCAAACGTGATCGATCCCTAAGGACCGGGAGAGACATCAATTGTACCATGTGCACATCCGCTAGTCGGCGCACGTTGGCGTACCGACTGGCAAGAAGTTCCCTGGCAGTGGAATAGCTGTCGTCCGACAGTTCAAGGTGACAGACCACCCCCAAAGCTTCCCCTTCCAGAGAAGAAAGCAGATAAGACATCTTTTGACCCGCGGTGAGATCCTGCCTCGAGTCGACCAGGCTGTCAAATATTGACACAAAGCCCATCCAATCGGGTAATTTGCCCGAAAACTTGGGGAGGTCTAATGGGCCTTTGTCATATTTTATTCAAATTCAATTTTCTTGCTTGTCAGCCACTCTTGTATTCTTTTTTTTGTCCAAGAAATCGTAGGCAGCAATTCTATTTTCCGGGAATGGTAAGGGGCATTATCTATGACCACAACAGAATTGGGTTTTAGCTTCGGCAAAACCCTTCCAAACCATTCCTCGAAACACTCTCCATTCATATTCCCAACCCCCCTTACCTCCTTAATTAGGCTTATGGCATTCTAATTGCGCCAATGGCAGGCAGTATTATCTTCGCAGGTTTATATAAAAATCTTTACTTGAAATTGTCCAGTTTAAGAAATTAGTCAGAAAATTGAGTAATTTGTGAGAAACTCACGTTCAACTCGATATTTTAACTAATTTCTTAAACTGGACACTTTCAAGTAAAGATTTTTTTATACACCTGTGACGATAATACTGCCATTGTTTATCGTCAGGTTTCTTTTTGTCAGTCGTCTTATTTACTTTTTGTCTTTTATTTTTATGTCGAATGAGTTCATTTTTGTACGGAAGTTTGTACTGTAAGTATTGCAGTTTTACCGCGTTTTCTTGTTTTTCTACCTTGGGTTCTTACTTCCTTGGGTATGGCTATGATATTTTCTGGGGTCACGGAAAACGCAGAAATATCTTTTTGTGCTACAATGAATTGAGTAGTCCACTTGCAAAATGCGCTTAGTTGATTGACTAATTAATTAAGAAAAATTAAAACATACTATAAAAGTAAGTTTAGAAAATGTTGTTACATTATAATAATTTTAAAGTAGTATCATTTAGAAATTATTTTATTATAAAAAAATAAAATCTCGGTATAATATAATTCTTTTAATCTGAATATTAAAATTGAACATAGCAAGTTCTGCAAAAGTATTTGTAACATAGACATGTTTGCAGTTGTATGGAATCAATATAGACAGTTTTGAATCAGTTTTTCACTTACTACGCGTTCGTTTAAAGTTGAGCCCTGCACCATAGAGTAAAGAAATTTACACCCCTCGCGCTTCCCCGCACCGCACCTCAAGTCAGACCCACAGTAAAGACACAGTATAAGAAGATGCAGTATAATAGTTTATCTATTGTTTTATTTATTAAGTACTAGCTGACCTGTCTTAACTAGGAATATTGAATTCGAATTGGTATAAATAATAAAAAAATATTTAAAAAAAGTGTTTATTATTCTAATGCTTTACGATATACCTACAACATTCTTAGTTTTTTACCAAACTTACCAAAACTCCTAATATCCAAAGTTCAATTTAATAAATTGAACTTTTAATATTAGGCGTGATGGCTCTGAACTAACCGTGATGTGCACTAAGAAATTAAGTTTTCTTACATCCTTTTTGTAAGAAATAATACACTCTTTTGCAAAAAAAACGGGCACCTAGACAAATAAGCATTGGCAACTTCATTCTTCAAAATAAACTTCTGCAAAACGTTCCCCTGACCTTTGTAGTACTTGGCGACGTCTATCCTCTCCATGTAGTGATATTCTCGATTCATCGGAGAAAAATAATCTACCCCAGTCCTCTTGAGTCCATGTCGCACAATTTCGAGCGAAGCTAAGTCTAGCAACTCTGTGCTCCCGGAGTAATTTAGGGCCACGGGCCGGGCGGTGACTGCGTATATTGGCAGCGAGAAGCCTCCTGACCGTCCATAGGCTGGTTTGCACACCTCTCACTTCCTCGAGAGTCTTTTTGAGGTCGACATAAGAAGATTTGCGATTTCTTAACGCCTGGTTGACAAGGAAGCGGTCATCTCAAGCTTCTGTGCACGGTTTTCTTCCAGAACCAAGCCTTCTGCTGATAGAACCAGTCTCTTGATATGTTTGCCAAGTTCTCTGGACAGTCGAATGACTCACACTTAGCCTCTGCGACACATAACATTGACTACAACCTTCTTCAAGCAGCACTACAATTTTGCTGACTGTTATTCGTCTATCAACCATCTTAGAGAGCGCTAAATAATGTTATCAAGACTTAAAAATATCAAGGAAATAAGAAAATTCAACAATAGTTGATTTATCTAAAAGTTAGATACAACTCTAGATATCTGTCGATCTTCCAACACTTCCCGTCACAATACGCAATTAACCGCAATTTTTATAAAGATCCGTCTAAATCTTAAAGAAGATTGGCAAACACCCGTGTATTATCAGTGTCGCACTTAGACTTTACGTACATTAGTAGAAATATTTGTAAAAGATAGATCTAAGACCTATTAAAAAAAAAGGTAATTACAGCACATTTTTTTTAAATAGGGTTTTAATAGAAAACGAAGTCAAAAATACACCTTTTAGGTTAGGTTTGGATACGTTATATGTCAATTATTATTGAGCGGGCGAGTTCAATCTGGAATATGTGTGTATTATTAGTTTATGTAGATCCTTTTAAGCGGTAATAGCTTTGCAATTAAAACGTCGGCCTCCTGTTTGGGGCGGTCCGGGGTTCGAATACCAGGCACGCAACTCTATTTGAATTGAACCCCGGGCCCGGGATTTATGTGAGTTCCAAGCAACTTTACGGTGAAGGATACTTGGCCAGCGTGATGGCTCGTTCAGACAGGCGATAATGATTTATGATAATAATATTAAGTAGGTATATAATATTGCCTAAGCAGTGATAACTGATAAGGTATATAATATTGCTTAAGTAGTGATAGCCTAGTGGTTAGGACTGTGGTCTCCTATTCAAGGAGTCGCAGGTTCGATCCCTGGTACGCACCTCTGACTTTTCGGAGTCAAGTGCGTTTAAGTAATTAAATATCACTTGCTTCAACGGTGAAAGAAAACATCGTGAGGAAACCTGCATACCTGAGAATTCTTCATAATGTTCTTGGAGGTGTGTGAAGTCCGCCAATTCGCATTGGGCTATGGTGGACTATGGCCTATAACCCTTCTTTGAGAGGAGACCTGCGCTCAGTAGTGAGCCGTTGATGGCTTGCTAATGATGATGATGATGATATATTATTGTAGGCAAAAGGGTAGGGTTCGTCTGTAGCGGTTGGCGCCTGAAGACTTTTGTTGTAGTCTTGTGCGAACAATATGAGCGGTTGCCTATTTAAAAATATAAAAAGCGGCCCGCCGCGCACGCGGTTGACCACTAATGCGTATAAAGGCTTACTACCAAGGCCTACAAGGGAATTTCATGGTAGGTATAGGTTTTAAGTTGATAATTATAATTATATGAAATAAAACGTTCTTTGTAATCACAAAACATTTATTTTACAATTATTATTATTATTATTGTGAACACCTTAAAGATACTTCAGAAACTGAATATGGAGAGCTAACGCTTATATTTTATGCTTCTAACCTGAGCTAGATTAAGCTTCTAACCTGGCTAAAACGTTGTCTAGAAACTGAGCAGGCGGCGTAATATTAGCCTGATGACGAGCATAGCCCAGGTACCACACAATGCTCATCACATGTGAACAACATCCTACGGTACGCAAACCAACAATACAGTTGCAACAATATCCAGTGATGGCATTTCTACCGACTAGTTCCCGATCAATAGTGATGAAAACGTAATAACATTTTCTAGACACATGTCTCGACTTTACTTTTGCTCGGATCAAATATGTACTTATTCCCCCTAATCTGGACAGATTTACACTATCGTCTCTGCACACTTCAATAGTGTATAAGCCATAAAAACGCAGCTGTTCGCCTATGTACGACCTAGCCTGCCGAATTTGATATGTACCACAAGCGAAGAGCACCAACTCTTCCATGGACAGATTTGGGAATACGATATTTGATCCGGTTATACTCTGAAATAAAGAGTTTCGTCTGTGTAAATTATCTTCTTGCACTATTGATGCTAAAATGTTGTCAATAAAAAGCCGTTCATAAATAATATTAACTATTTCATGTGCATTCCCTGGATCACCAAACATTGTTGCAAATGCATTATGTAGTGCTGCTGCTATATGAAAATCCTTCATCATGTGAGGGCATGCGCGGTTAAAATACTCCTGGCGAAATATTTTAAAATCTCTTTTAATCCGCCCATTGATAGCTTCCACAACCCATCTGTTTATAGTTACACAGCGGGATCTGTTGCCTTCTAATGTGGTTAGCTGTGATTGACCTGGTGATAAAGATTCTGGTAGATGGGCTAGGAAGCCACACTCGTGAATGGAGTCTACACTATCTCGAAAGCCTCTGTCAAGTATGAAAGCATCGTCTTCTCTGAAAAACTGAATAAAACTTTCTTGGCTCAATAAGTCTGTCATGATTGACGCATCATTTGTAGTGGCAGGATATGGTCCTACAACATCCAGAATGTACCCATTGCAACACACTATCATAAAAGGTTTTACTAGGTTCCGATACTTATGGAGTGAATATGTCTCTTTTTGGAACAGATAGTTTGTGCTTTTCTGTGTGTAAACATAAGTACCATCACAGATAACTATTGCATTCCGTTGGTCAGTAGGAAGTTCTGGTTTACCAAATAATCCATTTGCAATAATAGAATTTTTTGTAATTACGTCATTTCTACTTATGCACTGTAGTCCTAAATGTTGTGGAACATATTCTTGAACTAATATTTCCCTTGCCTTGTCCATTAGAGTTTCCACTGTACGCCTTGGTGTCTGAAATAGACATGATAATCTATCTCCAGAATCCCCAGTTCTTAATTTGCATAGTAATGCAGTCAATGCAAAGCTTCCTCTGTGCATTTCTTGAAGACTTGGTGTTTCATTTAGTATCTGTTGGTGTTGAAGTAGAGAAATCCCCAGAAAATAATGAGCTAAATATTCTGGAAGACTCTGTATGTCTTCAAAATTGAAAACATTTACTGGCTCTGCAAGTATAAAAATCATATCTTCAATATGATTAGTATTAAAATTACTTAAACTGTTTTCTGATGTGTACAGTTCTTGAAATATATTTCTGCCCATATGATAACTACATACGCGAGAGTCTCTGGGTATATAAAAGTTACAATCACTGAGTACCCGTCGACGAACACTATCAGGAATATGGTATCGCTCAGGATTCCTGCAACCAGAGAACAAACAGTGTCTTCTTGTGTCAGCAGCTCGTCTTATGTTTGGCAATGTAATGTACTGTTGCTGTGGTACTCCTTGGTTTTCTTCTTGTTGCACTGGATTTTCTACAACTTCTTGCTCAGATATAATTACTTGATTTGCAAGCTCCCAGCAGGCATGGCATATGTAATCCGTAGCTAAAATCTAAAAATATAACCTACAATTAATTTCTTGTTGACTATAGAAATTCTTATCTATTAACTAAAAAGCCAAAATTAACTTGGTAGTCTTAACTTTTTTTTATTAAAACACCCACAATGATATTGGAAAAAGTAATTGAATATATTCAGTTTTTCTCCACTTACAAAATGTTACATAACATTTAAAAAAGAAACATTGTTGTCTACTACTGCAGTATTTCCTTTTTGATAACATGTTTTTTTTAAAAATAGTAAAAGTGTAAGTGAAAAGTAAATATTTTTAAATAAATGGATATATTATTGACATTATAAACACTTTTATTGTCTTTTAAAATACATATAAAAACTTACGTTTCTAGGATATGTCCATAGTTTTATAACTCTCATAAGTTCTTGTCTATTTTCATCAGACTGCAGTGGTATTTCGCAGTTAACACAGAAATCTTCATTTTCCTCATGTTGAGGGCTACTGGTTCCAGTTATAAATATATTATCATCAGATGCACCACTGTTTGGCTGTGCACTTTGTGTGCCAGTGTCGCGTCGCAATATTCTTTGTGCTCGAAGCCAGCATGGCCCGCATGCTTCATCGGTAGGAGTAAGCTAAAACAATAATTAATGTGTGAATAACCAATATTTTAGATATTCTTATACAACTTCTTTGGAATGTAATGTCTTGCTGACCTACTTCAGCCATGGCATCAATCTCCATAGACATTAGCAAGAGATATTATAGTGCACAATTGTATACTCTAGTCACAAACACAGGTGCAATTTCTATTCACACCCAATTGTCTAGTTAAGCCCAATGGGACTGCAATATAGGCACAACCAGATAGCGATTAGGTGCAGGACCAAGGCTTCACATGCTCGTTGAGGCACAGTTGGCTGTGTTACAACACAGCCAACTTCCTACCTCCAGGCTAGTACTGGGAATTTCTTGATGGAAAAACAATACATACCTAGTTTTAGCCTGAACTGGAAACTCAGGACCTCATCCACAGTGTCAAACATGCTAACTACTAGACCAATGTAGCAATTTAGAATGTAACACAACAACAAAAAACTAATTGTGATGCTTGTTATATCAAATCAAAATATATTTACTTGACGGTGCTGTATCCATTGTGAAATGATATCAGCAAGTTGTCTTTCTTCATCTGTACAGTCTGGTCTCAGTACTAAACGACTTCTGCTTCTCAAAATGGAACGTCCACAACCAACACAAACACTTTGATGACCAACTTGTCTTTCAGGTTCAACTACTTGGTGACTTGCATTATTTGCTAGGTCCCAACAAGCCTGGCATACAAAGTCAGTGTCTGTTATCTGCAAGAAACACAAAAAATAAAAATGTACATAATGAATGTATTAAGTATCACATAACATAACCTAAGATGAAACTATTAAGTATGCAAAATCTTGTTTTTTTTGTTGTCTGCCATTCTTTACAATAACAATAGACCTAGAAAATGGAGTTTTTGACAAGAACGTAAATATTTTTATTATTATGTTTTACTAACCTCTCTTGGATAAGTCCATAGCCTTATAATATTAACGATGTCTTCATTTTCGTCAAAAAGCCGATGACGCGCTCGCGTCAACCGCAGTTCACAATTGATACACCGTACATTTGAACGAGACATGTTTCAATTAAAAAACAAAACAAAAATCTATTTACAATAATATTATACTAATACGAGTCCTGTCTCCACTGTAACAAATATTCAAGAGTCCTGTCTCAAACTATTCACCACTATTACAAGTATTAAATGCGCAGGAGTTAAAAGTTAAAAGCTCAACTCAACTGAACGCCCCGATTACAAAAAAGTAGGTCACGTAGGTCACGTAGAACACAGTGACCAGTGACGTGCACTAGTTGCACCGGCGCTAACACTAAAAGCACTTAAAAGGGTCAGTTGACAGTTGTGACAGTGACATGTAATGCATTTGATTTGGGTCGCGTGGCGTATGTATTCTAATGCTGCCAGATGAAAACTCTAAAAACATACCAATATATTGTAATATTTCTTAAATCAACATCTAGTTTCAATCTATCAGTAACATTTTGGAATGTCATTAATATTCTATTTGGTTATATTTAATAAAATAAAAGTGCTTAAGTGATATTTCATAAAATAAAAGTGAGTTTACAACCACCTAGGCGACACCAATATTCTACTAATTAGAAATGTGCTATTGAATATGGCAATAAAACTGTAACGTCGCTATTAAGCGTTTAGTTATTGCTACGTACTTTCAATTTATTTAACAAAATATTTATTTATAATATTTTTTCCTTATCCCATTAAATAAAAAAAAACTATAGGTATGAAAATAAACTACTAAAATCGCTCTTTAAAATGTGTATAATATCGTTCATGCTCGCTTTTAAAATTGAGCGACCCTGAGCATGCCAATCTTCTTTGAATTTGGAACAAACTTAGTTATTCACAAAGACACTTTTTCAATGTGCCAGTAATATACTCAAACGATTAAAACTTCTTTCTTATTGCATTTTTTTAAAGACAGAAAAAATTAAAACCGCCCGTTTTTTTTGCAAATGGGTTTATTTTTAATAAGCGGTGCTTCGCGAGCGGTTTTCTAAGTGGGTCTGACTTGAGGTGCGGTGCGGGGAAGCGCTAGAGAGCTAGGGGAAATTTGTAACGCGTAGTATCACTAGATCAAAGGCGTCAAACTACTGCATATCCTATACTGTGTCCGTACTGTCGGCATGGAACTAGGAACTACGACTACGTCGATTACTTTACTCTATGGTGCAGGGCTCAACTTTAAACGAACGCGTAGTAAGTCTTAACACTAAACACTTTTCTCGTAATTTTAACAACTTAGTTTTTTACACCTAAGGGTGTAAAAAACTAAGTTGTTAAAATTACAAGTTAAGTTATTAAGTTGTCTGTTTCGTCTTCCATGAGTGTTACTTCAGAGTCAGTTTCTATTACATTACTTTCATTTTCTTCTTCTTGTTGGAACTTGTAATATTGAAGGTTTTCAAAAGTAATCCAGTTCTCTCCAAAATGTTTAACCAGTAGTTTTCTAACATCATTTAATTTTTCTACTTTCACAGAAACTCCAATATTCATCAAAGTAGGTTTAATATTTTCATAAGACTTTCCTCTTTTACATACATTCCCATAGTTGACCAGTTCAGATACATAATTAGGTTCACCTTTGATTCCAATTTTATTATTCTTATCCTTTCTCAAGAAAAATCTTTGGGAAGCATTGAATTTAAAATGCCAAGAACCTGGTACTTTGAGCACATTTGAAACACTTGTTTTCCAGTCGTAAAATTGAAAGTCACTTCCAAGTCTGATAACTGTACCATATTTTTTGAAAATATCGAAATAAACATCGGGTTCCGCAATTACCTCTAAAGGGCGTATCTCTCTTTCAATATTGCCAAATATACGGTCGGGTGGCAAGAAGGAATGCCCAATTGCTAAAAAGCTGAATATTTTATTTATTAGATAGTTAGAAACATGCGTGCGCGCCAACATCAAACGAAACGTACTGACTGAGTCGACTGAGAGAGACAAGATGGCGGCATCTGCACGAGGATGTTGGCGTCTTAGCGCCATTTGCAAGTGAACAGTAACTTAGACAGTTTTGAAAGTGAAATGTCAAATATCATAGCGGCTTTTGCAAGTATTTAGCCTCAAATTATACGTAACGTAGCGAGTTTTGAAGAAGTTTAATAACATACAGAATAACAGTTTTAAAAATCCAATACAACGACAGCAATTGCAAAAAAAAACTTTTTTTAATTTAGCGCGGTTTGCAAGTGGACTACTCAATTGTTCATCTTGGATTACTTTCGATAGAGCAATCTCTGGTTGTATTGCCTCTAAAGGAGTTGACGTTGAAGTTGTTGGAACCTGAGATGTTGATTCAAGGTTAATATTTTCAGACTGCAAAGTTTCTGTGTTTGTTGTTTCGGGCGCTATAAAGTCTGCGTTTGTGAATACATTTTTGTCAAATGGCCATATTCCACATTTCCTAAACCCGTTCAATAGCTGTCATCATCGTCGCTGCTTGTAAATATGCTTGCCCAAATAGCTTTGCCACTTGGTCCCCCTACCAAGTGAAAATACCTGTCATGTAGTATACATAGAAGTCTTTGACTGTGCATAATTAAGTATATGTCAAAAAAATATTATGTAATTATGCCTTGTAGGTTAAAATATATGTTACTAATACAGTTTTTGCAATTCACGATGGCGAGTGAGCTTTACTTGTGGTTACTTCGTGTACATGCATATTGCATAAGTGTGCGTGCCTGTCAAAGCCTAGGTGGGAGCGGGCAGGCGCGAGCATTGCGCTCGCTCACACTTGTACAGATACGACACACACACAACCATAAGTCAGTCGCCCTCGTGAATTGCAAGAACTATATCAATTTAATACTATACCCATGAATGCACGAGTGACGTCTGGTGGAATATCCCAAACTTTAAAAATATCTTGAAGGCCTTGAAGCTCCATAATTATTACCTAACTCACTCTTTTTTATTATCCAGTTAAAAACTAACACTAAAATTGTATGTTTCACCACTCACCACTGGGTGTGGGCACTACACTCGTCCAAGAGATTAGGGAATTTACCAAAATCCAAACCACTTCGTTTCACTGACACTGAGCCAGAAGCACGGCACAGATTCAAACAAAAGAGGCAATGCTGCCAACAGTTAGCTAGCCCTCCACCAGATTCAACTTCTAAAACTAACGAATAATGGCACTACTCATAATCACTAAAATATTTTATTTTTTTATTTTTATTATTCATGTACATAAAAGCAATCCTTAAAAGTAATAATAGAGGACGTGGACAAAGGTAAAGCTTATCTCTAAGAAGAGATTTCTTCCAGCTTCCCTCAAAAGTGAGTACGGCAAAGCAAAATTACAAAGTGGTATAGGTCTAAAAAAATGTACTTCTCTACATAAATATACTAAAATATAATATAAACATACAATAAATTAAAAAATACAAAAAAATATATACATATATATATAAATAATAAAATACATACATGAATAATAAATACATACCTACATATATTATATACATAAACATATAAACTATACAATACACAAAGAAAGATAGTGCTGCTTCACTCTAAATTTAAAAGTATGTATTGAGCAACTGTCTCTAATATGCTGAGGAAGTGAGTTCCATAGGCGCGTCGCTTCTGAAGAAAAAGAGTATTTATAGAAAATAGTGTTAGAAGGGGCAAGATCAAGATGTTTTTTGATGACACACGCCCGCAAAGGTCTTGCCGGCGGAAGTGAAACCTTAAAACGCTCTCGTAAGTAATCAGGAGAAGAACTATTGTTGAGGATATTATAAAAAAGAGTTACAATATGCAAGTTCCGGCGAAAGGAATTGGGAGGCACTTTAATTGACGACGAAAATTGGAGACGTG
Organism: Oeneis ivallda; assembly: GCA_029955525.1. NCBI lineage: Eukaryota > Metazoa > Arthropoda > Insecta > Lepidoptera > Nymphalidae > Oeneis > Oeneis ivallda. Next base: position 14,803,221 of record JARPMR010000022.1, read on the forward strand.
ATCGAATTTGCGCAGTCCGTATATAAAGCGTATGCACAAATTCTGAAGTCGTTCGAGTTTGTCAAGTAGCTCTTCGGTGGCATCTAAGTAGCAGACATCGGCGTAATCAAGGATAGGTAGTAATAGGGATTGTGTAGGATTATAGACTCTTTAATTCCGACTGACAGTTATATTCAACGCCGCTATTGCTACTTTTCAATAATCGTTTAATTCCTCTTCCGTCGACTCCTAAAACCTCTCCTGGTTTCCCTCCGTTGTTCCTTAAGATTTTATAAGCCACGCCTATCGTTTCGCGCTCCGATACCTTTTCATTCCCCGTTTTATACAACATTAAGTTATCGGACCTCATTTGTGTGGGGAAACCTAGTTTTTTGGCGTTCCCTCCCCCACATTTTTCGACAAAGTAGAACCTTCGCCCTCCTTTACAAAAGTGATGGCTTGTCTGGCGCGTTCATTTCCGGATGATGTTGGTCTATTAAAGTCCGACCTGATCGACCCCGACGATAACCACGTCCCCTAGTTGAATTTCCTCTACTCGTCCACCTATTTGCAGAGATTGTCGTAACCATAGGTCTCTCCCTCGGCGACTCGTTGTACCGCCGTCTACCAAACCTATTTCCTACAATACCCCTAGCGACCCCTATCGGCTTGTTAACAATATTTTGCTCTATGCTCCTCAGAAACTTCGCCCCGTTCATGATACTAACTTCCTTAGTCCTGGTAAACCATAACCGCTGTATATCTAACGCATAGTGTCTCATGATGGAGTTCACTAAATCTCGTTCGCTAAAAGCAATAGTCAATGATTGCATCGATTCGACCTGTTCAGCAAAATGTTCAGACATAGTCATACCCGAATCGCTTGTATAGACTGTATTAATCAACCTATATCTCACAGATTCCTGAATCTGCTCCGTCCAATAATTTCGTCTAAAATCTGTCTCGAAATCGGCAAACGTAACCCAATCCTTTGAGTATAACTCCATAACTTTCCGCGCGTGTACCCATCCCATTTACTGCCCTTATATACTTCTTTAATCGCTTTAAAAACGCAATGGGGTTAGTGAATGGCTTCCCATCGAAATTCGGCTTGCTAACTGAGGGCTGTACCACATATATATTCCGAGCCTCAGGAACTGTCACACTTGAACTCGTAGACTCAAGTCTAGATTCCTGCCTAACAACCTCGTCCCTCTCACTACTCAATACTCCAGTCGTCTCACGTGACGCAACACTTGTCTTTTCGCCTGATATTACACTAGGATTCGAACCCAGTTGTTGTAACGTCCTTTCGAAACTATCGATTTTCTCTAAAATCAACTCTAATGTCGCACTCCCTAAAGTCCTACCAATCCGGCCTAACACCCTTTTTTCTAACTATCGGTCAAAACCCGCCAAATGCTAACTTACTTGTTCTATTCTAGAGCAACTCTTGTAAAACGCCAACCAATTTATGTCGTATTGTGTATTAAAGATATCATCGAGCGGAACAAACGGTGAAAAAAATTGATATTGAGGCGGTGATGGCACAGGCGGTGGTAAGGGCTGTGGTGGTGGCCACGAAATAGGCAATTGTAAGGGTTGATGCGGAGGCGATGATAAAGCCAAAAGCCGCGGTGACGGAGGCGCCGACGGTGGCAGAAGCGGTAATTAATTCATCGGCACTGGCTGAGTTGGCAAAGACAGTAACGTCGCTGGTGTTAAACACATCGTCTGTGATGATGTCATCTAGTCGTCCAAATAACGATAAAATTAATGTAACATGAAATTATAATAATGATTAAAAATCCTTTTTAAAAAAACGACTTCAAATGCCAGCTCCACTACAATGTATAATAATTTATTGTTAATATTTTAAAAACCACTTTACCGATTTTGATAAAATTTAAATGGGACCACCTGGGAAGTATACCCTTTGCAACAAGAAAAAATCCAATTCGGTTCAGGCGTCTTCGTGTAATCATCGAGGTGAACATACATAAAATAAAGATTTCGACGAATTGAGAAGCTCCTCATTTTTGAAGTCGGTTAAAAAGTAAAGCTTTATAAGCAAACCACTTTGGCAAAAAATATTCATTTGTTTTTGTTCCCACTTTATTATCAGTCCCAGTCTCCTCAACAACCCATACCCATGATCATTACTGTGGTTGATGGTAGGTATATAACTTGATGCGTCAGTTTTGTCCTGCTATTTCGAGTTCAATATTTACCGCTGTGTTTGATCTTACTTTTGATCCGTCTGCTTGTTTTATCGTGTTTGACTTAGGTATTATCTCTCTGTTGGTTTCCCTTATCCGGTCTATGATGGTTTAAGATTGGATTAAGATAGTAAATATTGCTTTTAAGTAGGTAAATAAAAAAGAAGAAAGAATTATTTTGAAGAATATAATAAAAAAGCTATTAAATAAAATTACAAATTACAGTGTAAAAATAATATTTGCGTGACTTCGTCGCCGGTTCCTTCTTTCTGGCCCGCTTTGCTAAAAGTGCAATCGGAAGGCACAGAAGTGGCAACAATGCAAAGCCGTTTTAAAAATAATTTATAAAGCCTAGTATAGGCGTCCTTTTTAGAGAACCACCACTTGGCAGGATTTTGAGACCTTGGTAGTAGAGGTTCCTCTAGCTATTTGTCTACTTCGATAATACCCTCTGTAGTTGGATTAGTATTTTTCATTATCACATCTACTTGCTCATCAAATTCGTTCCATATGCTATGTTTACGCTTATGGGGTGGCGACGATGATGGCGGCTCCTGCGTACAAGTGGTTTGTATTTGAATTCGCCCGGCCATGGCTTTCAAAATACAGGCTCTATTATAAGCATACTCATTCTCAAAGCCGTATTTTTTAAGCCTTGGATCTAATGTTGTGCTCTCAGCAAAAATATTTTTTCTCTTCAATGCCCGAAAACCTTAGAAGCACTTGGGTCATTCGTGAAACATAGTCTGGTTGTGGCGTAGATAAAAATTTTGACATTTCTTTTTGAGGGCGTTTGATATAAGTATAACCTGAAATTAATAAAAAAACTGATAAATGAAAAAAGCATGTTAAAATTAAAATTACAAAAAAATATCTGCGTCGTCACTATACCTCTGATATTGTAACATTCTTCATCATTTTCTGAACTGAAGAGATGAGTTCATATCTGAACTCATCTCTTACGTATATCTTTAAAAAATTATAGTCATCTTTATAAAAAGAAAGGATTTCTGTTGCCGAATCCAAAACCTCAATGTCTTCAGATGTCATATTAATAGTGTCTGGATTATCTATTGCAAATGTGGACATAATACTGTTTTTAATTATCAACAACCTTTCGAACATGTCACACGTGGAGTTCCAGCGTGTGGAAACGTCTTGTTTTAATTCCAGTAAGGGTTCATCTAGCTTTTTTGCATATTTTTTAATTTTTCACATGCTAGTGGACTTTTGCGAAATACTACAATGTGCTTAATTTTTTTTGTAGTTGTATGTTTTATTTCTTTTAATGCGGATTGAACTACGAGTATATGAGAGTGAGCAAAACAAGTTATGTGTTTCCAATTATTTTGTTTTATAGCAGCAGCTTTGATATTATAAGCGTTATCACTTGTTGCTGCTACAATTTTGTCGGTAATTTCCCAATTATCCGTAATTCTTATTAGTTCTTGTGCTAGGTTTTCTGATGGACGAAACAGTCACGGTGACAAAAGTAACCCGTGCGCGCTATCTTTGGCTGAAACCACATCTGTGCGGATCGATTTACATTTTGTCCATACAACAGTTTTGTATTTGTCATTTTTAGGGTTCCGTACCCAAAGGGTACCAACGGGACCCTATTACTAAGCCTACACTGTCCGTCCGTCCGTCCGTCCGTCCGTCTGTCAGCGGGCTGTATCTCGTAAACCGTAATAGATAGACAGATGAAATTTTCACATATTATGTATTTCTATTGCCGCTATAACAACAAATAATAAAAATTAAATTAAATTAAAAAAATTAAATTAAAATATTTCCATGGGTACATGAAAATATTTTAATTTAATTTTTTAACGGAACCCTAAAAGAGCGAGGCCCGACTCGCACTTGGCCGATTTTCATAGATTCGTGTATGGATCAATTCGCCTGTTTGTATCGATACGGCTTTCGCATCGCATCGGTTAGATCGCCGTGTCCGCCGAATTATAGTTGATCAGTCACTAACGCAGGCAAAAATGCTCAGTCTCCAGCACCGTCGCAATGTTGCCTGTCTATCGGTCTTCCATCGGATATACTTTGGAGAGTGCGCTCAAGAACTTCACAACCTTGTGCCCCCTTCACCGTTTTACCACAGAAATTCGAGAAAACGTGAGCGTTGGCACCCTTACGTGGTTGAAATCCTACCTGCTCGCACAAAACGCTTCAGTTCAACGTTCCTGAATCGAACCGCTAAGGTGTGGAACGCACTTCCAACATCTGTGTTTCCGGCCACGTATAACCTCAGTACCTTCAAGGCAAGAGTGAATAGGCATTTTCTAGGCAAGCGCGCTCCAACCTAGACCTCATCAGTGCTTTCCAGTATTGATTGTCGTCAAGCGTAAGCCTATCTCCAAATAAAAAAAAAAGATTCGGCTTTCGCATCGATTCGGCTTTCGCATTTTTTGTCCTGGACGACGCAGACCGCCACGGCTGCGAGGTGCTAGGACCAGAGTCCCTACGCACTACCCGTACTGTGCAGCCCGGACGTCATCGACATAGCCGTCACTCGCGGCCTAGCCGCCGCGCCGTTGCTAGACGTCCTGGATGACCACCTCATCTCCGACCACCAAGCTGTCCTCTTGACGCTGAAGACGAGCCCGATGACGACATCGCTGCCTTCTCCGAAGCATCGCTAGCACTGGCGAATCTTCGCCGACACATGGCCGAACATTTGCCGTCCTTTAGAGTACGGACCTCAGCGTGTAAAGTCCAATAGCTGGGTCCACACCGGACGATCCGTCTTGGAGCGGCGATCCTGTGATCCCCGATCCAGGATCGTGGAGCATGGATCGTGGATCACACTTGTCCGATCAGACGTTGCAATTTCTTGCGATCCTGACCGGCCGCTGCTCACGCTCCAAGTGATCCACACTGAATCAGTAGAAATCTATCTCGCTATGAATTCAAACGTGCATCGACGGCGAAAAATTGCCGTAGCAGCAACAACCTATATTTTACTAAAATATTTACGACAAAAATCACAAAAACGCAAAAGACAGTACTGGATGAAAACGGTGTTCCTGTAACAAAATCCTTATCATTCGAATCCCACAAACATTTACATTCCCTATAAAGGGAGATTAAACGCAAACATTGCGAATTATCCATGTTTATAAATATCGGCGATCGTCGCGCGTCAAAATCCCACCCGTCCACACCACGCGCGCCTGGCGACTAACGGCCCTTTGAGCATGCGCAAAAAACCGCCAACGAATGGATCGCACGCGCTATCTCTCATTCATAAATTCGCTATTGTTAGCGTAAAAATACCAAGTTTTCTGAGAAAATAAGATCGGACACGGCGGTTTTAATTATCAAATAAAAATTTTTTGGATTTTTCAGACTTGTCTCGTTATTGAAGCAAAGAGGCGATATATGAATAATGTATTTTTTTTGTCCCTATTAATAATTCTTCTTTTTAACCATACATTGTGTGCAGCAGTTGCTTATATAGCCAGATAGATGCACCAATTATTTTTTACTGAGTATTTTGTTTCTAATTGTTTTTTATTTTTGGTAATTTAATAAAAAATCGAAAACAATCAAAGTTATAAAGTAGATGTAGCGCCGAGTCTGGAGTCTAAATATTAATAAATTTCGTCAAAAATAAAATTTTCGTTGTCGACGACATATTGAATATAGACGTTTGCATCACATTCACAAAACATTGTATTTCGTAGTTTTTCTGTGTCATATATTTCCAGTCTGATTATCTTGGCTCCATTCCTTGGAACTTTTATGTAGGAATGAATACACCACATTGTTTTTTTTTTCTTTTTAGAAGTGGTCTGTAGGACTTTGTTAATTTCAAGAAATTTAGAATAGAAAATAAATACTAAAAATTTACATGTTTTTCATTTGATTGACAAGCTGTCAATCAAAATTATTTAAATAAAATCTTTATTATTATTTAAATTTAAATAAAATCATGACAGGTGGGAGCGCGTGTCCTGTTGCATTAACGATGAAACACGTAGTTATTAAAATCCCACGCTCACCACTATATAGTAATTTTAGAGACATTTTTATCCTTTTTGGGCTATTACTTTTCCAGGCCGTTGTACAGTGGTAGTAGACGTCTCGTCCAAGTTATATACTCTGGTGCCATCGCCAAATTGTGGAAATCTTCCATACACTCCTTGAAGATTGTCAAAAAATGATTTGACATTCGTAGGATTGAATGATGCGGCTCGCGCAATACTACATGCCTCTGGTTTTTTAATGGACAAGTCAGGGTGCCTTTTTTTAAATCCCCGCAACCAGTCCTTACCCGCCATTCCCGTTTCTTTCCAATTTGGCGGGTAGTTAAGCTTATTAATCTCCGCCATTTGCAAGGCAATTTTCCTGCATTCCTTTGTACTTAAACCATAAAATTTATTGGCACAATCGAAAATATACTCTTTAAGAACTGTTTCTTGTTGTTCTGTAAATATTTTGTTGACACTGTAATTGGGGTCCATTACAGCAGAACTGTCTTTTTTAAATTTTATGACATATCGTCTTAAAGTCGGGTATGGTATGCCAGTTTCTTTTGCGACCCGTCTTAAGCTTACACCGCTTAGATGTAATTTGATAGCCTTTCTCATAGCTCCTGGTAAGTGTGCCCCTTTTTTCCTGGCGGATCTATCCAATTTTGTTCGCCCCATACTGAAACGTAGAATACTATTTTTCATATCGTATATCAAGTAATAATAAATACATATTTTGAGATATAATTTAAAATAGAGTCAAATTTGGTGAAATAATTTCCACGGTGGGTCATTGCCAGGTGCCTAGAGGCGCCAGTAGGTGTGGTGGATGTGTGATGAGAGATAGGTGTGTAGTGTGTATGACCCCAAGGCACCCAGTTTAGACCAGTGTGCGGTCGCCCCTAAAGATTCTCGGTCGATGCTTCGTGATTCCACTGAGCCTTCCGCCAACTCGTAAAGTAAAACACGGACCACCGTCTGCACTGTACTTGCACTGTAATCTGCACTGTATATATTATGGCGTCAATCGAACGTCAATCAATCCCGCACTTAACCGCGATGCAAATATGACGCGTAGTTATTAACATGAGACACCAACAAATTATAGTTCAAAGATGAGGCTCAATGCCCTCCAAAAACGTGAATTCACGACGTATAAAAGCGCAGTGTTCCAAATGGCGCTCGCACAGTTAAATTCACAAGTGACCGACGCGGCCCCACTAATCTTAGTTCCCTCACAAGTCAATCGCGCGATGCTCCAAACATGCGCACGTCGCGTGAACGTAACGAAAACAAAGGTCCTTTCAGACCGCCGCCGAGCGATTCACAAAAGGATTTGCAAATTGAGTTGCGTCTTCCAAATATCACACGCGATGCCAAAACCGACCGACGCGCCAGAGTGTTCGAAGCGAATGCCAGGAGGAATGCGGGGCGCGGCGCGGGCGCGCGGCCAGGGGGTCGTTATGATTTAGTTTTAAACGAAACAAATCAAAACACCGTCGTAGACAATCTAGCCGCGCGGCGGGGGGCGTCGCGCGGGGGACGAGGAACATCCGATTAGCAAGTTTTGTATACAGTTTAAATGACCCCCAATTCGAGCGCAAACAGATGGTACTCAATTAACCAAGGTTCATTGTGTACTCTCTCAAAATGGTTCATGCTGTACCACCCCACACTTACAGACTTTGAGGTTAAGTTGCTACATGCATAAACACGCGCTGCTTATCGAAACTATCTTAAATAGAAGCGCAAAAAACAACTTATTTATCAAGTCAATCGATATTCAACTACTATTTACAATAGTAAAATAAGACAAAATTTTACTCACGTTATTTCTATGTAAATTTCGCTGCAAAAACACAAATTATAGGCGCGCGCAGCCGCCTGCGCCGCTAGCTCGCTGTCGACCGAGGAGGGAGGAGTGCTCCATAGAGACGCTTACATGATTGAGTTTGGACCAAACGGCAACGTCGTATTTCCGAGTTATTTGCATGATTCACTCTGTACTGATGGTTCACTGTTAACCACCCTACCCTATAGTCCTTAAAACTCCACACGATTCACGGCGGAAAAATTTTCATCACAAAATGGCGGACTGAAAATTGAAGAAAATTTCATCTTATTTATTCAAAAATGTCCTCTTCTAAAATATTTGAATTTATTTCAATATTATTCCTCAATGTCACAATTTAATTTCTTGTAATTCCAATTGCCAAATTTTAAAATTATTTTCACTTATTATCTTCAATTCCAATCATTGCTTCTTCAGAGAAAATAATTCATTCGAAAAGAATCATATTAAACATTTTGTTATATTATTTCAAATATATATTCAATCAATTTTAATTCACTCACAATTAGGACCCCCTATTTACACGGGGTTAATTCTTGATGTTCAGAATGCGGACCCCCTATCCATGCGGGGTCACTGCTTGACCTTTAACCGTCGGGTCACTCAAATTCTTTTTTCAGCGGGGTCACCACTGAAGTCCTTCAAAGACTACATGCTTTTGGAAGTTCCCTCAACTCTTAAACTCAATCAAACATTGAGTTTCATTGGTATATTATGATAAATAGAACGATACAATTTACACTCAAGGATTTGTCGTTATTAATAGAAAGCTGTGGGTTTTATAATACTTTAGCGAGTTGCTTGCGCGTTTATTATAAATGCTTAAACGACTTTGTTCCTACATAAGCGCGGAACCGACTACATTAAAACTCTTATCGAGTCTTCTCATCTCAAATTTAAAAAAATATTTTTTTGGACTGCTCCTGCTGTAAGGTACGTTTTCTAGATGTTTTTACACTTCAAATTCAAAATGTATTGTTTTGTTTTTTGCATTAAACTATACTTCCTCTTTATTAAACGCCAATAACGGATGGGCAAAACCGTTTTGATTGAGATTTTGACTATTGAATACATCGAACACGTTATTTATACGCATAATAAATTCTTCAGTATCTTAACTCTCCTCGAAACCAGGAATTTTCAAGTCAACACGACACCACTCCATAGCTGTTGCAACCCTCGTACATCTTCATTTAAAAAACATTCAAAATGATTCCTTATCAATTTGACCATGTGGCACGGATCTAATAAGACAGCAATGTCATAATTGCCATAATTGGCAGTAGGATGCTTAAATGTTGTTTTAAGTTGTGTCGGATCACATTTTACTTTACAGCCCAATATTTCCATAGCAGTCAGGTTAGTAGGATGCCCGTCGAAAGTCAATGAAACAACATCCACTCCTACGTAGTGATGGTCGGGGCCGAGGTGGTTGGAAGCTCTGGATGATGAACTCGCTGAGTGTGTCGTTTTAGTGATGAGCGGCGGGTTCGGCTTTTAACCCGACTTATATATTTCTCGAAGAGTTACGCGGTTGGGGAGATGATTAAATTAAATGAATTTAATTTCACTTTGAAATATACTTTTATTACGATTACACACTTGTCAAAATACAAAGAAAATTACAAGGATAACTTATACGTATAAGGAGGAGTATACCGAACAGAATGAGGATGGAGGAGCCTAGTCGCTGTATTTAAGCTAAAGAATTACTCATGAGATGGTGGGGTTCTTGGTGAGTCCAAACATACATGTAGCCGGATGCTGATAAGCTGCTTATGTTACAGCTTTCGCGCAGACTTAAGAAACTATAAAATTATGAATTTTAGAAATATGTTTTAAATGTCCTATTGTTAATTAGGAAACCGATACGCTTCGAGTCGTAAAACTAGCAAGTCGTAAAATATAATGTTGCTAATGCGACAGAATTATGACCTACTAGGCCTTGGTTACCTAACTACGTCGCTACATTTGCCAAGAATCATTTTGATAATATTGGCTTTTTGCACACCCGTGCCCGTGAATAAGAAAATAGGCCACTGGTAACTTCCAAGGTTCGTTTAAAGAAACTAACATAAAAACATAAGCCTCAGATGCCTTCGTGTTAATATTTTCATTTGAGCCAGTGCCTATACGTACGTATCTATAAGTCTTTTGTCTTTGTGAGTTTTACTGTACCAGAATTTCTGTGTGTATGTTCTTGGTGGTGTGATAGTTTGAGAAATAATGTTAATCTGTTTATCATTTCTGACTTTTTGTATTGATTTTTTGAAGTACTTGGTATATTAGAGTCATATAAAGTATTATTGTCTGAAGTACTATTGCATGATTAGCTATTTCCGGTGAAAGATGAACTTCGGGCAGATTGATTTGAATGGCACAGTTGTTTTGAGCAATGGTGTCCTGAAATGGTGTTAGGTGCGATTATCATCTTTCAATCATTTAAAATGATTTGCGAATTTGTTGTAGGTAAACTGTTACGCTGTTTCACATTCATAGTATATTTAAATACTAGATTATCAATCTCATTCATTAGCACTAGCCTGTCATCTATATAGATGACAGGATTACATATGTAAGTGCTTCAATTTCTCAGCTAGCAGCTGGCCATACAAATCGCTCTTTTTAACCGACTTCAAAAAAGGAGGAGGTACTCAATTCCTCGAAATCTTTTTTTTTTATCGTAAAAGTCAGAAAGGAACAGTGTTTGAACTCGAGACCAGTAGAGTATTTTAACACTCAGGTGTGCAGGTTTCCTCACAATGTTTTCCTTCACCGTTTCAACAGAGATGTTAATTATTTAAATTAATTAAGATATAAATATACTAACGCAGCAGGAGATGGAGGATCTTCTGGAACTTGCTCCACTACGTCATGGCCCCCTCCCGCCCCCCGGAACACGAAGGTTCTCCCAAAGTTAAACTGAAACAGAAAATGTAAACCTATACCTAACCTATACTCTCAAACAGCTATGTATAATATACCTCAGTGCAAAACTAAACATACCTGGTGGGCGGCTGGACGTAGGTCGGTGGCCGGTAAAGGCGGGGGCGCCTGGGGGTTAAGGCAGTCTCCAGAGGGAGGTCATGGAGGGTACTGGTGTCTCCTTGGGTTGTGTACCCGATAAGGAACCTTAAAAAAACATAATTACTACAGATAATTTAAAAAGATATAAATGTGCAGTGATTTAGCCTAAGGAAAAACAATTCCGGGCATAAACACTGTTCACAAAGTCACTATATACACAGTTAGGTATATAAAGTCACAAAGAAAAGCGAGAAAATACAAAGAAAACCTCCAGCTTTGCTTGAGCTAATTCGTCAATATGTGGTTTCCTAGTAGCCGTAAAAATTATAATTTACATTTAACATGCAGATAAATCTTGCCTTGATTTATGAGACTGTAATTATGATTAAGTATAGAAAATACTTGAATATTTAGTTCTATATAGATTTCTAACATAAAATTATTTGTTGCCAACAAACATAATGTTGCGTAATATTATACAACACTCAAATATCAACTGGTGAATGAGAATTAATATCACTCCTCAGCGCTCAAGAGTTTAATTAATTATAGCATTTGACCATCATTTGACTAGTAACTTTTACCTACCAATTAATGCAGGATGCCTTCTAGATTTCAAACTGTTTCTACTGGTAATATCCCATTTTTTATGTGTTGTAGATGAAGTAGAGGCATACTTTCCAATTGGAGTGTTGGGCAAATGGTTATCTGTAACAATAAAATAGATAATATATACAAATGTATTATAAAGAATTAAAAAATGTACGTTTTATAATCTGATTGATTTCCAGGTCTAAACATTTGACTTTTTGCAGTTAGGCATAGACCCTCCCTAAGGCCTAGGCCTTAAGGAAACCGGTATCCTCTAAAGTGCAGCAGAGTGGTGATGCATTTAGCAGGGATTGTATAGATAGCTTATATGTTATAAAATTACATATTGTAAATTAATAATAATAATATAATAATTGTAATGTACTCTTCCATCGCAGCAACATTAAGTTCATCTGCAATAAAGTAAATTTGTAACAACGATTGTTTCCCACCCGAGAACTAGACGGCGCTGCACAACAGTTAGCTCGCGGCATCGAAGACACGGCGGCGCCCAGATCATATATAGGCTGACTAACCGATGTTAGTTCGTGTTCTCTCGCACTACTGCGATACCGTGGCAAGTGCTGCTTTCACCTTGATGGGACATTATTGAAGCGGTATCTGCTGTCTACCGAGTAATACCATAAACCAGGAATCTTATAAGCCGCGTTCGCTTCTAGCGGAGGTTTTAACTTGTCCTTTACCATGAAAGCATACTCCCAGAATCGTCGGTCTTCAACACCCACGTCCGACGCAATCATTTTCTTCACACCTGTTGGTTGCTTATCTAACCACTGCTGCAGAAGGTGTGCATTCGGGTGTATGACATCAAAGCAAACGTCCAAGTCCGCTTCTTCAACAATGCACGAACGCATGAGGTTTTTAAAAAGGTAGTCCGCGGCGACTACCGGGTTCAACTCGGTGTTTCGCAACACCGGGGCGTTGGCGTTACGTTTAGAAAGGCACAACAGAGTCTGAACCTGCGACTGGATCACATTTGCAGGCATCAGAGTACGCAACACGGGTTTCATGGTCACGTATTTCTTCTTTACGTACCCAACACGCAATGGGTCTATCCGCAAGAGGTCGTGAATTGGGATCTGCAGATCGCTGGTTTCGCAGATTAGTTGGTCATTAATCACGACGTGTTCGGCTGACGGTACAACATTATCGTACCAACATTGCAAATAGCCCACATCATAGTCTTTTGGACTCCGTAACTCCACTCGAGGCAGAGGATACGCCGCACGCCTCTCACTGAGAACCACCGGCACATTTGGATTGTGCTGAGAACCCACTATCGCCACCATGGCGGCGGTAGCCTCCGGTTCGGCGTAATTGTTTCTGTCCGGTTGAAATGACACCGTTTCCGGCGCACAATAGCCTCCGACTAATCGTTCACCGTTAGCCAGTTTTCTTTCGTCATTTCATCGTTTGAGCTCCGCTTTAGAGCGATCGATTACTCATCCAAACCACCACCATGTCGTCGATATCTGAATAGTAAACGAACGACTTAGTGTGCCTACTCACGGCTACGATCGCATGCCCCTCGGACTCGTAGAGCTTCAGCGGTTTGGGACTCGTGCGCACATAACGCACGTGGGCAAAAGTTTGGCCCTGCGCCTCGTGAACCGTCAAGACTCTACTACCCCCAGTGGCATAACCTTGCCGGATCAGCTCCTCCTTATCAGATTGGAAGAGCACGAGATAAACGACATCAGCTTCTTGAAGAACTTGCCCACCTTTTCTCGTCTTACTTAATGGCCCAAAACCCAGAATTAGCGTCTAATACGGAAAAATATTGAGCACCCTTTAACTTGGTAGCCAGTTCATTAATAGTCGGTAGTTGAAAATGGGCCCGCTGAATCGCACAGTTAGGACGCGGATCAAGACATAGCCTTATACCACCATTTTTCTTTGCCGCAATTACTAATGAATTTACCCATTGAGTAGGATGAGTAACTTTCCTAATTACACGTGCTTCGATCATTCTATTCAGCTCTTCGTGTAACTTACCTCGAAGGCTTAGAGGTATTTTACGCGGCGCGCTCACCACCGGACTCACAGACTCGTCTAACACAATACTATATGTACCAGGAAGGCAACCGATACCACGAAACAAATCATCATAATTTGATATGCATATATTATGTACACGCTTTACTAAGCCTAATTCAGTACATGCATGCCTTCCTAGAACACTTTGACAATTAATACTAGCTACTGCAAACTTCAAAGTATACAATTTATTTTTATACGACCATTTTAAATTACATATTCCTTTAATAGGAATACTGTCCCCACTGTATGATTGAAGCCTAATATTACTCTTAGCATTAATCAAAGCCTCCTCATAGCCTAATGACAAAAACCTCTGTAAAGATATGACATTAATGTCTGCTCCTGTATCTAGTTTAAATTTCTCAACGCCACACTCACCGGTTAGCGTTTCATACCACTCGTCCGTTTCACTGCTTCGCGATGTGCTCGCAATCGTCGATACGAAAAACGACTCCTCGTCGTCACTTTCAAAATCCTCTATAGCAGTGGTTCCCAATTAGTTTTTGCTGCGTACCACTTCAAAAAAGACCTCAAACCTGCGTACCCCTTATTGTAGCAATCACACTAATATTATAAATGCGAAAGTTTGTGAGTGTGTGTATGTTCGTTACTTTTTCATGCTCAAACGCCTGGATCAATTTTGATGAAATTTGGTATACAGGTAGTTGACACCCTGGATTAACATATAGGCTACTTAAACCGCTGGTAACACTGCGGGGCACAGCTAGTGATAAATAAAAAAAATAAGTCAGTTTAAATAACATTTATTATTTTCAAATTACAGTACAATACTGAAAATCAAAATAACATGATGTATTAGCGAAGACGCTAATGTGACAATTGTGCACGTTTTTTTTGACAGCTCTTGAAAATCTGGTTGTCCTTCAGTCAGCTTCAGTCTTAAATCGTCTTCAAGTTGAAGTCTGTGACGATGTTTATAGTTTTTAAGTTCGTCATGGCCGAAAATCCGCTTTCGCAAAGGTAGGTTGTGCAAAATGGCAGTAAATATTTTATTGCTGATTCGCTGATATGATAAATATCTTTTAAATTAGCCCAAAAGTCACCCAGTGATTGCTCTGCAAAACAACTCTTGAGTCTGCTGTTGCATGAGATGTCTATTAATTCCTCTTGATCAGAGATGGGTAGGTGGTCGACGGAATGGTTCGCGAAAGGATTGTTTACCCAGTTCCATTGCGGCGATATTTCTGGGAAGTAACTGCGTAAAGCCGCCGTCAGATTTTGCAAGTGGCATTTTATGTCCGATTTTAAATCTTCATTTACTGTCGAAGAAGTTGTATCCAAAAAAAGTTTCGGAAACTGGTCATATTTACACTTGTCAATCAAATATGTCCAGAGGGATAGTTTTTTTATAGTGGACTCAACTTTCTCCTGCATAGTGAATATGGTTGTATCACGGCCTTGTAGTCCCAAATTAGGCGGATAGCGCACGGTCGGTCATAGTGCTCGGTGCTCCGTGCTTTTACGATGATGATCGTAATAAAATAATGTTTTGGAAATTGTTCTTGTTTTTACTGATAGCCGCACGTACCCCTTGATGCAACTTCACGTACCCCTGGGGGTACGCGTACCACTAATTGGGAAACACTGCTCCATAGGATTCCCTTTACTAACATCGATATCATACACTCTTTTAGTACGATTCACACACACCCGGGCAAAATGGTTATAGCCCCCACATAAAAAACACCTCACACCTAACGCGAAACAAGAACCGGTATCACAATATTTGCCACAACTTCTGCACGGCGGCGCCGGAGCACGGCTATCGAATCGGTTGGCGTCGCCACCACGATGAACCACGGCCGCGCCGCGAGCGGCGCCGCGCACGGCTCCACTACTGCTGCGCGCGTTCCATCGCCGGCTGGCAGCGCCGCGGTCCCCGCCGCGCGCTTTCACCGCATCGATGGACACTCGCCCCGAACTTACTGCACGAGATTCTAGCTGTCGCGTTCCGTCCATGGAAACTTCATCAGCTTCTTCGAGCCTTCTTCGTACCGTACGCTCACTTACGGTTACACCCCGCACAGCTTCTAACTCATGTCGGGCTTGGACGGCCGTCAAACGGGGGTTCCTACGTACACGAAGCCGAATGAAACGATCATCCCTACTCGAAGTGCGTCTTTTTCTGCCTTGTCCTGCTCTTCTCACATAAGTCCCGGTCTCCCTGAACCGTTGGATACTGCGATGGATCGTTGAAACTGGTCGACGAAGATCTCTGGATATCACTCTGTAGGTTTGACCATTTCTTCGCATTTCGAGTGCCCTGGCAATCTCCGTTGGGGCTAAGTCAGGCATAATTTAGTCATCAACTCTAGAAAGATACGCGATTAAAAAAAACTATCAAAAAACAGTATTTCAATGAAATTTTAAATCAAACTCAGAAGGAAGAAATACTCGAAGTTCGCTCCAGATAAGGTGTATTTGAATAAGATTAAAACAATTGCATAAAATGTGATGTTCAGTTGTTTTCTTAGTTTGAAAATATTTCTTTTTAAATTAAATGACGTATAAACCAGCCAGCAACCTTATATGATACTGATATCAAACCTTTTTTTTATGTTCCGCTAAATATGCCGGCGAGTTTAGTTGTTAGTGTAATAAACCCGTATCGAACGTCCGCTACGCCTTTCATTCGTCTCCGCTCCGCCTCGCCGCCCTACATTCCTTATAAATTCCAATTTATATTAACTATTGGAGGAGGAGGAGGTCTGAATATGGATGCATAATAATTATTAAGGTTAACAACTTCCCTTGGCTTGGTTGTGTTTGGGTTGAGGGAATAGGTAAAACATCAGAGTCGTAAACACTTTCCAATCCATCGGCTGTTAAAGATATTAAATTTATTATTGGATGGGGCGTTGCGGAGGGGTACCCTAGCCGGCAAAAAACGTCCGTAACGTTAAAAAATAAAAGCGTAAGATTTTTTCGTCACAGTCCTTGTTGAAGACAACATGTGTTTATTTTGTGTGATCTAATAATATTAATTGATTTGCAAATCAATTAATATTATTTGAAAATGTGGGGTGCAGTTTTTTGTGGAGGGTGATAAATGATAAATTTGATATAAAGATGCTAATGGGACTGTATATTCTGATATAATGATGTAATGATATGATCTGATGCTATTGATATATAAATGAGTACGACCCTCGCGGATGACCGAATTGTACTGAGGATTATTTGAATTAAGCTTGACATGTTTTATCACACCTTTATATTTGATGACAATTCTTGTTTCCCATATCTCACTAACCTTGTTGAACACCTATTATGAAAAATGCTATACATTTTTCATAAATTGGGTGCATCACCCACTATAACCAAGTACAAGATGTCTGGTGCCAACAATAAGTGTCGCACCCTACTGTGTCCGATATACATCATGGGGTAGAGTCAATTCTTTAGAGAATT
Organism: Oeneis ivallda; assembly: GCA_029955525.1. Taxonomy (NCBI): domain Eukaryota; kingdom Metazoa; phylum Arthropoda; class Insecta; order Lepidoptera; family Nymphalidae; genus Oeneis; species Oeneis ivallda. The sequence goes on from JARPMR010000022.1 coordinate 14,820,368, forward strand.
TTGTATGTTTATATCCTTTTTTGCAAGTTCCACGGTTCCAGCAATTACCATTCAAAACTTTGCACTCATAAGTTGTTTCCGTAACAACTTTATAACTGCATGCATAGTATGACTCGTGATATCTAGTTACGGCCCTAGAATCTTTTATTCTCATTTCAATCTGCTCCCCTTCAATAGTATTGAAGCAAACACTTGATCCAGTTTGGATAGGCATAGAATACATATTGACTTTGGTGCAGTCAGTATGATCACATACTTTGCCACTTGAAGATAAGAATAAAGTTTTGTCACAGGCATAAACAGGAGCTGATGCTGATTGTATAGCTAGACCTGCTGTGAGCACCATTGCAGCAGAATCAACAATTCCCAAGCGTCTATTTAACCCCTCAACCACTCTTTTCTCCAGGTCATAACTAAATTTGTTTGCTTCTTTTTCTCCATGGCATATTTCTTCATATATCGGGTCATCTCCATTTATTTGCTTTCTTAGCTTAAGCCTGGATTCATCATGTCATTAAGATCATCTGACTTAGTGGTTACTAGTCTGAACATTATGGTGTTGTTAGAGCCCGTCATCTTATCTATCTTATCTTATCTTATCTAGTTTTCGTACCATTTTTGCTCTTTTATAGTCATTCCTAGTTAAGACCCACCACATGATGTTTATTATTAGTTTATGAAATATGATTGAGATCAATGTAAGTTTAAGTATAATTCTATTTGTCTTGAAGCTTCCAGTACTGATTTCTCCAGATTCACTGTCCATCCCGAAGCAACTCTGTCGACTCGGCTACTTGACTTTCCAAAACTTGTTGGTCCCGATGCGCAAACAGAAAGTCGTCGACGTGGACGAGCACTCGGATACCCCTCGATCTCAACACGCCTGCTACCCAATTGGTGACACAGGAGAAGGCAAACGGCGCGCTTGATATGCCAAACGGGAGGCAGAAAGTAGGCCTGGGACGAATCCAGCTTTGCCATATAGTCGCCTTCTTGTAGAAAGAGTGGGACGTGGCTTTGGTTTATCAGTCACAATTTCCGAGGCTCTAGGTAGTCTAGTCAACAAGTTCAAAAACGTGACAAATAGAGATAAAGGTCCTAAAAATATGAGCGATGGCTCATTCGATTCGGAATCACCTCTAGAAAAATGTTTTTGAAGGAATTTGGTGCAGGTAAAAAATTGCAATTGTTATTAACAAAATAAGATGAAAAAAAAATGATATTTTGTTTTTTGTTAATAACTCAAAAAATATTAACATTTAAGCAATTTTGAAAAAAGCTCGTTCAAGAGGAGGAAATTTCCAATAAAAAAGTCCCAACTCCCGGAATTCTATCTCCATTATTTACAATTTTAATTTGACGTTGAATATAAGGCTGTTACGGCATGCGCGCGCCGCCGCTAAAGAGAGTTCAGCAATAAAAATAATTTTTTTATAACATAAAATGTGATTTTAAATATTTGAAAAAATTCTAGTATCTTCTTAACACTTGAAAGAATCGAGCTCTAAAGAAAAAAAGTTTAATCACCATTTTTCAAAAAGATATTCAATTGTTAACTAACAAATTTTTTCCCAATGTCCATTGGCATAAACAATGGGATGAAAGGTATAAATAATTGGCCTATAAATTTTAAACTTCATGGAGCCCTTTTGATATATATACTTTATAAGATCCTGCGATAAATTTATCATAAGAGTTTTTTAATTTGTTAATTATGATTTTTTATAACTATCTATTGAGAAATTAAAATTTTTTTAATTTCTCAATAGCTGGGAGGTTTTCGGAGGCGCCGCTGGTCGCGAGCGCCACCACGGTTGTTTGGATATAGTCTGAGCCGTGGAAGCGGCGGGCTTACGAAAGAGCTTCTTGAACTGCAGAGGGCCTGTCTTACTCCCCCGTTATTCTTCAAAAAGTTTGTTAAGCAATTTTCTTCGAATAGGTGTGTTGCAGATGGTGGTATCTGTTGCAGGCCTGCAGACAAATTTCTGGCCTTGAACGCCTTCCGTCCATCTCAATCATCTCAGCACGATGGCTGCAGGCAAATTGGAGCAGGTCATCTGACACCACTTTAAAACGCGAACCGTCTGCTAAAACATTGCGTAAATCCCCTGCTGCAATTGGATGAAGCGCCTTTAAGCTCTTGCGACAAGACTCGTCTCTGGAGAAGAAGGCCATGGACGATCATACCAAGCATTCCATCCGGCCTAGCCGCCAGCCCCGAAGGATGACTCCGAGCGTGCCCCATTATTCTGTATTTACTTTTAGGGTGCTGAACACTGGTGCCGCATGAAGCCGCTTGTCCACTTCCTTATAACGGAGTCTATTCCAGCTTTCGGAGCCGAATCTTTGGCACTCTATTCTCTCCAACCTAACTCACCACAACCCTTACCACAGCAAGGGTTCAATGCAAAATAAAATGCAAGTTTCATTTAGTAAAATTTAGTAATGAAGTTCCTAATGTCAAATCAATGTGAGTTATATCTAGTTTTATTTAATTATTTCTGAAACAAACCGATCAGGCGAATCCCCTTCGTCCAAGATAGTTCTGTTGTAGAATCGAGCAAATAACTTGGATGAGCTACTCCAGCCTGCGGTGTTGCGTATTGTCTCAATGTTGACGCCAGAGGAGCTCGCGGCTGAAGTAGACGCGTGGCGCGTACTGTGCGCACAAAAGACGCCGATGTCTACCACCGCTCTCTGATAGGACTTGTTTAATCCATCGGCTGATGGACTGCGTTGTAGCAGCTCTGTGTGGTCTCTTGTATGTTAACCTCTGCTACACCAATAGTATTAATAAGCTATACTGCAGAAAGTTTATCAATTTCAATGGCTTGTGATGATCGAGATAAGGGCAGCGTGATTCCTAAAATATCAGAGAGGATTACCAAGCTTATGAGAAATTCCGACGACATTATAGATTGGAGCAACGAACGTGGAGGTGTAGCACTTCTTCTGATTCTTTGATCCTGATCAGCCGTTTTTTGCAATATTGCAGGAAGACATGGCAAGACGTCCAAAAATGTCAAAAGTCAAAACCGCTTCATGTCTTTCCACCCATCTGTCCACCCGTCTCACACATTTTTTTTAAATATATTCTGTTTTTCCTTTGGCAGATTAGTTTGCATTTCTTCTCTGAGGAGATGTATTCGTTGAGCTGAGTCACGAAGCAAAGTTGCTACACTTGAGATAACCCCTACGGCATTTCTTATTAAGTAGCTCCACAGATGTAGCACTGGGATGTTGACTTTGTGTCTGTGGCTGCGTTGCACACCTTTCCGTCAATCTTACTCATTTTGAGTTGGTGCCCGAACGAAAACTCCTCTTCATTCAACGTAACAACTGTTTTGTTTAGTTGCTTAATGGACTCCTCCACATATTTTATCTCTTCTTAAGTTATGTCCGTCCGTCCATCCGTCCATGCATTTTTTATAAAGCCGTCCAGTTCTTGAAACCACTTGACTTTTGGGACATATACGTTCCCACTAGCGCCAGATCTGGTGGATTTTTGTATCTTGTCGAACTCTAAATAATATGTAGCCCTTATGGCTTTAATTTTATTTTTTACTTCAATAGAAGTAAGCCCTTCGATTTGCATTTGTTGAGCCATATTTTGCAACGCTGTTGACCGCATTTCTTTATTGCGGTAATTTAGGGATTTAATATCCCAAAGGCACTCGTTTTCGCCATATAATTGCACCAATTTTAAGGTTTCGTCTTCGCTAAGCTTACGCGTCATTTTTATCGCCAGCGAAAAAAAACGTGGTCACTCTACAACGCAGCGGCAGTGACTAACCACGCACTGACTTGTCTGTTTACACGGGGTTTATTTGGCTGGCGCGGGGGTGCGCGGGTGGCGGGGGGCGCCAACTGACTTTAAAATATTCGTGTCCGAATATTCAAGTCAGCGCTGACTTCAAGCCACTGCACTGTACTGACTTCAATTCAGTTTACACAGGGTTTTTTTCGGGTCAGCACTGACTTGCCTCGAATTTGTAGTCAGTTACTGACCCTGTGTAAATCAGCTCTAACGTTTTATCCCAACCGAGGTGTTTTAGTTCATCGTGAAAGCTTTGTATTATTTGCCAACGAAAATTTTTAGGAACCATAACTCTACTAAAATAATAATAATAATTTAATAATAATAATAATACTATCTACGGCGCAATACATAGCGGTGGCACGCTGCGGTTCGTTGCTAGCCAAATTTACTCTATCAATAGAGGCTATGACTTCACCAAATTTATCGTGTTCAGAAACAGCAGTAGCGACGACCCCAGCGCTAACACGCTCACCAACGTCATCAACAATAGATCTATCAGTAGATGGAGGCACCGATGGACCATCGCTATCATTACCATCACTACCTTCATTAACTTTATTATCGTCATTTCCCTTTTTATTACCTAAGTCATTCTGCCCGGGGAAAAATTCCGTATTGGTACAACGTGTGAAAGTGTTCACTTTAATTTTTCTCTTCATTATGACTCCTTCACGTCGCACTTCGCATTCACCGCCAGCACCAACACAAACCTCCCGAACAGTATAAGCAGTTGTCAATTCCGTGCAACGTTTCTTTTCGACCCACTTCTCCTTCGTAAAATTCTCACTGCATTTCTTCCCGTCACTCCTTCTACCCTCAGCAGATATCCTCCGCACCGTCCTTACACCAAAAGTAGTAACCTCAGTTTTTGGCGCCACATGACATTCCTTTGCCTGAAGGTACAATGAACGTCGAATTTTATCTTTCCATGACATCTTGTCTTTTGGAACCGAGCATAAAACCTGTTCATCGACATAGTTATTTATTCTGGCGGACAAACAATAATTCACATCCTCATCATCGTCTCCCTTCTCAACTTCCGTCGATACCGAGACGCACGGAGGAGAGAATTTGGTAGCAGCAACTTCCGCCATTGATTGCATGTTCTTTGAACAGCAAATAGGTGACAATCCAGTTTTACTTTCAAAATCAACATTTCCCTTTTCAGCCCGAGTTGATGTCAGGGAACGAGCTGAAGGCAAAAATGTGAGCAATGTTTCCTCAGAAGCACAGACAGATATCGTGGGTGTACGTGTGCGGGGGTTTAGATTTATGTCAGAACAATCGCTACTCTCTTCTGATGCTTCCTCATAAGCACAAACAGAGGACATAGTGGGCGTACGTGAATGGGGGGGGAAATCTATACCGGAGCAGTCACTACTCTCGACCGACATACTCTTCTTCTCGCAGTTTCAAAGGCACAAACCGGTCGACAATGACTCACCAGTTGTAGATGTAAGTTCTGTCCCTGAATTAACGACGGAACCACTAGACGGTTCAATTTCACGTATCTCGACTCCACCCGTCATAGTCGGAACTCGCCACACCACGTCGAATACAGCACGCTGCAATACATCAATCAACATTTGCGTTCTATGTATATCTGAACGATCCAATCCTTTTATCATGCATTCATAATAACGCAATGTTCCAGTCAAAATCATTTCACGCGTGGCATCAACGCCCGAAAATTCAGAGTTCTCTCCACCATAGTTAAAGCATATCAAATATGCTTCGGTATTACCAACGAGAGAAAAATCAGGCTTCTCACACACGACACGCGAAAACCTCTTCCGGAAACCATCAACACACTTCAATTGAGAGAAAAAATTGCTTACTTTCAACACACAGTTGCCTCCCTTCTTCAGTATCCGCTCAATTAATTTTACCTCAGCCAGTAAAATATTGTTGTCTTTATAACTTTGATCATCCGCACCGTCAGCAACGACCAGTGAAAAAGAACTTGTTTTTAAACGTCTAGTTTGTGATTCCTCGGTTATATCCATAATATAAGTTCCCTCTTCAAGGCCTTTCGCGTAACGTATCGCGGGTCCGGAAACAGAAAGAACATCCACGTTTACTCCCCTCAACACACTCAGAAAACCCCCAGGAGCCCCGCACAAATCCAAAACTCTACCATCGGTACGCAATTGTGGGAACTTCGCAAGAATGCTGAGCAGTTTCAAACCCGAGCGATTAACGAATTTGTGGTCGGGCAAGCGGGAAGTCAAATCATAGTACACAAGGTCTTTCTTTTTGTCAAAAATTTTATTTTGAATGAAGTTTACGAAAGTTGCAGCTCTCAAGTCTCTATCAACCTCAAAACTGGCACTCTCATAGACATCTACATGTCCCGCAGCAGCTGTGGTCCATCGAACATGCATCGTAGAATCACCTTTGTCGCAATGAGAATATGCCGTAGTACGTAACTCTTCGCCAACATCACTCGCTACGTGGACACAGAGCACACTAGCGACGATGGCGGAGAACAATCCGAAATTATCAGTATTTCCCCATGCACGTAAGTCCGAGAAATCATCGACCAACAAATTTGTATTAGCCGTGCGATATCGTTCCGGGCAAGTCTCCCACAGGAGACAGCGTAAAGCATCGACATTTTCCACCGAAGAACACAAACCGACCTGATGCAGCATCGCGTAAAAAGCACATCTTCCATCACCGACCATATGCACTAAATTGAGCGAGCCGCAAGTCGATGCATCTTCCCTTCTAAAATCCTTGAGTGCACTAGCAGCGCGCTCACTCAAAGGAACCTTTTCATCGAGCCCAGAAAGCGACCGAACTGCAGAGTTCGTAAATTTTTTCATCTTAGTTTTTGAAACGCGACCCGAAGACAACATAGTGCAGTTGCTGTACACACTCGCAGCTGGCCGCGCGGGAATCTTGGTCCGTTGATTTGGTCTCTCATTGGGCACTCCCGTCAACTTACCACCCTCAAACTTCAATTCAAGCACATTGCGTATATCCAACAGATCATGTTCATCTCCGTCGTTGGTAACCAATACCGCCTCGCCTACATGATGTTCATATCCAGCCATGATGCACACGTGCTCTTCAACGGTGACTACGCGCACGCTTGCTGAAACCAAAAAGGTCATATCTTCCTTTTCCTTCAAACTACTGAGAAATTCCACAAAACTATTCCAAGTCCTTTTCACCACATTTGGAAACAATTGTGCGCAGCAGTATTTTAGAATGGACAAGAACCCAAGTTTAGACTCCACGCGCTTACCACGTTCTTGATTCACGAAGTGTTCCACTACTTTACCGGCGCCATATCTCGAACAATAAGCTTGACAGTAGCAAGCAACCACTAACAGCACCAAAGTGTCAACGTCCAAACGCTCCTGATCAGTTCGTATATCTTGTCCATTAATTGTCATTCGGGCATTATAAGAGATGGCTGCAGACAGCATTTCGCTTAAATTGAAACCCCTTTCAGAGGCACGCATGCTGTAGGATTTTCTTCTTATTCACTGGTAATTCGATGTGTGGGACGTAAAAGGTAAAATTCAGTGAGTATTATTCGATAACTGTATTTTATGAAGGATGAAATTGATTTTACTAACGGACAATTTTCTTAAGGTTTTAAAAGCTACAATGAATCATAGGTAATTCTAAAGTCACTTTGACAGCACCAGCACCACAGAATGCGCAAACCTCACAGTTCCGACCACAGACGACAAATGCAGGCATGCACTTGATGACTGGCCCAAACATGCCCCCCTGCTCCTCTTGCAGTGGACAAATTCGGCTAAACGAGCGTCGGACCACTCCGCTAGCTGTTTTGACATCGGCCACACGAGTAATGCCATCTAGACCCGGGTAAACAGCGACGATTCTTCCTAGTTTCCATTTCAGTGGCGGAAGCCCGTCTTCTTTGAGAACAACCAAGTCATTCACAGATAATTTGATATTCCCGCGATTCCATTTGAGTCGTTGCTGTAGCTCACTGACATACTCTTTACTCCATCTGGTCCAGAAATGTTGACGTATTTGTTCGATGCGTTGAAATCTGTTCAAACGGCTCTCGGCGTGGCTGTCATAATTAGGTACAGGAAGAGCAGTGAGTGGTCGCCCGATGAGGAAGTGGCCTGGCGTCAGCGGCAGCAAATCGTTGGGATCAGACGATAGCGGTGTAAGGGGACGTGAATTTAAGAGTCCTTCTATTTGCACTAGCACTGTGTTTAGCTGCTCATACGTCAAATTACAATTTCCCATTACTCGCCGCAAGTGATATTTAACAGACTTTACGCCTGCTTCCCAAAGACCGCCAAAATGAGGTGAGTATGGAGGTATAAAGTGAAATGCAATTCCTTCATTGGCTACCGACGCAGATAACGAAGTGCAGCTGTCCTTCAAAACTTTGCCTATTTCGTTGTACGCGCCCACAAAGGAAGTTCCATTGTCAGAAAAGATATTCTTAGGCTTTCCTCTGCGTGAAATGAATCTGCGTAGCGCGCATAAATAGTTATCACTCGTTAAGTCACCTACCAGTTCTAAGTGGATTGCTTTAGTTGTAAAACAAACAAAAATCGCAATATAAACTTTAACGAGTCGACATCCTCTCCCCTGACGACTAGCACACGTGACCGGACCTGCATAATCTACCCCTACACACTCGAACGGATAGCCACCAGGACTCAACCGCGTTGATGGTAAATTTCCCATAAGAGGCGCAACCACCTTGCATGTCATTCGTTTGCACAAAATGCACTTATGATAACACGATCTAGCTAAATTACGCCCCCTAATTAGCCAATAAGTCTCACGGATGGACGCAAGAAGCAACTGCGGCCCTGCATGCATCAATCGTTTATGCTCGAAATCAAACAAAAGCTTTGTAAACCTATGAGTGGACTGTATTAAAATAGGATGTTTTTTATCATACGCGAATGAAGAGTTTTCCAAACGACCGCATACTCGCATTATATTCTTGTCATCCATGAAAACATTAAACTTTAAGAGCATACTTTTTGAGGGCAATTTTTGTTTTCGAACAAGCAGATCATATTCAGGAAATGATTCCCTTTGAGATGTCCTAATCATCACCAGTAACGCATTCTGTAACTCATCTTTTGAAATGAAGTCAGTTTTTGGTAGCTGTTTTCTACATGCATTAATAAATCTCAACACGTACACGATGCTATGCTTCAACCTAATAAAATTCGAGAACCGATCAAAATCAATAAACTTTTTATGATTTTTTACATCCACAGCAGAATACAATGATAGTTCAGATCGCACGTCCGGGAGTGATTCAACTGTTGTGTGGTTCGGAGGCCATTGTGACATATCCTGTTTTAAGAAACTTGGGCCTGACCACCACAATTCTAACGAGGGGATTAAGCTACTCTCCACTCCACGTGATACATGGTCTGCTGGGTTCTTGTCCGTTGGAACATGTCTCCAAGCACAATCCTGTGTTTTTTCCAAAATCTCGCCTACCCGATTACGAACGAAGGTAGTGAGTCTGTTGGGCATCATTCTAAGCCAGCCCAAAACAATTGTAGAGTCAGTCCAAAAGGTTGAATGCCTTATTTTGACTCTAAGAGATGACTTAACTTTTTCATAAAGACGCACTCCCACCAAAGCTCCACAGAGTTCAAGTTGTGGTATTGTTTTCGGCTTTAAAGGAGCCACTTTACTCTTGGCTGCCAGAAGACGAACAAAGGTGTTATTATCCTCGTCAATACTTCTCACATATAAGCAAGCACCGTAAGCACCTTCGGAAGCGTCAGAGAATATATGTAGATCTACACTCATATCAGTACCACAAAGAACAAGACGAGGAATTCGTAAATTATTTATCGCTGGTAAGGTTCTAAGAATCTCACTCCAAGTCTTAGCAATATCCAAAGGCAACTCGTCATCCCAGGCTAACTTGTGTAACCACAGTTTTTGCAACAACATTTTCATAACAATGACACAAGGAGACAACAGTCCCAAAGGATCAAATACTTGAGCGATGACTGACAACAATCCTCTCTTTGTAAAAACATTTGACAGTGCAGCATCGATCGAAAACCGAAGTTCATCCGACCTAGCTTGCCAATCAACACCTAACGTCTTGCTTGGTTGAGAATCTCCTATGTTAAGATCAACTGGTGAATCACTGGTTTGAGACGACACAACACGAGGATCATTAGAATTCCATTTCCGTAAAGGCATTCCAGCTGAGAGTAGCTCTTCAGAAACCTTTTTCCGTATATCTATGCCTTCCTCTACTGTGTCCGCACCAGTCAGGAGGTCATCAACATAGAAGTCGTGGCATATAATCTCACCGATCTTAGCATCCTTGCATTCCAATGCAATTTGCTTAAGACATCGGGTTGCCAGAAATGGTGCACTAGCTGTGCCATATGTGACAGTGTTCAATTGGTATGCTTTAATAGGCTCTATAGGGTTCTTACGCCACAGAATCAATTGCAGGTTTCGATCCTCCGGGTGCACGACAATCTGTCTGTACATCTTCTCAACATCTGCTGCTAACACAAATTTGTGAGTAAGGAATCTATAATAAGGAATGAAGTATAATGTGAACCCTATGTAACATTTACTTATAAGATTAGTCGTAATAAACCTCTCGTAGAGTACAGTCGCGTTTTTATTATCTTTCCCCCTTCCCCGGCACACCTCATGGCGACCCTGCCTAGGCGCAGGACGGCGCGCCGGGCTGGCGCGGGTATCAAATGACCGGCGAAAAGTGCGAAGTCGTCGCATTCCTGTGTGCCTCAGTGCGTCAAATTGAGTGTTTAAGACTTTAAAATAATATGTAATAATGCTTCCAACTACTTATAAGACATCACGTGTGCTTCAAAGAAACAAAGAAAATGGGAACCAAGTGTAGCAAGTGTGAGTGCGAAAACAAGGAAGTAGTCGTGAACCAGCATGGTATAGACCAATTGAGCAGCACGGATCTGTCTACGCATTTCTACACAAACAACATTTTAATCTCGACAATTATTGGAATATGTGCGGTTGCCATACTGATTATAGTCTACAAAAATTATAAAAAGTGCCACGCTGGTATGATTCAAAAAGAAATGAGGGATAATGCGTTGAGAAGAATGCGGATGAGATGGTCGGGACGCCGAACAGGAGATAGCAACAAGGAACGAGATGGATCCCCTGGTCCGGCATAGTTCCAGTGTTCCAGCAGCCAAGTGACCATGAATAAGAAAATTAAAAAGTGTACCTAAAGTGTTAAAAGTGTAAAAAAAAAAAGTGTTAAAAAGTGACTAGGTAGGTAGTGAAAAAGTATAAGTAGTGAAAAAGTGCGGTTTAATTGGCAATCATAGATATAAAAATTATTTATGCACGAAAAGTAAGTTTAGTTTTACGACAAAAATTTTTTAAATATTTTTAAGTCTGTAAGATGCCTAATGTGTTTCCAACCGTTTGTTCTTAGAAATCCGACCCAGACGCAACTCAGCATTTTTATCTAAGCCTTTTGTATGACAATGCCTCGAGTAAGAATTATTTAAATTGAAATGAATGAAATATGATACTTAACTATAAAGTTTTGCTAAATATAGTATGACTGATAAGTTAATAAAGCTATACGAAGAACTATTAGATATACGAAGATATCTTATAAAAAAAGGGCAAAGTAGATATAAATGCCGGGTGACGTCAAGTAAATTAGAACAAGCAAATGTATTGTTTAATAAATGCAAATCTATATTCTCTGCTGTGAGTCAAAGTCAAAATAAAAAAGAACTCGATTTAGTCATTCATACCTATGAGAATATTTGTTCTTTATTTTCGGAAATATCTAGTTTGTGTTTAAAGACAAAGTTAGAGAAAATGGATTTTGATATAAAAACTGCGTGTGGTTTAATACCAATTTTAGATGATAAGGAGGACACTACCAAACGATTGATCGATGCTGTTGAAATGTATGCTGATATGCTTAATAAAGACAGTCAACCACTATTAATTAAATTCGTGTTAAAAGGTAGGCTATCAGAGACTGCAAAATTACGAATAGGTTTAGACACTACCTATTCAACAATTGAAGATTTGATAAACGATTTTCGAAAAAAATTATTAACAACAAAATCCTATACAGCTATTCATAATCAAATTCAGTCTTTAAATCAAGGTTTTAGGTCTATCGAACAATATGGTTCTCAGCTTGAAAGATTAATGACTGATTTGAATATTTCGCAATCCGAGGGCGATGCATATAAAAGCACGGTCCTCAAACCCATTAACGAAAAAATGGTAGTAAAAAAATTCGCAGATGGTCTTAAGGATGAAAGGTTGAGTACTATCATCACCGCTCGTAACTACACATCACTGAAGGACGCCATACAAGCAGCAAAGGACGAGTCTGCTATGCCATCGACTTCCAAGCCTGCCGAGGTTATGAAGATGACAACATATAGAGGTAGGTACAACAATCGATTCTCTAGATTTCAAGGACCAAACAGAGGCCGTGGTTATCAAAATTACAACAACAACAACAGGGGTAATTTTCAAAATAATTACAATTACAGGACGAATAGATACCAAAACTACTCCAGACCTTTAGAGTACAGCCCTCGCGGCCGAAGTCAATATGTTGTATACAATAACAGGCGAGGCTATAACAACAGACGTGGAAATTCTTTCAATAGAAACAACCTTTTTGCGGCACAGAGTGACAACAATCAAATAGCTAAGAAAATTTACAACAAAGGCCGGATGAGAGAGAAAACAGTCAGTTTTTTCGAGTTTAATAATTTAGTTTTTGCCTGTAAGGGTAATGCTAAGTTTGTTAATTTTTACATGAACGGTAAAAGGGTAATACTTATGTTAGATACAGGTGCATCAATTTCGGTGATTAAAGAAGACGAACTTCCAAGGTCATGTGCAATCCACTACGATAATTTAGTTGTTAACGGGATTGGAGGTAAGATTTGTTCTTCTGGCTATGTAGTATTAGACTTATACGCTTCTACGAAAGAAAAATTTCAAAATAAGTTTTATAGTTTTAAAAATTTACCTATTATGGTCGATGGAATACTAGGCCTAGACTTTATGACTAAATATAAAGCAAACATTGATTTAGATAAAAATTTATTAACGATGAAAATAGAAGGTGACTATTGTGTATTACCAATTTATGACCAACCTGATTACAGTAATTCACTGTTAATCCCCCCTCGTAGTGAATCAATTCATTATGTTTACTTGAAAGCAGATTTGGAAGGTGATTGTTTTGTCAGTGCAAAAGAGATAGAGAAGGATATATTTTTGGCTGGTACCATCGTTCGACCTAAAAATAAAAGGATTCCTATTAAAATTTTAAATACTCGAGATGAACAGGTCAGATTAAATAATTTTGAATTGAATGTAGAGCTTTTAAGTGACTATAATATCTTTAAATTTAGTCAATGTGACAGTAGTTTAAGCCGATCTGAGACATTATTGCCTTTATTAGAGTTAAAACATTTAAACAAAGAGGAAAAACAATCTATTGGAAAAATTTGTACTAAATATTCAGACATTTTATTTTTGCCAGGTGATAAGTTAGAAACTACTAATATTTGCGAACAATCTATAACATTAAAAAATAATATTAACCCTATTTATACAAAGCCATACAGATTACCACAAGCATTAAAGACAGAAGTGAATAAACAGATAACAAAAATGCTTAATGACGATATTATTGAAGAATCTACTGGTGAATGGTCAAGCCCGATACTGTTAGTACCTAAAAAATCTGAAGATGATCAAAAGTGGCGTTTAGTAATTGATTTCAGAAAACTAAATGAAAATATTGTAGATGACAAATTTCCGTTACCAAATATTAATGATATCTTAGATTCTTTATCAGGTTCAATTTATTTTACTCATTTGGACCTCCAGCAAGGTTATTACCAAGTAAAACTGGGACCAGAAAGTAGAAAGTATACTGCTTTTTCGACTAGTACAGGACATTATCAGTTAAAGCGTTTACCAATGGGTCTAAAAACTTCTTGTAGTGCTTTCAGTAGAGTGATGTCGATTGCGATGTCAGGGTTAACTTTTGAGAAATGTTTTATTTATTTGGATGATCTAATAATTTTTGGAAGATCTTTAGCTGTTCACAATCAAAATTTAATTGATGTTTTTGAGAGACTAAGAAAAGTAAATTTAAAATTAAATCCAATTAAATGTCAATTCCTTAAGAAAGAAATTTTGTATCTTGGTCATTTAGTTTCTGCTGATGGTGTTTCACCTGACCCTGAAAAAACTAAGGTTTTAGAAAAATTTCCAGTACCTCAGAATACAGACGAAGTAAGACGATTTGTTGCCTTCTGCAACTACTATAGAAAATTCGTGCCATCCTTTGCAACAATTACTATGCCATTAAATAATTTACTAAAGAAAAATGTACCTTTTGTTTGGACATCAGAATGTCAAAATGCTTTTGATTTTCTAAAGACTTCTTTAATGTCTCCCCCTATATTGCAATTTCCGTATTTTTCCGAAACAAATAAATTCATACTACAGACTGATGCCTCAGATTTAGCAATTGGAAGTGTTTTATGTAACAGCAATTTAAAACCTGTTGCCTATGCAAGCAGACCATTAAATAAGGCAGAAAGAAACTATCCAGTAATACAAAAGGAGTTAACTGCAATAGTTTGGGCAGTAAAATACTTCCGACCTTATTTATTTGGCAGAACTTTTACCATTATGACAGACCATAAACCATTAATTTATTTGTTCGGCATGAAGGACCCATCAAATAGGTTAATTAAATACCGTTTAGTACTAGAAGAGTATGATTTTGAGATAGTATATGTGAAAGGTAAGGACAATGTAGTCGCGGATGCATTGTCTAGAGTGTGCATAACATCGAATGAACTGAAAGGAATGAATGAGGAAGTTGTGACTGTGATGACTAGAGGACAAAAGAGAAGAATGGAAGAGGAAAATAAGAGGAAAATGGACGAGCAAAATAAGAAAGAGCAAGCTGCGTTTAGTAATGACACAGACGAGTGGCCTGATCAACCACGAGTCGTGGAATTATTAAAACAGCCGTGTGATTCCATTGAAATGAGATTAGTGGAAGAAGATATTATAAATAAGTTTGAACAAGATAAAATAAAGGTAGAAGAAAAGGAATGTTTTGTTTATGTACCAAGTAAAATGTTATTATGTATTAATCTTGGCTTTAGATTGCATTTCTCGCGAGCCGAATTTGCAACTAAGCTCAAAGAATTTTGTGAAAGAATAAAAATGAAAGAACTATGCATAGTAAAAGATGACGAGAATAATGAATTTATAAAAGGTTTATGTAGTGAAATACAATCACGTGAGGAATGGACCGGTCCCCGAATATGTGTTTTAAAAGGTATTAAAAGAATTTTCGATGAGAGAGAGAAAGAGTTTATTCTAAATGATTATCATTTATTGCCCACTAGTGGACATGCTGGAATGACTAGAATGGCGAATAATATTAGAAGGAAATATTACTGGCCAAATTTAAACAAGGACATTCGTACATTTATAGGTAAGTGCGAAATGTGTCAACAAATGAAACAAGGTAGGTATACTAAACAACCTATGACTTTAACTACAACTGCGACAACGGCGTTTGAAAAAATTTTCCTCGATCTAGTTGGACCTTTGGACAAAGATGAGTATGGAAATTGTTATATTTTAACTCTTCAGTGTGAGTTAACCAAATATATAGAAGCCTATCCCTTACCCAACAAAGAAGCAGTAACAGTAGCGCAAGCTTTTGTAAGTAATTTTATTTTACGTTTTGGACTAAGTAAGTCTATCGCAACAGACAGGGGAACTGAATTTATTTCGAAAGTTATGGAACAAGTATGCAAATTATTAGAGATAAAAAAGTTAACGTCAACTGCATACCATCATCAATCGATCGGTTCTCTTGAGATAGCTCATAAGCATTTAGGTGCATTTTTAAGAACTTATTGTACTAATTCGTGTTATTCCTGGTCGCATTGGTTACCATTTTGGTGTTTTAGTTATAATACTTGTGTAAACACACAAACTAAATACACACCATTTGAACTTGTATTCGGTAGACAATGTCGCTTACCAGATAGTTTAAGTAACTGTAATGTAGAACCTCTCTATAATCCTAATGATTATTGTTCTGAATTAAAATATAAGTTGCAAGTAGCCTTAAGAGATGCTAGAAATAATTTAATAGCTTGTAAGGTAAAAAGGAAAGATAAATACGATAAATCATGTAATTCTGTATCCTATGACAAAAATGATCTTATTTTAGTAAAGAATGAATGTGCGCGAAAATTAGATTGTGTTTTTGATGGACCATTTAAAGTTTTAGAAGATTTAGGTGTGAATGTGAAAATAGAAAGGAATGGTAAGATAGATATTATTCATAAGGATAGGACTAAGAAGTTTAGTAACTAAGATAAATTTATAAAAAAAAAAAAAAAAAGTGTACTATTTTTTTTTTCTTTCACCCCCGGAGGTGAAGTATAATGTGAACCCTATGTAACATTTACTTATAAGATTAGTCGTAATAAACCTCTCGTAGAGTACAGTCGCGTTTTTATTATCTTTCCCCCTTCCCCGGCACACCTCACAACAAAATTGACAGAAGATCATCTTGAACTGTCGGTCCGACCATTTGAAGGTCATTCAGGGTCACACCCGACGTCGTAACACTGCTGGCGTTAAAAACAACCCTTAGCTTTGTGGTGCTGCTAGCTTCACGCATTACACCATGGTGAGGTATGAAATTACCTGACTGAGCCTGGTTAAGGTCACATTCAGACATGTGGCCCAACGAAAGGTACTCAGACATGAAATCGATATAACGTTCCTTAAACAAAGGTTGGACTCCAAATTTCCGCTCAATGGCGAAAAGAGAACGCTTAGCACGCTCAAAAGAGCCACCGAGTAGGTCACGTGGTTTCTTCAATGGAATTCTGACGCAAAACCGCCCGTCATCCAAACGTGACATATTCTTTACAAAGTGTTCCTCAGCCAATTTCTCTTCCGCAGAATATGATGACTGACAGCTGACTTCGTCAAGTTGCCAAAACCGACATAAGGCTGCATTAATGTCATCTTTGAAACTAGTCGAAACCTCGGAATCACCTGTCGATAAACAACAAATTTTATTGTATCGATTATTTGACTTGTGCCCATTTATTAGACGTCCACCAACTAACCAGCCTAATCTAGATTCCCAAAGAACTGGTTTATCAGAACCTTGCCTATAACTACTTGAACCTAACAAATCCCAAAAAATATCCGAACCTATGCACAGGTCCACCTTGGCAGGTATGTTGAACCGGGGATCTGCTAGTACAATACCACTTGGAATCTTCATATTAGAGATATCTATCTCACGACAAGGAATATTATCTGTAATAGCAGGCAGAATGTAGCAAACCAAATCAGCTGAAAAACTCTCATTAAGGGATTTGATGGATGCTCAACACAACTTAGATGACAATGACAAAGAATTATTTATTCCAAATATAGGCTCCTTCACACTAATGAAAGGTAACTGGAGCGAATTGAACATGTCCTCTGTCATATAGTTTGTCGTACTCCCAGGGTCAAGCAGTACTCGTACCACACAATCACAACCACGGACATCAGTAGTGTCATTTTAAATGAATGGAATGTGCCTAAATCTTCTTACTGATTTCGTGTTTGTACATTCGCCCGAATGTTAAGGATATTGGGTTTTCAATAATATAATTCGTAAATTAAAGAAGCAGGCAATGCATGATGAAAATTAAACAAGCATTTTTAATCATCTAAAACTTTATTGTTTACACACCACTTTTTTAAACAAGTTACATTTTTCAGCGCACAGATAGTTGGATGATAAACACAGCTATAAATGTCAGAGTTTGAATCATACAACTTATACAATGTTAACAAACTAGGACATCCGTTATCTTCTAAATTATGTACATTAGTATTATTTAATATACCTTTTAACCATGACTGCTTTTCAAGGCCTTTACAGTAAATATCACCATGTTTCAGAATATGTAATAGATGGTATTTATAGTTCTCGTAAGGTACGATTCCTTCGCTCCATGATATTTTTCTATTCCTTTCAATCCAATTAACCTGTTTCTTTTCTGTGTCTGTTAGCCATTCATAGGGATATGGTGGTTTGATTAGCATAACTTGAACGCGATCATTATACATTATAGCAATCTCTTTAGGTAGAAAGTAATTCTGATCATTTTTAAAACCTTGAACATCCACAATAATTTTCATGATAGTTTTCGGACAATGTTACTCAGCGGCCTATACTCTACAAGACGATCGTTTATAATTAAACAATAAGCACTGGTATTGCTCGGAATTTCTTGAGAAGTTTCAATTTCCAGACGAACATCAACTGGACCAGTTTTTAAATTTTCGTTTTGTCTGGAACAGTCTATGACAAATAAAGGTGCTTTTTCCTTAAATGTACGAAGATCAAGCAACGGATCAATAGGAAGGTTGTAAAACGACTGACGAAACTTAGCGTACATGTCGTATAATATACTGTATTTATTTTCGTCAAACTTGAGATTTAAAGCATCATACGGATAATAGTGAGAATTCAGAAATAATGTAACATTGGTTAATGTACAATGATCGAATATTGTGCTGTCTTTGTTTTTAACGTTTTTTCTATTAGTTTGCATACCAAATATAACATATCGAGGTTTTTCTAATTGAGAAGTTGTCTTTAACGCCCATGAATGTTTGGTAGTTTTTGGCAATAATGGATATTCATATAAATCCCAGTTTCTAAATGCTATTTGTATAGGAGTATCTTTTTCTAATTTCTTTAGAAGTAATAATCTTTGCTGATCTGATACTTTGATATGAGGTACTCGCCACTGAATTCTTTGTATATCAATTTCTACAATATCATCGTTACCCATGACAACACTATTTATGTTAGTACTGCCTCTATTAAGTATTAGTTCATGTTTACAGTTAATTATTATTTTATTGTAGTCTTCAGCAAAACCTAAAATCTTATTCAAGGGTATCAAAGCATTGAAATTTCCATTTTGATTTTTAAATCCGTCTATATTCCAACCCCACACAGCAGCTGCTTTACTGTCACCGCTATTCATGGAAATGAAAGATTTAATTGTTGTAGTTATTCCAGCATTTCTAATACGATCGATTTCAACACCATTCATTTCATATCGGATGTCTTGGAAAAGAAATGCAATTGCATTATTACTGAAGTCAACGCTTTTCCTTTGAACGTGGCCAGCTTGATCTTTATGAGTTACCGAAACTTTTCCTTCGATGTAAATGGAACTGGCTGATGGTAACACGTAAATATCTTGCTGGTGAATAGGTATCCGAATTTTATCATTTTCATTGAAACTATTATTGTATGGGTTATATGTATGAACCTCATAACTCTCGATAGAGTTATCGAATTCAGGTAAATTGTTGATCTGAAGGAGGCTCATACTTTGAAGCCGAGGGCTCTGAGAAATTGTTTATTACTCTGACTAATTTTTTTATATACTCTAACACGTCTACTTTGTTTTACACTTTCCTTGGTAATAGCTTTCTTAACTGATGGGTTATTATACTCTTTATAATAATTACTTTTGCTATATACAATCATTTTGATTTTTTCAAATGAAGACACAAAACAATAGTTTCGCCTTTAAAATTTATATTATTGCCTTCCAAATCCAAAATTTTTATTGTTATTGATGAAATTATCTTTCTTTTAACAGGAAAATATATAACATTACTTGGAGATTCTATAAATCTATGACTAGGAGGAATGTTTGGTACAAACTCGTAAATGATATGTGAAGGAGAACCGTTAGTGTACGAACTCTGCACAAGATCACATTCAATCCTTATGACAGACAGTGGTAGAATGTTAACTGATTCTATTGATTCATGCCATTTATTTGCTTTTAGTTTTTCTCTCGAAAAACCTAACATTGGCCCAATACTATTTTCTGAATCAAAATGTATAGTTTCAGAACAGTACAAAGAGCATGTCATTGTATTGATGTTAGATTTTATTTGTAATTCACAATTTTCAACTCTTTCTTTTAGGTATTCATACAAATCTTGTAAATCGTAAGCACCTGGTGGAATAAGAATTATTTTTTTTCTTCTCCATATTCAAACACATTATTATTATAGTCTACATTTGGAATTGAATTAAATGCAGAAAAATATACTAAGCCACACTCATATTTATCTTCCAAAATAAGAGGATTCGTGTAAATTGATTCTAAAATAGATTTGTTACCCACAATTGTAAGTGTAAAGTAAGTGTAAGTAAGTTGTAAGTGTAAGTGCCCATCGGGCTAATTTGCCGGTTGGCGATTTTAGAGACATAAGCCACTTCAACGCTTGATGGTCAGTTACTACGGTAACTGGTACTCCTTCTATGTACCCTCTGAATTTCGCGACTGCCCAGACTACCGATAATGCTTCGCGCTCAGTAGTGGAATAGTTTCGTTCTGTTGGGGTCAGGAGACGGCTCGCGTACTCCACCGGGTGTTCATCCTCACCCTCCCCCTGGATCAAAACAGCTCCCAAGGCGTAGCTGCTTGCATCTGTTTTGATAATAAAAGGTTTTGTCTCATCAGCTTGTCTCAGGATCGGAGCAGAAGTGAGACGATGCTTTAGCTCATCATAAGCACTTTGCTGTGCTGCTGTCCAATTCCACTCGGCACCTTTCTTTGTGAGCTTGGTTAAAGGTTCAGCAATAGCCGAAAAGTTTTCTATGAATCGGCGATACCATGAGCAAGTCTGAAGGAAAGTTACCAGATGTCGTAGATTGCTGGGTGTAGGGAGATTCGCTATTGCTGCCGTTTTCTCGGGGTCTACTTTCAGTCCAAGGGGTGTAATGTAGTGACCCAAATATTTGATGGTCGAGCAACAAAATTTACATTTTTTCAGATTCGCGGTTAGATTAAATTCCCTCATTTTGGTAAGGATCTGGGCTAAATCAGCGAGATGACTGTCAAACGACGTGGAGAATACGATCAGGTCGTCCAGATATGCTAGAATTTTGACATCAACTAGAGATACCCGGAATCTATCGATTAGTCGTTGAAAAGTGGCAGGTGCGTTCCGCAACCCGAATGGCATTCGTTTAAAGACGTAAATTCCGAATGGGGTGATGAATCCTGTTTTGGCTATATCTTCCTTGCTGACTTCAATTTGCCAGTATCCTGCCTTGAGATCAAGACTAGACATAAAGGGTGTAGGCTTAGCTTCATGTAGTAAGTCATCAATCCTCGGGATCGGGTAAGAGTCAGGCACTGTTATGGAGTTAAGGCGGCGATAATCAATGCAAACTCTTATTTCTCCATTCTTCTTCGGAACAAGGACTACCGGTGCAGCCCAAGGAGTGATACGAGGCTCAATAACACCGTCTTGTAGCATCTTGTCAATTTCTTTACGTAGAATGTCACGTCGTGGTGGAGATAGACGGTAAGGTGGAACCGAAATAGGACCTTTGTCTGCTGTATTTATAACATGTTGCACATGTTTTGCTGGTTCGCTGTTAGGCGTGAACACGTCTTCGAAACCGGAGAGCAGATTCTTTAATTGATTTTGCTGATCTGGGCTCAACTCATCATTGGGGGGCAATTCGATGTCGATAGTGTTGATACCAATATCTGTTGTGTCTGGAAACAATGCCTGAGAATGCGGTGATAGCTCCACTTCCTGTCGTTGGATACTTATTTGTGCGTCTCGAAACATATAATTTAATCTAGGCGAGTACCCATCGAATAGCGTTTTGATGCGTTTCGGAGTAGTGGGGGCTATTTCTTTGAGCATATACTTTCTTTTAGTCTCGACATTATCCCCTGGAAGGTTCGCATCATCTCTCATTTCAGGGATGGATACACTATCCGGATCAGAAAACATGCTCACATTGGTATGGATGGACATTGCTTGCATGGGTGCGCGTGCTGTGTATGGCTTTGGGACTTGTTGCGTGTACGTCATACCAACTGGCTTAACAGTGTCTTCCTTAAATTTAACAAAATCTTCTGTAAAGAGTTCGTATACTTCATCTGGGTTATCCATGAAATGCCACGTGAATTGCGGTACATTCAGAACCATCATGGCTTTTGCAAGAAATCCTATGCCCAGTAGGGTCTTATTCTTCCTTGATTCAGGTAAAATCATGAAGTTTGTGGGAAATACTCTTCCGTACACTTCCACATCGGCTCGAACGGTGAGGACAGTGCATTTCTTAGTAACACCATCGGCTAAGGTAAGTTCCACTTTTTCTTCTTTAAAGCTATATCCTTGCTCAAGCAGACGACAGTACAACGAATATGAGGCAACGTTTGTTTTCGCACAGGTGTCAACATAAGGATAGCCTTTTATTCCACCAATTGTAGCGGGTACAACCGGGCGTGGTCTGGTTTCATCGCGAATGCTAAACGAGCAGAATCCTACATCCTCGCTTTTCACGACGGGCTTCGTTGACTTCTGAGAACAGTTTGGGCAGTTCGTGCGTACTACGTTTGGAGCACCACAACCGTAACATGAAAACTTTGGCTGCGATGATACGGCGGTCTGAGACTGTGCTTGATCCTCCTTTGAAGTCTGTTGAATTTGGCGGTCCCTTTTCTTCTTTTTCCAGCATTCCTCTGCTATATGCCCAGGATTCTTACAGAAACCACATCTAGCCTTCTGGGTACGTGAAGTAGATAAAGTAGTTGGGTTGCTTATCTTCTTTTCCTTCAGGATTTGTTCAATCCCTTTTGCTGATTCCACCAATTGATGATAAGTGGTAAAGGAAGTTCGCGGTGTCTTGTCTCTTATATCCAGGCGCAGCAGGTGGTAAATCATGTCTAGTTGTTGCGTCTCTGGGTGTTTCGGTTCAGGTAGTAACGAGAACAGCATCCTTTTATTGGTTATAAAGTCTTCAGTAGTTTCGGCGGTACCTTGTCTAATGCTTGTCAACTCTTGATATAAAATGTGAGGAAGTTTCAAAGGTGCAAACTTCTCTCGCAGACGAGACTCGAAGTCACTCACGGTTTCAATTTCATCTTTTATTCCTTGCCACCAAGTTGCGGCGTCTTTGTGCAATACCAATGGTAATCCCTGGAGGAAGTCTTCATCCGAGATTTTTTCCAGTTTCCTGAAAAGGTGCAGAGCTGACAAGAAGGACTCCACTTTTTCGATCTCCTTTTCGCCACTAAACGAGCATCGGTATTTCACCATGCTTCCCTTTTTATTCTTCAGCAGCGCAGCTATAATGGCTTGCTGCTGTTGATTATTTTGCTCCAGTATTTTTTGAAACTGCTCCGTCGTAAGCGCCATGTTCGTTCTTCTCTTTGGTGTCTTCAGACGAAAGGTTGAGGTACGCCCTGACCTCGTCACGTAGAACCTTGGGCCTGAGGTGTTTGCTTTGCCACAGTTGTCCGCCAGTTTGTATCTAGCGGCTCCACGTTGCGCGCCAATTGTAAGCACCGAAGCGGGGAGGTTCTACGGCGGAGACGTGTCAGGGGGTAAGAAGCAAACCACGGAGCTTTGACGATACACAGTTTATTCAGAGTAGTAACGTAATAGACGAGGGCCGAGTCCCACACGCACGTCCCACGCAGTGGAAGCGTCGTCGGGAGCACGACGCTGTAGTTCGAGTCCCTCGCAAACGTCCCACGCAGTGGAAGCGTAAGCAAGGAAGCGTGAAGCTAGGTTGTCGCTAAAGTCGCGTCCCACAAAATGTCCCACGCAGTGGAAGCAAGTTTGGAAGCACGAATTTCCGGAATGAAAAGCACTTGCCTCGGCGGCATCTTATGATAAACCTAGCCGATCATCACATCGCGAGTTAGATTTCGCCAACGTACAAGTGGCGCCATATAGTTATAACTGGCGGTGTTGCGAGTAAAATGGTTTAGGTTGTTACATCATTAAATAATTGCTTGCTAGTGAACCTATGATGGCTTGATAATGATGATGATGAAAATAAATAGAAGCAATATTTTGAAATTTTCGTCAAACAGCAATATAAAAGTTATTTAATTAGTTGTATTTTAAAATTCGCATCAATCAGCAATATGAAGTTGATAAAACAGGCTGAATCATTAAAAATAAATTATATAGATGTTGAAATACCCCCAATAAGCTTTAACAGACATAGTAAACTTCTACCAAACACAATTCGATGCATCATTTGCGGGCCTTCTAACTGTGGGAAAACAAATATTATGATAAACTTATTATTGCATGAAAATGGGCTTAAATTCCAAAATGTTTATATTTACTCAAAGTCTACTTTTCAACCTAAATATCGTTTCCTACAAAATATTTTCCAAAATATCCCAGATGTTAAACTTATTATGTTTAAAAATAGTGAAGAAGTTATTTCACCAATTGAAGCCATGAGAAACTCCATTTTCATTTTTGATGACGTGACTTGTGAAAATCAAGTCAATATTCGAAATTATTTTTCCATGGGTAGACACAAACAAATTGATTGTTTTTACTTGACTCAAACATATTCAAAAATCCCTAAACAATTAATACGCGACAATGTTAATTTTTTAATTATTTTTAAGCAAGATGATATAAACTTAAAACATATATATAATGAACATGTTAATTCTGACATGAGCTGGCATGTCGTTAAACAATTGTGTGCTAGTATTTGGAAAGATCCATTTATGTTTTTATTAATCAACAAAGATTGTGAACTAAATAACGGTCGTTACAGAAAAACATTTGACATATTCGTGAATTTCAACTTATAACAAATTTATAATTATATACCACATACGAAACACAAATATAGTCAGTTTAATGTGGGCACTTGCAAGGATATCTACCCATTTTAAGTAAATATGGAAGCAAATGTAAAGAATCAATTAATTAAATCAATAGAAGCTATTAAAAAGAAAGCAAAACAAATGTGTGAAGAAGATGATTTGGAACTGAAAAGGCGCAAACTTTTTAAATCCATATCGGATCCGTTAGAATCGATGGTATTGCACAAAACTAAAAATAAAAATAATACTCACCTTGATTTACCAGATTCATTTTCACCTTCAACTTCTGATAAAATTGATGAAAACATTGAAAACATAGAAAATGATGATAAAAATTATTTAACGCCAAAATTGAAAACTTCTATTCAAAATTCTGAAAAAGTTGAAGAATTCTATACTCCATACTCAATGCCTGAAAAAAGCAATGAAATCAATCCTTTGAATGTACCTTTCGGTGTACGCAATGAAAATAGTAATTTAATGATTGGAAATACAAAAGTTACATTTTTAGATGGAGATACTCCTAGTAAAAATATGATGGTTAAAATAGGAAATAGAGCATATGAATTAACACCAGGTTTGGCAGAGTTGTTATTTCAAAAAAAAACAGATTTAAAGATTGTATCTGATCAAGATAAATTAGTATATAAAGATATTTTATATAATACTAGTGCACATAAGAGAGGTTATAATCCTATGAATCAGATTAAAGGCGATAAAGGAATAAAATATACTAAAATCGTGCGACCCTTGTTTGCTGATAGTGAACTTAAAGAAAAAAAACAAGGTGGTTTTATACCAAAACTAAAAGCTTTAAAAAAAATACAGATTACATATACTGGGATGATCCTAATGAGTTAGTAGATAGATTGAAAATTTTGATTGCTTCAAAAAATGCTGGCAACACTAGTCATGACAATGAGATTATATCAATAATCGAAGAACTTAAAGAAGCTGGTATAATAAAATAATATATATAAAAATTTAATCTTGTTACTTTATTGCTTAGTTCTACAAACACTGTTGAACATGAATGTCAACAAGTTTGGTCATCATGTACATAAGAAACTGAAAATGGATAGCTCTGTCTTAGAAAATATATTTGATGCTCAACATAAAATCATAAAACATATTGGTACACCCATTGACCCAAACGACTATGCTACTAAACTATATGTCGACAATTGCTTAGATGGGGTATATATGCGATTAAAAACAGTTGAGGAAACATTGTTACAGTTAAAATCAGAAATAAATAGTCTAAAAAGAAATATAGAAGGTGTAAGTCGCAAATTGAAAAAATGAGCAAAGAGAGTGTAGTAAATGAAATACATAAAAATGTTAGAAAAAACTTCCCTCGAAGACATGTAATACTTAAAGACATTGATGATGTATGGCAGGCCGATTTAGTTGATATGCAATCATTCTCAAAAGATAATTCACAATATAAATATATTTTAACAGTCATTGATGCTTTCTCAAAGTATGCTTGGGCATATCCCCTTAAACTTAAAAATAAAGAAACTGTGACTGAAGCTTTTAGTCAGATACTAGAAAAAGGTCGTGTTCCCAAAAATCTGCAAACTGATTTAGGAACAGAATTTTATAATAGCCATTTCAAAAAAATATTACAAAAGTATGGCATAAATCATTATTCTACTTATTCCACTAAAAAGGCGTCAATAGTTGAAAGATTTATACGAACGCTGAAAACTAAAATATATAAGCAATTCAGCTTGCAAGGGAATTACAAATGGAATGATGGAACCCTCGACCACATCATGAAAAACTATAACTCCACATTTCACAGAATAATTGGCATAGCTCCAGACAAAGTTAATGAAAAAAATAAACAAAATGTACTTAAAAGATATAGATCGCTACAATTATCAGCACCAGCGCAGAAACGCTCAAAATTCAAAATTGGAGATTATGTTAGAATAAGCAAATACAAAGGAACTTTTGAAAAAGGATATACTCCTAACTGGTCAACTGAAATTTTTAATATAGCTCAAGTTCAAAACACTCATCCAATTACTTACCTTCTAAAAGATGCAAGTCACCGACCTATATTAGGATCATTCTATACTGAAGAATTACTAAAAACAAAACATCCTGATATATATCTTATTGAAAAAGTTTTAAGAACAAAGGGAAATAAACTATATGTCAAATGGTTGGGTCTGTCGCCTAGTGAAAACAGTTGGATAGATAAACTAAATCTTTTATAAACACATTTTATGTCAACAATTTTCAGTCTCTTACTATCTACGACACAGAGCAGAGTTCTTTTTTATTACAAAATGGAGAAACAGAAGTCATCCAAGCGTAAAATAACTTTGAGAAGAAAATCTAACAATTTAAAAACAAGTAATTCTGGTGCCGGTTTGAAGAAAAGCTTTAAAGATATTGTATCTCGCGCGAAAAAACATATGTATAAATTAAAACCTAAATGCAAAAAAGCTGCAATCGAATTAGCTCTTGCTGCTGCTAAGGAATTGGCAGCGACATCATCAGTTAATATACCACGTATAATACCCATACCAAAGACAGGTGGTATTTTGCCACTAGTTCCTATATTTGCAGGATTGTCTGCCGCTGGCAGCTTAGCGGGCGGTGCTGCTAGTATAGTGAAAGCAGTCAAGGCTATTAATTTAATGAAAAAAAAATTTGAAGAACTAAAAAGACATAACGAAAAAATGGAAACATTGTGTATCGGAAAAGGATTATTTATAAAGCCCTATGGTGATGGTTTGGGAATATACACAGCAAAGGAAAAAAACTGATTCGGCGGCTACCTAATCGTGCTCTAAGTAACTTGGATATTTTAAAAATTTCAAAAAATATTCCTTATTTCAGAGGTGTATTTATGAGAAATGAACTACCTAAATATCCTTTTCAAAAAGAGTGTGGTATCATCAACTTGGATAGTTCTCAAAATCCTGGAACTCATTGGGTAGCCTATGCAAAGATAAATAATTACATTGAATACTTTGATAGCTATGGTAATTTAAAACCGCCTAAAGAATTTGTAAAGTATGTAGGAGCGAAAATTAATTATAATTATGATAATTATCAAGGATTTAATTCTTTTAACTGTGGTCATCTTTGTATCAAATTTCTAATTAATTTTTGGAACAAAAGTTGTAAATAAATAGATGATGCTATAAAATTTAAGTTCATTCAATCATCATGTCATTGGCAACTCCAAGCATACAACATCAACGTACAGTACAAGCCTGGCCGCACTAACGTTGTTGCGGACACATTGTCTAGACCCCCATGCACTGAAGAAAGCAGAGCGGAGTGTGGTATTTGTACAACCACCGTGGATATGCCAACCCGCAGTCAAAGCGAGATACGCACAGAACAACTGAAGGACGTTTTTATCGCTCGCATTGTTGAAGCTCTAGAGAAAGATGCCAACGAGAACGCTACATATTGGAGTAACAAGGGTTACTTCATCAACAATGGCCTGCTTTATCGCCTAGCACCTGATTCTGATGCTGACGATGCACAACTAGTTGCACCCGAGCATGAATGGGCAAATATACTAGCCGCATATCATGATGATCCGATGGCTGGACACTATGGTGCGGGAAAAACGCATGCTCGCATTTCAAAGAGATATTTCTGGAAAGGTATGCGCAAGTACATTGACGCATACGTACAAAATTGCCTACCCTGCCAACGCTATAAACCTACCAACCTAAAGCCAGCAGGTTTACTGCAAACAACTGCTATGAATAAGAGATTCGAAGCCATATCTATTGACCTGTTCGGTCCACTACCTACTTCCCCAGATGGAAAAGCCTGGATCTTGATAATACAAGACAATGCTACCCGTTGGATTGAACTGTTCGCTCTGCAGAATGCTACTGCAGAAGCGTGCGCCGAGACTTTGCTCAACGAAGTCATCCTGAGATATGGCCTACCAAGGCGTTTGACCAGTGACAACGGAAGCCAATTCATCAGTGCAGTTATGCAAAAGTTATGTTTTTGTCTTAGAATCGACCATACCTATACCCCAGTGTATCACCCGCAAGCGAATCCTGTGGAAAGACGCAACCGAGATCTGAAAACACAGCTCGGAATCCTAGTCGAAGGGAATCATAGCAACTGGCCCGAGAAGCTTCCAAGTATCCGTTTTGCCATGAACACAGTCGTCTGCTCATCAACTGGTAACACTCCCGCCTACCTGACGTTTGGGAGAGAGTTAAGAACAACTGACGATATCCAGCATGATTTTCGCCAAATTGTTGAAACCGAAAACTTTGTCGCCGAAATCACACCAAAGCTTTTGAGCATGGCTAATACCATGAAGAAAGCCAGAGAGGTACAGGAAATGAAAGAAGAAGCTCGGAAGGAATATTTCGATAAGCAGCGACGGGAGAGTCCCCATTACAAGACCGGCGATTTAGTCTTAGCTACTGTTCACCCTATAAGCAGAGCGTCAAAGGGTTACAGTTCAAAACTCACCCCTAGACGGGATGGCCCTTATTTGATAGTAGCGCAGTCAGGCCCTGCATCTTACAAACTCGCAAATGTTAGAGATCCTGATACAATCATTGGTACTTATCATGCCTCATCACTAAAGCCCTTTACTGGACCTAGGGAAGAACTGCCAGCACCGGTCCAACCTTTAAGGAAGAGAGGACGCCCACGGAAACGTAACTAGAAACTGAAGCAGTTTCCTCGTCGGGACGCCTTCGAAACCTGAGGGGGAGACTGTAACAACCTAAACCATTTTACTCGCAACACCGCCAGTTATAACTAGATGGCGCCACTTGTACGTTGGCGAAATCTAACTCGCGATGTGATGATCGGCTAGGTTTATCATAAGATGCCGCCGAGGCAAGTGCTTTTCATTCCGGAAATTCGTGCTTCCAAACTTGCTTCCACTGCGTGGGACATTTTGTGGGACGCGACTTTAGCGACAACCTAGCTTCACGCTTCCTTGCTTACGCTTCCACTGCGTGGGACGTTTGCGAGGGACTCGAACTACAGCGTCGTGCTCCCGACGACGCTTCCACTGCGTGGGACGTGCGTGTGGGACTCGGCCCTCGTCTATTACGTTACTACTCTGAATAAACTGTGTATCGTCAAAGCTCCGTGGTTTGCTTCTTACCCCCTGACACGTCTCCGCCGTAGAACCTCCCCGCTTCGGTGCTTACAATGATATTATTTAATTTCTTAAAACGCACTTAACTTTGAAAAGCTAGAGGTATGTAGCCGGGATCGAACCTGCAACCCCCCCGAATGGGAGAGGACCGCAGACCACTAGGCTATCGCTGCTTGTTATTATTGCTATTTATTTTTCTAACGAGCGATTAAGCTCGATGATTCACGATTTCATCTTGTATTAAAATGTATGCAAATTAATAGAAACCTAGTCATAATAGTATGAAGTTGAAATTCGTAAGAATTCTTTATTATCAAACAGGTTCTAACATGACTCCAGAGATTGTCTAGTGCGTGCGAAAGCCATATAAGTATGCATGATTGTTTTGAAAACTTGACTCCATAGATTTGTTATTAAATCATCTTCATTCCCAGATCTTCTCTCGCAAGGAACACAGCTGCTTCTGTTTTTGGTAAGTAAAAACTTTGCTTTTTTAAATATTTTGACTGTATTTTAATATTTTATTGTTATAAGTATTTATAAAATTTTGTGTTTTTCTTGCAGCATCATGTCGGACTTTTATTTCACGGATGATGAAATAAACTCAAGTGTAAATAATCCATTTTATGGAGCTCAAGATGTGGATGCTATTTTAGAAAAAGAAGAAGAGAACCGTTTAAAAACTTTACATGAGCAAAAAAATAATGAAGCACTTCAAAATAACAGCAGTTTGAAGACAATAAAAAAGAAAAATAAATTGTCCTTAAAAAAGAAGCTTCCAAAAATGGACCAAGTGATTTCACCAGCTCCAGATTCGTCTTTTGTTATACGGAAAAATAAAGCAAAGGGACATCATATTATAAAAATTGAAATACTTGAAATTGCTAGAAGAGAACAGGAAAACAGCGCAAAGACTATTTTAAGTGTACAGTACATAGTGAGTGATAATTATGACAATATGATGGATGCTACAGAGGATTTAATTAATAGGATTATCCAAAAGCTAAGTGTACCTGAATAATTAAATTTAATATTATATTAGTTATTTTGTGATTGTAAAAATAAATAACTTAAAGTAGTTCTGAATAAGGTATATTTTATTTTATACATATAATATTTTTATATCATACAAGTGAGTTCTATTCCATAATAATTTCTATTGATTTATTAATAAGTTTTTAATACGCTCTTCTTATGTTAAATTAGTTAGTTTATGAAGTACATGTAAATAATTTCTTAAATTAATAAAGGAAACATCAAGTATGTCGTGATTTCATTTATTTGAAATAAAACACTGTAGTATATGTAATCAAATTTATTCAATGCCCATTTTACCATAAAAATTAACATTAAACAACACATAAAAATTCATAAAATACTTAAAATAATATTTTAAGCATATTAAACGAGAGAATCGTACTATAATGTCCCCAAGGCAAAGTTTTAAAGTCATTTTTCATTATTTGCCTTTTGTTATCATCGCTACTTAATACTAATTTATTAATTTTCTGAGTAAAAATCTGATGATTTTTTGATCGTATGACAAACATATCATCTCTTAGATTTTCATTGCAAAATAAGGCTTTCTTATATTTCTCAAAGTTTAATTTTTTTGTCACAGGCTTCGTAATGCCCTTTGCTTTACTGATAGTTTTTTTCTCAGAAAGTAAACAATATAATTTTGCACGTAAGCCAACAAATTTAGAAATGACTTCTCCTCCCATTTCATCTTTAAAATATCCAGGTATTTTCATGTTAGCTTTTGGCATATTAAAAATATTATCATCCTTAAAATTGCTTGTATCAAAAAACTGAATGTTATTTTTCATATCTTCATAAAAATCATCAGTTTTTACAAAATATAGCAAACTATCTGTATCCGTATAACATAACTGAGCATTATTTCCATAGATCCTTTTTATTACCGAATAATGAAAGTGATACAAATGAGTTTTTGACAATTCAAGAATCGTAAATCCAACGTATATTGGTCGATCTAAGACAATTTTTGTTTTTTTCAATTGAATAGCTACTAAGTTTTCAGAAAAAATTGATAAACTGTGAAAATGTGGTGCACTAATATATTTTTCCGCTCCATTCAATTTATTAGTATTATTTGTCTTATCTCTCCAGACGTTTACTAGTTTTACGTCAACCTGTTTCCTTTTGTTTTCTATCGTTTTTCCAAAAATCGAATTATTCTGCTTTTTAAAAAAGTCCTTCTCAAAATCAGACTTGGCTTTTTGCCTGAGACTTGTGTTTAAGAAAATATAAGGCTCTAAAAAGTTGTCCTGATGAAAAGATAACACTCTGTATATTTTTAAAAGCAATAAACCATTCTTTAAGCATTCTTGCAAGTGCATGTAATGAATAACGAAACGATGTTTATTATATAAATTTGCAATCAATTTTTTGCTTTGATTTTTTGCAGGAGAATATTTTTCCGCAGCAAATGGTAGGTCTGAATGAGCGTCATGAACACTATCCGGATAACACAAATCTACCTCGAGAATATATCCACGCTGACTTTTTTTAGATATGCTACTTATATCCAAATTTTCAATTTCATTATCATTTAAAAATTTAAAGTCATTCGTCAGTCATTGGCATTTTTTGCATCATAGCAAAACCGTAAAGGTTGACACAATCTAAATAAATTAAATAAGTACTTGGCTCATTTTTATTGTAGGATGGTAAATATTTATTGTTAGCTTCAGCGTATCTCAATGAACACTGGGCAAGACCACCTCGAATACCTTTTTCTAACATCTGATAAATATCCACATCAGAAATCAAATCAAGCTCAACTTTAGTATATAACAACATAGCGTCCCAACTTAAAGATGGAGATGATACATAGTAGCAGGGGTCTAAATTATAATAGTCCAAACTCATATTTCTGAACTTTTCGAAAACGTCACATAGTAATAAGACATCGCATTGTAAGTATAAATCTGTATATTCTCCTAAGTTTTTAATGCCAAAGGTTTCCCATATTTTTAAAGCGTGTTGGTAATCCTCAATGGAAATATTTTCACCTGTGAGTTTATTAAAAAAATTCGAATGTTTTGGTAACTTTGTTTCATTATATTTCTCCCATAAATCCATATAGTCATAGCAATATACACCCTTTTTACAGGCCAAATTAAATAAGTGGTCATCCTTAATAAATGCACGCATATGGTGAAAATCATTTGCATGAAGACTTTGCCAATTTATCCAAACCAGAACTCAAAAAATTAAATGAATCGATAAACTTCAGTTGAGCAGCATTTTTTTTATCAAAAGGTAAAAATTTTGTGAATGATATATACTTTTCTTTAGATTTTGGTATCAGGTTCGTTCTTCCAATGATATCTGATAATTCTTTAATAAATAAGTGACAATCATAACCACTCAAGTTATGGAATATGATCGGTATAAACGGACATTTTTTGGCATTTATGTTACATGTGTTGTGAGCAGGGCCTCGGTATTTACCTGTAAAATGGTCATGATCCTTTACAATTTTATCATTTTCTTTAAACATTGTTTTACAGATGTAACAAATTTTTGCTTTATTATATGAAGTTAACTCTTCGGTAGTAAGAGGAAGCAATGGATTATTTGTATTTAAAACACCATGCAATCTTTTTACATCTTGCGTAATGCTCTCAACAAATTTTTTACCACAATTGGGTCCGCGATAGCTAACAAAGTTATTAAGTTCAGGTTTGGAATGGCAACATATGTAATAAGCGAAACAAGATGGTTCGTGTGTTTGTATATCTTCAGTATAAAGAGATTTATTTTCGTTTGAATATTTACAAAGCAAGCTCTCAAAATCACCATATATCACGACAGGAATTCTTTGAGTTCTCTCATAGTTTGAAAAATGCAACTTACTACCTTCTTCTGGAAGTATAGTTTGTCTTTTAGCACAATCATGATTATGCAGTTTTTCTTCATTTACAAAATATAAAAAACATTCATCACATAAAAATATTTTAGACTTGTGTTTTGTTAACTGTCTGCGCACAAGTCGGGCGAAGTCTTTAATCAAACAGTAATGGGCTTTATCATTTTTAGTAATATATAATAAATTAACATGGGTAAGTTTTCGCGCTAAAGTCACATACAAAGGACCTGTAACTGTATTATTGGCTTCTAACCCATAAACATTTATACTAATAGTTGGATTGTTCTTCTCAAAGGTTTTAATATCTTCAATTCCCGGCGGAAATGTTATATTCCTTATGTCAAAAAGTAATGAATAATGAGGATATGATGAAACTCTATTGGAATTAAGTTTTGTAGGATACATTTTAGCAGCAATGCACCATAAAAAGCAGTAATCATCGAAATTGTGAATATTTAAACATGATTTTGTATTTCTTATATATGATGGTAATGCCAAATATGATCCACCTTTCAGAGGATTATATTTATTAATATTTATCTCCAAGTGACTCACAGAATCAATGGTCCAACCAGATTCTGAATGTTCGAAGTCTGTACATTTACAAGTTAACTTTCGAGCACATTGTAATAAAAAATTATCAATATCAGTACTTTGAACGATTATACCATATTTAGTACTGAAAGACTTAATAGACTTTTCAAAATTTTTTGGCAAAATGTATGAAACATACAATTCGAAATTGACCTTAATGGCGGTGTGTTTCTTTAGAGATATATTTATGATCTCACGTACGGTTTGAAATATCTGTGAAAAAAAATTCTCTGGAACTAAAGTTGTAGAGTTCGGATTTACTTTGTAACTAATTATTCTGTTTCTAAAAGCCGTTTTTATAATTTGCACATTCTCATAACTAGATTGGGACAAACTATTGGATTTATGAGCATTTGTTCTGTTATGCGAAAATTTAGATGTTTTAACGTAAATATTACATTCTCTGCAGAAAAAAATTTTCAATACCTATGTACTTACATTACTTCATAGAATTCCGTACCTTGTTTATCTATTAAATATCTAGTTTCTCAGTTCAGTTGTACATAAAATTTTTACTGTAAGAAAATAAAGTAATTAGGCTATTTGCAGACAAAAGTAAACAGTTATTAATAGAATGGAAGTAGCGGATATTTCGATATCAACAATTAGACATGTCAAGTATCTAGTTTGTAAAGTTATAGTTTCTCAGTTCTAGATTTTGAATTTTGGATACGTATAAGATCACTGTAATAAAATAAAATAATGTAGTTATTTTCAGACAAATGACTTAGTAAGAGTAGGAGTATAAGGACTGTAACAGGTTATTAATATTGTTACTTCAAATCTTTCGATAAGAACCTTTAGAAATAACTAGTATGAAATTTTGTACGGTTTTAGTTTCGTATAGTTCTAGTTTTATATGGTTCTAGTTTTGTATGGTTCTAGTTTTATATGGTTCTAGTTTTGTATGGTTCTAGTTTCTGAAAGAAAACACGATAAAAATATTTGAACAATACAAAAAACGTAAAAGTTAGTATGTACTAGTATCTAATTTTGTACGGTTCTAGTTTCGTATAGTTCTAGTTTTGTATAGTACTAGTTTTGTATGGTTCTAGTTTTGTATGGTTCTAAGGAAACACGATTAAAAAAATACTTGAATAAAATAAAACGTAAAAGTTGTTAATGTCATATTTATTGTTATAGAAACAAGTCGCTGATGAAAAAAAATCTACAGTATTTTCAGAATTTTTTTTCATTTGCAGGGTATAAAATTGGCTGAATATTTTTCAGCTCGTCCTTACTATCACTAATTAATTTAGTAAGAGACTTCCATACCGCTGAATTTAAATTAGTAGCAAGTTTTAGCGTACAGATCGCGTGTTTCCAGCGCTCGTTGCTGACGATCTTCTCCACTTCTTCAGAATTGTAGACACGAAGCTCGAAGAAGTAGTTGCCCCGTCTAGAAGGATCTGATTGCGATGTATATCCCGACGCGACGCGTTGGCTGAGAAAACTTCTTAAGTTCGCAGCGCGCACGGGCTTGGTAGTAGATTCATCCTGAAATTGAAAAAATTTTCAGTTTAGTATCATCTCAAAGATTTAAAACTTTACCATGACAAGACTAATACACAACAACAAGAATGTCAACATTAAAGGACCTTAAACTAATAGCTACTTTTAAAAATTCTGATTTTATCTCTGAAACTCAATATCAGATCATATGTTTTTATTGCGAGTATATAGGTATCCTTCCATAATGTCATTCATAAAAATGGTTCATTTACAACGAAATGTGAAAGAATGGTTGAAAATTAATTAATAAAAATTATATTATAAAGACCAATCACCTAACAATCCTCCTTATAAGTCCGCTAAAAAGCTTTATAAAATATAAATAAAGATAATAATATAACATTGGTGTATATCTCACCTCAGATTCGGTAATAATCCTCTTCCATTTGACAGGTGGACTCGAAGGTGTATTCGAAAGCGTTTCAGTTTCAGACTCCGATCCGCTCGAGTCGAATGGATTTTTTGGGACAGAAGAAGTAGGTTCCTTTTTCTTGCTCGCCTTCTTCCGCTTCACCTCACGTTTCTTCTTAAGAGGCTTCGATGTTGATGGGGGCTGCACTCTCTTCATGTGATGTAAGTAGTCATAATGTTGGATTCGACTGAACATTAGTATTAGACACAACTTCAGTTGGACCCCTATCGTCTGACCTATGAGACTCAGTTGGCGTCCCCTGAATTGCAGAAGTGCATAACATTACATGATGCCGACGCTTGCACTTATTGCAGCGGTTATAGCACCGATTTGACCGGTGCCCCCGTCGGAAACAACAGAAGCAAACTCTCAACTGTGGCAGTATCTTCCACCGCTCCTGTTGACTCATCGCACGGAACTGTTGGCACTCCGGCAGAAAATGATCACCACTACATTTAGGACATGACTTCGACTTTGACTGAACATTGTAATCTGACTTCGGTTCAACATTAGATACTAAACCTTTATGTTCTGGAACACTGGACTTGACTTTATTCACCTGTACTTGACTGTACTTCACCCGGGATGTCTCAATAGTGTAAAGTAAATCAGCACGGTTCCGCAAAAATTCCAATAATGCATTTAATGTAATAGGAGTATCCTTATCTACCCTACCCTTATACTCTTCCCACTCACGGAACGTTTTTGCATCCAGTTTTTTACTTAGAGTGTGAATAAGTAGTGTATCCCAATGAAGGGTTGGCTCACCTAAAGATTCTAATGCCCTAATATTCTTATTCACCCCGTCTATCATCCTCTTCAAGTTATCCGAGGATTCATGATTGATTGACTCAATATCTAACAGAGCGGCGACATGATTTTGTATGAGCAAGCGCTTATTATCAAATCGTTCGCAAAGTAAGCTCCACGCAACTGAGTAATTTAACGCACTTAATTCAATTGCTTGGATAACGATAGCCGCAGTACCTTCTAGAGATGCCCTGAGATAATGGAATTTATTTATATCACTAATATCCTCGTTCGAGTGTACAAGGCTAGAGAATGTGTCACGAAATTCTAACCAATTATTTAAGGACCCACTAAACTTTGGCAGTGCGATGGTAGGTAACTTAACTAACTGGCTTCCACGTTTCGACGAGCCTTTCTCGCTACATAAACCCTCGTCAGCCTTTTCAGAATTCTGAGCGATAATATCTTGAGCTCTCGCAAGTACTTTAAAATAAGTCGACTCAAATTCATTTCTCTCAGGTAAAGCCATATTAACATCATCAACCAGACATTCTATCTTTAATTGCACCTCATCAAATTGTTGGTAAATGTGATCTAACTTACTGGTACGCAGCTGCAGTTCAGTTACCTGCACCGGGCTCAACGAGTCTCCTACACTGTTGAGGTAGTTGGAGAACGCTGTCAAGCGTCCCTTGAAGCTGGCACGGGTTTTAATAAGCTCCTTTTCAGTTTTCTCACTCATTTTAACGTTCTATGGGAAGCAGGGTCGGCCTGGAATTGATACAGTACAAAGGTTTAATTCTCCTAATACAATACAATATGTCAATCCCTAAGAGTCAAGTCACATTAAATACTATTATAATACTCCTTGCAATAACTAGAAACAATTAAATTACATAAAAACCAATGAAAATAAAGTCAAAAACATGTCAATTATATAAAAAATTCAATAAATAATTCAAAATTCAACAAATAATTCAATAGGTACATTCAGTTACAATTCAAAAATTCAAATTTGACAAGTCATTAACCTACAATGCTAATGTGTCTAATTACCAATAATTAATTAATTTTAGTGATTAAAGGTTCATAATATTATTAGATGTCATTGAATTATTATAGAAAAATGCCTAGAAAATCGTCAATTAATACTCAAAATACATTTTCATCATACCTATTCGAAAAACGAATATTGGCTTCAGAGGATAGCGGGAGCAAAATTTAATTTTAACCCCATGGGACTTTTCATTTCTCTCTTCTGATTGGTCCGCGTTCCGCGTCCTCACTAACGCGGACCAATCAGAAGAGAGAATTCAAAAATGTTTGAGAAGCGGTTGTCTTCGATAAGTCACGTGATCAAATATGTCGATTAGATGTATACGCCCATACTTCCAACATAAATATTAATATTTAATTAGGATTTCATAAAAAAATATTTGTGTTTTATTTAAACTTTCAATATACGTAGGTATTGGTAATGTCTATACTCTATACATAGTAGGTTGATACTCCTAGCTTTTTCTCATAGGTAATGATGAAAAATAGTATGTGTCATTCGGGGCCAAAATTTTTTGTTCTCGGGCGGCGTATATTGAATTCCTCGCTACGCTCAGGATTCTACTTTAGAATCCCTCGCTGCGCTCGGGAGTCTACTATAGAATCCTTCACTTCGCTCTGAATTCAAAATAACGCCCTCGGGGAACAAAAAATTCCTTTGGCCCCATATAACACAAATAACTATTACCCTTTAACCAAACACCTTACAAGAATTTCACCGCCAACTTCAGTAATTGTTCAAAACACTATAAAATACATTGAAATAACCTATGAACAATACCTAATTTCTATCAAATAAAGAGTAATGGGTGAAAATTAGTGAGTAATTGAAACATACAGTGCTTTGGTTCTTTGAATCGTTACCTATTATATACCTAATCGTTAATTTGAAAAAATAAGTTCATATAAACGTTTAGAGACTTCAATATGCCTCCTCTGGAAACGACCTCGCTTATCGCTTTCTCCCGTCTGAACAAAAATCGAATCCTTATAATATCCTGATTGAAAAGCCCAAGTCGACACTACCAGTGTCTCAGTAAGTTCCGGTGTCCAGAAACAGAAGCGCAGTCTCTCGCACTTGTTCTCTGGCTCAACGTTACACAAGGTGTAGCGCATAAATAACGTAGCTCCACGGATTCCTATCCTCTCAACTAAATAACATCTTCCTTTTGGGGTCACCAAGGTTGTAGAAGTAACCATTGATACATAATTAGCAAAATCATGTGTATAGCTAAACGAAGAGTCGCCGGCGAAGTCAAAATGTATCAGACCATTACTAATAACAACGCGTGCTTTAAGAGCGTCTATAGTAAATGTATCCCGGGTCAAAATTCTGGAATCAAAGTGGATCGCAGAAACAGCTACTTTTGGTTCATGCGAGTCAAACGCCTTAGCCAAGTCTTTACGCGAGATGTCATACTCGGCATGATTGATGATCATGTATGTAGCCGTAACTGTGCAATCCTGAGCTTTAAGCGCGCATCGTTGTTTACAAGGCCCCGTCGCCCCCACGTAATTCTGATAACTACTCTCAGTCAGTGTGCCTTTTCTCACCATATCCGCGAGAGCCAAGTGACGAGTCATTTCCCTAGCAGAATCACGTGCAGTCAGAACCGGGGTATCACTGTGCACATTCAACCGTCCCATCTTCACGTGACTCAAGTAGTCCCCTCCAACAT
Organism: Oeneis ivallda; assembly: GCA_029955525.1. Lineage (NCBI taxonomy): Eukaryota > Metazoa > Arthropoda > Insecta > Lepidoptera > Nymphalidae > Oeneis > Oeneis ivallda. The sequence continues at coordinate 14,859,967 of JARPMR010000022.1, forward strand.
CGACAACGAAACAAGTTTCACCGTACAACGGGGGAGAATTTTTCCGGTAATTGATAGTGTCCAGCAAGACTTCCATGCTTAGTATCCGCAAATTGCCCGCAACGGCATGGGGGTGAGCTTTATTACTCTTGTTGATCAGAGTATACTCCGGATAATCCGCTTGCATACTAGTAAGTTCAAGTGGCAACAGTCGATAGGGCAATGAAATTTTTTTATTAGTCCTTGTTAAAGTTTCCATAGCACTATCTTGAACGAAACGAACCAGCGGAGAATCCACTGACGCTAACTCCTTCCTCACCACCACACCAGCAGCTGTCCGTAGCATTTCACCAGCGGTTTCACTTCCTATCGAAGCCAAAGCCGCAAGACGCCTGGCATAATTAGACTGATTAATAGCAGCATCCTCCGCTGCATCGTAAACTCCATGACCTCCGATCAGCGAATGTGAAAACATGAATCGCATAACTAAGGTACTCAACAGAATCATCTGATGGGGATTAACATGGTAGACCGAAAATCCAGTAGGAATTACGTCATGTACGTAACAATCATCTTGTGCGAGTTTAGCCAGATGTAAACAAACGTGGCTTAGTTTTGGATAGGACCCAAAAATCCTCTTCGTTTCTCGCACATTTAAACTCATGCCTAACACGTCCTTAAATAATAGCACATAACAATATCCGTCTCCGAAATTGTTACGGCCTTTGCGCCTACGCCTCCCGGCGGCCGGCGAAACATTGTTCACACTCATTTCTGAGGTGAAAATACGCGAAAATAATGACGAGTTTTCACTCACATCAAAGAATAGTGGCTTTCGCACACTTGATTAGCGTAATCACAGATCGACCCGAAATTCACACATAAGTTATTATGGTAAAAGGGGGTAAAATCATGATCTGCCACTAATCTGATTTGACGTAAATTCAACCTAAATTCAATAAACCTGGCAACCCTGAATGTCAGCATACATCATATTTTTTCACCGTTACATTTTTGCCGAAATAAATATTATAAAAAGGATCTCAACAGAATTTTCGATTTAATTCAATAAATTTACCATAATAAAAACTAATTAGAACAACAAACCATGAAAGAACAAACAAAGAAAATCAAAACAATCCGAAATATAACTGACACAACCTGTCAATAGATGCCTGATAAAATACAAAAGAAATTAGAAGAATTAATAATGTAGAATGCTGACACGATCCAGAGCACGGAACGCACAAACACCACCCCCGGACTCGTCGCTCAGTTCTGCCTCGCAGCCACCCGGAACCACGCCCAATGCTGCAGTTGCGTCGAGTTCGAGCGACGAGTTTTTCTCCCCGCCGACGTCGCCACCACCAGTACATCGTCGTGGGAGAGGCCGGCCGCCGACTTGCTTGGGATCCCGAGGCCCACCGGCTTCTGATAGGGTCCCCGCTTCCGGCGGTAGTGTGTCGCGCATGAGGTGGACAACATCCATTAATGAAAATGTCATGCGCGCATACTTAGGGGCTACTGAGGATGGAACCAACATGACCGCGTACCGTGCTAGGATGCATGCTTTGTTTCAGGTCCTTGAACCAGCTCTCAATGTGTCGGCTCAGCGACTGTCGGACCAGGTGCGGGTTATTCAGCGTAATCACGTGCTGGACAACGCCGTGCTTGATCGGCTTCGCTCTGAACTGCAATGTAGCCGCGCTACCCCCTCCTCACCGCAAGCTCCAGCACAATCGCAAACTGCTCATGCGATTTCGCTGCAGCCCACTCAGGCTGGTGAGGGACAGGATAGCGGGGGATGCACATGTAAGTACCCAGTGTAGTGAACAATTGAGGAGTGCTTTGGAGAGTGCTATTCGGGAATATAGATCTTCACCACCCGAGTTTAGACCGCGATTACCTCGGTTGCCCATGAAAAATAAGAACAAAGCGCTAATGGGTGCCCTGGATTCGCTGCTGCCGAGTTATTTTGACAGCAGCGAAGACCTTTCCGACACACATTCGATTCTGTACTGCGCGGCTGTTGCGGCATGTCGTGTTGCTAATGTAAAGTTTATTAATAATGATACAGCAACACGACCGAAGCCTGCCGCACCAGCCTGGCAGTGCAGGATCGAACGTCGTATTGATGGGGCTAGGGCACTCATTGGCAAACTACTCTGCTTCAGGGAGGGCAACACTCGCCCTAGAGTCATGCGCTTTGTGAGGCGCGCTTTCTTGGGGACTGATATCAGCCCTCAAGATTATATGGCGCGCGTCACTGAGCGCATTGACTTCCTGAAACAGAAGGTCTCGGCATGGGCTAGCCGTATTCGCAGATACAAGTGCCGGGTCGAGAGATATACCCTGAATCGCACTTTCCAAAGCGATCAGAGGCATACCGAGGTTGGGAACACCCTGACAAAGGTGTCACCGATGCGCGCCTACCGGATGATGAAGCCATGACTTCATTCTGGCGCAACATCTGGTCGGCGCCTGTCGCTCACACTGAGGGTGGTTGGATGTGGGATGTAGAAAGAGCGTGCGATCAAATTCCAGAAATGGACCTAGTTACTATCACCCCTGAAGACGTGGCCACTGCAGCCCGTCCCCTGCCCAATTGGAAACCCCCTAGGCCGGACGGGCTGCACAACTTTTGGATAAAGTGGCTACGCAGCTCGCACGCTCGTTTGGCATCCCAATTCCAATCATCTCTAGAGTCAGAGTCGCTACCCCAGTTTCTGACAACAGGTATTACCCTCCTGCTCCATAAGTCAGGTAGTACCACGGAGCCAAAAAATTATAGGCCGATTACGTGCCTACCAACATTGTATAAACTTCTTACATCCATTCTGAGAACGAAAATTAACGATCACATCGATACAAAATCTATCATGTCTATTTCTCAGAACGGATGTAGGAATGGCTCCCGTGGTACTAAGGAGCTTCTCCTCATTGATATGGCCATTTGTCAACAGGTTCGGCGCTCCCGAAGGGATCTGTCGACATGTTGGATAGACTATAAGAAGGCCTACGACTCTGTGCCCCATACATGGCTCATGAAGGTGCTGGAACTGTACAAAGTAAACACAGTACTACGCGCCTTCCTACAGACGTGTATGGGGCAGTGGAGGACAGTCCTTCACTATCCAGGGTGTCGCCGGACCCTGGGGAGCGCGGAGCCTATAAGGATTGAGCGAGGCATATTCCAGGGCGATAGCCTCAGTCCTTTGTGGTTTTGCCTGGCTCTGAATCCTCTGAGTACTCTCTTGGAGAATTCAGGGCTAGGTTACCGGTTGAGGAGAGATGGTCAGGTTATATCACACCTCCTTTACATGGATGACCTAAAACTCATTGCCCCCAACAAATCACATCTACTAGAGTTACTATAGGTAACTAAAGCCTTTAGTGATTCCATTAGGATGGAATCACTAAAGCCTTTAGTGATTCCATTAGGATGGAATTTGGTGTGGACAAATGTGCGGTCATGCATGTAAAGCGAGGGAGGATTGTGGAATCTGAGGGGGTTGAGCTTTCGGATTCCATATACCTCAGATCGCTCTCCCCAACTGAAACCTACAAATACCTGGGCATGGCGGAGGCGTTAGGTATCAGAGAGGCCGACATGAGGCAGTCGGTGAGGGAGCGTTTCCTTGGCCGCCTGAAGAAAGTGCTGAAAAGCCTTTTGTCGGGCGGCAATAAGGTGCGCGCCTTCAACGGTTGGGTCATGCCGGTCTTGATGTATTCCTTCGGCATACTCAGGTGGACTCAGACTGAGCTTGACGCCCTGGACAGACAAGTTCGTGCACTACTGACCACATATCGGATGCATCACCCGCGCTCCTCGGTGATGAGGCTGTACATCCCGCGGAAGTGTGGGGGAAGAGGCCTTTTGAATGCCAAAACCCTCCACAACCGCGAGTTGTGCAGTCTCAGGGAGTACTTTCTCCACGCCGAGACGGAGATGCACCGCGATGTGGTCGCAGTGGACAGGGGTCTGACGCCGCTCTCCTTGGCTAAAGAGAACTGGCGCATACCTGTGGTGCTCAGTACCAATGACCGCAGGGTTGTATGGCAAGGTAAGGAGCTTCACGGACGCTTTTATCGGGCCCTCCATGGGCCTGATGTTGACTTTGAAGCGTCCGTGGCCTGGCTGTGCTTTGGTGACCTCTTTGGGGAAACCGAAGGGTTTGTGTGTGCAATTATGGACGAGGTCATGATGACGAACAATTACAGAAAATACATAGTGAAGGATGGAACGGTAGACATATGTCGGGCATGTCGCCGTCCTGGAGAAACTATCCGTCACATTGTCTCTGGTTGTTCTCATCTGGCTAACGGCGAATACTTACACAGACATAACCAAGTGGCCAGGATTATCCACCAGCAACTTGCCTTGAAATACAATCTTGTGGAATCGGAGGTACCGTACTACAAATATGTGCCCGACCCAGTTCTTGAAAATGGTCATATCACACTGTACTGGGATCGATCTATCATTACAGACAGGACTATTGTAGCCAATAAGCCTGACATAGTGGTGATAGATCGATCAGAGCGCCGTGCAATGATTGTTGATGTTGCTGTCCCGCATGACGAGAACCTCGTGAAAGCCGAGAAAGAGAAACTCACCAAGTATCTCGACTTGGCGCACGAGGTTGTCGCCATGTGGAATGTAGACTCAGCAATCATTGTACCGATAGTCGTCACCGCTAATGGTCTTATAGCCAAGAGCCTCGACCAACATCTTTCGAGGCTCTCGTTGGGTAGCTGGGTCAAGGGCCAGATCCAGAAAGCTGTACTCCTGGACACGGCGCGCATCGTCAGGAGGTTCCTCTCTCTGGGGCCCTGACCGCCGGTTGCTTGGACCCTGTTCCCGAGGCCGGTGGACCGCTATTTTTTATATTTTTAAATGTTTTTTTTTTATAATCAAATATTTAAAAATGTAAATTATATGATATAAATGAAATAAATGAAATAATAATAATAATTTTATTTCTTTAAATCGTTTCGTTTTCAGTAGATTCGATTATGCGCTTAATATCAGTCTAAATTTTGTTCGGCCTGTAACCACTCATTATTTACATGTGAAATGTTTACTTCCTTGCAACTACACTAGACAGCAAATAAACTGGGCCACCCGCTACCTCGGAACTCTGATTCGATTTTCTCAAAAAGTATAAAACTTACAACTATCAAATTTATACCTACAGAAAGTGCGTTTGATTTTGTTTAATATGACTATGAATTTATCCTAAAGTACTGTCAACTCACACTGTAATCAAGCAACAAACACAATGCTAACGATTTGCTTGCTCTTGGTTAGAGTTCGCGATTAACGTTCTTTTCTTCTACAAAGAGTGTAGTCAGATATTTCTTACCTTTTCTTTAGATTTTGTCCATCGTTTACTCAGACGCGTGTATTTTTTGCTATTTTTTTTTCCGATCAATAATGGATACAACACCTCAGGAAGCAGCTAAAGCTGTAGCACTACTTCAAGCAGGCGTTACGCAAAGTGAGGTCACTCGAAGACTTCGTATCAGCAGATCTTCGGCGCAACGAGTTTCAGACGATACCTAGAGACTGGAGCATTCGATCGCCGCACATAGTGGTATTTCATTAATCTAGCCGGCCAAAATATTTGTGCGGGTTTTTTTGATTTAAAATGACGGAATAAAACAAGTAAAAAGTTTTATTATTTCTTAAAAAAGGCAGCAAAACAAAAATACAATAAAAAAAATGCTGAAAATAGGCCATATATTTCCACATTCTTACAAACACTTATATCTACATTACACCATATATTTACATAATCTTACATACACACACTATATATATATATATATATATATATATATATATATATATATATATATATATATATATATATATATATATATATATATATATATATATTCTTACATTAATTAATTTACCATTAACAATACATAATTTTTAAATCAATTCACCTCCACTTTCTGATTCTGCTGGGTTTGGTGTAGCAGACAGAACGACATGTTTATTGTGCACGTTTCTGGAGGAGGACAACACTCTGCTTCTTGAATTAAGCTATAACATGGAAAGAACTTTTTGGAAAGAACTTTTCGTTCGTGTTTCTTATAATTTCATACTGTCCTGAGTTCTCGTGATATCTGCATCTATAAACATTTTTAATGCTGCCATGGGGGTTAGACGCGATGGTTTTTCACACTTAGAGGAATCATAACGTCGGCTTAGAGTTAGAGTTAAACCTGCTAACTACATATTAGGTAAATTGTCAGGAGAGACAAAAAACATTCTAAAAAAAGTAACACTATATTTTAAGAAATGTTTTCAACATTTCTGGATATTTATTTTTATTCCATATTATTCAAAATAAAAGAAAGGTTTTTAAATTCAGTATTTATTTTTTTATAATCACTTTTGTGACTAGGCAGGTTTTTTTAATCGAGTACAATTTTAGTTCAGGACTTAGCAGGTATTCTGCAAACATAAATATTTTTTTGAAAAAAGCTAAATTGTAAATTTAGTTTTCAATTTCAATATCTAACCCTTTTTTTCATTTATCATTAAAATTATTGTATCTTAGTTTCAATGTTCAATCCCATAAATAAGAATAGTTTTTCAATTTCAACAAAGAACTTAATACAAATACTTAACTGCCGTAACAACTTACTTAACTAATTCTCTTAATTTTAAAACAAAACAAAAAACTCTCAAAATTAACTAAAAAAACTTACTTGTTCACATATAACATGTTTTTTTCTCTTTTAGCCTAAACTAACTGTTTTACAATAATAATAAAGTTTCTCTTATCTGATAAAATCACATTAGGAAGGTAACTTCAAACATAACTCAGTCTCAACTCTCAATAAATGTTATTATCAGTCTCGATATCAGTTAATGATTAGTTAGTCATGAAGTAAATTATCATAATAATTACGGTAGTCCACAGGTAACGTATTTTTCAAATACTGCAAGTCATCGAACTTTCTTTTTGTTATTTTCCTTCTAGAAAGGTGCAGATTTCGAAGAGCATCAAAAGGCAAAGGAGTAACAGCCGATGATTTTCTTTGCGGCATTATGTTCCATTCTGCTGTGAATCTTAATTTATAGAATACGTCACCATTTGGAGTGTACCGAAGAGCTTTTATGTCGGTAACTTTAGGGTCACCTTTACCACGCCCAGGACGAATGCTTTTGAAAAATCCTATTTCATCAAAGCTTTTGAAAAAATCATGGTTTAGGTAAGTTACATTGTAAGGTCTGGGATGTTTTCGTGCTGATGTGCAAATGGAGATGTATTCTGCAGGCACATGAATATTTTTGTTTTTAAGAGCCCGTTCAACAGAAGAATGGATGCTATCTGCTTCCATCTGTGTATGCCCAACTTCTAGAAATTTCTGTTCAATTATGATGTTGTTGTTCATAGCCGTACATAGCAATGCATTAGTCAATACACAATTTCTATTGTGATAGGTACAACCATCGCTATAAAAAATTATTTTATTTGGTTTTGTTGATTCATTTTGTAAAATCTTTTTTCAATTAAGCTAACCGAAATACTAGCAAATTCTTCAGAATTCAAGCCTCCTTCGGTTTCGTTCCATAAGTAACAATAGCCATCTTTGTTATTAATATATATATAGCTGCTGGGGCTGATTCACTGACTGATTCACTGATTCACTGATTCACTCACTCATTGATCACCTCTCCTGTAAAATTTTGTATGAAAAATTTTTTTTTCACCGATGGTTTCGTATAGAGGACAAAAATTCATTCGGAGGAAAAATATGGAGAGAGCTGATGATTGAGGATTTCGGAGACGGGTGAGGAGCACGGCCAGGGTATTGAAGATAGGTGGGGTGTGCTCGAACAAAAGTCACTCGGAACTTCATCCAATTCGCAGAGAGTTGAAAAAAAATTCCAAAATGGCGGATTCAAGATGGCGGCCATACAAATTTCGTCGGTGTCTATCTCGGAGAGTATAAAAGATGCAAGAGTGCTTCTTTGGCAAAAGATGATCAGGGCCCGAAGGTCTACTTGATGAATAGAAAAAAAAAATCAAGATGGCGGAATTTTTTTTCTCCATACAAAATATATGGCGAATATTGAATAGACTAGAAGCTGAGAACTATGCAAGACTTTGATACGGTTCCTTTTCAAAATTTGTTTTTATAAAAGACTGATATAGAAAGACTTCTCATTCTGACAAATGATGAGATATGATGATTGAGGGTTTGGAAGGTGGGTGAGGAGCACGGCCAGGGTATTGAAGATAGGTGGGAGGTGCTCAAACAAAAAATACTCGAAACCTCATCCAATTGGCAATGAGCTGAAAAAAAATTCAAAATGGCGGATTCAAGATGGCGGCCATACCAATTTCATCGGCATCTATCTCGGAGAGTATAAAAGATGGAAGATTGGTTATTTGATAGAAAATGATCAGGACCGAAAGTCCACTTGACGATAGAAAAACCGCGGTCCGCTTGCGGGCCGCGCACCCACGCGCCCTACTAGTTTATATTATAAAAGGCAAGATTATGTACTTGCAGCTTCGTTCTGTAGTATAAACTACTAACATTAGATTTAGGTGCCATCAGCACTGCCTGCAAGTCAACAGTAAAAACAAGACGTTCTTCACGTATATCTTTTTCTTTCTCTGTTCGTGCTTCTTCTTTCTTCTTGAGATGTTCTGAATACTCTTCTTGAGATTTATTACCAACTTTAAAGAGGGCACATATTTCACATTGGTCTTTTTTAGGATGAAACAATCCGAGATTTTGGATATCAAACTCTTCATGAAATTTGCAGATGGATAGAGCTTTTACGTTGCGTGTTTTGCACCAATCGTTCACATAGAAATCGTAAAGGGCTCGTTTTGATTGCCACTCTGGCAACAAGTACTTCTTTTGTGTACTAACACGACAGTAGTGCGATTCCATTGCTGGCAGTGATTCTAAAAACTTTTTCAGCTCCATGCGTTCTAATTCAAAAGGCTTGGAAGTAGACTTTTTGGTTTGAAGTGAATCAAACTCCTTGTTATTGATTTTAAAAGCAGCCCCTTTTATTTTTCCAATTCAAAACAGTCCACCTTCCAAGTCCATGAGTATTCAGAAACATAGTTCTGCAGACTTTGAGTGCCTCATCTCCCTTTTTTAAATGGTAAAACAATGACTGTGCTCTTTTCTATTCTTTATCCGTTTTTCTTCCCCTAGGTCTCTTAACAGGTAAGGATGTCACAAGATTGTCAACATACATTTTTTTTTCTGGCCAGGTTATACTCCAAAATTCTTTAAAAATATTCTGCCTATCTGTCTCTGTGAACATTGAACATTTCAATGATCCTTTCTGAGTTTCTTTACACGAGCATCTATTCTTCATTACTCGAGGCTACCTTGGAACTTCATAATTCCATTCTTCTTCCTTTTTTCTTCCATAATACTTTTTCCCAGTCTCTCTCAACTTTCTGTTTCTTTCAGCAAACCAGTTTGTTTTTTGAATCTGAACCCTTTTCATTCTTTTATTGCTTTTCTTTAGATAGTTTTCGTAATCAGACTCAGAGTCAGAATTAACTTCATATGGCACCAAGCCTTCTTGCATACTTTCGTCTGATATCAGCTGATCATCTATTTGGTTACATCTTGAGTTTGTAGATGAAGAGGAAATAACAATGCTGTCTTTGAATTGAACTTCTTGTTCTACATTATGAGTATCATTGGCACTACTTATATTAACTATGAACGGTGAGAGCTGGTTGCAATTAGTACTTGAGCTTAGGTCGTCAGATAATGCTTCAGATAAAATTAATTGAATGTCAACATCTTCGACTACAGACCATTCTTCGGGAATAGGTGCTTGAGATGGTACCAGCTCTTTTTGTTGATTTTGTTCTTCTTCACTTGCTCGACTTTGCTTCTTCTTTACTAACTCAAGGATTTTACAGCCACGCCGATTTCTCGATGACATCTAAAAACAAAGTATTCATTAACGAATTGTATAAATAATAATATCAAATAAATATAAAATTATACACTACGTAAAAAACTCGAAAATCACGTTTCTATCCAAAAGTTTTATTGTCAACTACGTTTTGAAACCTAAATGAATATATCGAATTTCTTTACTATAATATCAAACAGAAAGATAAAGAAGAAAGAAATTAATAAATCTTAATAAATTATTCAAATTATTACTAATTAAATAAATTAATATGATACATAATAACTGCTAAGTACAATTTTGAGATTTAGGTACTTTAAGGAAATACTGCTAACTCCCATCCGTATTTGTTATTGGTTATTTTAAGTTTTAATAACATTTATACTTATTTTTCCATTATGTCAACACAAGACAATAGTCAGATAACAATATAAATACATACCTTAGTAGTTTTCCAGATCTAAAATCTTTCATTTACTCCAAAAAGTAATTATTTGCACGAGCACATGCGCCGGTATCAAAAACTCAGTACAAAATGGCGGCTTACGTGGAGTTAGCCGCGAACTTTTGGCGTCATGGATTTGACAGTTTTACTCATCACGCGTTTTTGACGATTTAAAAAGAAAACGGGCGGTAGCTGTTTTTCTCGATTTATTTTTACTCTTTCGAATGGTTTAAAAAACGTTATAACATGAAAAATGAATTTAGCAGGTTTACACTCTAAGCCGACGATAAAGCTTTTATGTATTTCGTTGCACGGGTTGGAGAGCTCGTAATATCTTTGAGTATGTGGTAAGCATCACGTTTTCCCGATTTACTCAGTTCAACTTGAGCTGCGTGAAGTATTACACCATCTTCTACATTAGATCGGATCTCTTCCGTTTTTCTTCTTTTGATCCTTTCGCTAGATTCCCCAAACGATTTACGAGGGCGATTTGCCGTTGTGACTGGAATTTCGAATGTACCTTCCAGCAAAAGTTGGTTGTTTGTCAAAAAATCTTTTTTTTTGTGACATTTAATCCACCGAAAACAACAATTAATAACGAATTAAAACTTAAATAAATTTAAAACGTAACAATAACAAACAAATGTTTGTAAAAACCAGGTTATGACAATCGTGACAGTGCGTTGCTATCTGTACTAAGGGAGCCTGAGTTGAGGTAGCGGCTAACTTAAAGTGGACGGGTACTGCCTACTCAAAATTATTATTCATGACCGTCTAATTAAGTGGGGTTCAACGTAACTTACAAGTTAAAACTTGTTTTACAAAGCTCATAAAATACATTGAAAAAAAAAATTTAGGTAAGAAAAGCTTTTTATTGCTAACTTTACTAGAAAATACAGTATCCTAGGCGTATTTAAAATATCGAAATCAAATGACCATGCTTTGCGTCCCCACCCACCAACAGATTTCAAACCTAATCTCAGTTAATACATCACGGCAGCCTGATGATTTTTTACTATGACGACATCCGCGTGAGGATTGCATGCGTGCCATAAAGGGGCTTTTATGCAAATCGATTAAGAATTATTTATTTATTTATGTGAATTGTTTTGGATGCCAGTTTTGTACCTAGTTAAAAATTGTAAAACGAACTTACAGGAGCATTAACCAACTAAAAAAAAGCTATTGTAAGACGCAAATGCGATTCTGAGACGCAGAAATAAATCGCGCCGCGCCGCGCACTGCCCGCGCTCCCTCTGACCACCTCCCGCCCTTTCGTCGCCTGTGCATGCGCGCGCTTACTTCAGCGTGCGTACATTCTTTTGTATTAAAAAAAAAAACCAATTATTTTTAGATTGAAAATGGTTATTAGTCTTTTTATGGGCCATCACAATAATATTGAAAATAGTGCCACGTCTGTTCCCGGGTGGGGACAGTGCCCATACAATTTTTTGCATAGTCCTTTACAAATTACCTATTACATTGATTGATATTTACAAAGTAGGTACTCACATAATAAAAAAATCCTTTCTAACGATACCGTAATACCTAACTGTTCAAAATTTCCACCATTTCTCTCCAAGCATAATCTGGCACGTTTTAGCCAGTTATTCCTTAAACTACGAAGTGTGCCTCTATCACTTTTTAAAATATTAAAAGCGTCTATTATGCGCTGTTTTAACTCACACTACGAGCTTCTTCCGTATACACTAGTCTTTTTAGTTCTGCCCACAAATAAAAATCGAGAACTGTAAGGTCTGGAGACCTGGCAGGCCAGTTGACAGGGCCACCGCGACCTATCCATCTGCCACTGAATTCGGAGTCTAAATATGCGCGCACTGATCTCTCATAATGGGCTGGGCATCCGTCGTGTTGGAAGTACATTCCTTGTAAATAATTTAGAGGAATGTCATCTAACATTGTGTCGACGACGGAGCGTATCATTTCCAGATAAGTGATGCCTGTTAATCGACCTTCAATCCATACTGGACCAATTATTCGGTCGTTAATAATTGCAGCCCAAACGTTAACACTAAATCTCACTTGGTGTGAGTGTTCCTTAATTTTATGAGGATTTTTAAAACTCCACCAATGTTCGTTGTGCACGTTATATATGCCTACTCTTGTAAATATGGACTCGTCGCTCCACACAATATTAGTGTGCGCGTGCTCTCGTAGCCATCGGCAGAACTCCATTCGTGGACCGGGGTCTGGCGCATGTAAAGCTTGCGCGCGAGTGAAGTGATATGGGATGCATGCTAGACGTGTTTAGCAACTTCCATACCGCATATTGGCTTACACCAAATCGACGAGCGGCTTGACGAGTGCTTCTTCTCGGGTGCCGTTCAAAATAATCCAGTATTTCTCCTTCCAGATGGACGGTTAAGGGTGTATGGCTACCTCCTCGGCCATGCCTAGAAAGTCTGAATTGTCCATGGTCGATTAAACTTTGATATGTTCTTAAGAACAATGACGTACTCGGAACTCGTGGATTCTGGATACCATTCCTAGTCAATGCCCGTAAATGATTGGGATCCGCATACATTCTTCGCGCACCATCTAAACTTTCACCTGACAGAATGTAAAATCTCACCATCGCTAAATACTCCGTATTAGAGTATTCATATGCCATAATTATTATTTAATCGAATCGCGCGCACGAAATAATTTAACGCGATGTCACACGTGACACGACCGTAAATAATGGCAATTCGCACCTGACTAGTCCTTATTCCTTACTTCGGGTGCTTGCATAAAGAAGCGGGTGTCCGGTACAGACAAATCTGTACGGGTCGGTACCGATCGGTACAGTGTTGACTCACATAAAGAAACAGGTGAATCTGTCCTTAGTGACAATCATGGCCTCCAGTTCGTCGGACGAAGATTTTTTACTTTTAGAAAGTACTTACGTCAAATATAGAAAGAGAAGAACAGTTAGTGTATCTGATATTAACAGAAAAAGAACTAAATATGGAACATATTATCATTTATTCTTAAAAGATATAAAGGATGATGAAAAGGAGTTTTATGATTATACAAGGATGACTCAAGAAACATTTTACTACATATTAAATTTAATCGAACATCGCTTAATTAAGAAATGGTGTAACTGGCATGTTCAACCAATTTCACCTGAAGAAAGACTCGTTATCACTATTAGGTAAGTAATGAATAATATTTATTAGTATAAAAATATGCGTAATATACTGGGTGGTATAATTTCAAAATGAAATGTCTTCTATACCGCTTATAATCGGGGTGTCCACAGCCAATGTTCAAAAAAATTCCTTGACCTTTATTCATTCAGTAGGCTAGTATGTTTTATTTGTAAGTAGTTTAAAGCACAATGAAAAATATCCGAAATTCAATTTCAATTAAGTGAATGTTATTTATTAGCCAAAATCAGCGAGAGGCAAAACATACAATACGTTACATGACTTACATGTCAACTTCAAATTAAATTAATAATAAGTACTTAATTATAATTAAAGTAAAACTTCAAATGGGTAATTTAAAGCAAACAAACTTATTAAAAATGCTGTGTTTAAGTTATAGCTATAGACCTTGGTTTTGGCACCCCATGGGCCAAAATCAAATTGAAGATTTCACAATAATTGGTATCAGGTAAAAAATTCGGCAAGAGATTGTTCATTCTGAGTAGATTCATTATTTTCTTCTGTAGATACTCGGTGGCTATTAGATTGATTGCATTCGTCTGCAGCTAGTCGGTTGCAGGTGGATTCTTCATATTCTTCTGTGGCTAATTGGTTGCTTATAACAGCAATATTGTCACTCGAAGTTTGTGGAAGAGTTATTTCGTTGCAGGTCTCTGGAGTACTATTACGGGAAACATTACTTAAATGAGAGTAGTTTGACATCGAACTAGGGTTACCAATGGTACGTACCAATCTTTGCAATATGGTAACTTACCATATTGCAAAGATTGGTACGCGAACTCGTCGACGACTCTTTGAATGCGGTTTCTAAAAGAAAGTAGCATGTGCTGTGGAATTTTTTCAATGTGTGGTATGAGGCTTTTAAAAAATAAAATATGTTCGTTGTCTGCATCTGTTGTTCTATTCTGTCGGGATTTTTCCTTATCTTGTAAAAATTTAAGTTTTTGATGCTAAATGTCCAATAATTTGTCATTGATTTTCGCTTCGGCCTTTTCAAAGCGATTTTTGAAACAGGCATCGCAGGAGACACTGTTGGTTGGTCACTCGCATCATGTTCATCCATGTTGCTTGGTCCAGGTGAAAGAGAACAATCATTGTCATTTGTAGTTTGGGTGTATTCTGTTTCACTATCAAGGCTCACAGCACTATTTGAATGAGATCTTTGTCGCGTCAAACTTCCAGTGGTTAGCCGCGCCTTCACCATAGGTTTGAGAAAAAGTAAGGGCTTAAAATATGGCCATTTGGGATATACTGTAGTTGCCTCATCTCTAGAGCGAGAAGGTAGAATCTTTCCTAACTCTACCGCAAATTGATCCCTTAGATATCTCCATCTTTTTCTTATTTTACTTTCTGAAACAAAAAAGTACTGATATGTAAAAACTTTTTCCTACAGAGGTCAAATACAATTTTATTGTTGTAAATATCAAGGCAAATAAATTAAAAAATACTTATTTCTTTCCAGTTCAATCAATTTAAAAATAATTATTTATTTAAATCCCAATTATCAGGTTGGGTCTTATACATATAGAACCCTGGCAAGAAATAAGTATTTTTAAATTAATTTAACCTGATGTTTACAATAACAAAATTATATTTGACCTCTGACTGTCTCATAAAATAATGAGCAGAATCATCCCTCCCACGATTTAGCGTTAATTTTTGCTTTTTTTACATCCTGTATTCTATGTGTAATAGTTAAATGTGTTTTTATTTTCAGATATCTTGCAACTGGAGAATCATTCAAATCGCTTTCAAAAAATTTTCGTATAGGAGTAACAACATTAACAAAAATTATAGAAGAGACGGTTCTAGCAAATGGGAGGAACTGTATACCATACATATGCCTACACCCACCAGAGATATATTTTATTCAATATCTAATGATTTCAATAATATTTGGAATTTCCCTCACGTCATAGGTTGTATAGACGGTAAACATGTGCGCGTAATGTGCCCAAAAAAATCTGGATCTATGTTTTACAACTATAAAAAAATATTTTTCTGTGGTACTGCAAGCAGTAGCCGATGCCAATTATAAATTTGTAATGGTATAAGTCGGGGGCTATGGTAAACAGAGTGATGGCGGTACCTTTAGAGCATCAGATTTGTATCAGTTTCTAAATGAAAGAGAATTAGATATTCCATTGCCCGCTTATTTGCCTAATACCCAAGTCTCTGTTCCTTACGTATTTTTAGCTGATGAAGCGTATCCTTTAAAAACATATTTAATGAAACCCTTTGGGGTACGTGATTTAACAGTGGACCAACAAAATTTTAATAGTCGCTTGTCCCGAGCGAGAAAAACAGTGGAATGTGCATTTGGTAGATTATACTCAAAGTGGCGTTTGTTATCTAAAAGCATCGAAACGGATATTCAACTAGCTGATAAGATCGTAAAAACTATGTGTTTGTTGCACAATATAATTATTGATAAAGAGGATTTTGAGCGAAACTTGACTTCGCGGTAAATATTGTTAGACGAAGATGGCACATTCAAAGACTGAGTCCGCCTAGTAATGTTGCTACAAACGTCAGAAATAATTTTGTGCAATATTTCAAACATAATCACTTAATATATAATTAAATTGGGTAATACTTTATTATTAATATTTTATAACTACAAAATTAAAATAAATCGAACTGATCATTGAAAGTACTCACCATCCTGTTTCATTTCCAAACTGATCTCTTTCCAACACTTATCTGTAACATTTCTGTTGCTGTGGAACTTGAGTTTTGGTCCCATAAACATTGTTTATCAAACACTAAGGCTATCAAAACTTCGTTATCCAAATCCATTTTTAGTATTATAAAGGCTGGCGTCCTTTAGGGACGGATCGGGGCGGGTCGCATTGGAACGGGCCGCGGTTCTGTGATGCTCTTGCGTCTATCTGTACGGGGCGCGGCGGACCGCCTAAGCGGATTTGATCTTACAGACGTGTTTTCGTGCTTGGACTGACATCGCGCTACCATGGACAGCTCCGACGAAGAGATGTTATGATTTCAAATCCTTCTTGAGGAAGGAATAAAAAATTAAAAAAAAATAAAAAACGACGACGAGTACACAAGGTGTGGGTGCATGATATATGACAGAAAAGAAATGTATTTGGTGAATACCATCATTTGTTTAACGATTTGAAGAAAGATCCAGTCAAATTCTTCGAGTATTTTCGAATGTGTTTTGGAAAATTTGAAACATTGCTTACTATATTACGTGAAGATTTACAGAAACAAACCACAAAATTTCGAAGGCCAATTGAACCAGAAGAACGACTTGCTATTTGTCTCAGGTAATTATGATTTTTGACATCTGATAATAATTTTATTATAATTAATTATTGTTTACACAATGAGATCGTGCTTTACCTCCAATCTAAGAATCTGTCCTATACCCGAATAGGGGCATGGGTAAACCACTATTGCTTGGCGGTAGTCTTTTTAACTAGTATTATAAATACAAAAGTTTGAATGGATGGGTG
The DNA here is from genome assembly GCA_029955525.1 of Oeneis ivallda. NCBI lineage: Eukaryota > Metazoa > Arthropoda > Insecta > Lepidoptera > Nymphalidae > Oeneis > Oeneis ivallda. The sequence continues at coordinate 14,876,974 of JARPMR010000022.1, forward strand.
TGTTACTCGATCACGCAAAAAGGCTGAACAGATTTGGATGAAATTTGGCACTCAGATAGTTTATTACCTGTATGAATACATAAACCACTTTATTTATGTGACAATAAAAAAAATTGAGTCATAATTAATCATATTTATTAGTAATTCCCAATAAAGTTAACATTAACATTACACAGTAACAATTACACACATCAAAAGTGTCTAGGGATCAAGCATTTTTATGCGGATTTCTTGAGATTGAGATGTGGCTTTGTAATAAATTTATGATTTTATAAATTTATATGGATCCTTTTTGGTGCATTTCATAATTTCATAATCAGCGATTAAAATCCTGCCAGGAAGTCCATCCTTATAGTGGTGGAACCATCATGGTATGGGCGGGTATTTGGATCGGCGGAAGAACTGAGTTGATTTGGATCAGAGGCAACCTCAACGCTCAAATTTATGCTGAGACGATTGTATCAGACGTCATCGTTCCTCTACAAGTGCAAATCGGTCCCTTATTTCAGTTAATGCATGAAAGACCTTTTTTTGTTGTTGCAACGAACATGGGCGGCCATTCCACAGCGTGATTTGGATGAACTCATTTTGAGTATGCCAAACCGATGTTCTTGTGTTGTTAGTGTTCGCGGTAGAAACACGGATTATTAATTGTTTAAGTTACCCAATAAAATTTTAAAGAAAACTGTTATTTCAGTCTTTTTTTCGAACTTTAATGTTAGTGGTTCAAATGTCAAAAATCCCTTTATTAGGAAAATGGCAAATTTCTTTATTAATGCAAAGGTGACTTGGTTTATCGTTACTGTGACAAACGAAAAAACTTTATTTGATGAATCCTTAAAGAAAATTTTAATTAATATCAATCAGGAGAAAAGTTATTGCAAAAATATATGTTGATCCCTAGACACTTTTGATGTGTGTATTTAAACACCGCACCCTTAACCCGTATCTGAACATCTTTTGGGAATGTTGTGACTGTTTTCCCCAAGTTTGTGAAAAAATCTACCATAGTATCATGGCCTTGGTTAAGCGATTGATACTTTTTTTCTAAGTATGATTGGAACAGAGTTTGTGTCGGTGGAAGCGACTGAGAGATTCTGTCCGTCTTCTTCTTTTTGGTGATCCTACTCGAATCAGTTTCACTGACTTGGGATCTACTTATAGGTGGTGGTGACATGACTGATGATGAGTTTGATGATAGTGGTGACATGGCTTGTGAATCTGTTGCTGACCGTGGTGACAGGACTTGTTCATCATCACTCAAAGATGGCAAATTTGTTAAATTTTGTTGTGTGTCATTACATATAAAGGGAGAGAGAAAGCTCAGTTCTTTTTCAAATCGAATTGGTTTTATGTTAGTGGCTGCCTGGCCACTCTTCGTTAGACGTAGTTTTTTGGCGCGTCGATAATTATCGCGAATTCTCTTCCATCTCTATTTACAATTTGCCGCTGGAACAAAATAAAAAGAATATCAGTCAACAAACATAGAAATTACTTCAATGAACTCTACGCTTATGGCAATGGATGAAGTGAGGTGCTCCAACTTCATTATTGGCGGAGAAATCGCGTAACATTAACACAAGAAAAAAATAGAATTGAATTGAGAACCTCCTCTTTTTATGGAAGTCGGTTAATAAAATGTGCTTTTGTTTTAGGTTTTTGGCCACGGGGAATTCATTCAGGTCGCTGGCTTTTAATTATCGACTCGGAGAAAAAACAGTAAGATATATCGTTTATGAGACTGGCACGGCGATATGGAACAATATGAAAGTACCTACACCTTCCGAAGAGGATTGGAAACAGATAGCAAGAAAATATTGGGAAAAATGGAATTTTCCTAATTGTATTGGAGCGCTGGATGGCAAACATGTTGTTATCGAATGCCCCGCAAATAGTGGCTCGAATTATTTTTGTTATAAAAAAACATTTTCAATTGTTTTGTTGGCCTTAGTGGATGCTGACTACAGATTTACACTACTCGATATAGGTGGCCTTGGAAAGAATTCTGATGGCTGTTTATTTGCCAATTCTGTCGTGGGAAAATCATTGGCACAAAACAAATTAAATATACCTGATGACAAGGCACTGCCGGGTACCGAGGAAATTATGCCTCATGTTATAGTGGGAGAAGCAGCCTTTCCGCTACAGAAACATTTAATGAGACCGTATCCTGGAAATCAATTAACGGACGAAGAAAAAAAAAATTTCAACTACCGACTAAGTAGGGCCCGCCGAACCAGCGAAAATGCTTTTGGTATATTAGCTAGAAGGTTTAGAATTTATGAAAGGCGGTTATCTATGACTCCTGAACATGTCAACATTGTTGTAGCGGCAACATGCTGTTTACATAACTTTTTGACAAATAGCCCATCGTATTGGTCACAAGATGATCTAAGAGAAACTGTGAACGAGGGACTAGTAAATTTACCAATTATTGGAGGTAATTCATCTCAAGTCGCTCTCGCAATTCGCAACAAATTCAAAAGTTATTTCGTATCTCGTGCAGGCTCATGTCCATGGCAAATGACAGTTGTGAACAGAGGATATCGCCACATAGACCGAGACCCAGATATGCAAGCGCAAGAAGAATAAATATAATTATAAATTAATAATAAGTTACTTATTATTGCGTAAAGTTTGATATACTTATAATATTTTAAAAATCCTACTAATATTATAAATGCGAAAGTTTGTGAGGATGGATGTATGGATGTTTGGATGGATGGATGTTTGTTACTCTTTAACGCGACAACGAATGAACCGATTTTGCTGAAATTTGGCACAGAGATAGATTATAGTCTGGAATAGCACATAGGCTACTTTTTATCCCGGAAAAGCAAACAGTTCCTGCGGGATAGCAACGCTATTTTTTACGCATATGTCCTTCAAAATACGCGCAATGGAGTTTTAGATTGACGTGATTATTTTGCACAGGTGAAGTAAAGGGCCTGAAAAATGACAAAGGCTACTTTTTATCCCGGGAAAACAAACGGTTCCTGCGGGATATTAGTATGCTACTTTTCACATATTTTAATTACGCGGCATTTATGTATGTATGTATGTATGTATGTATTTATGTATGTATGTATGTATGTATGTATGTATGTATGTATGTATGTATATTCCTACTACCTATCCTACTATCCTACTTCCTCCTACTTACTTATATTATAAATGCGAAAGTTTGTGAGGATGGATATATGGATGGATGGATGGATGGATGTTTGTTACTCTTTAACGCGACAACGAATGAACCGATTTTGCTGAAATTTGGCACAGACATAGATTATAGTCTGCAATAGCACATAGGCTACTTTTTATCTCGGAAATATACTTTATAAATGCGAAAGTTTGTGAGGATGGATGTATGGATGGATGGATGTTTGTTGCTCTTTAACGCGACAAAGAATGAATCGATTTTGCTGAAATTTGGCACAGATATAGATTATAGTCTGGAATAGCACTTAGGCTACTTTTTATCCCGGAAAAGCAAACAGTTCCTGCGGGATAGCATCGCTATTTTTTACGCATTTGTCCTTCAAAATACGCGCAATGGAGTTTTAGATTGACGTGATTATTTTGCACAGGTGAAGTAAAGGGCCTAAAAAATGACAAAGGCTACTTTTTATCCCGGGAAAACAAACAGTTCCCGCGGGATATTCGTATGCTACTTTCCACATATTAATCCTTCAATTATGCGCCAACGAAGTTACAGATTGACATGGTTTTTAGGGTTCCGTACCCAAAGGGTACCAACGGGACCCTATTACTAAGCCTACGCTGTCCGTCCGTCCGTCCGTCCGTCTGTCAGCGGGCTGTATCTCGGTAACCGTAATAGGTAGACAGTTGAAATTTTCACAGATTGTGTATTTCTATTGCCGCTACAACAACAAATAATAAAAATTAAATTAAATTAAAAAAATTAAATAAAATATTTCCATGGGTACATGGAAATATTTTTTATAGAGCAAGTTACCTCAGCTTTCCCGCTGAGTTGACAGAGAATATATTTAAAAACTACGGGCTTTTGGGTTTCTGAGTTCAATGTTACCATCATAAGGTTTGATGAACTTCAATAATATATTTAGTTCTAACTCCGTCGTGGGAGCAGTCCGCCTTGCGAATCAGGGTTTCGAATTTGGTTTAGGTTCGGAAGGCCTTTCGTCTTCCGTATCGGAAGGTAAAAGAGTATCGCTAGGCACACTTAGTGTAGGTTTCGGATTCGACATTTTATAATATAATAAATAATTAATTTAATTTAAAAGATTAATAATTGTATAGGTAGAAACTTGAGGGCGATGAAACGGCGAGACTTGTTTATATTATTGCGAATTTAAATAGTCGAACGGAGAAACGGCGGGCAATCTGATGGCTCAGTGGTGAACAGATGCGTTGAGTGATGGAGTGAGATTCTCCAGCAGGATACAGTGGAGTACAGCGGGACACTTCGAGACACAGCGGGACACAGAGGAACACTAATACTTACAGTTTTGACACTTTGACAGATTTTGTTTTACACTTCCCTTTACTGTACGATTTTTGATACAAAAGTTTTTTTTTAAATACACGGAGGGACCGGGGATACTAACTTATGTATCCCTTTACGCTGCCACCAAATTAAAAAAAAGAAAGGATGCAAGTTACAAAAATAATAAAAACGCTATGCAATGAAAATATACCACTAAAGTGCCTAGAAAAAGCACCAGTTCGGTGGGAAAACCACCGAGGTGGTAACACTGATGACAGCATTTCTTACATTAACATTAAAAGATGGCATGTTTTTAAAACGGTCTGGCCTAGGATCTAGCACATGTTTGATTTAGATTTATTTTGTGCACAATATTCAAGAATAGCAAAACTTACATTCCTCAGATTTTTTGGGAAGATGTTTATTTTACTTTTCTTCGGCATGTACCACACTTGTCGTGTTATGAAACTTGTCTGTCTGATGTACATGTGGTTCCTATGAACCACTTTTTGTGTTCTTAAAATGCAGTATGACGTAAGCGGAGGTTGCAATATATTTACAGGCAGCATTTGTGCCCTTCCTAGCAATACATTCATAATTATTTGCTTCGAAGATTTTATCCCCCTTTCATCAATTATTTTATTTTAATGAAATAGGTCAAACTTTTTCTCATTTCACTGTTCACTTGCCTACGATAATAGCGATGATTATTGCACTGTGCATATACCAGTTCAACATTTATCACCTTTCGGCATATGAAATGGAATATTCAATTTTTTTATTGTTTGCCGGTAAACTTCACTATACTACAAATGTTATTTGGGTGCTTGCGTTTATAATCTGCGTGCATTTGCTTCAGAGTGAGATGTCGTGGTAAATATTTTAGGTTTGGGGGCTATACTGGCCAATAACTACAAATATATTGCGCAATATCACTTTTCTGTATTTCCATTCTCTTACCTCCACGGACATAGTTTAATACTTTGCCGTACAATTTGCCGTTCTGTATTGCTTTACTTAGCTCTGTAAGAACACCATCTGTATTCTGTGGTATAATCCAACGTATCAAGGAAAAATTTGCGACACACAGGAATTAATAATCACATTTAGGGAAATAGTAGTACCTAGATTCTTTTTTTAGCGAATTTCCTTATTGCAAATGTCTATTTTGCGTTCTTTAACGCCCGTTATTTGAACACATTTGTTCGAAAAGTTCTTCGTGATGAAAAATTCCTTTCCTCTTAGTCTCTCCCTGTCTCGTCGTCTTGTCTCACTTACCTTTTCCTGTCCAGCAGGCCTAGCATGCACGTCGAAGTGATATCTCGCGGTGAGAGAGAGAGAGAAAGATATTGTCGATGTAGACTGATTTCTCGTTTACTCTTTTGAACTTAGAGTTCGTAGAGAAAATAATTTTGTCTCTACTTTGACGTAACGAGACGAATATGATGTGCATTCATGTAAGGTTTTGATTGAGATAATGCGAGAAAAGGGGTAGACAAAATTTTCTCGCGCGTGCATGCTAGGCCTGCAGGCAGATTTAAGATTTAACCCACCTTAGAAGGTCCTCACGTATTCCCAGACATTTCAATTTTTTTAGGAGGATGAAAATATGATCCACGCGATCGAACGCCTTCTGAAAGTCAATGTAGCCCACGTCAACCTGTACGTGTTTATCCATGGAAGACAGAACATCTTCAGTAAATGGGGTTATTCCTATCTGTCCCCCAGATTTGTCCCCTCAGGGGGACAGATAGGAATAAAAATTCCGATCTGTCACCCTGTCGCTAATATGGGGACAGATCGAACTTATTAATTCCTGTCTGTCCCCCCGATGTTATTATAGATTAGATAAAGTGAAACGTCCTTCAAAATACCCGTGATTTTCAGAGGGAATCGAATTTATCAATAAAGGATATATTGTATTTTAAACAATTTTTCCAAGTGCATTCAATACAGAAACGGGGCGAAAGTTTTCTACGCGACTTCTTTTTTCCTTTTTGTGTATTAGAACAATGTGAGCTTCCTTCCGCTTAGATGGAAAGTGACCTTCAGCTATTGATCTGTTAAAAATAATACTTATCGGTGTAATAAGAGCCTTTCATGCATGGCTTATAAAATTATTTATAATTTATCAAATTTCCCAAATTTGGGAAGACAAATCTGCTCTCATAATACACACAAATTCCTTTCTAAATAATTAAAAAAAAAACAAGTTAAATATTATTTATTATATTTACAGTACCTGAATTTAATCAATTGCGGTTTTTTAACTGGTTGGGGTTGGGTTGCTCAGATTTAGTTTTGGACCACATTCGACCTAGGAGTGGCGAACTCTCTTTACAAGCCAATAAGCCCAGCTTGCCTTATCTGCTCGATAATTATAGGCATATTTTTATCATAATAATATCTCACTAATTAGTCGATCAAGTTTTTAAAATAATTTGTTTTTTTTCGCGCGTCCAGCAACGCCACGGAGCGGGTCTGGCGCCGCCGCGCGCCGATTGGTCGAAGCCGCTAGCCGCTTCGAACCTAGTGAGTGAGTAAGAGGATCTCAGCTTTGGGTCGCACTACTCTAACATACCATAGACCGTGGAAGCGTGACGTAATAACATGGCGGAATTTGACGTTTGGGTAAAAACAAACATATCCGATGAGGTAGCAGAGGTAGCGATGGTAGCGATAACGTTATAGAATTTAAAATTGATTTAAAATGTCTTCAATTGTTAGTTTGAGTACAATCGTAGAGCAATTTAAAGAGGAAATTTCTGTATTTAAGAAAGGTGAAAAGAGTTTCGATAGTGGTCATGTTTCGAAGATAATTTACGATGGTTCCTTAGGCATTTTGAGAGGAGAGATATTTGCATCAATGAAAAATAAAAAGTATTCAACTGAGGTATGTACTGTGCCAAGTGTATTTGTTTTTATTTCATTCTTAAAGTTACTAGCGATATCTGCATGATATCTGTGTAATATGATGTTTAATAGTTTAGGCACAGACCTTATAATACTGACGTACAGATACTCCATCAGGAACAAAGAAACGAAACACTGTTAAATTGCTCGGGTGGACCACCCGATGGCTAAAACGGGAATTAATGGCGCTGTTGTAGCGAGCAGCTTCATAACAGTTAATATGATTACAATTAGATGGCGCTCTAGGGAACAGTTTGATCGAGCCCCGATAGATGACGTTCTTTTGTTGTCGTTGCAGTTATGAAAACGCTAATAGATGGCGTATGCAAGTACCTACAATAGAATATTCGGAAGTGTTTGTATTTTTTTCACAGCGATATCGTTCTAACATGAATGGAAATAGTGTCTATTTTCGTATACGATATACCTAGAACGTATTGCGAGGTTGCCAGCTCGGACAATATCACAATTATTTCGTTTTTCGCAATTTCGCAAGATAGTAAGAAAATAGGCAAAATAGGATTAGCGCAGATGTGGCGCAGATAATATATGGCGCAGTATTCAACTTTTTAGGTCAATGTACCTACTTATCACTACATAGTATAAAACAAAGTCGCTTCCCGCTGTCTGTCTGTCGGTCTGTCTGTCTGTCCCTATGTATGCTTAGATCTTCAAAACTACGCAACGGATTTTGATGCGGGTTTTTTTAATAGATAGAGTGTTTCAAGAGGAAGGTTTTTATGTTTATAACATGCATAATATAGTAGAGAAACACTGATAATTTTAGAGGTTTTTAATGTGATGTCGTAAATAAACACATTTTTTTGCGCTTACATTGCAAACGCTGGCTGAACCCTACCCTACCCTAGATAGATCAAAATAATGTACTACAGCAGTATTATAAGGTCTGTGACTACAGTATTGTACACCTTAAAAAGGTCTACAAAAAAGTCCGCGAAGTTATATAACTATGTCTATCTCTTAGGGATAACTCACAATAACCATTTTTTAGCCTTTAGGTACTTTTTACGAGAAATAATGGCTTATTTACGAAGCGATTTTAAGCAATACAGTATTAATCCTTATTCCATTATGTACCTTAAATAAATTGTGCATTTAATATAGATCAATATGGCCCTTTAGAGCATGTAGCATGTTTATATAGGATTTGACTGAAATTTGGAATGGAGATAGCCTGCTAAATTATATCCTGACTTAACACATACTTAGCCTACATTTTATCCCATTTACCTATTTAAACATCGCGGACGAAGTCGCGGGCGTCAGCTAGTTAAATTATAAAAACTACGTGAAATGCAAGTTAGCGACGACATTTGGTAGTTTACGAGTTACGACCGACCCCTTGTCTAGTCGGCGACCACTTGATTTAATACGAAAAACTAATAATACTTAAAATAATTTAATTATTGAAAATAACAAAACGTTCATATTTAATATAGTTTTTAGTGCCATAATATTATTCATCATATACCTACCAATCATACATTTACGAATTATACATAAAATCAGCCATTTTTTTTTCATGATGTGAAAAAAAAACATTATTGAACTTAACCTGCAATCACAATAATAATAAAACTTCTATGTAAGTACCTAATTTTAGCAGACATGTATTATAACTATAATTTTCAATTAAGGGTCCGGCGAACATAGTTCGCAACTCCAATTATTCAAGGCGCGTGCAAAAATCGGCCGGTATATTGCTATCTCTATTTGGCTGAGAAAGGCGGCTCCATGCTTGGTGCGACAGCAATATTTAGCGTCCGAATTTGTTAAACATTTGGTCTTTTTCCGTAAATACCAAAAATGATGAATGAAAATTTGTTGTGTTTTTCACTTCGTGTTGTTATTTTGTAACTTAACAATATAAGCTATGTTCCTGAGCTAAGATATCGTTGGTTTTATTATGAAACAAATAAGAAGAAAACATGCCATTTACGTCGTAAAAATATGCAAAACGCAATTCGTTTACATTTATCTCATCAAAAAACCATTTCGACTTACCCCCACTCACCTTACTTATTATATTATTTAATTACCTACTCTTATATTATATAACTATACCTACGTATTTCCACATATTATAAACATTACCTCTATACCTGCCGACTGCGCGCCCAAAAATTTAGGGGGTTGCGTGGTTGGCGCGGGGAGAACATCTCGCTCCGCCCAGAACCTCAAGGCCGTTGGGAAATATAGGAGCCTTAAATGTTTTCTACACCGCGCCGCCCGCCACCCGCCCGCCACCTCTCACCGCGCCGCCTCGCGCGTTCATTTTCATGATTCATCATTACAACTTACAAGTAGAGCCGTCGTAAACCATCGTTCGATTCGATAATAATCGTAATTAATAAATTCATCACACTGTCTTTCTTCACCGAGCCCCGAAAAGGCCGATAACAATGATTGTGAAGAATTTCGACATAACGCCCAAAAGTGGTCAGATTCGGAAGATGGAAATGATTCTAGTAAGGTTACGGGCTGTACAGTTAAATTAGCATTGCAGAAAACATCCAATGACGTCGGTATAATGGTATCATTCAACAATGAAAATTTTGAAAACATAAAGATGGGTAACACGCTTATTGGTCAGTTTGTTGCAAAAGAGCTAGAAAAATATGAAGGCGGTAAGCGCTATGAAAAAATAAAAGATATAATTGAGGTCTTTCAGAAATAAAACAATGCGTAGATAAACTGTTAAATTAAAAGTTTAATTAACAAAATAATTCAAGTGTTTTCTTCAACTGTGTTAATGTTTAGAAATTATTTTAAGTAGATTTTTTAAGTAGAAATGTCATAAATCATAAATAATCAATGCTTGATGTTGTTTAGGCATAATTATAATAATCAATCAAAATTTGTGGTATAGTGGGCAAATAAACTGTCCTGAAAATATAATTTAAGCTTACGAACTATTTATTAAGAATACAGGTACCAATGAGGACTGACTGAATTAAAATAATTAATAAATATTATTTGATAATAAACAGTAGTTTTCTTTATACAATCACGTACAATTTTGAACTTTTAATCCGGTAAGGCCTACCTCAGTGAAAAGTGAAAACAGAAGGTTTTTTTTAACCGACTTCAAAAAAAAAACAAGGTTTACTGATTAATTTGATTTAACTAAATCTACACTGGTTCGGAATTGCCACTTAACCTAGCCAGAAAGAACCAGCAAGAAAACTGGGTGGCATCTACCCTTTAGTTTAAACTACCCATAAGGCCCATATTACAGTGGTTTATCATCAAAGGGCACAACTATGTCTCTAATTTGATTTGTAAATTCTCAAATGACTTTAATCAGACGTTAAACCAGTGAGCTTTTACGACAGTAACATATTAAATCATTGCGTTAAACAACACATTAGGACTTCCATCCTATTCTAGTCTTCCTCGGCATGTCCTCGGCTTCCAATCTCGATCGTCTGTCTAAATCTAAACCATCTAAACGGTGTGAACTACGTCGCAAATTTCTGAAACTCATAATATTGTGTTTTAATGTGTACTAATAACTTATAATAGCTTCTTATATTTTAAACTAGATGATGCCCGCGGCGCCGCCTGTGTGGATTGAGGTTACTTGGTTCCCGCGGGAACCGAGGATTTTTCCGGGATAAAAAGTAGCCTATGTCCTATTCCAGGGTATAATCTATCTCCATTCCAAATTTCAGCCAAATCGGTTCAGTAGTTACGGCGTGAAAGCGGAACAAACATACAAACAAACTCACTTTCCCATTTATAATATTAGTAAGGATATTAGGATATTAGGATTAGGATATCCAATCGTTCATATTTTCACAAAATAATTTTACTTTAATTTTCATAATTAATAGAAAAAAAATTTGGGAAACTTGTCTATGCGAGTCCTACACGCAAAATGGGGGATCTGTACCTTTAAACTATAAAATGATATAAGAAACACGTACCATCGATAACGACATACTGCAGATGATAAGTTTAAAGATTTTGTAACGGAATTTAAAATAAAATAAGAAATGTAACCATCAACATATCGATCCAATTTATTATTTGTTTTGAAGAATTCTTAATTTAGATGCAGACTGTAAAGATTTTTTCCGACTTTTACAAAAGTCGTGAATCTTAACTTCCATTAATTTCCTAATTAGGTAATCAAAATGATCAAGGTTATGGTAGTGAGTATGGAAGTTTATTTTATTTTTAAAATTATTCATCAAGTTAGATATTACATT